>OX638075.1:11861858-13129816 GCA_951804385.1 Trifolium dubium
AAATGACTCTAAATTTGATATAACATGAGAAAATGAATTGACGGTGTTATGGCTGAATTTTGTTGATAATGAAATATGGCATGGTCCAAATGACTCTAAATTCAATATTGGAAGGATACAATTCAATTGTTGGATGCCAAAAAATGAATTGAGGTTTTGTGGTTGAATTTTTCTAATATTGAAATATGATCTAGATTTTGGCTCTAAATATTATATAATCGAAGGATGACGGTGAAATGAGTTGACAGTTTTGTTGCTTAGATTTTCTGACAGTCAAAACGACTCTAAATTAAAAATGGCTCTAAATTTTATATATTGGAAGGTTAAATTAAATTGACGCTTTTGTGGCTGAATTTTATTGATAATGAAATACTTTTGAATCTAAATTTGATATATTGGAAGGATAAAATGAATTGAGAGACTTGTTGTTAATTTTTTCTAAAATCAAAATATGATTTTGGGTCTAAATGAATTTGATATATTGTAAGGAAAAATTGAATTGACGGTTTTGTGAAATAATTTTCATGATAATTAAATAAGATGTTTAATTGACTCTAAGTTTGCTATTAGAAGGATATTGTTGTATTGAATTGACGATTTTGTGGATGAATTTTTATGATGGCATTTTTGTGGCTATATTTTCTACAAAATAATTCCTCCATTCCTTTTTAACTGTTACAATTGATCACTGTACATATATCAATATTTAATTTTGAACATCTTTTATTTTACTTCCTCTATTCCTTTTTACTTGTCGTTTTAGAAAAAAAAGACCAAAATAGGAGGGGTATATTTTTGCATCTTATTTTCCTAGTATACCTTTTTTTTTATAATATATCATATCTTTAATCCACCAATAAATTTCTTCTTTTTCACAAACATTATCTATTTTTAAAAAAATTGTAACAAACTTTATTTAAAAACAAACAAAATTTGAATACAATAAAAAAGATTTTATTGTTTCAACAAAAACAATTATACAAAATTTAGTCAATAAAATAAAATAAGAAGGAGGATATAATAGGCAATATATAACCTAAATTGCTAAAACGACAAGTAAAAAAGAACAAATATTTGTTTTCTAAAACGACAAGTAAAAATGAACGGAGGTAGTAATATTTATTTTAATATGTTAATAAAAATATATTGTCAAAGTAGATTATATGAATAAAGCATACAAATCTCAAACAACATTTAAAAAGAAACGGAAGGAGTATAATCTAGAGTCTAAATGACTCTAAATTCGGTGTTGGTAGTATACTGTTGTATTGATGGATGTGAAATTGGATATTTGAAGATGACCCTTAATTTGATAAAAAAATTGACGGATTTGTAGCTATTTTTTTTTTATATAGCAAAATATAATCTTGAATCTAAATGGCTCTAAATTTGTTATATTAAAAGGATACTGTAGTTTTTGTCAATTTTCTTGACATTTGATATTTCTTTCCTCCTAAAATATAAGAGAAAATGGGTCAGAAAAAATTGGTGTATCTGATTGATTTTTTTCATAAATACGTCAACTTTATGACCATTTTTCTCTTATAATTTGACCACGGGCTTAATTTAAACCACTCAATGTGAATTTATTTATATGTACAAGCGTGCAACAAATTTTCATATATAATTTGTTGTCAGATAGTTTAGTTTAGTGGCTAAAACTTTACCTTTAAAAGTAAATAAATAAGCGTACTAAAGTTTGAACTATGGTCCATGTACATTATGTACAGATGTCCTACTAGCTGAACTAGGCTCACAAGACTACAAATTTTCATGTTCTAATAGATAAAATTTCGGAAACTAAAATGTATTTTCAAAAAGAGAATGGTTATTTAGTAAGAAATATTTACAAGTACACGAAGAGAGTGATTATTTTTTTACATCGGAAAGATAAACTGCTCGTGTCAGGGATTTGATGCCTGATTTGTAAGAAAGGGAAGAATCCATCAAAATAGGGAATTTGACTAATTAGTGTGTGTTTGGTTTTGCTTCAGATAAAATTGATTATGGGAGAATTGTTTTCAGTATAATTGATTTATGTTTCGATATAATTATGTGAAAAGTGAGTTGAACAATAAATTTCAGTGTAAAAATCATACTTACAGCTAGACGCTACAAATCCTAGCTTCTAGTATAATCTGTTGGAGTAAGCCCTAAGAGCCAATCTAATTTCATAGTATTTCCTTTAGGAGTTTAAATAAAAATATGACATTTCTTTATTATGTTTGTAAGACTCCAAAATAATGAAGTCCTTAGAATAGAAAGTCCGTTTAATATTAAGTGTGACTTAATCATGAGATTACATTAAACATAAGGACGCTATTCTTAAAGTATCCGTAGTCGAGCTTTAAGATGAAAAGGGATAACCTTAGAGCATAAAGACTATTATGAAGATAGATTGATGATCACATCTCATGGATCATAGGATAAGGAGTTATCAAGTCTTGACATAGGTATAAAAGATTAAGAGTAATATTTATACCGGATTGACCCGCTATGAGAGTACTACATAGAATGTAAACCGCCCTTAGACCTGAAACCACTTTGTACCCTAGATGTGGAGTTAAGTACTTTGTTGCTGATCTAACGTTGCCCGTAACTGGATAATCATAAACACAGTTTATGGGTACTTCATAAAGCATGCTGAGGGACAATAGTGGACCTAGATGAAATTTGTCAATCCTGCATAACAGGATAAATAACATGGGCCCAATATTGAACTAGACAAAGATGACACTATGTATGCTTTGTGTTCAATATAGACATAAGGGGCAAAGGGGTAATTATACACGCATATATTATCACAAAGGTTATGTTTTGATCACATGTTAATTTCTCATAACTTGGGTAGCAATGATGTGTTGCTAGATATCGCTCATTGTTTATTATATTAAATAAAGAATTTAATCTAATTGCCAACGTTATGGAAACCTACTAGGGTCACACACATAAGGACAGTCTAATATTGAGATAATTAAAGGAATACCGTAAGGTACGGTGTATGTGCAAAGTGATAAGGGTATCACGGTAATTTAAATGAGCGAAGAACACCATAGGATATGGTGGGAGGGCGCGCACATGAGTGTTACCACTCATGGGGAGCGCGCGCCCTAATCCTCGTCTCTTGTTGGGCTTTGCCCAACAAGAGATATCTTGGTGCACAAGACAAAAGTTATCTTGGTGCATAAGACAAGAAATATCTATAAATAGAGACCTCTTGTTATAGCTCAAAACACACCAAAAAGCACAAGAATATTTTAGAGTTGGAAAACCCTAAAATAATTCCTATCTCTCAATATTCTTGCATATATAGCCTTCAAACATAAAGGGCTAGCACTCTATTGAAGGTGATTGTTCATGTGGACTAGTTAGAGGCATGGGTGACCTTCATCAACGCTCGTGATCATCTTGTTCGTGATTCAAAGGTTCTTCCCAACAAGAGGTAAAAACCCTAAAACACATATCATGCTCATTCGTAAGGATCAAACTAAGGAAAAATTTTAAATTCTGCTGCTTAAACTATCTCTATTTTCCTTCATAATCAATTATGGAGACAGAATTAATTCTGCTTTAGAATAAACAAACATATAAAATCAATCTGGAATAAATTCTAGATCTCTAAAATTGCTTTTGGCTCTTCCAAAAGTTAAACCAAAAACACACTTAGAAATTGAATAACCATTTATAGAGGAGTGAGTGATTATAATTTGTAAGTATTAAATATTGAATAACCTTTTAGAGTTATGCATGTGTATTAACAAACAACAAATATTGATAAGTTTGTTTTTTGGTACGTAAGCTATAAAAAGAAAAAGGAAAACTAAAAAGAGAAACTTTCACGAGGGAAGAGGGTCCCCTTTGCGTCGTGCTAAGAAGATCACAGAGCCCTTTTGTAGGAGAGGTATAAGTCAAGAAATCGGCATCTGAAGAAGCTCTAAGTTTTGCGAAGAAGTCTACACATTGATTCCCTTCTCTAAGAGTGTGATAGAGAGAAACATTGGTTTAAGAGAGTAATTCCTTTATATCCTGGATCATCACAGCGTGAATATGATATTGAACATGTGGACTTTTGATGAGGTTGACATAGTGTAACGAGTCAGAATAGCAGACAAGTTCATTAATACTCATATCTTTAGTCAGCAAGAGACCCCTGAAGATAGCAGACAATTCTGCAAGTAAAATGTTAGAGGACCCATGAATGAAACCTGAGAAACCTACAAGGTAATTACCGAAGGTGTTTCTAATAATTCCGTCAAATCCAGCTCGAATAGGAGAATCGAGGCAACTTCCATCCACATTCATAATAGTACAAGAATAGTTATTATTGTTCCACCTGATATGTCTATCTACTACCTCGACGTTAAAAGCGGGAGATAAACAATTTTGGAATGTTTCAACCATAGCTCGGATGTTGAAGGAGAGTTGTCTTAAAGACCAAGTCTCATTGTTCAGACACATCAAGTTGAGATGCCTCCAAGACCACCAAACACCAGCTGAGAAGGTGAGAGTCTGTGAACTTGTAGTACCCGACTTGAGCCAATCATAGTCATACCAAGATTTGCAAATCGTGAATATCGACACAGGGGACAAGTGATCCAAGACGGCTAAGAGTGGTCCAAGGGGTGAACCAAAAGAGTAAATATTGATAAGTTAAATCTCTTTTACCTTTACTTTATTAAAAAAAAGAAAATATATTTAATTAATTGTTTTACTTGTGTAAAGATACAAATGATAAACTAAAACTAATTTTACAGATTTCTAAAAGAGACAATAATTTACACTTTGTAAAAATAATTACATTATTTATTTATTTATTTAAAATAAAATTTAGACTGTATTTTTTTTCTTAAAATTTACTAAAAGAATTTATAAACAGGATATTTAGGGTTATTTTCCTTTCAAATTAGTATCTACACTTTGTAAAAATAATTACACTATTTATTTATTTATTTATTTTAAATAAAATTTAGACTGTATTTTTTTTCTCTTAAAATTAAATTTACTAAAACAATTTATAAACAGGATATTAGGGTTTTCAAACTAAGAATTAGGGTTTTCACTTTTCAGAGAGACCCATTTCATTTCACCAGAGAGAGAGAGAGAGAGAGAGAGAAACAGAGAGAACACAAAAATGGAGAAATTGGAGCAAGTTCAATGCTTCGGCCGCAAGAAGAACGCAGTAGCCGTAACCTACTGCAAGCGCGGCCGTGGACTAATCAAAATCAACGGCGCACCGATCGAGTTAATCGAACCAGAAATCATGCGTTTCAAAGCCTTCGAACCAATCCTCTTGTTAGGAAGGAGCCGTTTCGCCGGCGTCGACATGCGCATCCGTGTCAAAGGCGGTGGTAAAACCTCTCAGATTTACGCTATCAGACAAAGTATCGCTAAGGCTCTTGTTGCTTATTATCAGAAGTATGTTGATGAACAGAGCAAGAAGGAGATTAAGGATATTCTCATTCGTTATGATCGTACTTTGCTTGTTGCTGATCCGAGACGTTGTGAGCCTAAGAAGTTTGGTGGTCGTGGTGCTCGTGCTAGGTTCCAGAAATCTTACCGTTGAAAGCGTTTGTTGGAAGAAATGGGAAGGAACAGGGAAGAAGAAGAAGGAGAAGAAGAAGAAAGAGGTGGTTTTTGGTTTTTTTATTATTTCGGCTTTCGGTTCATGTTTTATGCTGTGGAAAACTTTTAATGTTGATTTGTAGTAGTACTATTATGTTTTTACATTATGGGTTGGATTGATGTTTTAGTTGAACTTGTTATTTAGGTTTTGTATGCGATTTCGCAAATTATGACATAAATCTATGTTTTTGTTTTGAATTTCTGCTTATGTCTTGTGCTTTGTGTATGCTTTGTTTTTCTATGAGGTTGTTGGAAACAAGGTTTTTTTGAAGGTTAAACTGTGATGGTTGTTTGTAGAGTTTGAATTATAATTGTTGTTTTGCAATGCTCTTACTTGCTTGCTTGCATACAATGACATAATCAAGCTCTTAGTTGTGTAAGTTTAGTTGCTTTGATGTGTTTTGAATCTCTTTACCATTGTGTGGACAAATCAAATTGGCGTGATACCAAAAGAATTTAAACTAGTATTTACAGGTAAGGAAGGTAAACTGATTTTGTAATGTTACGAGTATTTTGAAATCATGTTATTAAAGTTTTCAGAAGCATGACTATGAGTTTGGAGTTATTGTTTATAAGGTGTGGAGTTTTCAAAAGTAAGAAGCTAAATCAAACACTTCTTTATCTGAATATTGGCTTTTGGGGATGTTCTTAGTTTGTGTAAAAATAAGTTTTTTCAGAATCCTCTCTGTGTCAAATTGAAGTTAATTGGGTTTCTATGAGAATGAGGAAGAGCATGGCATGTGGGAATATTGACTGGTAAAGTATTTTTGTTTGTGTATGAGTTATGTGGTGAGTTTATTAACTTCAATGCACTCTTTATCATCCCTTCAATTGCCAGTCAATTTCCTTTCTCTCCTGCTGCATATCTGTTCCACTGCCATAGCATAGCTCCCATGTATATCTAATAATGATTTTCATAGCAAAACAATGATTTTGATAAACAATACTGATTTTCATAAAATTAAATTGAATACATTTATGTTAAGAGGGCATGGTGGTACACCGTGGAAATGTTACAGTATTGAGGGTTGACACTATTTTGAAAGTTTGGTGCTACTATTTTATGTAATTGACATATACTGTACATGAGGTTTTCAAGTTGAAACTGTTGGGCATTTAAACATGTTTCAAATACATGGATATTCTTTAGTGTCATGTATCACATTTGTAAGATTGTTTAAATCACAAATCATAGTGACTCATTGTGATTTCGGCATTTCACTTGCTGTGATATCAAACACACATTACATAACAAAGGTAAGTGGATTTTGAACGGTGATTCTTAGAAATAATGATGCCATCATGGTAACCTGAAAGTGAAGGGATATACAGTAAACTGGGTCATGTTATGTCATCACGTTTAACTTATGGCATACCAATGCGAGAGTTTCAAATGCAAAATTTTGCCCACTAGTTTTGAATTTCATTATTTTTGAAATTTCTATGAATTTCACAATTGTATTGCTGAATGTTATGCATTTTGAGAATTTATGGTGACAGTTCATCTTAGATGTAGAAGATACTCTTTGGAGGTATATACGTTGTGCCATGTTATATGTTTATTTCCAAGTTACCATGAATCCAAACAAGATATCAAATTTTCTCTTGTGAACTGCTTAATCATGATGGATTAATTAAAATTGTGAATGAATTTCTAGTACAATATATGCATCTCACTGCTTATTTGTTGTTCAATGACATCAAACTACACGTTAAAATGAAGCGGTAATGAGTAAAACATTTCTTGTTAGTTAGTGTTTTCGTGTCATACAAAAACACTTGCAAACCAAACTCATCCATATATTATCAGCACTTTTAATCTGATATACACTAACAAAGCAAATATCTACAACAGAAAACTTTCTCACAGATGGCCTCAGCTCCGAACTTCAATAACCAAACAAGCCATTGCCTCTTAAAAACACCAAAATTTGTCAAACACTAAACTCAAACATGATAGAAAAAATAGTAACTGCTGAGGTTTATTTCCATTTCAATCATGCTTTTGCTAATATTTTGGTTCCTCTACTCCTCCCTTTCTTTCTTCTTGAAAACAGCTTCCTCAGAAAATCAACACCTCCTTGTTTTTTATGCGGTACAATTGTCAGGTATCCTACAGTGCTGCTTCTATCATTTTTCTTTGAAGTCATACTTGTTTCTGGTTCTGGACCATTAACCTTGACTTGAGGAGTTTCCAAAGCACTTGCTTTTTCAGATTGAAGAAGGGCTGGCCTCTGTTCTTTGCTTTCTTCGTTTTCGACAGACTCATGCGTCCCTTGTTTAGCATCATCCTCAGATAGCATATGGTTGCGTAGTGAAGATCGTTTGATCAAGTTCTTCTTTTGGGAGGGAATGTCCATTGAACTAGTTGTGGAGACAACCTTGTCTAAAAGTGCTATTTCACTAGATGAAGCAAGTGCCTTGAGTTGTTTCCCAATGTTGATAATACTTTCTTGGCACTCTGCTAGCTTTGATGAAGCTGTTGTGATCTCCCAGCCCTGTTTTTATTTATTTAGTATTATCATTAAGATTGTTGATGAAGTGTTTACTTCAGAATTTAGATGAAAACAGAAATAAAATTGATAATGCAAAGTTGCAAAGAATTGATACTAGTTCATGAGATAGAGCATGGTATTGGTTTACAATTATATATCTTGGATTGAATAAGATGCAAACTTCTTACAGTTCGATATATCTTTTCCGCTTCGCATCTGTCATTTGTTGGAGATTCCTTCTTTGCAATGCTGTTACCATGTTTATGTTTACAAAATCAGATCCATTAACTATAAATGCAAAAGAAAATTGCAAATGGCTAGAAACTAAAAAGGGATAAGGGTGGAAAAGGATTGTTTTTTTGCTGTTTACCTTTCTAGCTGGAGTTGAAGCTCAAGACATGTTGCTTCTAATTCCTCACACGAGCTCTTTTTATCCTCTAGTTCAAATTCTAACGACGAAAACTTTTGAAAGATGCTATTTAACTTTGCCTGTGCTATTGTAAGTTGTGTGTCAAGATCTTCATTTATCATCATTTGTTTTTCAATCTGCTCTTCAAACATGGCTTTGGATTCTTTCAATGTCTCTATTTCTGATTCTAAACTTTTGATGCTATTTTGCGCTTCATGACACTGTTTTGTCAAGTTCTTACTCTCATCAGTTACTGACTGCAGCTTTACTTCCAAATCTTTCTTAGCAGATTTTGTATTCCTCAGATCATCTTTCAGTTTTCTAATTTCCTCAATGTAATCATACTGATTATTCTCATCAGAATGATCATCTGAATGCACAACTGAAGGTGTGCGGAAAGATTGTTTATCATCCACCTCGATTTGATTTTCATTTACTGACAGAAAACCGTTAAAATGCTTCTTAATCTTATCCCTTGCAATTGAAGCATTTGTGGAGTTAGCACAGTTGTTAATGCTCCAATCCAAAGCAAATGCCACTTCCTCAACAAAATTTTCAAAATCAGCTTTTCCTGTTAGTAAATTTTTGCAGGTGTGAACAAGTTGATGCAAAAGAGGATTCAAGTCTGAAACCTTCCATTGGAAAACATGAACAAAGTAATCTTTGGATTTAGGTGATTGAGATAAGTCTGAATGTTGCTTCTCTTTCAAGCAATCTGAACAATTGTTGCAGTTAAATGACTTTGGAGCAATTCCTTCAATGAGCTTGATAATTTTATGCACTGCTTCTGTAAAATCACCGAAACTGTTTACATGAAAAGAATCAGATTCTCCATGATTTGTTGACTTTTGAGTTATATCAGATTTGCAAGCAGTTGAGTGATTTATACATCCAAATGCGATTTTTATGTCATCAAATAATTCCTCGAGACCTCGTTTCGATATGCGTTTCTCCTTCAACATGGCATGCAGAACAATTTGAAGCCAGTCAAATTGGTTTTGATTTGTATGTTTGAATTGAGAATCCTGATTCGTTTCTGTAAGCCGAAAATCTTGTTCAACTGGCACTAGCTCCCTCCCACTAACATCAGATAAGTATCCTTCTTTCGATGCATTGACAGAAACTATCGCTCTTTTCTCCATCTCAACAAAATCATCCATGGCATACATGTCATGAACTTCTATGGCTTTATTGTTATCATGAGTTTTAGCCTCTACAACTCGTAAATGTTCGAGTTCTGAAATAAGAGCATTTGCCCATGATCCAGAAGAGACAGCTTCATCATCACTAGAAATGTCAAAATTATTTGACATTATAGGAAGTTCATTTGATGTGGGATAACACCTTGCTAGCTCCATGGACTTGTGATTTTCAGAAAACTTTCTAAGCAGAATTTCAGCTTGTGATAACCTGGAAACTGTTTCAGTATACATAAATCTTGAAGAGTCTAGTTCATTGTTTTTCTTGGTTAAAATTCTTTTGAGAGCCTTGTTTTCTTCATCCAAATCTTGTAAACTTTTGATCATCAAACCGATATTCTTCTCGGATACTCGTGTAGAGTTTCTAATATCATTATTTCTGCTAATCACATCCCTGGTAGGATTTGACTGCTTTTTTCTCATCATTCCAATTTCATTCTTTGTATTCGTCGAGCCAGGAACACCGGGAGATCTTTTCTGAAGCTGAAGACGGAGTCTCTGACACTCGCCTTCTAACTTTGAGACTTTCTGAGAACTCTCAAGATATTGTTTGTGCGATTCATCTGCATACTGACGGTTATAGTCCATCTCCTCCTTCCGTATCTCAAGTTCCTTCTCCAACATGTGAAACTCATATCTTAGGAATGCATTTTCCTTTTCTGTTGAATCTAACCTTGTCATCAGAGTCTTAAACTCTTCATCTGCTTCTTGTTTACATCTAAGAAGCTCCTTGATAGATTCCTCTTTCGAGAATAAAGCATTAGTTAAATTCGTATTCTCAGAAGTTAAGTCATCTATTCTTTTATTTGCTTCTTTCAGCTTCTCTTCCGATTCTTTCTGAACCTGTTCGTGCTCTTTTGATATCTTCAGAATGACAACAGATGTTTTCTCTTGTTCTTCATGAACACGGCTTAGTGGCTGCAAAGGTTCCTGCAATGTTTCATCTGTAGGAGTAACAGTTTCAGCAGACACTTCTTTGTCTAAATCTTCATCGCGTTCTACTCCAACCGGAGAATCAAGGACAACATTTGCCAACTTTTCGTTTAGACTACGTTTTGATCTTCCCCGGCCACTTTCCTTGTCTGTTGAAATATTATGTGCCTGATAAAATGTAGTATTGTCAGTATATTAGTCAAATAATATTTCTGTAGTGAATTCAGTTCTAAAAGGACAATTGTAATTGATTAACACTTATCCAAAACTTAGCAGAGGATAATGGCTTAATAAGTTTCCAATTTGCAGAAAAATAAGAGGGTAACAAGAGAATAAGTAGTAATGTAAAAATGTGTGAAATAAAGTTCTAAGTACCTCTTTTTCAATGATTTGAGAAGGACTGACAATTTTATCAGCTACAAAGGTTGTCTTCTCCATAGATTTTTTCCTCCAATGCCATGGTTTGTGGTTCATGATTTCAGATGCTATTCAAGAACAGAAAAAGAAAACTTTATGCTGTTAGTGTTGTACAATAATTATCAGTGAGGAGAATTTCTATTCCTACATTAGTTTCTATATTTGGTAGTAAAAATATGACTTTGGAGTCTTACATATGTTAGAAATGGATAAGATAAAGATAGTATCAAAGAAGTGACCCGTGCAATTGAAGCATTAAGATTTTGGTTAAATTTGTGGTGTCATATTCACTCTTTATACACAAGTGATATAAGAACTATGATAAGAGCTAAGCATAATTATATATAACTACTACAGCTGGCACTAACTGTATATTCACATGTTTCCATGCATATTTTTAGAAGATAATTAATATTCATCCTTTATTCGTATGTTATACTTCAATTGAAAAACTGTTTCAGTTAAAACTTACATAGCTCAGAATTTATACCTATTGTAAAACTATTGTAAACAGGTCAGAATTCTCTGCACTGAAAATCTATAACAGCTGCTACAACAGAAAACTACAACATATATGGAAGAGAAAAAGGAGAAGAAAAAGTGCACTAAGAAGAGTAACAAGAGCATGCATAGTGCTATATAGAATTTATACCTTGCAAAATGTAGCATGAAGAAGAGTTCAACAAGCTTTGTAAGGCTTGTGGTGTTAAAATGGAGTTGGGTGGTGAAAGTGAAAGAAAAAGGAAAATGGAAATGGTTAGTAGAAAAAAAGTACTCCAAATGGATATTAATTTGTCATAGTCATAGGATGCTTTACCTTCTCCACCGACAGCTACAAATTCTGCTTTAATAAAAAGTTTCACACTATGATTAATTATTTAGATGTTACCAAAAAAGTTAAAATATTATATTAACATGTGAAGGAGTGAAAGAGAAGCTAACAACAGTGACTATAAGTGGTGATTGGCCACAAAATACAAATTGTGTAGAGGAAAGTCATTAAGGACACAGTTCTAATGGTAGTATAGGTGAGACCCTCCCCTACATTGAATTTTTTAGTTTTCTGTTAAATGTGGAAGAAGTTGGCATGAAACATTGTAAAGGACTAAAGGATGAGTGAATGGCATTTTTTCGAACAGGTCGGATATTAAATGTGTGTATCTCTCGTAGTTATAATTTTATTTGATTCGTCATAGAAAACTCACTCCTTCTGTTAGTTTTAATTGTTCAATAACACATTTATAATAGTCTTTTATATACATTTTGCTATGTATATGAAATCTTCTAACTTTTTAACCGCAGCTCCACATATATCAATCACTTAAATAAGATAAGATTTATGGACAACGATGATACATTTTCGATCATAAGTAGAATTTCAACTTAAGATCACTCTTTAAGTTGAAATATGCCATTGTCATTTCATCCAAAAACTTTTGAAAATCTCTTAAACCGAATGAGTTCAAACTCAAATGTACATTAATAAATGAGTCAAATTAATTACTTTCATGAGCTTAATTACAATAAACTCTAAAGTGAATATATAAAGCAAATTATACTATAGATATGCATGTTATTGGTAAGATGTGATAAAAATGGAGATGCTAATATGTTAGAGACAAAATTGGGGAAAACTTTGAAACACTTTCCGTGAAACGCGGTGTCAGAATAATTGGCAATTTATCAGAGCATTATAACCAATTAAAAATTATGATGTCTGGTATGTTTGTCTATGTTCTTGATAGTTGCTAGGTTGGTGAATATTTGATGTGGATAACTGTTTAAAGTTATGATGTGGGTGGAGTTGAATTCGGGTTCTATTGAAATTTATCTTTTTGTGAAGTTCATTTACCATTTAAATTTAGTGTCTTAGTTAATTCTTTATGTTTTACAAATGTGAAAGACGATCGTTAAATTGGTTTTGATTCGACAAAAATAAAGCAAATGATGAATAGAATTTTGACATATTAATATTATTTTTGATGTTTTTTGTGAACCGATATTGATCTAGTCATCATCATCTTAATGTATGTTTGGTTAAATTAATTTATAATTATATATATTTATATAAAAATAAGTTGAATAAAAAATTGAGATTAAAAATCAACTCTAGAATGAGAAATTATTAACTTTAAATAAAATCAATTTTAGAAGCAGAATTAATTATACTAGTATGAGAGCCTGTGCGATGCACGGGAAAAAACACGATTATAAAAGTAAGAATGAAAAAATGATCATGTTAACATGTACTCTAATGATACATGGGAGTGTAAGTGGATAAAAAAAAACGTTTAAATTGACAATCCAAACCAATTCAGATTGAGAAAAAACTGACTTTTATTGTTTGGATGAAAATTGAACCGATCGAACCAATTAAAAATCGATGTGATTTGATTCGTTTCTCAGATTCATATATTAGTAACCGAATAACCAATGAACCAAATTGATTGTTATATTATTATTCATTTATTGAGTTTAGTCCATAAAAATTCACATCTTTTTTCCATTTTACTTTTCTTTCCTTTCCAATTAAACTCAAGTGTACTATGTATATATTTCAATTTATTAAGGATGGCGTATTGATGATTCAAGTGAAAAAATAATTGATATTTTATTTTAGTTCTACTTTGTTATTTGATGTTGAACTTATTAACTTAATTTCATATATGGTTGTATTTTATTTTTGAAGGTGAACTCCACTTATGGATCATATTTTATATTTGAAAACATATGAATTGTATTTTGTATTTGAAAACTTATGGATTTATTATTTTTAACTTTGTATAAATTGAAACAGGTATTTGAAAATCATGTATTATTGTCTTTACATTTTTAATATAGTGACAACTGATTACATCACGTGTTATGTGTGATTAAAAAAAAATAGTAGTAGGAAATACATCGAAAAACAAATAATAGAAGAGAATGCATTGGGGGAAAAAAGCGCTATAAACCGATTAAAGTATCTGACCCAAACCGATTAGTTTGGTTCGGATTCATTTTAAAAGATACCAAAGACCGAATCAAAACGAACAAATCACACCCTTAACTGATTCAGACATTAGGTTCACGAAAAAATAATTTAAATCGGTCCAATTACCCCCTTAATAATACATGTTATGATAAACTCCTTGACATGTATTAGATAGATACATGTTAGTTTTTTCCAAAAAAGGTACTTAATAGATGGTTCATTTTAATCATATTTTTTGAAACAATAATATGTTTGGATAGGGAAAAAATGTTTGGGATACATTGTTTTTGTAATTTAACTTATTGATGATCACAAATGATATTATATTTTAAAAGTTTTATTAACTTATATTTTTATTATAAAATGAAGTTCACGTAGCTGTCAATTATTAAGGACCTGTTTGTTTCTTTGTTTTAGAATTTTCTAAAAAACATTTTACTAAATATTATTTTTTCTTTAAAATGAAAAATTATTTTCAATAGTTTTTTTTTTCAAAATCTATCTTATTATTTTAAATGATTATAAATAAAAAAGAAATATATCTCAATTAAGGTGCGTTTGATCTGCTAAAAAATAGGAGACTGAACATGATAACTTTTGCTGTACTGTGTTTGATTTGAAAACTGTCATGGTACTGGACAAACAGAGGGTTAAAGGACTGGACAAAATCAGATATTTTTGTCTCCCACTGAACCAATGAGACAACTTTTTGTCTTCAGCACAACTTTTCTAAATCATCAAAATAACATTTTTCCCTAAACATCATACAAAACAAAATTTGTTTAAAATCATAAATATTTGTCCTGTGCTATTCTGTCTTGTACTGTCCTGTACTGTTCAATCTAGTACTTTCATTTTGCAGATCAAACGGACCCTTAATATTAGTAACAATATATCATTGTCATAAAAATAAATTGATTGAGTGATGGCTGATTTAATTTTTTAATATAATATTGTTTTAACTTGTACCAAAAGAAAAGGTATAGGTTTAAATTGTATGTTTTCGTAATTTCTGAAAAATAATAATAATAATGGTCATTAAGACCTTACCATTTACATCATTATAAAATAAATTAAAATCTATCTCAACCTAAATAATTATTATTAATTACATTCCCTTGTAATTTCTCTTAAAATAATGCATCGGTAAAAGTGAAAAATAAAAGTGATTATTTGTATTGCTGCTCTATTTCCCTTACTTGTACCAAAATATGAACGTTAAGAAAAATATGGAGCAGATAAAATGTAACAATAACAGCCCCATATGAACTTAAAAACTTGTGGAGTTAGAGTAGAAACATAAAATTGCATATAAGAAATTCACTTTAAAACAATTAGTTATTCAAATTAACCAAAAAAAAAAAGATGAACTTTATTCTTTGGAAAGTCACTGCTGACTCTCTTGGTTTAATTTATTATATCTAAGGTGATGATCGAACTCTCGACCCTTGGTTAAGGGAGGATGAGCCTCATGCCGCTCAACCACACCCATTGGGTTCCATAACATGTAGTATGAATACTACAACATCACACAACCAAAAATTAAAACTAAAATTTATCAAAAATGAAATTGTCATGGGACCAATATTCCAAATAAAATGATAATTTAAATCTTTTAAGCATCACTCTTTCTCTATCTTGAGTTGCTTGAGCTTAGGTTGTGTAGCTGCAACTGCATCAATGAATGAGAAATTAAATCTCTTTTGGTTGGCTCAACCACAACATTGTTTGTCGTGAAATCTATATGTGTTTGGTTGTCGTGGGTATCATCATTAAAATTAGACAGCAAATCCTGCAAAAAATATTAACACATTAGATGTATAATAGTATATATAAACATCTTGGTCTTCAAATTTTAAACATAATAATGGATAACGAATTGAACAAAACACATTTGAACATGTTATACATACCTTAACAACCACATCATCCGAAATATTCCCTTTAACTCCCTCATCCACATCACACATGTTATTACCAATAGAGACTTCCTCAGCATCAACAACAATCTATACAATAATATTGAAAAAGATGTGAAAAGTTGACAATTAATTAATTAATTAATTTTCTATGGAACAAATATGTATATACCTTCTTTTCAAATTAACAGCAACAATATACACTGGATTATAAAGCAACTTTGTGTAGCATGCATTGTGTTTTGTATTGTTGGCTTCCCTATATAATATAGATAATAAAAATTCATTAATCAACAATTTTTAATTTTTAAATAATTATATGCATAAAAATATAATCATACGAATTTGATAAATTTATGAAGAAAAAAAACTTCTTACCTTGAAAGCTCTTAACTTAGTTAAGAGCACAACCACCATCACATTTTCTGTTTCACCTGAAGCAAAAAATGCATTCAAGATATTCACATTCTGACCAAATAAAGCACAGTTGAAAAAATACCTACAATAAAATAAAAAATAAATTATTTTTGGATTATCAATTTTAAAACAAAACACACAAAAATAAAATATTTATCCATCATGGTAAAGCTCTATTGCAACCATTTTTTATTGGATGCCATTCTTTTCATAGGTTTTTCCAGAACCAACGTCATAAACATTCCCATCACATCTAAACCATAAAATACCAATATTTTAAGTCATTTTATTTTGATAAATACTAAAACTTGTTTAATTTAGAAGCTTTTAAAAAAATGATATATACTAACCCACTAAGTAATTGGTGTCAAATAGAACTATCAACAATTTTTATTTTTGTAGAGAATTGAAAACTAATTTTATATTCATGTTTTGTAGTTCTATACTCCAAATATTGACAGTAATACCAAAATGAGCAATGTTATACATATTGTTCTCTTTTATTTCGTTCTGAAATTTATAGATCAAAATTCTCCAGATAGTAGCATGTATGCAATCACCCTAAAAAAATAGAAATATTAGAATTTAGATATATTATAAATTAAAAAAAAAACTCAATAAAAAAAACAAAAAAAGTACCGAAGGTTTATATCATCACAAAGCATACTTTTTTTTATAGCATATATCACATATAGAAAAAAAAAGTACCGAAGCATACTTTTCAGAATTTTGTTAGATTTAAACATTTTATTTATTATTCATTTGCAGCCTACTTAAATAACAATAAAAGTAATGAATAAAAAAAATTATAGAATGGAACAAATGGAAAAGTTAAATAACAAATCTTACATTAGCATCCATTAAAACCATTTCTATAGTAGAGAATGGTACACTACTAGAAATATTGTGTTTAGAGACCGATTTAGCGACCAAAAATTTTTAGTCACCATAGAGACCGAATTAGAGACCAAAACTTTGAGTTCAAAATAAAAAAAAAATTGATTGCTAAATCAGTCACTAATATAATATAGCGACCGATATAGAGACCGAATAATCGGTCACATGATAATAAATATTTTGGTCTCTAAATCAGTTGCTAATATAATATTGGTGACCGATTTAGAGACAGATATTTAGTGACCAATTTAGAGACCAAAATATTTATTATTATGTGACCGATTTAGAGACAGATAATTGGTGACCGATTTAGAGACCAATAATTACTATATTTATATTAGTGACCGATTTAGAGACTAATAACTAGTGACTGATTTAGAGACCAATAATTACTATATTTATATTAGCGACCGATTTAGAGAATGATAATTAGTGACCGAGTTAGATACCAATAATTACTATATTTATATTAGATACTGATTTAGCGACAGATAATTAGTGACCGATTTAGAGACCAATAATTACTATATTTATATTAGTTGCCGATTTAAAGACTATCAATTAATGACTGGTTTAGAGACCAATAATTACTATATTTATATTAGTGACCGATTTAGAGACCAATAATTAATATTTATATTAGTGACCGATTTAGAGATTAATAAGTAGTGACTGATTTAGAGACCAATAATTACTATATTTATATTAGTGACCGATTTAGAGACTGATTAATCTGTCACATAATAAAAAATATTTTGAAACGTACAACTAGTAATCGATTTATTGAACTTTCAGGCAAAAAAATTAAAATAAGAAAAAATATATTTAACTATGAACTCAATACTTAGTTGAAACAAAAAACAAAAGATAATTAACTAAAAAAACTCAATACTTAGTTAAAAAAAAAAAGCAAAACTCATACTCCAAAAAAATAAAAAGCAAAACCTAGATTCGACAAGTGCAAGATGACAACGAATAATAAGAAGAAACTTTCCAACATATTGAGATTCGACAAGTGATTATGGAGGTGTTATATATCTTTCTTCTTAAATTTTGTTGAAAAATTTATTACTTTTTATTTTAGAATTATTGTAAAGAACAACTTTAAATCAACGATTGTAACTTTGAATTAACAATTGTGTCTAAAACTTCGTTAATTTACATGAATTACATAGTTTATTTTCTTCTAAAAATGGTGGCTTTAAGGCATTTGAACGACACAATATAACCCTAATTTGACATGTCTTAATGGTGAAATTGGATTTGTTTTCAGCGAAAAAGCTAATATTCAATTAGTTTTAAACTAATGACATTTTAAGATTTTATTAATCTTTTTATTGTATAGAAATTTTGTTTGTTTTTAAATAAAGTTTGTTACAATTTTTTAGTAATAGATAAGGTTTGTGAAAAAAGTATAAAATTATTGGTGGACTAAAAATATGATATATATGTTAAAAAATGGCATAATAGGAAAATAAGGTGCAAAAATACTCTCTTATTTTGGTTTTTTTTTTCTTTCTAAAACGACAAGTAAAAAGAAACGGAGGTAGTATGTCATAAAAAATAATTTACTTTTATAAATTTTTTCATAATTTTTATAAAAATAATAGAGTATGTAACAAGAACTTTTATAAAAAAATTAAATAACAATGAAAACATAAAATTTTATGGACAAAAGTTCAAAAAAAAATTTAGATGACTAAAAATAAAAGTTGAGATATTCAAAGGAAAAAAAAAATTCAATTTTTGTTAAGTGTGAACGAAGTTTTTTTTGCACCTAATTAATATTACCTCCGTTCCTAAATATAAAACCCTATTTGACCATTGCACATACGACAATGCACAAGATCAAACAAAATCTTATATGCTACTACCTCCGTTCCTTTGTACTTGTCGTTTTAGAAAAAATAGACCAAAATAGGAGAGTGTATTTTTGCACTTTATTTTCTTATTATGCCCTTCTTTAAATATATATCATACTAGTATAACTAACCCGTACAAATGTACGGGTTAAAATTCAAAATTATATTAATTTATATAATTAAATTAAAGTAGATTAGTTGAAATATTAATTTTTTTAATTTAATTTTTTTTGTATCTTATTTCTAATTAATGAATTTTTTTTCTTGTAATTTATGTTTTTCTAATTACTTGCGAAAATGATTTGATATTTATATTATTTAATTATAAAAAATAATTATATATTTATGAATTTAAAGGGATAGAACATGGTGGATAGTGGTATTCCACTCCCCGTTCTCAACAGTATTGTGTTTTCTTTTCGTCCCCGTAGAAATTACAAAAATAATAGGATTTGTTTTAATATATAAGTACAAATATTGCCTTGTATAAATTACAAAATCAAAATACACTCATATTAACATGAGTGTAAATATAAGTCATAGTTAATATTTTTGAGAATGATCTCCCACTTTCCGTTCAACGATATGATATTTTTTCTCCCATCCCCGTAGCAATTTAAAAAAAAATATAGGACCTTGTTTTGATATGTGAGTATATTTTTATTTTTAAAAAAAACCTCTTGTATTAATATATGATTATTAATATTGATCCCGTGTAAATTATAAAGACATGCATTGATATTAATATAAGTGTAGTCATCATAAAAATTACAAAAAAAAATGGGTTTATTGTATTAATATATGAATAAAAATATGTTCTTAATAAAATACAAATAAAATAGGAATAAGTATGATTTATATTTGGTACAACTTAGTATAAAATAATGATAGATAGAAATGAGTTAAATTTTGTATGTGAACAAAAGTTAAAAATTAAACTAATAAAATATACTTTTATTTGAGAAATTATGACTTTTTTTTATCATATATAATAATATTTATGTAATGGTATATATTAATTCACACAACTTTATTTAAAAAAATTAATACATATAATTGTTTGGGTACTTATACTTATATAATAGTATTTCAGTTTTTGAATCAACTAAATTTTTTATGATATACCATTAGTTATGATGATTAAATAAAAAATAGTTATGGAAAATTTATTAAAATTTTTTTTCATTAAAAGTATTAATCTTAAAAAAATTATTGTTATTTGTTAGAAATCAGTTTGATTTACTTGTTTTTATCTAAAAGTTTTGTTTGTTTTTGTTTATAACTGACTATTAATCTTAGTTATGCATAATATGTGTCTCAAAAATATCTTTAAGAAAAATTCTCATAATTAAAAACGTGTCATGAGTGAGAATCGAAAAAATGATACACTAAGGAATTCTAAAAAATAAAATAAAATGTATCATAATTAAAAAAGTGTCATGAGTGGGAATCGAAGAATGATACACTAAGGAATTCTAAAATATAAAATAAAATGTCTCATAATTTAAAAATTATCATGAGTGGGAATTGAAGAATGATACACTAAGGAACTCTAAAAAGTTAAATAAAATGTTTCATAATTGAAAAAGTGTCTTGAGTGAGAGTCGAAGAGTGGTACATTAAGGAACTCTAAAAAGTTAAATAAAATGTTTCATAATTGAAAAGGTGTCTTGAGTGGGAATCGAAGAGTACTACATCAAGGAAGACTTAGTTTGTTATGTAGATGGTCTCATAGTTTGCCACATAGGTATATGGGTACTTGATAGCTTGCCATATAGGATTATGATCAGGAGAGAGACATCCGTAAATATATTATATAGAGATTTTTAATCCACCAATAATTTCTTACTTTTCCACAAACATTATCTATTCCTAAAAAATTGTTGTTTCAACAAAAAAATTATACAAAATTTAGTCAATAAAATAAAATAGGAAAGATAGTATAATAGGCAAAATATAACCTAAATTGCCAAAACGACAATTATAAATGAACAAATATTTTTTTTGCTAAAACGACAAGTAAAAAGGAACAGAGGTAATAATATTTATATCTATATATAATTAAAAAATAAAGTCAAAATATGATAGATAAATAGTACGATTGATTAAACGAGATTTTATACTAGTATTAGGGACGAAGGTAGTAGGAAATAGGAATTAATAGGAAGTTGAAAATAAGAATTAATACGAAAGAGAAATTGTCTTGTCAAAAAAAAAAAAATAATAAAGAAAACATGAATTAAGCTTGAATCGAAGATTTTTTTGTGTCCTACGTAATAGGAAATAAGAACCGTTTCATAATAATAGGAGGAGGTTGTTTTGCACCTTGTGGTATATATATTTTTTGTTACCTTTCATTCTCAAATAGAAAAATAAAATATATTGTGTGTGTGAGTGAGTTATGAGAAAAGAGCAGAAAACTTTTCTATTATATATTCTTGGCCAATTATGTAATTTTTAAGGTATGATTCATACTTGGAAACAATGTATTGAATCTTAAAGAATTTATGCTTATGAAACGGATAAATCTTTAAAAGCAGTGCAATCAGCATATCTCAAGTTTTGTTTTGTGATTTGTTAGTTTGCAGGTTATTCATAGTTGGTGATATCATGATTGCTTACTTTACGGTTGTCGGCTCAATGAAGATAAATTTCTATGATAATCTCTAATTCTTATTTTCATGTCATTCTTTACTTTGATGTTTATACTTATATGATTATTATTATTAATGTGATTTAGGTCCAATTTTACAATAATTTTATACATGTATATAGTTTAAGATGAAAGATTTAGTGTGTCTCTTTACGGTGAATAGCTAAAAAAATATAGAACATAATATAAAATTTAATTTTTTTAAGATGTTAAATTGATTTTTATTCATATTTTTTGTTTGTTAGACATTAATTGACGGCGATCCTCCCACGCTTCAAATTTGCTTGTGTATACACACCAACATCACAATAATAACACTTGAGTTGATCGAAGATCGGAACATGTCTATGTAATGAGTTCTCAACTTTAAATTGTATTGTTTTTTATTTTTCATGGGGCTTTTATTTTATTTTACTTGATTTTAAAATATTAATTAGTCTTGTATTTGTGTCAATAGAAAACATATAAACGAAGATGGGAAGAATTGATTGAACAAGCATCTTCGCAAGGAACTCCGCCGTTAAAGAAAATGTATGTGTGGTTTGAGGTTGGAGGAATAAGAAAACGACATGTATATGATTTTGGCATTTAATCTTCTTTATTTGTAGTTAGGTAGGCGAAATTATCGTGATTCAAGTTCCTTGTCATTTGAGTGGGTGCAAAGACATAAATTTGAAGAACTAAAAATAGAAAGGGAAAAAATGAGAAAAGAAAGGAATGAATTTCGTGATATGGTAAGACAATTGTTGGACAACTTAAACTTTCAGCCGAAGCCATATGCTAAAGATCAAGTTCATGAAGATAATGTGGCTAATTATAATGATGAGGATGTCTCTGATGATAATGATGATGTGTTTGATGATAATTATATATTTGATGGTGGTGAAAATTTAGATCTATAAAGAACGACAAGTGTAGCAGCTAGTGACATACTTTTGTATGCAAGTTTTGTTTGATTTAGAATTCCTCTTTTTTTGATATGTATTTGGTATTTCTTAAATTTACTATAATAATATTGTTGTGTGCATGATTAATTGTTTGGTGTCTATGAATATTTTTAGAAATATTAAATTAGATCTAAAAAATTTGTTGTAGGGGTTTTCAATTATAAAAGATAATATTTGTCAAAATATTTATAAATAATAATTAAAAAAACTCATTAGAGACCGAGTTAGAGGCCGAATTTAAATACAACATTTCCAATTCGGTCGCTGAATCGGTTACAAATATACATAGAAATCAATTCTAAATTGGTCATAATAACAGTCTCTAATAAGGGTCATTAAATCAGTCACTATTAGCGTCGTTCAAAGCGTCGCATGTCACATCGTTTGCGGTATCTAATTCGGTCTCTGGATTTAGTCACAAATTCAGTAACTAAAATCAGTCACTGTTTCGGTCTCTAAATTAAGTCTCTAAATTTAGTCACTAAATTGGTTTTAAATTCAGTCTCTAATCGGTCTCTAAATTCAGTCACTAAATCGGTCTCTAAATTCAGTCACTAAATCGGTCTCTAATTTCAATCTCTAAATCAGTCTCTAAATTAAGTCTCTAAATCGGTCTTTAAATTCAGTCACTAAATTGGTCACTAAACTTAGTCACTAATTCGGTCGCAAAAAATTGGTCACTAAATTGGTCACAACAGATCAGCCACCTTGATTTTTAAAACTGATTTTAGTTGGTCTCTATATCGGTCACTAATTGATTTAGTGACCAATTTTCATTAAAATCGGTCTCTAAATCGGTCTCTAAACGTGAAATTTCTAGTAGTGGTAGTTTGCTTTTTGACATGTCACTGACTAACTAAAGCCTAGCAACTCAAACTTGAATATTCCAGTTTTCTCCAGATGGAGAAATTGCAGGGACAAAGTCATAGTTAACAGATATATTAAAACGTGAATGAGATAATTTCTTCGTTTATTTAGGGTTTGTGCAAAGACAGAAAGAAAATACTAATACCAATGATTGATAAAATGTGAATATGTTGTGTCCTTTATATAAAATAAAAGAATAATTTTTTTTGTTTGTCTGATTAAAAATAAAAGAATAATATATTCTTGTATTATAATTCTTTAAAAGCATTTATTATAATACCATTTATAAAAAAATGCATTTCAAATCTTCTCCAGCACACTTGTTTCAAACCTGTTTTTTTTTTGTAAGCATTCAAATCTGATTCTTAATCGGTGCTAATAAAAAACGTGTGCAAGCATTATCCTTCTAATAAAAACGTGTCCTTCTAATTATGCTTATGATTATTAAGATTATGATTATGTAATAAAAAAATTAAAATAAAAAATGTCAAAATAACATAGTATTCTCCTATTATGATTCTTTAAAAGCATTTATTATGATACCATTTATAAAAACTTGTCCAACAAACCTAATTCAAATCTGTTTCTTAATTCCTAATTGGTGCCAATAAAAAACACGCGCAAGCATTTACTAATTATGATTCATGATTATATAAATTATTATGTATATTTTTTATGTAAATATGTAATAAAAATTAAATGCCAAAAAATTGAGGTGATAGAATGCCACATGTATATCTATTAGGTTAATATAATAAATGTTAAATTGTTGTGGAAAGATAAAACTTATAAGGATGACACGTGTACAAATTACTTTAAAAAATCAGTGCCAATTATATATAGTATAGATTTTTAAAAATCAAATATCTCAAAATCAATTCTATGTTACAAACATACACTAGTATATGGAGGATAGTAATCAATCAATGTTAGAACTTTAGACAATTTTCAAGTATTAATTTACTATAGAGCATGTGATACATTTTCTCATCATATAAGTAATTGTAGTTTGGAGATTAAAGTTATGTTTGAGAATGAAATTTTCCCTTAAATATCCATGATTTATTAAAAAATAATCAATGTACTCAACTTAAAAAATAAAAATTGACATTTGACATGCTTTAGAACTCCAGGTCGTTGTAGGAGAATAATTTTATCTAAACACAACTATCAAGATAAAATCTTTAATCATGAAAGATCTATTATTCATGATCTATAGAAATACTTTTTCTTTACCTTTAATTTATGGATGAGGCCCATGTCTACTTTGCTAAATGCCTAATAGCCTTTCATCAATTCAGGTATAAGGAATAATATTGATGATAGTTCAATTAAAATCGAACAGTTTAAATTTAGACTCATTAAGATATAAAATAGAAAGTAAAATTTATTTTAATTTGAACAATCTATTCAAAATTATATAGTTATCGATATTCTAAATGCTTATTCACGTTCACATTCGCTCAGTTCAACGGTAGGGAAAAAATAAAAGAGGTAAAGAGGGGAAGAAAATAACAGGCAATGCAACTATCTCCAATTAGACGTGATTTAAGTTGACAATTGAACCAACAATTTCTTGTTTCTTACTTCTTAGTTGTGAATTTGTAACTTAGTTCCTATAAAACGCTTTACATGATTGGTTGTTTTGATTAGTCATATATAGTTAAATATTTGGAAAATTCATTAGTTTATTTGGTAGATGCCCTCATATTACCTTCCATTAAGCAGCTTTAACAAAAGTAGAGAGAATGATGCAAGATACTTTTGACTTTGAAAGCCATGAAATGCATATAGTACTTTATTTCAAAGTTGTAAGTTTTTGTTTATTCATTTTTAGGCATTTTGCAAAGTGGAGAAATAAAGGAAATAATTATATATATGATACAGGAACTTATGTTTCACAAACAACATGATGACCAATATTGCATCATATTGAACTGATATTCAATTAGTTAGCAATATTAAACACTCCAAGCGCGCAACTGTAGAAATTAATTCTTTGAACTAAATAGAATTATAAAAGGTGATAAAGTTCTCTCTCAAGAGAATTTAATACTGCTGCATTATTAGGTTGATATCTTGTTAAGCTAGAAGAGATCCCTTATCATCTCATTCAAATGCTCGTGAGTTAGCAAACCTTTGTTTTTTGTATACTGGAAAGATAAAATTGCTCTCTTCAAAATTTAATCTATGGACCTCCTCTAACCCAACCTATATATTTTCTGACTAATATCACTTGAACTATTTTACGGAGACAACAAGTCTTTATTTATGAAGACATAAATATGATTTGTCCCTACACAATTGATTAACTTTATTTACAAAATCCTCCAATGTTAATAAGTCAGCTCCTGCAAAATCATTATACTCTTATAAGTAAATAATTCCTTCAAAAAGTAGAATAATTTATTTCAAGAATTTCATATACATACAGCTTAAAAGAAGAAGAAATTTGGTTGTTTAAAACATAAGAAATTTGGTTGTTTAAAACATAAAATGAAAGAGAAGAAACTACTAGATACCTAAAGAAGTTGTTACACTGTAGGACTTCCTTGTGAGATAGTACCGTTTGTGTTACCTCATTTTTTTTACTGCAAAGTTCTTATCTCATTTCATTTATAATAGTAGAACAAATATATTTTGGGACATCAATAAAAACATGAAAGCTATAGTTGAGATGAAGTCACCCTAGCAAGTAAGACTGTGAGCGACTTCATTTGCTTGTCTTCTAATGAACTTAACATAGAAGCTCACTAAATTAGTAGATATAACAAGTGTTTACAATTGTTAATAATAATAGCATAGAACTTAAATACATATGATTTTTTGCTAGAGACTATCCACCACACTCTTGCAATTCACCTCAAAATCCGTATATTAAGTAAGGAGTTGAAGATCCTTAACCACATAAAGAGCACTCAAAAGTCCACTTGCTTCACCAAGATCAACATCAAACATCAAGGAGCGGTGTAATCCATTCCGTTTTTTCTAACACAAAACACTCTTGATCATCTCTTATACACATGTCAATTTCTACCTTGTTAGAAAAAGAAGAATCTACGTTACATTTGTACTTTTCTATGGCCGGCTCTGTCCGAGTCAAAATTGGAGTATCCGAACGAGCTATACTCACTCAGCTTCGTATTTGTTAGGCATTAGCTCATGAGTAGGTCGTTAGCTCGTTCGCACACTGTCTGTTGGTTCAGCTCTGAGACTTTATCTCACACTTAACTATTTCTTCTCTTTTAAAGGCTCCATATTGTGACACTATGAAGCTCTTGTTGGTGAGTATCCAGTCGCTGCATAATGGAGCGCTGATATTGTTGCAACATTACTACCAATATGCATTGCCTCTGCTATATTGGTCCATAAACCAATCTTTCGCCAACATTTGCTTGCTTTTTGAACGTGAAAATTGTAAGGCTAGAACAAACAATTTTGCTTCGCCATACATTAGCGAATTAGAAACAAAACATCTTGTAGAAATGTAGGAAATTTAGCATAGCGAGCAAAAATTTGTGGCAAAAAAGGCCACAAATATCAAAATTTTGACAAAAAATTATGGCTGCTTTAATGGACCTAAAAAGATTATGAGAGACCTCACCAAATATCGAACTTGGGTAGCCGTTAGGAGGCATTACATGTGAATTATTTGCTGTTACAGACGCTCACCATGCATGTAGGTTGTTGGATTGGGCTTATATAGAGGTGGGCCTATGGATGAAGTTGGTTTGGGCCACAAATCAATCAAGAGCAAAAAATATTGGCCAGTTGTTCCTTTTGGCACCCCCCTAAATTTATTAGAATCTGTCTATATCTGCCCACCTATCGAGAGTAAAATCCCAACAATACAAATTTTATCGGATGATAACTCAGTAGTATAAATCTTATCGTGAAATATTTCTTAGTGGTGTTTCTTTCATTGTGAGGAATGTGTGGAGTGAAGGGACAAAGAACAACTGATAAATTTAGAAGAATTTGACTCTAAAAAACACATGAAAAACTTGCGAACACAAAGTAGAGGTATTTAAGCTCAAACTTTTAATTTTTGCAGTTTCTACCGATTGAATTAGAATTTCTCAACTATTTGTTATTATTCCATTAAATTAAAAAAGTGCTTCAAAAAAAATTAAATTATAAAATTGTATGCTATTTGGTGTCTCCGGAACAATGATTAAGGAATAAAAAAGATGAAAATTTTAAATAAAAAATAATACATTTTAGACTTTCGAGACATTGACCGCATAAACTCCAATACTATATTACTGTATTTGCTACCTTAATCTGTGCCACAATGACACTGGTTAGCATTTTGCAATAAAAATAAAATGAAAAATTACTACATTTGTGAATAGAAGCACAGCCTACAATGAAGAACGTTACCAACAAAAATAGAAGTAGGATTAGGAAGGATATTTATCAAGTGCGGGAAATGGCATAACCATCTTCCTTCCATCCATAGCATCAAATTAACAACCCACAACACAACACAAATCACAAAGCTCCAAGTCATCACCATACCATACACATCACCAACGCACGAAAACACGCATAATATAAATCGCCCAACGAGGGCAATCCCGGAATAACCAAAATATCCCCACGCCATTCTCCGATTACCCCCTCTCTCTCTCTCTCTCTCTCTCTCTCTCTCTCTCTCTCATATCGCATCATTTTCTCAACTTCTCTCTCTCTCTCTCTCTCTCTTCATCTTTTCTTTTTTTTATTTAATTAATTATTATTTGTCTTTAATCTTTATCATCCTCCACCGACTCGGTCCGCTCTGACTCACCTCCGCGGACTCGGTCCTCGGTCGTGATGGAGATCGCTCACGAACCACCGCCTTCTCTCGACGGAAGCCCTATCCCCGCCAATACCTTAGCCAACTCACCGTCTTCTTCTTTTCCTTCCTCTTCCGCTTCGACTCCACGCGCCTCCAAGGGAAAAGAGATCGAAACCTCGCCGCCACCGCCGCCTTCAAAGTACGACGATGATGACGAAGATGAAGAGGATGTTTGCCGTATTTGCCGGAACCCTGGTGACGCCGATAATCCTCTTCGGTATCCTTGTGCTTGTAGCGGTAGCATCAAATTTGTTCATCAGGATTGTCTCCTTCAGTGGCTTAATCATAGCAACGCTCGTCAATGCGAGGTTCATTTTTCTCTTGTTCTTATTTTGCATAGAATATTCGGCGTGAATTACTAGAATTATCATGTATTTGTTTTTGTTGAATTTATTATCTAGTGTATTTTTTATTTTTCATGAATTGGCATCTATGAATTACAGACACCGGACACGACGTGGACTCTGACGGATAAGTTTGAAAAGATGATATAATTTAATGTAATAATAAGTGTCTTTGTTCGTGTCTCACACAGGGACATGCCTAATCAGAGGAGTGTTTGTACTTCATAGATTGGTATGAATGAAGATAGGTTTTACCATTAGTTGAGCTAAGATCAGCTCTGTGTAGTGATGAAAACAAAATTCATCAATTTCTGCTAAGAATAATAATCGAAAGAAAAATTGAGGTTAAGAGTTGTTATTATCATGAAAGCTAGCAGTTTTGAATTTGAAAGTGGAAATAAATGGAGAAGAAATTGAAATTTTGTAGGAGCATATTTGTTAGACTTGTAGCAAATTTTGTTGTGAAGTTTATGCATATACTACGTTTTGCTTCACATGCACACACCAAATTTGTCGAAAAACCTTGCTCCGGTGCACCCTACTAAATTGTGCTTGATTTTAATTGGTTGTGGTTATTTTCTTAATATGGTTGACATGTGCTGCAGGTCTGCAAGCATCCATTTTCCTTCTCTCCTGTTTATGCAGAGAATGCCCCTGCTAGGTTGCCTTTTCAAGAGTTTGTGGTTGGAATGGCGATGAAAGCTTGTCATGTTTTGCAATTCTTTTTGCGTCTGAGTTTTGTGCTATCTGTGTGGCTGTTGATTATACCTTTCATAACATTTTGGATATGGCGGTTAGCTTTTGTGAGGAGTTTGGGTGAAGCACAGAGGTTATTCTTAAGCCATTTATCAACAGCAGTTATTCTGACTGACTGCCTTCATGGTTTCCTACTTTCTGCAAGCATTGTCTTCATTTTTCTTGGGGCCACTTCTTTGAGAGATTACTTTAGGCATTTGCGAGAAATTGGGGGGCAGGACGCTGATAGAGATGATGAAGTGGACAGAAATGGTGCTCGAATTGCTAGAAGGCCTGCTGGGCAAGCTAATCGTAATGTTAATGGTGAGGCAAATGGAGAAGATGCTGGTGGAGCACAAGGAGTTGCAGGGGCAGGTCAAGTAATTAGAAGAAATGCTGAAAATGTTGCTGCTCGATGGGAGATGCAAGCAGCACGTCTTGAGGCTCATGTTGAACAGATGTTTGATGGTCTGGATGATGCTGATGGAGCAGAGGATGTACCCTTTGATGAACTTGTTGGCATGCAGGGTCCAGTTTTTCATTTGGTTGAAAATGCATTTACTGTAAGTCTATCATTTTCCCCCCTTGTTTGCTGCTCATTTTTCACAATGTTAGTGGTCTTTATACTGCTTCTCTATACAAAAAAAATGTAATCTGACCTAGGTAAAACCTAACTCATATAGTTGCACACTACTTCCTTCCTGTGGTCAGCTATATTTCAACGACCACCTAATCATGGTGGTCCTGACTTTTCACCGGTTTTGGGAGTTACCTCTTTTAAACATATATTTTTCTTTGTTTTTATTTTACACTTCATTGCGTAAGAACTTGAGAAACATTTCCCAACTTCAATAGGGGCTTCTAATTTCAGAAACCTCAATGTTCTGATAGCTGAAAATTGATTGTGGCTGAGATTTCATCATTACATTAAGATTAGTTCACCTTTTCTGATTATTTTTTTTATAGTTAATGGTCATTCTATTGATGCAATTGTTTCGTTATAGTGTAAATTCTCAAATCATAAGCTGAAGCAGTGTTCTCTGGCAAATCATTTTCCAATGATAATTTTTTCTATTTACAATGTTTATTATTGGCAAACTGAATGACTTGTTCATTATGCAGGTGCTGGCAAGCAATATGATTTTTCTTGGGGTTGTAATCTTTGTGCCCTTCTCATTAGGCCGCATCATTCTTCATTATGTATCATGGTTCTTTTCAACTGGTACTGATCCTGAGTTATCAGTGGCATTCCCACCTACAGATGCTTCTCTTTCCCTTGCAAACATTACACTAAAAAATGCATTAACAGCTGTTCAAAATTTAACAGCTGATACTCAAGAAAGTGGGTCAATTGGTCAGATTGCAGAAATGCTAAAAGTGAATGCTAGTGAGTTGAGTGAAATGTCAAACAACATAAGTTCATCTGTTTCAGCTGATCTTTTGAAAGGAGGATCAATTGGAACTTCCAGGATTTCTGATGTTACTACTCTAGCTATTGGATATATTTTCATATTGACTCTAATTTTCTGCTATTTCGGTATTGTCGCGTTAATTCGTTACACAAAGGGTGAACCTTTGACTACCGGAAGATTTTATGGCATTGCTTCTATAGCAGAGACAATTCCATCTCTCTTCAGGCAGTTTTTGGCAGCAATGAGGCATTTAATGACCATGGTGAAGGTTGCTTTCCTGTTAGTTATTGAACTAGGGGTATTTCCCCTGATGTGTGGGTGGTGGCTTGATGTTTGCACAATACAGATGTTTGGGAAGACAATGGCTGACAGAGTTCAGTTCTTCTCTGCTTCTCCCTTAGCGAGCTCATTGGCTCATTGGGTGGTAGGGATCGTGTACATGCTACAAATTAGCATATTTGTCAGCCTTCTTAGAGGGGTAACTTCTTGTCACATGATATAATGGTTAAAGCTTTGATTTTTTATTTTTTATGCAATGTTTCACAACAAATGTTTTTTTCTAATGGCAGGTTTTGCGGAACGGGGTTTTGTACTTCCTTCGGGATCCTGCTGATCCAAACTATAATCCATTCCGTGATCTGATAGATGATCCTGTGCACAAACATGCTCGCAGGGTTTTGTTATCTGTTGCTGTTTATGGGAGTTTGATTGTTATGCTGGTATTTTTGCCGGTTAAACTTGCAATGCGGGTGGCTCCTTACATTTTTCCACTTGAAATATTGTACGTTGCCCACTTAAGCAATTTTAGTAGTTGATGCAAAAGCACATAACCCTCTGTTACAGTTGTTAAACATGAATGTGCGTATTCTTGCAGGCTATCAGATCCTTTCACTGAAATTCCAGCGAACATGCTTCTCTTTCAGATTTGTATACCATTTGCTATTGAGCATTTTAAATTGAGAACAACTATTAAATCCGCACTTCGTTATTGGTTTACGGCAGTTGGTTGGGCACTTGGTTTAACTGATTTCTTACTACCTAGACCTGATGATGATGGTAATCACGAAAATGGGAATGGGGAGCGAGGTAGGCAGGAAAGGTTACAGGTAGGACAAGCAGGAGTGCACGATCAGGGTATGGTTCCATTTGCAGGGGATGATTTGAACAGAGTCACTAATGCAGATGCTGGAGAGGATTATGACAATGATGAACAATCTGATTCTGAGTGAGTTCCTTACTAATTAAAATCCCACAACTATGATTATGAATCATCCGATATTGCATTTGTGTCTATCTATTTTGGTATGTCCACTTTTGTCTTTGTGGGTGGAGAAAGAAGGCAGGTGTGGTATTTTTTTCTTGGTTTGTTCCCTTTGCATAATGCAATGCATGAAAAGTCTACTGGAGTCATTAGTTTCTTTATATAAGTATGTTTTTGTATTACTCTGTCATCATCTGATTAGATATTTGATATGACTACAGCAGTTACGCCTTCGTACTTCGCATTGTTCTTTTACTGGTCATTGCTTGGATGACTCTCCTTGTGTTCAACTCTTCCCTGGTAGTTGTACCAATATCACTGGGAAGAATACTATTCAATTCAATTCCTCGTCTTCCTATAACTCATGGCATTAAGTGCAATGGTAAGCAATTGATTGAACTTATTTCTTTTGTCTGTATGCTTCATAACTCTGAATTTATTTGTTATGTTATTTCTTTTGTTAGATCTGTATGCCTTCATCATTGGAAGTTATGTGATCTGGACTGCTGTTGCTGGAGTTAGATATTCAATCGAGCAAGTTAGAAAAAGGAGGACTTCAGTTTTGTTGAACCAAATATGGAAGTGGTGTAGCATTGTTGTCAAGAGTTCTGCACTTTTGTCTATATGGGTAAGGATGTTTCTGGTTGCCGATCAGTTTACTGAACCCAAGCTTTTGTTAATGCATAAATTTTAATTTGTTATTTGCTGATCATTACGTTTTTTCTTTCTTTCTGGTTTCAGATATTTGTCATCCCGGTGCTAATTGGGCTTCTCTTTGAGCTTTTGGTCATTGTGCCAATGAGAGTTCCAGTGGATGAAAGTCCAGTATTTCTCCTTTATCAAGACTGGGCATTAGGCCTTATATTTCTCAAGATATGGACTAGATTGGTGAGTTTGTTTCCTTTACTGTGATCATTTCGTCTGTTAATGTTCTGTTTATTGGCTTTAAATTTGTATAAAACCTTTATCTGCTTGTTTAAATGCTTCAACAATTGAATGTTATGATGTTTGCCAATCTCCATTTGAATTTAGATATCTGGCCTTCTGCTGCACTCAAGTAACTAGTAAATTCATTCCTTTTTATATGTTTGATCAATGCCATGAAGAATCAGTTTTATCTTAGCTGGCTGCTGACTTCCTAACACATCACTTCACTTTAATATGTGCTTGGGACCAATTATGTAAAGGTTGACATCAAAGTATGAAATAGGCAGTGTATTATCCCAGTGGTATTATCATTTGCTGAGTCATATGACTTGTTTGTTAGAATCTCTAATTTATTTGCCATGTATAGTGTGTTTCTTCTTTCTTTTGGTTGACAAGAATTATCAACCAAAAAAAGTGTCAAAATTCACATTCGACTAATAATAGGGAATAATATACTGCCTTGTTTCTTTTTCAGCCTCTCTCCCCTCATTGGTAATTTTTTTGTTTATTTTATGTCTCATTGGCCATTCGTAAATGGGTTATCTGTGTCCCCATAATTTGTTATAGCAATCAACTGTATTCATTTATGTTTTTCTAGTATTGACTTGGTTCATTGATTAGGTTATGTTGGACCACATGATGCCTCTAATGGATGAAAGTTGGCGAGTAAAGTTTGAGAGGGTTAGAGAGGATGGTTTCTCCAGACTGCAAGGTCTTTGGGTCCTACGAGAGATTGTACTTCCAATCATAATGAAACTATTGACAGCATTATGTGTACCTTATGTTTTGGCGAGAGGTATGTTTCCAGCGCTTGGGTACCCATTGGTGGTCAATTCCGCTGTATATCGATTTGCATGGTTGGGATGCCTCTCTTTCAGTCTCGTGTGCTTCTGTGCCAAGAGATTTCACGTCTGGTTCACAAATCTCCACAATTCAATACGTGATGACCGTTATCTTATTGGCCGGAGGTTGCATAACTTTGGAGAACATGTTGAGAAGGAAAGTGAAGTAGCAACTTCTGCAGGAGTGCCGGATACTATTTTATTGGGTACAAATTTAAATCAACAAGATCGTGATGCAGATGTTGGTCTACGGTTAAGGCACATAAATCAACAGGCGGGCTGAGTGAATTATATGTCAGGTAGGAAGGAAGGAAACTCTAGAATATGTTCAGTCTCTGGCTGGCATGGTTCTTCATGAATAGCTTGTGACTGTATACAATACTCTATACACATGTGTTGTTGGATAGTTATAACGTTTCTTGTCATGACATCTAGTACTTCTGTCGAGATCAATAGTTTGTGCATGTTACTTAAATAATTTAGCTAATAGGAGGATAATAAAAATGTAGAGCATTTTTCTAAAATGTGTGGAAGCGAAGCCGAATGCATGCTAGATAGTACTAGTATTATAATTAGTTAGAAGTTTATTGTAAGTTTACGATGCCTTGTTTCACTTCGCCTAATTTATGTCTGTTATAGCATTTTCAGTGCTTGTATGAACTTTTCGATGCTGTATTAGTTAAGACCTTTTTGTTCTTAATTTTTATGTCAATTGTTCTTAATTGGAGTTTCACAATTGACATCACATATTTATTCTTCTTCCTCCACTTCCTCTCCCAGCATACCCTTACTCGGTTACTCCTCGGCTCCTTTCACCTCTCCCCGTGTTCATGGAAGAGGTTGACCACTGTTTGTCTTTCTCCTATCAATAGCTACATAACTTGATGACAAGATGGAAGAGATTTGTACATATATCATCTAGACAATGAGATGGAAGAGTTGCTGCCATATAATATTAATGGAAGGGACAAGTTTGAAGACATAGATGGATCTTAAAGCAGGAGACCGCGGTCGATCTTTGGAGACCGCAATCGATCTTTGGGTTTTTCAGTTTTCTTGATTTTATTTTTATTTTGGGTTTGATTGATTTTAAGATGATTTTTTTACACATTGATTTTAAGGTCTTGTAATATAAGATTGAATTGGGAATGTGTAAATTTGGATTTTGATTTTAATTTGAAAATCAATGAATCCGATTTTGTTCAGATTTTCACCTTTTTCATATACAGTTTTTTTTTTTTTCCTTTTAATATTTTTTTATTCAAACTTGAGTTTTGTTTCCAGTTTAGTTTTGTTTCCATTTTTTAATTGCATTTTCACATGTTGGTCCTAAAATTACCTTTTTGTGTATCATTGTGCTATTGTATTAAGAGATTGATGTCAGCGTAGATGGAGTAGGTTGGGTCGAATCAGACTTTATTTGAATGGGCTAAATTTAGTTTAAAAAAATTAAAGTGAGTCTAACCTATTTTTTGTTTAAGGTTTTAACATACGTTTCTGACTTTGAAAAAAATTAAAATTCACTCTATGTTGAGTTTAATAAGCTTTTTAAATAGTCTAAGGCATCGTTAGGCCAGACTTATTTTCTAATTTTCTATTTTTTTAAAACGAAATAGAGAAATATAAAATTGAATTTGGCCATATTTCTCCTTAAAGGTATTAGAGATATAAAGTAAAGAAGTAAAAAATAAAAAGAAATTGAGTCAAATACATTTTTTTCCCTCTTTACTATTTTTTAAGAGAAGAAAAAAAGAGGAAAATAAGTCGGGCCAAACGGGGCCTAAGTCTAACTTATTTAAATAAATATGCATATTTTAAAAGGTTGAGCTTAGAGTTTTTACTAAATGAGAGCTGAGCTTTTAGTAGATCAAGTTATAAGTCATTGTTGAGTTGTGTGAATGTTTTAACATCTTTACATGCAAGATATATGTTTGGTTTGATAAAAAAATTTAAGCTTCAAGTCTACCTGCTATCTTTATTATTGAGATAATATTTATAAAATAGTGATACTGGATCGTGTATGACACTAAGTAACATTGAGACATGTTCTATTAGGATTCGGTTAGATGTGCTCCTAGAATGCATCACTTATATTCTCTCACTCCCTGTCTCCATTGCTGTTCTAGATCTTTCTCATCTTTTTAACCAAATCATCTTCTTTGATCTCACCCTGAAACTGTTTTGATTTCTCTTTTGTAACAAGACAATGAAATAAATAAGTATAAAGAAGATCAAACAACTTAGTCAAAACTGCTCCCTTTGTCTGTCTCTCTTTTTAATTTTTTTGTTTGTTTTTAAAAGACGGTCAAACAATCAAAACCGGCCAAACAGTCCAGTTTGCCAATTTTTCCAATTTATGCCCAATTTTCCGGTTTATATACCGGTTTTGTTGCTTGGCGGTTTTTAGGATTGACTGAACGGAGGTCTAATTTTTTGTTCACCGTTTGAACCGGGCGGTCCGGTTTTAATTATCTTGATTGTTTTATGCATTTTAACATACAAATTGTATGAGCTCCTTTACAAGTATGGAACTTAGGCCATCGCATTCAGGGTTGGCTCTGATTAAGATTTAACATAATATTTAAAGAGAATAATTGTACAAAAAAATAATTAAAGAGAATGATTATATGACAACTTATTTTATTTGAATTAAATTTTATAATAATACATTCGAATATGTCAAAAATTTATGTAAGCTAATATGTTACAATAAATGAAAATATTCTGCATAAAAGAAATAAAATGTTTTACGGAGTACAAAATATAATGTAATAAAATTAGTTATAGAAATAAACTGTTGTGTAAAAAAAAATAGTTATAGAAATAAACTGTTCATATTTATGTAGGATAGTTTGATAAGCTTAAAATACTTTCTTACCAATATTGAGCCTAACATTTTGAGATAAATAATTTTTTTTAAGAAAACATTTGAAAAGAAAAGAAAATCTATTGGAGATACTGTAATTGTTTAATCTGTTGGAGCACCTGATAAATAATTTATGTAGGATAGTTATGGCATGTGTTCAGTTAGGAATATCACTCATTTTGTATGCTATATGATAAATGCATTTGAGACAGTTTGAATGTCCCATCTAAAATACATTTGAGGCAGTTTGAGACACCTAATTATCATATTCATTTTATTGCCAACCAAAAATCAGTGATGTAAATATTTTATTACTGAATATAAAATATATATTGTGAAGATGTACTTTAGTATATTACGAAACTGGTTGAAGATTTCTAGGTATGGTTGGTGAAGTTAGTGAGTGATACATGGTACTGGTACATCTTTTAAACTAAAATATTGGTGAAAAAGGATCTTAACATTAAATGATGGCTTATTGGATTTGTCATCAATTATATGGTTTATGTGTGTGGTTAAAAAATGCCTTGCAAGTTGGAGGAACAATGAGTGTTTGTGCATTGTTTAAAAGTCTTGTAGAAAAATCTCCAACATTAATATCAAGTCCTTATAAATAAAAAATGTTTAAAGTTATACAAATTTTATGATACATTTCCAATAAAAAAACTGTTAACACAGAATTTTTTTTTGTACATCTGAAAAATAAATTGCTCCCGTAAAAAATTGATCCATAAATCTCCTTTTACCCAATTCATATCTCCCTCAGCTCTAAGCCTCTAACAACTAACAATCATTTTTTACTATAAGGTTTGAATGTTAGTCAGAATAAATATTAGGTCATTGTCTTGACCAAGTGAGCTTAACAAACTTCTAGAACTAATTTAACATATTTAATCCTTTTTAAAATGACAAAAAAATGACATATTCAGCTGATCAATTCATACGGACTAAAGAAGTGTACAATGAAAAAGAGGGGAATATTTCTACTAAAGTATCTTTATCATGTATTGGGGTATTCACTTGTACCATAAATATAAAGTTGAATAAAAATAATATTAATTTGTCAAAAAAAATATATTAATTTAAAGGTATAATTGAAAGAAAAACAACTATAATGTTTCCTTAAAAAAAACTATAATTTTATATTAAAAATTGAATGAGATAAGTCATTTTAGTACAATAGTATTTTATTTTATTTTGACAATAGTACAATAGTATTTTATATAAATGAACCATTTAGTTTGAAACGGATAAGGTATTAGATACTTATAACCGAATAATTTATTTTAGGACTTATTACAGCTCAAAATTTTCTGGTCTAAACCCCTTAAGTTATGCTACATTGTGGATCTTTCGATATCTACTTTGTTTGATGCAATAATTCAACAATATTTACATTGTTTGCTGCAACAATTATAATATGCATTTAACAAAAATTAAAATAAAAGGAGAAATGGAGTGATGTGGTAAATTTTAATTGAATTGTGTTGAAAAAATGTGTTAGAGAGTGTGTTTTTAGTATTTCTCATGTTTCTAATAAATTGTCTTTAGATAAAAACTAGGGCAGATGCATAGTAATCGAGCTCAAACGCTTAACATATATTTTTTTTGTTTCTTTTTATATAGTATTTGATTGTTGGGGGCATAATGAGATTATACATTTTATCGTGTTATAATTGTTGATATATTAAGTGTGAGCAAGAGTATTGAAAAAACAAAAAGTGAATGTTGACTACTATATAAATGAAATGATCTACAGTATAATATATTATTTTAAAATTTTAGATGAAGATGTATTATCCAGTTTCACTTTTATGATTACTATTAAACAAATCTGACAATTCTTGAATCCCTCTCTTATGACCAACAGTGGTATCAAATTTAATAGTTTGACTGCCTCATCGAAACTCGAAAGTCTTTCTGACAAGGGGTTTTACCACATGCCCAATAGAGAACAAGCAAACAACAATGCAGATGAAAAAACTTTCATTTGAAAAAGAAAAAAGCTTATCCATAAAAATGAATGGACAAATGTTAACATGTGCCCTTGATGCACATGTTAATGAATTAAAAATAGAAATATTTGCATTAAAAGCCGTGCATGTGATTTTTCAATATCAAAATATTGTGTTTTTCAATGTAAAACTTCCATTTTTAGATCTTAACAAGACCCAACATTTATTTATGTTTAAATTGGATATCCCCATCTACAACGTCTACTAATGTCAAACTTAAACGGACATCAAACTTGGACGTTAAACGTCAGACACAATATACCCAATTAGCGAATATTTGAACGCCAAAAAAGATAAACTTCTTGCACGGTCGCTATTTAAGGTAAAACACTCCACGGATAGTAAGCCAATGTAGACCAAAAAACAAATAAACACAGTAAAACAACTAACACTCTGCCCTTTTAAACTCGACGTTGATCAGTTTCTAATCTACTCTTTTATCATTTCAAAGCACTCCACTCCAATTACCTTGCTCCACAAATACTGGCATAACATCATTCTAACAAATTGTCTTTCCAAATTTGCATATAAGTCTATAGATTGTGTAACTGTAACCTGCAGCTGCCGCAGGATACAATAATGTTCTCGCAAGTTTTGTGGGAACATAAATTTACACCTATGCTTTCGACAAGACATAATGGAAGTCTACACAATGATGCCATCCCGTGATCAAGAAAAGTCAGGGTCAAGGTCATTTCAATTTCAGAGTGCATATATAGATCTGATTTGCTCGTTCATACCACAGTTAAAGGTGGCGCAGCAAAACAACAATCTACTATTAATTCATCTCCAACCTCGAATTAAGTGCATTTATCCAAAATCAAAGTATTTTCCCCCACACCAAAAGTGGTAACCAAACACACAAACAAACAGACAAAAAAAAACAGCCAAAAAAACAAACAATTTCATGTTCTAAATTCATGTCATAATAAATATCAGCAGTCAAACAGGTATTCAACCCAAGGAGATCCAAAAACCAACCATACCTAGTCTAATAAAACAACTCAATCTGAAAAGGGGATAAAAACAAGTGCCGGAAAGATAAATAGTCATTCACCAAGAAAGTAAGTCGCAGCAACATAAATATCTTAAGAAGCAAGGTTATCATTGAGTGACAACGAAGCCAGCTGATCAGCAGCACCAGCAGCCTGCTGCTGCGCAACATTCCTAAGGACGTCCATTGCCTCTGCCACCTTGGCTTTCAGGGCCTCTGGTGACTCGAGCAAGTGCAAAACTTCAGTCTGGTCCATCTCCAGAAGCATGCCGGTAACTTTGGCAGCATTGTCAGGCTCCAATTGTTCCACAAGGGGGTAAAGATTTTCACCCAGCATCTGCAAATATACAACCAACCAACAAACAATGGTTAGCTATGGCCGCTAAAATGCAACAAATGGAGTTCGGATGAAATCTAGGATTATTAACATAGTAAACATCAGATGAAGTGAAAGCCTACCGTTCTCTGCTGCTCTGGAGATGCATTAGCCAAATGAGAAGCCAAAGCACCAATTGGAATTTGCTGGGAAAGTGATGCATCACGAAGAGGCATCCCCACATCATAAGGAACAGAATACATGCCTCCAGCAACTCCAGGCATGGGACCATCAGGCATGCCCCTACCAGGAGGATAGCGATATACACGGCCCCTAGGTAGCATCTGTCAATACCAAAGTTATCAGGTCAATGATCAAAACAGGAAAGATGATCCACGAAATTATAAGCACGAGATGCCACCAACCTGTTGCGGCATAAGCGGAACTGGTTGCTGGGACTGCTGAACTGCACCTCCACGTCTTCCACCAGGACGCTGCCCTTGCTGTCCCTGCTGAACCATTGGTACAAAATAATTTGGCACAGGAGCCCCACCAGGCCTCATTCCAGGCACAAGTTGTTGTTGATACCCAAAGCCAGGCTGAGAAAATTTCAAATGGACATCATATATTGAAATTACTCCATAGCTTAAGGACAAATCAGAGGAATAATATCAAGCTCAATTCATGATTGTGCTTGCGAAAAACTTAAAAAGGTAAACTGGCTTACCTGGGAGGGAATGATGGCAGGAGGGCCTTGACCATAAAATATTTGTTGACCCATACCTGGACCACCAGGGGGATACATAGGCATGCGAGGAGCAACGGATTGTGGCATCGCGACAGGACGCATTTGAGCAAACTGAGCCTGCATGAACAATTGAAACAAAAAACAACCGCGCATAATTAATCTTATCTGATGATAAAGAAGACACAACACCATAGCCCACGAACTCACTCCTATAAAAATGAGAAGTACTGCCAAAAAATTCGCCCGAGAAAATATAACTGAGTCAGGAGAAAAATGTATGCACACACAGGCCCACACAAAAAATGGAGTGTTTAGAAGGTTGCATATGATGGGACGAACAGAAAAAGATTAATTTTGCATTTGTATTACTCATGATTTAAAAATCAAAACAATCATGGATTTTACTTTCAAGTAATAACCATAAAGTTATAAGAAATCAAGTAGGAGAATATTTTAAATTACCTATTACCTATACATTGATCATATTAAATCATAAAAAAAATGACCGTAATATAATCATACAAGCCAAGATAACTAAGAAACTAAATAAAAACAATTTAAAAGTTTTGCTGATTTGAATCAGTTCACATGTTCGCACCGGTTCTATTATCTAGTTTTTTTGTCAAACACCCAGCCATCAAAGGTTTTCCATTTGGACCCCACAGCCGCAGTTTGTTTATTTTAGTACGGGGAGGTAGTAAAAAATAGCCCCTATACATACCTGCAGCCTAGCTCTTCTATCTTCTTTCCGCTGGGCCAGAGTCACATACAGAGGTTTGCTTACCACCATTTTGCCATTCATCTCCGAGAGCTAGCAAGCAATTGAGCACAACAAAAAATCATTCTCAAACTAAAAATCCATCTGTTTTATTAACCAAGAATATACCATATGACTTACTGCTCTAGATGCCTCCTCAGGAGTAGAGAATGCAACAAACCCAGATCCTCGGCTTGTGCCATTGGGGTCTCTCATCACCTTTCAAGTGAAAAGTTAGCAGCATATAGATATGTACCTAGCAATATTTAGTGAGAAGCAAGACAAATCAGTTATACATACCTTGCAAGAGGTAATTGTACCAAAAGAGGAAAACAACTCCTTAAGTTTGTCATCAACAATGCTATCATCCAAATTTTTGACATACAAATTTGCCCCTTGATATTTATCCGCAGCTTCTTTCATGCTTTGCTCAAACTTAACTTTCAATTCATGTTCCCTTTCAGATTTCTTTTGAGCTTTTCCAACATACCATTCCTTGTCATCAATTTTTTTCCCATTAAGAGCATCAACAGCCCTTGCAGCATCATCGGTATTCTCGAAGTTTACAAATCCGAAGCACTTTGATTTCCCATCCCCGTCCCTCATTACTACAGCACTGGTAATTGTTCCAAATTCACCAAAAATATTCTTCAACTCATCATCAGTGGTTGATTCTGAGAGATTCTTAACAAAAACATTGTTGAATTTTGCCCTGTCAGTTGTACTCTCTCTCTCTTGCTTGCGAAGGAAGGGTCCCACATAAACTTGTTTATCATTCAACAGCATACCATTAAGCTTTTCAATAGCTTTTTGAGCAGCCTCGTCAGTATCGAATTGCACAAAGCCATAGCCTTTTGATTGGCCAGATCCATCCACAGCTACCTTGCAAGAAAGGATATTCCCAAATGAAGAAAAGGTATCATGCAATGCCTTATGGTCAATTGCCTTGTCCAAATTCTGCAATAACCATTAAATAAAAAAGATTCAAAATGGTTAAAACAGGTTCAAATAGGATATGGAATCCAGAAGCTTAGCAGGATTTTTCCATTATCAGACAATGTGGAAGAACCAAGATATCTATACCTTAATAAATATATTTCCTTGACCACTTTTGCGGATACTGGGATCACGATGCGAATACATGATACGAATGGGCCGGTTGTTGAGAGGAGTGAAGTTCAGAACATCCAATGCTCTCGCAGCTGTATCCACACAAAAAAATATATTATGAACAGTCAAAATACAAAACATATTATTACCACAACAGCGACAAAATGAAAAAAAATAATTATCAAGATGATAAAAGCGAGAAGACCTGTAAATGAAGGTAAAGTCAATGGGTATACAAATTAGGTAAATGTAAGATTGGTTATAACAAAGTACACCAAACATACTATTAATTTAATATTTGAGATGACGTAATGATAAACTCATCTTACTATTAACAAATAGAGTCATCAACTAACCAATTATATGCGATGTCTATAACACAATAGTAACCATAACAGGAAGACCAAAAATTATGAAAGCAAATGGACAAATGTTTGGGAATAAATGTATTACCAGAGAATTTAGTTAAGTTAAAAGACCGTTACTTGAAGTCATGAATCACAAGTTAGAGCACAGACACATGAGAGTGAATAGAGACAGAAAAGGCAACATAATTTTTATAACAAACGCCAAATATAAGTATGGAATCCATCCTTTGCAAAGATATTAACATAAACTTTGAAAAATATAAACTACTATAATTCAGTAAAATTCTTATTTCAATGGGTTGCCATAGAGAAAGTCGCACCTGCTTCACATAGTAACATACACTATGTATGCAAAGCCTACTGGTATGCAAAATTTGCAAGAACATCTATATATAAATCTAGTTTGAGTTTCAAATTATTCGTCTTTGCTGAACTGGTATTCAAAATTTACATGAACAGCTCTATATGAATCTAGGTTCAAATTATTCCTATTTGCTGAACAGTCTCAATCTAAAAAAATTCAGTTAAGTATAACTACAACAGGATTTCAACTGCAGTATTATGTTAACTGTTACTGCTCGCACTACTCTGTAAGTACTCTTTCAACATGAAAAATACAAAGGTTACATCAGAGTCATCAAGTAGTATGTCCTGCGGGTATCTGTTAGCTAATATGTTAAAATGGTGGAAAGAAGGAGAAAAGTATGTATCCTATCCTCTCTGAAAAATAAGTTAACAATATCTCATACACAGATTAGCTTTTGACATTGCATGCAAAGTTCTTTTTCCTCAAAGACGATAGGACACATACAAGTTTATGGGAATTAATTAAACAAATTCCATTAGCAATTATTGCACTGCAACATACATCAGAAACATGCATGAGCATAATCCCCATCAATCTCAATTGTTACGGTAGTTATTTTTACAATCATCAGTGTTGTCGATGGCAGAGAGCCAAAATCCAAAATCCACCATATCAGCCGACAGCCATTTTGTGGCGCCGTAAAAAACCCCGCCATATCATCCAATATTAACGATAAGGAAGAGGCCAAAATCCACCACCGATATCTGCCATGGTGCCACCATGGCCAATATTCAATAACACTCACAATCATATGGGCGATGAATTCTCCATAAATTGTTTTTTATTCTTAAAAAGTGGTCTTTATACTTCGGTCTCACTAAACAAAGCAGCATACAAAACCAAACAACTAGTATGAACCTCACACCAGGAAATTAACAAGAATACAATTAAGTTATTGAAACCATTAATCCAAACTTAACGCATAACCCAACTACAGAAACTACTAATTCATTAGCAACATTAAAACTTCTACAAACTCATTTCTTAACCAGACAACCAATCCACTTCACAGCAATTAATCAAATCAAAGCTTAAAAATTTCCAAAAACACGAAAATACCGAAAACAGAAACAGCAAAATAAACTAACCATCTTGCGGGTTGCTAAAGTTGACATAGCCATAACCAAGTGACCTTCTAGTAGTCAAATCCCTGCAAACCCTAACAGAAACAACCTGACCCAATTGGTTGAACAAGTCATAGAGCTGAGAATCCGTCACATTCTGATCCAGATCTCCTACGTAAAGCGAAGTCGTCACAAACTGATTTCCACCAGCCGCCGCCGCTGCAGCAGCAGCAGCCGCACCACCATTAGGACCACCGGACATCGCACTCTGAGGCTGAACCTGAACCTGAGCCATCTCAATTCCTCAACAAAAAAATAATCAAATTTTGTTTTTTTTTTTGTTTAAAAAATTCTCTCCTAATTAAATTTCCCCTTTTTCGATTTTTTCGATTTTTTTTTCTTTTTTTTTTCTCTTCCCCCTCCTCTTGTTATTGAGAACAACGAAACCCTAGGAAGAACAGAAAGAAAATAACCTAGATAAACTCAGCGAACAGTGGATTCATGAAATTCATGAAATTGATGAAATCAAACAATGAATTCCACAAATTCACAGAATTCACCTAAATTGAATAATTTTTTGATTTTTTGAATTGGGGAAAACGAGGAGAGGGAAGTGAATTGAAAAACGGTGAAAAATGCGAAGAAGATAGAAAAAAAAAGTGAAATTAGGGCAAAAGGAAGAAGAAGGAGAGAAGGGGTGGCAGAGCAGAGAGCACTGCGGTGAGGAGAGAGAAATGAGAAAGGTGAAGTGAGAGAGAGTTTATAGAGACGGCGGGTTTGGGTAAAAACCCTAACACAATCTAACGAGGAGATCTGAGCCGTTGAATGGATGAGGGTGTGGGGTCAAGGGATAAGGATCGGGAATTTTTGAGAAGAAAGGAAAAGGGTTGTTGTTAGTTACTTGTTGTAGTACTTCGAAGATTAGATTAGAATTAGATTCTTCAAGTGAAGTGAAAATGACGAAGTGCTGTAAATGTTAGTAGTACTACTTGGTAAAAATAATGATGAAATAAATGTGTGTTTCTTCTTTAATTAATTAATTATTATGATTAAAAGAATTGTGACAAACAATTTGACAAATAAATTTCTCGTCAAAATAAAATAAAATTTGACAAATAAATTAATTAATTAATAAATAAAATAATCAATTATTGATAGTATAATTTTTTTCACCACTCATTTAATCTGGTTCAGAAATCGGTTCTAATATTAAGTGGTTCTAGCTCCTACTTGTGATAGTATATTTATTTAAAACTCTTATTTATGTTTTATTCTTTTTAAGGTAATTTGTAACTCTTGATTAATTTTTTTTAATTGTTCTATGTGTTCTATAATTAATTAATGTAAATCTATTAATTGTAGTTTAATGGTAAGAAAAATTAACATTATTAAGTCGAACATCATCACTAATATTTGAATTATGACTCCTCCACATGTATGTATCAATTTTTAATAGTTATTTTTATTTTGTCTATTTACCAAAAACATCACTTCATTCGTTTCAAAATAATTGTCTTTGTTGATTGTTGACATTTATTTTGGCCGTTCTTTTTACTAATGTATAAAGACAAATATTAGCAAATAAGATTTTGTTTGATTTGTCTTAATAAATATTTTCACAATATTATATTTTTATAATTTTTCATGAAAGAAAACTAAAATTATTAATGATTCAAATTATATATTGGTATGTATGTGTAAGGACCGTTGTTTTGAGACAAAAGTAGTATTATATAATTGATCAGAACAAGTTCCATGAGAATAATTCAGTTGATAGAGACATTATACGTCATAAGTATAGATCGAAGTTTGAACTATGGTATAACTTACTTATCCACTTGTTATAAGGTGAAATTATATTCACAAACTATAAGACAAAAAAAATTGCGTGAACAAAATTAATTAAACATAATACGTAATTAACTAATACAATATTTATTAGTTATTGTTAATATTGAGGAGAATATGAACTTTGTCTCCTCAATATGTCTGTAAATTTTTAATAGTTATTGTTATTTTTTCTATCTATAAAAAGAAAATCATTATAGAGTATAGAATTGAGTAGAATAAGTGTTGTGATCATAACTCTGCTGGTAGAGACATTGAATCCGAGTTCAAATTTTATAACATGTACATACCTACTTTAGAACATCTTTAATAGTGAAATTCATCTAAGGTATTTTGTAGTTCCCAATTAAGCCACATCATTATGATACAACTAGGAAAATTCATATCGGATCCCGCAATTTTACCTCATATATTAATATTTTACTCACTTGTTTTATTGGGAGCACAACAAACAAACAATATAATGTCGGTTCAATATGATGTTATTTTATTATGAGTTATGTTGTAACGTGATGTCATGTTGACAATCTCTACTTGCTCTCCATTGTCAATGTTATACAAAATCCTTTATTTATCAAAACTCCACCTGGCGGACCGACTGAAAGAACACGCTGTTGGAATTGTTCTTAGACCATGCACAATGGATGTTTAATTTAGTGTTGAATGAGTGTTTAGTATTAAAAAGAGGTGTAATGGGTGTGTTGAAGATGAGTTGGAGGAGAGAGAGATGTTGAAGTTTTTCAACAAACTTGAACCTGACCACGGGAAGACAGCGTTCTGCTTCAATTCACCATTCTAGGCGCATGCGCTACACGTGTAGACAAGAAGGTATGTGTCGTGCGCATGTGAGACGGAGAGAGAAAGCCTTTTTAGATTTAATTGGCCACGTGTTTGATTCTGATTGGTTCGCTGAATTTATACGATGTTAATACTTTGAATTCAATTATTTCATTGCAAAATAAATTTTTTTAATCCTTTTTTTACCAAAGTTCGTAAAAAAGAAATCAAAACTTAATATCATAACTCACTCTATACCAAGTGGATTTGATATAATCAGACGCACTTAATGTCAAAACTCACTCCATCTGCAACTATGTTTGGGAGTGGATTATATCTACTTAATATCATAACTTACTCCGAGTTTAAATTACTAGAAGACTTTCCCTTAAGGATGAAAGAAGACAAAAAATTATAGTTATGTTAAAAATATATTCACTTTCTATTGCAGGTTGCATCACATTGATTCAATCTTCTTAGACTAATCAATAAATTGGTCCAAACTAAATAGATCCCTTTGACTAAATTCATCGTTATTATCTGATGCAAAGAAATTTTGATAGTATTCCACTTGGTCGGAAGAATTTTCCTGTTTGTTTTTTTTATGTAATTTTCCTATTTGTTTTTTTATGTAAATAGAAATTATTGGAGACTTGGAGTTGTACCAAAAGAAAAAATTATTGGAGTTAAGAAATCCTTAACCAACATTTGTCTCTATACGTCTACGCTAGCATCCTTGTTATCAATCCTCCATTCACATAGTTGCATTTAGATTTTCCATTTCCAAATTGAAGTGCTTGTACTGTAATGTTAAATTTTTTTCTCAACTCAATATATTCTCTTCTCATGGACAAAAATATTCAGGAGAAAAATGACTTCTATCTATCCAAACTGATTTGGAAATGGAAAGGTCCCAACGCAATCTATTATTTTCTTTGGAAAATAGTTCATGAGATACTTATGACTAATAAAGAGATACTTAAATTTAATACGACATATGACAATAGTTGTCTTTATTACCAACAAGGACCGAAATCTTATCATGCATGTTTTAAGATATTGTGACGAGATGATAGAATTTTAGTTTCTGTTGTGAACAATCCGAATGTCTTAACTTTAATGAATGTAATCACGGTGGTGATAATGGTGAATCAGCTCCTTGATAAAGGTGGGGTTCCTGCACAAAAAGAGACTCTGACGCTCAAGTCAATAAGTATGCAATAAGTGAATATTAAAGTTATAAATCGTACCATGATGTGGTGTGAAACCACTTATTTATAAGTATTTTCCTTCACGGATAAGGATGAATTTCGTGTAGGAATCTGGACCGTTGGGAGTTGTGCCGGTTTATCCAACAGTTGAGATTGAATTGCGAGAAGCTTCTGTTTAAGGCGTGTGTACAGTAACATTTATGATGAAATGCCCTTGGATTCCGAAACGGGTCCCCACATATAGTGAGTCTGAATATATACTTACGTATTGGGTCTTTGGTCAGTCCAAAACAATCTTCAATCTTCAATCAGCAAGCTATTGGACAAAATTCTTTTGCCTAGGTATCATGTTCTGGCTTGAATGAAACATTGACAATAAAAATATTAAAAATATGCCTTCGAGTTGGGTGTTTTTTTTTTTGTTTTTTGCATTTCTATTAATGTTGTGTGGAAAGGGATCATAGCATATTGGTGTTTAACCAATATGTCAATCTTCAACAAAATTTACTCCTTCAAATAGCTAGTAATCAAGTGCAAATGATTGTTGAAAATATTGCTAAACTTGCGGTTTATATAGATATTTTTGGTTCCACTATCAAAATTAAATGGAAACCCAATTTAATATTATTGATGAAACTCATAGAAAATAGAATGATTTTTTAGCTGGTGGAAAATTTACATAGAAATGCTTAGAGTGATCTTATACAAAGTTTTTATTGTACTCTCATGTTGCAATAATTCTACCCTTATTATAACAGATCGATGTCCTTAATCATTCAGTAACTATCTAAATCCTCTTTTAGAATAAGTTACAAAATATCATAAATGTATAATGAGATATAATAATTTGAAAGTGGTGTATACAATTTTAATTAGAATTGTCACATATCAAAAAGGCATAAATATAATTTTCGTCTTTATATGAATATGTAAGTATATTTTTGATTTTAGCATATGTATCAATTTTTTTTTAGAATTCATCTTTGTATGTTAAAATATTTTGGTTTTAGACTCTAAAGCAAAAATCCGTAAGAAAATCCGTAGGTTTTTTCTTTGAATTTTTCTGGGGATTTTAGCTTTAAGGACTAAAATCAAAACGATCTTAACATACAAGGATGAATTCCAAAGAAAAAATGATACAAGGACTAAATCAAAAATCTGTGTATATACAAGGTCGAAAATGATATTCAAGCCTATCAAAAAATCAGAATAACAATAACCATTATAACTGAACCGCCAATTCAATGACGGAACCAGAAAAAAAAACTCGGGTCGGCGACTAATTATATTATAATATTTAAACTAAATATGAAAATTATATAGCATACAAACGTTGATTATAATAAAATTAAACTATATATTTTAAAATGATGTTTTATGTGTACTGAGTTCCTTGAAATCATCAAAATAAGATATGAATTGATGCATGTACTAATTTTTCTTTCAATGTAATCATGTAAACAGTCATGTTAATTATCAGCTAGATTTTTTCACCAATATCGTCTTCAATAATCAATATAAACAACCATGAAGCTTTTGAGAAAATCATCTCCCATATTGTTACGTAGCCTTCGTTTTTATAATTTTTATCGCTGAAAAGACACGTCCAGTGGTTGATGTTGACAAGATAAGAGTCAAAACATGTCGTAACACTCGATCAATCAATTGATACAAATTTGATATACTTGTTTTTACTAATTTTTTACATAATTCACCAATGGTGTACAAATTTTAAAAGATTGTTTTTATTAATTTTATATTATTATTATTATTATTATTATTATTATTATTATTATTATTATTACTACTACTACTACTACTACTAGTACTACTAATTGTATACTTGACAAATTTAAAAGACCATTTTTAACAAAAAACCAAATATATAATAATATATATATATATACTAGTGTAACTGACTCGTGCAAATTTACGGGTTAATATTCAAAATTATATTAACATATGTAATTAAAATTGAAGCATATTAAACCCAAGGGGTGTGGTTGAGCGGCATGAGGCTCATCTTCCCTTAACCAAGGGTTGAGGGTTCGATTCTCACATTGGGTATGGAGCAGCTTTAAATCCTTGGGCCAACTATCCCACCCTTCGAGGTACTGCATTCGGCGGTGGATAGCATATTAGTTGAGATATTAGTTTTTTAATTTAATTTTAATGTTTTGAATCTTATTTTTATTTAATAAATTTTTTTGACAAATAGTTTTTATTTTTCAAAATACTTGTGAAATTGATTTTATATTTATATTATTTATATATGAAATATATATATATATTTAAGAATTTTAAAGGGATAGAATAGGGTGGAGAGTGATCTCCCGCCCTCTGTTTCCAACAATACAGTGTTTCAATCTAGTCCCCATAGAAATGACCAAAAAAAAATTGGACCTTGTATATATGAGTATAAATATAGACATATAGTCTCCGTGTAAATTATAAAATTAAAAGACACTCGTATTAATCAGTATAAATATAAGTCATAGTAAAAAAAATAGGTTTTCCATATTATTATGTGTATAAATATTTAGGTTCTCATAGAAAAAAATGTCTTTCGTCTCATATTAATAAATCTTGTATTAAAATATTCGTAGAAATATAACTCCATAAACATTTCAAAAAAATAAAAATAAACCCCATATATGAATATAACAGGTCTTGTAGAAATTACAAAAAGTTGATCCCTGTATTATTATTTGGGTACAATATATATAATATATATAGGTCCTCATAGAAATATATGTTCTCGTAAAATTACAACAGAAAAAAGTCTTCCTATTAGGTTATATATTTTTGTATCATAGAAACGTTAATTTTATATTGTTATTCAAATATGGAAAATAATACAAATATACTTTTTTAAAAGGATAAAATACTCTAAAAAATGATCTCCTACTTCACTTCTTGTTCTCAACAATAAGGTATTTTCTCTCCCGTCCACGTAAAAATTATAAAAAATCATATGAATAGAAATATAACTCTCATTTTTGTCAACAAAAAAAATATAAGTCTCGGTAAATTACAAAAAATAGGCACTTGTATTATATCACAATAAACATTGTAAATTACAAAAAAAATATCATAAAATTATTTTGATAAAAAAATCATAAAAATAGCTTTTTGTTGTTTTTTTTTTACTAAAGATTTTTTTGTTGTTGTTAGGAATCAAAGCTTGTATTTCATACTAAATTTTGTACATTTTATGTAGTATTAATATCATGAAATTCCTACCAAAAAATTATCATCAAAAATATATTTTTAGTTGTTGGTGGGAATCAAACCATGTACATCCAACTAAAATCATGTAATATTTAAATTTTTCGAATTATTTATTTTAAATTCCAAAAATTTCTAGGAATTTTTTTTTTGGTCGAGACCGGGGTATCCCACTACTAGAAAAAGTCTAAATACCGACGAAATTTAGAGACGAAATTTATTTCATCTCTATTAGCGACGGAATTAGAGACAAAAAAAGTGTTTAGAGACAAAAATTAAAATATATGTACTAGTGACAGACTTTAGAGACAAAAAAATCTGTCTCAAAAATATTTCGTCTCTAAATCTGTCTCTAGTTAATTATATTTTTAATTTATAAATAAAAAAGTAATTTGAGACAGATGTTAGAGACGGATTTTTATTGTGTCTAATAATTTTTGTCTCTGTATTCGTCTCTAAAAAGTCAACTTGTTATTAAAGTAGATAATCATCTATCAGAGACGAAATTTATTCGTCTCTGAATTAATCTGTCTCCAAAATCCGTCTCTAAATGAAATAACATCGAAGATTCATCTCGCCAACAAATTTCCCTCTAAATTTTTTATTGTCCGCCAACAAATTTCCCGCCAAATATTTTTTTGTCCTTCCAAAATTTTAAATAAAATAATATTTTTTAATTTTTATAATAATATTTTTCAATTTGTAAAATTTTTAAATGTAATTTTACTCAAATAACTTAATATTTTATATTAAATAAATTTTTAACCTTTAAATACAATTATAAACTTAAATATAAATCTATACCAAAAAAAAAATAAACTTAAATATAAATATCTTATAAAAAAAAACTTAAATATAAATATGTATTAAAAAAAACTTAAATATAAATAAAAAATACATGGAAGTGATATATATATTTGAAAAACTAAAGTTTTTTTTTTTTTTAACAAAACTAAAGTTTGTTTTAAAAACAACGTTATTTGTTACTAGTATATCCAAATTTAATCAATATTTGGTTACATATATTGATTCTTCAGTCTTTATCTAAAAAAATAAGATAATGGTTTTTTAGTAAAAAAAAATAATAATAATGGTTCTATGAAGAGTTAAAATTCTATAAATAAGATGAGTAGAATTAGTTTAAATTTTCAAGTGTAGAGTAAAATAATAGATCTGAGAGTAAAAATATTAAAAGACTCGTGAATATTCAAAAGGAAGAAAGAGTGGAAGACTCATTGGAACTATTGATGAGATAAATAGTTGAAGACTCGTTTGAAAAAATACAACAATAATATGACGTTGAAGATGAAGTAGTTTCATCAAGAATCTGGAAGAGGCATCGCAAGATCATTCAGCGACGGTTCTAGAAAACCATTGGAATATCTGCTACTGAGGTATTAGTGTCGCGGTTTTATGGAATAGTGATGATAAAATATACTACCTCCGCTCATTTTTACTTGTCGTTTTAGAAAGAAAAAAAGACCAAAATAAGAGGGGTATATTTTTGCACCTTATTTTCCTAGTATGCCCTTTTTTAAAATATATCATATTTTTAATCCACCAATAAATTTCTTCTTTTTCACAAACATTATCTATTTTCAAAAAAATTTGTAACAAACTTTATTTAAAAACAAACAAAATTTGTATACAATAAAAAAGATTTTATTGTTTCAACAAAAACAATTATACAAAATTTAGTCAATAAAATAAAATAAGAAGGAGGATATAATAGGTAAGATATAACCTAAATTACTAAAACGACAAGTAAAAAGGAACTGAAGTAGTAGCGTTTTAGTGTCTAGAGTTGTGTTCTTTTTTTCGGTAAATATATGTTTTGTCTTTAATTAATTAAAAACAAATAAAAGTTTTATTTTCCTAAAAATATTTATATAAGTTTGAGATTAAAGAAAATTTACTTAAAATACTATAACAAATGAATTATGCACCCATTTGTATCACAATTCACAACACCCATCAATGAAAAATGCAGAAGCAATGAGAGTATGTATATAAAACGAAGAGTTAAAGTATAAACCATATAAGAAGATGTCCATGATGATGGACAGCGGATCGTTGTTTTTTAAAATGGGATTTAATCACAACCATTAATTTATATCGGAGGATTATTATTTCACCTTCTCATCTTTCAACATAAATACTCATCTCACTTGATATACCTTATATATACTTATATATAGGGGGTTGTTAACTTACATCCAACTAAAAACATATATGAGTTTGGTATGACTAAAAACATATGTGAGTAAGTTAAGAAGTCTACACTCACTTGTTTTTTTATTTAAAAACTCAATATATTTTTTTAACTACTTTATATAAAAGATAATCATGTTAGTCACTACGTTCAGTGGTGAATACTTCGGTCTTGACTTAAAAAAAGATAATTATGTAATTTTAATTTCAAATCAATAATATAACTAACTTTTTTTTCCTAAGATTTATGTTTTTTTTTACACAATTCATAGGGTTTTTTTTGTACACAATTCATAGGGTATCAAACTTTATCAAATTGTTAAAAGTCCCATTACTTCCGTCGTTTAAATAATTCATAGGGTATAAAGTAATAGGGTATAAAACTTTATCAAACGATGGAAGTAACAATTCATAGCTTTGTTTTGTTTAAAAATAAATTTTTGGAAAAGATTTAATAAAAAATTTGGTGCTAACAAACTTTATCAAATTGAAGTTAATCCCTTATGGGAGATTTGAATATTATCTAATAATCTATTTTATTATAAATAGAGACTCAAATCCAACAACAATACTTATCCAAAAATATTATGAAAGTCTAAAATTTTTAAGAGTTTTTATGAGTTTTGTTTATTTTTATTCATCAGTCATTGTATGCTTTTTCTAGTGTATAACTTTGATAGAATTTTAATTGTATGTTTTTTTGGAAGGTTTGTGTCTAATATTAATCAAAACTCTCCGATTCAACTTGGAAAAGAAGGTAATGAAAATAATGAGAAGAGTGATGAAGTTTAGTTTTTTTTTTTTGACAAGGTGATGAAGTTTAGCTTTAGTTACTTTCTTTTATGTATTTTTGTTAAATTATTTAAATTTATTTATGTGTTGTACAACTTTAAGTTTAATATTATTTTTTTTTGAACAGCCAAAGATTTTATTAATAGACAATTAAGAGTACAAGAAGTACTAAGAGTACAAGAAGTACTGCTCAAGCCAACAAAAAGAAGGTACAAACATAGATTACAAGCAAAAGCACTCATCCTTTCTCTACAGGCTAAGGGAAGACCAGGCTATAAATATCCAAGAGCAGGAGACAAAACCGCAAAAGCCAAAAAAGACAGTACAGGAATGAAAAGCAAAAAATGCAGCAAAACCATATAACAAGGACAAAAGATGTTTCCCACCACCAACCTGAACCCTAAAAACGTAGCACACTATCATCTAATCGAAGTTTGTAAATATGACATACATTTATATATTAATGTTTCAAATTTAGTGTTAATCGAAATTTTATTTTCTCACGTTGTAGAATTATAGGAATTACATTTAGTAAATAAAAATTAATATTTAAAAACCTGTATAAGCATTTAATTGCTAAATAGACAAAAATAATGACTAATAAGTGATGGAAACCGTGTTTTGTGAGACAAAATTTTATGATTAGAGACAAAATTATTTAAATTCAGAGACGAATAATTCTGTCTGCAATAGAGACAAAGTTTTATGCTTAGAGACGAAATTTTAGAGACGGAATTATTTAAATTTAGAGACGGTTAATTTCGTCTCCAATAGAGACAGACTTTTATGCTTAGAGACCAAATTTTAGAGACAGAATTATTTGAATTCAAAGACGGATAATTCTGTCTCCAATAGAGACGAATTATTTTGTTTAGAGACGGAATTTTAGAGACATAATTATTTGAATTCAGAGACGGATAATTCTGTCTCTAATAGAGACGGATTTATTGTGTCTTGAATTCAACATTTAGAGACAGATATATAAAATCCGTCTCTGATTAGAGACGGATAAATTCTGTCTCCAATTAGAGACGGAATATAAAATCCGTCTCTAATAGCTTAGAGACGAGGAAATTACCGACCACATCAAATCTGTCTCTAATTTTGTCTCTAATGTGCTTAGAGACGAAATATTTGACTTTTAGAGACAAATTTTGGCCGTCGGTATTTAAGATTTTTCTAGTAGTGTCCACCGCCGAACGTAGTGACTAATTCCTCGCTAGATTGGAGGCAGGGTGGGATAACTAGCCCAAGGATTTAAAGCTGCTCCATACCCAAGGTGAGAATCGAACCCTCGACCCAATTTCTAGGAAATTTTAAATAGTGATTTTAAATTTTCTAATAAATTTAAAGTACATTTTTTTAATTATAATGTGTATAATCTTATTTGATAAAGTAAATCAATAGTAATTGAAAATATAAAGCAGGAAAAAATTTCTATGATCAAATCAATGGAAATTAATTACTGATATAAATTTCGTAAATTGATTATTTATTATGTAAATTATTACAAATAGATTGATTATTATGTATTGAGAAAATGACATGTGAGCAAATAATTGTTGAAAGCATGCCATACTTGATAAATGAAAATTAAGTTTAATAATAGAATGACAAATAGATTTATTTCCTTGTAAAAATATTCGTAAATATATAATATAAAGATAAAGATAAAGATAAAATAGTCTCTACAAAACATAATAATACATATACATAGTACATATAATACTATTACTATGGGAGCTAGAGGGGAGAGTGGTTATGGTGCATAAATTTTTTTCTTATGCATTGTACATAAATAATGAAAATTGCTTAATGTATATTCAGATTGCTTAGCACACCTCTCAGATTGCTTAGCGCACCTTCCAATTTTCTAGGGCACCTCCTAAAAATTTGGGGGATGCACGAAATAATCTAAAAAGTACACTAAAAATTTTGAGGGTGCGTTAAAATTTTGAGAATACTCTAAACAATCTTGAGTATTTATGCACGGTGCATAAATATATGACTTATGCATTATAACTTGTACCGTAGAGGGGCTACAACCCACTCTATGTTGCTAATTTTTTTTTTTCCACCACCAATTTTGGGTGGACAAAAAAATCAATCCAAACTACCGAATCAAATCGAACCCAATATAAAAACTGAACCATATATAATTAATAATTTTAAACTGAACTGAAACAATTTGGTTCAATTTTCTTAATGGTTCGGTTCGCTTTAATAAAAAGTTATTAAGTTAGTTATGATTTGATTCATAACCAGAAAATTGAACCACTTTAACAGTTCAATTTGATTCGAAAGACCAAATTTTTAGGTAAAATCAATTACTAGTATTAAAAAACAGTTTGGTTCGGTTCAATTTCCCCATAGAATTGAACCATACCTAACCCTTGACTAATTTGGTTTCGAGGCGAATACGGATATGAAGTGGTTTGTGTCTCATAGTTGCTAACTTAGCTTCAAAATTCAGTTTAGTTTTCTAGAAACAGTTGCGTGTTTGAAACTGCTCTCAAAATTCCACAATGTATAAACAGAAACTACTACGAAAATTAGAAACTGTTAACCAAAATCAAAGAAAAGTACTCTTATTACCCGTAGAAAAAACAAATGTGAATAAATTAAACACATTAAACACACGCGATCCTCCACAAAACGACACCGTTTAAAGACGCCGATACCGACTCTAATTCATTACTGTCAACAACATTCATCTCATAATTCATTCCACCGCCTTCAACACAAAAGTAAAGTACGCTCACGTCTCCTTCTTTTCTTTCAACAAAATTTCCCCTTTATTTCATTTATTTATATATTCTCTTTTTCTCATTATTATATTCATATTCATTACCTGACTCGACGAATATTAGTCTCTGCAGTTGCACGCAGAAGATACCGGTTCAAACCAAATTCCACCACCACCATCATCATCTTTATACTTTCTTCATTCAATTCAATTCAATTATTTGATCTTGCTTCAGAAAATAGAATCTTATTCGTTTTCTTAAATTAGAAAGAAAAAAACAATGAATTCGATTCATTTGATTAACACTCTGGCAATTAATGCTTCGGATCGGTTGATTTTACCTCAGTGCGATTCGTCGCATTCTTCGCTTCCTTCTTCCGCCGTTGCAAAACGGCGGCGTTTCTCCAACTCCGTTCGTCTCCGTGTCGTTTCAGCTAAAACCGTTAAGTCGGTACCAGTAAGTTTTTCTTTTCTTCAGATCAAGCTTGTTTGTTACGCTACAGTGATCGTTTTTTTTTTCTTATATAGTTTTTTTATTTTTAGCGCGCGAATGGAACTTATACAGTTTCAGATTTCATGACTAAGAAGAAGAATTTGCATGTTGTTAAAACTACTACATCTGTTGATGAAGGTACTATTCATAATTGCTTCTATAATGCGATTTGAATCGAATTGTGTGTTGATTTTATATGGTTACACTTTTTGTTGTTGTTGTTACAGCTCTGGAGGCTCTTGTTAGCTACAGAATCAGTGGTCTTCCGGTAGTTGACGACGAATGGAATCTGGTACTTGAATTATTTAGTGCATGTTTGGTATCACGGTGATAAGCTTCTGCAAAATAATGGTGGATCACTGTGATTTTGGCACTCTCACTGTGATATTCTGTTATGAATTATGATTATGTATAAAAATGGAAGTACTGATAGTGATATGTGTTGTTTCTATTTTTGGTGCTGCAGGTTGGAGTTGTTTCAGATTATGATTTGTTAGCAATTGATACAATATCAGGTACATAGATATCATGGATATTTTGAAAACTTTTACTTTATAGTTTATAGTTGCAAAATTTCCTAGATTTTTTGTTACTAAACCAAATCATTATATTAATTTCCCTGTAAATCTTGAGTTTTCTTCTTCAAAATTTGTGTTTTTAGCGTTGAAAGATTGAGAATACCAATATCTTATGTTTTATGTTCATGTACATGTTAGTGAGAAGGAAATAGTAGTTTCCATTTTGGTAAGTAACTAAGGTCTAAGTAAGTAGAGAAGCTAAATGGCGGTGTATAACTTATTGCAAGTCTAAAACTAAGCTATTTTGAAACAAGTTATCTGCAATTCTGCATACTGTTGCAAGTTTTTACTGATTGCTCTCTGTGGCTTTTAGGTAGCAGCGAGACAAGCTTATTCCCTGATGTTGACAGTACTTGGAAAGTAAGTATTTGCCCTTTTATGTTTTGCTACCTTGCTGTGGTTATATAAGCAAGAATTGGATCACTGTATGAATGATTCTAATTACGTTCAACTGATTTTCTGTCTTATCATTATTATTTCATCTTAAATTGATGTCAAATGGTTCTATAGGATGCTGATTTTGTTTTAATTTTTTGGTCTGGTTAACTCGTTTTATGCACCAGTTAATAATTCATGTGTTGTGACATGAAGCATTTTCACAAACGTCTGTTCGTAGATCCTTCTTTTTTTCTTGGCATTTTATACCAGTTTATATCTGATTAATATTGCTGTCAAGGGGTGGTATGCTTTCTTGGACTTCCTTATTGACCAATATTTGTAAAATTAATCCTCTACAAACACATTATGCGACAACCTAACTTTTTTTGTTAAAAGTCCAGTGAACCAGACAACCCATATCAGGTGTCACTGATACCAATTTACTCCTGTGATATGTAGATGTTTAGCATTTTAGAAAAACCTTAGTGCAGCCTGGAATCTTGATGGTCACTTGTTCCCAAACAGAAGGGAAATGGTTATTGTATAGAGATAATAAATAATACCATTCTATTAATTGGCTACTCATGTGAAGTTCTAAGTGTTGTGTTTCATGGCAGACATTCAATGAGATACAAAAGCTGCTCAGTAAGACCAATGGCAAAGTTGTCGGGGACTTAATGACTCCAAGTCCACTTGTTGTTCTCGAATCCACTAGTCTGGAGGATGCTGCCAGGTACTGATTTTGCATACTTGTATGAAGCAGTATTTTTCTTTTGCAAAGAATTAGGGAAGAATTTCCTTGATTACTAAACATCAGTGAAAAACTTTAAAGGTTTGCAACCTCCCAAATCACCAAAGCCCTGACCTACTCAGATGACAACACCTCTTAACTCTCATCCGGTTAATATAGAATGGTATTTTATCACAAAGATTAGGGAAGAACCTCTTTGATTACAGAACACTGATGCAGAACTTCGAGGTCTGCATTCTGCAACCTCCCAAATGCCCTAAGGGCCAACTTTCTCAAATGATAAGATAGTTCCTCCTCTCAATCCCTTTTCTCATTTATAGCCAAGTCTTATATTCCATAATTATCCCAACCCCCAAGTATTAACTAACTAACTAACTAACTAACAAATTAACTAACTAACTAACTAGGTAAATAACCAAGGGACTGCCTATCACATTTGACACACATATTTAATGGCTTTTTCCTCTGACTATTTTGTTACTGATGTAATAATAATTCATAATTTCTTGCTAATGTATGAGGGCACAATAAATATTTGGTAATTTATTGCAACATCAGGGCAACCATTTGATTTCATGAATCCATGGAATTGATTCTTTATTTTATAGCGAACTTGGTTGTGAACTTTGTTCTCCTGACGCCTGACACTGTTACTTCTTTCTTATATTGTATTAGGCTGTTGCTTGAAACAAAATATCGTCGACTACCTGTTGTAGACAAAGATGGAAAGCTGGTGAGTTATTAATCTCATACAAGTTTAATTTTTGCTGTTATTACATCAGTGACTTCAGCTGATTTATTTTTCTCATTTTTTGCAAGGTTGGTCTTATTACAAGGGGAAATATTGTTAAGGCGGCTCTGCTGTCAAAGCGCTCTGGTGAGAGACTCGCATAGTTTGACAAATACAGAATTCAAGTGCTGCGTTATGTCCTGTAGTCATAGTCAGGTGGATATTTTGACTATTAAGAATTCATTTATCAGCCCAAAAGGGAAGCTGAAGGCAACTCTTGATGACCTTCTGAGACCTTCAAAGTGGGCAGCTATTACTTAATTACATTGAGAGGATAGTGATTTATGAGTCACCTTCCTCGACATTGTTTATATGCGTTGGATTCTTTAGGGCTCAGTGACATTATATCCAGTTAATCTCTGTATAGGCTCTGTTAAATCTTGATATGGGATTGTAATGGATAATTTTGAGTACTGTATTATACTGTAAATTGGTTAGCATTTTTATTTTTTATATGATGTCCGGGACTTCTAGTCCAATTTCATATTGTTTCAATCTCGAGCTTCTTAATTCCCTTATGTGTTTATAAGTTCATCACTGAATTGAGTAACTAACTAATATAGGCATGGTTGTGACATTTTTCTTTTTCTTTGCCAGTGACCTAAGGAATTGGCAGTCATTTTCTTAATTTACCAGACGTGCAGGTGGGAGCGCAATGCATAGGGTAAGGAAATAAATTTAACTATATATCATAAATGAAGCACATATTTTTAGTTTTCTCTTTTCATTACTTTGTTACGGGTCTTGCAAATATGTGTGCGCTGTAAAGGTAGGAACTCAAAACTAGAATGCACAACTTTTTGAGAGAAATTTTGAACCATTGCTGCAAATGTAGGAATAAAATTTCACTTAATATTTCAAGAAAAATGTGCTATAAATTATAATTGTATTATCATTTTTGGAGTTTACCAAAATTTAGTGAGAATCTACATTTTAATGAAGACATCAAAATAGTCTACGCATATAGTCAATCAAAGATCCATATATTATACTACCCCTGTCTCTAATTAGTAATTATAAGACTCCATGTCTCCATTTGACTATTGTACGTACGTCAATGTACAATTTTGATCACTAATATCTTTAATTATCTAGCAGTAAAAATTATAAAAATTTGATATTTTGAAAACACTCATCAAAACAGATCAAACAACATCTTATATGATAATATTTACATTCATATATTATTTAAAAAACACGGTCAAAACATGATAGATGAATAGTACAATTTAGTCAAACAAAGTTTTATATTTAGGGACGGAGGTAGTACAATACGGAGGTAGTAATCTTTGTATAGGGATATATTAATTAATTTAAAGTATCGTTTACAAAAGATTTAAATTGAAAATCAAAATTATACACGTCCATTTATTTATTAAAAAAACTTATGATAATATTTAATTTTTGTTTATCCATCTACTAAAAAATGTTAAAAATGTTGTAATCATAATTTGATACTTTTAATCCCTTATTGATCACACATCTTTAAATTTTTGTATCTAAAATGCGTTTAAAGAGTGTCTATGGTGTGTCGAAGTTAAGGATTTAAAAAAAAAAGCTTGTTTGAGTTGTTCGACAAGTGTCATACATGTGTTAGACATCGATTTAAGGAGTATTGAAACAAAGGGAAAAAACAGTTTTTTGAGACACTTGTCTAAGTCGTCTGATACATGTAGATCAATGCAACACATTTAATCCTAGAGGTGTTTGCTTCTTAATTATACATGCAATTATTTTTCACTTCCTATTAATGGGAGTCCATTTGATTGGTCTATAGGTTCCCTATTCTATCTATCTATTCCAGGAGACTAAGTCAAAAATGGCAACCTACAACACATCATGTAAGAAAAAACATGTCAACATGCTTGTAATATGTCATTCATGACGTTTCATGTCAACTTTTTCTTATTTGCAGTAGAAAGAATGAATCTATAAGTCTATCATCTATTCATCTTCAAAATAATTGGACCTGCATCTCCCTCATAACTCACTTTCTTACTAAGCAAGTTAAGTGTGCACCAACAATTCATCATCTCCATTTCAACATGGGGCATGAAACTGATTCAGTTAAAATGTTCTTCTTCCCTTTCGTTGGTGGAGGTCATCAGATCCCAATGATAGACACAGCAAGAGTGTTTGCTTCACATGGAGTCACATCAACCATCCTAGCCACACCCTCCAACGCTCTCCAATTCCAAAACTTGATAACCCGCGACCAAAAGTCCAATCTTCCCATCACTATTCATATACTTACCACTCCTGAAAACACTGATATATCCGACACAGACATGTCTGCCGGTCCCATGATCGATACCTCGATTCTCCTTGAACCACTGAAACAGTTCCTTCTCCAACACCGATCCGACTGCATAGTCATCGACATGTTTCATCGTTGGGCTGGTGACATCATCGATGATCTTAAAATCCCAAGAGTTGTCTTCAATGGTAACGGGTGTTTCCCTCGATGTGTCATTGAAAACACGAGAAAGCATGTTGTGCTTGAGAGTCTGAGTTCAGACTCGGAGCCTTTCCTTATTCCTGGACTTCCTGACAGAATCGAGATGACACGGTCTCAGATGCCGATTTTCTTGAGAAACCCAACTCAGTTTTCTCATAGGATGAAGCAATTAGATGAAAAAAACTTTGGAACTCTTATCAATAGTTTCTATGATTTGGAACCAGGTTATGCTGATTACATAAGAAATGAATTGGGAAAGAAAATATGGCTTGTAGGACCAGTTTCCCTTTTCAACAGAAGCTTAGAAGATAAGAAAGAGCGAGGGAAACAACCCACTATGGATGAACAAAGTTGTTTGAATTGGTTGAATTCTAAGAAACCCAATTCAGTTCTTTACGTAAGTTTTGGGAGCGTAGCTCGTTTACCAATGAATCAGCTCAAGGAAATTGCTTATGGTTTAGAGGCTTCTGGTCAATCATTCATTTGGGTGGTTGGGAATATTTTCAACTCATCTAAAAAAGAAGAAACTGGTAGTGAAAATTGGGTTCTTGATGAATTTGAAAAGAGGATGAAGGAAATGGATAAAGGGTTGATTTTTAGAGGTTGGGCTCCTCAGCTTTTGATATTGGAGCATGATGCTATTGGAGGGTTTATGACTCATTGTGGTTGGAATTCAACTTTAGAAAGTGTTTGTGCCGGTGTACCTATGATAACTTGGCCACTTTCAGCCGAGCAATTTATAAATGAGAAGTTGATAACGGATGTATTGGGGATTGGGGTTCAAGTGGGTAGCAGGGAGTGGAGGATTTTCAATGAAGAGAGGAAAGAGTTGGTGGGAAGAGAGAAGGTGGAGTTGGCAGTGAAGAAGTTGATGGTGACGAGCGAAGAGACAGAGGAAATGAGAAGGCGAGTCGAATATATTGCAGATTGTGCAAAAAGAGCTGTTGTGGAAGGTGGAACATCTTATGGTGATATTGATGCCTTGATTCAGGAACTTAAAACTTGCAGAATTGCAAGCCTAGTTTAGATTCAGATCGTTAATAAATGCAATACAAGTGTTCACTTTTAAGGGACAATGCTAGTTGCTAGATTGTTTGCCATCTTGGATTTCCTTATTCACCAATCTATATTGGTAAAAGTAATCCTCATCCTCTGCAATGCATTGTGAGCAACGAAACTCAACTGTTGTTTTGTTTATAATGCGATCATATTTTAAAAAATGTAAAGAAATATTGAAGTTCATAAGTTAATGCAGAATGTTTCAACTACCAAACCTCCAAGCCCCTTAGATTTGGTCATAAAATAGAAGATAAGTGCGGTTTTTTCATGTTTAATGTCTGCGAGCAGCGACGGACCCAAGTGGGGGACTATGAGGGCCTTGACCCTCACTTAGTTTCAAAAACAATTTTTTTTTAGTATTAAACATATTTCCTACAATATTTTGATTTTATATTTTGATCGTGTGAAAAATTGTTATAATAATTTATAAATGTATTAGAATTATAAAACAAACTCAAATATATATTTTATCAGTCACTTTAGTCTTTAAATGTCTTTTTAATTAGTTAATTTTGTATTAAAATGTTTTTGTATGTCAAACTTGATTGATTTGTATAGGCCCTCGATATTCAAAAGAAATATATAGGCCCTCACTATTCAAAATTTATGGGTCCGTGTCCCTGTCTGCAAGTGCATTTTTGTGTGTTTAGCACGAGTCGAGCTTCAAACAGCTATGATCTAATAGTTTGTATGAATAATTCTAATTACATCAACTGATTTTCTGTCGAATCATAATTATTTCACAAACGTAACATGAGTTCACTTTTCATTTGATGGTGCCGACTTTGTTTGGTTGGCAAAATCTAACGATGACATGGATAATTGACCATATAAATACTTGAGACCGAAGATCTGTTCACAGATCCTTCTTTTTTCTTGGCATTTTATATCAGTTTATATCTGCTTGATATATTGCTGTGAAGTTCTTGGACTTCCTTATTGACCAATATTCGTAAAATTAATCCTCGTCCTCTACAACACATTATGTGGCAACCTAACTTTTCTTTTGTTAAATTATGGTGTTGTAGCGTATAAGATGTTTATTTGAACTAGCTAATTGAAGAGTTTTAAACATGTACTACTATAGAAGAATTTTTTAAGTCAGCCAAACCCTGTTGATATTATGCACCGATGCCTTCCTGGACATTGTTCATATGTGTTGGATTCTTTAGGGCTCAGTGACATTATATCCAGTTAATCTTTATATAGGCTCTGTTAAATCTTGATATGTGATTGTAAAGGATAATTTTGAGTACTGTATTATACTGTAAATTGGTTAGCATTTTAATTTTTTATATCCGGGACTTCTAGTCCAATTTCATATTGTATCAATCTCGAGCTTCTTAATTCCCTTCTGTGTTTATAAGTTCCTCACTGAATTGAGTAACTAACTAGTATAGGCATGGTTGTGACATTTTTCTTTTTCTTTGCCAGTGAACTAAGGAATTGGCAGTCATTTTCTTATTTTACCAGGCGCGCAGGTGGGAGCGCACTGCATAGGGTGAGGAAATAAATTTAACTATATATCATAAATGAAGCACATATTTTTAGTTTTCTCTTCATTATTTTGTTATGGGTCTTGCTAATGTGTGCCCTAAGGGCACATGTTAAGAAACTAAAAAGTAGAATACACAATTTTAGAGAGAAATTTCAAACCATTGCTATAAATGTAGGAGGTATCGAAACAAAGGAAAAAAAAGTTTTTTGAGACACTTGTCTAAGTCATCTGATACATCACACATCTTTAATTTTTGTGTCTATGTTGTGTGGAAGCAATATATTTTTTTAAAATCTTTTTGAGTTGTTCAACAAGTGTCATACATGTTGGACATCGATTCAAGGAGTATCGAAACAAGGAAAAAAAAAGTTTTTTGAGACACTTGTCTAAGTCATCTAATACATGTAGAACAACGCGACACACTTAATCCTTGAGGTGTGTGCTACTTAATTATATATATGCAATAAAATTTCACTTTCACAATTACTCATTTGATTGGTTAAATATTTCTCACGAATTACTTCCTATTAAATGGGAGTCCATTTTGTAACCAAAAATAACAAAATGGGAGTCCATTTGATTAGTCTAGAGGTTCCTTATTCTATCTATCTATCTATTCCAGAAGACTCAGTCAAAAATGGCAACCTACAAGACAACATGTAAAGAAAAAACATGTCAACATGCTTGTAATATGTCATTCATGACGTTTCATGTCAACTTTTTCTTATTTCCCGTACAGAGAATAAATCTATAAGTCTATCATCTATTCATCTTCAAAATAATCGGACCTGCATCTCCCCCTTATAACACACTTTCTTACTAAGCAAGTTAAGTGAGCATCATCAATTCATCATCTCCATTTCAACATGGGACATGAAACTGATTCAGTTAAAATGTTCTTCTTCCCTTTCGTCGGTGGAGGTCATCAGATCCCAATGATAGACACAGCAAGAGTGTTTGCTTCACATGGAGTCACTTCAACCATCCTAACCACACCCTCCACCGCTGTCCAATTCCAAAAGTCGATCACACGCGACCAAAAATCCAATCTTCCCATCACCATTCATATACTCACCACTCCTGAAAACACTGATATATCTGATACAGACATGTCTGCAGGTCCCATGATCGATACCTCGTTTCTCCTTGAACCGCTGAAACAGTTCCTCCTCCAACACCGACCCGATTGCATAGTCATTGATATGTTTCATGGTTGGGCTGGTGACATCATCGATGATCTCAAAATCCCAAGAGTTATCTTCAATGGTAATGGGTGTTTCCCTCGCTGTGTCATGGAAAACACCAGAAAACATGTTTTGTTTGAGAATCTGAGTTCAGACTCAGAGCCTTTCCTTGTTCCTGGTCTTCCTGACAGAATTGAGATGACACCGTCTGAGATTCCGATTTTTATGAGAAAAACAACTCCGTTTTCTGATAAGATGAAGCAATCAGAGGAAAAAAGCATCGGCACTCTTATCAATAGTTTCTATGATATGGAACCAGCTTATGCTGATTACATAAGAAATGAATTGGGAAAGAAAATATGGCTTGTAGGACCTGTTTCCCTTTGCAACAGAAGCTTAGAAGATAAGATAGAGCGAGGGAAACAACCCACTATGGATGAACAAAGTTGTTTGAATTGGTTGAATTCTAAGAAACCCAATTCAGTTCTTTACGTAAGTTTTGGGAGCGTAGCTCGTTTACCAATGAATCAGCTCAAGGAAATTGCTTATGGTTTAGAGGCTTCTGATCAATCATTCATTTGGGTGGTTGGGAAGATTTTCAACTCATCTAAAAAAGAAGAAACTGGTAGTGAAGTTTGGGTTCTTGATGAATTTGAAAAGAGGATGAAGGAAATGGATAAAGGGTTGATCTTTAGAGGTTGGGCCCCTCAACTTTTGATATTGGAGCATGATGCTATTGGAGGGTTTATGACTCATTGTGGATGGAATTCAACTTTAGAAAGTGTGTGCGCCGGTGTACCTATGATAACTTGGCCACTTTCAGCTGAGCAATTTACGAATGAGAAGTTGATAACGGATGTATTGGGGATCGGGGTCCAAGTGGGTAGCAGAGAGTGGAGGTCTTTAGATGAAGAGAGGAAAGTGTTAGTCGGAAGAGAGAAGGTTGAGTTGGCAGTGAAGAAAATGATGGTGAAGAGTGAAGAGGCAGAGGAAATGAGAAGGCGAGTCAAACGTGTTGCAGATCATGCAAAAAGAGCTGTTGTAGAAGGTGGAACATCTTATGGTGATATTGACGCCTTGATTCAAAAACTTAAAACTTGCAGAATTGCAAGCCAAGTTTAGAATTAGATTCAGATGGTTAATCAATGCAGCACAATTGTTTACTTTTAAGGGACAGTGATAAATAGTATGCCATCTTAGCCAAACCCTGTTAAAATTAAGCATCAATATCTTCAATGTAGAATTGTAGGGTTTGTCTATTTTTATCCTTTGTTATTTGAGGAAAAAGAAATGGAGGGGATTGAGGTAGTTCATATATAACCGTGCCTTTTATTTCAATTTTAAGTAATATGTGATTGCACATGTTCCTATATATGTTATAAACTATTATCTTGTGAATTTGAAAGTTAACAAAATCTAGAGTTTCTCTACATTCTAATGAAGACATCAAAAAATATACTCAAGAAGTTTTTTCCTTGTTCCTGTCCTAAAAGGAGCATAACTACCTTTAATGTAGCATGAAACCATCCTCTAAATTAATTCTTAAATGATATTGAACATGGTGGATAAAAAATCATCCTCCACAAGTAAAATACCTATTTATTGTTAATGAAGAAGCTAATATAAAAAATTACTGCTGCAATGCACATTGCGGCATGAAATAAATTTTAATTTTGATTATTATGGGATTTTCGAGTTCTCAAACTGTTTTGATTTTGATTTTATGGACTGTTCTTGCTCTCTTTCTCTCTAAGTGAGTTTTTTAATTTGTTTTATTGTAAGAGGGGTTTAGACTTTTTGTGTGTGTGTGTGTTTGTTGATTTATTTGTTGCTTCTATTTCTATGTAAATACAAACCTAACAATCTATGTTTTCCTCTTCATTGTCAATAAAGCTAAGTCTAGTTGGGTTTAAGATTTATAAATAGACTCTACATCATATCATATGCTCGTGTGGGTAGTTATTCTAAATAAAATTTTACATTAATAATAGGTGCCAACTTGTGTACCCCACAAGATTTGGGGGTATTTACCCCCATCTACTATAAAAAGTTTTGAACGATACATTTTTTTATAAAATACACCGTTGGATTGAAAGTTTATATCATATAGATCATTTGTGTAAAATTTCAGACAAATCTAAAATCATTTGATATACTATTGAGATACATAAAGATTAACGGTGTTTAAGAAATCACAAAAACTGTTAATTTTGATGCGTCTAAATAACATATCAAATGATTTTAGATTTGTCTAAAATTTTACACAAATGATCTATATGATATAAACTTTTAATTCAACGGTTTATTTTATAAAAAATTATAACGGTTAAAAAAAAATTAAGTCGTTGGGGGTAAATACCCCCAAATTTTGTGGGGGTACACAAAAAAAAACCTAATATAGTGACAAACTTAAATATCGAATAGCACTTCATAGACTTGTTCAAATGATAGCATGAAAAAGGTAAGAGGCTCTTTAAGAGGCCTCATAAGCCTCAACATATTCTTGAATTTTTTTTTTCCTCATACTAGTTTTTTGTCTCATTGCCTTCAAGAGATACAAGTTTTTGAAAATTGCCAATATAATGGAATGATATGATTCAATTAGATAATAACAGTTCATAAACATTAATAAAATAGAAATTTCAACAAGACAAGTTCCTCTTGTGCTACTTTGACAGTGTTTAAACGCCGTATAAAGATTAACACGGAGAAGGCGGATAATGCCAAGGAAAAAATGAAAGTCTATGAAAATGAGAAGGTTGTTGAACACCCCCAATATCTATTAAAAGAACTTCCATATTTAAAACAATTGAGTCAAGAGGAAAGGACTGAACATGAAATAGATAGCAGAAGGTATATTTTCTAACACATTTTGTATGTGTTGTTGGATTTTAGGTCAAGTTTGTATCTCATCTCATTTCCTAGTTAAAGATAATTTCTAGTTGCATGTATGTTCATTGTTTAATTTGCTTTTGGGAAGTGCATGATAAGAATTCCACTCTCACGCCTAGATATATATGTTGATGAAAACTCTGAAAAAACCCGACTTACCTAGTTGAAACATATAGTCTATTATTTTTCTTATAGCTATCTTTATGTTTAATAGTTGTTGGCTTAATCCTCTTTTTATAGTGACAACTGCAAGGCGTCATTAGTTTCCTGCTACAGATCTTGTCCAGCATGAAACTTTGACATTTGTCTTGTCTGTTGTTGAGAACTTCGTGGTAAACAACTTTAAGGTTGTATTGATCTAATTGAGGTGAAGTTTAACTGCAACAGTAATGTTTATGTTCATGAAAAGATATGTAAAAGAAGTTTAATGACTTAATACTGCGTTTGAGCTCAAATGGTCAAGATTTCAATGGCATGAAAATAATGATTGCAAAATTCATTGTCCAAAAATTGTCGAAATAATTTTCTTGAACTTAAAACCTTGTATTGTCCAACTCACATTAATAAGTTGATATTTAGAGCAGAAAATCAAATAAACAAACACAAGCTTATAGATGCAGTCAAGACTTATGTTAACCCATGCTCATGTTTGAAATTTGATACGAACACAAGGAAAACTTCAAAATCATGAAGATTCAAATGACAAAAATTTATACTGTGTTAAGACTGAAGATCTAGATCATAAGAACTTGTCACATTTTCAATAGCACCAAAGAAAAATGGAGTATGTAATCGTCAACAATATCTTTGAAGGTACATCTGATATATCCTAGTACCCAAATGCCATGTTTGGTGAATTCTACTAGACCAAAACAAAAATGGAAAGGAGAAGAATAAAGTGGAGATCATTGATTGTTTACATCTGTCCTCAGTAAAGCATTTATGGTTTGTTTTATTCTCTTTAACTAGAAATTTTAGCATTTTTAATTTGAGCTGTTGATTGAGTGAAGGACACTATGTTAGTTCCAGCAAGTTTGTTCTAGGGTACACTAAAGATCTGAAAGATAAACATAAGTGACCTATGATGTATCAGTTGAAAGATTGACCTCACTCTAAATCATTTGAGGAATGTTTACTTAATTATTATCTTAAGTTCATATATGTCTTGCTATATAAAGAATATACACATCTTTTATATGGTTCTCTTAACCTTGTAGTAAAATTGTCCTGTGATTATTTGAAGCCAAACATGAGGCCAAAATCATACATTGTTTATGGATTTGAAGAGGAGTTTAATTTCGGCGTGATGATTATGTGACTAAGCTTACAACATTAGACATGTCACGATGGAGCTTAGTTATAGAATCACCACGTCCAAGGTCCTTATCAAATCCATAAGCAATGTATGATTTTGGCCCCATGTCTGGTTTTAGACAATCATGAGGCAACTTCACAGCAAGGTTAAGAGAACCACTTAAACGATCTGTATATTCTTTATACGGCAAAACATATATGAAATTAAGAAAATAATTAGATAAATATTCATCAAATGATTCAGAATGAGGCCAATCTTTCAACTTATACATCATAGGCCACTAATGCTTATCCTTAAGACCTTTAGTGTACCATTGAACGAATTCTGTGGAACTAGCAGTGTCCTGCACACAATCATCACCTCAAATTAAAAATGTGCCGAAGTTTCTCATTAGAGAGAATAGAACAAAAAAGAAATGTTTTACCGAAGCCTGATGTAAGTAATCAATGATGCCCACTTTAGTATTCTTTTTTCCAATTTTGTTTTGGTTTTACAGATTTCACCAAATATGACATTTGAGATATATCAGTTGTACCTTGGATGTTGTTGAAGATTACATGCTCCCCTTTCCTCCAGTGCCATAGAAAATGTGATAAGTCCTTAGAATGTAGATCTTTATCCTTAACACATTATAAATTGTTGTCATTTGAGTCTTCACGATATGATGTTTTGCTTGTGTTTGAATCAAATTTCAAGCATGGGTTAGTATAAGTCTTGACTGCATCCATAAGTTTGTGTTTGTTTATTTGATTTGTTGTTTTAAGTATCAAATATCAAATCATTGATGTGACTTGGAGGATACAAATTTTTCAGTTCAAAAAAATTATTGACATTTTATGGACAATGAATTTTTCGATCACTATTTTCATGTCATTCAAATCTTGACCATTTGAGCTCAAACTCAGCAGTATCATGTAATTCAACTACTTTTACATATCTTCATGAACATTATTATTTACTGTTGCAGCTAAACTTCACCTCATTTGGATCAACACCACCTTGAAGCTGCTTATAAAGAAGTTCACAACAACAGACAAGACAAATGTCATAGTTCCATGATCGACATGATCAGTAGTTGGTAACTAATGACGTTTTGCAGTTGTCAATATAAATAGAGCGTTAAGTCAACAATTATTAAACAAAAAGATAAGGATAACTATAAGAAAAATATTGGATTAGATATGTTTAACCATGTAAGTCGAGTTTTTTCTGAGTTTTCATCCACTGGTATTCTAGGTTTGAGAGTGGGATTCCTGAAATGCACATCCTACAAGCAAATTAAAAAATGAACATAAATGTAATTAGAAATTATTCTTAACTAGGGCATGCGATGAGATACAAACTTAACCTATAATCCAACAACATATACAAAATGTGTTAGAAAAGATACCTTCCGCTACTAGAGTATCTATTTCCTGTTTTGTCCTTTCTTTTTGACTCAACTGTTTTAAATCTGGAATAATTCTTTTTAATAGATATCGGGATTGTTCAACAACCTTCTCATTTTCATTGCCTTTCATTTTTTCTCCTCTCTTCTTTATTCTCTCATAATAGGTTCTGATTTTACATTTTAGGTTCTGTACAATGAGGAAGAAATTATGATTTTACATAAGTTAACAAACAAATCCCATTTTTTGTTGTGATTTTTAATTTTAGGTTTTATTGTTCTTGCCTGTTCGCGCTCTCACAACGGTTCGACAATTCTTCTAGTTGTCCTCTATTGTTGCTACCTTTCTGTTTCTCTCTCAACTATACTGTTTAGAACTCATGATTTATTACTAAAATTAAATTAAATTGTTGTATGATATCTGAATTTTGTGATGGTTGCTCTATGTTATTGTGCAAAGTTAGTGTGGTTTTTTGAGTGTAATCAATAAAATCTGATGTTTTTATTTTTAGTTTCAGTTGCATACCTTTAAATTGTGATTAGTCAACAAATTTTGTTTTAAATTGTGATGTTTGGTTTTGTTGACTGCTATTTCTCAATTAAATAGCCAGTGTTCGTTTCTCTGTCAAACATGTCTTTTCATCTGGGACTGAACATAAATGTCTCCTGACTGCCGCCGCCTTTCCCTTGATGCAACTGTTCTTCACCTGCCATCGCCTCTTTTCCCCCTTTACTGTTTTAATCAGATTCAATTCCCTCCCAAGAAGAGGTATGAGATAATATTACTTTTGGATTGCATTGTTTGTGCTAGACTGCTAGTGTTGATGCTTCATGGATTTAGTTTGTTGGGATGGTCAATTAAGCTTGAGTTTGTCTCCTATTGTTGATTTTCCTTTGCAGATTCTGCTGATTTTGCGGCTGCAATTAAGTTTAGTGTTTTATTTGCTAATCTAGTTTGGTATTGATGTGCAATTTTATTCTAGCTCTCTTTTCAAGTAGTTGTATTAGTTTTGTTTCCTGTGCTTTTCAATGTGTGATAGAATTTGAAAATAGCGAGTTAGAGAAAATGAATTGAAGTGACAAACAAAGAAAGTGATATGATCTTTGAGAGCAAAAGCTTATCTTGTATTATAAATTATTGTCAAAACTCAAAAGATATTCTCCAAATAAAGGCAAAGTACAAAATTAGAACAAGAGGAATCCTCATAATGAAATTGCTGCACAGATATGTCGCCAAGTGGGCTTAGTCAAAAGATTAGAGAAATCTGATAATCTTCTTGAGGTACTATTGTGGATACTTTAAAGTAAATTTACTCTAATATGTTACATGTTCTTTAAATATGAGCTTCGTACAATGTTACTTGTGTTCCATATCTTCATCCATTTTCGTGTTGATTTGCGTTTATATGTCCCTGGCTAAGGCAATATAGAACTTGGCTACTTTGTTGTGTTTTTAAATAGCGTCTATAGCGGCAATATAATATTACATTTAGTAACATGGTCTTGAAAACTGAAATTCAAAAATTAAATAGGAAGGATATTTTATAGTTTCTAGTTCCTCAATAATATCATGTTATGAAGAAGCTGATGTAATTCACTTCAAATGACCTAACTTTTGGTTGGCAATTTCAAATGATTTATTTGTTCTCATTTCCTTCATTTCATGTTATTATGGCTATTTTCAATTTTCGGCTTATTTATGCATTTGAACATATTACTTTTACATTTGGTAAGATTAAGGTAGTTTTTCTAAGAAAACTAGCAAAAGACCCGTGCGATGCACGAGTCGCGTAATAAATGACTGTTCTCGTTGCAAATTTAAGTAATGAAAAAATTAAGTATTAAAATGATTAATTTGTATTTAAAAGAAATTGAATCTATTAATTTGAGGGAATGATATAAAAATAATTATATTTAGGTAATTAAAAAGTTTATATTGATAGTAGACCAAAACAAAACTATATACATCATAAACATAAAATATTTGTACATCTACATATGGTTCCGTTATGAATTTTATGTACATATGCAAAAACTTATATATTTATATTGTGTTGATTTGTAATTTATATATAAACCCACACACTTAAAATGGAGGAATCAGAGATAAAACCCCGTCAGGAACATCTGACCTAACAATTTTGATATTTTCTGCATATTTTAAAATACCAAGATTAATGTAGGATTTCTATAAATTAATATTAGGTACGAAAACAAATATATTCATGTAAAGTTTTATTTAAATATGTTTTTACATGCGAAAACCCATTAAATAAATTACCGTTCCCGTTACGAATTTAAGTAATGAAAAAGTAAAGTATTAAAATAATATTATACAACGACGATATATCTTAGTACAATAAACATTGATAAAATGTTAAACAATCTTTAATTAGAGGTGAAATATAAATAAAAAATATATAGTAGAATTGAAGAATGAACAAATATGAAAGATTTTTTTTTCAAAAGAGATTAAAGAATTATTAATGGAGAAAGAAATGAGAAATTTTAGATTATTTAAAATGTTGAAAGAAATATTTTAAATTTGAAAGATTAGTAAGAAGAAATGTTGAAAGAGAAAAAAATGAAAATTGAAAGAGAGAGAATGTTGGTAAGAGAAAAAGTAAGAAAGAGAAAATAATAACATAGTTTAAAGTAAAAATGAAAATGACACAATTGTCCTTAAAACGAGTTGATTTTATTTATTTGAAAGAAGGGTAATAATGTAATATTATAGGTAATCAAAATTTATATATTGAAGTTGACTTATCAATGTATGTGGTAGAGAAGAGGACAATTTTGCTATTTTTTAAGAAAACTTATCAATGTATACATATAGGGTAGAGAAGAGGACAATATCGCTATTTTCTTGCACCCATGGGAGTTACCATGGAGATTGAAAACGATTCGCGCGTCTGTTCCCCATGCGAAAATCCTGTGCCCCAAGCACAAAAACCAGAAACTTGTCTAAACATGCTTTTTTGTTCCTTTCTTTTATTCTATTGAGAGTTCAAGACAATTTGAACGGTAATTACATTCAATTAATTTATATTTTTGAATTATTATCGATGTCAACCTTACTGATTGTAATTTCTTTGATAGTATTGAATGTCTATACTATACCAACCATGATAACTAAGCTGTTTTTTCTGTACTCAATCATGAATACAAAACTTTGCTTAATCCAAATGTAACGGTAAATATATTGTCTTAAATTTGAGCTAGATTTAACTTAACATTACCAAATAAACTTGTAAAGTGAATGATGTCTCCTTGCCAGAATAACCTTTTATGGTCCAGCTTTCATGGTCTACCACATGTTACTCCAATGGACAAAGTGGTGCAGTGAACTCACATGTCTTTCTCTCGCAAAGCACCCTATACAATAAATCTGTGAGAAATAATGAATTTGAATCATAACAATTTGACAAATTAGTGAATTATACATAAGCGACTATAAACAATGTTTTAGTACTTTAAAACGAAATACTATAAACAACAACAGTATTCTATTGCAAACATGTGACATGAGTGGTGTGATGGAGATTTAATAGTTTGGGTAGTCGTGGAGTAGGGGTATGACTATTGATGTTGGTATTGATATTTGTATTTTATTGCTCTTTTGTACTTCTTACCATATATATGTCTTATAGTAATGGTCGAGTATTATTATATATAATATATTTGCCAATTAAAAAAAAAACAACAGTATTCTGCTATTTCTTCAAAAAAAAAAAAAAAACATCAACAGTATTCTGCTATTTTAAAATGAGCTCGTGGACCGCGTGGTGTACATAATCTCATCCATGCATTTTTGCATCATAGCCAAGTAGATATAAATACATATAAAATCAATATTCAAACAATAATACAAATCAAAAACTATACAAAAAACAAATAATATATTAATAGCTCGTGCAAAACGCTACTCCAAGACAGTATCTACATCAGTGATCAATTTTCCTTAATCTTTTTATATAAATAAACAACAAAACTTTAGCATAGTCTTCAAAATTTTCCTCTCATAACAAAAAAACCAGAACTCACCATGGGCAAAGAAAATCAAGAACTTCACATAACCTTCTTCCCCTTTTTAGCCAATGGCCACATCATACCTTGTGTAGACCTTGCAAGAGTCTTCTCTTCAAGAGGACTCAAAGTCACCATAGTCACAACACATCTTAATGTACCTCTCATTTCAAGAACCATTGGAAAAGCCAAAATCAATATCAAAACTATCAAATTTCCTTCACCTGAAGAAACCGGTTTACCGGAAGGTTGCGAAAATTCTGAATCAGCATTAGCACCAGACAAGTTCATCAAGTTCATGAAATCCACCTTGCTTTTGAGGGAGCCACTTGAACATGTTTTAGAACAAGAAAAACCAGATTGTTTAGTTGCTGACATGTTCTTTCCTTGGGCTACTGATTCTGCAGGAAAATTCAACATTCCTAGGATTGTGTTTCATGGTTTAGGTTTCTTTCCTCTATGTGTTTTGGCTTGTACAAGACAGTACAAACCTCAAGACAAAGTCTCGTCTTACACAGAACCGTTCGTGGTTCCGAATCTACCCGGTGAAATCACACTGACGAAGATGCAGTTACCGCAACTTCCTCAGCATGATCAAGTCTTCACTAAATTATTGGAAGAATCCAATGAATCAGAGCTGAAAAGCTATGGTGTGATTGCTAACAGCTTCTATGAACTCGAACCGGTTTACGCTGATCATTATAGAAACGAGCTAGGAAGAAAAGCTTGGCATTTAGGACCAGTTTCTTTATGCAATAGAGATACAGAAGAAAAAGCATGTAGAGGAAGAGAAGCATCTATCGACGAACATGAATGTTTAAAATGGCTTCAATCAAAAGAACCAAACTCAGTCATTTATGTTTGTTTCGGTAGCATGACGGTTTTCAACGATGCACAGCTTAAGGAAATTGCAATGGGTCTTGAAGCTTCTGAAATTCCATTCATATGGGTTGTGAAGAAAAATGCTAAAAGTGACGGTGAAAAACTCGAATGGCTACCGGAAGGTTTTGAAGAAAGAATTGAAAGTAGTGGTAAAGGTTTAATCATAAGAGGTTGGGCACCACAAGTGATGATATTGGATCATGAATCAGTTGGAGGGTTTGTGACACATTGTGGTTGGAATTCAACATTGGAAGGAGTGAGTGCAGGGTTACCAATGGTAACATGGCCTATGTATGGTGAACAATTTTACAATGCAAAGTTTTTGAGTGATATAATTAAGATTGGTGTTGGTGTTGGAGTACAAACATGGATTGGAATGGGAGGTGGTGAGCCTGTGAAGAAAGAAGTGATAGAGAAAGCAGTGAGAAGGATCATGGTTGGTGATGAAGCAGAAGAAATGAGAAATAGAGCAAAGGAATTTGGGAAGTTGGCTAGAAGAGCTGTGGAAGTTGGTGGATCTTCTTACAATGATTTTAACAATTTAATTGAGGATTTGAGGTCTTGTGCACACTAATGTTTTTGTTTGCAAGTAGTGAAGTAGAATAATCTTTCGCAAATGTTAGATGGTCGAGTGGTGATTGACACTGTATTTGGTAGGGAGAACCATAGTTTAATCCTCCGCAACTGTGCTTGGGAGAAGATTGAAATCACTTAATGTCAGAATTTGCTCTAAATTGGATTAATCGGCCCAGTTGACTGGATACTGATGGTGAAAACCAAAATAAAAATAATCTTTCTCATTCTCAATGTAGTGGTAATATGTTTGTTTTTCTTGTTGTGTGCTTATAGTTTGATCACACAAATTTTTATCATCATTAAATTTTGAATAAACACTTGGTGTAGTGTTTAAACTATGGATTTAATTCATATATATACTATGTGTATAAAAATGTTTTATTACACTGTGAATCAATCATAATTCATAAGCATTAGATCAATAAAACAGTGGTGGGTGATTGGGTATTGGTAAATGTTTTTTTTCTTACTAAAACATCATTTAAATTTATAAAGTACATTAATCAAAATTATGACATATTTAAATTCGTTAAAAAATAAAAAGGATGAATATAATTTGCGAACAAACCCACAACATTTGAATTAATAGCATAAAACAACTTAATGATAGAGCCTAAAATTGATATGATAAAATTCAAATGTCCGGAATAGTCATTGTCATGCTTTCGGATCTGCAATGTTAATGACGCTAAAGTCATTGAAGCTGCCTTGAATTTGAATTGAAACAAACCTGCAAATTTGAACAAAAAAATACCGTACTAAGACATGATATCAAAACAAACACCGTATAAAGACAAGAAATCAAAACACCGTACCAAAACGGGAAATTAAATCAAACAACTTCACACTAGATGTGAGTAAAACAACACAATAAATCACGAAGAAGAAAATTCAAATGAAAGCTAAAAATATGTGAAAATTACTGATTTAAATAAAAAGAAACTAAAAAAATACAAGGCAAAAGAAATAGCGGGTAAATGTTTTAATATATATATTTTTATGTCAAAAAAATTATCTTATCATTGATTTTTCATTGTTTTAATCTTCTTCCTAATTTTTTTTTTACATCGAAAAAATAAATTATTTCTTTAAATTAATCTCTAGACCTTCCCCTTCCCAAATCATAGGTCTCCAAACTCTTATTCATTGATTTTTTTAAGAGCAATATTTATTTTACCCTAAAGTGTGGGTATCCCCATGGGTTTCTTAAAATTCATAACCATATGCTGGCCCTTTAAACTATAGTGAAATCTTCACACACACACAGGTTACAATTTTTGTTTGGATGCGTATAAGAAGTAAGAATCCCTGTAAAATTAAAATTCTGTTTGATCCACGATCTTCACCCTTATTCGACAATTTTAGAATGGAAGATGAAGGTCCTTAAAACACTTTGACATCAACTTATGATCAGAAGAAAAATGAAATAATTTTGTTTTGACAAAAACAAATGCATTTCACTCAAAATATTAAGTTCAATACAAGATAGATAATAATAAAAAATTTGAAAACTAACATGAAAATGAGAGGTATGAGTTAAATCATGAGCAATTCGATTAGTGGTAAGAGTTGGGAGGCTTATGGTTTAAGAAGGGGGAGGTCTAGAGATTAATTTAAAGGAATAATTTATCTTTTCGATGTACAAAAAAAAAGGAAAATTTCTCTTTAACCCCCTAACATTTCCCCCCCCCCCCCCTAACTACCTTTTTTGCCCTTATATAAAAATTTCATGATGTAAAATCTGAAATGTATTTCAATATCCACGTCCCGAAATGAGCTACTTTCATCCAGAAATCATTTCAGCATCGATGCTGAACTTATCAGCATCGATGCTGAACTTAACATTTTAGGTTCTAGATCCCGAAATGGTGCCTGCACCCCCAAAACTCACCCAAAAATCATTTTAGCATCGATGCTGAACTTAAAAGTTGTGCCTGCACCCCCCAAAACTCACCCAGAAATCATTTCAGCATCGATGCTGAACTTAAAAACACATCATTTCGGGACGCATCTCACGAAGTGCAGGCTGCCCTTGGGGGGTGTCTGGTGCGTGTTCTGATGCACAAGGTCTATGGTTCGGAATGTGCGTACCGAAACTGATTTCGGGATCTAGATCCCGAATTACACAAATTTACCCAAATTCAAGGGTATTTTGGGATTTTAGGGGGGTTAAAGAGAAATGAGGGGGAGGGGGGGGGGGGGCAAGGGAAAAAGAGAAATTTTCAAAAAAAAGACAATGATTTAAAATTTGGGAAGTAACATAAAAATGCGATGTCTGAGCTAAATCATGAGCAACTCGATTAGTTTGTACTTAACATAACTGATACTACAATTTTCATTCAAATGGAGAAGATTACGACAACTATCAATGATAGAAAAGAACAAACTCAGTGTTATTCTTTTGCTTTCAGTTTCAACCACAATTGGAGCTAATGTTCTGCATAAAAACTTGCACAAATCTGTCATTGTCGTCTCTATAATGCAAGCTCTCACACAATAGAGATTTATCTCACCATGTCAACATTACACTTAAGCATGTTCCTCTTTGTTATCTGTTGTACTTCGCCTGCACATGAATTCAATCTTGCAAGCTTCGTACCAATATCATGATAACCCAAAAACAAAAACAAATATTCTATCTATAAGTCTTAGTTCAACTGAAAATGTCAATATTGTTGCGAACCATGTAATTGACACTCTTCCAAACCATGGCTGCAGTTGTCCTATTTTACTTTTTGGCGAGAAATCCGTGCTCTTATTCTTAATAGTTTAGTTAAAAACAAGTTAGATCTTCCTAGTTTTTGATATTGTACTTGATGAATTTTGATATATTTTAAGTTGGTTAGCTCTTAGTTTTCAATCTTTTGTTAAAAAAATACTGATAATGTTGATATTAATAAGATATTGGGGTTACGTCGAATCTCCTCACCAAGAGAGGTTTTCCACTATAATCACCAAAATTATAGTTGCTCAGATACCAAATTTAAAATTTCCTACTCAAGATACTAAGTCGAGATACTTTCTTTTGTAACTTATGCCCAATTGCCCACCACAAAATTAATTCGGTTCATAGGCTTTTACTCCTTGTAATATATGCGAGTTTTATTTTGCCCCCTTTAAATTATTTTAGATTACCTCCTGTAAAATTATTATTTTTATATTAGCCTCTCTGTTGACTTTTTTGATAATGTGGCAGGCAAAAAGTGCATTGCCATGTCAGCAAGAAGTTGATTGTTTGCCTGCCAAATCAACAAAAGAGTCAACAGAGGTGATACTTCAAAAAAATTAATTTAACAAAAGGTAATCCAAAAAATAATTTTAAATGAGATAAAACAAAACTTGCATATATTACAAAAGATAAAAGCCTATTAATTCAAAATAATTTAAAGTGCAAAGTATTAAGTGCCCCTATCACTTTAATTAGTTTGAAGAAAAGAAATAAAAAATCGATCACTTAGGCTTAATGGAAAATTACATTTATCACAATGTGTACTTAGTGGGTAGTTTCATTTATTTATATACATAAAAGGAAAATAATACAACATTATCGTAAAAGGCTATAAAATAATAAAAAGTTGATGAATTCAACAAGAAGAAAGAGTTCTTAAGATTGATAAATATTTTATGTGACCTTTTTTTACTATGTTTTTCTGAAGGGACAAATACAAGTTGGTATTAATTTTCTTCGCTTCAGAAATATAATATTTTTTTATATCAAAAACAACTTGATATTATTTATGAGACATTTAATAATTCTTCTCTTTATGCAAGTGCTTTTTACAACTTCAGAAGAGCCAAACACTATTTAATTGATGTACCAAAATAAGATGTATAAATAAAATAATTTGTTGCATGCAAAAGGCAGAAATATGGCTAAAATTATTAAGTTCGTTTGTGTTATAATTATCGTTTTTTCTCTATTTCTTGCTGCAACGAATGCTGAGAAAGGTATAACCCATTTTTATATTACCCTTTTTTAAATATTCTTCTTTACTTCTTTCACAATATCAATTCCATTTTAGTTAAATTATTATGTTTTCTTTTTTCATTCAGGAAAATTTATATATTGTAAGGATGACTCTGAGTGTCAAAATAGGGAGTGCCTCCTCCCTTGGACAGTACGTAAGTGTTTGAGATTCGGCATATGTGTATGTGCTATGACATACCCTGAAACTTAAGTGCATGTGATTCTTTTTTATCGTTAAGGTTTAATTGTAATTTTGGTTTTCCTATTTTTATTAATTTGTAAAATTGATTTTCTTATTTTTAAATTTGACAGTTTTGGTCCCTTAAACACATATTTTGTTTAAAATCCGGTGATACAATACGTTTTAAATTAATTTTATGAAGATTTTTTCTTACAATTTCATCAATGTTAGTATTTTTCATTATCCGAACATATGTCACGTAGTCTAAAACATATCACATCGCCAATTAATAATTATAAATTATGATAAGGGGACCAAAACTGTCAAATTTTAAAATAAGAGATCAAATATTCAAAATAATAAAAATAGAGAAACCAAAACTACAATTACACCTTAACGTTAAAGCCAAAAGAATACACAAATGTTATGTTAAAATATTATATAAGCTGTCATTTATTTATTGAATCGACTTGGAATAATTTATTTTTCTTTTCAATTTCAAGAGCTTTGTGATTATTGTTTTGTAATATAAGATGATTTTAATGAAATGAAATAAGACAGCAAATAATATTGTTCAAATTGTTTTCTTCTTTTAAAGTTAAAGAGATAACATGGCCTTCAATTTAGATTTATCGCATTTTCTTTTCAACCATACTGCTTAATAGAATATATTTAATAGTCAATTTCAAAAATAGTTTTATTTTAATATTTTTTTTATTCACATATATATATATATATGAATAAAAGGTAAAAGAAAAACAAGTTGCACCGGTAAATCATATGTATTTCATGAAATGTATGAAAATTGTCTTCATTCTACATTATGCATATATATAATTTTTTATATATATTTTTTTTGATAAGGGAAAACATCTCTTTCATTTCTAAATAACATGCACACATATTCCATTTTTTAAGACAATATAAAATCAATTAAATATAGTATCTATTTTTTCAATATTAACTTTATGTGTTTACGATGGAATTTAATTCTAAAAGGTTATACTATTTCCGTTCCTTTTTACTTGTCGTTTTAGAAAAAAAGACGAAAATAGGAGGGACTATTTATCCACCTTTTTTTTCCTATTATGCCCTTTTTAAAAATATATATCATATTTTTAATCCACCAATAAATTCCTATTTTTTTTCTTTCAATTATTATCAATTTCCAAAAAAATCGTAACAAACTTTATTTAAAATCAAGCAAAAAATTTGTTACAAGAAACTAGTGCTTAAATAAGAGATACTTCATCATCAAAATTAAAAAAAAAAACAAGAGATACTTTAAGGTTTCCCAAAATATTAATAAGTTCACAAAACTTAGAACTTCTCAGATATGACTTCAAATCTTGGTGTTGAAACAATTCTCATATTTTCAAGTTGCAGTCATTTTGAGTTTCTTAATATTGTGTAACAAGATTTTCAATAAACATGCACGAAACAAAAAAATAGGAACAAAACAAAAATAAAAAAGATTATATGTAGAAGTTTAGTAAAAAATAATAAAAAGATTATATTGTTTCAACAAAAAAAACAAAATTTAGTCATTAAAATAAAATAGGAATGAGGGTATAATAGGCAAAATATAACCTAAATTGCCAAAACGACAAGTAAAAAGGAACAAATATTTTTTGCTAAAACGACAAGTAAAAAGGAAAGGAGGTAGTATTAGAATGAGTTTTCGTTCTACATAGTACTTTTAGCGTGACACATTTCTCACTCGCTCAATTAAGCAACAATTAATAAGAATCATTAATGTTCCCTAGTTATCATGCATTTTGATCAAACATGTTAGGCAATATGTCTTAACATCTTGTCAACAGAGGTATGTGACATGTTTTCTATGGCAGAGCACATCCGTCGAAGTGTTCATATGTGCGGAATTATATTCACAGACCTTAAAGAATTGTTTGTTAATTACTTAGAGATGAAGAAACAAATACTCCAACGTTCCAAGTTGAAGTATATATATCTCTTAAGAAAGTTTGTTATGACGCGATTTTGGTTTAGAAGGATTTTTGTTTGAGCGCCTCAGGATTTTTGGAATAGGTTGAAGAAGTTTCAAAAACAAATATTTTATCTTTTGAAGATAAAAAATTTAATCTCAACAAACTTCAACAAACTTTCCTATTATTTGACTTGACCTCTATCTCATATCAAATACTATAAATAGAGGTTCAAGCATTGAAGCAAAGCACGACTCAAGATTATAGTGATAGCTCTAAGTGTTTCTTAATTTTATGAGTCTTTTTCTTTGTGTTTGTTCTTGTTGTTATTGTGCAACACTTGCACTGATATATTGAGTTTAATCGCGTTCCTCCAACTTGATTAATATTATAGGGAGAGTCACATATTTAGAAGGAGTCCTAAATAATTTCATTTGGGTAGTTTTAGTGAGAGGCTTTGATTATGAGTTAATCAAATATGATCTAGAGACTAGGAACTACAAAATAGTGAAGGTAATTACTTCTGAATTGGTATCCCCAGATTAGGTGTTTTGACACTGAACTGTGTAAACAATTACTTGTGTACTCTTTTATTGCTTTCTGCATTTTATTATTATTTACTGCTGCGCCATAAAGCTAAGCAAGTTGATGACACATCTTGCCTAAAAAATCTTTCTCAGGGAAACTAGAATTTCAATTAATAGCAGCTTTGCAAAAAAAAAAAAGATTAAATAGTGGCGGGTTAATATGAAAGTTCAGTCAAATAATATAGTGACTATAAATTCATCTTTAAAGTGAATTAATGAAAAATTAGGAGTTCAAATTTCGGTCCTTATATATATATATATATGATGTTTGTATTAATTTAATTAAATTATGTTTAAAAATACAAAATGTAGTATTCTAATTCAATAATCCCACAAATCATATTTTTTTTTAAAAATTACATTTTAAATTTATTGAACACTTTATGTATTTAGTTTAAATTATGGACTAAACACATGAACTAAACTATATAATAAATTTAAAAAATATATTTTTTATTTATAAATGTGAACGTAAAAAACATATTTAAATAATAATTAGAACTTTTGTATCCATTGTTAATCAAAGACGGTGATCATATATGATATCATTACCAATATAAAGGTGAGTATAAGTGGTAATGCTAACTAACATGCATCTAAATCATCATTACATATATACTCACAGTTTTAGCATTATTCATTTTCTTTTTGTTAACAATACAGTTAAGAGTGTACTCATTACGTAGATAAGAACAAAAAACCCACTCATCATTTAAACTTGCACAAGAGAACAAAAATGATTATTAGGACATATCATTTCACTTTTGAAATTGAAAATCTAATCTAGAATAAACACTTATTATTATATAGATTTATTAAATTAATCAGTTAATTGTTGGAGCGATTTATACATAATTTTGCTTTAGTTTCATTTGTATTCCAAATTATGAGATTGATCATCTACATTATAGTCAGTCTATAAATCAAATACAGTATTTAAAAAAAATGTTTTTTTTGAGTTAATTAGAAAGAAAAGAAAAGATTCCATTATGGATTAGAGGTTAAAAAGAGGTTAAAGTTAATTAGAAAGAAAAGATTAAATCCCATTATGGATATTTAAAAAGCATTTGTAACTAATTTTTTTGAGTAAAATATTCTTTGTATATATGAATCATAAATATAAAGTTTTCATATTATTTTATGTTTATTGAAATTTATTTATTATGTTTAATAATTTAACTTAATTTTTAAACAAAAAATAATAATATTATTAGGTTTTGTTCATAGTAAGAAAAATTATTTAGTTTTAAATGAAATATATATTAGAATAATTAATGTTCTTTTACCAATTCTCTTTTAGTAACAATAAATTTCTTCACGCGGTATGTACCATAAAAAACTTCACGCGTTTTGTATCAAAGAAAAGTCTATTCAAGTGGTAAATCATTTAGGCTGTTGTTCACATGTTTTCAGGAAATGATAAAAAAAACTGTGTATTTGTTAGAATTCATAGTAACAACGATTGCATTATGATTATATTTTGGACGCTTCTATACCAGACTTATCATTTCTATTTTCTAAATTAATTTTTTTCTTAGTAGCTTCAACTAAAATCTACTATTATTTTATATATAAATATATCACTCTCCTCCTCTTTTTTCTATGTTCTTTTGTCTCTCATATACTCTATTTCTTTCTCCACCAAAAAAATACTTTATTTCCTTCTCATTGAAAAACATGGCCATGAGTGTAGATCATGATCAAGATGTTGGGTTCATGTGGGAAAATCAACCGTGGTGTGATCTTCTTATAAATTATGAGAACTTAGGTGACAATAGCAAACCAAAGTTAGACATGAAATTAGTGAATCAAAAAGCAGAAATTATCGAAGGAGAAGCTCTTCAGAATAAGAAGCGAAAGCGAGGCGGGGCCCCTAAGATTAGAAGTGAGAATAATATTACAAATGGTGAAGGTGGAAAGTATCGTGATTCTGATCATGAAATGCACATTTTGAGCGAAAGAGAAAGGAGAAAAAAATTGAGGAACATGTTCGACAGCCTTCATGCTTTGCTTCCTCAACTTCCTACTAAGGTAAATCCATTTTCAAGGTAATCCATTTCTCAATATACCATTTTAATTTTCTCCTTATTAATCAGGTGAAAAAAAGCCAGTTATATAAGCAAGCATAATCACAAAAGATTCATTTTTCTTTCTTAAGCATGACCCTTAAAATCCCTTTACTAGCTAGGGTTCTTAAAGGAGCACAAGAAAATATTTAGTCTTTTTGTGAACTATATACATTTAATCTTGTATGTAAACCTCAATACTTCTTGTTATCAAGGCTTGTAGGCATTTGGTCTAGATATAATGTCAGACTTAGATAATTTATTAGCATTTTCTTTCATTGCACCTTGATTGTCAAAATAATTTAACATTTAATCTTAACCATTAGATTGATCCAACAACGTGAGGTACAATCTTTGTATACCACAAATGAAATAATTTCCTATTTACAATATATAGCGAGTCAAAACCACAACAAGCTAAGAACAATTTACTTTCAATTAAATAATATATAAACTTAAGAAATCGTTCAAGATCCAAAATGAAATCTTAGCTGAAATAAATATCGATTAGACATTTTTTCTAGTACTAATTTTCTAGATTATATTTATCAGGGTCTTCTTCACATGAAATCTATAGGGTTAAGAAAACCATTAAGTAAAAGTTTGGTGTCACAATGATCATTTATTCACTAAAATGCTTAATTTGATTTTTATTTTTCCTTTTAGGTTGATAAAGCAACCATTGTGGAGGAAGCAGTGAAACACATAAAAAGTCTACAACAAGTGCTTGAAGAGCTTCAAAAGAAGAAGCAAGAAAAGCTGAAATCTGTATCCCCATTTGGTAGTGACTCATCATCAGTGATCAACAACTCACAGTGGAATCCCTATGAATCAAAGGAAATAACCTTAGCTGATCAAGGCTCCTCAAGTTATATTAATAACTTGCCTACTAATGCGATTGTAGCTTCAAATCCTTCAAATGAATTATCACTATCTGCACCCCCACCTCAACAAGTAGTTTTTAAAACATGGACTTCTTCAAATGTTGTCTTGAACATTTGTGGTGGCGAAGCACAATTTTGCATTTGTGCAACTAAGAAGCCTGGTGTTATGACCACAATTGCTGTTGTCTTGGAAAAACATAGGATTGATGTTGTATCTGCCAACATTTCATGCAATGGAACTGGAAAATTCTATATGATTATGGGCCATGTAAGTTTTCAATTTGCACCCCCTCTTTACCATTTTATTTTTTTGAGGAAAAATATGAGTAGTGAGTGAATAACTGAATTGAATTGTGTTAACTATTTTGCAGGCAAAACAAGGTTCACAGGAAGATGCAAATTCATTGGAGGAAATTTACAAGCAAGCAGCTTTAGATATTATGAAATGGATCGCTTAAAATTTTGATGATTAAACTTGTCTTCTTATTCCATATGAATTTTATTTTATTTTATTTTATTTTGTTTTGTTTTTCCCAGAACGAAAACAATTAGAAATGGCAAAACTATGGAGTATGGATGGTCCTAAGAGTAAATGAGTGTAATTTTTCATTTTTATGGGCTTTAATTTAAACTAGTTTATATGCTTTTTGATTAAATTTTGTCATTTAAAGTATGCCATGATTTATTACAATATTTAGCTCTCAAAATAAGATATTCTATGTTTAGGACAAATTAAAAATTGATTCCCTCACAATCATATCATTACACTAGTGCAAAAATGACTTTTCACTTCGGGTGAAACTGACTTTTTACATCGGTTGGCATACCAATGTGAGGAAGGGTGTAATGGAATGTCATCACATTTCACATCGGATGAGCACCGGATGTGAAAAGGCTATTTTTCATGTCGGGGCGAGGGATGGGCCGATGGGAAAGGTGCTCCCAAATTAAGATTACTTCCTTAGTGTATTATTTAATTTAAAATCACCAATAATATATTTATGATAACTTTTCTTTAAAATTCATTTTGGTGAAATAATAGTAAGACTTTTTTTTTATTAATAAAGATATTCATTCATTCAAATTGGGAGAGTACATCGAATACAATTACAAATTTAATATTGCTAAAAATTAAAAAAGGATGAATCAATGAAAAAGAGGACAACAACTACATGAGGAGGAGATAGAGACTCGCCCATTTGAATTTGGAACTCGGCCTAGAAGAAGCTATCCCACCACCATGGGCCAAAAGAACTTGGATGAGATAGAGACCCATGTGGCTTAGCGGGTACGAGACACTAAAAAGTAAGCCCACCAAGAAGTAATAAGCTAAGTCTGATATTATTCAGATAAACAAGTGATTATTAATTACAGCAATAACATGATTTTTTCACAATTTTTAATGAACATTATAACGAACTAAGATGATTTTGAAATCTTAATTTAGTTTTTAAAATCCATCTGGCTTATTTGCCTTTGATATTGCATGTTTCATATTTCTTTATGTTTGGATATTTTGTTTGAAGCATCTTTGAAGGCTGCCCGACCAATAATAAAATCTCCAACCCCCAACCCTACAAGTGAGGAAACACCAGTCAGATCTACACATGCATGTTTTCTTCCAATCCATCTATACACCAGAACATCTGTTGAACGAAGTGTCGATATCTCTTCTTATGAATTAGTCAAGAAGTTCACTAATACCTCTTTCATCATAAAAATATTAGCAACAACTTTTTTATTTGTTTTCTTAATCAATAAGAATATGAGTTAACATTTTCCTTAAACTATAAACAAAATAATAAAAAAAAGTCAAATATATTGGGTTAGAACTTTAAGATAAAAACTTTTGACCTTTCAAATATTTTTTACTTTCATAGGGAATAATCTGTAAAATTATGATAATAATTATTACACCAATGTGAAAGATGTTTTTAATAGAAAGAAATTAAATGCTTCCCCAATTTTTATCTTTGACCAAAAACTAATAGAAGTTATATAAATCCTATGTTTTTGTTCAATATTTTTTCATTCATTCATACACTTCAAAATCCTTTCTTCAATCCCATTTGGTGCAAATATGGATTCTCAATGCAATCCTATGCACATAATCTTTTTCCCTTTCATGGCTCATGGCCATATGATTCCCACCATTGAAATGGCCAAACTATTTGCTTCAAAAGGTGTTAAAGCTACCATAGTCACCACACCCCTCAACAAACCTCTAATCTCTAAAGCCATTGAACAATCCAAAAACCCATATAGACACAATATTGATGTTCAAACCATCAAGTTCAATTCTGTTGAAGCTGGTTTACCAGAAGGTTGTGAAATTGTTGATTCAATCCCTTCAATTTCCTTTGTTCCTATATTCTTTAAGGCTACTAAATTACTACAAGAGCCTTTTGAAGAGCTTTTGCTTCAACAAAAACCACATTGTATTGTTGTTGATATGTTCTTTACTTGGTCAACTGATTCTGCTGCAAAATTTGGAATTCCTAGGATTGTGTTTCATGGAACAAGTTTCTTTGCATTGTGTGCTGGTCAATGCATAAAACAACATGAGCCTCACAAAAATGTTTCATCTGATACAGAACTATTCGAGATTCCGAATCTTCCGGGAAATATCAAGTTGACAAGGTTACAGCTTCCAAGAGTATTCACTGAAAATGATCCCGTATCTCAATTCATCGCGGAATTAGTCGCGGATGTTAGGGAATCGGAGGTGCAAAGCTATGGAGTTATTGTTAATAGCTTCTATGAGCTTGAAAGTGTTTATGCAGATTATTATAGAGAAGTACTTGGAACAAAAGCATGGCATATAGGTCCAATCTCATTTCACAGCAGAATTAAGGCGGAAGAATTATCATCGAATCAAGGAAAAGAAACATCAATCGACAAACATGATTGTCTAAAATGGCTCGACACGAAAAAGATCAACTCAGTTGTTTACTTGTGCTTCGGAAGTACAACAATTTTCCCTAACTCTCAGCTTAAGGAAATTGCTAGGGGACTAGAAGCATCGGGTCATGATTTCGTTTGGGTTGTGAAGAAAAGAAAAGAAGATAATGAAAAATGTATACTTGAAGAGTTTGAGAAAAGAATGGAAGGAAAAGGACTTATTATAAGAAGTTGGTCACCACAAGGGTTGATTCTTAGGCATAAAGCAATTGGTGCATTTGTGACTCATTGTGGATGGAACTCAATTATAGAAGCTGTGACTGTTGGGGTACCTATGATTACTTGGCCAGTGGCTGCTGAGCAATTTTACAATGAGAAGTTGGTAACAGAAGTGCTTAATATTGGTGTACCTGTTGGAGCTAAAAAATGGATTAGTTTGGTTGGTGATAGCATTCAATGGAATGCAGTGGAGAAAGCTGTGAAGAGGGTTATGGAAGGTGAAGAAGCTGAGAAAATGAGGAACAATGCAAAAGTGTTAGCACAAAAGGCAAAAAAAGCTGTGGAAGAAGGTGGATCATCTTCATCACAGTTGAATGTTTTGATTGAGGAGTTGAGTTCAGTATGCAATCTCAGCAATGGATCTCACAAGAATAATTTGCATGTTTAGTCAATATAGAGAATATCTCAAATCTTTATTTGTTTTTTAATTTTATTATTTGGTGTAGTATCTGAAATCTTTATTATCATTTTATTTGAAAATAAAATCTTTGTTATCATTAATAAACAAAGAATTAAAACATTTTTATTTGATTTGGACTTTCTTCAAATTCATTGGTATGAATCAAAAGTACACCTAAAATATTATTCAATCTTCTCTACTAATAAATGATCAAATTAAATCATTAGTATCATCCAATCAGCTCACCTTTGGGGACACAAATGATTACTTGTCTATAATTTTTTTACATATGTCAAACGTGAGGGTTATTCATTTAGAGATGTCAATTTTTATCTGTTACTTTAAATTTGAAGATTATTTTCTCTGTGAGGATAATAATGGAGGAAGAAATAAAATACCCTCGATGGCATTTCGGGACAAGGATCGGGGAAGTATCCTCTCGACCCCCCAATTCCCCGAACCTGATCAAATACTTTTATATATGTAACTTTGTCTAGATTAATTTATTTGTGGATTGCAGAGCCGGCTAAACACGAGTTTTTGCATCAACACCTATTTCCATTCAAATTTGTGGATAGTTTATCTGAGTCTAAACCCAAATCCATACATGAGGAATTGTTTTGTCAAATAGTCTAGTAATTAGAATTTTATCTCTTAAAAATAAATAGGTGTACCGAACCTCATATACATTATGCATATCAACTGACCTAAACTCACAAGAACATAAATGAGAATATATTTACTCTTCCATTGCTTTATTTTTTTATGGATGTTTAATAGAATAGGGTCCAATTATCATCTTTAAACTTATTATGTTGAGAACATCTTTTTCCTTAAACTTAAAATAAGAATCATCTAAATATTTTTATCATTTCAATTTTTATATTCAATTTTTACGTTTTAATTGCTTAACATGTCAATTTTTATATAATATTTGTTTTTGTCTTTTTAAGTGCATGATAGTAAAAAAATGTGTTTTTTATTTATATTACACTTATAATCCTCTACTGTCTTTATATACATCCAAATGTTTGTTATGATTTAATAAATATATTTTACACATCTAAAACATCTTTTTGATTAACTTAGAATATTAGAATCTTGTTGAAATTTTAAAATATTGCAGGGAATTGACCTTTACTTAAAGGGGTTATTGGATTGAGATTTTGAGGGATTTTAATGAATTTTAAAAGACTTTTTTATGATAAAAAAGTCTTGTGTTATTCAATCAAGACTTTTATAAAATGTAAGCAAATTTTGTGGTATTCAATTAAAAAAAGTCTCTCAAAATCTCACAAAATCCCACGAAGTCTTTTAAAATCTTCAAGACTTTTTTTTATCAAAATAATCCTTCAAAATCCCAATCCAATAACCCCTAAGACAAACATCCTCTCTATTTTTCAAAACACATTTGGTGTCCACTAAATTATAGTCTACTAAAAGTTAGATTCATTAAACTATTTAATGTGTCTTTTTTTTTTATGGAACCTTAATATTTTATGTGTAAATTTAATTTCGGTGGATTACACAAAAAAAACTCTCCTATAAAAATACTTAATTAACTTGCTCTCAAATTAATGAAACCAAAGATGGGTAGTGAATATCATTCTTTACACACATTTTTCTTTCCTTTTCTTGCTCAAGGTCATATCATACCAACGGTTGATATGGCTAAATTATTTGCAAAAAAAGGTGTCAAAGTTACTATAATTACTACACCAAAAAATCAACCATTTATCTCTAAATCAATACAAAAATCCATAATTAGTGGCCACAATATTCATATTCAAACCATAGAATTTCCTTCCTCTGAAGTTGGTTTACCAAATGGTTGTGAAAATGTTGACTCAATCACTTCATCTGAATTTTTTTCTATCTTCTTGAAAGCCACAAAATTGTTACAAGAGCCATTTGAAAAACTACTACAAGAGCAACATCCAGATTGTGTTATAGCTGACATGTTTTTTCCATGGACAACTGATTCAGCTGCCAAATTTGGAATTCCAAGACTTGTGTTTCATGGTACTGGTTTCTTCTCATTATGTGCTACTGAATGTATGAGACTCTATGAACCTTTCAAAAATGTTTCTTCTGATTCACAACCTTTTGTTATTCCTAATCTTCCTGGTGAGATTAAAATTACACGGTTACAGATACCGCCTATTGAGAATTCGAAGGAACACGAAGGAATGGCGAGATTAATGCAAGATATAAAGGAATCAGAAGTGAAGAGCTTTGGTGTTGTTGTTAATAGCTGTTATGAACTTGAAAATGTTTATGCAGATTATTATAGAAAATCACTTGGAAGAAAAGCATGGCATATTGGTCCTTTATCTCTTTGCAATATGGATGCAGATGAAATAGCAAATAGAGGAAAAGATTCTTCTATTGATCAACATGTTTGTCTAAAATGGCTTAACATGAAGAAACCAAACTCAGTTGTTTATATATGTTTTGGAAGTATGGCAAGTTTTTCTAACTTACAACTTCAAGAAATTGCTATAGGACTTGAAGCATCAGAACAAAACTTCATTTGGGTGGTGAGGAAAACCAAAGAAGATGAAGAAGAATGGTTACCTAAAGGATTTGAGAAAAGAATGGAAAAAAAGGGATTGATTATTAGAGGTTGGGCACCACAAATGTTGATTCTTGAGCATGAAGCAATTGGGTCATTTGTGACTCATTGTGGATGGAATTCAGTTTTAGAAGGAGTGACTGCTGGTGTGCCTATGGTTACTTGGCCTATTGCTGCTGAACAATTTTATAATGAGAAGTTGGTAACAGAAGTGCTTAAAATTGGTGTACCTGTTGGTGTTAAAAAATGGGTTGGATTTGTTGGAGATAGTGTTGGATGTGATGCAATAGAGAAGGTTGTGAAGAGGATTATGGAAGGAGAAGGAATAGAGGAAATGAGAAATAGAGTGAAAGAGTTATCAGAGTTGGCTAAAGGGGCTATGAAAAAAGAAGGATCATCTTACTCAAATTTGAATGATTTAATAAATGAGTTGAGATTGTGACGTTGTCAACTTGTGTGGCTTATCAATGAATGAAGATTTGAATCAATTTGAACAAGTATGGATTGTAATATTTTTTGTTTGTTTGAAATTGTTAGTAACAAGTAAAACATTTGTAGTTGTGGAGGTTTATTTTTAGAGCTTTTGTATCTTGGTCATTTTCCTTTTAGTTTTTTACACAATTTCTCATAATGGATTTGGGCTTTATTAGCTTGGGACCTCTTGGTTGAAGTCTATATAAGAGGAGATTTATAGGGAATTTACACAAACATTTATTGCAGTTTATGAGAAGAGCATTGGAAATACTCACAAATATTTAACGTGATTTATGAGATAGAAATCCATAAAATAATGTATTATCGATGTTGTTATTGGTAATCCACATCAATAACTAATGTGGTTATTTGAGTGATTGAATTGGACTGTTAAGCAACCAATGATGTATGTAATGAACCAATATATAGGCTTAATTGAATAGATAGGCCCAAGTTGTCTTAGGTTATGAGTTATCCTTTTAGAATGTTTTACATAAGTTTTAGGGTTTCTAAGTTATACTATCTCTGACTCATATTATAAGATCTTTTTGAAGATTTTCTTTGTCCCATAATATAAGACCTCTTTCAAAATTATCCTTTACATTAAATATTTTCAGACCAAAATACCCCTAATTTATTGTCTAAAGTAACTTTTTTCCATCTCTCTTTTTTATCTTCTTGGAACCTATCAATGTTGTCAGCCAATGAAATGTTATAGCTTTTTTTTCTCTCCCACACGTTACCAACAACCTATGCACTAGCTTTCTATCTCCCCCCTTTCCAATACAACCTTTCATATTCTCACAATCTCACACACTCCCGTTAAATTTTCATAAACTCTATATATCCATCAACTTGAAAACTACACCACCATCAGTAGCAACTAAGAAGGCTGTAGATTATGTTGCAATGGACATGACTCAAGAGTTTGATTTGAACAAGCCTATGGAAGAGTTTGATCTCAACAAGCCTGTGCAAGAGAGAGAAGTAATACTAGTGACTCTCAACTTTATGATAAGGGTAAAATTGGTAAATGACATAAATTAAGAATAAAATTAATGGATTTAACTAAATAAAACTACCTTCCTTAATTCCCGTGAAATCTTCAAAAGGGTCTTATAATATGAGACGGAGGTAGTAAATAAAGGCATTGTGGAATGTAATGGAATCAATCAAAATGAATGAAAAATGTTACTCCCTCCGTACCAAAATATAAGTCGTTTTGAGAAAAAATTTGTACCAAAATATAAGTCGTTTTACATTACCAATGAAACATTTAATGCTAATTTTCTTATTATACCCTTAACTATTTATTACTCTCTCTTCTTTTATTTCTTCAATTTATCTTTTTCATACCATTAATGAAGGACAAGTTTGTAAACTAACTCATAATTTCTCTTTTTCATACAACAATGATTACATTTCTTAATTTGCGTAATATGGTCAAAACGACTTATATTTTGGTACGGAGGTAGTAGTTTTTAGTATTTTTGTTATCTTCATTTTAGGAGGCTTCTCTACCCTCGAAGTAGAATAAATCTATAGTTTTTAGTATTTTTGATTGATTCCATTACATTTCACAATGCCTTTATTTATAACCTAGAAACCCTAAAACATATGTCGGACATTCTAGAAGGAAAGCTCATAACCTAAGACAATTTGGGTCTATCTATTCAATTGGGACTATATATTGGTTCATTACAATGTATGAGTTAAAGAACCATATTATTTAAACTGATCTTTAGACAGAAACACCTAATATGCACCGAAAGATAAGACTCATTTTTTAAACTAAAATATTGAGCTCAAGTTGTCACGCCCCAATCCCAGACAATGACCAACGCACAAGCTAACAATTACTCATCATATATTTAGTCTGGTAAGCCTACTAGACTATAACACAAATACCTATCTAAAATACAGAGCTATTGAAATTTAGCAGTGTCTCATTTATTTTCACAACATTAAGAAATTTATATGTGTCGATGTGTTAGTATATATGTCGTGTCCGATCTCTGTATTATAGGTCACTCATTTTGGATAGGACAAAGTATTTTTACTATGTAGGACAGTTGAGAAAATGCAGTCCTTCCTGCTCACATAGTCACATGGGTTCATTTATTAAAGCTACCTTAACCATTTATGGCAAGGAGATTGTTGTGTGCTATTTCAATTCCTAAGCAAACTCAACTCTTCAACCAAAGCATTAAAATCTAAACAAGATGAACCTTCTTTTTTCACAGCCTTCTTAGCTAACTCAGATAACACTTTCACCCTACTCCTCATTTCAAAACCTTCTTCTCCTTCCATAACCCTCTTCAAAACCTTCTCCACTACATCACATAGAACACTATCCCCCTCTGATCTACTCCATTTTTTAACACCAACAGATACACCAATTTTAAGCACTTCAGTTACCAACTTCTCATTATAAAATTGTTCAGCAGCAATAGGCCAAGTAACCATAGGCACACCTGCAGTCACTGCTTCTAAAACTGAATTCCATCCACAATGAGTCACAAATGCCCCAATTGCTTCATGCTCAAGAATCAACACTTGTGGTGCCCAACCTCTAATAACCAATCCCTTTTTTTCCATTCTTTTCTCAAATCCTATAGGTAACCATTCTTCTTCATCTTCTTTCTTTTTCCTCACTACCCAAATGAAATTTTGTTCTGATGCTTCAAGTCCTATAGCAATTTCTTGAAGTTGAAAGTTAGAAAAACTTGCCATACTTCCAAAACATATGTAAACAACTGAGTTTGGTTTCTTCGTGTTAAGCCATTTTAGACAAACATGTTGATCAATAGAAGAATCTTTTCCTCTATTTGCTTTTTCATCTGCATCCATATTGCAAAGAGATATAGGACCAATATGCCATGCTTTTCTTCCAAGTGATTTTCTATAATAATCTGCATAAACATTTTCAAGTTCATAAAAGCTATTAACAATAACTCCAAAGCTCTTCACTTCTGATTCTTTCATTTCCTGCATTAACCCGCCCATTTCGTCGATTTCCTGCAACCTCTCGAAAGGCGGTATCTGTAACCGTGTGAATTTAATCTCACCAGGAAGATTAGAAATAACAAAAGGTTCGGAATCAGAAGAAACATTCTTGAAAGGTTCATAGAGTCTCATACAATCAGTAGCACATAATGAGAAGAAACCAGTACCATGAAACACAAGTCTTGGAATTCCAAATTTAGAAGCTGAATCAGTTGTCCATGGAAAAAACACATCAGCAATAACACAATCTGGATGTTGCTCATGTAGCAGTTCCTCAAATGGCTCTTGTAACAACATTTTTGTGGCTTTCCAGAAAACAAAAAACAATTCATGTGAAGGGATTGATTCAAGATTTTCACAACCATTTGGTAAACCAGCTTCTGAGGATGGAAACTCTATGGTTTGGATAACAATATTGTGACCACTAGTTATGGATTTTTGTATAGAATTTGAGATAAAAGGTTGATTAAGTGGTGTGGTAATAATAGTGGCTTTGACACCTTTTGCAGCAAATAATTTGGCCATGTCAACCATTGGTATGATATGACCATGAGCAAGAAAAGGAAAGAAAAATATGTGCAAAGGTTTATCATATTCAGTACCCATTTTTTTTTCACCGTTGAGCAAACTAATTTGTGTTGGCTTTGCACTTAAAATGGAATCTAAATATTTCTAACATGTTTGTAGACATTTTTTTTCTCTTAATTTCTTACATTTTCTTGTATCTTTTTGGTTTTTGCCATTGCAGATAAGACATGTTAAAAATGGTTATTCTTTTCAGACCGGCCTATGGTCGAATTTAAAGCATACGTGTTTTATTCCCTAGTTTAAACAGAGAAAAAATGAATTAAAAAACTATAAGAATAAAATGTGAAAAAATTAGTAACACTTAATTGTTGCACTTACTATAAATTACTCCCTCCGTACCCCTTATTATAAGTATTTTTTATTGAGTGTCGGTTTGAACTGATGACTTTTTAACTTTATTTCTTTAAGTTATAAGTAAGGTAAAATATATTTTATGAAACTTTTATTTTAAAAAAAAAAGACTTAATACTAATGAAGAAAATATAAAGAATATAAAGACTTGTTTCGACAAAAAAAAGAATATGTCAAAATACACTATGTAAAAAAAAGATAAGTACAAAGTAAAAATATTATATCAAAATATTTTAGTTTAAAATACAAAAAATGATAAGCACTTTTAAATACAAAAAATATTACCAAACAATTTTTACTTAATTTGTAAAACTCTTTTTATTACTTTTAAGATTAAAACAACTTTTACTCTTATACCAAAAAAACAGCTTTTACTCTTAAAAAAAACTGGGTGAAACGAAACCTAGTTTTACATATGTTAAAAAAAAGTTGGTAGTGTATGTAATTATTGTATCTAATTTGTGTGAATTTTATTAAATTATTTTTTGTTTGTATGTGTATTTAATTTGACTTTTTGTATTTTAATTTAAGTTAGTTTTTTTTTTAACGACAAATATTATTAATAATAAAAACCAGGTTTCAGTACACGATGAACACATACCCGATAAAAAAAGAACTACATAACAAAGATGTCGTATATAGCCGGAGCATCAATGTACAAAACCAAAACTAACACCACCTAAACGAGATCTACCTCTAATCCCATTTTTAGAAAGTCAACACTCCACAACTTTTAGACTACTAGAGATGACATCAACCAGACCCAAAAATATGCTACTAGACATTAACTTCCAATCTCAAACCAAAAGTGATCGCTCATCAACATCCAAAAAGTATCTCCGTGAACCGAAAGTTAAAGACAACAGTAGAATAAAAAACCTAGGTAGATAAGTCTCAACTCGTAGTCCTCGTTCAAGCATTACGGTAAACATAGACAAGATAGAGGTTAATAAGATACAAGACACCTGCAAATCTCAACAGATTTGAAAACAGTTAGAGAATTCAATATTCAATGGTGTGAATCATGGTGATTGAGAAATTAATTTATAAGTATATGAAATTTCTAAATATGAAATTTTTTATGGAGATGTTCTCAAAGATTGACATGTCATATGACTCATAAGATTTATGCATTAAAATGTCGCCATGTGAGAATTTGATCATGAGAGAAACATTCTCAATTATAGAGATTATAATTAAAAAAATAAAATCTTTCACTAAAATTCAATGATTTGAGCTAATTAACTCAAAATATATTTCACAACCGTGTTCATAACCCTTACCATAAGTAAGTGGTTAAGAAAGCTTTAATAAATGAAGCCATGTGATTGAAGGGAGCACTGCATTTCTCAATTTCCCCCACATAGTGTCAAACCCAAGCACATTGTCCTTGAATTTGTACTAAATAATTAATGCCACTTTTTTTTTAATGGAACTTGGATTAATTGCCAACTTGCATTCAGCTATATAGAACATGGTTATCACATCTTCTTACAAACTTAACAACCTTCCTCCAAAAAAAAATTCTATAATGCGTTTTTGTTGAATATACTTTAAAACTAATTTAAACCAAACTTTTGAATACACCTACTTGTAATTCAAAGTTGTGAAGTTACCATCGGTGTTTGAAGAGTATATATGTATGATTTGTACTTTAAATATGGATTTAGATCCTCTATCTTCATTTGTTTCATTTTTTTTATATTTAATCTAATTCCCTTTACAAAGTGCAGGAGAAAGATCTAATTCTCTTCAAATACACCTATTTCAAATAATTTATTCTAATTATATGAACTGCATATATAAACGTGGTTTGCAACTACATCATAGTACGATCACAATTTACTCTAACTTCATTTTCGCTCAACCTCATTCTCATTCTCATACTGACTTAATTAGTGTCAAAGTCCTAACATTTTTTTGATGGTATTTCTACACCAACCATCTTATTAAGCCTTCAACCACACCGTGAGGCATGAGAGTTGCCGCACAAAAAAATTACTATATTCCATCGGGAATATATACATTGTACTCTCACAATTTTTAATATATTTCTCCTTTATATTTTAAACTTGATTTTGATCAAAATAAAATTGATGCTTTGTTCATTAAGATAATATAGTAAATGTATTATTATTCTCCTTTTTATCTATATACATTGTTTTTGATTTGTGTAAAATGATGAAACAGTTATACATCATAACAATAATGGAATAAATTTCTAACCAAACTAATATCAAAATACTTAATAAAGATTAGTCTTTGACCAAAAAAAATTTGCATATACTGTTCTTAACCTATAAAAGAAATACTAATTAATACAATAAATCAAATTAGTTAATGATGTAAGTAGTCCTTTGTATGAACTATGAACCTAGTTTTGGACCCATGTTTTTTTCTATATAATAATATACGTGCAGTATCCTTAGTGGACCTACAAACGTGGTCCATAACATTTACATTAGTCACGACCTATGCCTGGATACGTGACCCCTTCTTAATCTCTTCCGCAATTCCTCTCTCTGTCTCTCTTCAATAATCATTCAATACACTCTCTGGCCCCCTTTCCCTTATTAGCACGGATAGTAATACTATCCTCCTCCTAGCCTCCTACCACTTCAAATCTTCCCCCTCAACTTCTAACCAGCCGTTATAAAGTCAGATGTTGACAATCGTCCGATTTTAATTGAATGTCTAAATTTAAAATCATAACTTAAGGTACGAATCTAAATCAAAAGTATTGCATTCAATTAAAATCGGACGATCCAAAACGTCTGACTGCATAACTGCTGGTTCATGCCGATGGACGGCATATGGTCCTCAACTTAGTGACAAATGTAGATACAAGCACATCACACATATAATAAGAGTACAGTCTCTACAATAAAAAACAACAGTCTCTCTCTCTCTCTCTCTCTCATTTGTGAAGCAAAAAATGAAGAACAATTCAAATCCAAAACTCATACTCCTCCACTCATCTCTCCACAAACAACCACCAACATCACACTTTAATTACTTTAATTCTCACCGTTTCTATCTTTTCTTCTTCCTCCTAACTTTCTTCACAATAGTCTTCACTCTCACTCTCATCACCACCTTCTCTTCCTCCTCCACCACCACCACAACCTCCTCCTCCGCATCCCCTCTTCCACCCTCCATAACCAAAGCCCTCCTCCACTATGCTTCATCCTCCAACATGACAATAAAATCCATGTCCTTCACAGAAATCACCACCATAACAAACACTCTTCACCTCACACCACACCCAAACTTCCTCATCTTTGGTCTCACACACGAATCACTCCTCTGGGCTGCACTAAACCAAAATGGTAGAACAGTTTTCATCGACGAAAACGAATATATAGTCTCAAAATTCGAACAAAACAACCCAGGTATCGAAGCTTACGATGTTCAGTTCACTACAAAAGTTAGTGACTACCCAAAACTACTTTCTCATGCAAAAGCAGAATCAAAACATGATTGTAAACCAGTTCAGAATCTCTTATTCTCAGAATGTAAACTTGGAATAAACGATTTACCGAATCATATTTATCAAATCTCTTGGGATGTGATTCTGGTTGATGGACCAAGAGGGTATTTTCCGGCTGCTCCGGGGAGAATGTCGGCGATCTTTACAGCGGGGGTGTTGGCTAGGAGCAAGAAAGTGGGAAAAACAAAAACACATGTGTTTGTTCATGATTTTGGGAGAGAGGTTGAGAAGATTTTCAGCTATGAGTTTCTGTGTGAAGAGAATATGGTTCGCAATGTGGATCAGTTGGCACATTTTGTGGTGAAGAGTGAAACTGACAATGGTGAAAATTCTGAGTTTTGCAGAAATAATTCTAGCTCCCCATTGTTGTCGGTGTCAAAGGATGTTGACTAAGGAATGAATTACTGTTTTTTTTTTCCACCACAAGTATCCGGGCCTGTTCATGGGGCCGACAAATCCGATTTGAGACTGACAAATAATTTCAGTCTTCTCCTAAGCGTAGTAGTAGAGTTTGAATCGTAGTTCTACTTCTCTCTACTATGTTCGACGTCAATCACTAAGTCAATTAATGTTTGTCGTATTACTTTTATCTTTGAACAAACTGTAAAATTGTGTGTAATACTTTTTAGCTTTTTTTTTCTTCTTAAATTATTACAAAAAAGAAGTGTACTTTAATTTTGCTTTACAATATTGGAGTGCTTTTTGTCCCGAAAAAGGGGTGAGAACGTGTTAATGGAGCTTTAGAAAATTATTCAATATTATATCTGAGTCTTTTAGCTATGATTAGTTCTCTGTTTATTTTTTGATAATGGAGCTTTACAAACTTTTAAGACTTGTTAATTTGCAAGAGGTGCTTAAAGAAATGGGAGTGCGTCCAAGTGCATATTTGGATTCATTTGATAATGTTACACTTAATTATTGTGCTTTTGCTAAAGGTATATTTTGAGCTTTTAACAAAATCATACTACAGTGATTTGAATTTCAAATGAAAGCATCAAATTGCTATGGCTTTTTGTTACAAGTTGTTTATGGTAATTTTTGGTTAATTGTGAAATGTACGGAATTTACCACAATTAATGTTTAATCTTTTTTTTAAGAAAAATTACAAAATTAATGTCTAATCACTATCAGTACAATTTATGTAATATTGGACGAGTTAATTTGTAACTTCAACAACCCTTATGGAGTGGCCGGAATATGCCGGTGGGCGGCTAATTTCATACAAAATTATATAGTATACAAAAAGTTGATTATAACAAAATTAAATATACAAATTATATGCGTATAAAAAGTTGATTATAACAAAATTAAACTACATACTTTAAAATGATATTTTACGTGTACCGAGGTTCTTAAAATCATCAATAATAATATCTGAAATTGATATTTGCACTAATTTCTCTTTCAATGTAAACAGTCGTGTTATCAGCTAGAAACCAATTTTTCATTTTGTTTCGCAACTTACTCATGATAATTTTCATTGCCGAAAACGATCTCTCAGTTGTGGCTGTAGAAACCGGAAGAGTCATGATAAGACGAAGCAATCTATCAATCAAGTAGTAAATTTGTGTCCTCTTAGTCACAACCAAAGATGAATATAGTTCTTGAATAGTTGATAAATTCTTCAAATATGTTACTTGACGGGCATCAACAATAAATTGCCGAAGTTGAAATTGCAAAGTAATTTTCTCTTGCTTATTGAAATCTCTAAGATAGTATTTTTCAACTAGAGTACAAATAGTATCGATGGTAAAAGCTTTATAACTACCCTTAGGATTCAAAGCACGACTTAGAGTTAACAAATCCATTGCTTGTTCACTAAATCTACTATTCAACTCTTGTAATTGTTGGTCAGTGATAGCAAAAAATATTTCAACTTTAAAGTAATGCTCTAATGTGACTCGATTCTCTTCAAGATGAGAGCGTCCTATCTTGTTGTTGAATGAGTATCATCAAGATCAGGAATCTCAATATCATGTTTTACACAATAGGATATTACCTTAGAAAATAATGTATCCCAACCATCTTCTCTTAGTTCTTGAATAAGAGTTTTTGTTGTACGAACTAAAATCATAGCATTAACCACATCCTGAGATTTGTTTTGTAAAGCTTGACAAAGCGAATCCATTATCCCTATAATTTCTTTCATCAAATGCAAAATCAATATAAAATCAAATTCCTTTAAATAATTGTAAGCACTATCCCCATCTCCACGTGTACTATAATTTGCTCCATCCTTTAATAATTTTTTTAAAACACAACAAGCTGCTTCATACATATTCATTAAGTTACAAATAGAATTGAAGTGTGATCCCCAACGAGTAGTCCCAACTCGTTTCAAAATACCAATTTGATTTCCACCTTTACCAGTAATGATTTCTTCAATCTCCAACAAATGTTGAATTTCTTGTAATTGAGCTTCTTGTAACTCATCATGTCGCTTTGGTGAAGAACAAACAACATTGACAACATGAGCTTGTCAGAGAATTTATTGATTGGTTTGATTTCTCTTGAAGCAGTAACTAAAGCAAGTTGCAATCGATGAGCAAAACAATGGACATAGTATGCATAAGGACAATCCTTCATAAATAGTGCTTGTAAACCATTTCATTCTCCTCTCATATTGCTTGCACCATCATACACATCAAGGTTATGTCGAGAAATTATATCACATGTTGCTTCTTTAGGAGTTAAAGTCGCGGTGTTATTCACATGTTTTACATAAAAAAAATCGCTCTTGTATTAAACCACATTTATCAACAAATCTTAACACAAGAGCCATTTGTTCCTTGTTTGACTCATCACGAGCTTCATCTATAAGAATACAAAATTTGGAATCACCAATTTCCGCACGAATATGCTCTTTAACCCTCCTAGCAAGAACCTTCAAGATCTCTTTTTGCAATATATTTTGCATCTCCTCAAACATTATCCAACACAACTTTTGCTACTTCATTCACTAAGGGAAAAACATTGTTTGTGGTGATTGTGAACTTTTTTCAAATTTCATCTTCAAATCATAGTTGTAAAGTCATTGCAGAGTGTTGACCTTCATCTTTGGAGCTAATGACTTCATATCTCACAAGTCTGACTTCTTTGAAATACTTGTCAAATACTCCATCCGTCTCAAATATAAATAAAATTTGATCAAAATAACTTAATATATTTGGTGCAAATTTTGGACCAAATACATTAATTTTTGTTAATTAAATTTTGCTTATATTTAAGACCAAAAGTAGTACTTTTGTCTTCAAATACTTGTCAAAATTTCACTACAAGTGTCATTCTTTCTCAATTCTAACTTAATTATGCCTCCATGCATGGCAATGGCATGGGTTAGAATGTTAGATAACATGTTCACGGGTATCCTGCTGTATATATAATTGTATGTATTTCATGATTGAAGGACTTAAATTGGCGGGACCGTTAGAATCACCACAGAATTATTAATCCACTCTATCTTCTTTCTTGTCCTCACTAGTGATTTGAATTTGAGTTTAATTTCAAGCTATTTTTACTCCTAAGCTAACTGCCAAGACAGTAGGAGTCATATGTATTCATTTCTTTGTCGGCTTGTTGAATATGCTTTCTTTTCTATTTTGACATGAGTTTAATATGCCCTCTGTTTTTAGTATAAGTAATTACAAAAAATAGGTTTGTAATCCTAAAATTCAAGTATATTTCAATAATTCAACTTGTTTAATGATAACATTTTGAAATGTTTTTTAATTAATTTGAATTTTATTTTTCATAGTTAATTTTATTTATTTATTTATTATGTAATTAATGAGTTTTTAAGAATATAATAAAAATATAGGGAATATACTTAGTTTTTATTTATTTAAAAAATTAAATAAGATTACTTAATTTTGGCTCATAGGATGTGATTTTTTGTTTACACTTGAGATCCAAGAGAGTTGGAGCAAATCTAAATAACTACTTTGTACCAAAAAAACATTCTAAATAACTACACCTTTTGTTCTTTTTTATTAGAAAAAATAGAAACATGTTATATTTTTTATTTAATCCATCAATAGTCCTACTGCTGAAATAAAAATATTTGTCCTCTTCAACATAATTTAGTTGGTATGGACTAAAATTTGAACTTTAATATATTTATTTAATTTTTTTTTGATCAAGTAGCATAACGACTAGAATTTCATCCGCAAAGGTGAACAAGTGGCGTATCAGAGAAAATTTTAACTACTAGATAAACAATACGCGCAAATGTTCAACTATTGACTACGGAGCTAAATTCACAAGACATTTATTTATTTATTTATTTTAAAAAGTTAAATTTTAGCTACTAGACAAAAAATACATTTTTTTTAGTTTATACCATCAGTTTAATTGGGGTCCAAGACCAGTTCTAACATCAAATGATTTCAGCCTCTCTCAAACGCACAAGAAATTGAAGTATTGAACTGTGATGCTCCATACTAAGTTTAGCGTCAGTCACCACTAAACTAACTAACGTTTAATTTCTTTGTTTGTTTTTGTTCTGAACTGGGCCGAGGAACAACCCAATCCATATTGCTCGACATCACGCATAAGCACGAGTATAGTGCCCGACAATTGTAGCCGCAACACGGGTATTACATCGCGAGGCTCATTATGCTCGACACGTATTGATGTCGAGCAAAAGACTTGGTGCGCTGAACATTCGCATGCTCGTTATTCAAAAAGCTTTGTACCGTTACACATAAGCGTAACGGACAGCACCGGGATAATGAGCATTCACTGCTCATTATGACCGCAAGTCAAAATCCCGACAGCCATTAATGGCAGGGACGGTATCTTTGCCTCCTCATTAATGGCCTTGGCCCAGCGCTGGGAATATATATATGTCATTCCACACAATGGCACAGGTATTCTGATTTCTAACCTTGTACTTGCTGCTCCCACTCTTACTGACTTGAGCGTCGGAGTCCCTACAGGTACAACCCCCCCCCCCCCCCCCCCCTTCTCCTCCTTCAGCAATCTTACGGCGAAACCAGTGGTGGCCATCATTTCTGATCAGGTGAGATCAGTTTTTTTTTATAATGCTATATATTGAAGAAAATGTACTAGTATTGAAAGCATTAATATAAAAAAAAAAAAGACAACATTTCCAACCCAGAGCCGGCCTCGATATTTTGGAGGCCTTGTTCGAATTTTGAAAATGGACCCTTCATAAAAAATGATATTTTTTTTAATAAAACATCTTATATTTAAATTATATACAATATATATATATAATTGTAAGTAACATCGAAAAAATATATCATAACAAAGATTATATTTATTGCAAAGATTAAATGATATAACGATTGAGATTAAAACTTTTTCTCCATTTTTATTTAATTTAAGAGTTTAATTGTTATGCGTTGAAGGTGTAAATTTTTTACACATACATCCAATCAAATCAAACCATAATACCACTTTTATAATCAAATTTCTAAAATGTGTCTATAAATTTCTACACGGCATGATATAATTGGATGCATATGTGTAAATATATATTACACTGTCGGTGTATATAAATTAAATTCTTAATTTAAATTAAAAGAATTAAAATTAAGCATAAAAAAATGTAAAAGTTGAGAATTGAACCTTTGACCTTGCACTCCCAATTAACATAATTAACCACTAGTCTATTGATACACATATGATATTTAGTGAATATTAAATATATATAACTATTATTATTATTAAATTTTAGAATTTTGAGGCCTTTAAAATTCATCGAAATTTGGAGGCCTTGTTCGGTCGCTCACCCCGCACGTGTGCTGGGGCCGGGCCTGTTCCAACCCAACATGGAAAATGATTTGGGTTAAGGTTAGGGGTGTCGGTGCGGTACGTACGTAGAATTTCGCTCACAAATTTTCTTTTTCTTTTTATTTACGTTTTTTTTAAGGAATCTAAAAAAACAAGAAAAAAAAACAATCAATGAGAATTAATAATAATAAAAAAAAGAAATAGAAAGCTAGATATATATATATGGATGATCCGATCGAGTTCAAAAGATGAGTTAATAGCATAAAATGGTTTAAAATCTACAAATGTGTCAAAGTCTATAATTGATATAAGGCTTAAATATATTTTTGGTACTCTAAATATTTTTAAGGTTTTATTTTGGTCTTTTAACTATTTTTCGTTCTGTTTTGGTTTTTTAATTATTTTTGTGTTCCGTTTTGGTCTTATAAATTAACGGAATGAAAGTTAGAGGATCAAAACGGAACAAAAAATAGTTAAAGGACCAAAGTGAAACCTTGAAAATACTTGGAGGATCAAAAGTTTATTTAAGCATTGATATAATAAAATTTAAATGTCCAAAATAGTCATGTTCATACCTTCGAATCTGCAAAGTTAATGATGATCAAATTATTAAATCTGCTCTGGATTTAAATTGAAGCAAATTTGTAAATTTGAATACAATAAACACCGCACTAAGACAAAAAATCAAAACAATATCGCACTAAGTCGGGAAACAAAACAGCTCCGCACTAAAGTAGGAGTGAAACAAGATTAGACAAAAAACCACAAAAATAAACTTTAACAAATTTTTTTGTTGTAATGAATAATTTCTTTATTATTAAGTTCTATTTTATTTATTATTAATATTTTTTCAAGAAAGATGTCACTTAATTAGTTTTCAAAATTTCTCTTTTCCTCTCCTACAAACTTTTTTAATTCCCCTTTAAAATTTCAAATTACCCTTTAATTCAAGACGTAAATTCTAAACTAAGGTTTGAAGTCTAAATCTCGAAATTTGTGCGGAGTTTCCCAAATTTTGCTTAAATACTTCTTAAGAATAAAAATGGTAGTTAGGAGGGGGGGGGGGGGGGGGGAATGTAAGTGGGTTTGAGATATTTCTTAGTTTTCAGGAACCAAAACAGAGTCAGGCCTCCCAATCAAAACAATGTTAATCTAAATGGGCCAGATCTTCCTATGTGGCCACTTCACCAAAAAATGGTATGAACTCCAACCATTATAGTTTCAACCAGGCAGGAGTATTCTATTTTAAGGAAAGTACTGGTACCGGGTACGTACCGGGTATCAGTTAGCACCCGGTATTCAATGGGTATGTACTGACGCTGCACTAATTAATATTATTTTTTTTGGTCTGGGTACTCGCCGGGTATTTACTGGATATTCGAAAGGCTTCTAAAATTTAAAAATGTTTTTTATATTTCTTTTTAGAAATATTTTGTCCAAAAAAAATCTTTTATTTGCTTATAAAAAGATTATTAACTTAGAACTGCAAGAAAACTGTAAAAAGAGTAAGAATTATAATGATCGAGCAACAAAAATGTGGGATGTTGGTGGAGATGAATTGGATCTATTTGATGGAGCTGGTATTTTGAAGTTCCTAATCTTTCTCTCGATGAACGTGAACTAAAGACCACTCTTTTAAATGATGATGAAGGGGGAAATATTGAGATTCAGTTTTGACTCGATGAATAATGACATTTTTAAAATGTTTGTTTTTGTTATTGCTTATAATTTGACTCTTTTTGAGCAAATTATTTTTTAATTTGATATGATTGTTTTGATGTTTTTGAACAATTTTAATATTTTTGAAAATGTCGTACCACGTACTCATACCAGTATCGGGTACCGGTACCGTACCCGTACCATATGACAACGCTGGTTTCAACCATCCAACATTATACATTTTAATTTCGTTTCAGGCTTACATAATCATAGTTAGATATGATTAATTAATGTCTAGACATCCTAGCTTAACTGGTAGAAAATGCTAGGCCGGAAACCCATAACCGGAGTCAGCGGCAGAGCAAGAAAAATTATAAAGCCCATGCAAAATTTCAAATTTAAACAAAAATCTCTGTTTTGAACAAAAAATCTCAATTTTACTCTAAATTAGCTCATAAAAATCTCAATTTTAAATAAAAAATTACAACTTTGTCTTAAATTAACTTCTAAAAATCTCAATTTTAACTTAAACTAACACTAAAAATGCCAAAATTTTTGGCCGGAAATCCGCCATTGATCAAAGTTTGAACTTTAATTCTTTATTTTATATGTATGTTTCCAATAACCTCCCATTTCGTCTACGTAAAAACAAAATTAATTAATCAAGACATTATTTTACATAAAAAAAAAATATGTTTATTGCTTTTTTAAAGCTAACACGTTACAAGCATGCTAATTTTTGTTATATTGGTGTGTACTGTGTATTGATCAGCTTACACATTACAACTCCAACCTTCTCAACTTTCCTCCACAAAGCACTAAACGAGGTTCACAAAGTGCAACAAATAACTATGATTAGTAGCATTTTAGTTGACATTAGAAAATGTGAGGGTCACAAATACAAAGTGCGTTCCCACAAATCTCTATGAAGTAATTGTATTTTATTTTGACAAAAAGCACTACCATACCAACTATACATTCCATTTTTTTTCTTTCTTTTCTACATGGCAAACAAAACCTGTAAGTAACTCACACATAACTGCGAGATTCTGGGTTCGAACTTGCATGAAAGACTTCCAACATAACAATATCGACACTATCAGTTAAACTAGTTATTACCGACTATACATTCCAATTTTTATTTATTGTTTAGTCTAAATTTAGCATTGATCAAGGATCATCATATTTGTTACTGAATTGATTTACAGAACAACTCTGTTTCTGTCAAGAGCAGAATATGACAACAGATTCCTCCTATTATTTCTTGGTTTCCCCCATGTTGGATTCTGGCACGGTGTAACATTATACGATCCAGAACGGGGACAAGTTCTCCGAATCGAAAAAAACTTTGCACACTCCTGTGTCGATCTCTGATCAGGAAGATCAAAGATACAATTCTTGCTCACATCAAGCACACCACTTCTGATAAGTTTCTTGCACAAGGGTCCAACTCTATTAAAATAGTTATAAGACAACGATAAATTCGCCAAATTCCCTAACGCACAAACCACTTCTGGAACCTGACCGTACAACATGTTCCTAGCAAAATTCAACTGCTCAACATTCTTCAAACACCTGAATGATAATGGTAAAGGACCCGTTAAAAAGTTACCACTCGCGTCAAAAAGTTCAACATTTTGAAGGAAGCCTATTTCATAAGGAAGACAACCGGTTAATTGGTTGTTTAACAGTAAAATTTCGATCAGTGTTGACGACGCTTTTCCTATGCTAGGAGGAATTGGACCGGTGAATTTATTGTTAGCGAAAGTTATATAAGACGCTGTTGTTTCGCCTAAATTGTTAGGAAGTGTTTGAAGGAAATTGTTATTGTTGAGGAAAATTGCATCTAAATATGTTTGTGTGAAAATTTGTTGAGGAACTGTTCCAGTAAAGAGATTGTACCTAATGTCTAAAAATGAAAGTGTTGGCATATTTAGGATTGAAGTAGGAAATGTTCCAGAGAGATGATTGTTACTAAGATCGAGTTCGTAAAGATATTTGAGTGATGCTATTTTTGGCGAAATGGTGCCGGAGAAATAGTTGGAGTTAGCATGAAAAATAGCTAAGTCGGGAAGTTGATCGATGAAATCATCGAGAGATGGAGCGGAGAGTTGAAAGCCGTTGAAATCTATGGAAGCAACGGTGATGGCCGAGACATTATCGGGCGGGTTATCGCAGTAGAAGCCGGTATAGTTGCATATATCCGGACCATCCCATGTTGATGTTATTCCTAAAGGGTCAGACGTTATTGTGTTTTTGAAGGCTTGAATGATTGGAAAAACTATAGCTAATCTTTGGTCTAAGAAGTTTAATAAATCAGGGATCAAAGGGATCAATGGAGATAATATTGGACCAAGGATTTGAGAATTTACCAAATGGAAACAAAGAAGAAAAGTGATTGAAAATGTAACTAGAGGTTGTTTTGATAGAACCATGGTTTCAAATGGAAATGGACATGGATGGTTAGAGATTTTGGTAAATGATTTTTATAGTGGAATGTTGGTTTTCATCAATAGCGTAATGAAGTGATATACATGATTTTTCTTCTTCTTTTGTTGGTAGTGGTGGACTATTATTAAGAATGATTTGAATAAGTGTCCACATTTGGCACTAAATGATGAGTAGAGAGTGATACCAACCATGAATCTGTGTTTTGAAGATTTGGTAAGGTAGCATTATGGGCACACCACTGACTTTAAAGTTCCAAGTAGGAACGCATGTTGCGGCGGACAGTGTGAGGACATGTTCCATATAGTGTATCTCATTCTTTACTTTCAAGCAAAAATATGTCAAATAAAGGTATGCAGGTATGCACTTGTTACTAACAATAAATTGTTGATTTAAGTGGTAAGAGTCTTAGTCTGCTTAAATATATGATCAGGATTTGATTCTTGAAGGAGATAATCTACTTTGTGTGTTTTATAGGTTCTCCGACAGAGATTAGTCATTACTAACAACGGTGGAAACTTCGTACCAATATTATGGTAGCCAAAAAAAATGTATGTATTTGTTTACAAAGGATTGGTTTAATTTAAGTGGCTAAAGATTCAGATTTCTTGTCCGCGTGAATATAGTTGAGTTGGTAAAGATATTATAATATGTAGGGATTAAAGTTTAATGGGTAAATAGATTAATATTCCCTTGTAAAGTATGCAAATTTTGCAATATCCCCCTGTAATTTTTTTTTTTGAGTATTCCCCCATGTAATGTTTGAATTTTTGCAATACCCCCCTGGACTCTATCAACCATAATAAAACCCCTACTAAAATTGTTTTTTGCGGTGTTTTTATTTGCGGAGGTTTTATTTTGCAGGGCTTTTATTATGGTTAATTGAATTAAGGGGTATTGCAAAAATTCAAACATTACAAGGGAGTTCTAAAAAAAAAATTACAAGGTGGTATTACAAAATTTACATATTTTACATGAGGTATTAGCCTATTTATCCAAGTTTAAATTTAAAAAATTTCATTTATAAATAATTTTAGCCACTATATTACTTGAAAAAAAAATTGACCTTTAATGTAAGTGAGGAGTTCAATTTCCGTCTCTTGTGAGTGGAGAACTTATTTTGTATACTCCACGCATAAGTGGCGGAATTAGGAAAAAAAAAATCAATGGGCCACTCAAATAAATTATATATATATATATATATATATATATATATATAATATTCAAATTAAATACGATAAATTATATTACATATAAAAATTTATGTGGTTAAAAGTTTAAAGCTTATTATTACAAAATTAAACTACATACTTTAAAATGACACTCACAACGTGAACCGAGTATTTTAAAATCGTCAATAATAAAATTGAACTTATAGTTGTACTAATTTCATTTTCAATGTAAACAAATAGCATGACTAGAATGCAAATAACATAAATATTATCAACTATACAGTACAAATAGTAATATACTATGCTAAAAAAAAAATTAGACAGTGGGCCATGGGTAGGCCCAACCCCACCCTAATACCGCCTCTAAATCGTATTCTTTATCGGGGATTAGAATTAGTCACCACCTAATATTAATAGAAAGTTCACATCTATAAAAGGTATTCAGGGCTTGAATTAATGGCTCATGCATATAGGCACAAATGAAAATTAATCATCATTAACAACTATAAAATTTTAATACATAGATCATAATAATCTTAAACAAAACAAAAACAAAAAAAATGTGTCTTAAACCAACATAAAGAAGGTAGAAAGGGTGATGACTCGATATGAAGCTACCATAATCTTTTTTTTTTTTTTGACAAAATGAAGCTACCATAATTTTGGACAACCAAATGAACTAAAACTAGTAAAGACCCGTACATATTCATACGGATCGCGTAATATTACAGTAATTATATAAAATTAAATTATAATATTTAAAGATAGTAAATGAAAATTATTAATATTACCATAGTTTTTTTATTAAATTAATTAATAAGTAAAAAATTGTTAAATGTTAATAACAACGTGCCCATTGCATATTTTATTTACATATGCTTGCAAAATCAATATTATAAGTACTGGTTTGAGATGCTTAAAAATATATATGTACTAATATGAGAAAGTCAATATAATAAAATTTTAAAAACTCTTTATTATATATTTAAAATATCAACATTAATATATTGTTTATGTTAATTATATCATTATTTTATATGCAAAACACATTATATGCTACCACAGTGTCTCCGTTGTAGGTTTTACATGTACCAAAGTGAAATGCATAAAAAATATACTAATATGAGAAAGAAGAAAGTCGATATGATAAAATTTTAAAATGCATTACCTGTGGGACTAAAACAGAGTGAATGATTATTTAACATTTTTACAAACTTTAAAATTTTCTCAATAAAATGGGATTCAAAATCAAAAGAATTTTCTTTATGAGATATTTATTTTATATGTGGAAAGTTGTTTAAATATTGTCCCGTGCCCATTAAATAATATATATATTTCTTAGTGACAAAAAATTATCCCGTAATTTTTAAACATTAATGGAAAATAAACATTTGTCATATTTTTAATTATTTATCAATGACGAATATGTACACCGTATTTTTATTTTTAATTAATATCGACCAATGCACAATTTTATAAACTCAAATTAAGAGATCTCTGAGTTAAGACTAACCATGAATCACAACGATAATATGTTATGAAAATAAATCTCAATAAAACGTTAAATATTCTTCAATGAGAGTAAACATATGAAGTAGATAATAAAAATAGATAATAAATATAAAGATGTAAAATATATTTATGAAAAAGAGAAAATGAAATTTTGTATTAAATTAGATTAAAAGAGAGATGATTTAAATTTTAAATATCAAAACAAAAATTTTAAAAAAAAAGTTGAAAAAGAAAATAAATTAATAAAAAAAATTGAAAAGTTAGAGAGAGAATGAAAAAATAATAAAATAATAAGAGAGAGAATAGTAGTGGAAAGAGAAAATAATAAAAAATTGAAAAAGTAAGAAAGAGAATATAAAAAAATAAAAAATGAAGTATCAAATTGACTATTTTACCCTTAAAAAACTTAAATCCATTTATTTAAAAGAATGATAAGAATGTAATAATGTAGGTAATTATATTTCTTATATTGATAGTAGATGAAACATATCAACCGTTAGTTAGTTTAGTGGTGATTGATTCTGAATTTAATAAAGAAGGTCACGATTCGATTTCCTACAACTATGGTTGGAAAAGAGCGAAAATCAAATGATTTAGTTTTGTCTCTAAGTATTTTTTTTTGTCTCTAACTCTATTTTATTTTGATTTCTACTTCGTGCCCTCTAAACCCCCCATATTTTTTTTAATAGTTGCCACATGTCATTGGTGGTGGCCAAGACCGCCACACCAATGCAGAACCTGATAACTCATTGGCGGCCTGAATTGCTACACACCTGCAAATCTGCGCTGCTCAGCTTTTTGTCAAATAACTGGCGGTTGATTTTAAATTTATGAGGGCTTAAATATATTATTCGCTTTATACAAACTGAGATTGCTACTTGATTTGGCTACCTTTGTGAATCAATCACTGCTTCTAAGCTAAAGTAGCAAGGTAGTTTTTGTCCAAAAAGGGTAAGCCCGCATACCATTTAACTAATGGTAATAAAATAAAAAATTATTCATAATATTAAACTTTTTATAGGTCAATAACTTGGGGTTATTACATTGAGATTTCGAAGGATTATTTTGACAAAAAAAAGTCTTGAAGATTTTTAAAAACTTTGTGAAATTTTAAGAGACTTTTTTTTAATGAATACCACAAAATTTGCTTACATTTTATAAAAGTCTTGATTGAATAACACAATACTTTTTTATCATAAAAAAGTCTTTTAAAATCCATCAAATGATAAAAAAGTCTTTTAAAATGCATCGAAATCTCTTAAAATCTCAATCCAATAACCCCTAATTTGTTGGTGATGTGTATAGTGTGAGTTAGAACTTAAAAAACCCCACAATATTGGATGAAAGAGTGTATATTGAACAACATATATATGAAAAAATTCATATATTTAATGTTTCAAAGTTTTGAGTGATGCGATGATCAGTCAACCTCATCTAAATATAGTTACTCTTAATTCAGTATGGTGGTGTTAGCCCATATTTTGATTAAGTCAAAATATGCACTAAATGTTCTTTGAATGCAATCAATAAACTTTCAATCATGGAAACTAATATTTCCATATCATTTAATTTCATATGAAGGTCAAAGGTAATGCATTTAAGCAAAAAGAACATTGTTATAAGAAAATATTCATGAATTTCGGAAGATGGGAAGCATTCACAAGTCCAAGAAGCAAATCAAGACTTGGTTCGAGTCATCAACACTTCGTGTAGCTATCAAATCACTCGAACTCGAAGATCTTTTGTAACTTGCATAATTTATCAACATTTCTGAAGATTCAAAATTCAAACCATTGCAACTCTTCATTCAAACGTGACAATTATTGGCATTCAAGGGTGAAGATTAGACAGCAAGACATTTGTCAAATAGATGCTTTATAGTCGTTATTAGATCGTTATAGGATTTGTCTATAAATATTAGTTCATTTGATGTAATTTCTATCACAAATTCACATACTGAAAAATCCTTAAACATTCTAATAAGTACTCATGTGTTCGAGCGAAAGGAATATATAAGGAAACATGTATGATTCTGTGATCACTCTTTATTAATTCAATGTAATTTACTATTTCATGCAATTTACTTGTTTTCATTTACATTCTTTGCATTTTATTTCATTGAATCATTTACTTTTCTTTGTTAATACGTATTCACTTTGAGTATTTTTACATTTCTTGTCATTCAATTTACTTTTCTTGTAATTTAATTTACTTTATCAAACAAACTTGTTCATTTGCGTTAATGAACATTGTTATTTTCAAACTTAAACAATGAATGCACAAAACATGTTCCGAGATTCTCTAGTTGGTCTCTCAAGCATTGCAAACTAGCGGTTGTTTACAAAAAATCAGTGTAAACAGGTGGTTCATCTAGTGGTTATATTTTGTACAAAATAAGTAACTCAATTATTTTTTAATAGAGAGAAGAATAATAATATGAGAACATATTAAATGTAATTTTCCATACCAAAAAAAAATATTAAATGTAATTTTACTTGATTAATTTTAATATTTTATTTTAAATAAATTTTCAACCTTTAATATAATTATAAATATAAATGTAAATATGTGTAAAAAAAAACCTTAAATATAAATAAAAAATTCATGGAAGTGATATATATATATATATTTGAAAAACTAAAATTTAATTTTTTAAACAGTTTTTTGTTTTTAAAACAAAGTTTGTTAGATTTAAGTATCTAAACAACATTTGTTATATATAATAATAGTTCTTTAGTCTTTATAAAAAAAAATAATGAATTTATAAAGGGGTAAAATTCTATAAATAAGATGAGTAGAAATTGTTAAAAATTTAAAGTGTAGAGTAAAATAACATATCTTAGAGAAAAAACAATAAAAGACTCATGAATGTTCAAAGAAAAAGTAGACGACTCGTCAGAACTGTTGATGGAAGGTGAAGAGGGAGAAATAGTTGAAGATTCGTTTGCAAATACAAGAACAATATAGCGTTAAAGAAGGAGAAATTTCATCAAGAACATCCCTTAATGTTTTAATACCAATTTTATTTGATTTAAAATTCTTTTTTTTTTTATAAGTATTTGGTAATCTTTAAATCTACTATGTTAATTTAAGTATTTGTCCTTACCAAAAAAAGAAAAAGTATTTGTCTTCTTAGGGGTGTTAGGATTAAGTCTTTGTTTTGTATAGTATTAATCGGTGTTGATTTTGGTTTGTTCTAAGGGGGAACGGTGTATGGTTTGGTAAGGGTGGTATCTTAATGTGGGGGTGTTTTGCCTCTGTCGGTAGTCTTGTGACTTTTGTTTTGTTGCTCGCTTTTTTAAGGGGGGACGGTATACTATTTGTTATTGAGTTGAGTATTAATAATATTTGTCATTTTAAAAAAAATAAATCGATGTATGTATGATTAATTATTTGATGTCTATATATGAAATAATTTTTGAAATATTAAATTAGATCTAACAAATTTTTTTTAGGGAATTTCAATTAAAAATAATAATATTTTGTTTTTCAAGTAATTTTTTTTAAAAATAATACTCTATCCGTTACTTTTTATTTATTTTCTTAGAAAAAAAGTATTTGTTTATAATTATTTGTTGTTTGATAATTTAAGGTAGTATGAATAAGGTTTTCTTTTTGTATATTATATCCTCCTTCCTAATTTAGAGACTGAATTTAACATACCACATTTTCGATTCAGTTGCTGAATTGGTCAAAAAAAACATATAAATTAATTCTAAATTGGTCACAATAATGGTCTTTAATAAAGGTCATTAAATTAGTTGCAGATAGCGTCGTTCAATGCGTCGAACGTCATGTTGCTTGCATTCTTTAATTCGGTCTCTCAATTTAGTCACAGCTTCAGTCACTAAAATCAGTCACCGTTTTGTCTCTAAATTCAGTCTCTAAATCGGTCGCTAAATTCAGTCTCTAAATCGGTCTCAAAATCCAGTCACTAGATCGGTCTCAAAATCCAATCACTAGATCGGTCTCTAAATTCAGTCACTAAACTCAATCACTAATTCCATCTCAACAACTTGGTCACTAAATTGGTCACAACAGATCATCCACCTTAATTTTTAAAACATATTTTAATTGATCTCTATGTCGGTCTCTAATTGATTTAGTGACCGATTTTCATTAAAATTGGTCTCTAAATCAGTCACTATAGACGAAAATTCTAGTAGCGATAATAGAAAGAAAAAAAAATAATCATCAATATTTTATTGATTTTACAAAATGACATAAATATTAATAGAGATTTTTTGTTAAGATATTTATATATACTCTAAAAGAAAAGAGTATCTTTTTGTTGTTTTATTCATCCAACAATCACATTATCTTATTTAATTTTCAATGGCAAAGAGGGAACCCGGCCCCAACAAAAGAAAACAACTAGAAATCATCACAGGATGAAGATAAGAAAAAGAAAATGAAAAAAGGTGGCTATAAAATTTAGGAACCATGCCAGTTGGGAGCCTTATTTTTTTGTAACCTACCAATATAATTAACTCCTGTCTAATCATGTTTTGTCGTTATGGCTTTATACTATCATAGATATTTTGGAAGTATTCACCTATAAATGTGTTCCATTTAAAGGTTATAATTATAGAGTAAAATTAGTAAGTTTCACAATAGAAAAACAGAGAAATGTAATCATTTATACGTATAGATTACTATATTAGAGGAAGAGGTTTTTTTGTCAAGGAATTTAATTAGTAGTTATAATTCTAAGATGAATAATTGAAAAATTCAAACTCATATTATATGTCATGTTCTTATCAATTGAGTTATACTTACATAAATATTTGTATGAGTTTTATCACTAAGTTTTTAATATTAAGCAATCATTTTATAATTTTGTTTTTGTGGTAATATGAGTTCTATAAAAATTTGCATACTATTTTATTTAAGCTACTCTTCCATACAAATATAAAATTAATTATACTTGTAATCAACTAACAATAAATTAATTAAGTTATAGCACTTTATGAGTTGTTTGAATGTGTGTCATTGACTCATTGGAGTTAGTTAGATTATATCATTGCATCCTCTTATAGATTAAACTTGTGATCCTAAGAGCATTTTTGGTGGTCTTTCTCATGGAACTTACTTGGAATTTCATACATTAGGAGTAATCGGTCCCTACAATATAATGCTACATTATGTTTTAACAATTATGCATATTTTGTTTCAATAGTAAAAGTGATAAGGTGTCATATATTGACGATGATTTGATATTTTATTGCAGTCAAATATTAAAGATGATATCATAATTTATTAAACTATTTCTCAAAAATGTGGAATATATAAAGTGAGCTCTTCTCACTCAATCGAATTTTCTACATACATTGTTGATATCTTAATTATAAACACTAAACAAACCATAATCAAACTCAGTACTAAAACTATTAAATAGACATTGTGCTTACTTACTCTCAAACCCAAAATGATACTATTTTAATCAAACTTGACTTACCAAGATTCTCAAATTTTGGTCAAACAAGCAAATGCCCGAAATCAATGTCTTAACTAACGTCCCTAATCATTTGATTTAAAAACCAAATTTAATCTTCTTCAATAGTATAGGCCTGCAGGGCAGGGCATCTTTGGTGACTATTCTCATTTCTCATACTAGAAATAAAGCTCATTCATCATATCTGGTCAGATTGTCCTATACTTCCATTTTTAAATTGAGGCCCTCCTTCTCAACCTATCTCCATATCATAGCTTATCTAAAGTACTTAAAATAACAAATTCGGTTGCACCAAACTGTTGTAAAGTCAAAGTTGCTAAATTGGATATCAATTAACAAGTGTTTTATTCATGAACAAAACAACATACAAATAACATTATTCCATAAAACAAAAGTAAATATCTTCAAATAAGCATAATTTTGAAACTCAACAAAGACTAGTACTCCCACCTTATTATGAACATAATATATCACACTAACACATTGACACTAATAACATTTTATCAAATTAAAATTATTTTATTGTAATTATATGCATCAGTATCATGCATCGTGTCTGTGTTGTTGACAACACTTAACACGTCTTCAATATGAAGTATCGTTGCAATCCATACAACGAATCTCCCTCACAACCGCTCGATCACATTCTCAACCGATGATGAGGCTTAAGAGACTTGTAAGTAACAGGCTCTGCAGCCATTTCTTGAGAAACATGATCATTGTTCTCTTTTGCTCCCCAACGTGTCTTACAAGGAACATAACTCAAACTTTGATGATTCGAACACGGTTTTATCTTACATAGAAAATCATAACAATCTTTCTTTGATCGTTGATTCGGAAGCCCAGGAATACAATTGTTACTAACATCCAATACCTTAGACTTCAACAAATTAAAACACGCCGGATCAATCGCAGTAAAATAATTATCCGACAGAGACAAATTCCCATTGTTTTTTATCCCAGGTAGAACACAAACACTCTCAGGAACAATACCATAGAATTTATTATGTGCCAAATTCAAAAACTGAATCTTTTCCAAACAACCAAATGAAGCTGGAATAGGCCCAGTTAATAAATTTTCACTAACATCAAAAACTGTTGCTTTTTTCAAATACCCAATTTCAAATGGTAAACACCCTTCAAATTTATTCCCCAGAAAAAGAACTTCAGTTAAAGTTTTCGAAGCGCCGCCGATACTTCTTGGAATTTCACCTGTGAATTGATTTCTTGCAAATGTTAAGTACCTTGCAGGGGTAGACCCAAAATTCGCAGGTAAACTTTGACTGAATTTGTTGTTGTTGAGGAAAATTACGTCAAGATCTTTTTTAAATAGATCTGCTGGAATAGGACCTGAGAGTTGGTTGAACCTAAGGTCTAGAAAAACCAGTAGATTAGGTTGAGCAACTTCAGTCGGAAATGCGCCGACAAGTTTGTTGTTACTAAGGTCAAGTTCGTAGAAATATTTGTATTGTAAGATTTGTTTTGGGATTGAACCAGTGAAATGGTTGGAGTTTACATGAAAGAATGTTAATTCTGGTATTTGGTCTAAAATACCATTTAGTGGTATAGTGTCACATGTTTTACCTGTGAATGTTGCTTGGTTGAAGTCTAATCCGGCAACTGCTTTTTGGTTATCAGTTGGGTAGTTGCCACAAAGGATTCCCTTAAAATAGCATGTGTCTGTGTCTTTGTTCCAGCTGTTAGTGTACCCTTTTGGATCATTAATGCTGTTTTTGAATTTGAGAAGTACTCTGCGAGCTTTCTCTAGTCGGGAAAGGGGACGTGGAGAAGGCGGTGGAGGTGGAGGCGGACATGGTGGAGGTGGAGGAGGCGGACAGTTATATTCAGGGGAAGGAGTAGGAGAATAACCGCCGCCTCCTCCGCCGATGATGATTTCTAGTGTTTCTCTTTTTGGTTCTGTTTCTGTTGTTAAGCCTAGTGCTTCATTTTCTGAAGTTGCTATATGGTCTTGGGCATGAATTGTGGATTGAAAGTGAAGCAAGAAAACACATGTTATTGCTATGAATGAAAAGGAAAGGGACTTGGTTTTTCTCATTTTGATTTTGATTTATGGACTAAGGTTGAAGTTTGATGATATAGTAAATGGAAATGATGGACTGGACTATATATGGTATTATTGGTTGTGCATTATTGTGGAAAATAGATTGAGTGCGCTTGAGTGAGGTTAGTAGCTTTTAGTTGTCCGATCAAAATCGAACTTTTAAATTTTTATACAATTTTTTTATATGAATATAAAGAATATGATTTTAAAGGTCTGTTTGATCTGCAAAATAAAAGTACTTGACAGAACAGTACAAGACATATAACAGTATAGGACAAACATTTATGGTATTAAACAATTTTTGTTTTGTATGATGTTTGATGAAGAAAATGTTATTTTGTTGATTTAGAAAAGTTTTGTTTGAGACAAAAAAGTTGTCATATAGTTAAGTAGGAGACAAAAATATTTGATTTTGTCCAGTCTCTTAATCTCCAATTTGTTAAATATCAGTGATAATTTTCAAATCAAACACAGTACAACAGAAGTTGTCCTACTAAATCCCCTGATTTTTAAAAGATCATACGCACCCTAAAATTTAAATCATCTCATGTCAATTGAATTGAACGACTATGATCATACTAAGTGCATATATAGTCATGGGTCTTTTGTATTCAATCCAAATCCTTATTGTGCAACTTTATTGCATGACTTTTGGGAGTAGAAAAGTCAAGACTCGTGAGTTTGAGGTCTATGATGGATCTAAAAATACAAATATGATCACACTTGTTTGTATTTTATAATAATAATTTGTTATGCTTTCTTTTTCTGAGGACGACAATTTTGATTCAAATATCACTATTGGTCAGTGTGTTCTCTAGGAGGATACTATAGTCTTTTTCTTTTTGGAGATGTGGCCAAAAACTTGTTGTGTCATGTGGCCTACCACGTGATATTTTATAGCTCAGTGTTTAAATACATGACCTTTTTTTAGAATTATACATGACCTTTTTATAAAGGCTATGTTTAAGTGTATTAATCATATATGCTACTATTAATATTTTTATATAATATTTTTATATGTTGTTCTATAAGCAAAAGAATATGTTATGATTATAAGAAAATTTATTTTTACATATTTTAACTCAAGATTAATTTTATTTTGAAGAAGACATTAGGAATGTCAGAAAAAATTTGGTACAATTAAAAGTTTGTCTTTAATTAGAATTTTTTGCAAAATCACTTTCAACAAAAGGACAATTTACTTAGGGGCCGTGGTATTAATGCTACTTCTCTTGCACATGTGTTGGATGATGTTCGTGAGAAAATTCAGTTATACTGTTAAAAATATAAGAATTTAGATAAGATAAATTAAATTATACTATGTTGATTTTAAAATTGTTTTTAGAATATTAAAAGTTTAAATATACTTTTGATCCTCTAAGTATTTTCAAGGTTTCACTTTGGTCCTTTAACTATTTTTCGTTCTGTTTTGGTCTCTAACTTTCATTATGTTAATCTACTTGGTCCTAACCGTTATAAAAATGCAAAAAACGAGAGGTAGAAGCCTCTGATGAGAAAACGAACATCAAATTTGGATTCAACGTGAATATCAAGAAATTTTGGAGTATCGTTTCGTAAGTTTTCGTGACTGGAAAGATCACCGGTGATGTAGACGGAGACGGTGATAGAGGAAGCTCCGTACGCGATTAAGAAGAAAGTATCTGGCCACGTGGCGTTTTCCTATTGAATCTCATACCAAAGTCAACAAGTCCCTAAGTGACACATACGCACAATTAACGTTTTTGGCATTTTTCTAACAATAATTATGACCAAATGAATTAACATAATGAAAGTTAGAGGACCAAAATAGAACGAAAAATTAGTTAAAGGACCAAAATAGAACGAAAAATAGTTAAAGGAATAAAGTGAAACTTTGAAAATATTTAGAGGACCAAAAGTATATTTAAGCCTAGAATCTAAGAAAGTTATGGTTAATGGACAGTACAAAAATGAATTTTTTTGCGTTTTACTGAATTATGATATAATTTTTTGTATTCAATATAAATTGTCTAACACATAAAATTAAAATAATAATTTTTTTCCAAAAACTTATACAAAAAAAAAATTATTTAATACTTTAAAATTCTGTTTTACATTATTTTATTTTATACTATTATGTACTACTACTATTTTATCCAATATTTATAATTTTAAAGAGCAACTATAGTTTTCAATGAATATCCTCTTTTTGGTAATTTGGGGTATAATTTTTGAATGGTTGGGTATTCATGTTGCTTTATCTAATATCTCTCATACATATTCACCAACTATTTTACTAAATCTTTAATCTTTATCTAATTTTTTTTGGTTACTAGAAAAGTCAACCAAATCGGTATAACTTTGCTGGCACCACAAATAATCTCTTATATTTAGTAATTATACTATAACTTAACATGTCGGTATAATTTATTTATTTTTAGTTTTTTAGTCAATTTATTTATTTATTTGGATTTTTTTATGAAAATAAAAATTAAATAAATTGTCCAAATAAATAAAGTATGAAGAACAATATGTGATGAGAAAGAAGAATTGAATCACAAAAAGTTATCATGTGGGTATTGACCCTAAAGAATTGAATCACATTAGCATAATTTTACATTAAAATTAAACACAATTTTTAAACTCTTAAAAAATTGATTTCATTGCCACAATTAATTAGAAATAAAAAATGTACCAAAAAAAAAAAGAAATGAAAAAATTAGTCCTCCAATCTTCTCCTTTTCTTCTTCTACCTCTAGTTCTTAATTTAAGTTTTGAAAATGTTTCTCTCTAATATCTCTGCGTTTGGAAGAAGGACACAGCATTGCCACAATTCATAGAAAAGCCCTAATTCCATAAAGAACATACATAGCTAATACTTGCCATTCTTTCTTCTTTCATGTTCCCAACAGCTTAGTTTTGTGCTTTTGAATTTATGACATAATAATGGTCAGGCCAATGTGTTTTTCGAATCCACTCTTTTAACTTGTTTCCAATTAAAAAGAGCCAAGGGAAAAATAACCAAATAATATGAAATATAGGACCATGCATTTTTTGGAAGGACACCCCTTCAAGACAACTTCCACCTCCTAGAATGGACAATCATGAATCATATAATGGAGGTCACCCTCTCCGTCTTTACCCCATATGAATTAATGTAGAAAAGATATATAAAGTAGATTTCAATTTTAAAAACAGTGACACAATATCATGTTAGTATAAACTTTTATTAATTTATACAGACATATCATGTCCATTAAATTAATGTCAACAAAAAATAAAAACAAAAGCTAGACGTTCATTAAACTCTTATTAATTTTATGAAAGGTACCATAAGAACATCTTTAAGAAGGGTATTATAGAGAATTTCATAGATTAATGATCAGTACTTTATTCTATTTTAGCATTGGAGTGTTATGACGTGGCATGAAAGATATCAAAATTGATGATACCGGTATCTTAAATAAAGTATCGTATCATCAATTAATATTACATTTTTTTTATATCAAATTAAATGTAATGGACAATTTGTTATTAATATATGGTATCCAAAATAATATCATAATTGGAGAAAAATATGTATGAATTGCATAAATATTACTCCCTCCAGCCTTAATTATAAGCAATTTTTCACTTTTTAAATTCATTGAATAACTAATGTATCCAGCCTTAATTATAGACCAAATACATTAATTATACGATGAATCTAAAAAGTAAAAAGTTGCTATAATTAAGATCGGAGAGAATATATAACATATAAAGACCACATTTTAATAAGGAAAATGTTAAAATGTGCCCTAAGGGCACATGTTAAGGATTTAAATGAGGAAACTTTATCTTGAAAATTGTACATTGAAACTCTCAAAAGTTAAAATATTAACTTTTATTTTAAAAATTTACTACTTTTAGCATCTTAAAATGTGTCTTAGGGCACTTGTTAACATGACCCTTATCACAATTAAAGATGCTCTAAAAAAACACCTCAAATTTGGTTGGTTTCCGGTGAAAGAGATAGCCAGACAAACAAATTTAAATAGCTGTCTGTCGAGAGCATTACTTTCACATAGTTACGACCTACCAACTCAAATTCACGTGCTATCCTATCTTAATTATTAGGCACACATATAATTCATGAGAAAAAATAAGTTAAGAATCATATTTAAGAGTAACTGAATTGATAATTGTTAGATATATTAACTTAGAAGATTATGTTTAAATTTATTAGTCTTCATACTATTTTTTTGACAGAAAAAGTCTTCAGATTTTTTTTGAGGCAAAAAGTCTTCATATTTAAAATGTATGATATCAAAATATGATTATTAGACAAATAGTTAGGTCTCGTTTTGCCCGACTTATTTTCTATTTTTCTATTTTTCTATTATTTTAAATGAAATAGAAAAGTAGAGTTAAACATAATTTTTTTTTCTTTACTATTTTTAAGGATAAAAAATAATAAAAAATAAATTAAGTCAAACTTATTACTATTTTTAAGGAGAAATAGTCTATTTTAAAATAGAATCTTATTTTCTTTTTAAGAATGAAGAAGCACTCATGAACTCAGCCCAAAATAATACTTATTACTAGGCCCATATTTTTTTTTTCTTGTTAGGCCAAAAATAGATTTTTGATAATAATTTTAAACAACATTTTACTAAAGTGAGTTCTCATCTCCTATAAATTATTGAAAATTTTTCCTCCTACCTCTACATTTAACCTTTCACTCCTACAAACCACCTGATATTCCCCTTTTACCCCCTTTTATCATAACTTCACCCCTACAATTTGTTTTAAAAAAACTTCACCCTACAATATTTTTTCAGATTTCGTCAAAAATATTTTTTCAGATATGCAATAATTGGTAGAGAAATAAGATCACCATCCACAACAATAATGGTATGCAATTAAAAATCGTTGTGTGCTAGCAAGGAAAAACGAGATCACCATGAGTGATAACCATGGGTCATTGAAATCCATAAAGACCATCACCACGAGTCATTCGATAACATCGTATTGGTACTCACAAAGGTGGGCATTGAAATTCCACCATTATTAGTTCCTCGTCATGAACAACCGCACAAGAAATTAAAGCTCACAACGGGGTGGAAAGCTTACAATTGAGGTGTTTGAAATGGCAATTTTGCAAAGGCCAAAGGGCATGCAAACACAGTGCAAATGATGAGTTTAAGATTTCAAAAATAAAAACAACATTAAAAAAAACTTCTAATATGTTCCTAGCTAGATTTGGAGAGTAGGTAATTCGGAACAGTATATTGTAGGGGTGAAACAATTGATTTTTTTTTTTGACTAAAAGTAAAATTCATTCATTCAAAATCAAAGAATACATGATACAAAACAAATTCAAGATTGCTAAAAACTATAAAAGATGAATCTGCGAACAAAATCACAGCACCTAAGTTAATAGCGTATAACGGCGAAATGCCTACAAATTTGACTAAATTAGAGTGTCTGAAATACCCTTGTTTCCAGATCTGCAACGTTGACGACACCAAAGTCATTGACATATTGAATCTGCACTTGTTGAATATAATCTAAGAATTTGAACCGAACAAACACTGCAAAGATGGGAAAGCAAAACAACGCCGCACCAAGACGACGAACAACAGAGCGCCGTACCAAGACGACGAAAAACAACACGCCGCATTATAAGACGACGAAATCACAAAACAAAAACTAAAAATATATGTGAAATTCACTTATTTTAATAAATAAAAAAAGAAAAAAAAAAGAAAAATGGTGGGGAAAATATAATATTATAACAAATTTGATAAAATATAATATTATAACAAATTTAATAATAGAAAAGGCAAAATAAGATTTTCAAGTAATTTGTAGGGGTAAAGAGTTAAATATAGGGGTGGAAGATTTAATTTTCTAAATTATTTCACTCTCACTCCCCCACCAAGTTTTTTTTGGTTACAACTCCCCCACCAATTTGAAATAAGACTATAATACCATTTATTGAGGAGTCTGAAAAAATATCGGGTCAATTTCAAGACCACATGAGAGGGATTACATATTCACTCAGAATTTTAAAACATAAGATATATAAGAATCACATATTTTATTCATTTATAGGTAACATGAAAAAGGTTTCATTACTATAAAAAGAGTTTTTATGTGTGATATTCTTACTTAAAATAAAGATTAAATTAACAAAGAATCAAGAATAATAATAAATTTATCTTTTTTTATTAGTGCATGGGGTGGAAAAACGGGTCTGACCTATCGGGCCGGCCTATTTAACTCACTAGTTTTAATTTAATGGGCTGAGTCAAAAAAATTAGCTCAATTTTTCTACATGACTCTCGTTCGGCTCACCAAAAAAACAGGGTGGGGACAGGCCGAGTAGGGCCGACCCGCTTAACTCGTTAACTTTTTATTTTAAGAAGTTAGATAAAATTTATATAGAAAATGAGCGGTTTGATCCAACCTAATATGAACACTTATTTAAAATTTAGGTTTTTTTTACTCATTCATATGTGCCAAATTTATGCCGCTCTATCTCTTAAAATTTATGATTACATGTTCCTTCTTGTCTCTACGTGTTTTTCGGTATTAATTATGTATTGATGTTTGATTTGTCTCATACACACAAATTTGTTTGTCTCTAAAAAAGTTAATAACATCAATATGTTTTTTTTTGTAATAACACAATTATAAAAAGCGCTAAAAAAATTAATTATTTGATGGGCCGACCCGCCAACTCGTATGTCTGTCAATAAACAGGGCAGGATTGAATTTTAGACTCTGCTAGCTAAGTTGACTCGGCTCGTCTCAGCTCATTTTTTAGCAGGCTTATTCTTGGTGGGCCTAAACGGACCGGGCATACCCGTTTTGACATCCCCACCAAACAAATGATTTAAATAGAATAGATTAATTTTATACTATTTTGTTTCTCTATCCTACGCATTAAACGGGCCTTAACATTATATTTCAAGATGTCAAGTTCAAATATCTTTACAATATGGTTAATAAAAATTTCTCTTCTCTTAATTTTTTCTTGACCTATAAAATTAAAAATTTCTTCACCAATAAAAATAAAAGAAACTCAAGAATCATATATAATTTTGATAAATTTAGATATTATACATGCATCATCACATCACACATATATATTTAGAGACAAATTGATCACTATTTAAATTTTTAAAATTTGTGACAACATTTGAAAGAGACTGATGCCCCACTCAAAATTTATGGTCGGTCCCTCCCTTTTATCTCAATGGATATATATAGATTATGGATAGATATATACTTGTAGTATTATGTACTCTGAATTGAAGGTATAGTTGTGACTCACGCACGCATAAACCACCATTCCAAGTCAACTGTTTTTCCCTTCAATTCCTTAATATTATCCGAACAACCAACTAATTCAACCAACCTAGTATATATGCATGCATCATTCATTATTAATATACCTTTCATATATACAACTCCCTCTTCTCTTTCTCTTCCTTTGATTTCCCTTATTGTGTTACTTCCACTTTCAACTTGCTATAATAACATATAGAAATGAGAAAGCCTAGTTGTGACATCAAATTAGACAAGAACATGAACAAAGGAGTTTGGTCAAAACAAGAAGATCAAAAACTCATAAATTATATAAACAAACACAGTGAGATTTGTTGGAGTACACTCCCACAAGCTGCAGGTATATACTATATGTGAATGATATATACTATATAGAACCATTTGAAACTTGCATTATACATGTAGCAATACATTATACATTTTGTCCAATTTTTTTTACATGAACATCTTTAATAGGCTTTTATATTGCCGATCACTTTTGATTCGAAATCATATATAAATTAGTTTTCAGTATTTTTTTGGGTTGGGTTGAGCTTTCTCTGTTGGTCAGGAAGCTGAAGAGTGTCTTCAAAGAATGAGATCCCTCTGTTAGGTTGTGTAGGTTTTAGTTTTTTCATTGGTATTCCATGTATTTCGACGACTTTATATTGTAATTTTCTCTTTTATCGGATTTTGTTCGTTTTGAGCAGAGAATAAGTTTTATTAATAATATTTGCCGTTAAAAAAAGACTTTTATGTTAGATTTAATTAATTATTTTTAATACAGATCAACCCTTACAAAACTAAATTGACTTGTAAAGTGAGGACGAGTGTACGTCACTGTCACTTTTTTATTTTTTATAAGTGGCCAGGTGTGCTACCCTTTCTAATTTCGTAAAATGTTTTATTTCTAATTCAATGTAAGATTTTTTCAATAACAAAATTAAATTAATTTAATTTGGTTTCATATGTTGTTTAGGTTTACTTCGGTGTGGTAAAAGTTGTAGGCTGAGATGGATGAACTATCTACGGCCAGATCTTAAAAGAGGCAATTTTGGTGAAGATGAAGAAGATCTCATCATCAAGCTTCATGCACTTCTAGGCAACAGGTGCACATTTAATTATGGAAAATGTTAAACATTGTTTTAAGGGCATTAGTCAACAAGACCCTTTAATTATATGCAAAATGACAAAGTCCACTTTTTAAATGTTTTTTGAGACACATAAGTTTTTCAACTAATTTTTTTATTATAGAAAAATTTCAGTTGTTAGTAATTATTTTTTTTAATTAAATAATTTTTTCTTCTTCTCATATGTATATTTTATGTATTGATTCTTGAATATTATTTCTTTTGAAGGTGGTCACTAATTGCTGGGAGATTACCTGGACGAACGGATAATGAAGTGAAAAACTTTTGGAACTCTCATTTAAGAAAAAAGTTAATTAGAAAGGGTATTGATCCAAATAATCATAGTTTAAACCACAAAATCCATCCCATTCAAAACAAAATCATGTCAATTAGTTCAAATTATTTTGGCTTGAAAGACATTAGCAAGAATAAGATAACTAAAACCGGCATTGACAATTATGATAAAGTGTCGAATGCTACAAGTAGCAAGGATGAGTCATATACCCTATTGGATTTAAATCTAGAGCTATCACTATGAGCATTGTATTCACTATCTTCAGCTAGAATGTTGGATTTATTGCTTAATGTAGGCATGCAATGGAACCTTAAATAATAGTTTGCATAATTATATTGTTCTTATATCTCCCATTCGAGTTACAAAATGTGAATGTGAAAAAATGAAAATGCTATATTTGGTAGATCTACCAAACATTTTAATTTGTCTTTTCTACCTCATAAATATTTTTCTTATTTGAAAAATAGATAGGTTAAGTTCAGAATTTATATATCATAACACTATTAATCCTCATTTTCTCATTGGATGAATTAAATACATGTAAGTCATGTTCATAAATCATAGATCAACTGACAGAAAATGTTGAAATTGCTATTTTTTGAGCGATATTTGCGATTGAACCAAACGACAAATTTTTGCCATCCCTATATTTGATAACCCTTATCCACTCCAACATTCAACCTCACACCAAACGACAAATTTGCGATTTTTTGAGCAATTTTTGCATGTTCAAACTTGGATTCAACATTTCTTCACTCATTTGGATGATCTTACACCTATTTTGAGTCATAGTACTAGGGATGGCAACATGTAGGGTCAAGTGCGGGTGTTGGCACTACCCAAACCCGAACACGAAATGATTACCCTAACTCAAATGACAACCGGGTATCAAAATATCACTCGAACCCCAATGAGTTCGGGTTTTTCCATTCGAACCCGAACTCATATTAACAAAAGTAAAAAAATTACGGCAAATTCAACGAAATTACAGTCTACAACATGAACATTGTTTTCAACATTAAAATTGGAATGAAAAAAGTCTACAACATTAAAATAGTCTATAACATACTATTGTAAGAAGGATAATTATATAATTTAATATATAACGGGTGTGGTTTCGGGTTTCAGGTGTTGGTTTGACACTACTCAAACCCAATCAACTCGGTTTTTATCCGTTGACTCAGGTTCGAGTGAGGTCCGCGAATTTGAGTTTTTTGCCAACCCTACATAGAACAGTTATTGTGTGCTTTAACCATTTATTTTTTTTATTTTTTTGAAGAAATATGTAAACTCATTATTAAAGTTTGATTCAAAATTGGTATTGCGTTAAAAATATGCTATTTTCGTGCACATTTTCTGATTGTAGTTGTTTGATTTGGTTGATATAGGCATGACTGAACCTCCGACAAATATACCTGACAATGTATCGATTTTGGATTTAACCGATTTTGGATTGAGGAACTTTAAAATCGCATAAGCGTTCGTATCTCCTTCGTATTTGCTTGTGCGTCTGTGTGTTTGCGTTTCTTTTATAAATCAACCCTTCGTATTGCAAAATACAAAATAAGGCGTGTTCGTATGTTAAGCTACGAACAACAAAATGTTTCGCATCTTAAAATATGATGATTAGTAAGGTCAAATTTTGAGGATATTTTAAGATTATTGGGAATGTGGGAGCAATTTGAGAGACCTAAAAAACAATTTTTATTTGATAAGCCCAATATTTTAATGGGCAATTTGATATGGCCCAGTTGTGCAAAACCAAAGAGAAAGAATTGCTCATGTTTGGTTAGAAAATTTCTCATCTCTTCCCCCCTCCCCCACCTACATTTAATTTCCTCTTAGCTACCGTTTTTGTCCTTCGATATGAATTGGAAGTCTTTAAGAAGTTTGGGATCTAGAACCTGAAGTAAATTTTATAATCTAGATTCTGAAATTGTGCTGTGTTTTCGGGGGTGTAGGCAAAATTTCATATCTCGAAATTAACTTCGGGTTCTACGTTTCAAATCAAAGAGCAATTTGAGATTTTAGGGAGGAATTAAAAAAGTGTGGGAGAGAAGAGAAATTTTCGTTTCGTTTTGTTATAATTATAATATACTAATGGATACTATATTTCTTTTTTTGGTTACAATGGATGCTACATATTTCTATAACCAAAGAAAAAATAGGATCAAATTGTTTTCATCTATGAGCTATATATAATTTGCATTAATAAGTTTTTAAATATTTTATCAAATATATAGTTATATCATTACGAGCATGGAAATGCATGCTCTATATGTTCAGGTAGAAATAGGTTAAGACGATCAACACGAACCCGAAGATAATATTAAATTTAGATGTTAAACCAGACTTTTTTGAAATAGACAAGATTAAGAAAATTTTAGAAGTCTATTTAACTACTTAAGGAGGTCAAACTTCACACAACAAATACAAAGTTTTGAAGAAAAAAATTAAAGAAAATCAGGACGGAGTAACTAAATAATTTTATCATATATATGTTAGATTAAAAAATCAATGAACGTACGTGTTTTTAATGTTGGTCAGATATATCAATGATTAGAATTTCAAGTGAATATGTGAATTGTATAAGATTATCTAAACTCCCCGAGATAAATCAATGAACATGTTTAATCTACAAACTACAATTTTCTACTCAAGTTTTAAAATTTAAATATGCACGATTTATATGCTATATAATAATAAAAATTGTCCGAGTAAACATATAGCTCAATAGGTATGAATATTATAAATTATATATAGTAAGTAAAATTCGAACTCTAATATGCATATTTATTTACCCAAACACAATTATTTCAACATATTCACATATTTACAAAAATGTAGAAGTAAAAATAAATTAATCATGTGTATTTTTATAATTTTTTGTAAGTTTCTAAATTGTCTGTCTAAGTAGTTGTATCCACCTCACAGGGTCAGTTCAACATAGTTCGAGATCTAAAGCAAAATTTATTTTGGGGCTTTGTAAAGCAAAAAATTACATAAGATTTTATAAATAAATAAATAGAAAATTTAATTTTTTTTGAAAGTTCGGCATCCGGCCTAAGGACTGACTAATCCGAGGATGAATAACTCATGTTGTTTTTTTTAAAGCCCGGTATCTGGCTCTAAATCCAATATATTTCAGGGATGAATAACTCAATTGGTTAAGGAGCAAGAGATCCAAGGTTTAAGTCCCGACAAAGGAGAAAACTAACATTGTAATATACTAACACTAATATATTGCTTTATTAAAAAAAACTAAAGAAATACTTAAAATTTAATTGCAATATTATACATTTACAACTAAATGAAAAAACTTGAAGGGGTGTTATTTGATTTAAAATTTTGGAGCTTAAAACCCTTACTTGAGTCGAGTTGCTTGGTCCTTGGACCGACCCTGCCACTTAAATATAATTAAATAAATATTTTTCTGTATCTGGTAAGTTAATAATTGTGGTATAATAGATATTTATTTAAGCCAATACATAAAAAATGACACCTACGTCACTTAAGTATGGTTAGTCGTAGTTGTAGAAAAGATCAAATAAAATGATTTTCCTTAAATTTAATTCAGTTGGTATGAATATCATATTATATATAAGGAGTTAGATTTGAATGTCGAACATTTTATTTATTCATTTTAAAGTAAAATTTTAAGTTATTAAAATACTTGATAAAAACAATGAGTCTAGACTCAAAAAAATGTCATCTATCTACTTAACTATTAAAAAAATAATACACCTACATTTTTTTTACTAGTATACAAAAGTTATAGTCAGTTAACATTGAGTATATATGAGATTGTGAAGTATATGTTGTTTCAATAATATTAACATCCAACTCCGAATAACAAAAAATAGAATATTAACATCCAAGGATGCTAGACAAAGGGACAGATACAGGCCTATATTTGACCGGAACAATTCAAGTTTAACCAAAATAGAACAGTTCAATTCAAAATCATTTCTTTATTCTAATGGCACTATCAGTTACTGTAAACTCTAAAGTAATGATGTATCAGAAAAAGAACATTTCAAAAACCATTTATTTAGTACTGTAATGTATATATATATATATATATATATATATATATATGTGGAAACATCAATGCATAAATAACTTATAAACTCTAAAGTAATGCCTTGATTTCTGATATTAAAAAAAAAAAGTAATGCTTGAGTAAAATAATAATTTAAGTATATATAAACAAAGCAAAGCAATAGTTAGTCATTGCATTCAATCTAGCTTTGGGTCAGCTATCCCACCTTTTAAGGTGCCTCTAATCTAGCAAGGGATTAGTCACTGCGTTCAGCGGTGGATATCCCGGTCTCGACAAAAAAACAAAAAAAACAAAGCAATAGTTAGTCAAAAAAGAAAAACAAAGCAATAGAACCTTTCAAAAACCATTTTTTATTTTCTTTTGAATTGATCAAATCCCATTTGTTTAGTAAAATGATATTATCATAAGCTCTAAAATAATGAATTCAATTTGAATAAAAAAAATATATGTAATGGCTTCCAACTACTTGTGCCTGCAGCATTGCAATTTGGAAAGATATCTATCTATATCTTTTAAATATACAAAAAAATTAAAACTAATTTTGTCAAAAAAAAAATTAAAACTAATGTTTATAATATTATTTTTAATAGTTTCATTTTGTTAAATTGTAATGGTTATTCTATTTTCTGTTGAAATAAATAATTATAAATTTTCTTTTATAAATAATATTATTCTTTATCAAAAATAAAATAAAAAATATTTATGTATCTATCAAAATAAATTTCCTTCGACCACTTCTTTTTCTCTGTGTAGCTACAAGATGGCTTTACAGGATAAGCAATCGACCTTGCATATCCTATTATCTTACCATTTTATTTCTTCCTTTCTTGGAACATTTTAATACACAAATTAATTGTGTTTTTTTTTAAAAAGAATTTGATTGAAAGAAAAAGATTCACTTTATATATACTACAAATTTTTCGATAGAGATTAATCATTAATTTCATACTTATATATATCATAGTAACTCAAAAATATATCTCACTTTATTTTTTGGACAAATTAAACCAGCTATATATCAACCAAAGCCATATATAGTATTTGTCAACAAAAAAAACCAAAGTCACAATAATGAATATATTAAGAAAAATGAGAGACAAATGTTGTTTACACAAGGGGGTAAAGCTAACTATCAAAGGAAAAGATTTTTCAACTAAAAAGCATTTTATCGTATATATACATTTCCTTCAACTTTTTGTTATTTTTTTTTTTAGAAACTTTTTGCTATTTCATTCATCAATGGAGAAGATTTTTGTCGGGTTAAATATGTTTTTGATCCCTATAAACATTTGAACCTTTTACTTTTAGTTCCTCTAAACATTTTTCCCACTTTTTAGTCCCTACAAAATTCTCTAACATGAATTTTGGTCCCTACTTTTAAGTCAATTCATGTATACTAATTAAAATTTGAAATTATGCATTGCAGTAAAGTTTAGTATATTAAAAATTGAATTGATTTGCAAAATTTGAATTTTTTTAATTAGTGATGAATTAAATATAAATTTTTGAAGTGTTTCCACTTAAAAATTCATAGTTAATTCATCATTTGTTAAAAAATTATAAATTTTTGTTTGAGTAATTTTTATAGTATTATAAACATCACAAAACCTCGTTAAAAAATTTGAATCGTACACATAGTTGAGTGAAAAACAGGGACTAAAAATCATAATCGGAAATATTTAGAGGACCAAAAATTGAGAAAAAAGTTTAAAGGGACTAAAAATAGAAGAATCAGATGTTTATAGAGACTAAAAACGTATTTAACCCAAATTTTTTTTTTAATGTAACCTTAGTCATGAGACACATGTACAATTGTATCACCGTGTTTGATAGTTGTTGCCCATACACAAATAATTATCTTTCCAAAAATAGGTAACACATACTTTTTCTATCTATTGCCCAATTCTATCTGTTTTCCATTTTTATTATTTATCAATTATCATCAATGGCTAAGCTGGCATCCAAATTCCAATATTAGCCTATGCTGTCTATCATCCAAGTTCGAGTAGAAAATTATTCCAAAAAATAAATAAATGTTCCAATAGAAAAAAATTAAACGAATTTTTACCCAAAAACAAAACGAAAAAAAAAATGAAACACCAAATAAAAAAGGAAAAACAGTCGTCGGTTGCTTTACAATTTACGTACTAAAATAAGAAATTTTTAATATCAGCCATATATTTATAAATTTTCTATTCTAGTCTGCAGATAGATATTTAAAAAATTTAAAATTTTCATAATGATATATTTATTGTTTGAAAATATTAGTTAATAATTGTCTTTATTTTTAAGATTGAACTAATAATCTTATTTATATAAGTTTAATAAAAATAACATGAAATATTAGAAACTACTGTAACAAATTGTACATAAAAAAAATTCTCTCAACTTTTCTCGAAATATCACACTACGGTTAGCCACCACATTTTTCTTTCAACTTTTCTCTCTATTCATCATTTCATTGTTGGAGATAATTTTTTACTATTTTTGAAAATAATTTTGAAATAGATGCAGTGCTACAAAAACTACTCCCTCAGCATCATGTTATAAGCAAAAAACAAAATTTCACATTTATTAAAAAAAGTCAAATGTACTAGTTTGATGTAAAACTTTTTGTCTTTTTTTTAAATAAGTTTCATGGAAAAATATAAACCAATTTTTTATTTGTTATTGATTATTAAGTAAAGAAGTGAAAATAAATTTGGTAAGAAAAATAAAAGAAAATCAAAATAATAAAAATTAATCATTTTTAATTTAGGATAATATTTATTTTTGGTCTACAATTCATTCCACACCAAGTGACCCAACTGGATCCTAATGTTTTCTCTCTCCGAGATTCTCGCTTCCCGCTATTAATACTTTCTTTAATTAACTAACTCCACTAATCATCTATAACCGAATTAATCACCTCCGTTTCTTCCTTAAACTTTAATTAATCAAAAAAATCATTATCTAACCTTCATTTAATTAACCGATAATACGAAAAACCTAAGAACGTGAAGCCAAGAACTTATAACAAAATTAAAATATTAATTAATTATTAATTAATTAATTAATTAATTAATTAATTAATTAATTTATTACATTGATTACTCATTCAGCACTATCGTTACGTGTTTCACAGCTCCATAAGTCTCATCACAAAAACCTTATTATTAGACTTCTCTCTGACTTCATCTTCAACACAAAACAATGGCCGGCGAGTTCGCCGGAGATAACACGCCGGAGCTACTTTCTCTTGTTCACGATATCACTGAAATGTGCGGCGCCGGAGGAGGCGGTTCTTCCTCCCTAACCTCCGATGCAATGTTTAGGAAGGATTGTACCGATCTGGTTCGTCGGATCTCTCTGTTAACTCATTTGTTTGAAGAGATTAGGGAACTTAATAAGGTTATTGGTGAAGGTTCGAGTTCTTCGGTTACTTGTTTGGAAGATTCGTGGTGTTCTGATCTTGTGATTGCTCTGAAATCTGCTAAACGGTTGTTATCTGTTGCGAAGAATTTTAGTTCGAATTGTTCTTCTGTAAGTTTTTGATCTAATAGTAATGATCGTTTCTTATTTTTACCGTTTTGTTGATTTTTGTAAGTTTAATTTAGATCTTTAATTCACTGCTTGCATATTTTTTCTTTGATTGAGATAATGCTAGATTCAATTCGATGAATTGAACCAATACATTATGTTAACTTTACTGTTTGACTCTACGAAGCACAAACACTTTTCGGATTAGACATGTCTGTTGTTTGTGGCCGACGCCGACAGGACACAGACACTTCTGATTATATTGAATTATATCATTTTTTCAAATATTTACCTGTGTCGTGTTTGGTGTCCGTGCTTTAATACGTTTGATTTTACAGGAATAATTCTTCTGGTTGGCATTTTGTGCATAAAAATACGTCAAATTCAAGTGTTGATTTGATGGAAAGATAAGGGAGAAATTAATACGAAGATATCAAATTTGTATGATATGCTGTGTCAACTTTTTGTGTCAATAACATTTTTGATGTTTATACGCCAAAAGTTGACACCGTATACAAATATATTCAATTTCAGTGTTGATTTCATTGAAAGAGAGATGAGAAATTAATATGAAAAATCAAATTTGCACAATATATTGTGCCTGGTGTCAACTTTTTGTGTCAAAATAATATTTTTGATATTTATATTGTGACAGAATATTCTTCAAATAGAGATGAGATGATTTTGCATTTCATAAAGATTATGTAATGTAACTTGGAATATTACTAATGCCGGAATTTGTACGGGCATGTATATCTGTATACGGATGTCTGTGCGTCTCTGAAATTTGATATTTCTTGATTTAAGGATGGAGGTGCCAAGACTATTATCTTCCAATTTCAGTGCGTGACGTGGAAATTGGAAAAACTATTAAGCAGCTTACCGTATGACGATTTAGACATATCAGAGGAAGTCAAAGAACAGGTAGAACTTGAGTAAATGTGTTTTTCTTCTTCAATTACTGATAGATTATAGATACTGTTTTATCTGCGTTTTTTCTTAAGTGAATCTACTGATACCGTGTGCTTTTCTAGGTGGATTTGGTGAGAACACAATTGAGACGAGCCACAGATAAATACGGGTTTATGATTTCTAAAATGCCATCTTATGATTTATCCCAGCCCTTGGCTCAAGAAATCAGTCAACTTCTTGGCAAATCTCTGAGTGGATTGCATAAACAACACAGCTGTCCTGAAAATTTATCAGAACTAGGCAGCATTCCTAAAAGTAATGAAGGGAAAAGCCACATTCCGTATGGGGCAGGATCTCGGTTGGAAAGAACAAGGAGCATCCATGCCTCTTCTGAGGTTTCCTTATCGATTTTAACTGCTCCTAAAAGTCAAGAAATATCTGGGAGCACGAATCTACCGGAAGATAAAAAGCCGGAAGGAATTGTAATTCCTGAAGATTTTCTTTGCCCTATATCCTTGGAACTAATGAGAGATCCTGTTATTGTGGCTACTGGTCAGGTAAGTTCATTACCAATGATGCATGAAACGGAAGGCATTTGCTTTTCTGCAAAAGTTTCATCTCATTCATATTTTAATCTGTTTTTTTTTCTTCTGCAGACATATGAAAGATCTTACATACAGAGATGGATTGATTGTGGAAATACAACCTGTCCGAAAACTCGGCAGAAGCTCCAGCATTTGACCCTTACACCAAATTATGTTCTAAGGAGCCTTGTTTCTCAGTGGTGTATGGAGCACAACATCGAACAACCAACAGTTCTAACCAATGGAAAAATAAAAAAGAGTGATGGATCATTCAGAGATGTTACAGGTGACATAGCGGCAATTGAAACTCTGGTCCGGAAGCTCTCCTGCAGGTCCATTGAGGAGTGTAGAGCAGCTGTTGCTGAAATTCGATTACTATCCAAAAGAAGCACTGACAATAGGATACTAATTGCTGAAGCTGGAGCAATACCAGTTCTAGTCAACCTTTTAACTTCAGAAGATGTAATGACACAAGAAAATGCAGTTACTTCAATTCTCAATCTTTCTATATACAAAAACAACAAGGGACTTATAATGCTAGCTGGTGCAATTCCATCTATTGTCCAAGTTCTCCGAGCCGGAACCATGGAAGCAAGAGAAAATGCGGCAGCAACGCTATTTAGCTTGTCACTTGCAGATGAGAACAAAATAATAATTGGAGCCTCAGGAGCTATATCCGCTTTGGTAGAACTGCTTGAAAATGGAAGCCCTAGAGGGAAGAAGGACGCAGCAACGGCATTGTTCAATTTATGCATATATCAAGGGAACAAGGGCAGAGCCATAAGAGCAGGGATCATTACAGCACTATTGAAAATGCTGACAGATTCAAGCAATACAATGGTTGACGAAGCCCTTACAATTATGTCAGTTCTTGCCAGCCACCAAGAGGCAAAGGTTTCCATAGTAAAAGCCAGCACTATACCAGTTTTAATAGATCTTTTGAGGACGGGATTGCCTCGCAACAAAGAAAATGCAGCTGCTATTTTACTTGCATTGTGCAAGAGGGATACCGATAATCTTTCCAGTATCAGTAGACTCGGTGCTGTCATACCTCTTTCTGAACTAGCTAGGACCGGTACAGAAAGAGCAAAGCGGAAGGCTACTTCATTATTAGAGCATCTTCGTAAGTTACAACAGCTTTGAATGGTGCGGTGCTGCAAAGAACCTTAAATTTGATATATTTCTCTTTGACATAATTTTTCACACATTGTTTTGCAACTGATAAGATCAATCGAGGATGAAATAAGAAAGTCAGACTCGTTGGTTCAGTTTATTCTTTCCTTCTTTCACTGTTTTGTTCATTTTCAACCTCTGTATCAGCGTGTAAAGAAATCAATTAATACATATTGTCTCCAAGAAATTTTTACAGATGTTTTTGTTTTCCTCTTGATTTGTTGGTCCTGTTGAAAACATTAACTGTATGGTGAGATTCTGAAGCATTTAGCTTGGTCCCATCAAAATATTTACCCACCACAGATAGATATAATAATCATGAATAATCAATTGTTAAGATTTGAGATGCGCATCCTATTATAAAAGTACAGCAGTGGAAGAATAATATAATTTTTTGGTGGAAGTGGAAGAATAATATTTATGGATACCAGTTTATAGAATCCAAATGATATACCTACCAATAATTGATTAACAGCAAAACAATTCCATGCTTCTTAAGTGCAAGTTTGATATCACACTGGATATGTCAAAAGATTTTGCAAAAGCTACACTTTGTTACTTCTGCGAAATCACGGTTATTCACCGTGATTCAGACATATCCACACTGATAATAAACATAGCTTAAAATCATTGGAATTAATATGCAACAGGAGTGGACAATGAATGATCTGTGAAGCTAAAGGGAGTTTTGAAATCAATGGAGTGCACATGTCCTCCTGTCCTCTTTTGACTATCTGAGATCAAGATCTGAGTCCAACACCATCTTTCCTTGAACATGAGAATGCTCAAATTTTCTTGTATTCCTTAAAATATGTTTTTTCAGGTGGATTGTTTGTTTTATTTCTCACTTCTCTGATTTGATCAATCACCATTCATGCCAGCAGTGTAAGTAGCTGGACTATTTTATTGGACGACTCACCACTTGCAGACATGCATGCATGTTCTTTTTTCTCAACTTGTTTGGTATTAATTATTAAATTATATGTTTAGTCGTGGTTTTTTTAGAAGGAATATTAAAATCTTCATTTTCAGGGGTTTATACACATGGATATGTTTTTTCCATTGCAAAAGGTGAAACACTAGGAGTGCTTCATGTGATTAGGTTCATGGCCTTGGCTATAGTAGAGTTATCTTTGGCTATAATAGTTGGTTTGATTCAATGGTAGATCATTGAAAACTAGGTGCCATAGTTGCACGTTTAATTTCTTTCTAATTTTTCAAACTTTAGTGTGTGAGGTTTGTAAAGAGACTAGCACATAGAGTGATTCATAGATTAGTTAGACTAGCTCTCTCATTCATATATAGGGAAATGCTAACTACGACCTATGTGGGTCAACGTTAGCAAGTATAAGCTTGAATATCCTACTACATATACCTCAACAATTTTTATTTTATTTTATACGTAGATGAAATGATAAGTTATTGAAAACTCAAACATACATACAAAGTGGAGGGACTGAAGTTGAAACCAGACACCCGGCCTAACAATTTCACCATTTAAACTAGAACTTTTAGACAACAAATTTTGTATCTATTTTTCAAATAGATTAATTTCCTTTTTTATAAACTATATTTTGAAATGTCTTCCTATTTGAAAGCAACTAACTCATTGTTTCAAATTTGCTACGTTTTTCTTGAAAGCAACCCTTAGCATCATCACTTGTACTAATAAGCACTTACTTGAAGTTGCACTTGTACACTACTCACTCACTCTTCCTTCTTTACCTATGGTTAATGACTTTATCATCATATTTTAACGTCGCTAAATCCACCTCATTCTGTAGCTACAGACACATTCACAAACTTTCACCATTTTCTTCCATTCAAAATGCCTCATTATTCAACCAACCTCCTTCCATTTTCTCTTCACTTTTACGCGAATTCTCGAATATCCTTATCCATGTCAAGTCCATCCACGCGCAAATTATTAAGAGTTCTGCATCAACTCAACACTTTCTTGCCACAAAACTTATCAAGGCCTATTCTGATTTGGGTTTTCTTAATTATGCATATAAGGTGTTTGATCGATGTCCTCACCGAGAAACCATAGTTTGTAATGCAATGATGAGTGGATTTGTTAAGAACCGTGAATACGTTGAGGTTCCCAAGTTGTTTAAAATGATGGGGTCTTGTGATATTGAAATAAATAGTTACACTTGTGTGTTTGGTCTTAAGGCTTGCGCGGTTTTGTTGGATAATGAGGTTGGTATGGAAATTGTTAGGATGGCTGTTAGAAAGGGATTTCATTTGAATCAGCATGTTGGCAGTTCGGTGATTAACTTTTTGGTGAAATCTGGTAATCTTGATGAGGCGCGAATGGTTTTTGATGGGATGCCTGAAAGGGATGTTGTATGTTGGAATTCGATTATTGGTGGTTATGTTCAGGAGTGCCTTTTCAAGGAGGCAATTCAATTGTTTGTTGAGATGATTGGTTGTGGGGTAGGTCCAAGTCCTGTGACTATGGCTAGCTTATTCAAAGCATGTGGTGAAAGTGGGCTCAAGAAAATTGGAATGTGTGTTCATGCTTTTGTCCTTGCATTAGGCATGGGCGATGATGTTTTTGTGCTTACTTCATTGGTCGATATGTATTGTAATGTGGGTGACACTAACAGTGCTTTTTTGGTTTTCAATAGTATGTACAGTAGAAGCTTGATTTCATGGAATGCTATGATATCGGGATGTGTTCAAAATGGTATGGTGCCTGAATCCTTTGCTCTCTTTCACAGACTGGTCCTAAGCGGTGAAGGGTTTGATTCAGGGACCTTGGTTAGCCTTATTCGGGGATGTTCTCAAACATCTGACTTGAAAAATGGAAAAGAACTCCATGCTTGTATCATTAGAAAAGGACTCGAATCAAATCTAGTTTTGTCCACTGCAATTGTTGACATGTATTCTAAATGTGGTGGTATAAAGCAGGCAACTCATGTTTTCAGAACAATGGAAAAAAGGAACGTAATTACTTGGACTGCTATGCTGGTGGGTTTATCACAAAATGGCTTTGCAGAGGATGCATTAAAATTGTTTGGTCAGATGCAAGAAGAAAATGTGACTGCCAATTCTGTCACTCTTGTTAGTCTTGTGCATTGTTGTGCTCACCTAGGATCTCTCAAGAAAGGAAGGAGTGTCCATTCTCATTTGATCCGTCATGGTTATGCATTCGATGCTGTTAACATGTCAGCTTTGATTGATATGTATGCCAAGTGTGGTAAAATTTACTATGCTGAGAAGCTATTCTATAATGGGTTCTATTTAAAAGACGTTATACTTTGTAACTCTATGATCATGGGTTACGGAATGCACGGCCAAGGACATCAAGCTCTCGGTGTCTATGATAGAATGATAAACGAAAGGCTGAAACCAAACCAAACTACATTTGTTTCTCTGCTAACAGCATGCAGTCACTCGGGTCTCGTTGAAGAGGGTAGGAATTTGTTCCATTGTATGGAAAGAGATCATAACATTAAACCTAGCGACAAACACTATGCTTGTTTTGTGGATCTTCTAAGTCGAGCAGGCTGTCTTGAGGAAGCAGATGCATTGGTGAAACAAATTCCCGTTGAACCAAGCACAGATGTGCTCGAAGCTTTGCTCAATGGTTGCAGAATCCATAAAAATATTAACATGGGGATAAACATTGCAGATAGATTAATTTCTTTAGATTACTTGAACACAGGAATTTATATAATGTTGTCAAATATATATTCTGAAGCGAGAAGATGGGAGTCTGTTAATTACATAAGGGGCCTCATGAGGACAAGAGGTCTGAAGAAAACACCTGCTTTTAGTTTAATTGAAGTAGGTAACCAAGTGTACACTTTTTTTGCTGGTGATGATTCACATCCTGGTTGGGGAAATATTAAGCAATTGTTAGAAAATTTGAGGCTGGAGGTAGAGGCTTCTGGTTACATTGCTGATACGAGTTGTGTTCTTCGTGATGTAAATGAATCAACGAAGGCTCAGTTGCTTTGGGGACATAGTGAGAGATTAGCTATAGCATTTGGTCTTCTAAACACACCATACGGAAGCATGATTCGAATCACCAAAAATCTTCGTGTCTGTAGTGACTGTCATACTGTCACCAAATACATATCAAAAATAGTTAAGAGGGAAATTATTGTTAGGGATGCTAACCGTTTTCATCACTTTGTTAATGGGAAATGTTCCTGCAATGATTATTGGTAATTAGAACATGTTTGAGAAGCTTTAGACATTAGTTATATCTAACTTGGGTGAATCATGACATGCTCAAAATGAGAGAAATATATTTATTTCACCATTAAGCTTAAGTTAATCAACCGATTTTTTTAAATGACAACACACTAAAACATTGTTGAATAACAAACATTTTCAAAGTAAGTAGTAGCTTGTAAGTTATTTGGACTTTATTATGATCCTAAATTATAAGTATTGTGATAACTAACAATAATGCAATGAATTTGGTATTTTGGTGTCTAATTGGATATAGAAGAATTATAACTTAGTTAAACTTTTGGCCTTACTACAGGGCTTGGACAGGTCCCTATTTTTGAATTCTCCCATTTTGGCTCACATTGTTTTTCAAATTACTTGACTTTGGTTAATTTATTGATGTCGATTGGAGAAACTGTTGCGAGACACAAAAATCTACCAACAATTTTTGCATTTCTGTTGGCAGCTTTAATGTGTGTCCTAAGAACATCGGTAGACAAAATGTATGGTTGTTGTCTTTTTAACATTTTGAATAGAACAATTTTTATGTTGCTGAGATACCTACTATTTTAATGATGGCTCTTTGTGATAACATATCAACCATCCAACTTGTAATCAATCAAATGAAAGGTATGAACACATTGACATTGGTTACATGCCCTCTAAGCAACAACGTGCAGACATATTTGTTTAGGTGTTCGATGCGGTTTGGCTCGGTTTTGAGCAAAAACTTATCCTAATTGCGAGATAAAAATGCATGCAGTTTGGTTTGGTTATGTTGATTTTTAAAAAGTCATCCCAACCAAACAAAATCAATGAGGCTTGAATTAGATCTGTTGGTGCGGTTTATAGCATAACATTTTAATACCAAACAATTTTAAACATATAAAAATATAAAGAACTTGAAGTTTGAAAATAACATTAAATTACCAATAAAGATTGTTTATTCAAGAAGACGAAGTTGAAGTGAGTGATTATAGCATGAATGAAATGACCAAGGAGATGAAGTTGAAGTGAGTGATTATAGCGTGGATGAAATCGATAGTCGGAAATGTAGTGTTGGATACTGTATGTTCTCTAGGCTCATTTGGTGGCCTAGCTTGCTAATTGGGCTATGTATTGAAATAATAGAAACTTAAGTATAATTTTGCTAACTAACCACGCATTTCATCAAAAAAATCATCCGAATTCAACCAAACTAAATGCAGTTCTTGCAATTTCACTTAGGATTAGTTCGATTTTACTTTTAGATTAGTTCGGATACAATCACCCCTATATTTGTTAAAGCACCCCCTCTCTTTTTTTGTCCCTAGTCCCTACTATCTAAGTGCATGCATGGTGCCCTCAATTTTAACCAGATGATTTTGTATTTATGGGGCTGCCTTTGCCAAAATTCATAGTATCGCCGTAATTATGTTAATATTTAGTTAGTCTCTTCTATTACGTTATGGTAGTTGATTGCTAGCTGTACCTGTATATATACAGAAAAATACTCTTTCAGATTAGTCAAAAATTGATTGATTTATTTAGTATTTTTTTCTTTAAATTGCATCACTTAATTAGTATTTTGAATTTTAATCTTTTAGATTAGTCAAAAATAATATTAACCGTAAGTGATTAACATTAACATTTTTCCACATTAAAAAATAATAGTAAAGATAAACCCAAGGACTAAGCAATAATAGTATATTTGAAAAATGAAAGCTTCTGGATGCTAGGATATGATCAATCAATGGTGTAGGCTAATGGTAGACGAAAGATTCTTCTTAAGTAGTAAAAAGAATTGTTCACCTTTAATTTCTGGTACAATATAATTTTTTTTGTAATATAGTCTAATATCATTTTGAAAGGACATGACTCTTCCAATTTGATGACCGCACTATGATCAGTCCAGTGCACTCTAATTTTGTCATCCAGTTGCTCTTATTATATTCAAACCCAACTAAATAAAATAGTTTTTTTTTTGGTATGGAAATAAAATAGTTTAATTTTGTGTGTGATAGTAATAAAATAATATAAATTATTTATTTATTGCAAGTATTCCCACCTATATTCACTTTGACAAAGGCAACCATAACCTATAACCAAAGGAAAATTAGTATAGTTTATTAAATGGATCGTGCGCACAAATTATTATTCCATGCAATACAATTTGTCCTCATAATGGGAATTAATTAATAACTATCATCTCATATAAATTTTGTAAGTTTAGTTCATTTAGTCTATTTTACTCTTAATGTATAAAAATGGATATGAATATGTTCAAAATTTACGCCTACTAATTTACTTTTAAATAAATGAAATTCTAGCGATTAGATCGTATGACTCAAAAAATAAAAAATAAAGTAGTGGATGATTTATATCATATTTATAGTGGATAACCGATAAAATAATTGATGATTTATAGTTGGTTAAAGTTAGGTTATGTTAACATATTAATTTTTTTTTAAGTCTTCTAATTCCTCTTGGGTTAGTTCGATCGGGTCTTGCCCGCAGTTGGTGCACTGATGGTTGTTGTCGTCACCATATTTAATATGTAACTTAGTCATCTCTGCCTCACTGTAGGGCAGCACTTCTGAAAGAAATAGAGGACTCCATTCAGTGACTCTGTGTTCGCTCTCTAAACTAGCTAGTTTAAGTTAGAGCGTTCGATTTTAAATTTGCTTGGTGTTTTGTACCATTTACTAAATATTGTGGACGATCGTGATATTCAATTTTAATTTGCAATTCTATTTACATGAAAATGATGCTCGGTTTTGCTTATAGATGGTGTAATTGGCTATAGGGATGTCAACAAAGCGGAAATTGAACGGAGTGTACTTTACCACTCCTTCTCCCATTCTTCGTTTCAGACACATTTCTTCCTCCATCTCCATCCACATGGATCTCCAAAGCTCCACGAAAATAAAAAATTAACAAAGTTATTATACATTTTAATCAAAAGCACAACAGTAATATCTTTTTTATTTCCTTTTTTCTAAAAAAAATACTTATTTTGTATCTTTCATTTTTTTTAAATAAAAATACATTTTTCATCAATAACTAAAAACTGCAAAAGTACTTTCTAATATTTCTTTTTGTCTTAAATAAATTGAATATTCAATTGAATTTGTTGCCACCATACATAATCATAATCTTTATAACATATTTAACTATTAATTTTTTATTAAAAAAATATATAAAGTTATATAATTATATATTGTATATATAATTTAAATAATATGGTCGAGGTTGGGAAATCCGCGGTGCTGGAGGGACCTTCCCCGTCCTCCGCCCCAAATTATCCACGGGGGAATTTCTCACTCAATCCTCATCCTAACGGGAAAAAAAACTGTGACTTTAGATTTCCGTACAGATAATCCCCACAGATAATTCGTTATCAAATACAAATTGACATCTTTAAGTTGCTTCTTGTTAGACATTTTTTGAAAAGATAGAAATAATAGAGTGTTTACGCAAAAAAATTCAACAATAGAGAAATTGCTCGTTAAGGGAAAAAATTCTAGTTTAATTTTGTCCTAAATTGGTTTGAAGGTTCTTAAGAAAAAGTTTTACTTTGACTTAAATTTGTTGTGGTCCTAATCTCTTAGCTTATTTATGAATAATGAGTAGGTGATAAATTAATAGCTACTTCAATATAAGCTATAAACTATTGACAAAATGAAGTTATCAAACAAATCTTTAGCTGTACAAAATTTATAACTTATAAATTACTTATTGAATTTGTCAAACAACTCCTAAAACGTTTCATTTGAACGGGATCACTCTTTAATCATACTAATCACAAAAAAGGATCTATCAATTATGAAATTTAAGTACTTCTACCAAATAAAGTCAAAACAAGTTTCATTTTCACATGCAACTTATGCCATGCCTTTGAAATTTTACAAATCCTTGAATCCACGCCGTGATTACCGTTGGTGATCACGTCTTTATTTTGTTTCATTCATTATTAAATTGAACCATTTTTTCCTTAAAAAACTCCTAATAAGTCGACTATATTGAAAATATTAAAAAAATTGGCAATTTGGGTCACACATTGAATATTGAAACATGGTTGTTGAAAATCATCTAATAGTAATAAGTATTTTTGTTCTTTTGATAGTGATAGGCTACGTAACTATCTTTTGATGTTTCTCTTTTATTTGGTACTTTTCCGTAAAAAAAATTGTCTAAAATTGTCTTGTTTTTTTTATTGACTAAAATTGTTGTCTTTTTTTAAAAAATAAAAAATAAAATATGCCCTCTTTATTGACCAAGAACCCAAAAATGAGGAACTATATAAATACATGCAATTATGTTACATCCACCATTTCTCATTTCAACTAAATTAGCCCTTTCATGGTTTTGTAAACAAAGTTAATTATTTTTATCAACCTTATAAAAAGGGCTATATAATTTCTATAAGCTCCATCTATAGTGCCTCATACTCAAAAAAAATAATTGTGATTAATTTGAGGTATTAAAAAATGGGTAATGCTTTTGGTTCAAAAAAGACCATTAAGGTCATGAAAATAAATGGTGAAACAATGAAGCTAAAAACACCAATAAGAGCTAGTGAAGTGCTTAAGGATCATCCTGGTCTTGTTTTATTAGATTCTGAGGCAGTTAAGCATTATGGTGTTAGAGCAAAACCAATTGAAGTACACAAAGAGTTACAAGCAAAGAGGCTTTATTTTCTTGTGGAGCTTCCTAAGGATGTAAAACCAAGAAGGGTTCGATCGGGGATTAATATGAGCGCAAAAGATCGTCTTGATAATTTGGTGCTTACTAGGAGATCGGCTTCTGATTTGTCGATTTTGAAACCGACTAAAGTAGATGATAATGATGACGGTGGTGGTGTGAGGTTGAAAGTTAGGCTTCCTAAGGCTGAAGTTGAGAAGTTGATGAGAGAATGTAAAGATGAAGCTGAAGCTGCTGAGATGATTATGCGTTTGTATAAGGCTCATGGAGGTAGAGAAAAGGAGAGTGAAGTTAAGGAGAAAATTAGGACACCAAGACAGGTTTGTTTTCTTAATTTTTAACTTTAATTTTTCATGATTATAGCATGGCTTAGCTTGTTTTCATTTTCAATTTGATTTTTTTGTTTTAATGTATTGAATGTTTTGATTCACAACGAGTTTCACATAATTACCACAATGATTTGTTTCAATAAACAGACATGATTTCAAACATGCACTCAATTATATGAATTGTTTAAGTTTTTATAATAAAGTCGCATGAAATTTTAAAATTTTCTACATCAATAGTTCTCATTTTGTAATAGAACATAAACTTTTTTGGCAAACTTCCAATATCATGTCATTATTTTTTTGAATTTTTTTTTAAAGAAAACTTCAATAAAAAAACTTGAAGGGGCCGGTACAAATACAATAAAAGCAGATACTAAAGAATTCTCCAAATTTTCATGAAGGGTATATTTAGACTATATTTAATTAGTGTGGTCCTAAACGTGTTTAAGGAAATTCAAAGTCAACTATCAACTTTATGTACTTTCCTTTTAGGATGAGAAGTATAAACAAAATTTGCCATCATATTCACTTTGAAAAGTTTAACCCAATGATGTTTGAACTCTCTAGTCAGAAAAGTAAAAATGATCTTACCAAAGGTGACTTAAAAAAAAAGAGATTTTTTATTAAAAATAAATAAATTTGTGTGATTGAATTAATATTATGATTTAAATAAATGAGCATAAGCATATATGATTTTTGCATCTTCCTAAAGTGTTTTTTTGTGTTAAATTTACAGAAGAGGGTGAGTTTTATGCCAATTAACGAAGGAGGGATTCAAGTAGCTGTGGCTTCATAATAATAAATTAAAGGAGGAGATTTTGCTATGTTTAATTATATTAGTTAAATAAGTGTCATGTTATTCATTTTACTATGGAATCACAACTGGTTACTATTTTTTAGGTGTCTGTATGAATTAGTTTCATTTCATAGAATAGAATAATTTTTAGTAAAATTAGTTGCAATTTTATTTATTTGGGAGAGACACCATGGTCCAGTTGTGACTTGTGACCACTAGTTGTAAAACTTTGTGTTGTATAAATAGTAATTTAACTCCTATATGTACATATTTGAAGACTATTCGGGATATGTTTCCTAATATAGAGAAGAACTATTAATGAATGAATGACTTCAAATTTCTAGTTAATTAATTTCCAATAATCTCTTGTTTTACCAATTGTTTGTTATAACTTATAACCTAATGGCTCTAAAGTTAGAAGTAGAATTGTATGACAAAAGGAGATTCCCCCATTTATTTTGAGCATTTATTTTGCGAGGTAATAGACGACTATCCGTTATTTTTTGGTAATCTTTTCGCTGAAGAAAATAAAATTACTATAATGTGATTGCTAATTAGAACTTGAAGATGGAACACTTATGCGTGAATTTTTCAATCAACTATAAAACATAAATAATTTCTTAATTAAATTGATAACAATGAATTTCTTAATTTTAGCCAAGTAGTCTGAGATTGTTTACTCTGTTCGGTCAAAATTTACCTATTTCTAGGGTAAAAGACTATTATATGATCTATTCCAGTAAAAAAAAAAAGACTATTATATGATCTATTAACAATGAATTTTTACAATAGATACAAAATAGTTAGAAGAAAATAGTCTCAAAAAGAGCAAATCCAATTTCTATCATTTCGCTTTCTCACAAGAGAGGTACAAAAGTGATCACCAATGAATTTTTCTCGATTGCTTATCAAGTGCAATCCTTAATGTATATCATCTCTATCATTCAATGATAATCACAACTTAAGTTTGTTTTGCTCACTTTCTCCTCAAAACCCTACTGTTTTTATATATGATGTGAGCAGACGCCTCGCGTTCCATCCTAGCCGCCTTGTGGCCATACAAATTTTGCAAGCAAGTCATCGCTCCTATTTCAAACGCCTCACGAAAACCCATACCAGTCGTCATGTGCTCGAGACAAAGATAAAATTGCCTTCTCTCCCTATGTTAGGAACCCCCATCAACCACACTGTACACGCCTTGTGGTTGGGGCAAAATTCAACTGATTTTAAAACACGTCCAATAATTTAAACTTTATTAAAGTTATAAGGCTGAACTCTTACTTAAAAATTAGAAATTGAACTCTATTCTAGTGACAATGAACATACTTACAATACTACAAGACAAAAATTTAGATATGGCGTGAGTGTTGATTGCAAATTGGGAATCAAAAATAATAAATTAGTTTGATTGATGTATTTTTCTTAGAGAGTTATCCTAAAATCACGGCATCGGTCTATATAATTAAGGTTTTTTATTTTCAGTTCATTGTCCTTGACATTGAGTTTTTGACTTTAAGTATTTTATTTTAATAATATATTCATTACATTAATTTTTTTATTTTTTTTTTGACGTAATTTTTAAAATATTTATCAAAAACAAAGATTGCATTTTTTGTATTAAAGACAATAATATCACATTCACATTAGCACAGATACCACAATATTCCGGCTAAATAAATCCAAAACATGCAATGCAACTATATGCATGGAAAACAGATTAATCTTTTGAAATTGAAAATAAAGACAGAGTGATTTTTTTATATTAATGAACGGAGAGATCAAATAATTGTATGACATAAGAGAGGAAAAATATTTATTTATTTGTTATTTAATTTTCTATCGAGAAAATGTCATTTTAATGTTTTGTCATTTCGTTTACATATCAAAAAAGAATTTTTTATTGAGAAGGCTTAACATCGACGAAATATCTTAAATATTTATGCCGTCTTCAAATATATGTTGCTTCTTAAAAGAAAGAAGCAACACACTTTTTTCTTAACTTATTAATTTTGATTCTTCCATTTCGGTTGAAGAAATTTAAAGCTAAAAAATATTGTTGTTTGAGATTGATAGATGATTGGTAGATAAAAGCTCCTCCGAGGGTAAATAACATCATTTGGTGAATTGTTAGAGATTGTCTTCCAACTAAAGTATGATTCTAGGGTAAAGATGTGCTTGCCCTTGTAGTTGTGTTTAATGTGATAAATGTTAGGGGATTTTTGCACATTTTTACGCTAAGTTCATTTGTTCGCCTGTTGAAAAAGTTGTGATTTGTAGAAGGATATTCAGACTTGGGTGTAACAATCTAACAGTTTTATCGAGCTAATGTTTAATCTTATTTTTTTTTATGTTGATAAAATAGCTCAATGTTACGTGCTTATTTAGAGTTCAAGCAAGTTGAGAATACGTCTATAAAGAAATAATTTGGGTTATTTTTTGCAATGAACTCCTATTTGAAGGATGGAGGAGCGCTAAAAAAGTTTGTTGATACTTATTTGATTGTATCTCGCTCCCACCATTAGGAGTTGTTGATCATCAACTTCTATTCGCTTTCAAATTAGGCTAGAGATCTTAAATATGGAAAAAAAAAATCAAAGTCCGTCGTGAAAGTTGAGAACTTATAAGTCATGTGGCACATGCATGCTCATGATAAAGATGAAAGTGCAACATTGATGCTAATTTTTCCTATCAATTTTATCCATGCGAAATTGAAATGTGTGTTCACAAATCACAATGATCAAAATTTTGTACTAATTGCTAAAAGTGTGTTGTTACGTTGTTTCCTCTTAGGGTGCTATGTGATCTTTAACTAGAATGTGTTGATTTCTAACTTGATTCCAAAAGAGTGGTAGATAACTTTAACCATCAATCCTTTTGAATCAACATGAGTTACTTTTCTTTTACAAAACTCTAATGTTCAATTTCAATATATGAGAAAACAAATTAAATGAGGCTCCTTATTGTGGGGCCTTTTTTTCTTTAGTCAATTTGTTTTATCTTTGTCAATTGTTATCTTGAGGAGGTATTTGGATATACTATAATTTTCCATGTTTTTTTCTGACCATAACTTAACTTTCTTGGGTTTTTTTCCTTTATTCAAAGTGTCTCTAATATAAAAATTCAAACCTATCATTAAATCTCAATTGTACATATTTGGGCCCTCATAATCACTTTATATATCTTGAAATTGGCAAGGATATCTTTTTGGTTTTCTAAACTTTTTTTCATTCAAAGTAATCTTATTAAATACAGTATAAATAAGAGTTTTTTTAAAACCGAGATTTAACTATATATACCATCAAGAGTGGAGCTACTCTAAGGCTGGTGTAGGGTTATAGCCCGTTCTTTGACTCAAAAAATTTATTTTTTATAAATATATATACATATTTTTACTTAATAATTATATTATATATTTAAAACTCGCATAATAATTAATAAATATACGGCGTGCCCTAGTGGTTCTAATGCTTTTACCTTATAAAAAAGCAGTTTGTTCTATTTCCCTTGTTTTGAGATTATATATCCTTCAGTTGTATTCAATTTATGTTTTTAAGTATTTTATACTACATTTGTCTCAATATAATATTCATGTTGCAAATAAAATTTTTACTATCTAAAAAGAAAAATCAATCAAAAGAGATTGAGATTGTGTAGAAAATAGTGCATTTTCCACTTAGACAAAAAAAGAAGTCCCAAGAGTTGTCTGAAAAAGTGTACAAGTTGATGTGCAAAAAACTCTTTTATATAAGTCCTCAAAACGTGGCATGCACATGAAGATAACGTTATAAGAAGTAAACTTGGTATTTATTTTCCTCAAGTTATATAGCATGTGCAAGAAAGTGCACAATCTGTTATTTTCATGGAAATGGTTGTACAAGCAAAGCAAGCTTCCGTAAGGTAGTAGGGAACACCAACAAAGAACGCAGTCATTCAAAGAGCGTACACCATGTTAGGCTAATTCATATTTTCATGTCATGGAGTACCTCTCGTGTCATATGTCAATTTTTTGGATAATGAGATTTTGGATCCAAATTTGATTTTATCAAAAGTTGAGTGAATTGTTTATTATTTAAGTTCATTTATCAAATCGAATTTGGATATGAGAATGAAGTAGTGTTAAAAAAGTTTCGGAAGGGAATTTTATTATCATTTGCGGTTTTATAATTAACTACATAAATAAAATTGTAAGTAGAAAAAAAAAGTTAGTTTATAGTACCACTTACGAATTTGTTTATATGCCTAACTTTCATTGATTATTTGATAAATTGTCATCATATAAAAAAAGCATCATTTATTAAAAGTGTTTTCACTTTAAGATATTTTTACTAATATATGGTAAGATGTGTTTGATTTGTAGAAAAAGTTAAGTGAAAGGACAATTTCTGTTTATATTATGTTTGATTCTAAATCTATGTTTGAGATAAGATAAAATGAGAGCTAATGAATTAGATACAAACTGAAATTTTTATACATCACTAAGTCACTGTACAATTTTTTATCTTTTGAACAAGTTGTCTAAAATATTAAAATAATTTTTTATCCACCAAACATCATATAAATACAAATGGGTTCATCATTCAACCCGAGTCTATTTTTATATTTTGTTATATAAAAGATCAATGCACAAATGCGGTACACAAATCTTAATTCATCTAATAAAAATAAAAAATTGTTAAAATGTAAACCATAATCAGAGTTCGAACTTCAAATATTTTCATTTATGCGACTTCATCTATTATAAAAGAATCAATTAGTTTATTTTATTTTTTTGACACACAAAAGCTTAATTTATTTCATTATTCAATAAAGTCGAAATACATAGAGGTAGAGACTCAAAAGTAGCGCGACTAGTCCAAGATATGGCCGCCCGAGTTAGAGTGTGAGCAACCATAATCAATTAGTTTATTTATAATGATAATAACTAACAATACAAATAAATATCTTTGTTCAACAACAAAAAAACAATACAAATATCTTAATTTACATCATGTTTAAATAGCTATAAGCATGTTGACTATACCAAAAAACTAAGTAGGCTGGTGAGGCAAGGTCCCCCCCACCCCAACCTTTCACAATTGCAAAGCACCACTCGAGTTGAAATATTTGACCTTTTTTTATCACTTAAATATTTGACTTTTTAATGGAGTTAAACTTTAACTTCTAATATTTTTATTTTTATAAAATAAAGTTTAGTTATCAACAATAAAATAATTCTAAAAGTTAAAAATATATAGACTCCATAAGTAAAGGTAACAAATTTGATCACCTACTCTTACATATAAAAAAATTAAACTAAAAAAGAAGAATTTCCTTTGTCACACAAATAACAAAAATTAGTTACTGTTCACAGGAATTAGGACAAAGCTCAAGGAAAGCTCTTAACCATTATAAACAAATAAGGTTATTTCTTTATTGAGTTAATATAATATTTTTAATCTGTACTCAAAAAAGTATTTCTAAAAATAAAGCAAAATACATTTTCTTGATGTATCCAAAGGAATTTTCACCATGGACACATACATACAGATATTCTAACAAAAGAATAAAAATGTTCAAGATGACCATTGATCAGGTAAAGTGAGAAAGTATGTAGTCATGGCCTTCCTGAATCTTTTCTTGTATTGTTTAGGAGACACAATAGTAGGGGCAGCATTTTTAGGACCCCCAAGTATACCAGAAGCTTTAACCCATGTCTCTAAATGCTTGTCCCATGTGTATTGTCTCATGTAATCAATTATCCCCAATACTAGCTCCTTCTTCTCATCATCCACCCCAACTAGCAATGAGTAATCCATAACATCAACTGACTGAAACAATAACAACAATCACACAAATCTTAGTCATCAACAACCTTTTACAAAAATAGACACTATTGTACTAAATCGCGTATTGCAGAACAATAGCAGTTTGTTAGAATTCCACTATACTGTAACTTTGCTATACAACGCTAAGAAACTTTTAAGGGTTCGTTTGATCTGCAAAATATAAATACTAGAGAGAACAGTATAGGACAGTACAAGACAGAACATGACAAATGTTTAAGGTATTGAACAAATTTTGTCTTGAACGATGTTTGGTGCAGAAAACGTTAATTTGGTGTTTTAAACAACTTGTGATGAGGACAAAAAGTTGTCCTGTAGTTCTGTGGAGACAAGAATATCAATTTTTTTCCAGTCCCCTAACCCCCAGTTTGTCCAATCCAAGGAACAGTTTTAAAATTAAACACAGTACAACTGAATTGTCTTGTTAAGTCTCTTATTTTTTTAGCAGATTAAACGTATCTTTAATACCAAATAATAATAATAAAATGAAAAGAAGTTTAAGAATTTAAGCTTACTGCCAAAAAGGATGTGTCGTTCCACACAGCTCTTTCAAGTTTTCTCTTAGCCTTACTTCCAAGAAATATCGGTTTTGTTCTCAATGTTTCCAACAAATTCATGTCTAACATCACTTTGTTTGTCCCAGTTGTATCTGCATTGTACCTAGATCTTTCTGAGCCTTTAAGATCATATACCCTGGATATGTTTCTCTTGTAAAACAGATTCTCCATTACCATAAGATCTATCTTTGTTTCCTTGCCACCTTTTGGGTATTTGACAGTGACCTGTGTGTTAAAACAAAAGTTATATATATTATTTTAAAACTAAATTTAATGTTTATTCATTAATCTGGAAATTTTATACGGCGAGTGGCAAAATATGAATCTTACCTGATAAATACCAAGAATTTTGGCAAGACAAGTTGGGCCTCCCGAGTTTAACGCATCCATAAAGTATTTGAAATACTGCGGTGCAAATTCTTCAAAGGATTCCAATTCGGTCTTCGTCACTTGTTTAATTATAAACCTTTCATCTAATGACTTGGCAAAATATACATTACTTTTCCCTCCTTGAGCACTCCATCTCTGGCCACGGCTCAAGGATCGAATGAAATCAACTTCACTAGGGCAGCACTTTTTCCTGAGTGAATCGAACTGCTTCGCAAAATAGCAAGTGACAGAAAAAATCACTTTACCCCCAGCACCCAAATAATTGTCACCGAAAGAGATTTGCAGGTGTAGAGATTTTTTGTTGTCCCGATCCCGAATAAGAGAACTAATTGTAGATGGAGCTTCGTCAGATCCATAACTACCATAGTTGATATAATCCAAGTCCAAAGTGGCCCACGCAGAAAAGCCGGAGGAAGCTAAATCTTCTTTGTTTCTCTCGTGCGCATTCCAGCTACCATCATGCAGATCTGACTTCCCAGAAACACAATCTTCGTAATCCTTAGAACTAAGTGCGTAGGATATTATGCTGGAGTAATCATTATCATATACAGCTATAACTCTATCGCCACGACATGTTTGGGGAGGCATTAACCGAGCACCTTCAGCAATGTGAGAAATGGAGGAAATGAATGTTGGCGTGGAGCTCAGAATCAGATTTATCCTCTGCGACTCCCACGGCAACATATTAAAGTAATTTGGCAATACATTGGAGATGGGGTCTCTAACCATATTCCTGTAGTCTCCAGAAGCATGAAAAGATCGAAGTGTAGACATATGCAAAGATGACAGGAAGTCTTTTTTAATTCTGTCCTGAACTCTTGATGCTGAATCAAAAGATTGAACTCTGAATGGTTGTGTCAACCTTTTAACTGAAGTGTTGACTTGAACAGGTTGATCAGTTCCGCTCCATGCCAAATCTATTTGTTCGGAAAGATTGGATTCCTTTGGTGGTATACACTCAGATAATGCTTTGTTGGAAACAAATTCACCATCTGAATGTGGTTCTTCTCGATCAGGATAACACCCAGATGCTTCCGAAGCGCCGGACTCAAGGTGGCCATCTGGCTCTACCAGCTTATGACTATCATGAGACTCGTGCAATTTTGAAGGCCGGTAATTATTTTGCTCAAGCCCAGAGTCAAAACTTTGATCCTTATGAAGTGAATCAACTCTTAATTCATTAACATCTGCAAATGATTCATTTTCTTGTTTAATCTTGGAACTAAGACTTTTTTTAATAAGAGAGTCCAGTGAGTATAGCCGGTGATCCCAAGCATGTGAACAAATTAGAAGTGAACGTCTCAAACGATTTAGTTCCAAAATGTCTAAAGCCATATTTCCTTGCTCCACAGTCTCATTGGCCAATTTTAGCAAACTCTGTACAAGTAAATTCATCGATAAAACGTCAGAATAAGCATATACACATACAACACTTCCGTCTCCAACACCAAGCATAAACACTCCTAATATAATAAAGATAAATTGACCCCACATATAAAATTAGTATACTCACTAGATAATCCATTTTTTCTCTTAAAATCATATCTTTCAGATCCAGTACGTGGTTATGAATGTCGTAGGCATCTGACAGCTCATTTCCAATACCAGGAGACAGAACCTTTGTTTCCAATTGTTCGAGCGCATCTGATATCTCCTCATACAAGGTTTCCACTTTACTAAATAGCTGTGGATAAGAAAGAGTGTGAGAGAGAGAAGGTTAAAATTTTGATGCCAAGGAGTTGATAAAATAGTAAAGCAAATATTAAGAGTGTTGCGTAGAATTTGTTATATCACCTCTCCTGCCTCCTTTCTAATCCATTTTTCTTGGATGCCAAATTCCATAACAGATGGAGGCAAATGGACAGAAAGAACATCGATAGGGGAATACCGGAAGAAAACAACCATGTTCCCAAACCTGTTTATATCAAGTTGTATATAATTTTTCAAGTATCAGTAACCAAACAAAAATTGCATAAAGAAGCAGAATAATCGATTAATGAATTTCTTGTCTGGATAATTTACCCATAAAACCGGAGGCAGTCCCTTTGCAAAGAATGTCCGCAGGTAGCAACTCGATTAGCAGTTGCATGGTTTGAGAAGCTAAGTTCCAAGAACTTTCCAAAAGACAATCCCCACGCAGCATCCGACATAACAACCCTCCGAGTTGCTGGTGGAACTCCATCCACATGTGGACACCTCAGACACCGGTGCCACATCCAAATCTTGCCGTCTCTTTCCCCTGGTAACTTCACAGAGGGGAGGCGCCTAACATTGATTGTAAGATTTCCTTGTTGGTGAGTAAAACAAAGGACATGAGCCTCTGCCGGCTCTTTACAAGACTGGCAGCAAGATGTCTGGGGGAAAAATCTTATCATGTCAGTTCAAAATTAACCCGCTATCAGGCTAACAGCAAACAAGGAAAAATAAACACGGCTTACCTGATCAAATAGATCATCGTGGAGATATCTCCCGAGTGGCTTATCAAAAGAGCCGTAGAATTTTATGCGCAGCAACCTAGTGCGTTCACATACAGTTCCTTTCGATACACAATGACTGGAAAAGTACACTAATATGCTCTGGTGGGCTTCGGCGGCAGAAAAATACTCACCAGAAAACTCATCCTCATTAACATTGTCTTTTGTTGGGTTAAAAACTTCACACTCTCTCTCCTCTTGAAGCATTGTTTCTTGCAAATCTACACGCGAAGGGTCTCTAGACATAGATTCCCCCTCTGATTCATTATGCAAATAATCTGACTCTAAAGTCAAATTAGATGTTAGGTTATCACAGTACGGATCAGAGGGCACATTCTCAATACTATAATCCACCATGGTGCCTGTATATGAATGAAAGTTAAGTTCATTAAGATTCTCTGACACTGATCCAAGATTTCCAGTCATTATATCATGACCAACAGAGTCTTCCGCTCTAGAAGCCTCATCAGCCTCTGATTGGCACATGGTAGAAGAAAAGGTGTCCGATACTATAGAAATGTCAGTGTCAACTGTTACATTCTCTGGCATGTATATCGAGTGTTTTGCTATCATTTTAGGCAGGGTGGCACCCTCGTCAGCAAGGAATGAGGTCTCAAGAGATAAATGATAGGCTGCAAAAACTGCATATTGCACAACATGTTTAATTGTTTTCAGTTCCTCACGACACGTGCCCTTCAGTAAGACCTGCGGCAAGAATCCAAATCAGAAACAGAACAAATCTATAACTCTCTCATACACATACACGCACAGAAAGAAAGAACATGAAATATAAAGTCCAGAAGAAAGTACACGAGTAAATTACCGTGCATCCCAAACGACGTGGGCAACCTTCAAAGAACATTAATGTTTTGGATGGCTTCTTGTTGAACTGATTACCAGCCTCATGATCTTCCAAAATCCGGTCTAATCGGAACAATTCACAGTGTCCAAGTCGTGCTTTAGATAAACTATCCACTGATGGAGTGATAAGAGCACCAGTGCAACGAGCTATACGCTCAAGTAACGGCCTTTTAACATTCAAGACCAAGGAGATTTCCTTTGCTAGCAAATATTCCTGGGCTTGTGAAGCAACGCTTTTTTCTACCAGCAAAACATTTGGTTGAAGAGCCTCAATTTTCGAAATGATCATCTTCAGATGATCATTTTCCTGCCAAAATTAATAAATTGGTAATTAGTTCCAAGGAAAAAAAACAAACATAAACTAAGATACCTGTTGCAACAATGTATCAAAAGAAGCCAATTGATTTGGAACTTTCTGATATTCCAGTGCACCTCCTAGGAGTAGCAGTCTAGGTTTTTTGTATTGAGAAGTCATGCGCTTGTGCTTTATATTTTTTGTGCAAACAACTCCTTTGATAAGGGTGCTACAAAACAAGAACCATAATTTCACAGTTAACAACATAGAAGTGCCTAGGAATGTAGTGGTGAGTTACATACTACATAGGAAAATTCTGGAACACGCATTACCTGTCACTCGGACTTCCAGAAGCTACACATTTGACCTTTACATAATCACCGGGATCCATACTACCACCTTTGCTAGTGTCTGGTCTCACAAAGTTAGCAGCCTGCCATGCTACAGTTGCAACGATGTCTAGCCAGTCGGCAGAATCATTTTCCTTACCAACTTGAATTCCCTCTCCCTGTAAAAGTTGGGAAACAAGAGCTCTGAAATGCCCCTGTACGACAGATTTTAAAGGTTCCTTGTTTCCCTCATTGTGTTTCTCTTTTGCAGGAAACATATTAGATAGACTGCTAGTGGATGAGAATAGGGCACCTGAGTCACCAATATCATCATCCTCGTCGTCATATGCAAAGAAATTGCCTTCTACATCGGCATCTTCATCTTCAGGTGGTGGTGGGAACCAGATAAGACCGTTGTTTTCAAAATCCAATGGCCTCTGTGAATTCTCATTCTGGTTCCGGAAAATTGACAAGTCGTCAGAAAAATAAGTAGGGTTATATGCATCCTCAGTGGCAGAGTCAGGCTTTCTTAAAACAGCCGTACTTTGTTGACCAGAGGGAACATCATTCTGAGGAAAGGAGCTCTTCTCCTGCCCCTTCTTCTGGATAGGAAGCCCGGCCCTGCTGGAAGCAAAATCAATCCTAGAAGGGCTATCGGAAGGACTTGTCCCCACCGAATTATAGTTGTAATTGTCATGTCTAGCACTAACGCTACTTGAATCTACGTCTGAATTGTTATCACAATATGTACGAGATGGGCTGAGAGAGTGCTTCCCGAAATCTTCCGTGCCCTCTTCATCACTCCTACAATTGTAAAGATTAAGTTTCAAGCGGGATTAGATAAACTAGGCAAGAATGAGAAACATATTAAAACCTATATATGAGAGAACACATGTTTGGAAATTAAATCGCCAATGGAAATTTGCCCTCCTAGTTTCCATATAACAAAGCAAACGATTTCTATATGAAATCAGATATCTATGCAAAGAGATTTTAAAAGAAATACCAAAAATAAATTAAGACTAAACCATGAAAATTCATGCCAAAAATGTGAAATTATGATTACCTAAAGGTGGATGGAAAAGTGGATACTGAAGAAGGATGAGCACCAGATGAAGTCAAACTCCTACTGATCATTGAATGAGCATAATACTCACACTCTTGATCACGAAAATAGCGATCGAAGTGACCACCACAATTCAATTCAGCATTTAGTGGAGAACCATCTCTTTCGGTTTCACCACTAAAGCACGGTGAAGGCGGCTCAGGACTTCGTCGAGGACTCTCTTGTGGCGAAACAGCAGGATGCACTTTCTCAATACACTTCCTCTGCTGACCCTCGCACGACTTAGAATCCGAACAAAACTTGCAAGAACTAATGGTTTCCTTAAATCCACTATTATCATCAGATTCCGGATTCGGCAGATCACAACCTCTAATACACTTACCACACAACCATCGACCGCAACTTTTGCAGTTGTATTTATACTGAGTCATCTCATTAAAATTCCTATTACACTCACAACACATTTTGCAGACACTATCTTGCATATCAAAAGTCTCAGACAAATCACCTCCTCCCCAAGAAACCCAAGACCTAACCTTTTCTATTAGATCTAAAAATGAACTATCAGGTATTCCCATATAAGATATAATCACCCAATAGAAAACTCAGCCTCAAAAGTAAAAATAGCCTCAAATCTCTTCAACCTAATTTCACTATAGGAAAATTTCTTCCACAAAAAACAATAAAAATTCTATCTTTTTGCCACCAGAATACTAATTCACTACTAAAATTATCTAAAAACAAAATATCAAGTAAAGGGTATTGGTAAAACTAAAACTAAAAACTTAAAACTTAAAACTAAAACCCACAATAAAATTTGGGCAAAAGGGGTGAATGAGATTGGTTAAATAAAAATAAAAATTATTTCTTTTTATTTTTTTCTACTAATTCTTTTTTTTTGTTGTTTTTGTTGATTGCAATAAATCCTCACCTTGGGAATCAAATAATACCAAAGTTAGAGGCTATAGCTATAAAACCATAACAAAGAAAAATCAAGAAATCTGACAGAATATTTACACCAAAAATTCTACCAAAATAAAAACAACTAAATAGACCCCACAAAAACAATGATTTAATCTTTAATCCTTAATAATAATAGCAAGAAAAGATTGAAATGTTAATTAACCGATCTTTAAATCATGCATCATTGAAGAAAAGAAGAAAGACCCATGATTGAAAAGTAGGATATGGTTTGGTTTAGAAGTAAAAGGTGAAGTCTTTGTTAGAATAATGAAGACTCAAACTTAGCAAAATATAGAAGAAGAAATTGAAGAATGAAGAAGAAAAAGGGTTTAAATGCAAAGAAGAATAAGAATGAAAAGGAGAAAGAGAAGAAGTACGGAGAAGGTTCCCTTTCTACCGGAGAAGGCTCGCATCTCAAACAGCAACGCTACTCCATTTTTCTTACACATTGTGTTTTTTCTTTTCTTTCTCTCTCTCTGTGTTTCACTTTCTTTTCTTTTTCTTTTCTTTTTCTTTCCTTTTCTTTCACCTCTTCCTTCTCTACCTTATTCTTATAATATTTTATTTCTAATTTTATAATGTTTTTTGGAAATTTTAGTAGTAGTATTTTTTTGACAAAATCTTTGGAAATATTTTGTTCATTTTTTTTTTGTAAGTTAATATATATATATATATATATATATATATATATATATATATATATATATATTGTTCATTATGATTATGATATTGATTATGAGATTAATTGATTATATATTGTGATTGTGATTCTCTAACAAAATATTACACACGCATCTAATTGCAGCACACTATTGTACAATTTTTGTAGATTATTTTTCTAAAATATCTCGTTTAATATTTAAATGAGAAATTTGATTGAATTCACACCTAAAAAAAAACTTTATATTATGAAATTACATTTAGGTGAATTTTTTTCTATCCAAGATGTATTGTTTTTTTTTTTTTATGAAAGCTAATAAGAAGAAAAAAAGAAAAATTAAGTATGAAGGAAGAAAGTTCTCATTGCGTCATTTCTAAGAAGTTCACAGGCTTTTTGGAGGAGATGAATGAGTCAGGAGGTCGGCATCTGATGATGCTCCAAGTTTAGCGAAAAAGTTTTCACATTGATTCTCTTCTCTTAGTGTGTGATGGAGAGCATCATTGATTTGAGAGAGCAACTTCTTGATATCTTGGATCAACACAGAATAAATTGATACTTAACTTGTGGGTCTTTGATGAGGTTAACACATAGTAAAGAGTCAGAGTAGCAGACAAGTTCATCAATAATCATGTTTTTGGCCAGCAAGAGGCCTCTAAAGATAGCAGTCAGCTCCGCGAGCAAAATGTCAAATGATCCTTGAATGAAGCTTGCAAGATAGTAACCGAGTGTGTCTCTAATAATGCCGCCAATTTTAGCTCAAACATGAATACCGAGACAACTTCCGTCTAAATCCAAGATGTATTGTATTTCATAAGAAAAGTTGATTTAAAATATGAATTTTTAAATATAAATATATATGATATGATACTTAATTTTTCCTTTGAGATACCTATCCAATAATATAAATTGGATACCAAAATGTTCACCTTAAATTTATTGATTATTGTCTTTTAAATACTGATTTGTTCTTTTTTTTCAAAGATTATGGGAATTTCTCAAAATTCTTTTTTAAGTGAAGACCTAATTTTATCTCATATATTCTATCGATTTCATTTAGCCTTCAATATAAAGTAATATTTAAACTAATCTTTAATATTTTTTTTTTATCAGATAAAACTTTTTTACCGCCGAAGAATTTATGAGACACACAAGGTAGGTTCTCTTTCCAACCGAATTATTTCCATACGAATATATCAAACCCTGACCATATATACTTAAGGGCCCGAAATTTTGCCACTTAAACTAATTAATTATTGTAATCTTTAATATTTTTACTGTAGGTGTATATTGGTTCATATGTTTATTTTATTTTTTAACAAACCAAAATGATTGATATATATAACAAATAATCCCCTCAACATAAATTGTGTTAAAACAAACTGCAATAGTTTACATCAACAAAAAGAGAAATGTTAAAAGCAAATACATCAAAATCAACATTAGTTTAAACTCAAACAAAACAAATGGTTCGACACTTCGACCATCAATTATGGAGTAATTAGCAACAAAACCTTGATTCTTTGGCTTCAGCCACTAAAAACACTAATTTATCCTAATATCAAAGATCTTGACCAAAAAAAATCAAAGATTAATGTGTGTATTATTTTTTGTAATAACTAAATTGGACAAGAAAAAAATGTAAAGGACAAAATTCTATCCTCACTCTTTCTTTTTGCCACAAAAGACTACATTGTCACCCTATTTAAAATATTGTTATTGTTATTATATTTTTGTGCAAAATTAATTTACAATGCATGTCTCTTTTTGTCGCATAATATTTGGATTGAGTTTTTATAATAATGGTATCTCTCTATCCTTTCTAATTGGTTCCCAGTCAGCATGCTTAATGTGTTTTTTTTAACTCAGCGTGCTTAGTTATGGTTTAATTACATGCCATTATCTTGAATCCTATTATCCTTAATTAATTAAAAAAAATTCTTTCTATTTTTTAATACTTTGCCTGTTTTGATCCACTCGCAAGTTTTCTTGTTCATTGGTCAACATCAGTGTGTATATAATTTTGGTACATAACATCAGTGTGTATATGGTGGGCCAGATATTGAAATCTTTTAGCACTTTATATATATTTATATTTAATATAATTTAAAATTATTAAAAAATAGAAAGAAAAGTATATATGTAGCCAAAAAAAAGTATATATGTAGCCAAAATAAACTAAATACGTTTGTCATGTCGTCGTTTGACTTCTTGAAGGTGCTCGAATTGATAGGGTACAAAAAAATTAAATCTGTCCTCCAAGATGCTATTACTTCCGTCCCTTAAATATAATAGTACTCTACTTGACCAAATTGTATATTAATTTTTTATATATTAACCATATTTCTTTTAATAATATATAAATACAAATATTAACATATAAAATCTTGTTTGATTTGTTTTGATATGCAGTTTTAAAATATCAAATTTTTATAATTTTTACTACTAGATAATTAAAAATATTATTGATCAAAATTGTACATTGACATACATACAGTGTCAAACAAAATCTTATATTTAGGAACGGAGGTAGTACATCCGTGCCAAAAATATGACATTTTAACTACTACAATTAAGGGATGGAGGTAGTTTATCACACAATTAAGAAATGTATAAAATTTGTTTAAAAAGAAATGTAAAATGTTGTATGGAAAAAAGAAATTATGAGTTAATTTACAAAATTATCCTTCATTAATCGTATGAAAAAGATAAATTGTAGAATTAAAAGAAGAAATAGAAACAAATAGTTAAGGTAATATAAAGTGATATATAATTTGGTACAAATTTTCTTTTCAAAACGACATATATTTTAGTACGGAGGGAGTATTCAAAAGAAGAAAAAAAATTGGTTCAAAATAAGTGAGATTAAAAGGTGGTTAATATATTTATTTTGTTAACTGAATATTTTTTCAAATAATAATCATTAATTTTTTTAGAGATTAGTTAATCTCTTGGCTCTCTAATGGTTGGTTGATGTTATGCGTGGTTGACATTTATACTCTTTGATTCTCTCATTATTTGTAGATCTATTGAGATTTACAAGTTTCAAAATTTTAAATTTGTCTCTGCGTCAGTACCATTTTAATATATGTATCAATTTACATGCATGATTGATTTTAGACTATTGTGTTACCCTTGTTGACCTTTGTTTGATCTTAGACCTTTGGCTCGAAAGCATCTTATTGCTTGTTGTTGTTGGATGCAGAAAATGAAGTTAATGGTACGTGGACTTGTTGATGTGTCGACTATCGGTTCATTCGTTAGTCTTTAGACCTCTAGTTTAGATTTAGGTTTTCTTAATTTTCTTCTTCTTTCCATTCTTTTGTTTTTGTTTTTGTTTTCTTTCCTTTAATTTACATATGGGTTTATACCTCATCCCCCATGTTGTATTTAATTTTTATATAGAAATATTTGGCCGTGTCAATTTAGTTGAATGTCTAATTTTTTCTTTGATGCCCTCTAATCTCTTAATTTATGAAAAGAAAAAAAAAATTCTCTACACAAAAGAAATAGTTAGTCTCTAGTTGATTTATTCTTTTTTTTCATTGCTTGAAGATCACTACCTACTAATTGAAACCCTAGAATTAACTCCAAATCATAAGGTGAAAAAGAATTATATTATTATTATTATTATTTTCCTTTCAACCCACGTGTAATTGAACACGTCCTTCAATCTACACAAAACATGTTCAAAAAATCCTATATAAGTCTCTCAACAATAGCCTAGTTTAACTGATAAATATATCGAAATAGTTAAGTTGAATACATTAATCGATATTCGAATCTCGACTCACCTACTTATGTGTGTGAATTTTCAATAATTATTATCATTTCTGTCTTTCTATCGAGAAAAAATTACGTTGGTTAGTATATGTTGCCACCAAATAATAAAAAAGACAATTTAGTAAATTTTACTTGATTACATATATCAAATTTAAAATATTAGTTAAACATAATTCATGTGATCGACTCATCAACATTTTGGATGAATATTTAGGATGTGTTTGGTAAAAGAGAGGTTTGGTTTGGTAGCATAAGCTTGGAAAGGGTTTGGTAGGCAAACATCATCCATAAAGGTAGAGTGCCTGCTGAGTTGTGCCGAAAGACATAATGTCTTTTCTTTCCAAACTTATTTTTCCCATTATCTGACTATACATAAATGTAATGTAATTTTGGTAGACTATAATTATCATAATTTTATCCATTTCTTGGCGTGAGCAAAATTGGATTATTCAATCACATTTTTTTCAACTCTTAATTTCAAACATAATTAAACACAAGTTGGTATATACTTTAATCCTTCTTTGTGTCATATATTCATGATCAAGTAATTATGTACATCATTATTATACACAAATAGTCTATAAATAATAAATTATAGAAATTAATTAGAGCAAGATAAACCTCCTTTAAGGGTGTTAAGCAGACAAATTTGGTTATTAATTCTTCTTGTTCATGTCTTTTATGTTCATGACTCATCTCCATGTGGGACGGTATCATACTTTATGAGTTATTTTCAGTTGGTGGTAGAGAAGAATCCATCCAAACTTTTTTCTGGTCTATCACACCCTACTTTTCTTTCAACATTATGCTTGTCAAATTGAGATTAAGTAGGGGCCCATCTCTTGAATTATATTTGTAAGAGTAGGTATTTTAGAATATTTTTATTTTATATTTGCACATGTATGTATAAATAAATATAAAGACAAACTGCTAATGAATATCTATGTAATTAGTTTCAAAAATTAAATTTTAGTTAATAATATATTTATGATACCACCTAAGGAATCTTTTGATTGTCCCTTGTAATATTAGTCAGACAATAAATGAGGATAAGGCAACCAAATTACAATTCCTTTTTTAGCTTAACTGACTATAATTTTTTCCTTTTGTCATGTGATATGCATTTGTACTATTATTTTGCTTAAATACACTATAGTCTAATAAATTAAAATAATCAACATTTGAAGAGTATAAAACTATTGTTAATAATAATTGTATTAATGGTCAGTTTACAATTGTTTCATATATGAAATTTCAAATTCATTTTTGATATTACATTGATACTGAAAATGACAATTTAGAAATCTAGTGGGGTTAAAGAAAAATTTTCAGTATTAAAATCGCACACTTGAAATTTAGGGGGCCAAAAAAATTGCACAATTATGAAATTTAATGAACCGAAACTACAATTTAGCCTAAATTTTAATGGCTATCGATAAAAGAAAAAATACACTCCCTTCTCATAAGAGTCAAACATATGATGCATGATCTCTTGTCATCATCCACTACTTTAGGATAGAATTATAGTCTTTAAGCATAAAGATTAGCAATTGGACCTTAAGAGGGACTATTTACATATGTTTTTGGCAATTTTATGACTAAAATCATAGTAGCATGCATGTCTCTTTGCATTGGTCGGCTAGACCATATTACCAATAGCTTGATTAAGGACAAACCTCCCCACAAATAATCCTCGTTTCATTTCATGTCACGCTCAAATATTTTCTCTCTAATCAGTGGGTAAATATCACAATCATAGGTGGTGGCTGGTGATAATGCTAATGCTAATTCCAATACGCATTGTTAGCCTTACATGATCCTAATTTATCCTAAAAATTTGAAGGTAACATGACAACTGAAAAAGAGATTACATATAGAAGTTCGTAGGACTATATGGATATGGTAAAGTAAAGCTCTAGTCTAGAGGATACGGGTTAATTATGATTGATCATCCACTTTACCTAAAATTAGACCTATTTATTTTATGTTTTAAAAATTTGAATCTACAACTTTTAATAAAATATTACTCTTTCTATCTCAAAATTATTATTGTTTAAAGTTTTTTCACACATATTAAAAATATAATGATGATGTCAAAACAAATAATATTTTTACTAAATTACCCCTATAAGTTATAGGTTTATTTCATTGGAATAATGCATATAAAAATAATTAAGGATACAATTGAAAAACATTACTGAGAAGTGCGGAATGACTTTTATTTTGAAATAAGATTTTATTTTTATTAAAGTGACAATTGTTTTGAAACGGATGGAGTATCATATTTAATTTGTCTTGTTAACATGGATGGCTTCTAGGGTGAGGACTCTATCAAGTCCCTCACCAGTGAACCACTTTGAAAAATCAGTGACAATGACAACCATTAGATTAATGAACTACACATACACTATATACACTAGATCACACATTTACTTTTTATTTTTTATAAAATTAAACTACTAATTTTTTTTATCCAAATATCCCCTTTCAAACAAATAACACCAATTTATCACTCTTTCAAAATAATATACCGACATGCCCTACATTTGAAAGGCATATAATTTCCACTACTTAGTTCAGTGAAATTCTAAAGAAAATGGAATCTAATGGCGGGCGTTGGTTCCCACCATTCCACTGCTTCAAGCAGCAGAATTCTGAAGGCTTCTCTTTTTTTTTCTTTTTTTTCAAAAATCAAAGCAAACCCTAACCACTAACCTTAAACCCTAACCTCAAACCTTTACCCTAAAAATAAATTTTCTCAATTTTTATTAAATTACCAAAAAATTTATAATTACTTTTATATATTAATAAAAACCAAAAAAAAATTATAAACTCTAAATATCAAAATTATAAACCTAAAATAATTTTTTCATAACAAATTTAGATGATTAAATTTAAAGTTGATAATATTTATAAACTAATAAAATATTAGATAACATTGATAGAATGATAATAATTAAATTCACACAACTTTTTTGTTTTGTTTACGATAAAAGACACAACTTAAATAAAGAGAAAAATAACTATTGTTGATTTGAAGGGCCCTCAACATATGGACACTTGCTACGATTATGACCAGGTTGTTTGCATAACCCACAATTTCTTGTTTGTCTTGAAACATCATCATCCATTTCGGTCCTAATTCGAGTACTGCAAGGTCGACCTTTCTTGGTTCTTCGTGCATTTGGGTTAACGTGTAACACCTTGGTATTGAGGTCAAAGGTCTTTGTTGGGAACTACTTGAAAGGTTTCTTTGTAGACGTCAAACACAGTGTTAACTTTGAATCTGTCAAATATGTAAGCTTGATAATTTTGACGAACACTAGAACATGCAACAATGACATGGGAATAAGACATGTGTAATGCTTGAAATTTCCCACAATCACAATAACTATTAAGCAAATCGACTCTAAAATGTCTCAAAGGCCGACCCTCATGTTAGTCTAATGTTTCTTAGACTGAAAAAATATGAGATTGACGGTAAAAATGTGTGACCGTGTGACTGTTGGACTTATGCACCGCTTCATTAATTGTCTTCATACATTTTTCCGTATAAGCTTGTCCAAAATTTAACACGGCATGCCACTGCTTTTCTCGTTGCACAAATAATGAAACCAACTTGTAGTAAGTGGATGATAGATTTAAGGCAAGTGTACCAATTATATAGTCAAGTAGTAAAATATCGAACCCACAGGGAATGTGTTATTCACGCAATGCAATAGAACTCATACTTATTGGTAACAAGTAACGATTGAGGGGTTTTCATTTAGTTTGAATAAAAGAAACAACAAACACAATTGTTAACGGAAGTTTGAAGTCATGAAAAACGATTGGGTCCTTTGGTTCATTTGGTTGATCAAATCTTGGTACCCACTTGTGTTTCAACACAACTTTTATGATTACACTAACAAATTAATTATGCTCAATTTCTTGATAGTGTAACTCTCTCCCTTAACCATCAATTCTCCAATCTCTTAGCTCAATTTATGGTTAAGTGAGGTTTTCTCTACGTTAGTCTCTTTAATCCCAATTAACCAACCTAAATCTCTAAAGAGAAGGTTAATTGCACAATTATTCCTAGTTCCACTATTGATTCTTATTCTCATAAACAATCAACAAATTAAGATCATCACATAACTAGCCTAATCATGCAAAGTATTAAGATAGAGGAATAATTGAATAAAATCTCATCATATAATCATTGAAACACAAAATATGAGATTACATAGTTCAAGATCTAATAGACTAATACAACCAAATTTACCTAAGATCCAATCTCTAAGGGTTTAGCTACTGATAGTACTAGAGCTTACAATAATTACCATCTTCATGAGTTCTTGATCCATGAAAAGAGCTTCACTCAAAGCCACAAGTCTTCAATATCACTTAGATCTCAAAAACCAACCAACCCTTGCCAAAGAAATGAAGTTCTCTATTTATAGTCCAAGGATCAGGTGAAATCTGCGTGACACGCTCACAGATCTACGTGACACGCCAGATTCAATGCAGTATTATGCGTGACATGCCTAGCAGGCCGCGTTTCTTACCTTTTGTTTTCAAGGACTTCTTCGTTGCAGAGGAAGTAGATCCCTTTCTAGTACTCTTCTTTCTTGCAACTAGCGCTTTGGGATGCTGTTTAATCGGAGTGAATTCAGTAATCGTCGCAAGCGGTTGAACATCCATTACCACCGGAGAAGTGGTTTCTGGAACAATGGGGGAAGGTGAATCGTGTGCAGTGGGAGATGAAGTGTTGGTTGAAGTAGACATGATGATGGATGAAGTTTTTGAGTGTTTGAGAGATTGAGAGTTTGTGAGAAATATTTTGATAAGCAAAGAGAACGGCAAGAGGGCAGTTGAGAGGTTGAAAGAGAGTTTGTAAGGAATGATGATGATTGCGTGTGATTGTTTTGTTTAAGGGAAGTTGGGATACTCTTCCTTGATTTGCGTGCAATGAGCGGTTGAGGGGGGAGAAAATAACTGTTGCACGCCTCCCTTTCAATAACTGCTATAATTCCTCAATTAGGCAAATGCCTAACCACCTTCTTAATTTTTCAAATTGTGCAACATCAAGAGCCTTTGTAAATATATCTGCTAATTGCTCCTCAGTTGAAACATGCTCAATAGATATAATTTTTTCTTCAACCAAATCTCTGATGAAATGATGTCTGATATCAATGTGCTTGGTCCTGCTATGTTGTACAGGATTCTTAGAAATATTTATTGCACTCAGATTGTCACAATATAATGTCATAGCATCTGTCTTGACATTGTACTCACTCAGCATCTGTCTCATCCATACCAATTGTGTGCAGCTGCTACCAGCAGCTATGTACTGAGCCTCAGCAGTTGATAAGGAAACACAATTTTGTTTCTTACTAAACCAAGATATAAGATTGTTACCTAGAAAGAAACATCCACCAGAAGTGCTTTTTCTATCATCTGCACTTCCAGCCCAATCTGCATCACAATATCCTACCAACATAGTACTCTCTCCATGAGAATACAACAAGCCATAGTCACTGGTACTGTTCATATATTTCAGAATTCTCTTCACTTGAGTCAGATGGCTAATTTTTGGCTCAGCTTGGTACCTAGCACATACTCCAACAACAAATGTGATATCAGGTCTACTAGCAGTCAGATAGAGTAGACTTCCTATCATACTTCTGTATAAGCTTTGATCTACATCTTCTCCCTTATCATCAATCACAACATTTATGGATTCCATCATGACATTAGTTCTGGAGTTGAATACCCTATATGCCTTCATCACTTTTAGGATCCATCTTCCTTCTTGGTTCTTTGTCAGCTAAAATATAACATTTACTTCCAAACACATGAAAGTATTTCACAGTGGGCTTCATTTCCTTCCATAGCTCATACAGAGTTGTAGATGTCCCTTTTCTCAAGGTTACTCTGTTATGTATATAGCAGGCTGTGTTCATAGCCTCAGCCCAGAAGTGGAATGGTAACTTCTTAGCATGTAACATTACTCTGGCAGACTCTTGTAATGTCCTATTCTTTCTCTCTACTATTCCATTTTGTTGAGGAGTAATAGGAGCAGAGAATTCATGGAATATTCCTTCAGTCGTGCAAAACTCAGAGAATTTACTGTTTTCAAACTCCTTCCCATGATCACTTCTGATTCTAGTGATACCACATTCCTTTTCTCTTTCAAGCTTTAAACAAAGATCCTTGAATTTTTCAAAAGTGTTAGATTTCTCCCTGATGAAATAAATCCAAGTATATCTAGAAAAATCATCTACCATGACAAAAGCATACTTCTTTCCTCCTAAGCTCTCAACTTGCATAGGTCCCATTAAATCCATGTGCACCAATTCAAGCACTCTGGATGTGGTCAGATGCTGCAGCTTCTGGTGTGGCCTTTTTGTCTGTTTGCCTATCTGACATTCTCCACATATACTTCCTTCTTGAATCTGAAGCCTAGGTATGCCTCTAATGGCTCCTTTAGCAATAGCTTTCTTCATACTTTTGAGATTTAAGTGTCCAAGCTTTTGGTGCCACAAGCTCACATCATCTTCTTTGGTTACTAAGCAAGTAGACAGTTCAGCTTTGTCTTGAGATACCCATATATAACAATTATCCTTTGATCTTTCTCTCTTCATCAGTAGATCACCTTTACTATCTGTAACTAAGCATTCACTCTTTGTGAAGTTGACTTTCAGACCTTTGTCACACAACTGACTAATGTTTATTAGATTAGCTTTCAGCCCCTTCACATGAAGAACTTTGTCAAGTTTAGGTAGTCCTTCATTGATTAGTGATCCTATGCCTTTGATTTCCCCTTTGGCTCCATCACCAAACGTTACAAAGCTTGTAGCATATGGCAGAACATCTGTCAAGTAATCTCTATTTCCTGTCATATGTCTTGAACATCCACTATCAAAGTACCAATCGCTTCCAGATGATGCTCTTAAAGAGGTATGAGCAATTTGAGCAATCTCCACACCCTCAGATTCTGTTTGATTCGGATCATCATCATTGCTCTTCTGCTTCCACTCTTTCTTGACATTTTTCAGAATAAGTTCCATATTCTTCAAAATCGGTTCAGCATTCTTCAGAATAGGTTCAGCTTTTGATATATGAGCTTTAATAAGGTACCCATACAATTTAAAGCAGTAAGGTCTGATGTGTCCCTTTCTTCCACAATGATAACAAACTCAACCAGAATATCTTCTCTTAGGTTTAGTGTAGTTTCTGATTGTTTGTTGTCTCACCTGATGCTGGGGCATCTGTCTTGACATAGTTGGATTATAGGTAGTAACAGACGGGACAAACTTCTTTATAGGCACTGTTTTCTGATTCATTAGTGACTTGTAATTGAACCCAATTCCTCTTGTATCATTAGACTTTTGTCCTGTCTCTAGAATTTCTTCTAGCATATCAGTACCTGTGTTCAGCATCCTCAATTGCTTGTTCATGTTGTCAATCTTGGACTTATATAGAGTAACATCACCCTCTAGTCTTGAATTTTCTTCCTGAAGTTTGATTTTCTCTGCCTGTAGTATAGCAATAGTCTTCTTTTGCTTGATCACAGTGTTACCAACCTCTAGGCTTTTGAGCCATAATTCCTTATAGCATTCAACTAATTCATCATAAGGCATATCATCATCGTGTGACTCAGCATCAGAAGCACATATCCCAGTTAAAGCAATCACATGGTTAGCTGATTTAGACTCTTCCTCAGATTCATCTTCATCAGACCAAGAGACAGTCATTCCTTTCTTTTGCCTCTTAAGGTACGTGGCACATTCAGTACTGATATACCCATATCCTTCACATTCATGACATTGAACTCCTTTGCCTTGGCTTGTCTTGTCATCTGTCTTTGATTTCCTCAGATTGTTGCTGTTCCTATTACTGCCGTGGCTGTTGTCTGGAGCATGTGTCTTGGCATTTCTATCAAACCGTTTGAAGGCTTTATTGAATTTCCTCCCTAGCATCACAATGGTTTCAGATAAACTGTCATCAGTTTCCATATCACTCTCCTCAGATTTGGAGGTAAACGCAATACTCTTTGTCTTCTTTTCAGATCTCTCATTCGCAATTACTTCAAACGTTTGCAAAGACCCTACTAGTTCACCCATTTTCAATTCTGAAATGTCCTTGGCTTCCTCTATGGCAGTAACCTTCATGTCAAACTTCTTAGGTAAAGACCTAAGCATTTTCTTCACCAGGTTTTCTTCAGAGATCTTTTCTCCCAAGGCGTTAAATTGATTATCAAACTCAAGCATTCTCATGTGAAAGTCTTGAATGCTTTCATCATCCTTCATCTTTAAGTTCTCAAATTTACTGGTCAACAATTGCAGCCTTGAGCTTTTTACCTTTGAGGTACCCTCATGAACAATTTGGAGCTTCATCCATGCATCCTTTGCAATAGTACATTTTTTTATTAGTTTGAAGATGTGCGCATCGACTCCATTGGTTAAGGTATTTAGAGCCCTTGAATTTGCATTGGCTAATGCTTCTTCATCCTTGCTCCATTCGTCCTCAGGTTTCAGCTTAGTGATGGTCTCCCCTTCCTTACCAGTAGTGACTACAGGAGGTTCCCATCCTACAACCACAGCTCTCCATGTTTTGTGATCCATGGATTTCAAAAACGTAGTCATTTTAGACTTCCAGTCATCATAGTTTGCATCACCAACCAAGAGTGGTGGTCTATTCATCAGTCCTCCTTCTTTGTCCATCTTAGCCAGAAATATCTTCCCTGGAGCTCACCCAATCAGGCAGGGTGCCTGCTCTGATGCCAATTGAAATTCTGGCAACCAGACAGACAAATGCTGTGCACAACGTTAGAGCACTTGTCCGAGCACTTGTCACACAATAATAATAAAACATAACGTTGCAAGTAAAATAAACGTGACTGAAAGATAAATAACACAGTAGGTTTGTTAACCCAGTTCGGCGCAAAATGCCCTAGTTTGGGGGATACCAATCCAGGAATGAACTCCACTATAATAGTTCTAGTGAAAAGCACAACGTAGACTCACTACTTGTCTTTGCACCACGACCCTACCAATGGCTGCTCTACCTAGGAACTCCTAAGTATGAGACCCCGTCTCAATTCCCACTAACAGTACAGACAGCACTGTTAAACATACACTTGTTCGTTTGTTTGAATAAGAGACACACTCTAAGAACACAACTAACTCCGTACTTAAAAGCTTAGGAGCAGTACACCATTACAACTCAAAACACAGAGTACTTGACTTGAATCAAAGTGATACAATCAAGTCTCACAACTAACAAGAAAACCTAAAACCTTAAGACACACGCTTTATTACACACACGGTTTTTCACACACAAAACTAGGGTTTGTGTTTACATATATATAAAACTGAGCAGTCATTGGTTTGGGTTTCAACACACAGCTTGGACGTTGTCAGGTCCAGCAAATAATTCTTCATGAGCAAGAATATTGTTTCCAAAAATATATCAATATTAATTATGGAAATACACCAAGGCAAAACAGCCTTTTACAGCTCATTAAACCTGCGCGTCTTGATCAGCACGCTAGGTTAAACATAAAACTTCATAGAATCTTCAGAAGATCTTGCACATAAATATAACGCGAGCTGGCGCGTAACAATCAGACAATACAATGCTGTTCCACTTGCTACAGCATTTGTCTCAGCATTGGCTAGTGGTTGTTTTTGCAAAATGTAGCCAACATACAAAAATCCAACAGAAATTTTACAGAACAATGCTTGACACGCCAATATTAATGCGTGACACGCCCCATGGCAGTGTTAATCCATCAAAAATAAGCAAATAATGCATGACACGCCAAAAAAATGCGTGACACGCCCTGCAAAGCTCAAAAACACTAGTAATTGCTTCATCTTTTCTTGTAGCTCAAGTTAACTCTCATCTATTGATATTCTTCATGATAAAGGACTAAAAACAACTAAAACACCTAAATTTGACTTGAATATTGCTCAATAACATAGGATGACATGAAGTCATCAGTGGACTTCACCAAAGTTGTAATATGAAGGTTTCGAGCACCCTTTAACATAGAATTCATAGACTCAGCAAGGTTGGTTGTCATGTGATCCCATCGAAAACCATCATCGTATGATTGTGTAAGTACTCCCTCCAATTAGTGGCGGAGCCAAGAAAAAATATTTAGTGGGCCATTAAAACAATATAATATATCAATTTAAAATTAAAAATTATATTGCCAACAACAGTGTAAGTTATAATAAATATAAAGTTGATCATCAAAAATTTCAATTAAATACATTTTTTTTATAAAAAACAAAACTTTCACATGATTAATGAAGTCCACCTGAAGTGGTGTCACATCAGAAGGCAATTAGCTAACAAAAGTAGTATATAACATAGTAATTAAGTTGCTAAACAACACACATTAAGTATTTAATATCCATAACAGGAAATATTGCCAAGGCTGCGGTGACACCACTACACCCCCTCAGAGGAAAAGTTGGGGAAAGACAATGGATGGCAGCAGTATCCGCTTTCGAGGAAAGGAATTAAAAACAGTAAATCAAAATAAGGAATTAACAGGTATAATTTCATCTGACTATAACATCTGTTAAAAGCTAAACAATTATGCACACTGCTCTTTATGTGCATAAATATCCTTTATGAAATGTTTGTTTTTTCAGCTGTTACTTCAATAGACACCACTGTAATTGAAACCTTATATGAACTTAAAAATATGTTTATGAAGAAGTCCCTTAAGGTGCAAATACTATCTGACATTGATTGAAACATAATACTCACTCCGTCCTTTTTTATAAGACTCCGTTTGACAAAATTGTACTATTCACTTATCTTGTTTTGACCGTATTTTTTTAATAATACATAGATGTAAATATTAGCATATAAGATCTTGTTTGATTTGTTTTGATGAATACTTTCAAAATATGAAATTTTTATAATTTTTACTATTAGACAATTAAAGATATTAGTGGTCAAAATTGTGCATTGGCATACGTGCAGTGGTAAAAAAGGGTCTTATAATTAGGGACGGAGGGAGTATTATTCACTTGCTACGAATATGGACACTTTCTACGAATATTGTTGTTAGATTAAACCCTAATTTAATCTAACAACAACTTCATTCATATTGTTCGATGTCTGAGCCTGACACATTTCCTTTAATTCAGCCTTCACTTCTTTCCGCTCACCATCAATAGAAGAAAGCTTAACGATAATTTGCTTAGCCACATTTTTGAAATAATCAACACCTGCTACTTCCTCAAGGTCGGAGTTTAAACTCCCTTCAACCTTGTTCTTATCCACCGGTTTCGATCCGGAAATCCCTTTAGCCTTGTTTTTATCCATCAGTCCGGAGCTCATCCATCGATTCTGATCCGAAAATCCGTTCAACCTTGTTATTATCCACCTGTCTGGAGGTCACTTCGTCCTTGTTCTTCTCCACGGTTCCGACTTTGGTCCGAAACACCCTAGTCTTGTTATTATTCATCGGTCCATGGGTTACTTTAGCCTTGCTCTTATCCACCAGTTTTGGTCCAGAGCTCACTTTAGCCTTGCTCCTATTCACCGGTATGAAGCTCACTTCATCCTTGTTCTTCTCCACTGGTTTCGCCTTTGGTCTGAAACTCCCATCAACCTTGTTATTATTCATCGGTCCAGAACCAGCAACAACAACTTCTTGTGTCTTCAAGATCTTGTATTTTTCAAGAATCACAGGACCTTCTCCAAATTTGCTTAAAAAACCATGCTTATCCTTATCTTTACACCCGCCCATTTTTTCCTTAAACTAGCTACAGTCATCCAGTCTTCAATGCCAAAATCCTTCCTATTTTCTCTGTTTTTTTTTCCAATTAGTGCCAAATTTGGCAACTACAACAACTATTATCTTTACATGATCATCTGAGTATTTGTTTCTCTCAATTTTCTCCCCTTTCGCTTTCCCCTTTTCCATTTCTCTTTCCCAATTAAATAACACTCTACTTGTATTAAATGACATGAAATCATTAACAATTAATTTCAACTAATAGTTGCGCAAAGTTGTTGATAAAAAAATGTTTTAATATATTACATCTAAACTAAAATGAGAATTTTTTTAACAAATACTAAAATGATCAGAATTATTATTCTTAAATAAAAATTGTTGTGATTGCTTTTTGTGAAGAATATGGACATTGTAAAATTTTTATTGATAATAGTTGTTTTTTAAATTTATCATTACATTTGGTCTTTAAACTAATAGGTAAATAAATATTTTTTAAAAGATATTTCTTTTTCTCTCATTTAGTTAATTATAATAACTAAATAACTTTTTATCAAAACTATTAAATACACAAAATTTGATTTTTTTTTATTACTCATAATAGTGAATATTGAACTTTTTTTTTATGAAAAATGTAACAAATTAGTATAATGTATATTATAATAAAATTGTATTTTTTTCTTATACAAATATTTTCTTATAAATAAAATAGTGGGAAAATAACTTTAAAATGATGTTTATTAATATAGTAAAAAAAATTTGTACAAAACTTAGGTGCATTTTTTTATGGTTCTTAACATAACAAACTATGATGTTCTCAAAGTTTGTTATAACCGCAAAAAATGAATTCTATGTTAAGAACCATACGAAAAATATCCAAAAAAATTCATCTAAGTTTGTACAAAAATGCTAAAATTACAATGAGTATGAGTTTAACTAGGGACCTCGTGCAAGATAAGAATCTCATTACTATTCAAAATAAAAAAAAATAAGAATCTCATTAACCACTAAGACACTTGTTTTAAATTGTGTTTTTACTCGCAAACAAATATATACTATACAGTAGCAATTTTATTAATAAACCAAAAATATAATAGCAATTTCATTAGTCGTTTCCATTTTTGGGGTGGGCCGTGGCTCGGCCAGGCCACCCCCAGGTACCGCCAGTGCCTTTGATTTTAAATATAAGTAAAATTTAGTTAAAGAAAATTGATATATTTGGTGTAAATTTTAGACTAAATACACTAATTTTTTCGGTACAAAAATACATCAATTTCTTTAAACAAATTTATTTATATTTAAAACCGGAGCAGTGTCTCATATTTCATATTTATAGAAAAGTTAATAGTCATGTGTTGAACTTCTAGTAATTTTAGGTCACTGTGAATTTTTTGATCAGACTATTATGGATTTCACTTCTCCCTTAATCTTAAGTTGCACTTTGATATAGAATATGTAACAATCCATACGCTTTTTCTTCTTATTTTTCCTTCTCATATAGAAGAGAACGAGGAGAAATTCGTTAATTTCAGAAGTAACTCTGAGATGATTTATTTTGCTTAATATCTCATTATTCACGTTGAATTTCACAAATCCAACCGTCTAATAAATTATAGTTTTTATTGAATAGATCAACTCTACAAGTTTATTTTTGTCACATTTTAAAACTATTTGATACATCATTAAATAATTTCAAATGAACGTATGTATAATAAGCTTTTAAAAAACACAAGTAAATATCAACGCTTTACATAGCTACAAATTTCGGATTTATATAAAAATTTATGTGCTTGATCATTGTTATAACGATAATAATCAACAATTGGATTGGTGAAATTCATAATGATATATTAAGAGGAGTAATAAGTCATCTCAGAATTATTTATGGAATCAACGGATCTCTCTTTTTATTTATGTAAAAAATAGAAGTTATTTGTTGTCCTTTTATCATGCTAAAAATATTTTTAAAAAAAAATTAAAAGAGAAGTTTCTCAAAATAACTTCTCTTCAAAACCAATTTTTAAAATTCTCAAAACCTATTTTCTTTAAAACTTATAATTAACAAAGACCCTTAACGTTCCTCTATTTTCTCATTACAGAATTTGGTAGCTCCTCTCAACTCCTAAGTAGTGATCACAATAGTAGTAGTTTTTACTTTTTACTAGGGCGGTTGTGGGTTAGATGAGTCAAATTTAACCAAACTCATATTCAAACTAATTAATTGTCTTTGATTAGGGTTGAGTATCCAAAACATATGTTTAATTTTTTTTTTTTATAAGCAACAATATATTATAAGGGAGTATTCAAACCCTTACAACAAAAAATATCAGATTAAAAGTTCTGAAGACAAACAAAATGATCATTGCATCAAAAGGAGAAAGGAATGAAGGAGTGAAGACCACAACGACTACTAAACGAAAACCAATAAAAAGCTTTAACACTATCAATTAAGAAAGGACCACTTGGAGACCGGAACCAATTAAGCTTCCAAATACTTCAAATAGTTGCCAACCAAATCACATGCCAAACTCTGTTTCCTTTGTGAGACCGGAACGTATGTCTCTATGAGCAGGATTTAATGGTTCAATTTTATTTTTGTGTATGTCTTTAGTTCAAAATTCAAACCCTGTACCTGAATCAAACATTTTTTTAGTTTTAATAGTTGGTTAAGTTAGATTTAAATACTTAATTAAACTATGTCAAAAAATGGGATTGGAATGATTTAGGTAATGGAGTTACACAACCTCAAAATTATATTTTCTCTGGTCATTATTATAAGCAAAAAAACACTTCAAATTTTAGTCACTATTATAAGCAAAAGTTAAATACATTTAAAATAATTAATACTACTATTTTAAATATACCTTTATTTAATTCTACTTTTTAATAATTATTTCAGTACTTTATGTTTTGGTACTTGTGATTCAAAATAACAATACAGTAAACTTAACATATATCTTACATCAAATCAAAAAAATTAATTACACTTAACTAATTTTTTTAAATACCATGTAAATAATATTTTTAACTTATAATAGTGACCGAAATGAGTAATACCCATAAACATCATTTACTTCTTATTGTATTTGACTTGTTCCAACTTTCAACAACTACTTTTCCATAAAAAAAATAGAAAAATTAAGCTTTCAACAACTACTCAACTCTAAAGCCATTGTTTATTGATTATCCTTGCATGACCTTTTATCATAAAAATTAAAAAACTATTAAGTGAAAACTTAAAAGGAAATTGTATAAAAGATCATGCAACTCCATATTCACCGTAATAGTATATATGTTTGCAGAAGATACATACATATTCCCGTGATTCATTGTGATTCTTCAAAATCACGGTAGTTCACTGTAATAATTTCATATCAACTATGATACCAAATATACAAATAGAAATAGGTAGAAACTACTGGTTTGTTTAATTGAAATTGGGTAAAATTAATATTCCTCTACTTTTTTTGGTACAAAAGTTTGGTAGGTCCTTTTAGTAGAAGTGATAATAGTAATTTTTACTGCATGTGAGTTGTTTCAACTACTACTCAAAATAGCAGTAATTCATATTCCACTGGTAGATAGTGGTCCTCCTATGATCCATTACTCATAGATGTATCTTTCTGAGTGTCTGGCAAGAACCCATTATTTATAGCAACTATAATTCCAAAATACAATTCACAACCTTTAAGCTATAATCCAAACATGCCCTATAGGATTCTATATTTGGGACTTACCCTTACATGAATAGGAGACCATACCCTACAATAAAATTAAATGCTTATAATAAGTTCATACATCAGATTTCATGTTGGTTGTGTGATGAAATTGAAACAGTTGTGATTCTGTGTAATAGGGTTTGTCTTCATTTATATGGAGAACATCAATGCAGACAAGAGGTGGTTAGAACAGATTATATGGTGCCCATTTTTATGTGTCTCTGTTAAATACTTTATGTACCAACCATATGGTCATGCTCATTTAATTAATTAATTAAATGTATTGAATATCATATAGTATCATATATCACTTCTTTTTCTTTTTTTTTTGGTTACATCATATATCACTTCTATTTTGACCATTAATTAATTGAAAAACTCGTGCAATTTACTATCTCACGCAAGGAATCAGATTATTATTTATGTAGAGAGGGGCCTGCTTCTGGTTTTTATAAGTGCCTTAAAAGACAAGTTGTTGGTTAAAGAATTTTATGAAATAACTTTTTTAAATTAAATATACCAAGATAACTTTTTTTATCTCAACTAGTACTTTTTTTTGGGTACAAATCTCATCTAGTGACTTATTTAAGTGTTGGTATATTTTATTTAATTTATTACTCCCTTCGTTCCTTTTTACTTATCGTTTTAGAAAAAATATTTGTTCTTTTTTCCTTGTCGTTTTGGTAATTTAGATTATATTTTGCCTATCATATTCTCTTTAATTTCCTATTTGTTTTTATTGACTAAATTTTGTGTTTTTTTTTTGTTGAAACAATATAATCTTTTTATTGTATACAAATTTTATTTTATTTTTAAATAAAGTTTGTTACAATTTTTTTAGGAATAGATAATATTGAAGAAAAGGTAAGAAATTATTGGTGCATTAAAAATATGATATGTATTTAAAAAATGGCATAATAGAAAAATAAGGTGTAAAAATATGCTCTCCTAATTTAATCTTTTTTTTTAAATGACAAGTAAAAAGGAAATGAGAGAGTATAAGAAAATTTTCAATTGGAGAAGAACCGCAAATCAATATACAATCGTTAGTCATATGGATTACAAAACAGTACATGCATGCCCGTCCTTTTTAAGTTAACCCAGCTTAAGCCTGCTAAAAAATTGAGATGAGTTGAGTTAATTTAGGTGGCCAAGTCTAAAATTCAATCCCATCCGATTTATTGGCGGATATGCGCACAGGTGGGCCGGCCCACCAAATAATTAATTTTGTTTAGCACTTTTACAACTATGCTATTACAAAAATATATATTTATTTATTTTTTAATTTTTTTAATAAACAAACAAATTTTTGTGAAACTCAAATTTTTAAGACAAATCAAACGCCAATACATCATTAACAAACCTAACAACATAATTAAAAAATTCGACATAATTAATACCAAAAAGCAGGTATAGACAAAAAAGAGCAAGCAATCATAAATTTTAAGAGATAGAGCAGCGGCGGAAAGCAATTTTAAACTTGACACGTATATGAAAGAGTAGAAAAAACTTAAATTTTAAATAAGTGTTCTTATGAGGTTGGATGAAACTATTTATTTTCTTTATAATTTTATCTTACTTCTTAAAATAAAAAGTTAACGAGTTAAATGGTCTGTCCCGCCCCACTTTTTTTACGAGACGAGTCACATAGAAAAATCGAGCTCAAACCTTCAACTCAGCCTATTAAAATTAGCAAGTTAAACAGGCCGGCCCGACAGATCAGGCCCGTTCTGCCACCCCTAATTAGTCATAGATATATAAACTTGGCGTAAATTCTAACATTATATGTTTGGCAACATGAGCATGTATGTATAATTATAAGGTTTAATTGCATTATTGACCTTCTTAGTTTCATAATTGTGTGATTTTTGCTCTTCAAGTTTAAAGTGAGCAATCCCTCAATTTTGCTCATTTTGCATTTACCAATACTCATACACATTTTAAAAATGCTAACATGACTTATTTTAATGATGTGCAATCTTACCAACATAAAATATGTGGAGATGTCATGTCATTAAAGTAAGTCATGTCAGCGTTTTTCCGATTAAAATTGATCAAAATATGTATGAGGTTGATAATTAAATGTAAAATAAAGAAAGTTGAAGAGTAAAAATTACTCATTTTAAACTTGAGGGTTAAAATCGTAGAATTATAAAACTTATGAGATCAAAAATGCAATTAACCTTAGAAGGATAATTAATTGGACATTTTTATACATACAAACATCAAAAATATTATAAACTTTATTTTTATAAAGCTCACTAGAAGAAATATGTATTCCTGTACAAAAAAAAAAAAAAGAAGAAATATGTATTGAAGTACAAACTAAAGAATTTAAAGAAAGATTATAGTAGTTAGTAAGTTAATTAGCACAACCATTAATTTTCTTTTAAATATGACAGAATTGTGCGCACTAGTCCAAAGTCAAAGTATTTAAATATGCACCAAAGTGAAATTTGTCCCACTGAACTTGAGTTGTGCAACTACGAATATTATTATTAGTTCACATTAAAGTATTTTAATTATAATTTTGGTCCTCTTTTTTTTTTAAGCAACTAAGAATGAATTTATTAGAAATGCGCGGTGAGCACAAAGAGTGCTACACCGACAAAATTTTTGGTCCCCATATTTTTAAATCAAACCATTTTGGTATCCTTGTCATAATTTTATGTTTAAAAGCAGTGGTTTAACATATTTTAAATGAAGTGACATACAATTCAATGATATTCAATAATTAGAAGTTATAAAACTATAAGAATTTTTTTAAAAAACTTAGATTTTAATTTAAGAAGTTATTCATTTTTTGTAATTGAATTAATAAAAAAAACAATTAATCCACTTTGATAAATCTACATCATCATATCGTATGTCACAACATTTAAACTATGTTAAATCATCATTTTTAAGTATAAAAATATGATAAGGGGGCCAAAAGCGTATGATTTGAAAATAGGGGAACAAAAATTGTGAAATGACTCAAAATAAGAGGATTAAAATTGTGATTAAGCCTAAATTCTTTGAACAAATAATATTTTATACACTCCGACATAAGATTAATGTAGTTTGTTTTTTATTTTTCATATTTTAATGCGGTGTTTATTTAATTCAAGTTAAAAAAAGTTAAGTTTTAATCCGGTATAAAAAAAAATTAAAAAATTAGTTTTGATTCCGTGTAAACCTTGGCGCCGGACTTATCTTTGGAAAGTCTAATTTCTATCACACATAACTTAAAAGTTACAAATGATGATTTGTGGTTTGATTATTTTTTTTTTCGTAAACAGTGAGAAAACTGAGATTTGAACCCCGATCATGATATCCAACCTAATAATTTCGACAATTTTTTTATCAATTATGCTAAGGTTATTTTTTGTTGTTGATTAATTTAAAAGTGCATAAAAATTATTCTCATAATTTGTTTAAGTTAGCTAGAAAACCTCAAATTATTCGGTCTCATATGCTGCTGCAATGCAATGGCTTGCTTATATATAAAACGATAAAATTTATCACATTGATTTCAAAGTTGCGGCAAGACTTAAACATGCACTTGTTGGCTTCAAGATTGGTCAAGATAAATTAATTTGGCAGAACACAGAATTTGAACTTTGAAAAAATGAAGCCTTTTTCAAGACAGAGACGTAATGAGAAAAAGACTGTGGGGGCAAAGTGGAAGAAAAGAATCACGATTTAGGCGGAAGAATGTAGACTCTTGTATCAATGTAATAATTTATTTAGGTTCAGATTAATTTGTAAAAGATAAATATTATATTGAACAATAAAAGATAGAATAACTTACTCTACAAATTTTAGTTTAACTAATAAAAATGTGTTGATAGGTCATATATTTATGTTCGTGGTTCGAAATGTTAGTCTCTCTATTTTAGTGTGAGTTTTTGATACGTAGACGATATAACAAAATTATTATAAACTCACTCCTAAAGTGGGAGAATTGGAAATTGAACCTCAATCATAGATGTCCGACCTATTAATTTCAAAATTTTCAGTTAGTTGAACCAAAATTTTTAGACATTTTGTATGAAATTTTAATAACTTATCATTTTGTCTATATAAAACAAAAATAGTATAACACAAAACACAAGACATAAATATTTAAAGTTTTAAATAAATTTTATCTTTTAAAATGATTTGTGGACTAAGTTATTTTAATATTTTAAACAACTTGTTAAGATGATAAAAAGGAAAGCTATGATACAACAATTTCAATTTTTTCAATTTTTTTATCCCAGTTTGTTCAATTTTAAAAAAAGCTTTACAATCTTCTACCAACAAAAACAAAAACTTTAAAATCAAACCGAATATAATTGAAGTTAACCGAATATAATTGAAGTTGTCATATTCAATCTATTATTTTTTTATCAGTCGAGAATCCAGATTAAATAGACTCTTAGAATAAAATTATATGTTTGTCATCCTAGAGACAAATCCATAGATTATGTAAAATTTCCAAATTCGTCGATCAAAGTGAAGTACATGTCTGCGTTATTTTCTCTTTTTGTTTAACAATTTGTCAATTTTTTACTCTAAATAACAAACACAGCTAAGCTTCTGTTTGGTTCTAGTGGGAAATTAACTAATAAATAAACACACTAACAGAGTAATATACAGTAGAAATGAAATAAAATAAAATAAAATAAAATAAAATACTCACAATTTGCAAAAACTTGTGAGGAGCAAAGACAAATATATGACATCAAATAAGACAAATAATACACACAAAAGACATTAAGATTTTACTGTTTACCCAATGTTGAAAATCAAGAACTACGTGTCTTGAACATCAATTTAGTGGACTAATTAAAATGACTTTCACCCTTCTTTTCTATCTTTGGTGGTTGCTCTCTTTACAAAAATAATTTGGTATTGTAATATCAATAATATTTAGTCACCTTGCCAAAATATTTTGATTTAGTCGCCGTAGAATCAATTATACAATAAATTTGAGTTCGTTACTTAGATAGAGAACAATGTTTGAGTTTGATATCTACATATGAAACTGTATTTTTTCATAATATTTACATTTGAAGGGTGTGAAGGATGTAGATGCTGGTGTTGGATCATAAAAAAATACTACTCGCTAATTACAGTGTGAAATGAGTTAACTACCTAGATAACGAAAGATATTTAGATCATTTCTCCGCGCAAGAAATAGTAGGGATGCAAAAAGTAATTCTAATATTTGTATATCAACTATAACTCAGAAGCATAGGGGCACTCTGGCCCAGCCCATACGTGCAATCCTTAGTCCTTACTGTTAAACATTGCAAGCCCAACACTTTGAACCACGTTTGAAAATATCATGTGCATGAAAACAACAAGAAATTACTTTATAAATGAAGTTTTGCTGGGGTCTATTCTTCAAAATTGTAAATATAAAATTTCTAACAAGAATTAAAATGTAATATTCTAATAAGAAAATGATGATAAAGATTTTTGTAAAAATCAAATTATGAGTAACAAAAAGACCAATAGAACCAATTATTCTAAACAAAAATAAAGAATGTACCTATAGTCTTCTGCATTTTTTGAAAATAATGAAATTATTAAAAATTCACACATAAAATAGAGAAATTGAAAATCAAACTTTAACCATGAGTGTTTGATCTATTGATTTCAACATATTTTTTTTTTCTGAATTGAACTAGAATTTATGGTGTGATTTCAACTATAGTAAAAAGTATAATTGTGGGTGCGGATTCATGAGAGATATTGTGTGTTGTGATATAAAAGAGGGGTTGCATATGAACCGGCAATAGGTCATATTCACGTATGTTTCAACTCTCAAGAGTACATGTTAAACATCTAAAATATTGTATTTTACATTAAATATAGTACAATGAGTTTAACTTTTAAAAGAACAAATACACAAATTTCAAATAAAAAAAATCTACATTTAGTTCGTTAGACACATGTAAATCTCCGTCTCAAAATATAAGAGAAAAAAAATAACCTAATTTATTAAAAAAACATAACCTCATTTATTAAGAAAACATAATCATGAGAATTTAAACATTAAGGAAAAACACGTTCTTAAAAATTGGTTTTCCCTTATATGTTGGACAAAAAAAAGAGTTTTTCTTACCTTATATTTCTGGACCGAGAGAGTACGAGAAATATACTGCTGTGTGTCTGCCTCAAATAAAATTACTAGATTTTTGTTATATATATTAATATAAGCCAAACAAAAACAAATAATGAATTAATTGAAGTGGCATGTGTTTTGATTATCTTAATTATATGATCACGTAATTTGATTTTTTTTTTAGTCAGGTAGCCTATTGGCTAGAAATTCACTCTTTAAATGTGAATAAGTGAGCATACCCGGGTTCGAATTTAAATCCCTATACTTTCGTACAATATGTCCATCCAATTGACTAAGCTCATGAGACTGAAATTTGATTTCTAACTTATTATGTGTATTGGAAAAATTTAATTGAAAGGAAAAAAATTCATTTTATGTATTCTATAAATTCTTCTATAGAGATTAATCATCACCAATGAAAAAATGATAAAATTTTGGATCAATGTGATGATAACAAAACAAAAAATATCTGAATCAATATTGTCCGGTCTTTTTCAATCCTGATATCAATTTCAATAATCTTGAATGATGATGATTGTGAAATATTGAAACCGCAAAAATATCTCAACCCCACAAAACCATACCCATACCACGTGTATTATATCAACTTCCACGCAACAATCACAAAGACAAAATATCTTTTGAAACATTACATTACATTACATAATTAAGAACATTCGAGAGAGCGAAAGATTTGGCATGTGCATGTTCCGTTCCGTGGTCACTACTTACTAACAATAATATCCATAATTCCATATGTTAGATATTTTCTTCCGCACTTTCTAGAGCATTCATTTAATTCCCAAATAAATACCAACCATAACTTCCATCAATTCATTCCCTTCTTCTCTATCAACACCATCCACAATCTTCATTGTTGATTGATCCAAATACAAAAAACACCAAAAACATATATAATTGTTATCTTTACATGGTTGAAGTTTGATTCTTTCTTTCTAGTGTTGCATGTATGTATTGAACGAGTGATAAATGATAATGGATGATTACAGAAAAGGGTCATCATCATCATCATCATCATCATCATCATTATCTTACTATAGTATTCTTGGTGTTAGTGCACATTCTTCTATAGATGAAATAAGGCGTGCTTACAAAAAGCTTGCTATGGTAATTAATTAGCTAGTGCTTATTATGTGTTAATTTGTTATTCAAGATTGGATTTTGATTTGAATGTGAAGTAGTGCTGATTATTGTGAATTTAATTTTATTCAATAATGCATGCAGCAATGGCATCCAGATAGGTGGACAAGAACATCACCTTCTTTATTAAGTGAAGCCAAATGCAAATTCCAGAAAATTCAAGAAGCTTATTCAGGTACATATAGAAATATATGATTCTATAGATTCAACAATAGTTATGGATTTTTGTACCCTTTTTGTGAGGAATAATTTTATTGAAGTTTGCTTAATTTGTTTGGAGCAGTGTTATCTGATCCTAAGAAAAGAACTATGTATGATGCTGGATTGTATGATCCTCAAGAGGAAGAGGATGAGGTAAGTGCTCAAAGATTTTGTCCTTAATTTTTTGTTGCTTAAAAGAAATTTACAATGTTAATTATGTCCTGAAAAATATTTCCTCCTATGTGATTTCTATTTTTAGGAATTTTCTGATTTTGTGGACGAAATGGTGTCCCTTATGGCTGAAGTTAGGCAAGAGGTAAGTTCTTGACCACTTTCTCATTAATTTTTCAAATTTCAAATATCTAGTTTAAAATTTAGAATGTGCAATTTTGATTAATCGGTCTAGATGTGACTGTAAAATATGCACTCAAGTGGTTAGATTGTGACCGCATATAATCCAAATCTATTGGTATGTTTAGATTAGTACTCTTAGGGTCCGTTTGATATATAAAATAAAATTACTAAACAGAATAATACAGGATAAACATTTAAAATATTGAATAAATCTTGTACAATGTTTGGCGGAGAAAATGATATATTAGTGATTTAAACGATTTGTGTTGGAGAAAAAAAGTTGTCAGATGGTTTATTGGAGGACAAGAATATATGTTTTTGTCCTGTCTCTTAACCTTCTATTTGTCTAGTTCCATTAACAATTTCAAAATTAAACACGGTACAAATGAAATTGTTTTGTCCCGTTTCTTATTTTTAAGGTGAAGGATTAATTTTAAGAGTGCCATAAATTGTATCATTTGGTGAAATAGAAAAATACACATGTTTTATTTTTTTTAGAGAAATTAACAAGAACCACTTACATATAATTGCGACATTTTGAGTCCGAATTCAAATATTCAATCTAATAATTTTGACATTTTAGAACTTGTAGTCATAAAACACGTTTGATCATTAATTATATAGCTGTAAAATATAAATAATCCTGATCATATATGTATATGAAATGCAGGAGAAGGTATATGGTTTGGAGGAGTTGCAGGCCATGTTCATGGAAATGGCAGAAGTATTTGAGTCAGTGGCGGAGTCAGCCGAGCAAAATTTTAAACTTAAACAAACAATTTAGTTTTGAAAACAATAATTAAAGTGTTGCCCTAAATTATTTCCTAAGAATCTCATTTTTACGCTAAACTAACTCCTAAAACACTAAAAAATTTGTTTTGCATTGAAAAATCTCACTTTTGAACAAAAAAATATTAATTTTGCCCTAAATTAATCACTAAAAATATCAATTTTATCTAAAATTAACTCTTAAAAAACCAAAAAATTTCGGCCGAGTCCGGGCTGCAGCCCTTAGCCCTTATGCTATAATCGCCTATGATTTGAGTGTCCTTCAATTTATTATGGGACACCATCCATAATTGATGGATCCTCCTCAGCTAACAGAAGAAGTGTTTTGACACAATAGTTAGTGACATGGTCCGGGTCACAATTTTTAAGTACCCTGTTTCAACTTATACGCTGAATCCGAATGTGTATTTTACCGTCGATTATAGGCTGAATCCGGATGTGTATTTTACCGTTGATAAACTCCGGCATTCCACGGCGTGTGTTGAGAAACTGTCTCAATGAGACAATGGGTTTGCATTGTGGGAAAGCAGAGGAGAGAGTACTGTTATTTTGTCTTTGTAAAGAGTTTCATGTTAGAGAGGGATTTTAGTGAATAGTACTTGGCTAATTATGCATTGTTCTTTGGTTTTGATTTGGCTTAAGCTGGATGAATTATGTTTTTTGTGTATTTCAATTGTATTTATGCTATTGCATTTTTTTCTTGAGAGAACAATTCATTTCCAATCTTATCTCAATGTGCATTTTTCTTTTAAAAAATCTTACAATATAGAAGATGAGTATTTATTGTTTATGCTTCTTCATATGTTTAATGTTATTATGTACTAAAAAAAATATGTTTAAATTAGTGGTTATTGATGTTAGATTTAGTGGCGGAGTCAGAAAATTTATGAAGTCTAGATAAAATATCAAACTTAAACAAATATTTCAGTTTTACAATGAAAATTTTCAGTTTTAAAAAGAAATCTCTGATTTGCCCTAAATTAGAATCTTAATTTTGAATTTTTTTTGAATTTTTTGAATTGCATTATGTTGTGTTTTTTATAAAGCATTTGTACTCTATCCCGTTGTAGATTTTATGGGCCTGTTTGGTGCGCAAGTTAGGAAAATAAGATATGTTAAAGTTTTTCAATCTTATTTTAATCCGTTGTTTGGTGCATTAATAGAAAATTATAAATTTAACTTATCATTAAGCCTATTCAATTACTTTTTGTTATTTTAATTCTTATTTTCGGTTTAGTATATCAACATTGAAGGAGTATATTACTTTTTGATACAATTTCAAATTTTTTTATACGCAATTTCAATTTTGATCACATATTTTTTTGGGTTAAATATATTTTTGGTCCCAGTAAATATATCAAATTTTACTTTTAGTCTCACTAAAATTTTTCTTCGACTTTTAGTCCCTATAAAATTTTTCATCTTCACTTTTGGTCCTTCATTCTAAGTAAACTCATACTTAAAATTCATATTTTTGAATAAAGTTTTATAGAAGAATTTATTAGATTATAATAATCTCTCCCAAAAATATTTAGAATTTTTAGTAAAACAATAATTAATTATGAATTTTTATATTTTTTGTGGTTAAAAATTTATATTAAATTCATATTTTGTTAAAAAATTCCAATTTTTATTAGGAGAGATTTTCATAACACTTCACCCATTTTTGCATAATTTTATTAAAAACTACAAAGGTTATACATGAGTTGAATTAAAAATAGGGATTGAAAATTTTATAGGAACTAAAAGTTGAAGAAAATTTTTAGAGGGACAAAAAGTAAAATTTGGTATATTTATAGGGACTAAAACCATATTTAACCCTATTTTTTTATGTTTTATTTATCAAATGTGCATCAAACACATGATATGATAAACTAATTATATTATTTTTCTTATCATGTGTGCACCGAACACATGACATGATATGTGGTAATTCTGTCACTATCATATTATACTATTATTCAGTTTCTTATCATATCTTGTCTCTATATATCATGCGCATCAAATGGGCCCTATATGTTTATATATGTAGATATTATAACACCTCGTTTTTCCTCAAAGCCCAAAACTAAGTTTTTTCTCAAATATTTTCGATCGTCTTTAAAATAAACCAAAGTAACGCTTTTCAAAATAGCGATCAAAATGCAATGCCTCTTTAATAAATCATATTCATAAATAAGTTTTAAGAATAAAAATCAAACGCGATGTCTAAATAAACATAGCGGCGCCATCTATTTCTAAATATAACATAATACACTTTTAGAATATAAATACATCAGTTAAATAAACAAGAGTGGACTAGACTCTGAAACAACTGCCCCTAAGCTGATCTTTAACCTCTAACTGAAGATGATTGGGTGACGAAGACCCACAAACAGCTTTAACCCTTGCCGCTTCTCAACGCGGTATAAATGATTATCTAAAAATGTTCGTAGAGGGTCACCAACTAAAAGTAGAATATATGCAGTACAAGATATACAATACATGACATCATTTATACATTTAACATATGAATCACACATCATAGAATTTAAGTGCACGGATAATCTGTCAATCACACACAATAGTATTCAATTACACAATTAGCTTAATGCAGACTCTATATGAGTGTGACACCAATCGCTGATCATCACATGCATGAACTTCTGAATTTAACCTCTCAGTAGAGAATCGTAGTCTCATGTGGACACCAATTACTATAGTCGTCGCACACCTACTAAATTCTGCAGGGCAGGTGGAGTCACTCAGACAAGCACCGACTCAATAAGAATCCCGCAGAATTAGGTGATGTCATTCAGTCTTAAGTTTGTGTTTGTTGATGCATGTGTATTTACATTTTGATCAATATATGGATCGCTTTATATTGTGAAATTGTCATATATAAATAAGTACTAAATTTTACAAAATTCACCATTATATTGAAAGTTTATATCATATATAGATCATTAATACAAAATTTAAATTTTTTTAAAAATCTTTTAAATATATGTCCTTATAAAAATTACTAACAAAATATATCTTTGTATTACTATAGGTATCTATTGAAATTAAATAAATTAGGTACCTATAAAACTTAAAAATATTATATACCCGTAGAAATTAAAAAAATTAGGTATAATTACACATGCCCTCGCCCTATAATATGTCATAAGGTGAAAAGACCTTAATAGAAAGAAAAAAAAGAGAAATGTATAATTACACATATAAATGACAAAATAAAATATGTTTTCATATTAATATATAAGTAGAAATATAATTACCATAAAAACTACAAAAAAAGATCTCCGTGAAAATATATTAAATTAAATATATGTGTCATGTTTATTCTAAGTCATCATATCAAGTCTAAATTGCTTGTGTGTCATATGTATCTCATGCTCATTGCTATGCATCCACATATATGCACATGCATTTCTTTCAATTCAAAATTGTCTTGCTTCTTTCTTTTCATGTTGGTGCTTATAAAAATTACTTGAGTTTGAATCACATTTTGTCTTTATAATTGTGTGTGCCTTGTGATTATGACAATGATTGATTAGACATGCTTTTATCACTTCACATCACATCACTATGTTGTCATGATTGATTAGATGCACAAGAGTAATATTACATAAGCTCTCTCTATTTACAATAAAAAAAATCTAAATAACTATAACAATATAAGAAACATAAATCATTTATTGACATAATTTAAAAAATAAACCCATTATATATTAGAAAGCAACTAGTGGGATAATCAAAGCTAGGAGCAAATAAAGGAAGTAAAAATTATAAACAGAATAAAAATTGCTTGTGTGTCATATGTATCTCATGCTCATTGCTCTGCATCTACATATATGCACATGCATTTCTTTCAATTCAAAATTGTCTTGCTTCTTTCTTTTCATGTTTATGCTTATAAAAATTACTTGAGTTTGAATCACATTTTGTCTTTATTATTGTGTGTGCCTTGTGATTATGACAATGATTAATTAAACATGCTTTTATCACTTCACATCACATCACTATGTTGTCATGATTGATTAGATGCACAAGAGTAATATTACATTAGCTCTCTCTATTTACAACAAAAAAAAATCTAAATAACTATAACAATATAAGAAACATAAATTATTTAGTGACATAATTCAAAAAATAAACCCAATTATATATTAGAAAGCAACCAGTGGGATAATCAAAGCTAGGAGCAAATAAAAGAAGTAAAAATTATAAACAGAATAAAAAACACAAACACACCCCGACAGATATGAAATTAGAAACGAGAGGATGAATTATAACCACACACAAAAAGAAATTAGAATCATAATCCCTTCAAGAATGAGCAGAATTTGAACTAACCTTGAAAGGGGAGGACGAATTCTAACAGTGATGCAACTGCTGGTTGTGTCTGTTGAACTGCCACTTGTGCTACCATATGCAGTAAAATTATGCAATTCCTTTTCAAAAGATTCTTGACCCTAGACTTTTCTTTTGGAGGCATCTATAAAAAATAAGCAGAATATAGGGACAGAATAAGAACAGTCAAATTAAAAGTCATTGAACTCTTCAACCAAACCTCTGAGCACAATAACTTACAATTAAAATGAGAAGCACTTACATATGAATTTGATCAATGATAAATACAAATTGCACACAAACAACATTACTCATTAAGATAACTAACCAAAATACTAAATACTATTAATTAGTAACATACGATATTGCATATTATTTAGTTCAACAACAATATTAAAATCAAAGTAGACATTAAGAACCAATCCTAACAAAAGTAATTTTGCAAAAACTAACAAACTCAAACTAGTAACAATCCTAACAAAAGCTAATAAAAACTAAGTCAATCCTAACAAAAGCAATTATAACAAAGGCTATTGAAAATTAAATAAATGTCAAAGTATTATGTAACAAAAGCAACCAATTTTAAAGCAAGTGCATCAAGAATAACAAAACAAGAACAAATGCAGTTGAAACAACCAACTTTCAAAAGTAATGTCATGAACTCTTAACAAGTGATACACATAACTAAATAGAAAGAGAAGAAGTAATGAACACTAGGTTTATCATGACTTGTTCAAATTTCAATGTAAAAATGCAAAATTGACAAAACCCCATTTCAAATTTCATCATAAAACGGCAAACATTGTCATAACCCAGATCAGATTATATACTAAAATTACAAAATCAATTAACTCCCAATTCAAATCACATAAAAACCCCATTTCCAATTTCAACCTAAAAAATTCAAAAAACCAATAAACAAAATACAAACCTTGATAGTAATCTTCGGTTTCATGGGTCTACTAGCACCCCAAAGAATAAGAGAAAACAAAGAAAACAAAACAAAGAACCCAACAACAAAATCAAGAAAGAAACAATGAGAATGCATAAGTATACCGACCAACAACAACAACAAGCTAAAACAATTAGAAGGATTTAAGAGGGGTCGAGTGTTACCTCGAAGGAGTGTGTGCGCGTTGACGGGTATCATCAGAGATTAGTGTCGTGCCGTCACAGATTTGTTCCTCTTCGCCGGCCGAGATAGGTTCACTTGTTGCAAGCTTGGGTCATTGGGGTTCTCCTTGCAAGAAGCTAGTAAGTCGTGTTCAGTACGTGTAAAACTCACGCTAATGTGTTTGTACTAGTATGTAGGGCTTTGTTTGAAAAAATAGATAAATGGAAAATGAAATTAAAAATTACATGAAATTAAAGTTTACATTTGATATTTATCTATGAATTCGCCGTGGGTAACTAAGAAAAACGTATTTTGACTTTACTCATGGTCACATTATCGATAATACTCACAAACTCGTTGTGGGTAACAAATTTTTTATTGAACAATGTATTTTAACTTTACTCACGGCCATACTGTGGGTAATATTCACAAACAACTCACTGTAGAAAACTAAAATTTTATTTAAAAACGTATTTTGACTTTACTCACTGCATTATTGTGAGTAATACTCATTGCTCGGGTCCGTGGGTAACAAAGCTGTGGGTATTTAAACATTTTCTTGTAGTGAAAGAATATGCTTTATGATAGTAATGAGATAAGATCGATATAAAATGTAAAGAAATTAAAATAAAATGAATGAAACTAAACATTATGTGATAGTAATGAAAATTATACATAATGTTTAAACAACTTATACATGATTGTTTAATCTCGTAATTTATTTACATTATGTAGTTTTTAAAAGATTGAACTTTGCAATCCAAAAAGGGGTAGCCGCTCAACTTGTTGCCCGATTACCTTCTATTCATATGTAATTAAATTATAATATATATATATATATATATATATATATATTATGTAGAGTCATGTTAAAAATTTTACTCTTTTTATTGAACCAAAGCCGATTGGAGGTTCTGTCCCAGAGGACCATCACTGGTGATAGGTCACGAGCATATCTATTAGGTGTTACTCATCATCATCATCATCATATATATATATATATATAAATAATGTATAAGTTGTTTAATTTACACCAGCAATCATACAAAAAGGAGTTCATTGTCGAGCACATCGAAATAAAATAGTGTAAAATAACAAATTATACATAATGTATATAAATTACGAAATTAAACAATCATGTATAATTTATTTAAACATTATCTATATTTTTGTTTAATTTTAGTAGTGTATAAGAGTATTCTTTAAACATTATGTAATTTATTTACATCAAAGGGGTAGCGGCTCAACTTGTTGGCCGATCACCTTCTATTCATATGTAATTAAATTATATATATATATATATATATATATATATATATATATATCTAGTATGTAGAGTCATGTCAAAAATTTTACTCTCTTTGTTAAACCAAGACCGATTGGAGGTTTTGTCCCAGAGGACCATCACTTGTGATAGATCACGAGCATATTTATTAGGTGTTACTCATCATCATCAGGTATAATTTATTTAAACATTATATAATTTATTTACATTAAAGGGGTAGCGGCTCAACTTGTTGGCAGATTACCTTATATATATATATATATATATATATATATATATATATATATATATATATATATATATATATATATATAAATTTTTACTCTCTTTGTTGAACCAAGGCCAATTGGAGGTTCTGTTCCAGAGGACCATCACTGGTCATAGGTCACGAGCATATCTATTAGGTTTTAGTCATCATCATCAGGTATATATATATAAAAAAAATTATGTATAATTTGTTTAATTTACATTAGCAATCATACAAAAACGAGTTCACCGTCGAGCACATCGAAATGAAATAGTGTAAAATAACAAATTATACATAATGTATATAAATTACGAAATTAAACAATCATGTATAATTTACATAAACATTATGTATATTTTTGTTTAATTTTAGTAGTGTATAAGATTATTCTTTATAATATAACAGATTAAGTAATAGTTCATCTTTTTTAGTCCAACTAAGCATTAGTAGGATAATTTTAGGCTAAGTACAAAATGCCTATATATACATCTGTATCTACAACTGTATCAAGAATGAAAAAGAAATAGAAATATCTAAACAAAAAAGTTTGTTACTTTCCTGTTATGCATTATTTGAAAATTAATATGGTAATTAAGCCTTTGATCCATGGATGAATAACACATTTTATTCAATTTGTTTAACTTATTACTGGGGTGCTACTATATTTAGAGCTCTACAAGCTTATTTGTCGATATATGACACAACATTGTGATTAACTACCATGGCATTCTCACCGCAATGTCCAATAGACTGCATTGGCGTGTTATTGGGAAGAAGGTTTTGAAGAATTAGCACTAGGAAGACAAATACCACTCATATGGCATGTTTCAAACTTTGTGTTTTGCTGCAAAGTATGGAATATCATCGCTGTAGAGTTATGAGTATAGAGGAAAAATGATATATTGCAGAGAATATGATCCGGTGAGTTCTTTTTAATTTTCATCTTAAACTGCTCTAAAATAATCACTAAAACAATAAACATAAGCAAATTTTTCCATCAATGGAAGATTTTATATTTCATAAATAGAAATAAATATTTATTATCATAATTTTACTCAGTTTTCTTAGTTTGGCAACAACAACATCAAAGGTGTTATCACTATTATGGATGAAATTTTTTGTGTTTCTAGACATATATACTCTTTACATTGGACTTTAAGAAAAAAAATATTCGATCCAATATCGATTTAGTGTACCAATTCTATCCGATTAAGCATTCAAAAAAATTCAAGAAAATAAACCTTTGAACAATGTAGTGACTATCACTAAAATAATATGCATTTAAATTTACTATTGGTCAAAGAATATTTAATGAACTAAACAGAGATTCTAAGTTATTCAAAGGTATGAATATCCCTTATTAAGACTTATAAATATTGTAGACTCGTAGGTATGAACATAAACTATAAAACGTCTTTCCTTGGATTTTTTTTTTAGTCCATATGTGGTTTCAAATAATTTTCGGGTATTATTATATTGGAAGTATTCAAGTATATTATGAGTATGGAGAATTACTAGGAATTGTCGTTGCAGCTATGGTTGTGTCATGTGTCCAAAAAGTTTAATGAGACAACAAGATAAAATTGATAAATGCCTCTTTTTTTTTGTTACACATAATGCTTCTTTCAATTTATGTGACATAATGAAATATAAATTCTTCTATTGAAGGAAATATTTGGGAGACAGATTACATGATAATTGATAATGTTTATTGTTTTATAGTTATTTTCTAACCTTTGGATTAAATAAAATGAAAGGATGAGATTTAACGTCAAGTTAACTTTAAGCATAACCGATATTACTTTTGTTGCCCTCAATGTTTTAACTTTGTTGCGATTAAACTTATATTACTTTTGTTTTTTCATTAGATTTGTTGCTCCTATATCAACAGTTTCGCTGAAACTATATAAAAAATCATATAGCGAAACAAGAAAGAGTGAAGAGAGCGAAAACGGAGAGGGTGAAAATGTTGAGGAATCATAGATGAGCGAAGGGGAACTCAATGAAGAAAGAATAAAGGTCGGGTTCAACCAGACAATCATTGAGGATACAGAGGTGGCCTATGATGAGAAAATTATCGAGTATCTAAAAATGTCTCCTATGCTTGGAACATATCAGTGTTTCAATGATTACGACGACTACGACGGCGGCGAGGTAATTTAATTAAATTAATCATAATTATTTTGTATTTGTTAATTAAATTTAAAAACTATAGTGCTTATTTTTTTTTTTTTTTGGGATATCTATACTGGCCCAGCAATGCACCTGATTAAGGGTTTACCTACTCAAGAACCAAGCTATCATGCCGCTATTATAACGGGATATAAAAAGGCTTTTCTATTTGGTTGGAAGGACACACTAGTTTTACAAGTCCATACTAGTAATGATGATTTTGACCTTGGTTCGGTTGGCTTCATCTCCAAGCATTTATTCATTGCAATGGAGAGTATCGAATCAACATCACCAACCGTAGAGACGACAGAGGATATCTTTGGAGAAGAAACCATGACAATTGCAATTAAACAGAAAAAGAGGAAATAGGTCGAAGATCCTTTGAAGAACAAACTTCAAGCATTGTTGGTCATGGTTAATCGTTAGGAGTCCAATCATATGATCAATTATTTTTGTTTACTTAGTTGATGTCTCAACTCTTAAGTGGATGTAGTTTTGCTTTTTAAGTAATCTGAATATCCTGGTGTCTTTTTGATATTGGATCATTTTGTCTAGGACTTGAGTTCACTGTGAATCATGTTCTTATAACTGTACTGCAACTGTCTGAAGAATAGCTATTTTAGGATGACTATGGAGAAGGTGAAATGAATGTTAGTAAATATAGTTATCTGATGTTTCCTTCCATATCTTTCTTGGTTTCTTTTATATTGTTGCATTTTGCTAAACACAAGTTTTTCCTATTAGTTCTTTGCGGTAGTTTTTCGTTTAGTTTGATAATATACAGATGAGTGGCCGTACACCTCCTCCTAGAGTAAACACCATTTGGTCATTTGGTTTGAGTACAAAAGATTGTCTCTCAAAGTGCTATTTGTGTTGTTTTCTATTGTTTGCTTTCTTGAATTTGCGTTGTTTTCAATTGTTTGCTTTCTTGAATTTGTGTCTTAAGGTAAGAGATATTAAAAGGAATAGTAAGCCTTCAACAGATCTAGTGTCAATTGACCCTTGGCATACTTGAAGTTTGTATAATTAGCATTCTGCTAAAACAAGGATAACCTCTGCAACTCTAGCTTTAAATGGATGTTGTTGCTTTATCATTTCACTCTTTGTAGCGTTCCTTTTTATGAGATTTAAAATTGATGATTGGCTAACAATTGAGATCTATATTTTTGTGGCACATAACTCTTTTTAGATAACCACATTTGTTGTCATTATTTTTTCTTCTTCCTCTCCATCACCTATGATGTTTAATGCTCACGTGAATTGTACCCTCTGTTATTTGTATGATTGAGCTTTTGTATTCTTGGTCAGATATTAAGTGGTAGAAGTGAAGAGAATGCAACATTTTAAATTTATAAAGAAAGTTGGGTGAAAAAACTTTATGTACCGTCATATTTTTTTGTAATCTTTTTCCTACCTTGACACATGTTTGAGCATGTGTTTGGAGCATAGGCTCTTTGCCATTTGAGTTTAGAGTTCTTCCATAGGGATTTTTAGAAACTTCAATGTGTAGTTTCTGATCTAGTTTTTCAAATGAGCCATGTTAAATATTACAATGAATTTTGCCTACAAAATGTAAGAATAGTTACGAGTCAATTTTCCATAATACCTTGAAACTGTTCAGTATGTGTGGAGCGGAAATCATGGGTGGAATACCGGATCAAAGCTTGCCATAATTCATTGTTGCCTTCATTTTTCGTAATGTTAAGCAATTTCCTTTTCAAATATTTTGAGTCTTTAAGCTCAACTCCAATTGTGTGCCAATGACTCAATGAGGATAGACATGTCCCTTATAAATTTCTAACAACGTCATAATCATAGTTTAAAAAGCTGAAAATATTCAAAATATATAAATCCATATACAACTTTGTTAAGTTTTGTCAACACAGTCTACTAAAATTCAATAACACAATCCACTTTCAGGGTCAATCTTTTTTTTCTTTTTTTCTCTCTTCCATTTTCCTATATTTAATCAAATTTCTAATTATTTTTGAAAATGCATGGATTATTGATGAATGAATCAATGTTCAAAGTTTGAAGCTTTTTTAAATTGTATGTGGAATGGTGAAAATGGATATTGCAGGCTTTGTATATGTTGGGAGATATAGCTACAGGGCATGTGTTTAGGTTCACGCAATGGCTCCAATTGGTTCGTAAACACACTTCCAATTATCGATCTTTTGGCTATCCTCGTCGTCCTTCAACTACCATGCTTTCTAATTCTAGGTTACATTTTTACAACACTTCTTGTCAAATTCGCCATTCATCGATATTCCTCAAATTGCAAAAATTTAATCAAATTTGTCGGTATTTGTAGGGACCAGAATGACATTAAGTTGTTAATATCAGAGATGAATTTGAATTGAAGTGAATAATGTTAAGGATGCATGCATTTGATAACAGATTTAGATAGAGTGACAAACTTCATTAAAATTTTGCAATAGGGATCATTTTGGAATATTGATAATTTAGGGTATCAGATTGATACAACTCTGGCATATAACATGTCAGCACATAACATCTTTGCTCACTTAGACATTTCCAACAACTTTGGCTTAAATATAGCAGGTATATATCGTCATTATGCCACTTTTGTTTATTGAATTCCTATAAGCTCAGTACATGACTCTTGGACTGAGCTGATCATTTACATGCCTCAAGTAAATATTTGATATATACTAGTATTCTTTCTCATATATGAAAGTTTCATTGCCTTGTGTAACGTCCGGTGCAAAACAGAAACAAATGCAAAAATGCAATGCAAATGTAATACAATGAAGTCGCCACCATATTTTATTTATTCTGTGTGGGGAGAGAAAAACAATGATAAAACATTTAAGAGATGGATTCTGGAGTTGGTTACATGAGGGAATACGTTAACACCCCCTCATATTCGTTGTACTCAACGGGAACCATTTGAGGATTTAGGTTTGCTTAAACAAATTAACCGCATGAAAAGAATTAGATTACCGCATACTGAATAAAGAAAAAGGAAAAAAGATTTTTTTTTATTTGGCTTGACAAGAGAGACTCTCGCTCCTACATATCCCCCAAGTACAATGAGGAAGTCAAAGCTCACGTAGTTCTTCTTAAAAAATTGTTTTGTTTATTGGTTGTTCATTATTTATGTTTTAATTAAAGTGATAACAACCCTAAGTTAGCAATTATATATATATTTTGTTAATTTGATTCGTAGCTATTTCACTTTTTTTTTATAAGCAAGAAGATTGAATTATAAAGAATACAAGGAGTACTAAACCTTTACAATTCAAAATCAACAATGTTACAAACTTTGAATACAAACAATCGGACTGTGACACCAATCCTTGTCTAGATTCTAATCTTTTTCTCCCAAAATAGGAAACATACACGTTTGCAATTAATGTGGATTTGGTTCTAATTGAGTTTCTTTTTAGGGTCATGCTAAACAGTGCTCCCAGGGCACTTGTTAAGCATACTAAAAAAAGAAATAAATGATAAAAATATGGCACAAGTTCTAAGACAGAGGTATTGAATGCACAAGTTCCAAGACATAGTTTCCTTTTTAATAAGCTTAACTAGTGCCCCGAGGGCACTGTTTAACATTTTCCTTCTTTTTAATGTCAAATTTTGTTTCACCATATTTATTAATTTGTAATCAAATTTTTATTAGGAACCAAATAATATTTGATGTAAAATATAATGTAATATATTAAAAATATTAGGATCGAAACAAGCTCTAAGAATGTAGTAGAGTTAAATTTTTTTAAGGGAGAATTTTATCATTTTTGTGATTTTATTCGGCTCAAGTGATTAGTCTTTGCAATTGCAGGTAGAGAATGCCTAGTTCAAATCAAAACTATTAAAATAATATTTTGAAAAAAATCTTTGTGAACAAATTAGTTATTAAGATATTGCGCATAGGAATACGAGTTTAAATTATGTTATGCCTATTTTTTATTTATCTAGGTGATTTTTTTTTATACAAAATCATGATTTGTTTTTTGAAATATATTAATTAGTAAAAGTTTTCATAAAATAATTCAAGTGGTAAAAGTTCAAAAACATAAGAATTGAGTCGGGGAGGTTTATGGATCAATTTATCTTTGAGTTGTACAAAAAAAAATGAATTAGTAAAAAATGTAGATTAAATTAAAAATAAAAATTAGTAGTATTAAAAAAAAAAAAAAAAAAAAACAAGGATTAAAAAACAAGAATATTTATTTATCGGACAGACCCGCCTTAAAGGCACAGTATCCAAACCAGACATCTTCCGCTGTTTGAGTTTCACTTCTGAGAAACTGATGACTTAGCTCATCTTTTTACCCTTTTCTTTCTTTCTTTCTTTCTTTTCTCAAAAGGTAAAATTAACCCTTTCTTTCTTTCTTTCTTTCTTTCTTTCTTTATGCTAACAATGTCTTTGCTTATTTAGGATTATAGAACTTGCATGTACTATTCTCAATGCTAGCTTCTTTTGAAATTTAAATTAAAATTTTTATACCCTTTTTTTGTTGTTGCATGTAACAGCTGAAACTATACAAGTTTATTGGAGTTGTGAAAATCAGATTCAAACATGGTTGTATCAGAAGTGTGTTCTACTGTTGATGCAATTAGGGCATTCCTTGAACACTTTGTTGATCCAATGCTGCAACAAATACCTTCTGTTCCAGATGATCCTCCATTATCTCTACAGCACAAAGTTGCAAAACAGGTTTTTTTTTTTATTCATCTTAAAACTTTTGTTATGGCAATCCAAAGATTAATTGACATGTGAGTGTTCATGTCTGGTGTCTGTGTCTATGTCCGTGTTTCATAGTTTGGAACTGGTTTTAGTTAGGCCCTCTTGATAATGTTTTTGCCAATGTAGATGAAAGCTGTTTTGATATTGATTTTTTTATTTTTGGTATTAACCCTCTACTTCCTAAGGAAAGGGGCCTAGTATTCCATAGTTCGGCCGCAAGATAAGTAAAGGCTGACGAAGTGATTGTTTCACCTTGGAATCGAACCCGGGTTTTCCCAAAGTTTGTCCTTTGTGTGATATTGATAATTTGTTATCACCCATTATTGTTTTGTGCTTTTTAATATGGCATTTAACATGATATGATATCTTTGAGTTTGGGGTTGTTTAGCACTTTGTAAATTTCATAGATAAGTAAACTGAATCACCTTTTACTTCCCTATATGTAAATTGTTATAGTAAAATATGACTTTTGGGGTCCTCGTGAGCTTAGCTTACTTGGTAAGGACTTCACATTTTGTATGCAGGAGTCGGGGTTCAAACCCTGGACTCTCCACTTATTCACCTTTAAGGGTGCAGTTCTAGCCACTAAGGCTACTTGACATAAAAAAAAAAAAGACTTTTGGGGCCAGTATGCTTCTGGTATGTTTGATTTTGTGACAATGCAAAAATAATTGAAGTTCCCATTTGTTTGATTTTAAAACTCAAGAACCACAAGTATTTGATTACATGATTATGATGTAGGTGCATTCGGTTGTGTTACTGTACAACTATTACCACAGAAAACAGAATCCAGAGCTAGAATTTGTGGCATTTAAGGAATTTTGCAAGTTGATTGTGGATCTGAGACCAGATTTGTTACCATATATGAAATTCACACGGACGTCTGTTGAAGCTGACCTCGTTGACGTGGAGCAGCAGCTGTCATTGACAGAAAAAGCGATCATCAGTTCCTATGATATATGTACACTTTTAGATGCGTCAAAAAATGTTCCTAATATAGAGGGATGGCCCATTACAAAAGTTGCCGTCCTTTTGGTTGATAGCAAGAAGGAGAACTGCTTCTTGCATTCTTGTTCTATCACTGATGGAGCATGGTCATTGATTGAAAAAGATGTGGATGCCTCCAATCAAATTTCTGAAGCTACAGGTGAAATGAAATATACATACAAAAAGAGAAGAGTCATTAAGAAGCCTTCAAATGACGGATTAAATGAAGGTCAAATTTTGCCTGTTGGATATTCTGCTGCTAAGGAAGCTGCGGGTAATTATCCTTCTTCTGGAAAGATTGCAGTAGCTATCGTTAGCAACTATTATACTTCATTTTTAATTTATTGTAATTAGAATCATATGTCATGGGTTGGCCTAGTGGTGTTGGTTTGGGACCTTGGAGTATGCTCCTCACAAAGGTCTCGGGTTCGATTCCCGCTGATTCCGATTTTAGGGGGCTAGTCCATACAGAGCAAAAAAAACATAGTCTGGCTTTAAATGGGGCTCCCGCTAGTGGACGGTGGGATTGGACCCCATCGGATTAGTCGGTCCTTGGACCGGATACTGAGTTTTCGAAGAAAAAAAAATTATATGTCATCAGACATTTTTCAGTGTAAGATGTCAATATGACAAGATGAAACATACTCTGTTCTTCCTTATATTTTGTGTGGTAAATAGTTTTTTACTCTATTAAATTGTTCTTGTAGCATTTTGAGCACGTGTATCATTATTTCTTAATTTATGTTTTAACAGGCATTTTTTAATTCATCAAAGTCAAATATGGTTCTTGTATCAATATTTCTTATTTCCCTTATGAACAGGTGTCAATAAAATTGACATTATGCTTTTGAAAAGTTACACTGTGTATTCCCAGAGTAAAGAGAAGACAGCTTCACGCTTTTATATAATGAAGTGCTCACAGCCGATCAATGAGGGGTTTATTCAAGTTCCTATCAAAGATTTAATCGAAAGGTTCGTTACAATTAGTATGGTTTTGCTATTTGCTGATGACTCAGGTCTCAAGGGTGAATTGCAGAACGGTGTCCATTTGTCCATTGATAGGAAAAAATGTTTCCATTTATGTTTCATCCATTCAGTTGGATTAATTTTCTCTTGTTCGCCGAAAAGTCAAATATACTTTGTTTGCAAACCATGAACTGTCTTCACTTCTAAATCTAGTTATAAACTTTTTTATGAATCTGTGTTGACATAGAAACTTCCATTTTTATAGTCATTTTATATCTGTTTGCTAACAAACTTTGTGTTTACTTCTCTATAATATTTTATATTGTATCTTTGGACAGATTCCAGGGTCCTTTGGTCAAAAGAAGTTCTAGCGGTTGGAAGGTCACCCCAGTTGTTGAGTACTTCCACGTGCTTCCTTATTCTGAAACAATCTCAGAATGGATTTCTAGGTTGGTATAATCCGCCTTTCCCTCTTGTTGATGCCCGATTTAAATTTAGATTGATTTACAGTAATGAATTCTGACCTCATAATTAGAAGTCTCAGATACATAAAGTAGATTACCTCGAATTATTTCTGTTTTCCATTTTTTGTTTTCTCTTGCACATCTTTCCATAAGGTAATGATGGCTATTTGCATAATATGTTCTTTGTAGAGAAACATTCTCAAATAGTTTCCAAGATTCAAAGCTGGAAGAGAAACAATTCCCGGAACTTGAATTGACAGAATCACATGTAAGTAGTGAGGGCTTGTTTACTGATCTTGATAATAAGCCATGCGGTGATACTATTGAAGCTCTTAATCAGAAAGAGAACAATGCTTGCAGTACGATTATACAGTGTGGTTCTATCAAGGAATATCAGGATATGGATGCAGACAACTCTTTAGTTTTTCCATCTAAAAAAAAAGAAGAATGCCAGAAGCATATTTCCGATACTTTACAAGTTAATGAAGATCAAAAGATAGAAAATCCATCGGTGCAAGTTAATGAAGATCAAAAGATAGAAAACCTTTCTGTGCAACATCAGTCAAATGAATGTACTAGACCCATCGGTCTTGATAGCAAGCCATGCAGTGATACTATTGTAGCTTTGAATAAGAAAGAGAACAATGCTTGCAGTACAATTATACAATGTGGTTCTATCAAAGAATATCAGGATATGGATGCAGACAGCTCTTTAGTTTTTCCATCTAAAAATAAAGAAGAATGCCAGAAGCATATTTCCGATACTTTACAAGTTAATGAAGATCAAAAGATAGAAAATCCATCGGTGCAAGTTAATAAAGATCAAAAGATAGAAAACCCATTGGTGCAACATCAGTCAAATGAATGTACTAGACCCATCGGTCTTGATAGCAAGCCATGCAGTGATACTATTGTAGCTCTCAATAAGAAAGAGAACAATGCTTGCAGTTCAATTATACATTGTGGTTCTATCAAGGAAGATCAGGATATGGATGCAGACAATTCTTTAGTTTTTCCATGTATAATTAAAGAAGAATGCCAGAAGCATTACGCCGATACTTTACAAGTTAATGAAGACCAAAAGATAGAAAATTCATCGGTGCAACATCACTCAAATGAATGTACAAGACCTATTGGTATTGATAACAAGCCATGCAGTGATATTATTGTAGCTGTTAATCAGAAAGAAAACAATGGTTGTCGTACAATTGTAAGTTGTGGTTCTATCAAGGAAGACCTGGGTATGGATGCAGACAACTCTTCCGTTTTTTCATCTAAAAATCAAGAAGAATGCCAGAAGCATATTGCCGATACATTACAAGTTAATGAAGATCAGAAGATTGAAAATCCATCAGTGCAACTTAGACCTATTGGTCTTGATAACAAACCATGCAGTGATACTGTTGTAGTTCTTAATCAGAAAGAGAACAATGGTTGCAATACACTTATACAATGTGGTTCTTTCAAGGAAGACCAGGATATGGACGCAGACAACTCTTCAGTTTTTCCATCTAAAATTCAAAAAGAATGCCAGACGAATATTGCTGATGCTTTACAATTTTATGAAGAGCAAAATATAGAAAATCAATCGGTGCAGAATCACTCAAATGAATGTACAAGACCTACTGAGGTTTTAATTTTATCTTTACTCAAACTACTATCGTAGATGCTTTAAAGAATATTTTTTGTATTAAGTAAGTTCTTACTAGTCAAGTCTATTGGGACTCTCAAGTTTACATAGACTCAAGAGCTTTGCTATTTCCTATGTTGTTGAGATGGCTTTTTTTTCTTAAAAAGTAAGTTTCAAGGCTTTTCCAATATATATTATCTCATCCAACTACATGTCATTGGTTTGGCAGGTTGGGAAGGTTGATTTAGCAAGGATGCAAATTACTGAGGGTGGAATCAAAGATCAATCTGCTTTTGATGAAATTTTAGCCGATGCCACTTCCAAAAATGAATCCATAGAAAAATGTACCCTGATTGCAAATAGTTCCAACATGGATCTTGAGAAGATCCCAATTTCCACAGGTTCGAAGGGGATGGTGGGTCTATCAGATGTGTGTCCTACTGTGGATGCAGTTAAGGCATTTCTTGAACACTTGGTTGATCCAATGCTGCCAGCAAAGCCTTCTATTCGTGATGATCCTCCACTATCTCAACAGCAGAAACTTGCAAAACAGGTTTTTCTCCATTCATGTTGATTCTTGACACTTTTGTTATAGCAATATAAAGATTATCACCTAGGTCATTATTTGGAACTGGTTTGATTCGATCTTTTTTTTGTTCAATATTGTTCTTATTCTCTGCTTGGAACCAATGTGAACAATTAAAATCGTTGGTAAGAATGCAATTAACCAACCAAACCAAACCATAAAATAAACCACACTAACCAACAGCAACAAAGAAGAGAAAAAGAACAAGATAACACCATGGGAGAGTGAACACGAAACAGCTTCACCATGATGAGGAACAGTACAATATCAAGTCCATGCCATAGATTTTTCCCTTGGCCCCTTGCAATTCCCACCCACCATTGGGAACAGCTACAAGAATCTCCAAGCCTTTCACCACTATATTTTCATGCAATCCCTTGATCTCTCAATCTCTCTAATCTTTTCATAGTTTACACAAAATGCCTCACACTTTGATTTGTATAGTGGCTATACTTCAGAGAAGGTAGGTTTAAGATAAAAATTTTTAGGTATAGTCCTGTAAAAAATATAGGCAAGTTTTCTCTGAATGTGCTTGTTTTCTTTTTTTAATTGATTTTTTTTAAATTGTATTCTCTAAGATACATTGAAGTTATTCTATGTGATATACAATAGATCAAAACTATTTGGGCAACAAATTATTAAAGAGGTCTAGTAAAGTGAAATGTAGATGAAAAGAGTTGTGATATTGATAATTTCTCTTTGTCAAGTCTTGTTTTGCGCTTTTTAATGAGGCATTTTACATGATGTGATATCTCATTATTAATTACTTGATCATGGTGTTCTTCATATCAGGTGCATTCTGTTGTATTACTGTACAACTATTACCACAGAAGACAACATCCAGAGCTAAAATTTCTAGCATTTAAGGACTTTTGCAAGTTGATTGTGGATCTAAGACCTGCGTTGTTAAAATATATGAAATTCACGCAGAAGCCTGATGAAACTGATCTTGTTGATGTGGAGCAGCAGCTTTCATTAACAGAAAAGGCGATCACAAGTTCTTGTGATATATGTTTGCATTTAGATGCGTCAAAAAATGTTCCTAATATAGATGGATGGCCCATTTCGAAAGTTGCCGTCCTTTTAGTCGACAGTAAGGAAGAGAACTGCTCCTTGCTCTTTTGTTCCATCACTGATGGGGTATGGTCAGTGATTGAAAAAGATGTGGATTCTTCCAATCAAATTTCTGAAGTTACAAATGGAATCGAACATGCATACAAAAAGAGAAGAGTCATTAAGAAGCCTACAGAAAATGGATTAAATGTTGATGATAATGAGTTTGTGCAAGTTGGTTATTCTGTTGTAAAGGAAGCTACAGGTAATGATCCTTCTTCTCCAGAAAGATTTCCATAGCTATTGTTAGCAACTATAGTTTTATGTTTAATTTATTTTATCCGTAATTAGTATCACAAATCAAAAGACATTCATCTGTGCAAGTATTATTTTTCTTTCTTTTCAGTTTTTCAATTATGCTGTATACTTCTCTTATGTTTTCCATATATTTTGAGGTTAATATTCGATACAAAAAATGTTATTGTTTATACTTTATAGTATATTGCATTTTGAGTTAATGTATCATTATCTCTTAATTTATGTTTTAACCGGTGTTTTTTTTATTGATAAACGTCTAATATGATTTATGTATGCAATACAGGTATCAATAGTAATGATATTATGCTTTTGGAAAGTTACACTGTGTATTCCCTGAGCAAAGAGAAGACAGCTTCACGCTTTTATATAATGAAGAGTTCACAGTCGACTGCTGAGGGGATTACTCAAGTTCCTATCAAAGATTTAATTGGAAGGTTCGTTATAAATTGTATGGTTTTGCTATTGGCTGATGATTCATGACACAAGAGTGAATTTCATAGCTGTGGCAAGTTTTTCCATTGATAGGAAAAAAAAAGTTGACATTTTGTTTCATCCATTCAATTGGGTGAATTTGTCCTTGTCTGCCGAAAAGTCAAATATACCTTTGTTTGCAAACCAAGAATTGGCTTTTATGAATCTGTTCATGTTGGCTTATAAACTTCCATTTTGATGGTCATTTTAATTTTTCAAGAATTCATTTGGATGGCTACTTATTAGCCAAAATGTTACAGTCTGATCATAAGCTGCAGCTTCCAGCTGAAGTTTAGACAATAGGTGAACGTAGAATGATTTGCTCGGCAAGCTGACCTACACAATATTATTTATCGTGGAGTGATACTTGTAATTTGTAAATTTATGTAATTCTCTGTGTATGTCACTTAGACCACCCACTATATATTTATAATAAGGATACATTGAATAGATAGAATGCCTAGGAATCATCTAATCTAGGAAGCCTAGGAATCATCTAATTTAGGAAGCATAGGAATCATCTACACATTTTACACATTTTTTCTTAATTTTAATATAATTCAATATTTGAATATTTGCTTGATTGTTGTAATACAGTAAATCTGATTGTCTTAACAAACTGTGTTTACTTCTCCATGACATTTTATATTCATCTTTGAACAGCTTCCGGGGTCCTTTGCTCGAAAGGAGTTCTAGCAATTGGTCGGTCACCTCAGCTGTCGAGTACTTCCATGTGCTTCCGTATTCCGAAATAATCTCAGATTGGATTTCTAGGTTGGTGTAATTTGCCTTTTCCTTTTCTGCTGTCGGATTTAAATTGATTTACAGTAATGAATTCTGACCTCAATTAGAAGTCTCAGAAACATAACATAAATTACCTCAAATTATTTTTCATTTCCATTTTATGTTTTCTTTTGGACATCTTTCCATAAGGTAATGATGGCTATGTGCATATGTTTTTTGTAGAGATAGAGAAACATTCTCAAATAGTTTGCAAGAATCAAAGCTTGCAGAGAAACAATTCCAGAAGCTTGAAGTGACAGAATCACATGTAAGTAGTGAGTGCATGTCATTTGGTCTTGATAACAAACCATGCAGTGATGCTACTGTAGCTCTTAATCAGAAAGAGAACAATGGTTGCGCTATAATCACACAGTGTGGTTCTTTCAAGGAAGATCGGGATATGGATGTGGACAAGGACAACTCTTTGGTTTTTCCATCTAAAAATAAAGAATGCAAGCGTAGTGTCAAAACTTTACAAGTTAGTGACGATCAAAAGATAGTAAATTCACATGTGCCACATCACTCAAATGGACGTACCAGCCCTATCCAGGTTTGAGTACCTTCCTTATTCTAATTTTCCCTTTTTTTTGCTTTCTAAGAAAAATATTTCCAAAGTTTTCCCTATATATATAACCTCATACATGGCAATGGATTAGCTGGTTGAGAAGGTTGTTTCAACAAGGAAGCGCATCACTGAGGGTGGAATCAAAGACCAATGTGCTTTTGATAAGATTTCTGCCGATACCACTTTTGAAAATGAACCAGTAGAAAAATGTACCCTGATTGCAAATAATTCCAACATAGGTCTTGAGAAAATTCGTGATTTCATAGCTTCAAAGTCGAAGATACTGTCACAAACTGCCGTCAATGCTCTTAAACGAAAGAGGAGCGCACTGGTAAAAACCTCTTATATAATTAATCAATGATGTTGGATTAGAGTTCAAACTATATGCTTCTTTGTGTTATATGTTTGTACTGCTATTTTCATCAATTTGTATTTTGACCTTTAAATTTTATTTGAACTGTTCCTATTATGGACCTTTGCATATATCTTAGATTTAATTTCTTTGAGCAGGCTCTTCAGCAGCGCTTGTTAGAGGATGAGATTGCTGTGTGTAATATGAAAATTCAGAAATGGTTAATTGGTATGTTTTCCTTTACCGGTTGCTTATCATATCATAGCTTTTAATTTTACTTCTCTTCTACATTCTTTCGATCAATAAGGTTTTTCCCCTTATGATAGATTTGTGGTCTAGCATAAATGATAGTGGTTTGTTGCAGTGATTATTAGCTTATTATAAGCATTTGCTCCCATTTCATTGGCACTTTAAATTGTTAGATTTTTTTGGGCAATATCTTGAATTGAATTTCATAAATTTAACAAGCATATTTGATGCAAAAAGTAGTTCAATAAAAGACTAGGTGTAGCCTTGAATTTGAAAGTTTTTAGGGTTGATTTGATGAACAGGATAAACAAAATAAGATAAACTATCATATCCTGTCTCATTCCAATGTTTGATGAGCCAATAAAATTTAACTTTAATTTAAAAATTGAAATATAATCATCTAAAATATATAATAGATTAGTATTTTCTCATCAATTTCTTATCATGTGTACAATACATCAATATTTATAGGATAAGACCTTATATTTTCACAGTCCTATCATTCTCTATCCTGACCACCAAACCGAATATATGGTTTCTCATGTTGGATCATATGTCTTGTTATGATGATCTCTGGCTTATTATATTATTGTTCTATTGTTTTATTCTTGAGTCGAATCTAAAGCTGCTTTGTGAATCTTGAATTTTAAAATTGAAAATGATGTATTAATGACCAACCCCTTTTTTCCCTTTTCACCAGAAGATTATATTTGCATAGTACTAACTATAGGCCATATCTGTCTGGCCATGTGGAATACCGATAATTTTTAAAAATTACTTGACTTGTGTGAATTGATTTATTCCTCTACAGCTCTACCATTTACATATTGACCGTGTGATGATGAAAAAAAGCTATTGCTTGTGTTTGTGTTTTCTTGACAAATGTAGGCGAGGAAGATGACTTGGAATTAAAAATGGATTCCATTATAGAAGGCTGTAATGGTACATGGTTAAGAAATCAAGGAAGGACGTGCCAATATCTTGAGGGTCAATGCTTACCTCTATCTGTTACGAGTAAAAGATTGACAGAAGCTGTGCTCACTTTACAAAGTCCTCATCAGGCAAGACATGTTCTAATTAATGCTTATTTAAAATTTTAACAACCATCCGTAGTTTGTAAATTTATTGTGATTGGTACTTGTGGTGCATTAATATGATTACTTTACGAATTTCTTAAATTTTAGTAAAACAAACAAGAGAAAATGATTGCTTACTAATTTTGTTCTGTATATAGATAATCCGATGTGTGTTGCTAGTTTGTTGGAATTGATACATGAATGCAGCAATGTAAAATAAATATTCAGTATAGGGAACATATATGAGTCCAATGATCAAGAGGATATATAAGAAGAAACAATAGTTGTAAATTTGTGAAAAAAATATCAAATGTTTTAGAGGCATAAGCAACGTAGCAGGTGGGAATGATGTAAAGGGCATTACTCCTTGTGATTTTATGCTGTCGAATGTGTCTTTTTAAAGAAACATAGTTTGAAACATTATTAATTTCCTGTCATCTTTAAGTACTTGAAAGTTATATTTGATCTTTGCAGGAACTAAATGGAATATGTCATGAAAATAATTGGATTCCACCAACTTATAGTGATTCTCAATCAAGTGGTAAGACTGTCTAACCAAGGTTGTTTGTACAATGCACAGCATGCAATTCTGGCTCAGTTTTTTTACATTTAAATAGCTGACATCAAATAAGATATAACCTATGAAGCACAGACACTCGGTGTCCAACACACGTTGGTGTCCGACACAACACTGACACTTATGATTACATTGAATTATGTCATTTCTCAAAATTATTATCAGTGTCCGTGTATGTGTCTGTGCTTCTTACATAGGATATAGCCATTCCGCACATGCATTTTTTAGTTCACCTTTATGATGTTGAATGACCACTGGTTGCTTATTTGTTTATAATATTATCAAAATGCATGTGAGTTGTACCTCAATTCAAAATAAAATTGAACTCAATCAATACAAATTGGAGTGTGTATCTATTTTGATTTGATTTATGACTTGAATTTTGAATTATTTTGTGCCGTGTATATGATATTTCAACTAGTATATTTTGCGAATGTTGCTTTTTTTACTTAAAAGTAGCATATTTTTATTGATCATCCATCTCATTAAATTTGATGATTACCTTTTGAAGGTGGATTTCAAGCTAATGTAACAGTTAAAGGAGCGGACTTTGAATATTTCTGCGAGGGTAACCAGTGTTCCTTTCCTCATGAAGCAAGAGATTCAGCTGCTGCTCAAATGTTGTCCAAATTAAGAAGTATGGCAAAATCAGCCCGCTAATTTTAGCTCTTCTTTTGAAGCATGGAGATGAGTTCTTGACTAACTATATGTACATGAATTGCATGCAAGTATAGTCTCTTTTGCAGTTCGGGTATAATTGGTTAGCGTATCAAGTGTAGTGTGACGTTGTATATCAATGTAGTATCCGTATAGGTCTAGACCGCAGAACCAAACACACTGATACAAGTTAAAATGCAATGTCATTTATGTATCGACTGTAGTGGGATGCTGATGACTCGAAAATTAAAGTAACGTGACTCAAAAGTTAAGTTAGAATAGTCGAAGATGATCTATCCTGCCCCTTTTGATTGTGATTAGAATTAGTAGCTAGGAAAGGGAGTAAGTCTAAAGTCTTGCACAAACAATTGTGATTGCAAGGTGTGCTTGTGGATTCATCAAACATATCAAATAGTAGAAACATATCAAATAGTAGAAACAAATGCATGTGAATGTGTAACGTGACTGATTAACAACTCAATTTTATGCCTCATTCATTGTCTCTTTCATTTTTTTTTCTACTTGTTTGTTTATTTACTGTATTGTTTTGATTTGGTGCCATTGTATAATATGGCGTACTTATACTTGTTGACCTTATTTTAAAATGTCGTGTTAACCTTAAGGCATTAAAAGAGGTAACTTTTGCGTAGAAAGTGATGTAATTATGTTAGCATGACCCTATTTTCATATATACCGACCGAATAAATTCCTTGTATGGAATATTTTCAAATCCTTATAATGTCAATAATTGAACTTTCTTTTGGTACAATATTGAATTAATGTATTTTGTTCAATTATAGATTAAATATATCATCATTTATTACAAATTAAAAGTTGTTTCTGTTTAGAGAAGTACCCTATGGTAGATGATTCCCTCACGCATAAGCCTAACTTCTTTTAGTTAATTTGAACTACCAGCTCATAGATGTAATGTACATGTTGCTATCTACTTTTGAGCTGCATTTATTTCAACAAAAGTGACACTTCAATTACATTACTAAAACAATGACCTTTCATGAGCTTTGATTTGACCTCAAACATTGCAACGAAAAGTTGGGATCTAAGATTCAAATTTTTATCAAAAAAAAAAAGAAGGTTAAACTCAAATGTTGTGACCGTCCAAAGTAGCCTAATTAATTTTTTTTTTTTTGAGGTAAAGCCTAATTAATTTAAATTATTTAGAACTTACAATTATACATGTAAGTACTAAATAACATGCATATGTGGGACCCACAGTATACACAAGCCACATGCTATTGAAAATTGAGGTTCCCTTCTTCCACAAGTTACTTAGACACCAAGAAGCTAAAATAACTTATAAATAATTTCTCACATCAACTCCAATTTCTTTTTCTAGAAAATCATATCATCATAACCCAAAAGTTCATTTTGCCAATTTAATTTACCTCTTTTATTTATTAGTTTCCATGCACCAAACGTAACAAATCCTTCACCTCTCTCCCACCCTTTTTCTCACCATTCTCCAAATCAATTAATATCATTCTCAACAAAGCAATCTCTCAAGGGAAATCCTCATTCCCATTGAACCAAGCAACACCATGTTAATCAAAAGGCATCATCAAATTAAGGTATCAATGTTCTTAAATTTGATCCTTGTGTTTTTTACAATCATAACTACTTCAGAAGTCAACGGCGTTGAGTCAAGAAAACTTGATGAAACTACCATGTCTACAACAAATGGTACCGATGTAAAGTGCACACCATGTGGCGATTATTCTTCTCCACCTCCACCGGCAAACCCACCACCGTCACCACCACCTCCGTCTCCAAAGAAACCACCACCCTCACAAATATATTGTCCTCCACCGCCCTCACCATCGTACATATACATTACCGGACCTCCAGGGAACTTATATCCTATTGATGAGAATTTCAGTGGAGCGAGCCACGGCCACCACCGGAGCTTGGCTGCCTTATTGTTGTCACTTGCAGTTGCTTTTTTGGGCATGATTTCTTTTTAGTGATTAGCTTGGAAAAAAAGAAAGTAATTTTCAGATCAATCCAAAGACAGTGGAAGGATTTTACGGTTTATATAGTTATAAACTTATAATTAAAGAGTATCAAAATTTTACATAAGGTAACATGAGAATTATGTATTCAGTGTGATTAGTATTTGACACCTTTGTTCTGTTTATGTTCCATATTATGTAATAACCAATCAGTTCCATATTAACAATTTTAAATGTAATTTTTGTGCAAATTTCTGATAGATTTGTCACCAATACTTTCTTTAATATGTTTCAGGAGAACTCTGCTTCTTCCTTTTCAGTGCAAAAATATTAAATTTCTACCTAATTTCTTCCAAATGTGTGTTTATGTATTATTCATCTAAAAGTTGTGAAGATGGTGAAGTGTTACTAATAATAATTGATATAGATTTTTTTTGGTCAAGTAATTGATATAGATTTTAATATTTGAATAAGTACACGTTGCTTTTTTTTTAAGTTCTCACCTTATATTTCTAGGAGAAAGGGGTCTAAGTTGTCCAGAATTCAGAGTTCGAGACATGAGTTCTGACATCGAGTAGTTCTAACTCTCATCAAAATGCAATTATAATGATTGAACTATGATATTTTTACTAAATTCAGCAACAATTACAACTGAACCGATTAACTTCTAATTGTGAACTTAAAATCGGTGTTGGGAAACAATTGTTAGGAACCAAAAGTCGGTGTAAAAGCTGTAAGTGCCATATAGTACCATGTTTTATGATTCCGTCTCAATTCAAAAATTGTTCATTTTTTAAGGGACCATGCTTTGTTTGTGAATAATTATATACTACTATAATTGCTTAAGTTAGGCGTTGCCTTGTCTTATTTATAGGTAGCTTATGGATAATGATAATGATGATGATAATGATACTGTAATTGATACTAGTAGCAACATTGAAATTTGAAACCAACCAAAGTTCTGAAATTCTTATTATTCTAATTCAAATTCAGTTTTAATAAAAAAATGTTAATGCAAATTATTGTTGGGTAAATACCAGTGTTGAAGGAGCAAAAACATAAACAAGGAGCACAATCAACAACATAAGAATACAACGTAGAAACTCCAAAACTGGAGAAAAAACTACGACCGTTATCAAAACCGACAACTAGAGAATAAATACTATGTGAAAATTGTTACACACATAGGCTCACTCTCAATCACACTCATGACCCCAGTACACACACACTCTCCAAAGTAAATATTTGACTACATCTCACAATACTCTAAAACAAGAGCATAAGAGAAAAACAAAAACACAAATATAAGAGAAAAGTGTTTACAAGTGCTACTCCATGGTTTCACATCTTGGTGTTTTGAAACAAGGAACTTGATGTCTCTTTATATAGCATTGAGCTCCCCCATTCTCCAATTTTCTAAGCAATGTGAGACTTCTCCAATATAATTTTCTTAACATTTTATTTTCCTTCATTAGCAATGTGTGACTTATATTGCAATCAACCATAACAATCTCCACCTTAATTTTTAAGGTCTTCATTCTTCATTGTCTTCACCTACATTCATCGTCTTCACCAACAAACAACCACAACAATCTCTACCTTGATTGTAAGAGTTTCGTCTTCTGCTTGCATTGTCATACCGACAATCATTGTCTTCATTGACAATCATAATTCTCATTGTCTATACCGACAAATTAAACTATCATACTCCCCCATAAAGAGTACATTACACTTGGATTTAAACAATCCCAACAATTTTCTTTACTTGGAACTAAATCATCACAAGAGTTTTCCACTTGGAACTAAATCATCCAAAGAATTTCATGTCGAAACCTTGCTGAAAATTTATGGTGCAACTTTCATGTTAGCTTTCAGGAAGTTCTTCAGCCATCGACACATCTCACCATACACCTTGCATCAATGCCAACCAATGCCCGTGTGTTGTTCTGAATCCATTAGCAATAACATGTACTTTCCCATGGTATAGCGGAAATACCATAAAGACACCACCATCTCCCAAAACAAGATAAATATTGCTAACTCTTACCTCAGAGTCTTTTGCTTCACCTAGACAATTTCATGCCCAAAACACCTTGTGTAACCCAGATTGCATCAATTCCTCCATGCAACTTCTTCATCATAGAATCACTACAACATTACTGTCTTCAGTACCTCCGCAATATCACAATTGTGATACCTCATCGAACCAGAAGCACAATCAACAACACAAGAATATAACGTAGAAACTCCAAAACCGGAGAAAAAACCACGACCGTTGTCAAAACCGACAACTAGAGAATAAACACTGTGTGAAAATTGTTACAACACATAGGCTCACTCTCAACCATACCCATGACCCCAATACACCCACACTCTCCAAAGTAAATATTTGACTATATCTCACAATAGTCTAAAACAAGAGCATAAGAGAAAAACAAAAACACAAATATAAGAGAAAAGTGTTTACAAGTGCTACTCCATGGTTTCACATCTTGGTGTTTTGAAACAAGGAACTTGAGGTCTCTTTATATAGCATTGAGCTCCCCCATTCACCACTTTTCTAAGCAATGTGAGACTTCTCTAATATAATTTTCTTAACCTTTTATTTTTCTTCATTAGCAATATGTGACTTACATTGCAATCAACCCCAACAATTATAACTGTAAAGTGAACAACAACAATAACAAAAAAAACATATACAAAATACCTAAGACTAATGAAATTAATGTGAATCCTTCATTCTGAAACTTCGTTATTTATTTTATGTTAATTCTCCGATTTTCAGCCAAGACTTTTATTTATGAGTGTGACTATACAGTATAATGACTACAATCATTGTACAGTCACGGTCATAAATGTGCCAAGGGGATGAAAGGAGAATAGAATAGCAGTGAAAGTAAAAGAATAATCTTTGAGATGATACTGATGTCACATTCCAATACATGTATGTATTGTGAATTGTGAAACATCAATTTTGGTTACACAACCATGTATAAGTGAGAAGTGGGGACCTATCGATTAAGTTGTTCTTACGTTGATAATATAGGGTCTCTATGTCTCCATTTATACAAGTCCTTACAATTTGACTCCTATCAACAAGTCCTTAAAATGCCAACAAATCTAAAGAGATCCACTTAAATATGCCTTTAAGGCCAACAAATTCATGAGTGGTTCATTCATCAATTTATGTTGTTGATTGCAATAGTAAGTTAAAATCAATGGTTGAGATTTGGGCAGAATCATTTAGTGGTTGGAGATGATCCAATTCCGATTAAAAGAGATAAATAATTTATTGGTATAGAATTTTCTGACTATCCCAAGATTTTTTTTACCACTACAAACTACAAAAAAATATCAAATTTACCCCTTTTGTTATTCATTTTCAATATTTTCGGATTTTTCATCACCACAATTGATTTCTAAAAAACTTAGTTGAGTTTAGTATAATTAATTTTAACATAATTTTTATTTAGTTGTTTCAAAAAAAAAACATAATAATTTAGTAGAATTGATTTATGTTTAGATACATTCAACTAAAAGTTTGGTATGTATTTTGTAAATGTATGTAGGTGATAAATAGAAAAGTTTGGCGTGGAAGTCGGACTTGTTTTTCAATTATTATCCCATGATTTGGGTTAGACAAGCCTCCCTCCACCTCTGCCACTACCACTCCATCGGTTACTCATACTGTTCTCAATTAAATAACAAAAAGTCTTTCATCGATTACCTTATCGATCTAAAACACGATGGCATAAGAATATCAGTAAAAACGATATGAATAATGAACGATGGGAAATAATTTTCGTTAATAAAAGGTGATCAATGGTTGTTGGGCCTCTTTTTGTAGCTGTATAGTGAGCTTGGGCCTATTATTGTTGTTTTGGTTAAGCTCTTATTTGCGCATATAGCTTGTAAAAACATATTGTGAAATCATTAGTAATTCTATTTTTTGTGTAATCAATACTATAAAAAAACATTTCATAAAATCAATGAATTGAAGCATTTAATTTTATTAAAAAAAAAATTCTAACTAGTGAACTGGATGCATTAGTTAAGAAAAGTTAATATAGTAAAATTACATTAGTTATTAGTTGTGTAGTCAAACCTTATAAAATATAACCGTTGTTGTTTTCAATATTAAATATGATTAACTAGTGTATGGGGTGTACTGATTAGCTTGATTCTAGTGCTTACATTGCGAATTAGGTTTTCAGCTATAAAATAAATAATTGAGATTGTTTTACTGTGTGAAACTGAATTAAAATATACACCATTTAATTTTAAATCAACGAATGAGATCTATAACAACGTTACTTGTTATAAATTCTAAACACATTTTATTTTCAACTCATGCTATAATGTACATCTCTGTTCCAAAATATGTTTCACAATATAAGGGAAAATCATACGGTTGCTAATGTAAAAGTTTGTGGTTCCAATTAAGCTACATTCATCTACAAGATAGGTGATCAATTGATATGGGAATATTGGGCAGCTAGAAACAAGTGCTTATACTCAAAGAAGAAAACAAAAAAAATAACTCATCTTAACAGATTTGTTTGAAAAGTTCAATTGATTTGGAATCATCATGTATGGTAGATATAACCACTACCACACGTCAAAAATAAATGTCTTATTAGAAATTAGAAGCCATAAATTTAAGTGAAAACCAACTACATGACCTTTTCCCTAACCGACACAATGATATTTAGTAAAACTAAAAGCACAAGCACTCATCTAATTCACCTTTATATTTGTTGATACTATATATGATTTATAACATGATTGACATTTTCCCATGAGTAATGTATACTCCCTCTGGCCTTAAATATAAATAACTTTCACTATTTTAGATACATTGGATAATTAATGTATCTAACCTACATTATAGACTAGATACATTAATTATTCAATGTATCTAAAAAAAGTAAAAGTTGCTTATATTTAAGGCCGGAGGGAGTACTTCACATTATCATTATGGATTATAATAAGTAATAACTAACCATTACAATAATAGATGTATTTTGATATAAAAATAAATAAAAATAATAGATGTATTTTTTATCAATTAAAATAAATTTATAGTTTTTGACAAAAATATTTGCATAAAATTGAATGTTTTAGTGTAACGCAAAGTAATTGCTATTTAAAAAACATTCATTTATTTTTTTAAGAATATTTCTTGAATAATTCATTGTGTCCATATATGTGTTATTTTTCTCCAGCTGTTCTATAATTTGTTCATGACTTGATCATGTGTATGGAAATGGGTCTTGCCGTTTTGATTTACACTTAATTCTGAAGTCATCAAATTGGACACTAGCTTCAATTGGAAACTTGTTCACATGCCCCCTCTATGAATTGGACACTATAATACACTTCAATTGTTATATAGTATATGATACGGTTGATATCACGATGAATATGAGAAATAACTGTGATTTACTGTGAATTTGTAAGATCTTAACGATTTTTATTACACTCAACAATTTAAGATCATCACTCTCCATCTGATCACGTGGGAAATCTAGATTATTAGAATTTTTTAAATGAGATATTTTTGTACCATCACGTGGCCAATATTTATTTTCAAATTATTAAATAATAAATATTTTTGTGAATGTAATTAGATACAATTTCTTGATTAAGTGACTAATACAAGAATATATATATATATATATATATATATATATATATATATATATATATATATATAGTATGCTTTTTGCACTTTTGTCTCTATTATTCTACAATTCAATTTGGAACTCATAATACATAATTGAACATAAATTTCTATTTATACCTAAAAAATTACTTTTTTATTTTATATATTTAACATCAAATATAAGTTGAAGCTAGCTGTCAAATTAATTAAGTTCGTTTTCAACATGCTAAAAATAACATTTCTAGCTACTACTATATACATTGAACTTATAGAGACTCTTTCTTGGGTCCCTTTGCTTTCTGTTTATAATCACATGAAATAAGAATTTGATTATAGTTTACAAAATCATGGTTTATCAAAATATACTACCTTTCCTTGCTATTGTAGGCATCTCATGTGCAAATCATTATTATTCTTTCCTAACAAAACAATAAGATTATTTTTGTCATCATATCTTTTAATTTTAATAGCCCAAATGAAGGACTAATGTTGTCCCCTAGCTTCATCACCAACTCCTCATTTTCCGTTTAATTAAACAAAACCAAATTTTGTGTAAAGGACTCTCACTTAAAAGTTAGAACTAGAAGTCACTTGGAAATTGCTCCAAGCCCAAATTTGACTCAAACATCCACATCATCCTTCAAAAAGTTAACTAGGACTAGCATTATTGAATCCTAAGAGACAATTCATATTAAAATTTATTAGTAAATACTTCATCCGTACAAAAGTATTAGTCATAAATAAAATTAATGTTGTATGAAAAAAAAGAAATTATAAAATAGTTTATAAAATTATCTTTTATTAATAGTATAAAATGATAAAAGAAGAAAGAGTAATAAATAATTAAATGTATAATAAGAAAAATAGCATAAATATTTCTATGATATCATAAAGTGACTTATATTTTTGACAAATTGTGTAGAAGATAAAAAGTTATCGTGGTTCAGTTTGAGTCAAGAATTTAAATATTTTCCAATTTCTTAACTCTTAATTTGTTCAATCTAAAAAAAAAAATTTAAATCAAATACAATACATTTAAAATTATATATTCAATCTTTTCTATTTTAATAGATCAAACACATCAAAAAGGTCTCTTCCTATAAGAAGGAATTAAAAAAATACTCCCCCCGTCCCATTTTAAGTGTCGCAGTTGACCAAATCACACAATTTTACTAAAATATCCTCTATTTTTTTTGGTAGTAGACATTAGAATACTAAAAAGTAGATTTTAAGACTGCTCTAAGAGATAAAATAATAAAAACTAATGTTATAAATAGTATACGACATTTATTTTAGAACAGAGGAAGTACTTTATTTTCATTTTGAGTCTTCATTGGCTTTCTCTCAATTTTTTGAAATGTGACAAAACACATGTAGCAATCTAATAAGACCACCCATACACATCTCTTCCAATTTCCAACTCACTCACTTTGTTTCCTCACCTTCACATTCACATCACAATACAACACAACACAACCACTTATTGCTTTTCCCACAACAATAATTTTTTTCCTTTTCTCATTTTTAATTTAGTTTGGTTTTTTCAATCTTTTTCATTTCACCCAAACATGTCCTTCATTAACACTCCTCTATTTTCCACTCTCTTCTTCCTCTCAATAACACTTCTATGTTTTCCCAACACATCAAATTCCGACACACCATGTCCTTATCCATGTTACCCACCACCCTTAGGAAGTGGAACCGTCACTCCCACTAATCCAACTCCTCCAGTTTCAACTGTTCCACAAGCACCACCACAATCTTCTTCTGGATTACAATATCCACCACCTTCTAGTTATAATTACCCTTATAATCCAACACCACCTTATGGTGGTAACGGCGACGGCGGTAACTACAACGGTGGTGGTGGTGGTGGTTATGGCACTCCACCACCACCTGACCCAATTCTACCTTACTATCCATACTACTACAGAAAGCCTCCAAACAAACCTGAAGACTCTTCAGCAACATCAGTTATTATCACTATGGAGAAGAAATTTATTGGGATGATTGCTACTACTATTCTGTTACCTTTATTTCTTGTTCTTGGTTTTGTATAACAACTATTTGAAATCTTCATGCAGTGAAATTATGATTGAAAATGAATATTAGTGGTTGTTAATTTTTTTTAATAGTAATTTGATTTATTCAATTATGTATTTGTGTTTTTGTTAAAGTTTTCTATAGGCGTTAGACTTTGTAGGAATGAAGGATTGAAACTGTCAGAATTTTCTCCGAATCAGATTAATCAGTCTAATCAGTCCGAAGACTGAATACAGGTGGTTAAAACAAAACAAAAAACAGAGTAACGGTTATCAGAAAATTTTAATTATACATAGAAAATGAAAAGAAGCTCCAAAATTTTGATCGGTAGTGTATAAGAATATTCGTAATGTAAAGTAATTGAATAATTAAATTGTTGATTTTGAGTATTTTCTTTAAATTAAATTCTTAATGCCATAGATTATTAGAGTGTTGCATCATGTGCTTTGGATAGTTTGTGTATTGCACCGTAAGCACTTTTGTTGTCTTTCTATTTTTTGGCTTTATGTAATTTTCAATTTCTTTCTGCCATTTTGGTTTTGTTCTTAGTTCTGTACATGGCTCAACAACCTTTTCCTCTGCAGAAAAAAGTACTAACAATTGAAAAGTATGATGCTTAAAGTTTATAATTTCAAAGTATTACAATTAAAGAATTGCAAAGTATATCCAGCTTTTTGTTTAAACTTTAAACTTTATAATTCAACTTTTTCTACATGTGTGTTTAGGCTTTATTTGTGGAAAAAAGTAGATTAAGTAATAGATAAGCTAGTATATTTTCAGGTGTTGATTAAATAAAGTAGATGCGCGTGTTTAGTTTGACGTTAGACAAAATTGATTTTGATAGAATTGAGTAGAGTATAATTGATTTTAATAGAATTGAGTTTAACAGAATTTATTTCACTTATATGTCTATATAAAGAAGATACACTCTTTTGGTGTTTTATTCCTATTTTACCCTCAATTTCAAATTATTCTCATAACAACCAAATTTGAAGAAATTGTTAACAAAAAAAATCAAATTTGAAGAAAAACTCCTTATAACTACTTTATATTCTAATTAAAAACGGTAATAATTTAATTTCATTATATTATTATTACTATCATACACATAAAATCATAAAAAATACGTATCACACAAATGGACACGGAATGTGCCTGTTTGACCCTCTAGTAATTATAATGAATGTGAGACTAAAATTCAACAATCTCATCCTCTAATGATTTTTTTTTTGAAGCATCATCCTCAACAATCTATATATGCATGATCATTCAATCAATAGAACCGGCCTCCAGACAACACCATTATAAATGTTATTCATACCATGATTCAGCATACTCCCTCTTCCATATGAAATAAGATCATGATACTATTTTAACAATGTGTTGATTATTTTGATTTTGACTTTGAAATAATATAGTCAATTAAAATTGTATTTACCATTTTTTTTAGGTATATCGGAAAATTTATATTTACCATTTGAATGTTCATACTAACATTCTCATATAAATTACTATGTTAATTGTTTTTAGATTTTACAATTTTCACAACCGACCAAATGATCCTTCAGTAACATGTTCAAATTTCAATACTAGAGAGTGTATGTGACCAAAGATATGCCCTCTATCTTTGCCATGGGAAAAAGTTAACAACAATTCCCAATAATTTGATGAATTACCATCGCAAAAGTACGTATGGCTCATTGCTCAAGATTTAGCATCTCAAGAATCACATAACAGAAACGAACTAAAGAGGAAATTGAAATTGATTTATCTTCGAAGGTGTGTTTGGTAAAAGAGAAATAAAAAAAAGAAAAATTAAAACACAAAGAAATCAATACATATATTTAGATTTAAATTTAATTTAAATATATCCATTGATTTTCGTGTTTTAATTTTTTTCTTCTCTATTTTTCTTTTATTAAACAAAATGTTTAGATGACAAAAGAAAATAAAAAGATAGAATGTGAAAAGAAAGAAAGTAGTATAAGAAAAGAAAGTATAGGAAAAGAACAGCCCTAATTTTTTTTTTATTAATGTTATTAAACTCTCCTTTTTTATTTTGTAAAAGCTATTGGACTCACTTTTGCTGTTAAAATTATTTTAACTGAAAACATTCAAATTTATTTCAACAAACCCTTTTTTTTTTCTTTTCCCCTCTCTTTCTTTTTTTATATTTTTTTTCCTTTCACATTCTATCCTCTTACTTTTTTTTGTCATCCAAACAAACCCTTCATATTTTCATCCAATTTAGGGTGGAAAAGAATTACATGTGAGTCTCATCTCAAATTTTCTTTCCTCTACCTTTTTTAGTGCAACCAAACAGTAAAAAGTGGATCAATCAACTCACTTTCTTTCCCTCCTACCATGGGCGGATTGAGCATAAAGGTTGCTAAGGCTCTAGCTAGGACTCGGTCGAAATTATTTGGTATTTAAGGGGTTAATTTATGATAAAACTGATATTTTTAAAGATTAATTTATAGTAAAATTGAAATTTTTTAGTTTAAAATTGAGATTTTTCATTAGAAAACAAAATTTTTGGTGTTTTAAGATTAGTTTAGAGTAAAATTAAAAATTTTAAGGGTTAATTTAGGACAAAACTGAGATTTTATTTTCAAAACCGAAATTTTTTATTGCAAAACTAAATTTTTTATTTAAGTTTGATATTTTGTCCGAATTTTATAATTTTTCTAACTCGCCTTCTATACCATTTCCTCAAAACTAAACATAGTGTAAAATAAGAAAGTGAGACATAGTATTACAACTACAATACAAGGTAATACTCACTTTACTTCATATTCTTTTGGTACATGGACATCAAACCCAAGTCAAATGAGTTACTATTTGTAAGAAAACAACTTTATCAATCAAGCTAAGCTAAAGCGGCTTTACTTATTATTATATTTAGGCTTAAACGTTATTTTGGTCTTTGTATGTACACCAAATTTTCGTTTTAGTTTATGTATTGAAATTTTTGACAAAATAGTCCCTGTATCGCGCTTTTTTTTTTGCGTTAGTCCTTAGACTCATTTTCCGTCCAAATTGGTGCAGGTGGCAAACGGTTTGCCACCTGGACCCTGCCACGTGGATTAAAATGGGTGGGTGATTGGATTAATTAAACATAGGGACCTAAACCAAAATTTTACACTGATTGCAATTTTTCCCCCATTTAAACCCTAATTTCCAAAATCAGAAAATCACAAATCGCAACAATGTGAAGCAGCATCAATGTTCTTTGAGTCAGAAGGTGTACTCAGTAAATCGAGAATCTATGGCTTTGTCTAGGAAAAACAACATCAAGTCGAGTTTGAGCACGGGGAGAAAAACATGACCATTGGTGCTATAACAAGATTGAAACCAACTGTTATTGATTTGGAAAGATTCCCTATACAGTTTTTTCAGAATAAACTTTTGATTATTCCAAAGGCCCCAACTTTTTCTAGATTGAGCGAAGCTCACTTTTCTATTTTTTCCAATTTTAAGACTCATTGGATCAATTATATAAGTAAAAGAAAAGACATTGTTCCAAGGCTTTGCTCTGGATTACCTGAAATAGAAACCAATATATGCCTCAACAGGAAAAAAAAGAGAGCGATTAGATAAACTTCCACAAAGTGGCAGAGTTAAAGAAAGTGAAGGGAATGCATATCTCTCAATATTTGGTGGAGAGTAAAGATTCCCATCATCATGTTGCTTCTTGTTCAATATTCAAATCAAAAGTTTGACAACAATCAAAAACAGATTAATAGGACTCAAGCATTTATATACCATGTTGCCATCAACAAGCAAATTAATAGGACCACCACTGAAATCATGTCTGAAGAAATGCAATTCCTTGAAACAGGAAAACAGAAAGAAACGTAGGGTAACTTTACAATAGAAACTTAGTTTGTTCAAAATTATTGTATATATTAAGCATGTATCACCCTAGTTTCGGCAGAGGTGGCTGTCGAGTCGGAGTGAAAACAGATGGATGTGACGGTTCACAAATCACAAATCGCAACACTGATTTGTGATTTTCTGATTTTGGAAATTAGGGTTCAAATGGGGGAAAAAATTGCAATCAGTGTAAAATTTTGGTTTAGGTCCCCATATTTAATTAATCCAGTCACCCATCCATTTTAACCCACGTGGCAGGGTCCAGGTGGCAAACAGTTTGCCACCTTGACCAATTTGGACGGAAAATGAGTCCAGGGATTAACGCAAAAAAAAAAAGCGAGATACAGGGACTATTTTGTCAAAAATTTCAATACACGGACTAAAACGAAAATTTGGTGTACATACAGAGACCAAAATGACGTTTAAGCCTTATATTTATAAGAGAGTCGTAGGACTTTTTAGATATATAGTTAAGAGAGAATATTAATATGTTTTTTAACAATATATATTGGTTGTTTTTTAGACACATAAACCAAAGTCATTTTTTTTATAAAATAAAAGTTTAAATATATTTTTGGTGCTTTAAATATTTTTAAGGTTTTATTTTGGTCATTTAACTATTTTTCATTCTGTTTTGGTCCTTTAAGTATTTTTTTGTTCCGTTTTGATCCTCTAACTTTCATTATGTTAATCTATTTGGTCCTAATTATCGTTAGAAAAATGTCAAAAACGTTAATTTTGCACACGTGGCACTTAGGGATTTGGTGGCTTTAGTGTGAGATCTAATAGAAAAACGTCACATGACCAGAGACTTCTTCTTCCTTCTTCATCGCGTATGGAGCTTCCTCCATCACCGTCTCCGTCCACATCACCGGTGATCTTTCCAGTCACGAAAGCTTACCAAACGATACCCAAAACCTCTCGTTATTCATGCTGAATCCAAATATGATGTCTGTTTTCTCAATAGAGGCTTCTACCTCTCGTTTATGACATTTTTCTAACAGTTAGGACCAAGTAAGTTAACGGAAGGAAAGTTAAAGGACCAAAACGAAACGAAAAATAGTTAAAGGACCAAAGTGAAACTTTGAAAATACTTAGAGGAGCTGTCTGAACTTTGGCATCATGTCTATGGCTCTCTGCTCATCAATGTATCTCTGTATCTAGGGGCATAGCTGTCTTAGGGTAGTGCAGGGCTGCAAGCCACTCCTTTAAAAAATAGATTTTTTTTTGGTATATAATTTAGCGGCAGTTTTTATCTATTTAACAACGGTTTTGGGTTTTTGTATATTTTTTTTAGTTTGTGGGGGTTTTAAATTCCTTAAATGTGTTTGTAAAGTATAATTTGTAGAGGTTAAGAACCTTAACCCCTAAATTGTTCTATTAATTTTTTTTCTTTGCTAATGCTTTAAATCTTCTTTCTAATTTTATTTGGCAAATGTTAAACAGTGTCTTTGGGCACTCTTTAAGCACTCTAAATAAAAAAGTTTTATAGAAATATGTAAAGTCAACGCATTGAAACTTGTGCTGTTTATTTTTTTGAATGAAAAATTTCTTCAAATAAAATACTTAAAGAATGTCCTGGAGAGACTCGTTAGCAAAACCCATTTTATTTTGAATCATTTTCCAACCCAAAAGAGTCAATCTAAAACTTTAAAAAAGAATACACTGGACCAACCCAAGTGGGTTAGTAAGAGTAATTTGTAAACTTGAAATGAAACAAACAATTTGGATTGTTGCATTCCCAATCTCATATCAGCACAGCATGTGTCATCAAGAAACAAGTTGGAGCGACAGTGAACTCAATTCGCCAAAGTCAGTCGTCGGAACCACAACTCAATTCGCCTTTGCCGTTTCCAATCTACCCTAAATCTCTGACTAACCTTCTCTTTCTCTCTGGTTCGTTCTTTTCTCTTTCACTGTTTTCGTTTTGTTACCTTTTATTTCTGCTTCATCATATTTTCCTTGTTTTCATTTTCATTTCATACTATTCAAAGGGTAGCTTTTGTTCACCAACTTAAGGGTTTATGTGGTAAGGAGAGAGAGAGAGAGTGTGTGTTTATAAGTTTGATTTTGAATAATGGTAGATGATTTTGGGTTAACTTTCAATGTTGGTCTAGTACTTAAGTATATTGAGTACTGCATACTTACAGTATAATATTTTCTTGTGGCAACCGTAGCGCGCGAGAATGCGGTTCTAGCACAACTCGCGGCAGCGGTTAACAACTTAGGTCTTACAACCTGATGCAATTTCATGAAATGAAACTCGGTTTCTTTTCATTACCGATTGAATCCTTATATTGGAAATAAAACATTTTTCCTCTTATTCAATTTCTTCAGTTCCTTTCTAGTAGCCTCATACATATATTGATAATCTGAAATGTATTTATTTATTTATGTAATTTTCAATTTTCAATGCAGGTGGTTTTCAATGATAATCCAACCGCCATATTTCTAAACCCTAGTAATGGAATGCACAGTGTCATTTCTTTCTAGTGTGCATTTTGTTCCATCGGAAAGAATTTTGTGCAGAAATCATAGAATCAATTTAGCAGCACATTCAAATAGAAGAAGAGGAAGACCAACTAAGAACGTTCAATATCCACGCCGAGCCAAGCAACCTCCAGAGTTTGGTGTTAATTTATTCTTGAACAAGCCTAGCACCACAACCACTGAACCAACTCATGATGATGATGATGATGATGATGATGATGATAAGGATTTCAATGTAGAAGAGAGTGATGAGGAGGAACAAAATACCGATGTTTGGGAATCCGATGAAATTGATGCTGTAGCTTCACTTTTTCAAGGTAGAATCCCACAAAAACCTGGAAATTTGGATCGGGAAAGACCTCTTCCTCTTCCCTCTCCTCATAAGCTTCGACCACTAGGACTACCTACGCCGAAAAGACTACCAGCTATGGTTTCATCTCGTGCTTCTATGGATAAGAAATTATATAAAAACCCGACTTTCCTAGTTGGGTTGGCAAAGGAGATCGGTAGGCTTAATCCAGATGATGACGCCTCTTTAATTCTAGGAAAGTGGGTACATTTGCTGAGAAAGGGTTCTTTATCGATGACAATAAAGGAGTTAGGCCATATGGGGTGCCCTGAGAGAGCTCTACAAACATTCAGTTGGGCGCAAAATCAACCACATCTTTTTCCTGATGATTGGATTTTGGCCTCGACGATTGAGGTCTTGGCTAGGAATCACGAGTTGAAGGTTCTATTTAACCTAAACAAGTTTACTGGTTTGGCGAGTCGTGCAGTGTTGGAGGCATTGATTAAGGGTTTTTTAAAAGGAGGAAACCTTAGACTTGCTTGGAAGACATTGGCTATTGCAAGAAGGGATAGAAGAATGTTGGATCCTAGCATTTATGCAAAACTAATAATGGAACTTGGAAAGAACCCTGATAGGTACAAACATGTTAAGCCGTTGTTAGATGAACTCGGAGCACGAGAGGAGCTGAATTTGAGCTCACAAGATTGTACTTCTATAATGAAAGTCTGTGCTAAGATGAAGAAGTTTGATATGGTTGAGAGCTTGTTTAGTTGGTTCAAACAGTCGGGTTCTCAACCAAGTGTGGTTATGTATACTTCTGTAATTCATAGTCGCTACACCAAGAAGATGTACAGAGAGGCATTGGATGTAGTTTGGGAAATGGAGGCTTCAAATTGCCTCCTTGACCTTCCAGCTTATCGCATGATCGTAAAACTGTCTGTTGCTTTGAATGATCTATCCAGTGCCAAGAGATATTTTTCGAAACTTAAAGAAGCAGGATTCTCTCCCACTTATGGTTTATACAAGGACATGCTTGAAATTTACATGGCCTCTGGGAGGATAGCAAAGTGTAAAGAAATCTGTAAGGAGGCTGAGATAGCAGGTTTCATGTTAGATAAACATCTATTGTCATATGATTCAATAAATAAAGCATAGTAGACTGTAAGAATCTAACATTCATTATGATTGTTTGTGTCAATGTTGAACTCTCTGTATAATCCAATGGCTACACTGTACCATTATGGGCACCATTTGTACATTGATAAACATCTTCAACATTGAGAGTAACTTATTATATGTGAATATGCAACTAAAGTTTGTGATAGTAGTTCCAACTGTTAAAAGAGAGATTGGCATGACATGGAAAAAATGTTTATTTAATTTGAAAAACATTCTTATTGTTTTTGGTTGGAAAACAATTTCTGATTTTTGCTTCCATATACTTCGGCAAATAATCAAAAGATGCCACTTTGTTTTTCTTTATTTTTAATTATAGATATGGATGGGAAAGAGTGTGAATAATGTTTTTTTTTTTGACTAAGTGAATAATGTTTTGTTGTTTTCACCATTTGAACATTTTTCTTCATAAACTAAAATGCAAGAAATATACTCCCACAGTCCAAGAAAAGGCATAAAACATCAGAACAAAATATGCAGTAGCAGCAAATTTCATATCCCTTCTCTTCATCCAAGAGAAAACCCATAGCATAGAATAAAAACACACAATAACATAATTTTGGAGCAAAACTCTAGTCTCATAACATGATAGCTATTTAGCTTTATATAACACCAGACACAGTATCAACTTCAACTCCACATTTCTCACATGTTCTCCAATGGTGTTCCTTCATTTGCCGGAGCATATGCAATTTGGTTTGAAATCTTATTCTTATAAACAAATGGGACATTCCCAACATCATCAGTAAATTTTGTAATTTGTTAAAGCAGAATCTCAATTTTCATGGACATTCATCTTTCTTTCCAACCCATAACAATGTAGTTTTAAAATAAATTCATGTTTCCATGTTCTATATATAACAAGTGTGTCATGGGGGTCTATAACTAGTTTATTCACACAAATGTGTAATATCTTTGGTTATTGCCATATGCCACCAAAGATTAGATTGCACAGTTTTTTTTTTCCTTTACTTTAATAATCATTCATAATAGCCAAAATCAACTTAAATGTAAGCATTCCTTCAAAAAAATAAACTACGACGTAAGCAATGTTGTAACTCACTAGAAAAAATTAAGTACTATAATTATTTTCACTAAACATAAAATCATTTTAACGAGGAATAATTTAACTAATGCTCTATACTATAGCCATGTTAATTAGTACAACCATGTTTATAACAGTGTTGTCAAATCATGGTTATAGCGATGCTATAGCATAGCAGAATTGAAATTGGACGCCAAAGTTATTCTCAATTGTACACCATAACATAAATTATGGTTTACAACTTTTGATATGCTTAGTAAATGATAAATGTAACACATTTCAACATCGGACATCCTATCCCATAGAAGAAGAAAAATATCGACAGTAAGATAAACATTAACCGAAACAAGCAAACTACAATGATAAAAAGAGTTTTTTTCATATCAGACAATGAGGAGTTTGTTGCATTACATAATCCAGCATGCAGAAAGCCATGATTTCCACGCCAAAATCAACAACAGAATCAAGATATTTACTTATTTAGCATATTATGTTATCAGCATATTCTTATACTTTCATTTCACGGCTTAATGTCATATGTGGTGTACTAATGCTCTAATCCATCCCACCAAGAAAGCAAGCATTTCCTAACAACGGTAACATTGTTCTACTTCACTTCAGTGGATGACAGGCTTTAAGGGATGAGCTCTTAGCTTGGACAAATCTAGGTTAGAATCCAGTTCCTCATCCAGTTCACCAACAACACTTCTGCATATCCCAAATGAAAACCATTAAAACCGATATAAATGGGTGAGGATGTGATAATAAGTCTCCAGAATTGAGAAAAATGACCAGGTATAGGAGAAACAAACATACATGTTGTCACCCCTAATAATGTATAAACCCAGAACAAGTTGCTGAACACCTTCCTGTAATTAGAAACGGAAATGAGCCATCAAAAGGAAAACAAATAAAATCACAACATGCAAGAAAGAATCTGATAACAAAACATTAGATAATATTCAAAGAGGCAGAAGGGGAAGATTTAGAGAAATTAGCAATCACATAAATATGTCACAGTCAATTGTAAAAAGCAGAAGATTCCATTAGCAACCTTAACTCTAGAAAATAGATATGACAGAAAATAAATGAAGCCATTAGCAACTACTACTACTTGTAGCAAAACCAAAATATCTAGGGTTTGGCCTTACTTCAGATTTCGGCAAATATCTAGGCGTGCCTATTCTCCATTCTCCCCAAAAGAAGGCTAATTATGAATTTATCATTGATAAGGTCTGTAAACGTCTATCGACTTGGAAAGCCAAGGTTCTGTCCTTTCCGGGCAGAACTACTCTAACTCAATCAGTGTTGTCGGCTCTATCTACTTATATTATGCAAACAACGCTTCTTCCGAAAGGAGTGTGTCGTCAGATAGAAAAACTAATGCGGGATTTTATACGGGGCTCCACGGATGCTTATCAGAGATGGCATACAGTGGCTTGGGATGACATTTGCAAGCCTAAGGACCAAGGCGGGCTGGGTATTCGAAATGACCATATTTATAATAAGTCGCTTCTCATGAAGTTGGGTTAGTTGATGATAGCCAATCCTTCAGCCCTTTGGGTCCAAGTGCTTAAGGCCAAATACAAATGTGGCAACGAGACTGTCCCAAATGTTAAACCTCAACAGAAATGCTCAAATATTTGGCTCGGTACTATATTGTGACAGGCATGCAGTGGAACATTAACATTGGGAATGGGAATAAAATTCGTTTCTGGCTTGATCCTTGGCTTCCCTCTGGTATTATCCTTCAGAATATTGCTTTAAGGTCGCTTGATCAGTCTCATCAGATGGCGAAAGTTTCTAATTATTCTGACGATAATGGTAACTGGATCTTAGATCAAGTGAAAGAATATGTTCGGCAACAGTATGTGGACCAGATTCTTGGTTGTTCCCCTAGTAGCTCTCAATTGGGTGAAGATTTTCCGTCGTGGCCTATGTCATCGAATGGTGATTTTTCTACTAAACAGCCTATGATTACTTGTTACTTATGAATTCAACCCGCAGTCCTCATTGGTGGAATGTTTGGAAGTGGGAAGGACCTCATCGGATCAAATGTTTTCTGTGGCTTCTATATAATGACGGCCTGAAAACTAATGATAAAAGAGCTAAATGTGGTATTGCTGATAATAATGTTTGTTCTCTGTGTTCCTCACACACGAAGACTCCGGCTCATATTCTCCGTGATTGTGTGCAAGTTAAATTAATTTGGCAGCAGTTGCAATTTGTGTTCTCTCAGCATGTTAACTATGATTTTAATAGCTGGCTGAATTGTCACCTTAAGCCTTCCAATGCTTCAGGTTTGCAGAATAGACATATATTATTTGGCATTTCTGTATGGTCAATATGGCAGCATCGGAACCAATGTGTGGTAATACTTTCTCTACTCGATTGATTGTCGATCAGATTCGGACCTTAATGGCGGATATTAATAGAGTCAAACCAGATTTTCCCCATATGCAGGACAACTATACTACAGTGAAGATTGCTTGGAAGTTGCCTGATAGAGAGTGGATTAAATGTAATTCTGATGGGGCAATTAATTCTAGATTGCATAAATCAGCTTGTGGTGAGACTATCCGAGATGAGTCCGGTGCGTGGCTTGGGGGTTTCCCTCGTGATTCGGGGTCGTGCTCGATTCTTATGGCAGAACTTTGGGGCATTCTCAGTATTCTTCAAATGGCTTGGACAAAGGTTTCCGTCGTGTATCTCTTGAATCTGATTCGGTGCCGGCGGTAGCAATTTCTCTAATTAATAAAGGTTGCTCTCCTTCTCACCCTTGTGCCTCTATTGTCTCCCTCATTAACCACCTTAGAATGAAGGAATGACAAGTTCACATCTCTCACATTTATAGGAAGGCAAACCAGGTTGCTGACTGGATTGCAGGATACGCTCTTTCGTTACCTACAGGTTCCCTTGTACTCCAACACCCTCCCCCTGGTTGTGTTAATCTCTTATGGCAGGATGTTGCCAATATTTATTTTAATCGTCATGTGAGTTTGTAATTCGGCCTAACGGCCTCCCCCTTAGCAAAAAAATAAAATAATACAACGTAACGTAAATATTTCAAAAGGGCTGGCGAAAAAAATTAATATACTGTCTATATCAAGTTATCAACAAATAGGAGTATGAGATAAAATTTTTGTAAATCCTAATTCCTAAAAAGACAAATATTCAAAATTCATTTTTAACAAATTAAAGTAAAAGTAAAACGAGCTCAAGTTCAATGCCTCATCCCCATCAAACATGTCTAACTTTTTGATATAAAAAGAAAAATTGTTGCAGGATAAACAAAAATAGGTTTTATTTGAATAGAGTGCAACATATCTTCACCACACACGGATATATCATACGACAAAACAATGGCAACTTATGGCAATTGTCATTTAAGTCCCAACAAATCAAAAGTTAAAATGAATGAAGAATGTCATCCATACCTTGGTAGAAAAAACTCGTTCATGGGACTCATCAAGAATTATATTTGTTGCCTGATCAAAACCTTTTAGGACTCCCTAAAAATTAAACAAAAAAAAAAAAAACATTGCAATCAGAAGTTACAACAACATTGGACATTGGACATTGACAAACACTAATCTCATGCAAAGACTTACCACAATATTTCTTCCATCATTAGTAATGACTGATATTTGCTCTGCCAAAAAATCAAACAAACAAATTAAACCTCATAGTATAGCTCAAAACATATAATTTGACAAATATAAGTTAAATATTTTTTTAAGAAGCTAAATTAGCCCACCTAAATTGGCACGTGAGATAATAGAACCTGAGACCCTGAGGAGGAACACACTCTAAGGTCCCAAGTTAATCCTAATATTACTATATAAGCTAAATATTAAAGAGTAGAATCATATCTTAGTCCACTAAAGATACTGATAACATGTCAATTTAATAGTTAATTTCATGAAATTAGTTCATTTAAGCTCAAAACCCTAATATGTTAGTTCCTCCATAGAAATTAAAATTAATTAATTTCTACTCGATGATATATATAACTATGAAATAAAAAAAGAGAGAGAATATAAAGCATAAAATAAGAAAGAAAAAATGTTGAAGATTGCTTGCTTACGATCTACAAGAGACTCGAGTCCGGGCCCCGCAGTAGCCATATTTGATTGAGAGTGAACTGAGGTTGAGAGTAATGGCGGGGATTAACGAGAGAGATTTCAGTTTCAGAGGTTAACTATGTACCTTCGCCGCACCATTTTCTTATTTGAATCGGGTTTTCACTTTTCACTAAACCCGGCCCAACATCAAATTTCTCTCGTCAAGACTTGATACATAATCTCTCCTACCTAATTCACATGTCCCTCAATTTTTACCAACATCAAATAAAAAATAAATTGAATATGTCAAGTAGTTTTTTGTTGGAAAGTGATAACATGTGCCCCGCGGATGCAAGAACACATAATAAAGAGTTTTTTTTATAACATGAATAAAAGTATATTCATTAATTTAAGTTAGTAGTGTGTATAAGAAATACAAATTCAACAACAACGTTATATAAATTTCTAACATATAATTAAAGCCGTTAAAATGGGTCGGGTCGCATGGGTCGGGTAGTTAAACCCGAAAAAACACCGGGTTCGGATTTGAAAATTTATATTTAAATTATCATCCGGACTTTTTAGCTCGGCCCAAATTTACCCGTTAAAAATATGAGCTTACCCGCATGGCCCATGGACGGTCCGTTAGCCCGCATATATGAACATTTTTTTTGTTTTTTTAGACACAACTCAAGTACAAATATTACAAAATAGTCACAAAATTATAATTATGTTTGATTATGCTCATTTATGTTTTTTTGTATGATATTTTGATTGTAAATTATAATTGTATTGTTTGATTATGCATGAACCTAGTTTGTTTTGAAAAATTATTTGAATTTATTTTATGTTAATTGATTGATTGGTAACTTATTTTGAATAATGTAAACATATTTGTATTATATTTGAAATGTTTAATTTTTTTCCTTCATAAAATTGTTTTTTGATAGTGAAAAAAAAAAAGAAAAAAAAATAGTCAAATCCGACCCGGGTTTACCCGAAAGCCCGCTAGCCCGTAAAGGGCCGGGCTCGGACACTAATTTTCTAACTTATTTTTTATTCTGGGATTTTTAGCCCGGACCGATAAAACCCACCGTCCATCCAGGCCGAGCCGAAATGGGCCGGGCCGCCCGTTTTAACAGCTCTACATATAATGACATATTCATGCCTACAACTAAAGAGTTAAATATGATAATTTTAGTTAAGAAGTCATTATTTAATTGGCAGGAAATCTCGAAATTGTTAGGCCGAACATCTATAATTAAAGTTTGATCTCTAATTCTTCTATTATGAATGTAAGTTTATGATGACTTTGTGATTTTATCAATGTATTAAAAAATCATGACAATTTTACATTAGAACTTATTTTATTTAGATATTGTAACATGTTTTTTTAGTTCTCACTTCTACTTTAATCTAGATCGTAGCAATTACTAACATAGATATTATGGCATTAACATGTGCTCTTGACCCTTTCTTAATTTTTTAGCCTAAAAAGTTATTCTTGATATTCATTTTTTTGAAGAAAAATTAAATAGATTTTTTTAATACAAAAATGAAATTATTGTTTGTTTTGATAAAAAAAATGCCATAAACTTTTCTTTTTGTATGTAATAAAAATAATGAAACATTTCACATGTTACAAAAAAAAAATTAAACATTAGTTGATGATTGATACACCGTATTTGATAGAGAGAACTATAGTTCAATCCTCACAATTGTGCTTAAAAGAAAACTAAAACCACATGATAAGCAAATACTGATGATGATAATAGAAAGAAAAAAAAATTGTTTTAGACTAGTGATCCTTTCTCTCTGATAGTCTGATCCCCCTAGTCGCCACATTCTTCTGTTAACCTAATTTTCTCCTTTTCTTCTTAATTCACCATAAAAGGGTGGCTTAGGGTCAATTCTTGATTCAAAATTACCCATTTAAATCTTTTTCATTTTTTTATCAAAATAAGTCACGATGTATAGTATTTTCTTTATAGTGCGACGTTGTGTTGTTCGTCGTCTTAGTGCTGCGTTGTTTTCCTTTTTATTTCTGGAAACAAATGTTTCCAGTCTCCTTTTTAAAAGGGTATAATAGGAAGATAAAGTGCAAAAATACACTTTCTTAATTTTTTTTCTTTCTAAAACGGCAAATAAAAAGGAACGGACAGACTATTACTTAATGAAACAAATAAATAAGTTTTTTTTGCGCAACAAATATATATATATATATATATATAAAGAGAAATGTTATGGTCATACTATCTAACACACTCCAATTAAAATTAGCCACACCACCCCTTTTCTTTATTCATTTACTTATTAATAAAAAAAAGAATTAAAATAATTGAAGAAGTGGAGTGATGTGGCTAATTTTAATTATGGAGTGTGTTAAAAAAGTGGAGTGTAATCCTAGCATTTCTCTTATATATATATATATATATAAGATTGTTAACTATGACCCACGTGGGTCAACATTAACAAGTATAACCATTTATTTCTGGAAACAAATGTTTCCAGTCTCCTTTTTAAAAGGGTATAATAGGAAGATAAAGTGCAAAAATACACTTTCTTAATTTTTTTTCTTTCTAAAACGACAAATAAAAAGGAACGGACAGACTATTACTTAATGAAACAAATAAATAAGTTTTTTTTGCGCAACAAATATATATATATATATATATATATAAAGAGAAATGTTATGGTCACACTATCTAACACACTCCAATTAAAATTAGCCACACCACCCCTTTTCTTTATTCATTTACTTATTAATAAAAAAAAGAATTAAAATAATTGAAGAAGTTGAGTGATGTGGCTAATTTTAATTATGGAGTGTGTTAAAAAAGTGGAGTGTAATCCTAGCATTTCTCATATATATATATATATATATATATATATAAGATTGTTAACTATGACCCACGTGGGTCAACATTAACAAGTATAACCAATATAAATTACTCTGCGCCCCCCCCCCCCACTTCTTCTCCGCGCGCCCCCTTTTCTCCGCGCCCTCCACCCCCTTGTATTATTTACATGGGTCGTAGTTGCTAACTACGTACGACCCACATAGTCGTAGTTAGAAGGCCACATATATATATATAGACTAAATATGATGAATAAATAAAAGTTAATTTTTTTTTCATATATAAAATATTTAGATAGAAGTTCACCAAAAAATTAAAATAGATATTTAGATAGACTATTAGTAATCGTTGTACCAAAAAAAAGAGAGAAACTATTATAAAAAAAATATTTTGTACGAAAAAGTAAAAACAAACTTAGATAGAATAGCCTTCGACACTTCTTTTATGACAAAAAATTATTAGATAAGAATATAAGATAAATAAAAATATTTTTGCTTTTTTTTTTTTTGAACGGCTTTCCGCTTATTTTGTGGGATTGGAATTTTAAATAAATTAAACTCAAACCTTTTATATAGAAACAAAGTGAGAGTTTATTATTTCCCAACTCTCTCTAATCATTATTCTCTCATATTATATTCTTTATATGGTCAATCTTTGGGTTTACACTTTACATATTGTTCTTGTTATATCCTGCATGCTCCTGAATTTCTCTTTTTGCTAGAGTATAGTAGTAGATTGGCCTGAGACCCACTTGCACGAGGAAGAATTTCAAGATACAAGTGCTAGGACTAACATGGAAAATTATCATGCACGATATGAGATGATATTTAGGTGGGTTAGACAGAGGAAATTAGTTACAAGAGAGTTGCCACCGGTTAAAATCTTTGATGGAGAAGTAACTAGTAATTGTCCTATTTGCATGGAAGAATTCAAGAAAGGGGAGTTTATTCAACCATTTGTCTTGTGTGCACATGAATTTCATTCTTCATGCCTCAATTCTTGGTTATTTGGAGGGAAAACAACTTGCCCTATTTGTCGTCATGATTTGTTGTTAACCACTAAATGTCCAGCTAGAGCCACATAAAAATTTAGTTTTCATTTATTTTATTATGTTTTTACTATTTTTTTGCCTCAATCCAATGTACGTTAATTTTGTACACGTGTGACATGGTGGGGTGATCAGAGTTTGGTTGTTTAGGTAGTTGATAGTGTAGGGGTAGACCTTTTGGTGTTGTTATATATATTGATATTTGTATTCTATAATTTTTTGTCCCACATTAGTTAAAAGTGTCAAGACTCAAGTGTGAGTAGTGTGGGGAAGAAGTCTCACATTAGTTAAAAGTGTGGAGACTTGAACATTTATAAGTGAGAGGACTCACAAACCCATTGCCTTAAGGTTTTGGGTAAGAATGTAGTGTCCAACTCACTTATACGTATGCTCTTGGTCATCAGGTGGTGGATGATCGATTCCTCAGCGTTGCCCCCTCGTGCTCTAACAAGAACAAGGATGATAGTAGCTTAATGACATGCTAAAGTTCAATGAATATATAATTTGGTTAATTATTTTTTCAGAAAAGTTAACAAATACTTGCATATTAGCTAATAATGAAATTAAGAAGTATAACATTTCGGTTAACTTGAAATCCCATACGATCTGAACATATTTATAAAAGGAGATTAGTCAGGTTCGATTCCCGCTGGTGTTAATTTTGGTAGATTAGTTTATACAGAGAAAAGACTTTGGCTTTAAATGAGCCCCGCAAGTGGACGGTGGCATTAGTCGGTCCTTGGTCGGATACCGAGCTTTCAAAAAAAATTGTCTTTAAAAAAACCATATATAAAGAAAAAATTATTTCAATTAAAAAGTGACCAAATAAATAGGGTTTTTACATTAAAAAAGGTTTTTTTTACACAACATATGGATATAATTATTTTGAGTCACATAACAGATAGACCAGCATATTGATTATAGATAATGTATGTATAGATAAGGCGATGAATAAATAAAGATTAATTTTTTTTTTTATGTAGAAAAATTTAGACAAGGATGGCTTCGATGCCTAGCTCGACCTTTTGTATCAAAAAAAAAAAGATAAGTTGAACGAAAATAATTAGATAAGATAAATGAAAGATTTTCTTATTTTGTGGTATTGGGATTTTAAATAAATAAAATTCTAATATTTTATATGTAAATAAAGTTTTTTTTTGAACGGCAAAATTTTAATATATATAAACAAAGTGAGAGTTCATTATTTTCAACTCTTTCTAATCATTATTTTCTCTGCTCTTTGTATGGTCAATCTGTAGGTTTATATATTGTTCTTGCTTATTAGTTATTCACGTATGCTACATGGCTCCTGAATTTCTCTTTTTGCTTATACCATTGGCATGGTTCTTATTATTGATATCTATAAAGATTTTTATATCATCAAGAGTAGTAGTAAATTTAGTCGAGACTTACTTTCACGAGGAACGTGAAGAAAGAGAATTTCAAGATATAAGTGCTAGGGCAAACATGGAACATTATTACATACGACATGAGGTTGTTAGATTTCCGATAAGACAAAAGATTGCTAGGATGGTGATAAGTGAGTTGCCACCAGTTAAAATCTTTGATGGAGAAGAAACTAGTGATTGTCCTATATGCATGGAAGAATTCAAGAAAGGAGAGTTGGTTCAACCATTTGTTTTGTGTGAACATGAATTTCATTCTTCATGCCTCAGTTCTTGGTTACTCGGAGGGAAAACAACTTGCCCTATTTGTCGTCATGATTTGTTAACTACTACGTATACCGTTAGAGCTACATAATAAGTTTTAACTTTTTTTTTTCCATACATTAATTGTTTAGTCATCAATTAAATGTATATGTTTTGGTCTCATGAGTGTAGCTCAGTTTGTTAAAATTCGCACGTAATATGTGTGGATTGGCTGTATTGCCACCACATCCAGGAACACACTAATATAGACACCAAGGAACATGTATATGTCAAATAAGATATGCCGCATTGTCTAGAGTAATCTCGTCCTGAGCGGTCAAATACCGATAAGCTCCACTGACTGTATACCCACTCTCTGGTTCAAAACACCACCTCCAAACGTCTGGAACTTGCTTCTGCAACTGAAAACCTTGAAGTAAGGTCTGACACCTCCCCAACACAACTCCTTATTTGGCACAAAAATTTATCAGCGATAAAACTATCAACTCTTTATAATTATTAATTTTTATCAGTAATAACTTGTAATACAATAGTGATTTTGCAACTACTTTTACTAGCGTTAAAAAATATCATCTCGATGTAAATTATAAATTTTTATAACTAATAATTTGTAATAGTGATTATAAAACTTTTACCAGCGATCAAAATTTTCATCTCCCCATGATAGATTTATATAGATTTCCGTCGAAAAATGAACAATTTCTTATCATATTCTGGTTCATCCATGGAGTTTAGCATCAAACAGTAACATTCACCATGTAAGCTCTTTCTTGAATATATTTGTTTTACTATCTCTGCGCAACCACTTTGCCTTATTCTTCTTTTTCTTCTTCTCCTTTCCACTTTTGTCACACACGCAACAACAAAAAACAATAATAATATTGAGTTTAGATCTTAAATTTCATGTTTGTTTCTTCAGTATTTAATTTATTTGTTGCATTTATTTATGAAGAAGGACTTTTCAATCTTTTGATATGGTTTATTTGTAAGGTCAGTTCTCTTATTTTAATTCTTTTTGCACACAAAAGAATATTAAAAAAAATAGATATGTATATGATTGTAAGTATTATATTTAGTTTTTTCAATCAATCTTTTTTTAAGATATATTATTTTTAGATCCGAAAAATTTGGTAGACAAAATAATCTAAACTTTTTTAATAAAATTCATTTTACAATTTTAGTTTGAAATTATTTACTACTTATGCCGGAATTTAAATACATATTTTTTTTTTGCAGTGAGCAACAACAATAATCAAGGATTAGATCTAGAAACTGAACTTTTCTTGCTTTAGTTGTTAATTTATTAGATATGTTTTTATTTTTCTAGATTTATTTGAATTTTTAATTTGTTTAAATTTGTTTGTATTAAAAGTACTTCTTTAGTTCTTATTTAGGTTGCTTGTATTTTTTTATTTTTTCATGAAGATGAACATATACATTCAAAACATACATTTGGATAGCTTAAAAGTGTAATTCAAGTCAAATTAAATTGTCACAAACACACACACACACAAATACATAGTTTGGAAAGAATATAGTAATTGTTTTTTTTTTGTCACAACTTTATCTCTTTATCTTAAAAAAAACTTCATTCCCTTTCTTTTGATTTTTCTTTCTTTAGTCCTACTCACCTGCAAAAGTATACATTTACGATTAACAAACGGAAAAGAAAATATTGTATATATAAAAGTTATTAGACGGTGAAATACAAATAAAATCATACCAATTTTTTTTACTTATGCATACTGAAAATAAAAACACAACATTTGTTAATAATATTTTATAACAATATTAAGAAAGAATTACAATAAGAAGGATTAGCCGTAGCAAATGCAATTCAAAAAATAAAATGTACAAAATGAGAGTGAAGAGAGAAAAGGTGAATGAATTGAGATTAGAGGAAAATTAAAATTTAAAGAAAAAAAAAAGAGTGAGTGAGTGTGTGAGTTGAAGAAATGATAGTGAAAATGGTGAGTTTGAAGAAAGTGATGAGTAGTGTAGTTTTAGGAAGATTTAGAGCATGATTATTGGTTCATATACTACCGTTCCGCGACTGCAATACACCCTGCATTTGTTAAATAAATGGATAATTGAATGAAATGCAACGTTCATAAAGTAAAAATCGTTCCTCAATCCAGCAACGGTTCAAATTGCCGCCACGTGGATGTGCACATGGGTTTTAATTCCTTTCTTCAAAGAAAGTATATTTTTGTGGGGTCAAATGATACCCATTTGAGAGTTTTTAGTGAGTAGTATGAATATCTGAGAATTGTGGTTGAGTTGTTTAAATAATTAGGAAGTGTGAAATAATATAAAAGAATAAGTGAGGCTCATTTAAAGGATGCATAGAGTTCTTGGATAATAATGCTCTTAATTTATATAGAACTAATGAATTGATTTATGAGAGACAATTATTCATAGGTCACATGCATAATCACATTTGTTTCTTGTTTTCCATACACATGTATCTTTTTTCAATTATGTGCCCTGCAAATAAAAAGACAACATTTTTTTTTGGTACATAAAAGACAACATTTCTTAATTATATTATATAACAATATTAAAAAAAATTAAGAAAGTGAGAGTGAAGAGAAAAAAGTGAATGAATAGAGAATGAGAGAAATTAGAATTTAGAGAGGAAAAAAAAGAGGGCGTGTGAGTTGAAGGAGAGAGAAAGTGAAATGGTGGGTTTGAAGAAAGTGAGTGTGTTTGTAGTATAGTTTTAGGAGGAGGTGAGATTATATAGAGTTTGATGAATTGATTTATGATAGACACTTGTTCGTTAGGTTACACACATGTTGACACTTGACTCTTGTCTTTCATACACATGTCACTTATGAGTTAGAGTTGCATGTAAGTTGTGTAATGATTATTGAGAAGTAATGATGGAAGAAGATGGTAAGGAATCTCATTAATGATGGAAAGAGGTGGGTATGTATGTTTCTACAATTGAATATGTTTGTTACATGCATGTATTGAGATAAAAAATTAGGGTTAAGATACAAGTCACTTGACTCTAAGAATGACTCTAGATTGACATATAACATGACGCTTGCATCACATGTGATGTAAAGGGTTAGAGTTTGACTTGTGAACGGTAAAAAACATGTTCAATTTCTATTTTATTTTTCTATTTTAATAAAGAGATAAGTATGATTTTTATCAATTGGTATATTTTCGAGATGGATAGTGAGCAGTGTGGTATTGTGCTTAGAGCATCTCCATCAGTGAATTTCATCAAATAATATTTTATGGGTTCCACTAAAACCACATCATCTTGAAATAACTTACTCATTTTTTATTCCAACAGTGCAACTCTAAAGAACTTATATTAAATCTCACAACTTTACATCACATATGATTATTTTATTCATATTTAATTTATTATAATTAAAAATATTATAATGGGCCCACAAAATTGCACTATGTTGGATTGATGGCCATTATATGAGACAAACACATAATGTAGTTTACGAAAATTTCTCTTCCCCCCCTTCCCCACTTCTCTATAACCCCCCTAAAACCCAAAATTAACCTTCAATTTTACGTGAAAAAATGGTTCAAATTTTATAATCCGAATTTTGTAGAGTTTTAACAAGTTCGGATTTTAAAACCCGAATTTTGTGGGGATTTTATCAACTTCGGATTATAAAACCCGAATTGTGGGAGTTTTTGCAGATTTGTAGTTATATCATAGCGAATTCGTAGCTAATTCATAGCTGCTGAAATAGCTTTATTTTCTTCACCACAACAACATCAGATCTCTCATCATTCCTCACAACAATATCTTAGATCGCTCCCTTCCTCACAAAAACATCACAACATCTTTGGATCTCTCCCTTTCGGTGTCAAAAGGTCACAACATCACAAGCTTCTTTTTCGGATTCGTTTTCATGCTTTAATCTCTTTGATTTCCGCGGATTCATGCTTATCTTCTTTGTTTTGTGAGCTTCTGTAATGAGAGAAAGATGACCTTGGTGAAGGTAACCCATGGTAGGAACAAGTGCAATGAGTTTGGATTGGGATCTCATTGATCTTGACCATTTTCTCATTTGGTTTTCTGCCATTGGTTTTTGTCTCTCATTTGGTTTTTGTTCCTAAGAAGGAAATAGAATGAAAATTTGTTGTTGTTTTTTGCTACGACGTGTTTTGTAGCCACTTCGTAGCTTCGTAGTTAACAGCAAGATTTACTCAGTTCGGATTTTATAATCCGAATTTATCCTAAACACCCCAATTTATATCTTAGAGTAAAAATGGTAGGTAGGGGGAGGGGGAAAGAGAAGTATGGGGGTGGGGAGAGAAATTTTCGTAGTTTACTACTACTGTGTCCGAAAAGTAAACCGATAAAGATGATCTTAGTGACATGTTAAAGTTCAATGTATTACTTGCACCAAAAAAAAAAAAGTTCAATGTGTTACTTTTTATTTATTTAAAGTGAACAAATAAATAGGTTTTTTACATTAATTTTTTTTTGTACACAACATATGTATATAACTATTTTGACTCGCATAAGAGATAGATATAGTCGATAATGTATGTATAGATAAGGCTAAATGATGAATAAATAAATATTAACTTTTCTTCATGAAGAAATTTTTTAGAAAGGATATATGGCCTTCGACGCCTCTTTTGTAAAAAAAAAAAAGACGAACAACAATAATTAAATAAGATTAATAAAAGATTTTCCTTATTTTGTGGTATCGGAAATTTTAAATAAATTAAATTCAAGCAATTTTGATAGCAAAATGTTGAATAAAATTAAATTAAATCCAACATCATTCAAGCATATTTACAAAAAGAGATAGAAAAATGTTGAATAAAATTTGATATATTGCACAAATTTTGATTTTTTCAATCAATTTTTCTTTTTTTAATTTATTTTAATTGATTTGGATGTGAACACTGATGGGCTCACCTTGTGTATTGTTTTAGTCTTCATTTAGAATATTATTTATCAAAAAATAAAAGAAGAGCCATGTATAAATGAAAGAATGTGTAGATGAAAATGACTTGTATAAAATTATGCCATCTTAGCATACATTACACATAAATTTTGAAAAAACAAAATGAAATCCTAATCCCCAACATGCATGGAAAATTTATTGATCAATGGTTTTAAATTAGAAACCACCAATCTCACCATACTTATTAGTTTGCATCCTAAAGTGACTTAAAACAAATACATATTACTATTGAACGCTTGAGCTACTCTTGTTGAATAAGCTTGAGCTTTTGCTTAATTCCCTAAGTGGTTTGTCTGTGAATCTAATCAAGTTATAAGCTGAGGCACCTAATATGGCACCAACAAAGGGTCCAACTACATAAACCCAAAATCCCTTGTAATTGTTCATCACCAAAGCTGGCCCAAAAGTTCTTGCTGGATTCATAGATGCACCTGACACAGGCCTGCATAAAATCATCAAACTTAGGATGATTAATAGTACTAATTAAGGACTTAATTATAATTATGATCAAATAAAATAAATCCTAATCCCTCATTATATTACAAGAAGCACGCCTCTGATAGTATATTTAATATATAATATATTATACTATCAGAAACATGTTTTCGCTAATATAGTTAAAATACACTATCAAGAAAACATGTTTCTGATAGTGTATTTTGATAACGGATTGAGAAATATACCATCTAAATATATAACATTATAGTATAGAGTTAAATTATATTACCCTGCAATGAAGACATCTACCACAATTGTCATACCGACAGCAATCCCTGCCAATTCTCCAACCTGTTTCAAATCATGAGGTATTTATTTAGAGTATTTATAAATGCTAAAACAGAACAAAATGCAAGAAAAAAAATATGTAATATAAAAGTAAACTTGAGTATACTAACAGCTCTGTTGTCTGTAGCAACTGCAGATACAACAAACATCAAGAGAAATGATGTAAGTATCTCGAAAACAAGAGATTGAATATTAGATCCAGACGGTGTTGTTCCGTAAAAAGATGTTTCATCTACGTCAAACAGAAGGTACAATGTTCCACTAGCAAGAACAGATCCTAGTACTTGTGAAACAATATACAATGGCACCTACAAAAACATAAAATTTGTCTCTAATTCATCAGTTGTTAAGTCTCAAACACGACATAATTGAAGACTAATTCATTTTTTTCGTCGTTAATTTAACTTTTTCTAACAATGTGAGTACATTAAGCGATGATTAGCATCATGCCTGTTTGAGTGGGAAATGACGATATATAGCGAAGCTAACGGTAACAGCCGGATTGAAATGAGCACCGGAAATGTGACCAAGAGAATAAACCAATATCATAACTGATAGACCCCATGTGACACAAATTCCAGGAAATGTTATTGTATCTTTAGTGTCTTTACTTTTATTAAGAACCACTACACAACACCCTGCAAATATTAAGAAGTATGTCCCTATCACCTCAGCTATGACCTGTTACATACATTTCATTTTTTGTTTCATTAGTAGTGACATAAAAATTCAATAACATAAATGAAAACTAGCATATAGTATCAATGTAGTGACAATGTGACATGGTATGGTACAAAATTGGTACAATTGTAGTTAACATGTGTGTGTGTGTGTGTTTGTGTGTGTGTGTACCTTTTGTATGATTTGAACTACTTCAGGAGAACCACAAAATCCAGAATCCATTTGTGCATGTACCTGTGCCTTGAGATCACCTTCTTCCATTTCCCTGATCTCACTTGAAGACATGTTTGGTTAAATTAACTAAACAAAACTAAGCTTTTCCTTTATTTTATTTTTTTATGTTTTGGTTTAGAATGTGACTGAAATTAAATTTATTCTTGTAATCAAACTTGCTTATTGTTATGTTGGAAGTTTCTGTTCTAGTTAAATATAGTTTTTGATGGTTTAGCTGTTTTTAGGAAGAACCAATGGAGGTAAGAGTGAAATAAACTACCACTACTTCACATTCATTCAATATTGTACACATGTTAATATGGCTAAATATAAAATCAATGGTAATGGTTGGATTTTAAAAATTAAATATAAACCATTAATTGAGTGCAACTATATATATGTGTATACTTCACACAAAACTAAACCATTTTTCTTATTTTTAGTTAATCTTAGAATGTAAAGAGAGATAGTTAAGGGGATTTGAACTTGAGTAGCATAGTTGCATATTAATTAGTTAGTACAAAATGTATACTTATATTAGGAAATATGAGAACTATCAGATTTATAAATATATATTGTGGTATGTGAATGTATCATAACATTTGTTTATCATTTCCATAACATTTTTTTTATAATAACAATGGGACAAACAACAAAATTTGCCGAGGCCCGAGAGGTACATATTTTTATTTTGAATGGAAAATATTAATAATTAGGTTTTTGCAAAAGATGAATAGAAACTGATAAAGAAAACTACGACACAAATGCGCCATATAAAAATAGAACACTAATAAAATATCAAAACAGACACCACTTAATAGAGGTCCACTTATAATCTCATTCTTAAAAAGACACTTATAAGCTTCTAGACAACCACAGAAGACCTCAACCCGACAAAAAAAAAAGTCACTAGACGCTAACTCCCGATTTCAAATCAAAAGTGACCGGTCTATCAGAATCAAAAAGCAGCTTCGTGAGCCAAAAGTTGAAAAGGTAGCAGTACAATGAAAACCTAGGCAAATAAGTCTTAGCTCGTAGTTTCCAAACAGTCTACATCGACATGGTAAAAGTCAATCAGATACAAATGAATCTACAAATCTCAACAGATTTAAAAAACATCAAAGACTTAAAAAGAATCATGCAAATCTCAATAAATTGGAAAGCGGTCAGAGAATCAAGTATCGTAGCAAATCAATCACACACGACATTAACCACACATTAACAGCAGCGCTAGATCCAAACAAGAACAGAGGAGAACATCCCAACCTACGTCCCCACATCCGCCACAAAACCACTGCAAGAATGACACACAAAACCACCGCCGAAGCTATCACTGCAGCAAGAAAACACTTCCAAGACAAGAAAATGCCACCACAACCACCACCATTACCTGAAACTGCAGCAAAACTAAACACCTCCACTGTCAATCACTAAAACACTGCCGGAGAACCACAAAAACATAAAACCTCCGGATCCACGGAATCAACAACATTATTGTTACGTCACGAGAAAGCAGCTTGGGAGATCATCCACATCACGTCCAAGAACAACGATATAAGTGATGGACACCACACTCTTACCCAACAATTATGATTTTGTTAGAGCTGAGAGGTACAAATACCTTTGACATTATGACTTAATGATAATTCAAGCATAGAAAAACCAAATCTATCTATAGTTATGAAAGGCTGAGGTTTATTATTGACATAACATAATCCCTCACTAATCTAATAATTTTCATTGTCCTTGTCTTTGATGGTCCCATGCAGCACTAGTCTACCCCAGCCCATCCGGTTCATGTCCGTGGTTCACCCTACAAACACCATCACCTCTCTACATTGGTTTTTGTTTGCATTTATGTACTCTTTTATTATTATGGGCCACCGCTTCATTACATTTTTCGGTTCAAACCCAACCCCCTCGTCCCCAAAAATCATGGTGTGAGTAGTACGGACTAGGTTTGACTCGGGCAAAAGTTTCACAAATTCATGACGATTTCTCATCTCACCTCCCACCCACCCACCCTCCCCCCCCCCCTTTCAAAAAAAAAATGTTTACCTTATACAAAAATCATTTTTGGGAGAGAAGAGAGTGTTGGGAGGTGGGATGAGAAATTGTCCAAAATCACCAAATTGAAACATTTGTGATGATCTCGTGAGATCTAAATTTAAATCACAGATACACTAAATGAATAAAATATCGCAAGTGATAAAAGTTGAGAGATATATAGATGAATAGATGAAGGTTTAGGAATCAATTTCTGATGGAAGAAGTTTATTTTTTTGATGTACAAAAATAAAACTTTTATTATGAATTGTTAGTTATGACTTATTTTATTAAAAAAAATTTATAAATAATATAATGACTTTTGTGACTTTTTATCTGTTATAGATTTTTATAAAAATTAAAATCTAAAAATAGTTAAAATCATTTCAATTGTGAAAGTGTTTCGAGTAGCTTTTCTTCAAAAATTATTTTTTATAATTGATTAATTTAAAAAACGTGATTGCATTTTGGTAAAAACAAAAGAATTTTTTATTTTCAAAAATAGAAAAATTAATTTCTAAATTATTGAGTATCAAAATCTTTTCTTGAATACTCCATAACAAACATAGCATATAGTATATTACATACATTAATTATTCAATTATACTACTTAAAAAGTTTCTCCCTCCGTCCCATTATATAAGCATCTTTGACTAAAAACACGCTTATTAAGAAATGTTGGTAGTGTAATTATTGTGTCTAGTTTGTGTGTAAATTTTACTAAATTGTCCTTTGTTTATATGTGTAAAAGTTTGACCTTTTGTATTCCAATGCAACTTAGTAGTAATAATTAGGGGTATATGTAGGGAAAAAATTAATAAATGCATCTAGTAATTGGCGAATGAGTTTATATTTTGGGACTAGACTTTTTTTTGAAAGGGTGCTTATATAATGGGACGGACGGAGTAATTGTTTCTTACAAAAAGAATTGAATGTAGTACTTTTTTTTTCCTTCAGTTAGCTTAATGTTTATAATTTCACCATTTTAAAGTAAATAATGTACGTACTAAAGTTTGAACCTCGTTTCATACACATTAAATATAATGTTCCTATCAACTGAGTTAATTTATCTTACATAAACAATTAGATGTACTATCTTATCTAAAGAACGATGTAACTTAAAATATATAAACAATGCCTTTCACCTGAATAAATTCTTAACCAAAATGGATTGTTACGGTTGGTTAGACAGATTTAATGCTGAAACTGAAAGGTTCTTGTATTTCATATTACTACTACTACTACCCTGTTGTGCATTTCTTTAAGGAAACTGTATATTGAATATGGCCCCAATATGTTTATTTCAAGATAAGGCCACGCACACGAGGGTTTGGGTAGCACCACAATATATATATATATATATATATATATATATATATATATATATATATATATATTTCCAATTGCACGTTCACCACCATATATATATATATATATATATTCTTCATCTCCCCATAAAGCACATAACAGCTTCTGATCATCAACCTTTGTATTGTATGTGATGTGTTTCATGTTTTGCTAGTCCATAAGATTGTAATCATATGTTTTTTATGGGACTGAATTCTCTGCAGTGACTATGGGGTCCAATGAAATCCTAACTATTCAATTTAAATACATAGAAAATTTAAATGTATGTTGAACTTAGAAGAAATAAAATGATTTATGATGTGGATTCTCATCACACTTGAGAAAACTATAGAGATTTTCATGGGAGAAAATCCTTTCCCATTTTTTACATGATGCTTATAGAGAAAAAGCACCCAAATCAAAAAGAATATGAGGCTATATTTTAACCACCTAAGCTAAACAAATATTTACTTATTTTGTGTTTACCTTCTTGTTCTCAGGAGCAAGGGTTCCGAACTTCCGATAATTCAAAGTTTTTATACTTCGATTATTAGGTAAGTAAAATCTAATAAATCTTTTTTTTTTTTTAAAATCAAGCTCAATTAATTCTAAAAGGCGCTCACTTGAGCTTAATCGCTTTTTTTGACGAAAGCTTAAGCACTTGATTAACTAATCAAACACATATCAATAATTTATCATATTATTTATTAATAATTAAATTGAATTATTTTAAAATCATTTTTAAACTCAAAATTTGAAGACCTAAAACCCTAACTTATGTTGGCTGACCCTGTGTTTGGATACAGTTAAATATCTGAGCCCACTTCAATCAATCCTAACTCATTCACTTACCATTTCAATAAAAAGAAGAGCACTCTCAAATGTTGTAATTAAGTTTGCTCAATTTCATTCTCAACGGTCCTACAACAATTGCAACCCAAACTTCACTCCAAATTTTCATCTCAAAATTATTTCTCTTTCAATGCAATAATAATTAACGATGCACCATTCAGTGTTTGGCTCACATCACTTTAACACAACCCTGGCATCCACATGAGTTCAGTATGGACATGCATTCACATGAATATTATGGACCACAAGGTGTATATATAGTTTTTGCCACGTATCTACAATGACCTTACACTTTACTACTTAGCTCTTGACATATTATGTCAAATTAAACAATGCCAGCCTAGCTAGATTTGGTACATGCATACATATATTTTTGTTTTAATTTTGATGTGGATATGAATTTATGTATATAGTACACATTTGTCTACTTTAATTGATATAAAGAAATACTAAGTTTTGATTTAGTTTTTTTCTAACAATTTTGATTAGCCTTTAGTACTTTATTTGTTTTGTTTATGATTACATATCATTATTTGCCCTAAATATCACTTCATCTAGTTTAATCATAATTATTTCAACTTTGGATCTAATAAAATTTGTATTTTAAAACAATTGTAGTGTAGTCTATATATCAATTTTAACAAATTAAACCTATATGGTCGTCCCCGTAGGATAGCTCAAGTGGTATGAGCTGGGGGACATATGAGTTGGGTAGGGGATATCCAGGGTTCGATCCTTGGCGAGAGCAAGAGCTGGGGGACATATGGTTTGGGTAGGGGGAGGTTCAGAGTTCGATCCCTAGTGAGAGCAATTTAAATTTCTGATGTATCAAAAAAAAATTAAACATGTATGACAATAAGGCTACAGCTATGCATAGGAAGTCTCAGTTAATAACTTTGAATTAAAATATACTAATTAAAATAAAAATAATAATACTAAAATACTAGAATTTAAATTAAAACTTTAAATTAACTTTTCTTTTTCTTTTTTTATGATGAATGCCAATTATTGTCTTCATATTAAACAAATAATAATAGTTGGCATTCATCATGAAAAATAGCTAGGGTCCATTTATAGGAATTGTAATATACATATATTGGAATTCGAACATGAAATTTCCACGTATTCACTTTAAACGTAAAATTCTGACCGCCAAACCATTTGATCCCAACAAAAACAATATATTTTATCCGCTATAGGTTTGTATAAGCTTGGAGGTTGAGTTTTTTTTGGTGAGGGCGTGCAAGTAGAGAGTACAAGTAAGAAAAGCTAGAGAGTGAGATGGATCCCATGAAGTACAAGTACAGACACGGACACAGAACACTACATGGATAATTATTTTGAAAAAAAAAATATAATTCAATGTAATTCTAAATGTCGCATACGACACATATCCGACATCGGACGCGTCTAATTTGAGGAGTGTCTATGCTTTCATAGGATGAACCTCAATGTCTTTTACGAGGAAATCATAAAATATGCAATATTAATGTAGCGAGAATATAAGACATGTTGCATGCATATAAAATGTGATGTCCCTGTCAATTGAGCTATGTTTCATATGTACATGCATTACCTTCATTATTATTATAAAATGAAGCAGACAAGACAGAGACATGCATTATACATGTATACTAAAATGGATATACGAATCTCTAATTTGTTATCTGCTTTAACCCGAATGAAAAATGAAAAACAGAAAATGACACAAGTGACACTGTACATTCATATAGAATAATCGAAGAGTCCAAAGAATTGTACCTAATATGTATGTTTGTATGCCTTTGTCATCATAGAAATTGTTAAAGATAAGTTGTCTTTGAAGAAGGGATAATAATGACTTAGCTTGTATATATAGATACAAACGTGTGCTTGTTTTGAGATTAGACAAGTGATATATAGAGATATCGATTATGATAAATCGATCACAATCATTCTTCTATCATTAACCTCTCATTGATAGATATTAAGCTAATCCCTACATAAAAATATAAGTGGTGTTGAGTAGAAATTTGATAAGAAAGTTCGGAATTATATATGTACTCTTATTTTTTTCGGCACATCAAAAAGAGATAAATTATTTTTGTCAAAAATTGATTTCATTTTTTTCGGTACATCAGAAAAAGATAAATTGTTCCCGTCAGAAATTTATCCCTGAATCTCTTTCTATTCAACTCATATGTCCCTTAACTCTTACTACTTGAGTTATCATACAAAGATAAAAAATTTGTCCATAAAAAATTAATCACGGCCTCTTTTGCCTAAAAATAAAATTAACATTTGTCCTAAAATTAACCACAAAAGCTCTTACCACTTAAGCTCTTACTACTAACAAAATAAAATTAACATTTGTCCATAAAAAATAATCACTCCTCTTTTGCCTGAAAAATTTGTCCCTTCAAGGAAACTTGTATAGAAAGTAAAATGTTCACATTAGTTGACAATACTTGACATTGAATTCAAGTATGTTAACAAATTCAAGTATGATTGGTTATTCAATTCATTCCTAATTTGAATGGAGTTGGATATTATTTTTAAAAGAAAAATATATTGATAAATAAAATAAACTACAAATAATAGTAATATATAGAGATCGAAGAGAATCCAACATGAGAATTAGTCCCAAACAAGATGGAGCTAAGCCACAAAAGAACACATAAAATAAAACCAGCTCACAATAGTAGACATGATTGATAATAGTACACTGTACACACATATCCAAAAACGGAGAAGGTAAATATATCAATAATTGTATTATTCCTTCAAAAAAAAACTCAATAATTGTATTATACTTTTCCTATTCGTGCTTGTATATATCCTTTTCAAGTTATATATAATTGGTTGGTTAACAATGATGTTACATTGTTGTTGCCTCATTAATTGGTCTCTTATGGTTGGTTATAGACTATAGAATAAACATTCAATTTAGTCTATAAACCACCTTTCTCACCAATTTAATCTATAAAAAATGTCTCTAAATTATCCTCTCGCCCAACTATATAATCTCTAAAAAGATCCTTAGACTATTCTCTCATCTAACTATATATTTTGTTGTCTCTCGATTAACAATCATATATAGATAACCGTTCATACTTAGTGAAAATTTCTCTTTAACCCCCCCCCCCCCCCCACCTAACTACCATTTCTACCCTTATTAACACCATTTCGTAACGTAGAAACCGAATTTCTACCCTTATTAACACCATTTCGTAACGTGGAAACCGAACTGTAAAAATTTGTTCTCAGCATCGATGCTCAAGTTTCAGCATCGATGTTGTCCACGTACCAGACTATAAAATAGCATCGATACTCATACGCCAGCATCGATGCTCAAACCAGAAATTGTTAGTTTTGATGCCTATTTCGTGTTCTTCGTCACGAAGTGGAGCATAAATTTGTTCCCAGCATCGATGCTCAAGCTTCAGCATCGATGCTGTGCACGTATGAATTGTTGGAAAAGTCCCAGACAATAGCACAACATCGATGCTCAAACTAGAAATTGTTAGTTCTGGTGCCTAAATTTGTTCCCAACATCGATGCTCAAACTAGAAATTGTTAGTTCTGGTGCCTAAATTTGTTCCCAGCATCGATGCTCAAATCATACTTCGGTATTTAACTTCCGAATTGAAGGCAATGCAGGCGAGGGCGCGCAGGGGGGGGCATGCACGCGCAGTCCATAATCTTGTCTGTACTTCGGAACGCAGGTTACAAATCTGGATTCCGAAATGCATTATTTTGTCAAATTCAGGGATATTTTTGGGTTTGGGGGGGGGGGGGGGGGGGGGAAGAGAAATAGAGGGGGCAAAATAGAAAATTTCATACTTAGTAGTCCTTAAACTATAAAGGTATCAATATCAAATTACCATGCTAAAGATTCATAGTCATAAATTTGACACATAAATTATAAAAGTATATCCATAAAAAAAATTATAAAGCAAATCACGTAAAAAAGTTTCATAGTCACAAGTTTGTATCAAACTAAAGTAAATTATCTATCCCACCAAATTAAAAAAAAACAAACATAAGTTTTAAAGCTATTAAAAATTAAATTCATTCAAAAAATTTTAATAAATTATCATTGAATTAAGACATTTTGTTTGTCGTAAGAGGAAAAAAGCTTCAAAAACACTACATTTTGGAAATAGTAATTAGAAACGTCGCTTTTTAGAATTGGACTTCAAAATTGGGTCAAGTTTTGAAATTAGGATTAAAAACGTATAAACGTATCAACACATTGACAAAATTATTATTATTATTAATATTAATGAAAATGTGGTAAATTATCATTAAAAAAATGAAAATATTGTAAGACAAAAGTAGTGGTAGGACTAGTACGTAGGATTACTAATTATAATTAATTACCATATACTTGATATATTAATTCATCACAAGCAAAACAACCTCTCAACTTTATGTTTGTTGGCTCAACATTTTCCTCTTTAGACATAGTGGACGCCTACTCTCTTTTCTATGTGCCATTTCAATCCAAGGTTTGAGATAATGATTTGTTTCTCTTTTTTGTTGTTTTCCCTTCACAATTGTTTTCATGTGAATATAATTGAAGAACCCTTTATAGATTATTATTGAGTTGAATGGGATCATATATGAATTGACACGAGGTTGAATGTGCCATATCATTTTCTTGGTAAAAAAGCAAATGGCTAGTGTTAGTTGACTATGAATTACTAGTTAGTAGTTAGTGTTGTGGATACATCAATAGCCGAAAAGAGAGAAGTTCTTTACTTTTCAATCACTAAACTTCAAAAGTAGGGTTGGCAAATGAAACAGTACTATTACAGTATTCTAGATTCAACTCAAAAATTATAGTTCGCAACTTATATATTTTCTCGTGAACTTAGTTCAATTGGTAGCGACAACATATAATATGTGAGAGTTTGAATTTTTGATACGCCTATTTATTATATTTATTTTAACCACTAAGCTATCTGATAAAAAAAAACACGAACTTAAATCAAATATTTACTTAAATAATATATATTTAATTTCTTCATTCTAAAGCTGACTTAATATAATTCGATTCCAATGTTAAATTGAGCTAACATAATTCGACTCGACTTGACTTATTTCGTTGAACTACAAAGGAATAGTTAGCTAGTAAGTCCTACTTAGTAGAAAGACTATGTTCTTTCCAATAGTTCAACAGTCTCATGCTCTCTTTGGTCCCAAATCAACTTTATCCAAGAATATACTTATCTTAATGCCGGAAAACAAAAGCAACAAAGATGACTTTTTTTGGTTACTTTTTTTACTCCATCAAATGAAAATTTGTTAAATATTAATTCAGTCACGTAACTATAAGTAAGGAAAGACGACAAACACAAATAATTGCGGGTTCCGCGGCCGATCATAGACAAAAGAAGCAATAGTGGAATAATAATGAAACTAAAGAATAAAGTAAAAGGTTAAAATAATTTCTTTAAAAAAAATCTTGCTCTTTAGTTTATGTCTTTGTATGATAGCTTAAAACTTAAGAGGTGAATGATATATGAGTTGAGTAAGGAAAACTTTAATAATCAATTTATGACAGGAGTAATTTATTTTTCTGATGTAAAAAAAATAAACTCATTAGTTTATAAGAGAAAACAACTTTAATAATCAAGAGTTTAGCCGCAAATTTTTTTATTTTTTTTAGTTAGATAGTTTAGTGGTTATAATTTCACCCTTTAAAAGTTATACCAAAAAAAAAATTTCACCCTTTAAAAGTGAATAAGTAGATTTATCAGAGTTTGAACTCTGATTCCCATATACTACGTATTACATTAAAATGTCATACCAACTGAATTGGGCTCACATAACATCTGCAAAAAATTTCTAACCTAGAAAAAACTGCACATGAAATATGTGTTCAACACAGGATGCATTAAAAGGAGCATTAAAAAATATTCTAAGAAGGACACATTGTTCACAAGATTAAAATGATAAATATACATGAGCTTTGTTTTCTCAACATACCAAATAATACTAAACTATTAGTACTAAAAATACTATATACTATTCTAATTATAATACTAAAGAAATTGATTAACAATAAACAATATTCATTAGAAGAGTCATATTTCTAGATTTTGTTGACTCTGCTCACGTTTGTTTTCCCCTGTTTTCCTCAACTTTGTCTCATGTGTTCTACTAGTACTTCCTTTTTCTCAGCTCTTGAAAATTGTGTCACTGTGCATGGCTAAAATTCTGAAAATTTGAGTCAATGGTCAACTTTTCTGATGTTTCCCAAATTTTTGGAAACATGGAAGGATTTTCACTGTTTTTTAAGGATACTAGCTAGTGAATTTTGTGTTTCCCAATCCAGAAAATAATCCTCATGCTTGCTAAAATAACAGCACAATCCACACTGTGATCACCAAGAATGCTTGAATTGCAAAAGAGATTTTCACTCATCATAGATACCTTACAAACCAAGTAATATGTAGTAAACTATTGTAATTGGTAGTGCTATCAACATCCCAAATATAACCCTGCAATGAAAAAAAATTCATTTAATAACATGGATTAATTTAATTATTTCTTAATAGTAATAATGCTTAGAAAAAATATAATGAAGTTTAATTAATTGCTTACCCTGTACTAAGAATGGTGGGATGAACATTGTACTCCTTGGCAAATACAAATGGAACAATCCCTTGAGGAAGTGCAGCCTATTTTCATCATCAATTACATTTTCATAAGCTAACAAATCTAAAAAAAATTATGATTCATGTAAAATAATATGATTCATGTGAAATGACTGATTCATTAATGATATTAAAGAAGTCCCACATCCAATGTGACAGTGTTGATCTTGAACGAGTTTTCCTAAACAATTTGTCCTTAACTTCAGTAGTTCAGTTAAAGACAAATTGTTTGAGAAAATCGGTGTTTTTAAATTGACCGGATTCAGCATTGATAAGATTTTACTTATTTTAGCGTTCAAACTTCAGATTACTAAGATTATTTCCCTTCAGAACCGGACGGTTAACACACAAAATATTACCTGAACAATAGCTATACGGAGAAGGTTGCCACGCAGGCCAACAGCAATGGAAGCTGCTGCCATGACTGCCGGACCAGTAAGAAATCGAACAGCCATGGCAAAAGTAGCAACCGAGTTCCCACAAGCAATCATCTTGGGTTGCAAAGCCATAAACAAACCTGTGCATATGTCAAATAAAACATCTAAAGTTTCATCCAAAATGGTAAAAGATTAATTTAAAAAAAAAAACAAATAAACCACAAATTACAATTAAGAAACAATTTCAGTTTTCTGTCTGAAAGGTTGTTTGTTGTTTTTCCCTACTTAGTTGAAATTAAACATTTGCCAAATTATGGTCCCAAAACAGTACAAGTCCCTAACCATATAGTCTTGGACCTGAAAGAGTTATGGTTCATGATCAAGACCCCACATGTCGGGGACATTACATTATCACTATGCAATTCCCACGTTATCATCTAGCAAAAGCAAACAAAGTCACTTGGTTATGTTACATTGTAACTAACTCCAAAATAATGAACGGTCATAACTTTGCTTCCTTCCTTTTCCCCTAAACCCATAATTCCTATAGTTTAGACTCATCCTACCAATGTTACCATCACAGTCACATTCAATCTAATGCCGTTGTTTCCCCTTCACCGTTTTGTGATTGTACTTTTTTCAACATAGAAAAGTAAATACCAAGAAAAAAATCACTCGAATCAAAACAGTAACTATGTACGTATCATTCAGTTGATAGAGACATTGTAACATACTAACATGCATACGTCAGAATTCACTTAAAGAGTGAAATCTGATGACTAAACTATTTGACAAAAAAATTACACACATGTCAATTTGATTTGTTTTCTTAAAGTAAGATAAGTATCTATCTAGAATGAAAATGGGAGTGGATGCAATAATGGTGTTTATTGTAAAAGAGGAAAGGAAAGGCAAAGAAAGGAAAGAATGAAATTATTGTTGGAGTAAGAATTTAGAGAAAAATGTGACCACTCACCTAAACTGAACATAGCCATTCCAAGACCAGCATCAGACAGTATGGAGATTGATTTCTCTATTATTTTGGGCATATGCACATGCCACCTACAATCAAAATTAATAAACCATCAAACAAACATTAAATCAAAACTTACAAAACTACTAAAAGTCAATACTAAGTTAAATCAATCAACAAAATTTTGCGGTCAATTAATTCCAATTGACTTTGATTTGATTTACCTAAATGCTACTAGTGACCAAATGACACCAATGAGGCTGGAGTATGTGTTTGGGTTGCGGATAAGCTTCCGCCAAACCATGATCAGTATGAGACGGGTCATTACACTTGCCGGAGGCATGTGTTTTACGGTGGTTACTTCCGTGGCTGACGGGTGTAGCTCCGCCGTTGAGTTGGATCCTAGCTTGTTTAGCCCAGCTGGTTCACCTTTCTCTCCTTGATCTTCTTCTACTAGAAGTTCTTCTTCTTTCATTGGAAATTTTAACTCTTCCCCACCAAACTCTGTTTCTGTCATAGCTTCATTTTCAACCAAAAAATCATCGAATGAAAAATTGAAAATCAATCTAACAATTCATAATCTTAATTAAAAACTAAAAAGAAAAATCTACATACCTTTGTTTGTAACCCCATTTGGAGGATGGTCATCAGGAACCAACATTCTAATCTCCTTAGCACCTTGTTCGGAGCGTCCAGATTGATCAGACGCTCCGTAATTAGCATCCCCACTTCCGAAGACATGAAGTCCACTAGCTTCGGAAACGGGCGAGGCACTAGAGCTCCACACAAACATGTGAAGCTCTTTAGCATCGCTGCTTGTTTTAGCAACAACACCATTATTACTAACTGTTTGTGGCTGTGCCTGAACCAATTTCTCTGTCTGTTGCTGTGTTTGTGATGATAACTGTTGCTGAGAGTTTTTACTAACACTCTTGCTCAACCCGGAAGAAAATTCCGGGTTTGGAGCAGGATAAGCTGCCGGCACATTTTGTGCCGGAAAAAATCCAAACTTTGGAGAATTCACCGCCTGCGCCGATGCTGCTGCTGGCGCAGGATTCTCTTCAAAATTCGAAGGCCGTGGAGTCGGACCGCGTGAATTAGACTGAACGGAATACACATCACCGGCACCAAAATTGGAATGTCTTGGCGCATAACCCATCATAGAGTAGAAATCAGTGTGATTAAAATTAGACCCTCGCGGCGTCGGATTCCGGGAAGAGCTCAAACTATAAATCTCAGCTCCGGTAAGATTCGACGGCCGAGGAGTCATCATAAAAGATCTCCTTGAAGCGTTAGATTTTCTAACAGTAACATGAAGCTTACCATCATCACCAACCTCAGCATCAGTTTCAAGAAAATCTCTTCCATCTAACGAAACAACATCAGAATCAACTTTAAACGAAACAATAGAAGCAGCAGTTTCAGGAAACTGTTCCATAATTAGAAGCTTAGCACCACGGTACTCAAAGAGAAACAATAACAGTGTATACCAAATAATACACTGAAGAACAACAATCTGAACCATAAGCGTGCCGGAATATTCACCGTACATAGCAATAAGCAACGGAATTCCCATAACCAAAGTGTTTGGCAATGTTGAAAGAGAAAAAATGGTAATCATCCATTCTAAACTTCCATTAGCTGTAAAATTAGTCCAAATTGTAAGAGCAAATAGCATGATGATTTTCTGCAGTGTATCAGCAGCTATGAACCTGAAGTTCATGGCATAAGGGTTATTTGTAGAGATGAAATGAAAGGAAAGAAGAGGAACTGCGAAAATCGCGACGAAACGGTTTATGCCGGAACATTGGTCAGGTGAGAATATTTTCCACCACCTTACAGAACCGTAGGCTAAGATCATGGCTACGTAGAGAGGAACAACTGCAGCTAAAACAGTGTATAGATCGCCCCAGGTAATCATGATGAAGGTTGTTTGGTAATGGCGGTGGAGTTGTTGAGAGATAGAAGGGTAAATTGGGAATAAAAAATGAAGAAGATAAAAACCGTTAGTTAACTGAAAACTAATTTAACTGGTAACTGAGAGACTGGGAGAGGGTGTACTTTATTTCTTGTTAAGGTTTTGTAGCCTGCACTCTGCAGTACTGTTGTGTTTCAGATTTTGCTGATGAAGCAACTGAACTTAGAGAACTTAGAGAGAGAGAGAGTGCAAATTTACAAAGGAAAATTGAAGTAAACTTCTAAAGAATACATATATAGGGCTAGGAGAAAAAGTGAAAAGATTGTTACATATAATATAAAAATGTTATTTGACCATTCAAGCATATAATATACAGTATTTTTTGTCACCGTTGTATAAATACGAAGTTTACACTGACGTAAATTCTAAGTCAAGAAGTCAACTATAAAAATGTTAAGTTAGACGTCATGATTGAGGTCTAACAATTTAATGAAGTTTTTGTTGGAGAATCTATGACATACACAAGATTAATTTTTTTCTTTCAGTCAAATTTGTTTTATTCAAATATTGAAATCATTTTCGTCTTATAATTGTTTTTTAATAGTAAAACTTGTTAAGCATTTGAATTCAATGTATTTAGCTCATGGTTAAACTATTATACTCCAAATGATTCAAAGAAATTAGTAAGATTATTTATAAAAGTGACCATTTCAAGCATTAAGATTTCCGTTAAAATGATTCAAATAGAAAAACAATTTTCTGGTCCAGATACATGTGGTTGGGGTGGGACAAGCACGCGTCAGTTCTCGGTTAAAAGTGCATATGATGTGCAGTATGGTAATCATAATAATATTACAGGGGAATGGAAAATTTTGTGGAAGTGGAGGGGGGCCCACCGTATTCAATCCTTCATTTGGTTGGTTGCTCATGATCGTATTTTAACTAATTATCGCCAAAGTAGGCGGGGAGTCGGCATATCCCCTATTTGCCCTTGTTGTGGGATGGGGGAAGAGACTATCCTTCATGTGCTCAGAGACTGCATCTATGCAACTCAGGTATGGATTAGATTTGTCCCTTCTGACTGTATAACTGACTTTTTTAATTTGATTGCAGGAACTGGGTTTTTAGTAACCTAAACAAGTAATGGAATGGAATACCTAATCCTAAGTGGAAGACAATCTTCATGACTACATGTTGGCATTTGTGGAATTGGCGAAACAAAACAATTTTTGAAGATAATTTTCGAAGACCAGTTAATCCAACTAGTGTCATTCATGCATTCGCAATGACCATCGAAAATTGCACCAATAATCTACTTCAAAATGGTCGTCAACACACTGAAACAGGTTTCATTGGTTGGAAATGTCCTCGTGAGGGATGGGTGAAACTCAATTGTGATGGGGCGTGCAAAGAGAATGGAAATCATGCGGGTTGTGGCGGTCTTCTTCGGGACACTAATGGTAAATGGCTCAAAGGGTTTGTGCGCAAAATTGGAGTTTATGATGCTCTTCATGCAGAAATGTGGGGCTTATATTTGGGTTTAGAGCTAGCTTGGAATGATGGAATTCAACAACTCTATGTGGAATGTGATTCTAAATTGCTTGTTGACATGGTTACAAATAAGTGCAAGACTAATGGGACAACCCCTACATTGATTCGGCGGATCATAAATCTCTTGGACCGTAGTTGGCGTGTTGAGGTTCAGCATAATTGGCGTGAAGGCAACAGAAGTGCTGATTGACTTGCTAATTACAAGCTAACGGTGGACTCTTGGAATTTTGTTGTTTTGGAAACCCCTTCTTGTGAGCTTAAGAGTCTCCTATTTGATGATTTGTCTGGGGCTTGCATGCCTAGAAATGTTCATTTAACTATTTAATTTTTCTTTTGGGCTTTTACCCTCTTTTGTACAAAAAAAAAACGATTTTCATTTAAAAACATCTCTATTTAATTTATCATCAAAAAAATGTGAGTTACCATTATAAAAGTTTTCATGCATTAGTATTTTTTACAAAAATACCTCTATTTAATTTATTATTGAAAAATGCAAGTATTTATTTTCTCTTTTTTGAAACTAACACCCGTTTTAAATAAATTTATTATTCCAACAAAAAAATTTAATATTAATTTTTTACATTTTTTTGACAATAATTTTATAGAAATTTTGTTATAAGTTCTTATAATAAAATGCAAAAAGAGTAAATAAAACGAAAGTTTTTAGGGGCAATGTCTAGAGCTGTCAAATAGTCCGGTCCGGCTCTGTTTGGCTCGTAGGGCTTTGCACTATTCATAAGTCAGATTGACCCAATCCAGTTTTGGTTGGGCCATGATTTAGTGAGCTCGGTCTGACGCTATAAAAGTTTGGCCCGGCCCGATGGGCTTATGGGCCACCTCACTCTAATTTATATTATTTTTTCTAGATTATTCGATCTTTTTAAATGACTTTGATATATTAGTTCTTCGTTATTATTCATTATATTGAGTTATAACTGTATGCAAATGTAAATTATTAAAGTTTTAGGTAAATATAATCATTTTATTGAACTTACATGTTAAACTATGTTTTTTATAATAATTTTTCAATTAAATGATAATTTTTTATGTATTTATTGATATTTTTTTTGCAAAAATGATTTAAAATTGTTGATAATGGGCCGGTCCAAAACCCAATGGGCTAGCCCGGCTCAGCCCAATCTTCAGAAGGGCTTGGGCCAAAAAATTTTGATTGCTTTTGGGCCAACTATTTTGAAGTTCATTCTGCCCAAGTACGTGGGCTAATGGATCGGTCCATCGGCCCAGGCCCAGCCGATTTTTGACAACTCTAGCAATGTCTAATGTACGCAAGTCATTGATCATGTCTTTTATGTTGCATAAACTAACATTACTACGAATATAAAATATTATAAAATTTGTTGTTTTAATTAAAATTTTATAAAATCTGTTGTTTAATTAATTGTTTATACAAATATTAACAATTCATATTTAAAAATATGTTATTAGTGTTATTAATTAATAAAGGGTATATTTAAAATGTAATAATAAACGCATCTAAAGAATTTATAAAAAATCATATATTTAAAGGATTTTTATGTAAAAGAAAGAGTGAACCTAGCCTGCCAACTCATTATATTTATCAACTCATTTTCAAATTGAATTAAGAAATTATATCATAGAGACATTATATAAACGCTACATATTCTACAATTTTTATGTTATCACTTTGCCAAATTTCTCCGGTAGAAAAAAAGTAAAGAACGAGTGTATTTTCATCTAGCTATGAAATTCACTTAAATTTTGTTTTTTACTAAGAAATTCACATAGATATTGTATTGAAGATGGTTTATAAAGTTTGTTTGCAAGCCTCATACTAGTACTACTGCACATTATGGTCCTAAGTTAGGTATACTTATTAAAGAAGTTTGATCATAAAACTAAAACATTTAATATCTTAAAAATATAAAAAGTTATTTTTATAATTTTAATTTTATTTGGGTCATGTATGTTAATGTAGTTGTATGTCATAAGGACACATGTTAAAGATTCTATAAATAACAATTGTATTTAGAACAAAACAATTTTTATTTTTACAATAACCAAAATACACATACACAATTGTAAATATTAAAATTTTATTTTTGGCATAGTAACACGTGCCTCAAAAATATATGTTAACATTTTCTTTTTAACATGTTTAACAAATGTTCCGGAAACACTAATATGATCATCTCATATATTGAGTGAGTATAAATTTTAACTTTAATAGATCTACCAAAATTCAAAAACTTACAGAGTCACTTGAATTGAAAGATGGAAGTAAATGAAAATTGTGTCAATTAATAGTTGATCAAATTTAGAGTCAAAGTCTTTTTTTGTTGACTAAAGAATCAAAGCTATGACTATATTTTGTTGAATACTCCCTCCGAAAGAGACAAAGCTATGACAATATTCCCTTCGTACTAAAATATATTCCCTCCGTCTCGAAATATAAAGGAAAAAAACCACTTTTTTTGTCCCAAAATATAAAGGAAAAAAACCACCTTTTTCCTTATTTTCATGAAATTAAATGTAAATTGCATTTAATATTCTCTCTCTCCACTTTTCTCTATAAACAACAACCAATCAAAATTGCTTTTACATCTTTCCATGCACTTATTTTAAGAAAAATTCCACAAAATCATATTTTTAATTCTCATGTTTATGTTTTCTTAATAAGTGTGTTTTTTATATTTTCCCTTATATTTTGGGACGGAATAAATATTAATGCTTTTTTTTTTCTCTTATACCCTTACTTAAACATTTCTCTTTTTTCTTTCAATTTTATAATTTTTCTTTTTCATACTATATATTAATGAAAGATAATTTTGTAAACTAACTCATAATTTCTCTTTTTCATACAACAATAATTACATTTCTTAATTTGTGCGATATGATTAAAACGACATATATTTTAATTCAGTAGTACTTTATTAGATTTATTTATAGTCCATCCTAAGAGTCAAAACTATGCCAATGCTTTTTTCTTTGATAAAAAAAAACTATGACAATGCTATGTTGGATTCATCTAGTATCAATAATCTTAATTGTGGTGGATTTTAAAAATAAAGTCTTGATATCCAATAATGCACTTTATACAATGGTTAAAGAATTTAAAAGAAGTAAATTTTATATAGAAATAAACATAATTTAGAGTGCATTTGATCTGTTAAACACTAAGTACTGGACAACACAGCATAAGATAGAACAGCACAACACAAGATAAAACAACACATGACAAAATTTTATGATATTGAATAATTTTTTGTTTTATACGATATTTGGTGAAAAAAAATGTATTTTGGTATTTTAGGCCACTGTACTATGGACAAAAAGTTGTGCTGTGGTTTAGTGGAGAACAAGAATTTCTGTTTTTGTGCTGTCCCTTGCCATCTGATTTGTCCTGTCCCTGAAACAATTTCACAATCAAACACAGTACAATAGGATTTGTCCTGTCCAGTACCTTGATTTTTAGCAGATCTTACATTTTGAAAAATTTTGATACACAAGTTCCAAGATAATTTTTATATAACTTTTGTATAATTTTGTCTAATGTGCATAATAAAATACTACAACAGTAATAAAGTACACGACTACCTCCGTTCATTATTTTAAGAGATAATGCAATTTTTAGATTCATTATAAAACTATGTATCTGGACTGTAATAAAGACCAGATACATCAGATTTTTAATGATTCTAAAAAATGTAGTTTCCCTTATAATATGGAACGGATGTAGTTTTAGTTATTTTGCTTAGTATTAGAATTATAACTAGCATGCCTACAACATCTTTAACATATTAGCCGCCCCCACTTTTAACCTATATCTTCTTTTTCATCCTCCATCAAAGATGGGTGATTTTAGGGTGTATTATTTACCCAAAGTCACTCCTCAAACTCGTTTTTCTCTTTCCCTTTTCATTGAAATAAGTGATTTTTCACATATTTTTTATTTTGTGATTTCGTCGTCTTAATGCGAAGTTGATTTGTTCGTCGTCTTTGTGCGGCGTTGATTTGTTCGTCCTTTTTCAGCGGCGTTGGTTTGTTTGTCGTCTTTGTGCGGCGTTGTTTGTCTTTATTGTTTTGTCTAGGTATTTGTTTGGTTCAGATTAATTGTCAAATCCAATCAATGATTTTGGCTTCATCCACTTTGCCATTTTATGCTATTACATAGATTTTGTGAGTTTGTTCGTGGATTTATCATTTTTGTTTTTAGCGAATATGTATTGCATCGATGTACTTTACCAATTTGAATGAATATCATTTATTTTTGTCAAAAAAAAAGCTAGTATGTCTACAAATTTTAACTCAATTGACAATAATGTTGAAATTGGTAAGTCGGAAGTCAGGATTCAATTTTCAATTCTTCTATATACTATTTTAATAATTATTTATATTTTGTCTATCTATAAAAAATATTTATAACTTGCATGTGTTTATATACTCATGGAAACCCTACCAAAAAAATATACTCATGGAAGCAAAAAGGATTATGATTATATACCAATATTCATGTTAATAAATAGGGTTTGTCTAACATGTACAATATTAGACATGTTAATTTCCCTTAAAGAATTAAAAAAATGTGCTTTTTTGTTTGTCAAATAGTCTAGTGACTAATAATTCACCCTAAAGATGAAATAAATGGGCGTACTATGATTTAAATTCCGGTCCCTGACATGCATTTTTGTGCAATATATCCAATCAATTAAGCTAAATTTATGGGACAAAAAACTGTGATTAATTCATGTAATAACAAATAAAAATTATTGTGTTGAGAACATACATTTACAAAATTATTCGTGTAATTGACTTTAAATTGTTATTAGATAAATTACTACAACTCTTTAAGAGTAAACAAAGTAAGTCTCACCAATCGCAAATTACAATCTCACAAAACAAAGAAAAATAATATAGTTTGCCAACTTTTTTTAGTAAATGCTAACTAGTGCATTCTATGTAATAATTAAAAATATAATTAAATTTAACAAAAATTATTTAAAAATTCTATAGTCAAATACCATAAAAAATATTAATATAATTTTTTTTTAAAGTTCTTTAACTAGTACACCCATGCGAAAGACTTTTTTTTTTTTTCATAATAAAGTTTGACACTCTTAGAAGTGTTGGCGCACAACTTTGCAAATTGCTTGATGTTAAAAGAAAAGCAGAGTCGGCCCTGGTATTTAGGAGGCCCTGTTCGAATATTAATAATAGACCTTTTAAAAAAATGATTTTAAAAAAATCTTATATTTAAATTATAAATAATATAAAAAAATTATTATTGTAAAAAACGTCAAAAACAAACATATTCTAATAAGGATTAAATTTATTGCAAAGATTTTAAATGATATAACAATTTAGTCTAAAACTATTTCTCAATTTTAATTTGATTTATATTAAAAAAAATTAAAATTATGCATAACAAAAGTGTAGAAGCTAAGTTTGGAATCCAAGATCTTCTACTCACAATCAATATTATTAACCACTAATCTATTGACAAACTTATGTTGTTTTATGAACATTAAAAATAAATAACTATTATTATTATAAAAGCTTATATTTTTGAGGCCCTAAAATTTATCGACAATTTGAGGCCTTGTGCCGTCGCACATGCGGCACGCCCCCTAGGGTCGGCCCTGAAGAAAAGTATAGTCGACAATCTTTTAAAGCGCGTATAAAAAATGATTGAGAGAAAAATAGAGAAAGATATTTAAAACAGCATAAATGTAAATAATATAGTGTCAAAAATTAAAATACATTATGTCAAAAAATGTATACCAACATTCTAAACCGCGGTTATATTTAATTTTTTTATATATATAAAATAGTTTTAGTGGACTTTGGTGTGGCTCGTAGGCCCAGAGCGGGGCGGGGCGGACTTAAGCAATATCGTCTCCGCCTCCTTCTACTACTTTCACACCTGCCCCAATATAGAATGAGTTTCTCTGCCTTCCTCCCCAAAAATTATAATTAAAAAAATAAATTTTTTATTTAATTTTTCCAAAATTTTATGTTCCAAAATAAATTTTAAAAGAAAATAAATAAATGAATGAATTAGTCCAACGTATACTAATACAAAAGCTATGTAACACATTCAAGATTCGATTTTGCATAGTAACATTTTAGAGAGACTACATAGTATTTGTAGATCAATTTAAATAACGATAATTTTTAAAGGGGGCTAGGAGGAAGTTAGCAAGCCTCCTTCCACATGTTTTACTCGTGCACCCCCATACATCTCCTTAATTATTATTATTATTTTTTTTTTTGCAGAAACATCTCCTTAATTTATTAAAAGCAGAAAGAAAAAAATACATAAGTTGTGGGACATAGATCTAATCCAATAAATTCACACAAAGTGAGTATGACAAAATGTCAATTTCTAGTTAATCCTAACAAACAAAATAGAAGTCCTAAAAATAGGCGAATGAACCAACCATCAACACAGAAATGGTTCAAGTACCCGCTACTCTCTGCAAGCAACAAGCAGCAAGCAGTTATGGCTTTTTTTAAGCTAAACATTCTGAAATCAACGAATGATAAGGATAATCTTTGATGAATCACATCTTGTTAAAAGCAACTCATAATCAATTAAAAGCCAGATTGAAAGATGATCAACGATTTGAACACGACGAACACAAAAAACACCAAAACCAGTGAGCTACCATCAACACAGTATATCTACGTACTTAGTCTTTTCAAATAATATTAGATTGATTCAAGTCTTGATGAATATAGCACGTGGGAAGCTTCAAACAAAATTGATTCCTCCATCAATATTAGGCTTCCAACAATATTATGCTTGTAAGAGTTTAATTTAGTGTGGTTTTACTCTTTTTTTTGGATTATTTTTAGATTGATTTTAATTTGAACAATTTTAATTTCTATTGAAATTAGAGAAAATTGATTGCAGATTTGCAGCTATGATATCATGTATTGATGAGTTTTTTGTGCTTGTTTATCTCTTATCTCTTATTTCTAATTGCCATTGGATTAGCAACATAAAACCCTACTTTTTTCCCTCCTAAACACTCCTTAATTAATGCTATTTTTCCTCTAAATAAAAAATAAAAAATAATAGTTAACAAATGGTCTGTATGCATTCAAAATAGATAACAAATGATAAGTGTCAAAAACCATTACCAATGCATGCTGACTATCTCTCTTCTTTATGTAAATTGGTAATTGAATACATTGTATGTATAACACATTATTTAATATCCTCGGCAAATCAATCATGCAAAACTCTATATATATAACCTCAATAAACAACTAAAATGTCTAACATACTATATTATAGAGGATTAAAAGGTTATTGCTAAAGGAAACAAAATTCATAAAATGAGTTCTTTAAATGTTCCCATACTCCATTCTCTTCAATGCTTAAAAGGTTAGTTAAACTACTAATCATATATTTTACATGTTAATTCTTATATGTCGTTGCTCTCATTTTTAACCTTTTTATAATTAAAATTAGGTCCTCTAAAATCAAATCTAACGACGGATGAAGAAAAAACTATCAACCAATTGCAACTTAATTATCGCACATATTACTTGGAGTATAATGTTAACGATGTGAGAAATCTAACTATTCCTTTAACTTCTTTATTTATTTATTTATTTACTTATTTATTTATGTTGTTGTGAAGTGTATCTAATCGTATGATTTTTGTATATTTGTAGGGGGTTGTTATGTTGCCAAGATGTTTTAGTGTTGATTTTATTGACGAGATGTACCGTTTTGCAAATTTAATTGATCTCATGCATAATACTTTTGAAGTGTTGATAGAAAAGATTAATAACAATGTCTATTTTACCAAAGGTTGGGGTGCTTTACGTGATTTTTACGGTCTTTCATTTGGTGCGTGGGTAAAGCTTATATATACCGGTCGTGGTCAATTTGGCATTATTTTCAGCGATCGACTTGACAGTTTAATCCATCCTCCCAGTTTTGTACCTCCAATGAAATTCAAAATAGATAAATCATCTATTCCAATAGATTTCGTTCATGGTCTACCATACTCAGTATTAGAACATGCATATTTCCATGATGCAAATAATTTTGAATTTGTTTTAGAAAAAGATTAAGTAATTATGATATTACTACTGAATTTTTGGTAAGTTTCCTTTAGTGTTTTTACTTGATTTCATATTTAAGTTTAAATTTGGAGCATATATTAATTTGGCCGTGTGCTATACATGTTGTTTTATAGATGGTCCCTTACATTGGCTTTGGTGAATTAGCTTTGGCAAAGAAATCCACTACTTTGACGATTGTTGATGATTGCGGAAACACTTGGAATTGCGGTGATTCTCTTTCAGCTATTGTCGACAATACATATCCGAATATTTTACAAAATATGAAGGACGTATCATTTTTCCAAAATAGAGCTATATTAGCTCCTAAAAATTCGATTGTAGACACTATCAACAATTATGTGTTGGATTTACTTCCAGGTGAAGAGAATACATATTTAAGTTATGATACTCCATATTCACGTGATGTAGATGGTGATTCAGTATCTGATGTTCACACTCCAGAATTTTTAAACACAATTACTGCATCTGGACTTCCGATCCAAATCACAAGCTAAAATTGAAAGTTGGTGTTCCCGTCATGTTATTGAGGAATATAGATCAAAGATTAGGATTATGCAACAACACCAGACTAATTATAACAAGAATGGGAAAATTTGTGCTTGAAGGAAAGGTGATTACAGGTAGTAACATCGGTGACAAAGTATTTATACCTAGAATGTCTCTTATGCCGTCTGATTTAAGAATTCCATTTAAATTTCAACGAAGACAGTTTCCTATAATGGTTTCGTTTGCAATGACGATAAATAAAAGTCAAGGACAGTCCCTTCAACATGTTGGAGTTTATCTACCATCACCTGTGTTTTCACATGGTCAATTGTACGTTGCAATATCAAGGGTAACTTCAAGAGAAGGATTGAAGATATTAATAACCGACGAGGAAGGCAAAGATATTAATGTAACTTCTAATGTAGTCTACAAAGAAGTATTTCGTAATGTTTAATCATTAACAAAAGTACTTAATTTTCTTTTTGTCTTTTTATATATAATGTCTTCTACCTTTTATTTTCATCATTTTCAACATTTATTTTATTACTATAATTATTGTCGTATTCTATTTTTTAATTATTATACATCATATATTCATATATGAAATAATTCTTGAATATATACCAGTTTATAAAACCCGCGCAACGCACGGGTGAAAATCTAGTTGGAAGTTATATGAGATATACTCCCTCTGTCCCTAATCCCTAATTATAAGATTATTTTGAAATTTTCTTTGTCTCTTTTTAAAAGACTCTTTTCAAATTCTTAAGAGCATTAAATATATCTTATCACAACATACCCCTAATTAAAGTATATTTTTTCCACAATGTTAATAAATACACTAAAAAATATTAACTAATTATCTTTCTTAAAAAACAAAATTGTAAAAATAATACCAATTATCAACCAATTTAATACTAAAATCATTTTTCTTAATACCCTATTTTGTAAACTAAACTTATAATTAGAAACAAATGGAGTATTTCATATGAATAATCCTATCATATTTTATGTTTCTCACTACTGTGTTTTTTTAGTGTTGTTTTACTTTTACCATAAAACTCTTTAACTAATATAGTGTTATGAATAATAATGGTAGTGGATGTCCTTTATCTTTACTCTTATATTCCCACTACAATTCCCACTAGTGAGTGGATATTTAGTACTCTTGATCTTTCACTTTCTTACTTGTATCCTATATAAAGAGTTCTTGTTATGGTGTAAATATATCCAAGTGAATAGTTGAATCCAAAGTTCTTCTCTCCTCTATATCTCTATTCTCTAGTTTATTAGTTTATTTTTAACACGTTATCAGCACGATAGTCTCTCATATCCCTAAGTTTCTTTCAATCAAAATGATGTTCGTGAAAGTGAAGGCAAAAACTATTAAAGGAGCCTTTGTGAACTAAATTTTACAGAGTAATGGTACCTAATTATGAAAGCTATTTTAGATTCAGTCCCACAAGAATTGAGAGAACAAATCCAGTAATGCTTAGCAAAATTGAGGTATACATGCAATTGCATTGTTACTATTTTTAATATATATATTTCTGGTTTTACGATACGAAATGCATGTTATGGAAATGATTTTTTTTTCTTTCCCAAAATTATATCAATTGGACTTATACTATTTATGTGTCATGAATCATGATCACTTTTCTTTGTATCGATCAAAGCTACTGTTTTGCTTTTCCATTTCATTTTGATTTTCATGTATCATGGCCATTGTTTTTCTTTTAGTAATTTATAAATTGACATCATATCTTTATCTATTTAAGTGTTTGATGTTGTTTATGTTTCGTAACCGACATTAGTATGGTGAAGTATAACACTTTGATCATTCAAAAGAACATAAGCATGTCTATTTTTATATAATATATATGGTGTGAATTGTACTTAATAATTAAAGATTGTATTGATGTATGGTTTCTACTATATCAAACTATGTGATTATATCTTATGTTCTAATACATTTGTGGCCGGCTTAACCAATGATTTATGAAAAACGTGGGTTGAGATTATAAGGCTTGGTTTATTTTGTGAAAATATGTGTGGGATTTTCATTGATTTCATCAAATAATTATGGTAGTAATTTGGCAGTATTTCTTGATAATTTGTTGATATAATGAAATTTTGGTTAGTAAATTTTAAATATTTGTTGGTTTTTATGTGTAGAACATAAGTGAAAAGTTAGTATTTTGGCTTAGATTATATTATAGTGAATTCAATTTTGGGGATTTCAGTTTTATTGTTGTTCATGCCTCTACCAATTTGTGCAAAACTTATTTTAAATATGTTTTTGTAGCAAATGCATGTTATTATTCATGATTTTTATAGTTTGTTGGAATCTTTGAATTGTATAGTAATAATTTTGTTCAATAATTTTGAGTTATAAATTATTGAAGGTATATATATAGAACTAGTATATAATTTAATCTTTTATGAATGTATTTCGGTCTGGAGATAAACTAAAAGGTAAGTAAAATTGAATTGTTCTATTAATAGTTCATTTGATTAATAGTTCATCGGTTTAGTCCACCGAAAGATCAATTTGTAGCATACAGGAGAAGGTTTGCACATTTTATATTTTTTAACAGTAAACATATTTTCGGTTGGTTTGATCTACATCATTCATATTGCATTGTTGAGAATCACGATTTATCTAATAATACCAAAAAGCAAATGTGATCTTGGTGGTCGAGTTATGAAATTTGTTTGTGGCCGTATGTATAAGTGTTCAAAACCAACTATTATGTAGTTCTTGAAGAACTCATATTATTCAGAAGGGTTAATAATTTGAGGATTGATAATCAGAAAATTTCGAGAATAAGAAATTTAATATCAAGCATCCCTAAAGGATTGCGTAACAAAAGATTTATGGAGATCTAATAAAAATCTGTTATATAGTTCCTGAAGAACTAAAAGTTTGATATATATCAAAGCATCCCTGAAGGATAGCTCAACGAAGATTAAAATTTTTATTATAATTTATGAAGATTTGTTGATAGTTCCTAAAGAACTAATTAATAATATAATATCAAATAAATCCCAGAAGGATTGCAAAAATCATATAGATCATGAAAACTAATAATTTAGTATTAAATATATCTTGGAAGCATTGCAAAAATCATGATGAATGTCGCACTATTTGAGGTTAGTTGTGCACTTATTTATTTATTTATTTTCTTATGACTTATTATTATTGCGTAAAAGAGAATGTTATTTTCAATATTATTTGTTCATATTGAATGCTTGATGGTCTATAAGTGATCAAATTATTTCAGTTACAAGTGAAAATTTCTTAGTTTCTTTGTTTTCCTACATGGAGCGAGTTTGACAATTATAATGATATACATGGAAATTAATATAATTGACCTATATATTCTCTGCAAGAATTTGATTAAAATTATTTTTGATACTAAAAAATTATTGAAAGCTCCAGAAGAGCTAATATACTATTACATGGAGAACAAAGTTAACTTTGAGTATATATATTAGTGCAATTGAAGCACAAATTATTGTAAACCTGAAGTTTACAAATCATATTAAATTTGGGAAGACCGATTGGGTTATCCCGGATCTATTATGATGCGAAAAATATATATTGAATATGTATTGAAGAGCCTGAAGATTTTTCAATCAAATAATTTATGTTATTAGTTCCCAAAGAAAGTTGAAAAATTGAGTCTCTCACAATTTGAGAATATATATAAGGCTTTATTTGTAAATACACTAAATGGTTAGACAACTCACAACCAGAAGTTTGTGAAATTGTGTTTACGAGATAATTTGAGAAAGAGCTCATTTTCTAAATTTTCGGAAAGTATTTGATAAGTATCATATGCTAATATTAAAAGAAAAATATGGACCTGAAGATCCATTCTTTAGACGTCTAAAGCTAAATTTGTGATTGATACTTATAAAGTCTTTGCATCGCATCAAGCCAATAAATTATTATATGAAAGTCCTCCCCTTAATTTGCAATTGAGTTATAACCTAATATTTTTATATAATCAAGCATTTTGGGATGTGTTGGTATGTTCCAATTGCTCCAATATAATGCACTAAGATGAAATTTTAAAGAATATTGGGAAAATGAATTTGACATGAATCTCCATCTATTATAAGTATCTAGAGCTAAAAATTGGAGACTTATTTAAAGTCCAGAAGACTTATTATCAAGTGATAATTTAGTTTTCCCAATATTAAGGGGAGAGAATAAACAGCTGAAAAAATATGAACAGAAGTTCAAATAAATCACTTGAAATGAATATTATCATCTCATCTTGATCCTCAAGTAATTTGAACTATATGTTCAAAAGATAAATCATTTGCAAAAATTATGAAATAAACTTTCAGCTGTTAACGTTTCGATCAAAATAGATGTCCCTGTTGGACAATCTTATATTGCAAATGAGTCTTAACCACCCTGAAGCGTGGTAAGCAAGTCGGTTCCAAAGATAAAATCCTCAATTAAGAAAAGGAGCTAAAAAGAAAGATGACCCGTGTGAGGATATGAAAAGAGTATTTGACATAATTGATTTTTAAGTTCCAGAAGAACTTATCAGGTACCTGAAATTTATGAAAATATAGAGATCTAGACAAATTATGTCATAAATATAACATATTGGAATCGCAAGAAAGTCAACGTTGACGATGTTTTTAAATACAATATAGTGCTATTTTTGACAAATGACAGTGAGGATCATGAACGAAAGTCTACTACAGAATGTAGATAAAGTGAGAATTGGCCAAAATTGAGAAATTAGATTGAAGTATAATGAAACTCACTTTTCAAACAAAATGTTTGTGGACCTGTAGTCTAGACACCTAAAAGGTGGGAAATTATACTTGTGTACAAATGTGAATGATGAAATTGTGAAATAAAAGGCATGATTTGTTGCTCAAGGATACACGTATTATTTTGGTACGTAAGATGCCTTGTAGCACAAGGAGAGCTCAATTTTCACATGATGAATGTTATTACAACTTGGTTATGGCTCATTTGATAGACATGATGATTATATGAAGGTCCCTGAAGGATCTCTTATTAAAAATTCTAAATAGACTAAAGATATAGAGAAATATTTTGAGAAATCTTTATCTTGATCTGCAGATCGATCAATTAGCTAATTGAATCTTGACAAATTATTTATATTTAGTACATGATGTTAGTGTTAAGAAAATATCAAATATCTGGGTCTTGAAGACTTTAAATATGCATGCATTTACTTAAATCTCATATTGATTGACGTGATAATATTACATACCAAAATATATATTATTCTTGTTAGTGAGTTATGATTTATCACCAACCAAAGTGCATTAGAATAATGTGAAATATATGTTTTCATAATAGAGTTAAAACAATTATTTTATGAATATTTGTTCGTCAAATTAACCATACATGCAGATATGAGCTATTTTTCTGATTCAGAATAGTCAACTCTCAAGTACGTGATTATCTACATATGTCAATATTGAGGCATCAACATGATCTTAGTCTCATTCAATAGTTCTCACTTTTACATATCGAGTTCAAATACCATCAATTCAAAGAAGAGGTCTTGAAGACAGTGATGGCCGCAAATCTCTATTAAAAGAAGGATTTTTGTTCTTAACAGATGCTTCAAACAGGGGGAGAAAAATTAAGCTCTTTTTTCCTTTGCCATGGTTTTTCCCACCGGGTTTTCCTGGAAAGGTTTTTAATGAGGCAGTTACCACTAAAAGAATATTGTACTCTTTTTCCTTGATTGAGATTTTTTTTCTACCGGGTTTTTCCTAGTAAGGTTTTAATGAGGCATATCCTTAATGGACATCCAAGGGGGAGTGTTATGAATAATAATGTTAGTGGATGTCTTTTATCTTTACTCTTCCATTCCCACTACAATTCCCACTAGTGAGTGGATATTTAGTACTCTTGATCTTTCACTTTCTTACTTGTATCCTATATAAGGAGCTCTTGTTATGGTGTAAATATATCCAAGTGAATAATTGAATCCAAAGTTCTTCTCTCCTCTATATCTCTATTCTCTAGTTTATTAGTTTAAATTTAACATGTAGTAGATTGTTAGAATATTTCTTCAATTAATTATACTCTAATTTACTTTATCTTTACAAATAAATTCAGTCATACACAATTTCTCTTTCGAATACCTATAAATTCTTTTATTGAAAATGAGAAATGAAGTTATATAATTGAAAAGGTTAAGGTATAATTGATAAATTATAACTTTAAACTATAAAAACTACATTTAAATAGATATAAAGAATTCTTCTAAAATAACAAAAAGAAATAAAGAGGGTATTATTCACGAGTCATGATTATATGACTTTATATAAAAAACAATTTCTAAAAATTTTAAATTTTAAATAGAAATATAAATTTTAAATTTTAATAGAAATATTTTTATTTTAACAAGCCAAAGTGAAATACTATCCCCGATCCTTTTTATAACAAACAACTTACTTTTTAGATTCATTAAATAATTTATGTATTTCATCTGTAATATAAACTACATTAAATATTGAATGAACCTAAAAAGTCAATTGTTTAATAAATTGAGAATTCTGACTAGTACAAGGTGTGCTAGAAGGAACCACTAAAAAGAGTACATGAGTCTAAAACCGACCAAAACAAAGCAAACACTAATTTTAGCTAATACCCATACAAACAAAAGGGTTCGACCACCACATATTAGCGGTTAAATCCAAATTAACATTATAAGCTTTCAACCACCAAAACGAATTTAGCTTATTTTTCTCTAACATTTGATAAAGTGAAGTCTCCTTACCCTTGAACATCTTGTTATTACATTCTGTCCACAACACCCAGATATAACATAACCAAGTGAGCTGCATAAAGGAACGACAATCGCTCTTCGCCCTAGCGGAATGAACAAACTGCATAAAATGATCATGTAATCAACTGAAGACATATCAATCCAAGATCTAACCAAACCCCATAGGGAGTAAAGCCAGGACAAAATAAAAAAAAAAGATGTCGAGTTGTTTCCAGTCCCCCACAGCCACCCACACACATTCGAGCTTCTTGATAGATGATATGACGCAGCGCCAGATTGTCTTTTGTCGGTAACCTCTTACGAAGGAGCATCCAAGCCAGAACAGAGACCTTTAAGGGCACATGCTTATGTCAAATTAGACCTGAATTCGCCGTTGTGTCACGAGAATCCTTACTCGTGAGAAAAAGGTAAGAGTCCCTCACATAATGTCCACGCATCATATCATGTGTCTACAACCACTTATCTGAAATGTTAGACTGCAAAGAAATAGCAATGAGAAGCAACCTATACTCCCTTAACATCTTCTCCTCTCACACCCACAACCATCTGCGCCACTCGCTCACCGTCCCCCATCCTCCCACCCTAACTCCCCCAAACCCGCAACCAAAATCGACTGGTTGTTAGCCAAATCGAAAAGACGTTTAAACCTAACACACAGAGGAACACCACCTACCCAAGGGTCTGTCCAAAAAAAGTGTCTTCCTTATTCTCAACCCTCCTCTCAATACTATCCTCAAATCACCCTCATTCTTCAACATCTATGCCATCCCTAATTCTCCTAGCCTCTTTCAACCACACAGAACCATTCCGGCCCCCATCCACCAACCTTCCAGCCTTCTCTCTGTAACGTGCTGCCAGCACCTTATACCACAATCCACCACGGTCAACTAACAGCCTCTAACAACACTTATCTAACAAAATATTATTGAACTCCCTCATATGTCTAACCCTCAACCCATCATTCTTCTTCTTCAAACACACATATTTTCAGGTGGCCCATGTAATTTTTCTAAAGTCCTCCCTCCCACCAAAAAAAAAAATATTCAATATAGATTCAATTGATGAAATTATACTCGACGGAGCTTTGAAAAAGAAATATAAATCATAAATCTCAATGATAGTTCATTTTACATATAAAATCTTCAAAAAGTATTTAAATATATTCTCAACAAAAAAATCTGCAATTATCAATAATATACGGATGAATTAACTAAGAAAAATACAAAAGGATGAGTCCAATTATAGATTTGGAGGAAGCACATCAATCAAACAAAAGACACTATAGTTGTAGATAGATGAAGAGTTAACATCCTCTTCCATCGGTAGTACCACCAAATGAGTCACCCAAATGGTTAGGCAAATAGGGGGAGTAAAAGAAAGTGTTGAGACACATGTGAAGGCATAAAAAAAAAAGAGCTAAAGGACTTCAAATATACCTTTTACCCCTTTAGTTTCTCGTGCTTAAAAAGGACTCTTCTTTTTTTAAGTAAGCAAGTTGTGCATAATAAGCAAGTTGGTGCATGTGTAAAACCCAAAATGAGGGCTTGTTTGTGGCCCTGGGCCCAATGACCCTCCTCAATTATCCCCACCACAACACCCACATTCTAACCACGAAGCTGTTTCCATCCATGGTTCCCCATCATTCTCCCCTAACAATGCCTACCCTTATCATTTATGGATCTGATTAGCTTAGCTGGTTCAATTATATATAGAGCTGGTTCAATGTAAATTGTTACAAATGAAAATGAAAAAGACAAAGGTCTAATTTGTTACAAATGAAAGATAAATGACCAATTCATTACAAATGAAAAAGAAAAAGGATCAATGATGTAATTTTGTCTATAATCTTTGAAATTATAAAAATTACAAAGACGCTTTTGAATATGTGTCTTTCTTAAATCAATTTAATCAGTGAATGTGTCTTTCGTTAGTCGATACAGTCCTCAATTATGTTTTTCTTTATTGAATTTATTCCATGAAGTTACTAACAAAAGAAAAACCCAAATATATTTTTGCAATTTCAATATATCAATCTCATTCATTTTGTGTGGCATTCGAATCCTCTCATGTTGATCATTTTATGTTGTCTATCATGCACTAATTACAACTATTTGATCTCTGTTGTTGTTTCTTTCTACTGACTACTTTATTTTTCTTAACAATTTTTGTCATTAGATTAAGACAAGAGAGAGGACATAACATATTAAGGCAGGTCCAAATCCATTTAATGTGTGCTTGGTTGAAGGAGAATGAAAAGAAGGGTTGAAGAGGAGAGAAATTGTTTTAAATTTTGAGATGTTTGGTTTCATTAGGAGAGAAGGAAGATGACGAGTCTCCTATTGTAGATTAAAAAATAGGTCTTGCTAACGAATGTATTTGGTGTACTTTTTAAACATATTATTTAAAAAAAAATTATTTAAAAAGTTAAACAACACAATTTTCAATGCGTTAACTTTACAGATTTTTATAAAAAAATTAATAAAAACTTACTATTTAAGAGGCTTAAAGAGTGCACCGGATGCTCTATTTAGCATTTGCCTTAAAAAATTTACCAAAATACTACCATTTTTTTTCCATCGAAAATCGTACAAGACAAAATTTGTTCAATATCTTAAATGTTTGTCTTGTATTGTTCTATCTTATACTATTATGTACTGTGTGTCCAGTACTTTTATTTTGCAAATCAAACTAATATTTTTCTTCACACTGCGGGTGCTTGAACTGAATTGTCAATTCTGACTCATGAGGTCTTCGATATGTCTTATCAAAATGGGTGTCACCCAGTTAAAATTGCAACTATGAATCACTTTTTACAATAAGATTAGTAACTCATTAGTCTTTGCGTCTACTCCATGCTCGTGTACATACCCCATATTTCAGCAAGTACAGCGTCACAACTTCCAAACTTTTAGGGGCACTTACAGCTTATGTATATGGTGTCTATCCTTCATACCTCTCTGAAATGGTATTCATATGCATGTGCATAACTATCAATATCTTTCGCCATCTTAAGGATCATATGAATAGGTCTTCGAAAGTCTTCATAAAAAGTTATCTTATTTCGCCACTTCGTCAGAAATGGTTTTGCATCCTTTTTGTTTTTACTCACATTGCTAAGATTGTTAAAGAACCATTCCCTACAAGTAAAACTGAAGAAACTAGGATGTCATATTCTTTTTTTTTATCAAGTAGCTTAGTGACTAAAAAATTCACTTTAAAGTGGATAAATGGGATGATCGGGGTTTGAAACACCGCCCCCTACATATATAATATAATTTTTTATCAACTGAACTAAGTTCACGAGATTTAATATGTCATACTTAATTTGGTCTTTAATTAATATTAAAAAAATTATTAAATAATTGATGTATTTAATCTATTAATTAAATATCACAATTACTATTGCTATTGTACTAAGTATAATGATGATTCAAAAAAAAAATTAGTAGGTATAAGAAGCGATGCCCTACCCATAATTCCTTTCCCAATAAATTCCAAGAACCTTTTTCTTCCCTTTCTTTTTTTGTTTCCTCTTTTTGAGAAAGATAAGGTGAACAATTTCAAAGACCCACTTATGATTTAGTTGTAAAAGGGCTTGCAAAACATAATTATTTAAGAATCTAGTACGATAAAGCATGGGAAGTGATAGACTATATAGTGGTGTGTGAAGGTGGGACAATAATGTTGGGAAGTCGGTCTCATTGAGTTTTCATCATCATGCATATCTAAGAACACTTTGCAATTCTATGAAAAAGATTAATGGAAGTTACAACACAATTGGGATTTGGGAGTGGGAAGATATTGTTAGGTGTCGATAAGTGCTTTTAAATAGTAATTAAATTTATTTTTCCTTTTGAACTCAAAACACAAAGGGCTACACATAACTTACGTGACTAAGGTAATTCAATCTAATTAAAGTTAAGTGTATACATGCAGCAAGAGAGTAGTTCATACTGAAAATTTCAAAACATGTTTTTCTTTCCTAATGTAAATAAATTTGAAAATTTTGGAGGATATGAGGTAGCATATAGAGCAATTTGTGTGGTAAAAATTAAAGGCAAACCCGTGTTTCTCTATGGAATATTATGGATCATTATCAACTTTGAAATTTGTTCTTTAGACCCCGCAACTTAGTCGTAAATTCTTCAAAAATCCAAAAATACCCTCACAACCAAACTCAGTTAGGTGCGTTTGCTAAAAGAACGAAACAAATTACTTTTAGTATTTTAAAATACGAAGACGGACATGTTCGTATCTTAAGTTAGGTGTTGTGGTTTTGAAAGGCTTAGGCGATTTTTTTTTTTGCATCAAGACCACCAATTTCAACAACCTCTACACTCCAAGTAGATATGATTTCATGTTCTGTGCTCAGCGTTTGCGCTTATTAATATAGTGGAAATACTATAATTTTGAACAAATGAATATATGAACTGATAAGATTGATTTTTCGTTATGGTGGTATGCTTGCTTTTCATTTTCTGTGAATAGAATAAAGTAATTACAGAATATAAGCCTTACATATACTATTTTATTTTTATTTTTGACTTCTTACATATATTATTTTATACATATCCATTTTCTGGTATGCCTGCCTTACAGAAGTATAAGCCTTATTCATTTTGCCATGTTCTTAGTGCTTGAATAAAGTGATTTGATATATCATCCATAAAAAAAATGGTAAGCAATTATTTATTTTTTTTGAAAACAAATGGTAAGCAATTATTTATATGTTCTTTTTTTTTTTTTTTTTGACGCAGTTATTTATATGTTCTTGTTACAATGAAAGGCTTAGCTTACCAGAACTAATAATCTGTCATTTGTCCTCTTTCTAATTTGGTGAATGCATGATGCAAAGAACCAAGTATATGATTATATGAATGACTAGAATTGATCTGTTAAGAGTTCTTATGAGATAAGGCTTAAACATGGGATAATATTGTGGTACTACATTGCTATAGGTAAGTGATTATTGTGTTTGAATGAACATTGGAAAGTTTAATTTTTGTGCTTGGTTTATTGGTTTTTGTGATTCTATATTGTTAGGGATTTGTTAGACACTTATATATAACAATGTTGAGTGTGGTCCCGACTTTTTAGAGGCCCCAGGAAAATAACAAAAGTGGACCCTTATTCTTATTTTCATTAATTAATTTTTATTTTCAAAAAAATAACAAAATATAGTTATTTTAAAAATTAAAATTGTGAATGAGTGATTCTATATATTTATAGTAAGAAATAATATTATTTTACAAAAGAACACAAATTGTAAGTTTTTAGTTTTTGTAATGACTTATTACAATTTAAAATAGCAAAGAAGACAAAAAAAGTTTGCCCCTGCAAATTTAAAGATTAAACACTTTGCCACCGCACCACAAAACATTTTACAATTCTAACCACGGAGAGATACTACTTATTCTCTAACTATGGACTTAAAAAAATATAGAGGCCCCAAAAAATTTGAGGACCAAAGCTACAGCCTTGTTTGCACAGCCCAAAGGCCGGCATTGACAATGTTGATTAGATTATAGTAGTGCTTGGTTTATTGATAATAAAAGGTTGCTAGATTATGTTTGACGAAATGTCTAAATGAGTTTTTTGTGGTTATAGGAATGACAAACAATGTTGGATGACAACAATTAGAAAGAGAAAGTGCAGCGCACGTTTCTGAGCGTAGAGAGTGTGCGACCAATGCTCCTGAGCCGAGTTGTCGTAAGGATTTGTAACAATGTTAAGAGAGATGTGAGACAAACACTTTACAATGGTCCAACTTTCGATGAGGCAATTGCCGGACTTGAAAAGGTTTTCATAAATTTGGAGTCGGTTACTACATATCAAGTGAGGCGAAAACAGAGGAACCCCATGCCCGGCGGTTTAAGTGCAAGTCACGGCGGTGCTACTCAATATTTAGGTCTTATGTCTTGAGTAACTTGTTTTGGATTTGATTGTACTGATGTTTTGGATTGTACTAATGATTTGCACTGATGAACTAAGTGTATTTGGATTGCACTAATGATTGTACCAAGTTGTTTAGGAATGCACTAATGATTGTACTAATGTTATGTTTTAGATTTGCATATGTCTTGGATTATGAATATCTTGTGTAAATGAATGAATTTTAAATTTAGAATTTGTATAGGGCTTTCGAATGGCATGGAATAATCCGTGATAAGTTTGCGAAAAAGAAGTCTATGTTTCTAGTTCACTCTAGTTCGTATTATAAAATGTGAAATTCATGGTTATTTTGCATTTTATAATACGAAATGAGCATTTGTATTTTACGAGAATTAGAAATGGGTGCTTGTTTCATCTTCTATAATGTGAAATCTTGTAGCAATAAATTTTTTCCAATTTGTATTCCAATGTGTATGCCAATTTATATGCCATATATATATACTAGTGGCCGTCTGTGTGGTACGATTTGATGAAAAATACGTTTTAAAAAATATTATTGATTTGATGAAAATAAAATGTATAGAAATTATTAAGATTGAAGTTATAGACGTTAAGAAGTTAAGGGCGTTTTGGGAATTGTGAAAAAAAGCTACACCAAATCAAAAGTATTCCCTTTATATATATATATATATATACACACCAATTTGTATGCCAATTTATTTGTTAACCAACACTATTACTTAATTAACCAACAATTACAACTACAACAACATTCATCATCTTCATATTAATTAAACAATAACATCTTAAAACAAAGACAATATATTTCGCATCTTAAAATACGAAATTACGCACATTCATATCTTAAAATACATACGAAATTACGCGCGTTCACATCCTAAAATACGAAATGTCAAGATATTTCGCATGTCAAGCTATTTTGCATCCTATAATGCAAATAATGGTAGCAAAAATTTTAAAACCCAGTTCGTTTATCACTTTGTATGTTATAAGTGTTCATATCCTATGATTTGAACCATAATCTATTTCATATTTTAGGATGGGAAAGGTATTTTCATCAACTTGGGGGGCCTGAGAGCATTTTAAGGGCCCCTAAAGAGCAATTTTTGTCAATGTTGCTTTTGAATTTACGTTTTAAAATGAATAAGTTAAATGTTCGAAGATTGAATTCCAACTTATACACATGAAATATAATATTTTTATCAACTAAGTTAAATTTACGAAGACAAATTTGCAACTTTTATCTAAACTAGCAAATAAGTATATAACAAACAATCACAATCAAAAAATAATAAACAAAAGTAGAACGAAAGTTGAATATAAACTTTTCCAAAATCTTGACTTCGATGTTTTAGGCTTGTTCATATTACTTGTTATTTTAAAATCTAGTTTAGGGACATGACATTAAAGCCAAACCGAGGAATGAATATGTTCTTCGAACATGGAGTCTTATTCCTCATCCCATTCTGTACACAAAGTTGGCCATTCCAAATTTCCAAGGTAAATGTTAAATATTGCACCCTTGCACTAATTAAAGAACTAAAAATAGTAAAATTATTTTGGAACTTGTGCATCAAATCTTTTCAAATGACAAGTTATGCTTGTTTCAATATAAAATTTACTACTTTAGAGTCCCTTAACCATTGCATAGGGTGCATTGGTTAGCAAGACCCAATTTCCAATTATTTAACTTTACAAATCATAAAAATTCTCTAAAAAGAAGATTTAACTTTGAAGATACAGCTAAGAAATTGTTCCAATATCTTGGATTTGCTAGCTAGCTAAACTTTGTCTTTGTTAATTTGTTGGGTATCAAAATTAGGGACATATTCAATGTGTCTACTAGACATGTTGGGTGTGTGTTTTAGACACAAGTTTTCGTTGGAAAAACACTTGTGACAAAAAAATCAGATAGAGTGAATCATTATGTGTCTATGAATTTTAGCTCAACAAACAAAAAATGCTGAAATTATTCAGTCGAATGTTTATGATAGGAGTTTAAACTCTAACCCTTCCATCTTATTCGTGTGATTTTACTAATAATTTACCATTTTATCTATGTATAATAACCAAAATTAGAAAGAAAAAAAGAGTGAATTACCTTTGTTTGTAGCCATTCACTTGGAATAAAGCACACTAGAGATGAGGCCAAGTGGCATTAATTAAGTGACTTTTAAGTGCATTTATTCTACTTGTTCAGCAAGGAGGTGTATATATAGCATTAATTTACTTGCCGAATTTGATTTAGAATTTCTTGCTTGTTTTGTGTTTTTTGTTGTTTGTTTTTCCACTTAGAGTCTGTTTGGCAAAAATAGCGGATAGCTGATAAGCTAACTGATAGCTTATAGCTGATGGCTGATAGCTTATAACTGATGGCTGATAACTGATAAACTAATTGAAGTGTTTGGTAAAATTAGCGGTTCAACCGATTGATAAGTATAAAATGACATAAAAGGACATTTTAATTTTAACATCTCTTGTTAAAAAATCATTATAAAATTTATAATTAAATTAATATTTAAGATACCTTAAAATTTAATAATTTAAATTTAATAATTTAATACATCTTTTTATATTCTTTAAATTGTTTTTGTTTTTGTTTTTATTTTTATATTTTATAAAACAAATTGTTATAAATAAGAATTTTATAACATATACAAAAATGATTAATAAAAAGAACTAAAAAAAGATGATATAAGTACATGATAGGCGTGAATAGAGCTGTCAAAACGGGCGGCCCGGCTCATTTCAACCCGGCCAGGCGGCGGGTTTCATCGGGCCGGGCTAAAAAGCCCGGAATAAAAAATAAGTTAGGGAATTAGTGCCCGAGCCCGGCCCTTTACAGGCTAGCGGGCTTTTCGGATAAACTCGACCCGGATTTGACTCTTTTTTTTCCTTTTTTTTCACTATCAAAAAACAACTTTACGAAGGAAAAAAATTAAACATTTCAAATATAATACAAATATGTTTACATTATTCAAAATAAGTTACCAATCAATCAAATAACATAAAATAAATTCAAATTATTTTTCAAAACAAGCTAGGTTCATGCATAATCAAACAATACAATTATAATTTACAATCAAAATATCATACAAAAAAACATAAATGAGCATAATCAAACATAATTATAATTTTGTGACTATTTTGTAATACTTGGACTTGAGTTGTGTTTAAAAAAACAAAAAAAAAGTTCATATATGTGGGCTAACGGGCCGCCCATGGCCATGCGGGTAAGCCCATATTTTTAACGGGTAAATTCGGGCCGGGCTAAAAAGCCCGGATGATAATTTAAGTATAAATTTTCAATCCCGAGCCCGGTGTTTTTTCGGGCTTAACTGCTCGGCCCATGCGGGCCGGCCCATTTTGACGGCTCTAGGCGTGAAACAACGTACATATATACCAACTGTAAAAAAAAAATACATATATGCCAAGCACAAAAAAATACTAGTCTGATAAAATACCAAGACGTAACAAAAAAGAAAGCACATAGTAAAAAAAAAGTCATAAATGTTATCGTTTTTTTTTATAAGCTCATAAAAGTTACCGTAAAAATAAGTCATAAGATAGAAGAAAAAAATAAAGGAAGCGCTCTAGTGAGAAAAAAAAATAAGGTCATCAATTACAGTAAAAAGTATGGTATAAGTGTACACAATATTGCATGTTTTGTTTTAAATATACATAAAAGGATAAAATTGGATTTTAGGTGAAATAATAAGGGTAAAATTGGAAGAAAAGATGATAAGCTATAAGCTAAAACACTATATGAAATAGCGTTTGGAAAATAAGCTAAAAGTCAATAAAATAAGCTATAAGCTAATGTTAAAAACGTTTTACCAAACAGAGTTTAATTTTTACAAACGAACTTATAAGCTATAAGTTAAAAGCTATAAGCTCATTTTAGAGCTTGCCAAACAGACCCTTAGTGGTTCCTCTCCCAACTAAAACATTAGAAAAGAAGAAAATATTCAATTATCTTTAAGTTTTACTGGTGGTTGTGAACAAAAATCTACCACAATGTAATCCAAAGCTCAAGTGGTGGACAAAATTAAGTTGTTATTATTAGTATAATGTATTGTATATGCAATGTAAGTGTGTGACTACAAACATAGGATACAAATACGTGATGCTGGGCAAAAAATTTGGAGTGTGATATACAAACTCACAGTCATAACTTAATTTTCACTTTGGAATGTTATTATTACACATTAAACATTCTAGTTCATTTGAATCATGTATTCTCTATGCGCAACTGCAGAAATTAATTCTCTGAGTTGGGTAAGATCATAAAGAATGATAAAGCTCTCAATCAGAAAAATTTAAGACTGTTGCAATTTCTAAGTTGGAAGAGATCTCTTACCATCTCATACAAGAACTCTTTTGAATGTACATATTGACGGTGTCGGTCCTAACTTTTTAGAAGTCCAAGACAAATATTAAAGATAAACCCTTAATAAAATTTCTAGAAGAAATGGTCAAATTCGCAACCTCCCTCCCTCTCCCAACTATTTCCAAGCATTCGCCCTTCCACTACACCAACCAACATTTCATGTTATTTTGTATGCACTAACACTATATAATCCAATAAGAATTGCTGGTTCATAAAGAGAAAAAAAAATTAAGCCCCCAATAATTTTGAAGCCCAAAGCTCAGTTGTACATCTTGCCCAACCATATATACTCAAATAAAGTATTACTATTACACCAACTTTTTGATAATGTTTTTTTTTTATCTATTTGAAAAATAGCAATTACACCAACTTAGTATGTGTTTAGTTTAGCTTTTGGAAGAGCCAAAAGCAATTCTAAAAGAGTAGAATTGATTCTAGATTAATTTTAGATGTTTGGTTATTCTAAAGCAGAATTGATTCTGCCTCCAGAATTGATTCTGCTAAAAGCTAGGATTTGTAGCTTCTGACTTTTAGTATCATTTTTACACTAAAATTTACTGTTCAAGTCACTTTTACATAATTGTATCCAAACATAAATCAATTATGCTACAATCAATTATGATAAAATCAATTCTACCAGAATCAATTATATCAAAATCAAATCTATATAAAGCTAAACCAAACACACACTTATTAGATATTTTTTTTGGTTGAGTAACAGAGAACAAAAATGATTTATTTGAATTAATATTTTTACTTCGATATTATATTGCTCAATATGTTCCGGAATAATTTTATTTACACAATGGTTTCATGAATTTTTGTTAATTTGATTGAGTTCTCACATCATAGTCTTAGTAAAATAAACTAAAACAAAATTGAAATATGAAAACAACCAACATGATTCAAAAACAAATATGAAAACAACCAACAAAGAAAAGAAACTAGCCAAAGCCAACACACCCACTTGCTCTCATCATGCCCACATTTATAATAGTTGGGAGCATGTTAGTATTGGAAAATATGAAGGGCAATTTGAGTAGTTCAAGTGTTTGTGGTGGTACATAGGTATAAAATAGGTGTATGAAGTATACTTTTCTGATAAATGAGAAACATTACTAAGCCCATTTCACTTTGATCCAAGCCTAAACACTCAAAGCTGCTTTCCTACCTTGATATGTTGTTATAAGTAGGCAGAGGCACAGCCGCTACAAGGTTATTAGGGTTTCCAACTCCCATGGCACACACACACTCTGCAAATTTACATTTTTTATTTGTTTTTTATTATAAAGTTTGTATGTTTATTAGTTTGATGGGAAACATTGCATCTTATATAATTTGGTTTGATTTAATTTGTGATTGATTCAGATGAGGGTTGAAGCATATAGGGGAGAGCAGTATTAAACTATGGCTCTGAAATACCCGTAGGTTTTCTATGGGGTGCCCTGCCTTTCAAGCCCTTTACATCAAAATGGCATCATAGTACGGATTTTGTGCTTTCTACACAAATCCGCCTCCAAACGCCAGTACATCACAACCACCCACTTCACCATCACTGTCTTATCTCAGTTTGGTTAACTGGTTTTAATTTTGATTTGTTTTTTTTTTATTTGATTTTGTTCTGATATATATAATGCAGCTTGGATTTTAGTTATTGAAGTTTGGCTTAATTACTACTTTGATCCTGTTTTTGGGTTGATTTTAGTCTCTTAACTAATAAACATTCATTATGTTCTTTACCTATGTTTCTGTTAGTCAAGTCAGTCATTTTCGTTAACTTTTAACCCTAAAAGTATACTGTGTATCAATATTCTAGTTGGTTCACCATAGACTTCAATAATTTGTAAATATTAACTATTTGTTTTCTTTATCAAAAGAATAATCATTAGATTTTGAATATCTATTGTATACTATGAACACCTTATGAAAATTAAGCCGATAACCATGAACAATATTTTGTTGAGCGTGTATTGTTTGAAGATTTAGGTTATGATGAATAAGTGAGGAAGAAGATGAAGAAAACCTGAATAAAATTAGGTGTTGATAGCACAAAGATACAATATATGTTCAAAATCCAATGATATTTCTGTTGATAAAGAAAATAAATGGTTAAGATTAAAAAGTTATTGAAGTATATGGTGGATCACCTTCAATGTTGGTTCATGGTATAAAATTTAACGGAAGAGCTTGACTAATAGAAATAGAGTTAAGGGACCTAAACAAAATGTTTATTAAGTTATGGGATTAAAATGAAACCAAAATTTTTGTTAAGGGACCAATTTATTAAGTTTTGAAAAAGATTTGTGTATGCAGTGTTGTGTCATTAAGAAATTAATTCTAGTAGGCATCAAAGGGTTTTGGCTTAGAAATGCTGTAATGTTTGTATCTTGTACTTGCATCTGCTTATGAGAATGTTGTTGTGTATGAGAATGCTTATAAAAGGGTCTACAAGTTGTAAATCTGATCAAGTATGTTCCAAGGTGGGATATTGATTTGTGAGTTTATTATACTTGGGTAGTTAAGAAAATGATGAATAAAGCAGGTACTTCTGATATATGGTTTTACACATCTAGTATTAGTTCTCTTGGTGCAGCATATACTGCTACATTGTACTTGCTGTGCCGTGCATCTGGACTGTGTCTTCATGATTATAGCTGCTCACTGATTTTTAACTGTCCAAGTTATTGCTTGCGATATAAATTGAAACCGCCGCCGTTGTAATTAAACATGGTTTGAAAAATTGTTAGAACAGTTAATACATTATTAGTCATTTGATCTTGATTAGATAGTCCAATGAAAAATAGTGCACTCTAAATTTTAGTTTATACTTTAAAATACTGAACTTAATATGATTTGTGTGATGTTGTTCCACTGACTATTGATGACCAATTGTGTGCATGTGTATATGTTGGTATGATCGCAGTAATTTTTTTTAATATAGATATGATCACTGTATTTTTGCAATCTTGCACGTTTACCATTTATTGATTAGATGTGTAGATAATTTATGTACTTTGTGACACTAAGTTGGTTTACTTCGCAATGTTATGACTTGTTGCATATTTAGGCTTTGTTTGCGAGTTTGGAAGGGAGGGGAGAGGAAGACTTTGGAGGGAAAGAAATATAGAGAAAAATAGAGAAATTTTTTACATTTTTTGAGAAAGTATTTTTTATAGAGAATAACAAATAAATACTTATAATTAATATATTATGAATTTAAGAATATTATAACAACATTAATTAAATTTGAAGAATTCATATAAACCCTCCAAACCCCCATTCAATACAATTTTTGAGTTCCATCAAATTAGGGGGTTTTTGTGTTATGAAGAAAAAATAACCCTCCCGAACTCCTCTATTCCTTCCACTTGTTTTTTCCTTTTTTTCAAAACCATCCCCTCCCCTCCAAACTCGCAAACAAAGCCTTAGTGTTTATATCAGTTATGTTAATCATAATCTTTCTGATACAGAAACACAACGTAGAAAAAAACATCACTAATTCATAAAAATGTGTTTTTTCAAACCACCCTCTGTAGTCAATTCTTCAATAACCAGACAATTTTTTTCTAGCAGTATCAAACTTAACTTTATTTTTAGTCTGGTGATTGATAGGCACAAGGAAGCTGCATGTACTTAAAGTTGTGGATTCAAACATAAGATATTTCAAACAAGCACATCTATTTTGGCACTTAAAATTTATGAAAATGATCAATTTCAAATTTGAGTTACATACCACTCTGAGATTCATAAAAAAAAAAAATGACATTCCATGATGACTAGTTTTTGCATCAAAGTCACACTCTTGAAGCATTTTTAACATCAAAGCAAGAAAGTTCTCAAAAAAACTGGTCAATAATCAATGTTGTATCCTAATTTGGACTGGTTAGAAGAAGTACAGAAGTGCCAATATTGAGTAGTGAACAGACAGTATTGCTAACATCATGTCAAGTGAGATGATTTTAGGATTATAATTGTCTACCTTGTTGCTGAGAACGCCGTGGAGGTGAATCACCTCAGGTTGATAGTAATAGTGCCTTTGAAAGAATTGGTGTGTGGCTGTGGTTGTTACATTACAAGACAACACTCGACAATGTCGAGCTCCTATTCCATTGAATGTTGTAGGTGTTATGTTTTCAAGGAACCCGAAGATGCAGTTTTCCTCTTGGAGGAGATGATCCGCATCTGATCATATCGATGTTCCTTTTGTCGGACCTTTGTGCCTCTCGAACCGTATCAATATGGCTAGCATGAGCTTATTACCCTGAACTTCTCCATGAACTGAATAGCTCTGTCAAAGTCATTTCAGCCTGGTAGCAAACAATACTAACTACTAAAAGTGCACTTTACCTGTTAATATCAGTTTAAAGAAATTCTAAGGCAAATATAGTAGTTACCTGCAGAGTGAACAAGCTAATAGTGTAAACCAATTTCATGTGTGTGTCTTAAAATGTTTCCTTGTGTCGTTTTCAACTAATTTGATTTTTTTTAATTGATATTTTAATAAAATTAATTTATATTTTTACATTTGCTACTAATAAGGTACACGAATGGTTCTTGTCAAAAAAAAAGGTACACGAATGGTATTGAGTATTTATTTTTGGTTGGTTAAAATCAATCTTATAAAGTTGGACTAACTGTTAAAAACAAAATATTTTCAATAACTTGAAAAATGTTACACTCACATAACTTAAAAAATGTTACACTCGTCCTATGAGCTTAACTCAATTGGTTGGACACCGCATTATATATACAGGGGACGGAGGTTTGAACCTCAGTCATCTCACTTCTCCACTTTAAAAGTGGAATTTCTAACTTATAGGTTACTTGACCAAAAAAAAATGTTACACTCAATGTTAAAAAAAATAAAAATGTTTCTCAATTTTCACAAATACCAAATACTACCTCCGATTTTTAATATAATTTTTTTTTACTTTTTAGATATATTAAAATTTTGATGTATTTAGTCTATAAATACATCAAACTTTTGTATCCCAAAAAGAAGTTATTTTCTTTATATTTAAAACCAAAGAGAATATACGTGAACCAAATAACTCCAAATTAGTTTGAGAAATTTTCCCATCAACATTCAATCCACAAAATTATTGAGCATGCATTAACACTTTGTTTAATAACATACTACTAATACCCAACCAATCCAACACCTCCATCCAAATCCTCCAAAACTTTGATCAGTTTCATTCAAACCTGAAACCACCCTCACCAGGTAACCAACCTAGTTAGATAAGTTAGATCGTATTATTTCTCTAAGCACCAAATTATCTTTTGAAGGAAGTCTAATATAAACATTGGTTGAAATAAAATTTTGTAATCTAATCATCAAAGGGATATGGTTGTTTAATGATTTCATAGTCTTGATTTTTGATTAGTAGTTCGGATCTTAGCATCTAAATTAAATTCACAAATTAGAAATATCACAGTAGGAATCATTGTAAGATTTTATTTATTAACTAGTATTTAGAGATGCAAAAAATGTCATAATTTCACAAAAAAATTCAATATCTTAGTGACACTAATAATCCATATTGATTCTCCAAAAAATGAAAGACAATAAAACTAATATCTTCAATTTATAACACATATATGCTACACATTTAAAATTGACATCACCAATTCATATCACATATAATTGACATTTAAACTTGACATCTCCAATTCATATCACATATTTGGTATTGAATACCTTATGTTAATGCTACCACCAATGGCTCACTCTACAACAAATTTTGGACATCTCAAATTCTCCATATAAAGAGTTTATTCTTTCCGTTCATTTACATCACAACGTCATGACAAGAAAAAAGGTGAAACTCGCATTCATAACAAACGACTCTTCAAGGAAAGCAACATTCAAAAAAAGGAAGAAGGGTCTAATGAAAAAGGTTAGTGAACTTAGCACCCTTTGTGAAATTGATGCATGTGCTATAATTTATAGCCCGTATGATCCTCAACTAGAGGTTTGGCCATCTCAATTGGGAGTTCATAAGGTGCTAAATAAATTTCGAAAAATGCCTGAATTAGAACAGAGCAAAAAGATGATGAACCAAGAGAGTTATCTAAGACAAAGGATCGAAAAGGCAAAAGATCAATTGATAAAACAAAGGAAGGATAATAGGGAAAAACAAATGACCCAACTCATGTTTCAATATCTTAGTGATGGCCAAGTTATTCACAATATAAGTATGGTAGATTTAAATGACATGGCATGGTTGATTGATCAGTATTTGAAAGAGATTAATAGAAGGGTTGAATTGTTGAACAAGAACTCTCAAGGTCCAATTCAAATGGCTAATATTAAAGATAATGTACAAGGGAGTCATAGTGGTAAAGAGTTGAATATGAATATGGATGTTATGCAAAAGCAACATTGGCTTATGAATTTGATGGATGGTGGTGGCGGCGGCGGAGATGGCACACCTCTTTTAAGAGATGTTTGTCCACAAAATGGATTTTGGTCAAACCCATTTTCCCATTGAGATGTTTTATGATTGTTTTGTCATTGTTTGATGTTTGGTTAAATTATCATTATTGTTACCATTATGCATTAAGAATTAAGATACGAAAATAAGTGACCACGGTCATGTCTTGTTCGTACAAGATTCACATGTTTATTTCTTTGCCTTACCACTTTGCAATTTGCTTATGATCTGTTTATTTATAGAAATGTTTAGTTTGAGCAAGTGTTGCATATCTATCTGATCTTTTGGTGAATTTATTTTTTCTTTGGATGTTTGGTGCAACTCTTTATTACAAGTCATTAACAAAACTTTTACATTTTGAAACTTAAACAAACGAAATATTGTCCAAAAATAACAATTTTATTAGAAACACTTTTTTGTGTCTCCAAACTTATTTCCAACAAATAATTAATGACATTTTTTATGAAAATTATGAAGAAAAATAATGTTCTGAAAATTAGTTTAATATACGACATAATAAAGTTTTGGCTCTTCACAATTGTTTGATTCTGCTTTCCAAATTTCAATTGTTGGATTTTAACCTCATAAATTTTCACAATTGTTCAATTTTATTCCACAAATTTGAAAATAAATGAAAATTTGGTCCTCATTATTACGTTTTCATCTATTTTTTTCTAGATTATCCTTAGAAAATTGTGGGTACGTAGTTACAACAACAAATGAAAATTACCTACGTAAGCAAATTTTCATTTAAGGACCAAATTGACTGCCTTAAAATAAATTTGATGATCAAAATGACTAATAACAGAGATATTTGTGATTGTGTTAATAATGTTGATACATTCAAAAATGAATATGACAGGGAGTTACACTTTTGAAGAACAAAACTATAGTTTACCTAAAAATAAAGATAACTTTGTCTATTAAATAATTTAAATCTTTCTTTCCTTTTCCTTTTCTTTTTCATTTACCTTCTCTTCTACCAAAAAAACAAATAATCGCATCACTTTCTATTCTCTTTCTTTTCTTCTACTTTTTTTTTAACCAGATATAGTGGTTCATCTTTTATTTTAGGATCCTACTAACAACATCCTAACAAACGTTCTAAAAATTATGTTTAAAATTCGAGCAAAAAACTTGTTTGAAATTATACACAATATTTTAATATTATCGATAATTTTCAATAGATACAATTTTTTTTTGGTGGACACTCATTTATCTAATTTATATTGTTTTTTTTTGTCGAGATTGGAGTATCCACCGCCGAACGCAGTGACTAATCCCTCGCTAGATTAGAATCTAATTTATATTGTTAAATACTGATATTTCATATGAAATTTAACTTTGTGTCATATTTTTATATTTAAAAATTTATATTTTAAATAAATTTTTCTATAGATTAGTAACAAAGAATTTACCTTTTTCTTAATTAAATTCTTCTAAGGAAACAATTTCCTATATAAATATATATTTGGGTCCCCTACCAAAAATGCTTTTTGTAGAACCTTTAAAACATTGACATTAATTCTTCACCTTTTTGTAGTAGAATTCTTCTGTTTTACATATAATCAAATATATATCATGCATGATGAGTGTAGAAAGAAACTTTGCTCAACAAACAAGGCGTTCATATTTGACGCGAATGCAAGGCAGGCGTGGACACTTTAGGGGACAAAGTGACGGCGTTGGTGACGGCGGCGTTGGTGGTTACACGCTCACATCGGGGACACATGGATAGTGTTGAAGCTGGAAGTGGCTCTGAACTGTGAGGAGAAAACACGGTTGGTGGACTCACTTTCATAGCTCTCAGTTCCTCAACTTCTCTTTGTAGTCTCCGGTTCTGTTCCGTCAAAGTTCCAAACCACCTCTTCAAGTATTCACACTCCATCTCTGTTTGCTTCAACTTGCTCCTGCATGTTCAATTATCAATACAATACATGTAAATGGATATTTCAATTTTGCAAACCCATGAAGTATCACATGCCGACATTTATAATTACATTGAATTATATATACTATTTTTTAAAAATAATTATCAGTGTTGATGTATCATTGTCCGTATCAGACGCTGAATTCACTAATTAGTGACTACACTGCATTCATGCATTCAGTCAGATTAATTTGGAGCTTTCATTGCAAGATCGGCCTGTCCATATTTACCAACTGCAAAGAGCAGATCAAGTACAATCAACTACACCGTATCGGACACTGAATCTACTGATTAATGACTGCATTGCATTCAGTCAGATGTAGACCTTTTATTGCAAAATCGGACATATTTACCAACTATAAAGTACAGTCAACTACTCCGTATCTATTTCAGTATCTATCGGTGTTTGTATCTGTATTTGTTGCTTCATATTGCAAGTAAAAGACAAGACAAAGGTGGTGGTGATATGATTATTATGAAATGATTTTTCTTTTTATTATTGGGAAGTAATCACTTTTTTACGGATACAGCTTGTTGATGATCATGAGTCAGTTAATGATGCTTAATGCATGGTGGTCTAAAGAATGGAATTGAGTGGTCAAAGGTGAATCCGTGAAGTTAATTATTAGAGAGGTGATGATCAGTGTGTGTGTAGTGTAGCACACGAAGCTGAATAAAACTCCATAAACATGGTGCTATATATGCTATGATTATTGAGTTGTCTACTTTAATTTGGACACACCAATTATTGTGTTCTTTTTGCCAACGGCTGATCATATTATTATGTTTAACACTTGAGCGACATCATTTATTAATTTCTCATTTTCTACTAGCAAATTTTAGAGCAATTCTAACATGCACAAGTAATTCATATGATGTATGGTGCATAAATCAATGATACTATTATAAATTATAATTATGAATATGAATTTTATAAAGTTTACCGTTTGATTTAAAGTTTATATCATATAATCGGTATTAAATTTTAAGAAAGTAGAATATCATTTTATATGAATTTTTTTATTGAATGTTGTTAATCGTGATGAATCTCATAGAATAAAATTTATGTCTATTTCTTTATGTATTATTTAAAAATACCTTCTTCAAAAAAAAATAATTTAAAATACACTTAAAAAAAAATTAAAAAATAAACACTTAGTCAATTTTTTTGTGTTAATTAACTCTCGCATCTTAAGATAGGGCCATAGTAATCTAAAATTTAATATTAAAATAAATAAAAATTGTTTCATCCTATGCAGGGCTGGTCCTCACCCCAAGCAAGCAGTGTTGCTGCTTGGGACCTCTAAAATTATAGGGCCTCAAAAAAAAATTATTAGGCTTAATTACCCTTTTGGTCCATTAACTATTTTTAAAGTTTCAATTTGTCCATTAACTATGTTTCGGTTCATTGTGGTCCATTAACTTTACTCTGTTAACCAAACTAGTACATACCGTTAGAAAAAATTCAGAAACGTTAATTTTTGGGGATGTGGCAGTGGGTGACTTGTGTATGCTGATATGACATGGCAGAACTGAAATTATAGAGAGATAGAAAGAGATAGAAGAGAAAGGGAAAAATCCCAAATTGAATTTAGGGTTTGAAGCTCCATCAATCTAGCAAAACTTTCTCTTCTATTCTCCAATCTAGCTTAATTTCCATCCAAATTTTCACTCTCCTGCTATCAAAATTTTCTCTTCTCTTCTTCAATCTAGCTTAATGTAGTTATCAAAATTTATGTGTTTGATAACTACATATTTTCTACTGATGTTTTTGGTTCTCTCTTTTCTTTTGTTCAGCCCCCTATTGTATTCTACCCTTGAACTTGATCTGATTTTTATTCTAAACTTATAGATTTGAGATGAAAATGTGTTTGGGTTCATTATTGCTTTGGCAGATTTGCAGAGAAACAAGAGGAATGAAGTTAATAAACTTTTGGTTAGAGTGAAACATTGGAGAAGAAAAAGCTTAAATCAGAAAAACTTAAAAGAAAAAACAAAAGAAAGCTTAAAATATGGGAGAAAGAGGGGCGCAGTTGCTGCTGCATTTCTCTCTTTTTGTTTTTTGGTTTATGTTTGTTGTGGTTTAGGGATTTTCTCTTCTTCTAATTTGATGGAGAAGAGAAGAATAAGATTGATTGGAGAAGAGATGACAATATATGAATTTGATCCCTAAACCTCTTCAAATCCTAATTTTAATATGGAAATTTTCTCTTTCTATTCTATCTCTTCCTTTCTCAGCAAAACGCAAATTTTGCCATGTCACTTAGATGAATTTCAGCCCCTCACTGCCACGTCCCAAAAATTAACGTTTTTGAATTTTTCGTAACGGTTTGGACTAGTTTGGTTAACGGAGTAAAGTTAATGGACCAAATTAAGGCGAAAAATAGTTAATGGACCAAATTGAAACTTTGAAAATAGTTAATGGACCAAAAGGGTAATTAAGCCAAATTATTAGGTACTTATAGTATTAGATCTAATCTATATTTGATTTAATAGGTTAGTAATGATAGCAATTGAGAAAGATTTATTAAAAAATATACAATATGAAAATTTGATTGAAGAATTTCTTTCAAAAAATGTTAGGAGGGAGGCTTTTTTAAGTAGCTAAAATGTTGATTAGAAAATGATATTTTGTTTATGTAATTTTGAAGTTATTGATACTATTTATAATTTTAATATATGATGTTCTTTTAAAAAAAGTAGTATTTTTTTTGTACAATTTTTTATTAGAGGTCCATTTTTATTATTTGTTTAGAGACCTCCAAAATGTCGGGACCGACACTGATTCTATGCTTACAAAAATGTGTTCTTTTGTGTTCGAAATTACCACTATCATTGTTATATGTCAAGAAGTGGTATAATGAGAAAATGGAAGCAAATTAAATAGAGGATAAACCTTTACCTGGCCCTACGATTTTGAAACCACACCTCCACTTGCCTTGGTCGGAGCTTCAACTGCATTGCCAAACACTCTTTCTGCTTCTACAGTTCACACCCAATAATATGCATATTAATTCAACTAGCTAGAAACATTGATGTCACAAAAAATGAATAATTAAGGACATTAAGTATAAATATTTAGTAGCATGCATACTGGACTTAAGGTGTGATTTTTTCTGAAACTTTCTTCAAGAAGACGAGACTGTTCCTTTGTTAGACGGAGTTTTTTGCGAGGAGTGTCTCCATTAAAGCTGCTTTCGTCTTCAATATCTTCTAATGATATCCATTCTTCTTCCATGGCTACTCGGTTCATATCCAATTTTTTCACTGTAATTTTTTTTTTTGGTACAGTTTCACTGTAATTATAATAGTTATAGTAATAACAATAATAACTAACACCTAATTATTTCATTATTATTTTTTATTTACAAGAGCACATAACTGATCTTGTTATAGTGCTCAAATTATAATTACTTGTTATATTTATAGAGGTATTTCAAACTTTTTTGAGCCAAAAAAACAACATCTTGATAAAATTACAATTCAATATGATATATAATAGTCATTTATGTCTCATATATATATATATATATATATATATATATATATATCAGTTATCCATAAATAAATAAATATATAAAAATATATACATCAGTTATTCAATCGACATGTAAAAAAGTAAATTATTATTTTTATATGAGATGAGAGTGAGTATTTACTTATAGGAACTAATTGAAAAAATAAATAATTTTGTCAGCAAAAATATAAGAAGAAAGAATGATTATATATCACATATCCATTAATTTAATTTATTTTGAGGGAATTGTATATATTTATACAAATAATAAATTTATGAGGATATTATAATCACAAGTCTAGTACTGTCAAAAAAAAATCAAAAGTCTAGTGGGAAGTTCATGTGATCATTGTTTTAATTTTGTTTTAAGAAAAGCTACAAATATATTAGTTAATTAATTAAAATAATTTACTGCAAAATTACACAACAAGGAGAAAAAAACAAGTAAAGAGATGATGATCAAAATTACAAAATATGAACAATTAGAAGATGATGATATTAGAAAAAAGATACAAATTAATTAAGACAAAGAAAAGAAATATAGAAACTTGTACTGTGGTTCTTACCAGATGATGAGGGGAGAAAAGTGGTTGGTGAAGAAGCAAAACCTGGGATAGATATGGTCAATTCCAAGTTGGATGAATTTGTAGGTAAAACTGCCATATTTGATGAAAAGAGAGGGAAAAGGTAAAGTGAAGAAACAAAACTAGGAACACATGTAAAAGAGAAAGAAGAAGACAGAAGTTGCAAATTAAGGATATGAATGTTATTATGAACTGTTTGTACAGAAAAAGGTCACAAGATATATAGTATAGAAAACTCTAATTAACAAATAAAGGGATATTATAATTAATAGTTGTACAAATGTTATTTTATTTATTCATTTCTTTTTGATTGTATAGTTTAATGGGATTAGCCCAGTGTTGATGACTATAAATACGCTATTCATCTACAATGGTCAGATATCTTATTTTAACCACTTGTCGATTTTTACTTCATGCACATAGCTGACTTAAGTGTCGGAGTGTCTTGCAGGTACACTTCTCCCTCCGCTTCAACAACCTTGGACGATAATGCAGACGACCAGTTATCTCTTCTGATAAGATGAGATCGGCGACGCCGTATGTGGGAAAGACCATGCATGCTCGCGGGTCGGCCCTCTAATCCCTTAGTCTCGATCGGGGACATCTATTTTGGTGACTTTATTAGTCTCACAACACTCGAAAATCGAGATTAACGGCAGTTTATATACAACATGTCATACATCTCGTTCACAGAAGTGTCTTTTTTTTTTAAAAGGATAAAATTATGACAGATAAACCATAAAACAAACAATCTTTAAGAGATGTGAACTTAAAATCGAATCGGAACATATTTATCCTCTGCAGACGAGTTCTATTCAAAACACAATCCATTCACTTAAAAATTAAATTCCATATATATCTCAGTACCTTTTTGCACAAATTGAAAATAAATTTCAATTACCTTAGTCTAATAGTCTTCCTAATGATCGTCACAAGAGACCCACCGACTACTATTACTTTAATTTAATCGCATAAATTTTTAATTCACAACTGATTTTATGTTTTTGTCCCACGCTATAACAGATAATGTAAATAATGTAAGTAAATGAAATATATCCCCACTTTGAAGAAGATTTCAAAAGATGAGTGCTGAAGATCATAAAGTGGAAGCAAAATTGCGATGAAACCGAAAGAGTGAAATTTTCTATGAACACACACACGATCACAACTTGTTAATGTAACACAGACAGACAGGGTTTGGAACATGTATGGCAAAAGCGTGAGACTGTGGGGCCCCGCTCATGATTGGGTCAAGAACATACATGCAATTTTGAAGCCTTTTCGCGATTTGTGGGGAGCAATGAGATACCCACTTGTCTACTTGTCGCCCATGCATGTGTTTACTGGTACAAACTGTTGGAACATAGAGCATATTTACATGTGAATTGAAAATAAAATTATTTAATCTCACATCGGGTAATAGAGAATACTAATTTGTTTAGTATTTTAGTATATGTAATTTTAATCATTTATTGATTAATTTATACATATGTATTTAACTCTTAATAAAGAGTGATAATTTTGTTGAGAAAAATAAAGAACCGTTTTATTTTAACTTGAAAACACTGTATAAGTGTTAATTAGTTTTTATATAGAAAACCTAGTTTTGATATATTAGAAGAAAAATGTGAGAGTGCATGGCAGCTAGCAGCACTTTATTTCAGTCTTCGTTGATTTGTTTCCATAGTAGCTTATGGTATCCGCTCCCATAACCAAGGTAAGCTACATGTCATGTTTTGAAAATAATCATGTATACATGTGGGTTTGTGAGAAAACTGGTGGGTGTTTTTCTATAATGCAATTTGCAAATATGTTTTACTTCTTAAACACACACTAATGATACATGGTTGTTCAATTTAGCGAACACACATCTAGCTTCTGAAAATTATATTATTGTGGTTTATGTCTTATTCAAGTGATGACATGATTTTTGAAACCTTGAATTCTTTATCGTAATAGTTTTTTAAGTGGTTTTGAAATTGATAAGATTATGTTTAACTATTTGAGATTGAGTGGATAATTTCATATTAGAGAATTATCATGAACCACCATAATTGATTTTTTCATTTGGCTAGTGCAAATTAAGTATATATTTGTACCAGTTTTTTGTTTCTATTTATTTAGAAAAAATTGATATTTTTTATGTATTATGAGATATTAGTATTATGACTAATATTATTTTGTTTAAGAATGATTAAAGTATCACAACTCTTTAAATTAAGAATGGTCTTATTAGTACCATAGTTCCTTCAATAAAGAATGGTCATATAGCACCATAGTCCTTGAATTTTGAGAATGATTTTTGATACCGTATGAGAATGGTCATAGTACCATATTGGAATGATTTTTATATCATTATAAGATTGGTTCATATACCAAATACGAATGGTCTTTATACCATATTGAGGGTGTAATTCTTGACTGATATCTACAGTGCAGTAGTTATTCGGTATCAATTTAGAATTGGGCTGTTTTATCCTGGAGGCGTCGTGGTATATTTCGACTGCTTGCACAATTTGGCAGTACCCCGAAACGTCTTAAAGAAAGCGACCTAGTCCGCGACTCAGCCAGTAATAACTTCGGTGGTAAATTATTTTTATTTTGAACGGATTTTGAATCCGAAACCAACACAAACTTTTTGCTTTTACAATTTACAAATGCAAATATACTGTATTTTTTTAGGTAGTTTTGAGTCACAAAAAAAAAGTAGTTGGAAATAAAAGAGGTAGAAAATTGTTATAAATATGATAATATATATTGAAGTTTTATTCACCGCAACATATTCTAACTTTTGCGTGTATTTGAAGTTTGTGTAGTTGTGTTTCTTGCAAGTGTTTGTAATTTTTCAGTGTAAAAATTGTAGTTGCGAAGGTTTGCAATTTTTCCATGCAAAAGTTGTAGTTGAGAGGGTTTGCAATTTTGATCTTGATAAAAATTACAATTGTTTGAGAAGTTGAAAAGTGTTCCTTAAAGGAGGAAAAAGGAAAGTTGAAACGTGTTCCTTAACTTCCACAAATGTTGTTGGTTATGAGGATGATCTTCTTTGTGAGGATGAAATTGAGAACAAAGTGAAGAGATGTGGAACTTTGGATGGATGAAGGGAGGATATGTTGTATAAAAGTGGACGCTCATCCAAGGTCCACATCAAGTAGTTTGAAGACAAAAGATGTAGAAAATTATTATAAGTATGATAATGTATATATTGAGTTTTATTCACCACAACATATTTAGGCTTTTGAGTGTATTTGAGACTTGGGTAGTTGTGTGTCTTGCGAGAGTTTGTAATTTTTTGTGCAAAAATTGTAGTTGCGATGGTTTGCAATTTTGGTCCTAATAAAAATTGCAATTGTAAGAGTTTGAGAAGTTGCAATTTCGCCTTATAAACGGTGTAATTTTAGAAATAAATTATTGAAAATTTAATGCTAGATTATTATTGTGAGTTGATTTTATTTAATTTTGTGGAGATTTTGTTTATTTTTGTTTATTGTGTGGAGATTTTATTTGATTGTTTTTTCAAGTGTTAGAATTCTATTTTTGTAAAAGTGAACAAATAGACATATTAGAATTTGATTACAAACATGTTATCATCCCGTATTAAATATAAGTAAAATTTAGAGTATAATTAGCTTAAATTTGGACAAAATACATGCGAAGTTTTAATTATGTATTGTTAGAAGAATGGTGTTGGGGGTTGAGGATAAAGAAAAAGGTTCTGTAGTTGTATCTAAAAAATAATACGGTTGTGGGTTCAGTAGAAATTTGGTTTGGTGAAGAGATATACGTACAAACTACAAAGGTAACACATTAATTTTTAGAATGATGAAGTTACTTGATGTAGAAATTAAAAAAAACTTGGGAAAGGTGATTGTCAATGGAAGGAATTCATTGTTTTGGTGTGATCTATTGATAGGGGTGTGGTGTTAATTATAAAATCACTTTATTAAATGATTCAACTTGGCTATTGCTAAAAATGTTACTCCCTCCGTTTTAAAATAAATGTCGTTTAAATTACTTGCACACTATTTATATAACATTTAATTGTTCATACTGTATAAAATATGTAGATGAAACTGAGTTTAAAGTCTCCATTGATCGTGTACATTATTCATATAACATTTAATTGTCCATGCCGTATAAATGGTATAGATATTGATTGAGTGTGACCTTCCAGTAAAAGTGTTATATATGTTGAAGCTAAGGTCTCTTTCTTTGGGCGGAGGTTGGTGCATAATAGAATTTCCATAAAAATTAACTTAATAACTTTGCACGTTGTGGAGCAATTGGTGTAAATGTACATTGTTAGCAGTTGTAGTTCTCTAATTCTCTTGACTCTTCTTCACACTTATTTGACAATACACTTCATCACTCTCTTTTCCCAATTTATTTAACTTCTTTTTGTTTCATTAGCTCTTTCATTTTGTAATGATGATTTTTCAAAATTGTAAGAAGTACTAGTAGTGGTCAAAATTATTTGGGAGATGCTACGGTATAATGAAAAAATTGTCATGTACCGGTATATTAATCATGATGACCAATAATTATTTGACACGTGTCATATTATTATTATTAAAATTATTAAAATATAAAATATAAATGCTGACTTGGACAAAACTTACATTTTTATTGGTTAAAATTCTTATAGTACCAATACAATGAATTTTGTCAAAAGTATCATAGAATTCTCCAAATTATTTTTCCAAATTGGCAAATGCATATCTAAGATTATAGAATGACATGACATGCTATCAGGTGAGTGTCATTTTGAGACTAGTTTGTCCATGAGATGTAGGTCATGTCTTGCACAAAATTTGACAATAACTTATACTGTGCATTTAGTCAAAAAAAAACTTAAACTGTGCATAAGCTAATTAGTAATTACTTGAAAATTATCCCTTGACAGACCTAAGTTTCACATTCAAATTAACCAATGTGTGATAATATTGACGTGAGACTTGAGATTAGTGTGAAGAGTTTGTATCATGTCATAGCTTTAAGGGATATTTTAATTGACACAATTACAAGGGGTAAAAAATTGTCCCTTTCAAAAACAAAATGCTAATTTATAGTTGTCAAAATAAAAAAATTAAGTCTTGCTAACGTGTCGTGTGTCCTTAGGCACATGTTAGTGGAAAATTTGTTTCAAAAAGAGTAATATTATGATTATTTTAAAGTCGACTGCATAATATTTAAGGTGAATATTTTTTTATTAAATTTTTTAAGAGTTCTTAACATGTGTCCTTAGAGCAACAATAACACTGGTTATTTACTTTCTGATTTCTTACAAATATTGTGCATTGTTAGCTACTTCCATTAAAGATAAGATGATGTGGCATGTTGGTTTGTTATTTCTTTGTTCTAGGCGGCTAAATAGAGCACTGCAACTATTACAAATTGACATTGTTTCAAATATATAAAAATACTATTTTATATCATTTCGATTAAAATCCTACAAAAAATATAAATATGTAAGGTCAAGTTTTGGTTATTTATAAACAGGCCTCATTAAAGTAAAAAGACTTAAATACATTTTTGGTCCTCTATTTTAATTTTTTTAAACTTTTAATCCCTCTATTTCTAAAACCAACTTTTTAGTTTTCTATTTTAAAAGTTAACATTTATTTTGATCCCCCTCTTCTTTTAATGATGTGGCAATCCCACTTGCTAACATGATGCTAATGTGGCAAATGTGATTGGGAAATGATTGTTTTTCATGTCATTTTTAATTAAAACAAAAATAGTTGGATTAAATGAACAAAAATAAGGGACCAAAAGTACATTTAAGCCAAGTAAAACTACTCAAATCAATTATAAATTTCTTAAATCTTACACATCGCTTTAAATCTATAAAAAATAACTTAGTTTATCCACTTAGCTTACTCCCATTAAAAATACTCTTAGAATATATGTTAGCATCCTCCTAAAATATTTGGACTATTTTGACTAATTGATAACAATGTGCATATTTACTCCATAAAAACAATTTAGAAGAAAAAAAAAAGTGATTCAAAGCGAAATTCATTCGATCAAAATTGTAGAATAAATTACATAGTATAAATTTAAAATTGCTAAAAACTAAAAAAGACAAATCTACAAACAAATTCACATAACCCAAATTAATAGCATACAACAACAAAATACCTATAAAATATTATAAAAATAAAGTGTATGAAATATCCATATTTTCATATTTGCAACATTGACGACGCCACACTCATTGATTTAATCTGCATTAGATCGAATGTAATTTAAGAATTTAAATAGAAGTAGAACAAACACCACACACAACAAAAAAGCAAAACAACACTGCACTAAAACGACGAATAACACAACATCACACAGATTAAATTCCGCTATAATGATTTGTTTATTTTAAAATAGGAAAGTAAGTAATATTCACCAATTATACCCATTCATTCATTCACTTTAGTAGAACCAAGATCCTAAGTGAGATTGACTATATAAATTAAAAGGCGTCATATTGTTCTATCAAATATTAGGTTTTCATCCGACATATTTATCTCTACATCCTTTCTAATTGTTGTTTTTCTATATCTACCCATGGCATTAGTGATTTGACTCTCCATTTAATTGACTCTCTTAACTTCAAAATCCTTATATCTTCTATCTACATGTTCAAACCATTTAAGTCTAGTTTTTACCATTGTTTCTTCTATATATAGTACCCCAATTCTCTAATGTCGTATGATCTTATCACATCTAATCTTATCACACAATAAATGCAGAATATTTTTCTCCTACCTGCCTTTGTCAGAAAAATAAAACACCAAAATACTCTACTTTTTCTAAATAATACAAAAATGCCCTACTCCTTTGTGCAATGTAGGTCGTACACTTATGGATGACGCGACCAGGACCGGTCCTGAGTTTTTAAAGGTCCCAGACAAATATCAAAAGTGGACCCTTAATCTTATTTTAATTAATTAATTTTATTTTCAAAACAATAATAAAATATAGTTTTTTTAAAAAATTTAAAATTGTGAAAGAATAATTCTATATATATATAGTAAGAAATAATATTATTTTGCAAAAGAAAACAAAATGATAAGTTTTTAGTTTTTCTAATGACTTATTACAATTTAAAATAGAAAAGAAGACAAAAAATGTCACAAGGATGATTCGAACACATGACCTCGCGCACCCATCAGATTTCAAGATGAAAGCACGGATATAATACTTAATCGTTACATATAATAATGATGGACTTAAAAAAATATGGAGGCCTCAAAAATTTTGAGGCCCAAAGCTAGAGCTTTGCTTGCACAGCCCAAAGCCCGGCCCTGGGTGCGACCTCCATAAAGGTGGTACACTTTGTGAATAGCACGACCTCCACTACACCTCTTAAAAAATACATAACAAAAATATAACAAAATAAAAATATATAATGTAGTGGAGGTCGCGCCATCCACAAGTGTACCACCTTTATGGAGGTTGCGCCATCCGCAAGTGTACGATCTGCATTGTACAAAAAAAAAATGATGAAAAAGTGTAGTGGAGATCGTGCCATCCACTAATGTACCACCTCTATGAAGGTCGTGCCATCTACAAATGTACGACTTACATTACACAAAAAAGTAGGACATTTTCGTATTATTTAAAAAAAAGTAGGGTATTTTGGTGTTTTCTTTTTCTAACAAGGCATGTAAGAAATATATCACAAACGCAACATCTTCATTTTGCTACACTCCAAACAGAAACTAGCCACGAAACAAAAAGTTAGCACTCAAAACATCAATTATAATATGTTTAACACTTCAAGCATTGGTATCATTTAACATGTAAATACTTGTACTTGGCTCACCCACTCTGTCAACCTAACACATTTTTATCCGAACCCGTTCAAGTGTGTGTTCAATCCGAACCAACACATTCAAACACAAAATGGTTTCGGTATTGGATTTATGATTCTAAACCCATGAACCCAACCCATTTAGAAAAAATGTTACATTTTTTAGTTTTTACATTATAATTTAAATATTTTGTGTTAAAATCTAAAATTCTAATACTATATTTTAAGTTGAATAGTAAAATTTAGTCTAAATTTAAAATATATATATATATATATATATATAATATAATATATAATTTAATTACATATGAATAGTAGAAGGTAATCAGGCAACAAGCTGCGCCGCTACCCCTTTTTGGATTGCAAAGTTCAATCTTTTAAAAACCACATCCATAGACTTAGGAGAAACAATGTTTCTAAATTTTGAAATTTTCATTGTAATTTGACTATTTTTTTGGAAAATATTTTTAAAATTATATATAATGATTTATTTCTTTTGGCACACCCAATCAAATCAGCTCACCACCGGATTGAATCGGTTCGGATTTGAAATAAAAAATTTGGGTTTCGCACTCAACCCAATTAACTTTGAATAGATCATGTAACGGTTCAAGAGAGAGATTGTCTTATGTTGACACTCTAAGGTGTGTGCAAATCTCTCCCCAATGCTCCAATCTTGAGTTTGGATCTTAAAGCCAAAACAATGAGAAGGTTTTGAGAGATTTGTTTTTTATGTGTGTGGAATAAGTTGGAAAAAGTGAGCTATGCTGAGCTTAAGTAGTAGGGGTTCGGATAATTTTTCCCGAACTTCTTAGTTTATCAGGTTCGGATTATTTTATCCGACCTTAAGTGAAAGTTTCAGATTTTTTTTATCCGAAACCCATACGCGGGCGCAAGGGCTTAATTGTCAGTTAGGGGGGGAGAACCAAGGGGGGTGGGCAGAGAAATTTCGTAACGGATTTGGTTAAATTGACCTAACCCAACCCACCAGCGCCCCTACCAACAACAACAGACATCCTCATCATCATAATATATTCCTCAAATCAAGTAATTTTATTTAGTGTAAACTTGAATGAGTTTCCAAGTTGAATCACAAATAATTAGAAACCATGTACATAATTTGTGGATACATTTGGATATGACACACCTCCAAACAAACCCCTTTCCAAAACCCAATCTTCTATCATTGCTTGAGAATTCAAAGGTTGATCAGTAGGCAAAAGATGTCCAGCCCCTAAAACCACAACATTAGTAAGTGACTTCCATTTCTGTACATACCCAGCAATCTCTCCATTTACCTTCCAAATATCCCTCTCAGCATTCAAAAACTCAACAATCCCTTCCCATTTCATAGTCTTCACCCAAACTTCAACTTGTACCACACCATCCTGCAAATCATGCTGACCTTGATACAATAACACCTTAGTACTCTCCTTCAATAACTTCTCTACCATGTATTTAACACTTTTCATTACATCGGCATGCAATATTTCCCCAACAATATCACTGCAAACCCCATAAACAAACGATTCATTCACCCCTAAAGCCTTCTTCACCTCAGCAATGTTTAAGAATTTTTCAACCAAATCATCTTCATAAACAGCTTTCCTTGAATAATCATACAAAGTAGCCAACCCTGTCATGTTCCTCAACAATTGCAACGCAATGTTTCTAGCATCAGCTGCTTCACTCCAATTCCCTATATGAACCAACTCAACAGCTTCAAGTTGAGCTTTTTCCAACTCATTCCTCTGCCTCTCATTGATCAATCCAACATAATAAGCATTAGCAGCATGAGTAACAACTTGAGTAACAGGGTCTGTTAGTCCATCACCAATTGCCAAACCAGCTAAATTCACTCTCTCAGTGTCTTTCAACTTAGCGTTTTTCTCCAATATGTAGTACCCAATTGCAGGAACATATTTTCCAGCATAGCTTTCACCAGTAATATAAATAGGACGATGTTTGAAAACAGGGTCTAGTTGAACAAACCTTGTTATAGCAGCGAAAAGGTGTTCGGCAACACCTTTTTGATCGGTTGGAATCTCTTGTGGCATTGAAGCTACACTGAAGCCAGTTCCAATGGGATTATCGAGAAAGAGCAGACCAAATATTCTATTCCAAGAACCAGGGTTGGGTTCAAGAGTGAGTGATTTGGTGACACGCCAAGGTCCGAGTTCGTAGAAATTGGCGATCATGGAGGAGCAGCCAGGACCACCTTGAAGCCAAATGAGAAGTGGGGTTTGGGAGAGAGGTGAGGTGGAGTTTTGTGCTTCATAGAATGTGTAGAAAATGGAGGAAGTTGAGATGGGACTTACTGGTAGGTAACCTGATTTTGTTGGGAGGGCTTCTTTGGGGAATGATGTTGAAGAATCTGAGAGTGAGAGAGAGCTATGAAACTGTGAGAAGGAGAATAAAACAAAGGTGTTGATGAAGAAGGTGGTTGATACTTTCTTCATCTTCATCTAATCTATTGTATGAATATGTAATCTACTAAAGATAGCAGTGAAATAGTTGAAATTTTGGGGATAAATAAAAGCTGGATTTGGAGAAAGACAAAATATGAATTATGAACCACATGTGATGCTTGGGTCTCTTGTCTCCCTATTGGCTAGCCGGCAAACATGACTTTGGAAACATCATTTTATCATTTAAAAAAATGCCCTGTACTAGTAGTCTAAAAAAAATCTAAAACAATGTCCTTTGTTTTAATTTAAACACTGCTAACTATGTACTGTATTTTATTTTTCTTGAAACAAAACTATGTATTGAATTCCCTCAAAAAAAACTAGGTATATTATTCAATTAATCAATAATTTGTATACAGTTCAACCAGTAACCAACCACATTCTGGTACATAATTTTATTAACTATTAGTAAGTAGATTCACAATTATAATTTAATAGCTGATTAATCAACTCCTACCCCTATCCAAACGTTCCCTAGTATTTGTGGGAAGGGCGTGCATAATGTATATTGCCAACTTCCCTTACATAAACTAAATCTTATAGATGTGTCAAAAAAAAAAAACTAAATATTATAGTATACACTACACTAACAAAACTCTACAGTTAGCATGCTTTCAATACAGAAAAACACACCAATTTTGTGACTGTCAATGCCAGTCATGGATCATAGTAATTAACTAAAACATTTTGGTCTATAGCAATCCTGAGCAGCTTTACTGTTCCTAAATATGGAAATTAAGTTAACTGAATTTCAAATATGGCCGTCATTGATAAGGACTAAGCCAGAGTCATAGAGCTAATATAAACACATCAGAAGGTCTGAGAATTCCTCTGGGAAGTACTAACAATCTGAACTAATTATCAGAAAAATAATACAGATCCATTGTCAAAACAGGATAACATATGCAGTCAGCTATTAGAATCCAATCAAACTAGCATCTAGCAAATATATGTACTTGCGATTAAGAATCGGGAACAACTGAGCAGGTAGAATTGATGACCTTTTGAGACATACCAGACTGTTGCCATGACTGCTTCCAAGTGGATTTTGTTTCCAAACTTCATGCACGTGCAAAGTGAAATAGCAACTTAAATCTGGTTTTGTTTAAGAGGCCTGAACCCACATCTACAAGGAATGTCACGTGGCTGTTACTTTGGCAGTTGGTGCCTCTGTTATGGTATCACATACCTTGGGTTTAAGAGGCCTCCCCTGACCTCGACCTCGGCCACGACCTCGACCGCGACCTTGACCACAACCACGCAGCTTAGCTTGATCTTTTTTATTTAATTTCTCTTCACGATCATATAACTTAGCTTGATCTTCTGTATTTAATTCCTCTTCATGATCACGCAACTTAGCTTGATCTTTTCCCTTTAACTTCTCTTCACGACTGCACAACTTGCCTTGATCTTTTTTCTTTAACTTCTCTTCTTTTTTCTTTAACTTTTCCTCTTTCTTCTTTAATTTCTCATCACATTGTTCAGTATCTTGAATTACCTTACGAGGCCTCCCTCGACCTCTAGTTGGGCCATCCTGCTTCTTCTTGTTTTTCTTTGGTCCCTGCTTAAGCAGCAATAAGTCCTTTTGGCAGTTTGCACCAGTTTCTGACTTACGAGGCCTTCCTCTCTTTCGCTTTGGTTGTATTGGTTCAAGTTCAAGACATTCGGATTTTGGGTTCTCAACAAGGTTTCCATTAGTATTTCCTTGATTGTAATCCTGAGGAAGCTCGTCATCTATATTCGCACAAATTAATGCAGCTGTTACATCCGTATCAATGTCAGCGGACATTTGAGGTTGCAACTGTGTTGGTGATGATAATTCTATTCCTGGACTTGTAGATATTATGCACTCTGGCGACCCTTCCGCACAAATTATGTTACTTACCATCTGCACCAAATGAATTTTAACAGTAAATGTTTTCATTCTAACAAAAGGAATCTACATCTTGCTAAGACAAACCACCTAAGCAGAAGCAGCTTATACTAACTATTGAAAAAAGAGCCATGGGATGCTGTGAATTGATAACATAGCAAGATTTGCATTAATGAAACATGGACTCAGACATGCACACCTGGCAACGATGCAGAGACAGACATGTCAATGCTGCTAATCTTAAAACACAAGACAATACTGATACATATTTTTTTTATAAAGCGCACAGCAACTTAGCTCTTTATTATATTAAAAGGAATCAGAAACTGGGATACAGATACATATTTATTTATTATAATTATAATTAAATAAAAGCAAATGCTAAGGACACATGTTAAGGGATTAAATGTAGAAATATTCATCTTAAGTAGTGCATTCAAACTTTTAAAAGTTTAAATATCATTTTTTTTTCAATGTAAAATTCCTACTTTTGGGTTACTTGACATGTGCCCTTAGGGTACAAGTTTGCAAGACCCTCAAATACAATATGAACATTGTTTATAAAAGATCTAAATTGAGAATCAAAATATACATGTACATCTAAATTAAGCAATTTGTTTGATTACAAAAAAATTAGTAAAAAACAAGATATGATAGTCTTTCACCTTCATTCATCTATCTACTATGAAAAGCTAAAAACAATGTATTCATCATATCAGTGTTGTTAATCGCAGATCACATAAAATAGCAGTTCGTTCAAATTTCGCTACATAACAGTGCTATAACACCGCTATTTGACAACATTTTGTATTAAATAGTGTATCACAAAACTGCAGTGATTTGTTCAAATTCCACTATGCTATAACACTATAACGCTGCTATAACCTCCGTTTAACAATGATTCAAATTTAATGTCTTCAACCCTGTTAGATATGTGCCCTTAATTAGGATAGCAATAATAATGGGCCTTATTAGTTATTATTATTATTAGGCAGTTTTAATAGATAATAACTTCCATATGGAACTGCAATTAGATTAGAATAGGCAGTTTTTATATAAAATAACTGTCATGTAGAAGTGTTATGTTGCCTATAAATATGAGGGGGGTTGAGAAAGAAGGTATCCTGGGAATTTGACTGGAAAGGGGCCATTTTGGCATTGGGAGGTGCAGACCCTCGAAGTTCTGCGGTATCATTCTGTAATCAAATGGATTTTCCCAATTTTATATATATATATATATATATATATATATATATATATATATATATATATATCAGTTGGTTTCTATCAAACCCCTCATTGACCATCATTGCTTCAACACATCTTTAACCCGATAGACATGTACGGGGAGTGTTTAATGTGTGTTGAAGCAAGGGAACACTTGTTTGAGTTGTCGGCCACATATCATATGAATATCAGACAATGACGCATGTCGAACACGAACACACATCTAATCCTAGAGAGGTAACTTGTAAGTGATTCATATTTCAAAATATTCAAATGAATGAAACAATATTATAGACCTTAGCAACATCAAATGCCATAAATACCGAAAAACACCAAAATACCTGAGTTTGTGACTCTTCTAGTTCTTTTGGTGGCAAGCATTGAATTTCCTTTCCAGATTGTATTTGTATCTGTTCCTCAACACTTCCAATTGAATGATGATCACCCTGACTAACCTGTGTTGAAGCCTCATCAGTTCCGGCACAACTATCTAACAGAGCCAACCGAGTACTTCTTCTACCACTCGTCTTCCTACTATTCTTGCACCTTTCTTTTTCTTCCTGAGAAAGCTCGTCATCTACATTCACACAAATTAATCCAGCTGTTGTATCCATATCAATGTCAGCGGATATTTGAAGTCGCAACTGTGTTGGTGATTCTATTTCTGGACCTGTAGATATTATGCACTCTGGTGACCCTTCTGCACAATTTATGTTACTTACCATCTGCACCAAATGAATTTTAACAGTAAATATTTTCATTCTAACAAAAAAATCTACTTCTTGCTAAAACAAACTACCTAAGCAGAAGAAGCTTATACTAACTATTGAAAAAAGAGCCATGGAATGCTATGAATTGATAACATAGCAAGTTTTGAACTAATGAAACATGGACTCACACATGTACACATGGCACGATATGGAGACACACATGTTGATGCTGCTAATCTCAAAACACAAGACATTGATACTCATACATATTTATTTATTATAATTATAATTAAATAAAAGCAAATGCTAAGGGCACATGTTAAGGGATTAAATGTAGAAATATTCATCTTAAAAGTCATGCATTCAAACTTTTAAAAGTTAAAATATTATTTTATTTTTCAACGTAAAATTCCTACTTTTGGGTTACTTGACATGTGCCTTTAGGGTACAAGTTAGCAGGACCATCAAATACAATATGAACATTGTTTATAAAGATCTAAATTGAGAATCAAAATATACACGTACATCTAAATTAAGCAATTCGTTTAATTACAAAAAAATTAGTATAAAACAAGATATGATAGCCTTTCACCTTCATTCATCTATCTACTACATAAAGCTAAAAACAATGTATTCATCAAATCGGTGTTGTAAATCGCAAATCGCAAAAATAGCAGTTTGTTCAAATTTTGTTACACAACAGTGCTATAACACCGCTATTTGGCCACATTTTGTACTAAAAAGTGCATCGCATAACTACAGTGATTTGTTCAAATTACACTATGCTATAGCACTATAACGCTGCTATAACCTCCGTTTAACAATGATTCATATTTAATATCTTTAACCCCTCATTGATCACCATTGCTTCAACACATCTTTAACTCGATAGACATGTCCGGGGAGTGTTTATTGTGTGTTGAAGCAAGGGAACACTTGTTTGAGTTGTCGGCCACATATCACATGAATATCAGACAATGAGGCGTGTAGAACACGGACACACACTTAATCCTAGAGGTGAAAGTGATTCATATTTCCAAACATTCAAATGAATGACACAAAATTAGACCTTAGTAACCAAAAACAGCAAAGTACCTGAGTTTGTGACTCTTCTAATTCATTTGGTGGCAAGCATTGAATTTCCTTTCCGGATTGTATTTGTTCTTCAACACTTCCAATTGAACGATGATCACTCTCATTAACCTGTGTTGAAGCCTCGTCAGTTCCAGCACTACTATATATTATCTAACAGAGCCAACCGAGTATTCCTTCTAATTCAATAAGTTTCATTACGAAAGAAATTATAAAATAAGATATGAGTCTTTCACACCTTCATTCATCTATCTAATATGAAAAAGCTAAAAATGATGTATTCAAATCAGTGTTGTAAATTGCAGATCCCAGAAAATAGCGGTTAGTTCAAATTTTGACTACATTTTATACTAAATAGTGTATCGTGGGACAAGAGCAATTTGTCCAAATTCTGCTATGCTATAACACTATAACGCCACTATAACCTCCGTTTAACAACACTGATTCAAATTTAATGTTTGTAACCCCTCATTGATCATCATTGCTTCAACATATCTTTAACCCCATAGACATTTCCGGGGGGGTGTTTAATGTGTGCTGAAGCAAATAAAAGATGGGGACACTTGTTTGAGTTGTCAGCCACATATCATATGAATATAAGACAATGTTGAACACGAACACGCGCCTAATCCTAGAGGTGTGTAAGTGATTCATATTTCCAAACATTTGAATGAGACAATATTATAGACCTTAGCAACATCAAATGCCATAAATAACCAAATACTTTAAAATACCTGAGTTTGTGACTCTTCTAGTTCATTTGGTGGCAAGTATTGAATTTCCTTTCCAGATTGTATTTGTATCTTTTCTTCAACCCTTCCAATTGAATGATGATCACTCTCACTAACCTGTGTTGAAGTCTCATCAGTCCCAGCACAACTATCTAACAGAGCCAAGCGAGTACTCCTTCTCCCACTCCTCTTCCTCTTCCTACTATTCTTACACCTTTCTTTCTCTTCCTATTATAATTAAATAAAGGCAAATGCTAAGTGTGCATGTTAAGGGATTAAATATAAAATATTCATCTTAAAAGTCATGCATTCAAACTTTTTAAAGCAAGGGAACACTTGTTTGAGTTGTCGGCCACATATCACATGAATATCAGACAATGACGCGTGTCAAACACGAACACACACCTAATCCTAGAGGTGAAAGTGATTCATATTTCCAAACATTCAAATGAATGGCACAAAGTCAGACCTTAGCAACAACAAATGTCATAAATAACCAAAAAAAAACAACAAAACACCTGAGTTTGTGACTCTTCTAGTTCATTTGGTAGCAAGCATTGAATTTCCTTTCGAGATTGTATTTCTATCTGTTCTTCAACACTTCCAATCGAGCGATCATCACTCTCACTAACCCATGTCGAAGCCTCATCAGTCTCGGCACTACTATCTATCATAGCCAACCGAGTACTCCTTCTACAACTCCTCCTCTTCTTCTTCCCATTCTCACACCTTTCTTTCTCTTCCACATCACCAACAGGAAAAACATATCTCCCATCCACATTGCACCTCAGCTCCCCAACTTCACACAATCTCTTCAAATGAAGACTCAAAATCTTCGAATGAGCCCACGGTAAATCCTCGTATTCTCTCTTAACAAACTCCGATATCGCCTCCTCTGTCGACCCATTTTCATTTCCTAATTCCGCAACTGCCCTGTTTATCATCTACAATTACAAAAACAAAATGCAGATAATTATTATTTTATTTTTTTTAACGGCAAATATTATTATTAATAAAACCAAGTCTGCACAAGACGAACAGAGACCGTAAAAATTGGAAATGTAGGTGATTATATGAGAGGGGAATAAGAGTTACTGACCAATGCATAAGGAGGGTGAGTGGGGGTGTGAAAAGAAAGGAAAAGCTTTTGAAGGCGAGATTGAATGAAGGAAGAACGGCGAGTAACGACGGAAGGAGGTAAAGAAGGATGAAGTTCGGTGAGTTGAGAAAGGAGTGAGTCTCTGAGTTGAGTCATAACTCGGTTGTTTCTTGAATCTGTGTCAAGAAGAAGCGGTGGTTGTTGTTGTGGTTTGTTAATTTTCATTTTCACCATTTTTGTGCAGTCAAGGGTTTTCGTTCTCACTGGCACAATTTTCGCTTCTTCAAAACTGACCTGTTCATCATATTCATATTTTTTTCCTAGATTAATAATATTATTACTACTATTTAAAAAATTTATAATAAAATTGTGGTAGTAATTTATTCAATCGCAATCGCTGATTCATGTGTATGAAAATTATTCAGTTGGTAGTAATTTTCTCGTTATCAATGCATTGATTGAAGAATTTTTTTTATTGAAAAAATATATTCAATCTGAAAATTTCATAGATTATTAACATTCAAATAATGTTGATCGTTATTAATATTCAAATTCAATCTAAAAAATTCATAGACTATTAGCATTTCTCTAACAATATATAAATCCTTAATTTAGGTCGGTCTCAATAACATATTAAACTATTTTAAATTTTTGTAAAAATTTACATGTATTTTATCTCTACAATATTGATTAAAATGTCACCGATAAAATTTAATTTATCTATCTAATATTATCTATGTTTGACCATTCCTTTATAACAAATTGACCATAATTATTGTACTTAAATTTTTTGAAAAAAAAATCAATTAAAAGTAAAATTAAAGCCTATAAGATTCAAACACGCATTACTTCAATCTCAAGCAACACCACATAAACCACTGAGACACATGAAATGTTATGATTATCATTAACGGTAATATGTATTTACACCAAAATAGTTAACAAAAATATCTATACATATACCACCTATATGCCTATTAAAATAGACCTCCATGTATTATAAATTACTATTTGTTTTTAATTTAATTATAATAATATAATCGTGACCGTGGTTGCCTGAGAGCCGCCACAAGTCATCGGAAAATTGTTGATCCTCCGTTGTGGTCAACGTCGGATATTGGTCGGTCACAGTGTAGACCACCATCTGCCACCTCCTTTTTAATTATTTATTAAATCATTAATTTTAAATTAGAAATAAAAGTTAATGGTGTTAATAAAAATATGGTTGATGACTAACTATTTGTAATGAATTTAAGTCTTTATTCATGAGTTATTTTCTATCAATATGGTGATCAAATCATGTTTTAATTCACTTTCATTAGTTTTCTTTAGTTTTGAGTCTAGAATTATGTAATAGGAATAATTATGTAATTTTGATGAAAAAGAGCTAGTTTAAAGGCAATTTATGTCAAGGCATCTGGATCGTCATCAAAGACATCTATTGTCAAGACATTAAGCTCCATACAAGTCATCAAGTCAAGCACCACAAATAGACAAAAGAGGGAATGTAGTACAACTTTGGTGAAGGCATCTTTTCTAGATAAGGATGATCACTAGCTTGCGATCTGTCAGCATCACAAGTTATTGTACTATGATTAAGTGGTCCTTGAAAATGGAATATCCTTTATTCCTTGGGCCTAATAGTCATCAATTAAGGTTACACCCGATCCAAGAAGAATTTGGGTATAAATACATGTCCCTAAACAAAAAAATGTGGCTGGTGTGCTTGGAAACCTAGAGAGAAAAGAATAGAGTTGCTACGCCGTCGGTGCTACTCAATTGCACGAGGCAACGGTTGATAACGAGAGGCACGACAGTGTCTATAGGAGTATCTATTGCTTTATAATAGGTATCACTATTTTACTTGTTATTGTTGTTGTTTCTATGCTCACTTTGAGCTAAACTTTATGCTCACTTTGTTTCTATGCTCACTTTGTAGTTGAAATTATGTGAAGTTTAAGATAATGAACGAAATATTTATGTGAATGAATGATTGTTGTGTTCGTTGTCAACTTATCATCTTTAACTTTATGCTTTTATGATTGATCAACTTAGATTTGAATATAAGTTGCATGTGTTGAGACATTTAGCATGTCAATGGAAAATATAAAGTTAATAAGGTTAAGTGAGGTATATACATATATTCTCTGCCTTTTCTTATGGATAAGTTAAGGGCCTTAGTGGGATATCAAACAAGCAAGTGTTTTTTTGAACTCTAATGGGATTAAGCGCGGCCTAGATTATGATTCGTCTCATACCCCATTTTAATATTTAACGTTGTAGACATACACCACAAGGCAATCTTGCTCACAGATGGCACGACAATAGTTATCATTCACCATGTTTTGTTCATGTATTAAATGAGTCACTATTTCAGCTACTCTTTTATTATTGTTTGCAACCATCAATCTACTTAACTGTTATTTTATTTATTGTGTTAAAAACCAAGTATGTTTTGTTATCATTACAATAGACTAATCACTATTTTGAATGAACTTAGAATGTATAACTTTTAGCTTTTTTTTTTTTAAATTGATCTTGAGACTAGATTAAACTTATCTTTGGTAGATATTTTTTTTAATTTCTTAACAAATGTCTCAAATATCAAATCCTTAAAAATTAACCCTACGTTCTTTTTTAAGGGTCATTCTATTATAGTAATTTATATTTATATATATATATATATATATATATATATATATATATAATATAATATAATATTTAAGAATCATTCTCAAAAAAATATTTCAGGAAAAACATTTTAAACAAACCGTGAAACGCACATGTTTATTTCTAGTGGTATAGTAACATGTAGCTATAAGACACAATTACAATTAATAGTAATATTTATTTAGATAAATATATTTGTTATATTATAAAACAACACTTTATAATCAAGTTTGAATAAATTATATCAAAATATTGTTTATGGAAGCTAACAAACAAAAATTGTTTTCCTAGCATACTGAGTTTCAATTGATTATGATTTTTACTCAAATTAAAGTTAACTTATAGTTATAACTACAAAATATGCTATCAGTTTCACTTAAAAATTTTACAACAAATTTCTTTATACTCAAAATCTCAACTTTCTATTTTTAATAAACAATTTTAAGTCAATTAAGGTCACTGAAATAATAGACTAATTTGCTAGCGTATATTTTTGTATCGATGGATACTATTTAAATCGTCAATTTCAGTTATTAAGAGCAACCTAAGAACTCAACCAAAAATCAAATAATAATCTAAAAACGGAGTTATAGCATTAAAACAGAAAATAGAATCATAAACCATGTAAATATTGATAGAAAATGACATGTGCCTTCTATTGCACGCTCCATTTAAATAAACATTTGTTAACATAAGATAATTTACCTCTGTTACCGGCACTTCGTCCGCCTCCTATAGGAAAAAGTGCTTACCTTTTCCTTCCTCCAACATATCCAAAACTCCGAACTGGTTCGTGATATGCAAACATATTTGCTTCGAATATATTTTCAATAAATATTTGTGAAATTCTAGCTACCAAATAGACAAATGCTGTGAACAATGTAAGCACAACTGTCCGAGCGTGTGTCTAGCTCAGGACAAACACACAATTAAAACGTAATTAAAAGCAGCGGAAAAGTAAATAACACAGTAGGTTTGTTAACCCAGTTCGGCGCAACTTGCCCTAATCTGGGGGATACCAATCCAAGAGTGAATTCACTATAATAGTTCTAGTGTAAGGACCAACGTAGCCTCACTACTTGTCTTCCACCTAGACCCTACCTCACGTGACAACTCTACCTAGGAACTCCTAGATATGAGACCCCGTCTCACCTCCTAACCTAAACAACACACTCAGCGTTGCTTTTATTCTTTTCTTGTTTGTATGTTTTCTTTGGACAAGAGACACACTCTTCCGACTGAATACTAACTCTGTACCTACAGGCTTAGGAGAAGCACAATTACAACTCAACTAAACACATCCTTAGCTTGACCAGCGATGATACAAGCAAGGCTCACAAACAAATAATAAACTAACAAACTAACAAAGAAGACTAAACCTTAAAACACACGCTTTAGAACACACACGGTTTAGCTTAACTTTTAGGGTCTGTCATTACATATATTTATACTACTAAAGTAGCACAGGGTTTGGGCTTTAGACACCTTTGGACGTTGTGAGGTCCAAGTCTTGAATCTTCTAGAACAAGAAATCTTCTTGAAAAATATATCAATATCACCTTGTAAAATATATCTAGGCTTGACCGCCTTAGACTCCTTCAGAACACGTGACTTAATCACCAAGTAATGGTTAAAATAAAAACCAAAGTGAATCTTATAAAAGATTGCATAAAATAATAAACGCGAGCTGACGCGAGCTGGCAGATCACGGAATGTAGTTCCATATGCTACAGCATCTGACCCATCATCAATGATTATAGGCATCTGACCACACATCTGGCTAATATATGTTTTTGCTGTCGGAAGAAGAAGAGTCAAGAGACTTAGGTTTGAAATGAAATTGGGTAGAAAGAAAGAAACAAACTAAAATGCATGCCCTAAAAAAAAGGCTAAAATGTACTTTTTAATTTTAACCCCTGACTTTTGTTATTGTTTGGATTGGACCATGTGTTGTAAGGCCCAATCTATTTAATCTTGTAATCTATACTATGATAATTTATCACCTATTCTATAAACATAATTGTATGTGTGTCATCTACAATATATATAATACAAAAGCACATGTGTACTTTTACATTTATTATGATGATGTGTCGGTGCTAATTTATTAATGATGACATGTCGATTGTTTTTGTCCATTACAAATTCTCTCTCTTTTCTCTCAAACCCTAATCATTCAAATGTTTCTCAACGCCGCTCTTTCTCTTATCTCTTCTCTTAAACCCTAATGTTTATCAACGCGTCTCTCACTTATCTCTTCCCTTAAACCCTAATCATTCATTCAAATCTCAATCCCTAACTATGCCTCCACTAAAGATAGCGATCTTAGTTGGAGTAGAGGGATTTCGTGAACCTAGAGAGGAAAAAATTCATGGCATGAATGTATGTATGGCTTGGATGGAAACAATTTTAAGGGAAGGATACAACATCAGAGGTCGAAGTTTGATAAGGATGGGAGATAACATTGATCCCACATTTGAGTTGTATCCAAGATGACGTAATATTTGGCTTCAACTGAGGAAAGCTAATGAGAAGGTAAGGATGAATGAGGAAGGCCATGTCTTTATGTACTTCAACTGTCATGGAGGGAGAATTGAAGAAAGTCCGATGAACAATAATACTGGGTTTATAGAATATCTCGAGTTAGCACAACAAACTTATCTGTTTGACAATATTTCAGGAGCATGTGCCGATCTACACCACCAAACTGCTCTTTAACTATCGCTGCTGACGCTTGTCACACATGGGGGTTAATTGAATCATCAAAAGAACAGAGGGGGGACTCTACTCTTCGTATGCACTTTAAGTCTATGGCATATGCCAAAATGCTAGAGAGGGTCGGTCCCTTTGCAATGAATATGGGTACTTTGTTCTCTGCTTGCCAGAGCTACGAATATTCTATTATGAATGTTCATGGAATAGGAACGAGAGTCGATAGAGGGATCTTCACCTGTTGTTTCCCTTATGCTTTATCGGGAGATGAAGAGATTTCCAACTCAGATCTTGGTGAGGAAGTAGACTGTTTTATAAAGGATCTTCACCCGTTGTTTCGCTCATGCTTCTTGATGGGAAAGGACCCAATTTACTCGATACTGATGTTGTGTACCCGCCAGATGTTGTTTTTGACCCCCAATACGACCCAAAAGCTTATGACTAGGAATGAACCAACCCACTGCCAATTTATCAATTTTACTATTTTTCTATTATTCCAATTATTGTAACATGAATTTAACTATCTTCTTTTTTGTTTACTCAAGTTATGTTCAGTTACTGTTTTTCTAATACAAATATAAATTATATTTCACAACATTTTACGATTTCACTTCATATTCATTCTTATTTTTATTTTTTGTTTCTCATTTACTTAAGTCAAAACCATCATGAAGATTGATTGATCATATACACACAAATATGAAGAACTTTTGAATCTTAATCAAATGATCAACAAGAATTTTTTATTGATAATATTCACATGCATTTCACTTCCTTTAAGTTTATTTTTAAATTTTATGTTTATGTCCTAAACAATATATATTTTTATATGTATTTTTAAATTTTATTTTTATATCCTAAACAATACGTTTTTTTTTTCATGCTCATACAACAAAAATGTATATTCTGATTTTTATATGTATTTTTATACAAAGTGCAACCGTCATGTTGCTCACGTAGAATCCTAACTTTTTATCTCACGCTTTTATTGACAACACACGAAAAATAAACATTGTTTACTAACCGATCTTTGTATTTCATACAGGTTCAAAAACCAAATGTCGTGTAATTGATAAATCTTGCAGTGCCATATTTGTCATGATTGATCAATAGATTTCATCATTGTTCAATAAATCGTGTTACGATACTTTTGAGACCAACAACAACGTTGTATGATCAATAAATCATGTTACATTTACATATACAATAAACACATTTACATCGATCAATTTTCACTAAAGAAACATGTTTCGATTTTGTGTAGATGATGTTTCGATTTTATATTTTTATTTTATAATTTATTCAGTAAGTTATAAAAAATTAAATTAAATCAGATGAACGTTACGATATCAATTTTATGTATAATAAACATATTTGTCACTTACGTAAAAATCATAATTATTTATATAAAACGATCAATATTAAATTAAATATAATAAATTATTTATTTTTGTGTTTTTAAAACTCACTATAAATATATTGGTCACTTCAATATATAAGCAAAAAACTAATTAAGCAAAAAAACAACTTTTTATAATATATAAATCATTTCAAGTTATACTCATCATTTATCACTTTAATTCATATGATGAGTATAACTTGAAATGACCTATATGTTGCAGTTTTAAAACTTAAAGGACCCATATATTATAAACAAAAAACTTAAAGACTTGTAGATGATGCATTTGGCCAATGAAAATTTTATGTAAGTTAAATAGTTATTTAACTTTCACATTTATTTATTCACTAAAATAAAAAATATTACATTGTAAAAGGTAGTATATATAAAGATTTACTAATAAAAAAGTAAAACAAAACTGGAGGGAATACAATTGCTATTAGAAATAGAAATGTTTTATATGGTATTTGCTTTTTTTTTTATAAATAAAATGGTATTCAATTTTTTTTGGTATATTGGAAAGGTAAATATTCATTCAAATTGATAGAATACATTAAATATAATCGCGTATTCAATATCGCTAAAAATATTAAAGATAAATCTGCAAACAAACTCATAACATCAAAATTAATAGCATACAATGGCAAAATGTCCACTATAAATAATATGATAAAACTAAAATTACCAGAATATTTATGTCTCCGGGTCTGCAACATTGATGCCCAAATCATGAATTGAATATGTAATTGACCAAAGCCTATTCTGGGAATTTTGAGACATCCACCACTACAGTTGATTTTTTTATTTCCAAAGAGGGGAAAATATCAAAAGCCTAAAGAGAGAGATTCTAAGCTCGGGGGTTAGTTACGCCTAAGTAAGATATTAACATCCTAAACGTCAATGGTACTCCATGGTAACCTCTCATTTAATACTTCTTTTTATTTGCTTTTAAATGTGCTTAAGAAATGAGAGTGAAATTATAAGAAAAGGTAAAGAGGTTGTATAGACTAGAAAGTGTGTGCATGTGAAGATTGAATTGAGAAAAGAAGATTATGACAAGAAAATAAATTTAAAGCGTTTGAAAATAAATCATAAATCTAGGCGTGCAACTAAGATGGTTTTGGACTAAAGAATATTGAGTTGTAGAGAGGAGTTTGTTGTTGTTTTAATGTTTAGAGAAATTACTATGCGCGCCTCTTTAAAAATGAAAGTTCGTTTTATGCAGAAAGCGGTAAAAATAAAATGTATGTAATACAAGTGCTACATCCTTATAGGGTTATATTTTTCCTAAGCACATTCTAACTCTTTGCAAGAAAATAAACATAAATGCTATACAACATTTTTATGAAATGCAATTACAAAATTATAACAAAAGCAAATAAAAAAACTAGGTTTAAGGTCTATCTTTGGTTTGTCACCATTTTAGTTAATGTTTAATTTGAGGTCCAAAGTCACAACCAAATATAACAAACAATATACAATAATAATATAAAGTAAAATGACTAAATAAAATGACAATAAATAAACATAAAAAAGGAAGTAAAAATAAATTGAATAATAAAGAAAGAAAAGGAAAACACGTAAGAGAAATAAAAACTAGACGGGGGGTGCATTTATCATAAAAACAGGGTGAAATGAAATAATCAGGAGAAGAGGGGTGTTAATAAGAAAAGGTTTGTTAGGCCCAACAAAGTGAGCCTATATTGCTGTTTGAACCGGCCCGGTTCGGATCCGGTCCAACATAAATCATTGTCATTGTGTAGTGTGTGCGTGCGTGTGTGCTGTGTTGGAACAAATGTGGTTCTAACTAAGTCTTTAAAGTTTTGATGATAACAAAAGTATTAATGAACAATAGGGCATTTTAATATTTTATTTAAGTGTGCAGGATTAAAGTTATACTAAGATCACACTTGATATAAGAAGCTCTGAAACAAGCGCCAAATTGATATCAGAAGCATTGATATCAGAAGCAACGATATCAGAGGCAACGACATCAGAAGCAACATTGATCAGAAGTTACTCCAATGTCAGAAGCTGGTTAACTCAGAAGTTATGTTGAGTCTGAAGGTCATAAAATTTCAGAAGCTAAGGAATCAGAATTTATGTTGGAAACATAAAAGTCTGATTAAACTATCAGAGAATGTCAGTGTTAACTGATAGTGATTCAATGATTGGAAATCATTTGAATTTAAAGGCTGTGATTGATTGTTAAATCATAGTACTACATCCTTATCACCAGGATAGTGACGTTAGTACTATTTTACTACATAAGGGCGAATATTCTCATACAAAAGGAATAAATGGATAAGCTTTACCAGAAATGACAAATATCCCATGTTACCTTTGTCCTTACATAGCTGGTGTGAAAATGACCTCTGCAACGGTTAGTAACATCAAACGTCTCTTTTTCTTCTACCTCATATATATAGAGAACATCTTTTGAAGATCAAGTGACGCAAAATTCAAAAAGCAACAACACCTACTCTGTTTTTTATAGAAGACTGCAAGCACTGCTTCTGAAGTTATTCTGTCTGTGCTTCTGACTTTTGTTTTCTTAGGAATCATTTGTTAGAGTCTTTACAGTTGTGTTGTATTGTTTTTATGAGCTTTTTGATTTTAATATCAACTACTCAAAACTCAAATATCTTTTGTTTTTGTGTTAGGAAGTCTCTTGTTTAGAACTTGAGCATTAGGAAGTCTTTTACTAGTGTGTTTGAGCAAGTGTAATCAAAGTGATTATAGTGAAATCCCTTGGAAGTGCAAGGGGACTGGACTACTCTCGGTTTGTGAGAGGAACCAGTATAAAATTGCTTGTCTCGTCTCTCTCTCTTTATCTCTTACTCTTTCTAGTTCTGTTTCTGTTTACGTGCGTTGATTGTGTTTACTTTATCCGCTGGTGCTTCTGATAAGTTTCCTAAACTTACAGAAGTTTTTAAATTTACCAAAACACAATTCAACCCCCCCTTCTTGTGTTTTTCACACCTTCAATTGGTATCTAGAGCTCTGGTTGTTACACATCACTTAACAGTGAAACAAAAAGATCCTGAAAAACACTATGACTGAAACTATTGAGAGTTTTAAGAAGATTGAAATTCCATATGATTACAACTCTGAGAAAGGAGAGAAAACTGGAAGTGTTTACAACAAAGCACCTAAGATCAATGGTGACCAATCAACCTTTAGTTGGTGGAAATACAAAATATATCCACACATTATAGCTGAAGATGAAGGGTTGTGGGATATCATTGAAGAATGTGTTAGCTTTCAAGAACACCTTGATGAAGATGGCAAAACTACTGCTGCTGTTAAGAAGACTTTCACAGCTGAACAAAAGAAAGAGTGGAAAAGACATAATAGAGCTATATCTATTCTTGCTGAATGCATCACTCATGATGAATTTTTGAAACTTGGAAACAGATCAAGTGCTAAAGGTATTTATGACTCTTTGTGTGCTACATATGAAGGGAACCAACAAGTGAAAGAAGCAAAAGCAAATCTTCTAGTCCATCAGTATGAAATGTTTAAGATGAAAGACTCTGAAAACATTGAAGAAATGTATGCAAGGTTTAAAATCTTGGTTTCAGGTCTTGGAGTCTTAAAGAAGAGTTATACAACTTCTGATCATGTGAAGAAGATTATGAGGTGTTTACCACCCAAGTGGAGACCAAAAGTCACTGCTATTCAAGAAGCAAAAGATCTCAATACTTTGAGCCTAGAAGAGTTAACTAGTTCTCTCATAAGTCACGAGATGGAACTAGCTTCTGATGAGCCAAAGAAGAAATCAAAGTCATTGGCTTTGCCAGCAACTTTAAAGTCTCCTAAGGCTCTAAAGGCTAAAATTATTGAATCTGATGCTGAGGAATCTTCTGTAGATGAACAGGAAGATGGATCAGATGAGGAACTTTTTGCTTTAATTTCAAAGTTCAGAAAATGGAACAAATACAAGAACAACAAAACCTCTGGGAAAAGTTCTGGTTCAAAGAGTTATGGAAACAAAAATTCAAGTTTGAAAGACAAGAAAGACAGCTCTAAGAATAGTTGTTTCAACTGCAAAAAGACTAGTCATTTCATTGCTGATTGTCCTGAGTTAAGCTCAAATGATAAAGGGAAAAAGGGCAGTTTCAAAAACAGAATGAAGAAAAGTATTATGGCAACTTTTGAAGATCTGGAAAAGTTATCAGATGAAGATGATGATGATGAAGAGGCTAACATAGCTCTAATGGCTACAACATCTTCTGAAAATGAATCAGACATGGATGATGAATCTGATACTGATGATATTGATGAGGTAATCTCTAAACTTCCTCATGATAAGCTTCTGATTGCACTTAAAGACACTATGAAGCAATATATAAACAAGTCAAATGATTTCAAAAGTTTAAAAAATAAAGTTGACTTGCTTATAGAGAATTCTAATCTACTTCAAACTCAATACAATGAATCTATTCTGAAAATCAAAGAGCTTGAAGAAGGTTGTGTTGCTTGTAACAAATCTCATGATAAGCATGAAGTTGCTCTTCATGAATTTGTGAAACATAATGTCAATAAGAGCAAGGTTGCTTCCATGATCTATAGCGTTAGCAAAAACAAAGGTTATGGGCTTGGTTATTCTGCATCTTCTGATAAAGATAAATCAACTCAATCTGATTGTTTAAGCAAAACACCTCCTCCTCTCTATTCAACTTTTGTTTCAGAATCTGGAAACTCTAAGAAAGTTTCACAAACTATAGTTTTGAATAAGGGTAAGTCAAAAGTTTCAGAAAGTAACACTTCAGAAACTAAGACCAACTCTAATTCAAAAATGAAGTATTCAGAAGTTAAGATTCTGAAGAGACCAGTTCCTAAGGAAACTCAGGTTCTGATAACTTCAGAAGCTAGTACTTGTAATACAAAGTCTGTGAAACCTATTAGAAACTTTGGCAAGAAGAAGTATGCATCTCAAACAAGTTTTCAAAAATCATACTTCTACAAGGCCTACACTAACAAATCAGGACCCAACAAGTTGTGGGTACCAAAATCTGAAATAGTTTATTTGACAGGTTTGCACTCAAAGAGAGAAAAAGGAAAGTACTTGGTACCTGGACAGTGGTTGCTCACGACACATGACAGGAGAAAAGAATTTGTTCCTCACCCTAACTCACAAAGAGGGAGGGAATGTAGGATTTGGTGAGAACCAGAAAGGAAAAATAATTGGTACTGGTACAGTAGGTAACTCTTTCTCAACTATTTATGATGTTTTGTTAGTTGATGGATTATTTCATAATCTTCTGAGCATAAGTCAATTATGTGACAGCGGATATGAAGTGGTATTTAATAAGAACACATGTACTGTAAACAAAGACTCTAATAAGTCTATTGTTTTCAAAGGGAAGAGAAAAGACAATGTTTATAAAATCAACCTTTTTGAACTAAAAGAACAAGATGTTGTTTGTTTATTGACTTTGAGTGAAGAAAAATGGGTCTGGCACAAGAGATTGGGTCATGCTAACTGGAGATTAATCTCTAAGCTTAGTACACAAAATCTTGTGAGAGGCTTACCAAATTTAAAGTATCACTCAGATTCAGTTTGTGGTTCTTGTCAAAAAGGGAAACTTTTCAAAAGCTCCTTTAAAGATAAAAACATTATCTCTACCTCTAGACCTTTGGAATTACTTCATATTGACTTATTTGGACCAGTTAGCACTGCTTCAATAAGTGGTAAGAAGTATGGACTTGTCATTGTTGATGATTATAGTAGATGGACATGGGTTAAATTCCTCAGATCCAAGGATGATACATATTATGTGTTTAGTACCTTCTGCACTCAAATACAAGTTGAAAAAGATTTGAAAATTGTTAAAGTAAGTAGTGATTATGGTGGTGAATTTGAAAATGAACCTTTTGAAATCTTTTGTGAAAATAATGGAATTCTTCATGAGTTCTCTTCTCCTAGAACTCCACAACAAAATGGAGTTGTAGAAAGAAAGAACAGATCTTTACAAGAGATGGCCAGAACCATGATGCATGAAAATAATTTGGCTAAGTATTTCTGGGCAGAAGCAGTAAACACAGCCTGTTACATTCAAAATAGGATCTATATCAGACCTATGATGAAAGTAACAGCATATGAATTGTTCAAAGGAAGAAAACCTGATATTTCTTATTTTCATCAATTTGGATGTACTTGTTATATCTTGAATACAAAAATCCATTTAAAGAAATTTGACTCTAAAGCATCTAAGGGTATCTTCATTGGATACTCTGAGCATTCAAAGTCATACAGAGTGTATAACTCTGAAACTAATACAGTTGAGGAGTCTATGCATGTAAAATTTGATGATAAAGTGCCTGATGATGAAAAATCAGAGCCTGTTGAAGTTATTGCAGATAAACATGATTCAAAAGAAGAAGGTTCAGAAGTTCATATGAGTTCGGAACCTGAATCACCTTCTGAAGACAAAGCTGCTTCTGAAACTGTTCCAATATCTTAAGAAGATAGTGAATCAGATGCTGAGATTGAAAAAGTTATCAAGAAGAACTCAAGAGTTAATTCTGGGAAACAAAGATAGTCCTAGAAGAACAAGATCAAGCTTTCAAAAGGAAGATTCAATGGTGTGTTTAGTCTCTACCACAAAACCTAAAAATGTTGAAGAAGCTTTAAAGGATGAAGCCTGGGTTCTAGCTATGAAAGATGAACTATATCAGTTTGAAAGAAATAATGTTTGGGATATTTTTTCTAAACCTGTAAACAAAAACATTATTGGAACAAAATGGGTTTTCAGAAACAAGCTAAATGAACAAGGAGAAGTCATAAGAAACAAAGCAAGATTAGTTGCACAAGGATATAGTCAACAAGAAGGAATTGACTACAAAGAAACTTTTGCTTCAGTTGCAAGATTGGATGCAATCAGACTATTCCTATCCTATGCAGTTAATCATGGTATCATCTTATATCAAATGGATGTGAAGAGTGCCTTTCTTAAAGGTTTTATCTCTGAATAAGTATATGTCAAACAACCCCCTGGATTTGAAAATTCTCAAAACCCAGATCATGTGTTCAAACTAAAGAAGTCACTTTATGGTCTTAAACAAGCACCTAGAGCTTAGTATGATAGACTAAACAACTTCTTGATTGATAATGGTTTTGAGAAAGGGCAAGTTGATTGTACACTTTTCAGAAAGACTTTAAAGAAAGACATTTTGATTGTCCAAATATATGTTGATGATATCGTGTTTGGGTCAATAAATGCTACTCTTTGCAAGAATTTTTCAAAGCTTATGGAGAAAGAATTTGAAATGAGTATGATGGGTGAAATGAAGTACTTTCTTGGAATACAAGTTAATCAAACAAAGGAAGGAACTTATATTCATCAAACCAAATATACCAAAGAGCTTCTGAAGAAATTCAACTTGGAAGATTGCAAGCCTATGAACACTCCTATGCATCCAACTACAAGCCTGAACCTGGATGAATCTGAAGGCAAAGTTGATCAGAAAGTTTACAGAGGTATGATTGGTTCCTTACTCTATCTAACTTCATCTAGAATTGATATTTTATTCTCAGTTTGTTTATGTGCAAGATTTCAATCAGATCCTAGAGAATCTCATCTCACTGCTGTGAAGAGAATCTTTAGATATCTGAAAGCAACTTGTAATTATGGATTACTTTACAAGAAATCTAATAAATATGAGTTAAATGGATTCTGTGATGCTGATTATGCTGGAGATAAACTTGAAAGAAAATCAACAAGTGGTAGTTGCCAATTTATGGGTGATAATCTTATCTCTTGGTGTAGCAAAAGGCAGACCACCATTGCTATGTCAACAGCAGAAGCAGAATACATTTCAGCTGCTAAATGTTGCACACAACTTCTTTGGATAAAATATCAATTAGAGGATTATCATATAAGCAGTCACTATATTCCTTTATATTGTGATAATACTGCAGCTATTCAGCTTTCTAAAAATCCTATTTTACACTCAAGAGCTAAACACATAGAGATCAAACACCATTTTATTAGAGACTATGTTGAAAAAGGGGTTATAAATATCAAGTTTGTTGAGACTGAAAAACAATGGGCTGATATTTGTACTAAACCTTTATCTGTTGAAAGATTTGAATTTATAAAGAAAAATCTCAACATGGTGTTTGTTCCTGATTGTTAGCTTTTGAGAGTGAAATTCTTTTAAATTCTGATTTTAATCAGAAGCTGTTGGATTTCAGAACCTCAAGGTCAGAAGTTCTGATAGATAACTACTTCTGATAATAACCAGAATCAAAGAATGGTTCTGATATGGTAGTGGAACAATTTGTGTCCTATTTTCTTTTAACTGCTGTCCACTAACTTGTCAGTTATTTAAATAAATTAAACCTCTATACACGTGTCTGTTTATTTTTAGATTGATTGTTGGTTAATGATGATTAAGTGCTTTATTTAGAAAATGACTCTCTTGTCCTTTTGCGTGGTACTGTTTTGTTGTTTGTTTGTTTTCTAAAAATATACATGTCATACACGTTATACACTTACACACAAGCACTCACTACAAACACTTTTCATATTCTTCTAAACCTCCAAACGATTCTATTCTTCTCATCTCTAGCCTTACCTAAACCCTAAACCTTCAACAATGACATCGTCATCCTCTGCTCAACCTAATGTTACTTCTCAAACTGCTACATCCTTATTCGTACATGAAGTTGGTCCTATCGTAAATCTCCAGAAACAACAAAAGTTCTCAATCGCTACGAATACGATGAAGTTCAAGAGTTCTCATCTCAAGTGCGTTGTTGAAAAGAGAGTTGATTTCAACAGCTTAAAGGCAAATGGTTTTGATGTACAGAAAATGTTCTTTGAACAAGGTCTAGAAAAGTACTTTAACATCTAAAACGGTCCAGTTTATGATGAAATGGTAAAAGAATTCTGGATGAAGGCATATGTTTTTGACAGAGAAGCTGCTTACCAAGAGGTGGTTAAGTTGGCTAAGACAGCTCCTCACTTAAAAGGAAAAACAAGAGAAGAATTAGGGCTTCTAGCTTTTACTCAAACATAAATCAGATCCAATATTGCTGGAATGGATATTGTGATTACTACTGATCACATAGCCAAAGTTCTCAACTTACCCAACAATGGAATGTATCTGGGTGGATACAAAAACAAGGGTCACAACTCATCTATTCAAACTCATATGTTTGATAAAGAAAAATCCTCTGAGCAAAGACACTTGAAGAATCTGTTTAAGGTTGTCTACTAAATTCTGTTTGAATCTATTGCTACTAAGGCTGGTGGTACAAACTGTATTTCTTCTGAACAGAAATACTTTATGTTCTATTTACATAAGTTTGTAAAGATGAACATTCCAAAATACATCTTTGATCATCTCTGTGAAGTAATCAACTATAGCATTGAACTTGGTCACACCAATTGTCATCATGCTAGGTTACTCTCACATATGTTTTTCTTAAGCAACTTTCCACAAATTCTTGAGAAGGGTTATCCTGGATTTGTGAAGGCATCTTATTTGGAAGAGAGAGTTGTTGATGGAAGATCTCTCAAGAAGATGCATCTGATAAGTGGAAAAATGGTATTTCCAAACAATCCACTTCTGATGGTTAAAGAGGATCAAAGACTGTTGTCAACCTTCCCTGAAGTGAATACAGAAGGAGCAATGGTAATTGTCAAATGTTTAATCAAACACTGGGAGGAGTATGGTTTTGAGACTGCTGGTAATGAGGTGGATATCATCAAACTTGGTTTTGACAAGAAACAAGACTTTGTGATGAAAACTACTATGAGAAGGGAAAGAATACCAAAGAAAAATCCAAATGCTGGTATCTCTATCATAAGTGATCAAGAAAGGGAGAAGCGTGAGAAGGAGGCCAGAACAAAGAAGGCAAATGAGAATCAGAAGAACAAGAGGAAGCTTGTATGTTCTGATGATGAGGAAACTGATGAGGAACCTCTGGAAGTAAAAAGGAGAAGGATTAAGAAGCTCAAGGAAGAAGAAGCAACCATGAATCAAATACAGAATCAAGGTATGTCTTCTAAAAACATTGTAAATGAGTCTACTAAATCTCAATCTAGGGATGTGTCTTCTATGCCTAAACCTTCTTCTGAACCTGATGTTCTTGTACTAAAATTATCCCCTGAACCCATAACAACTGCTGAACCTTTGCATGAGCCCTCTGTGTTAGATATGCTATCTGAGCATTTATCTCCTCAAACCATTCACACTGAAACTACAAAATTGCCTGAAACACCATCCAAACCAATCTCTGAAGAGAAAAAGAAAACTAAGTTAGATGAACTTGAAGAGGAACTCTTCAAGATTGTTAATGACTTTAGTTCTGACTCTTCTTCAGAAGATGAACAACCTCCAACCCCACAACATGTCAAAACACCTGTCAAACAACCAACTCCATCTAAACCAACCATTCAAATCATCAATCCTTTAACTGAAGTTACTTCTGAATTACCTTACACTGTTACTTCACCTCCTTTATCTCCAATTCATAATACAACAACTTCTGAGCCACAAAACTTTTCTCAAACCTTCTATGAGCCAGAAATTTCCTATCAATCTATACTTGACAACATAGTGTCTAAACACTCAAACAACACTGTGTCTAGTATTGAGATTCTGGACAGGCTTATTAATAATGATATTAGAAGATTGCATGCCTTGAAATCTTCTCATGCTATCATGCCTAGTCAGATTGTGCAGAAGATTGATGAAATTGATGGTTATCAGAGGTTAATTATGGCTGCCTTGAAGAAGAAGAAGTATGTTGAAGAGCTTACTTATGAACATCTGCAGTTCTGTGATGAATCTGAGAATGCTTTTGAAAAATCTATTCAGAAACAGAAATTTGCTCTTACTAACTGCTCACATGAAGAGATGGTCTTAATGGAAATGGAACAAAATTTGATGATGTTGAATGATATAAACAAATATGATGGTGGAGAATCAACAAAGATGATAATTGAAAGTGCACATATTGATCATGAGACAAGATTCCTGAAGCTTGAAGAAATTCAGAAGGAGCATACAAACAAGTTAATCTCTTTGGAAGCTGGGGTAAATGAAGTCAAGTCAAATCAGAAAGATCTGAAGGAAACTATTGACAAGAATGCTGAGAAGACTGACAAACAGTTTGAGAAACTGCTGGCTCTGTTTGAAGCTCACTTGCTACCCAAACCTTCTTCATCTCAACCCTAGGGTTCTATGTCTGTGCACAATCTTTTAATGCATTTCAATTTGGTTGTAATGCCTGAACATGTTTTTTTTATTTTTTATTATTGCATGAACATCTTTGCTTATATCTTATCTGTGTTGCATTATATCTTATATCTTATCTGTTTTTAGAAAACGTTTTTCAATGTAAAAGCACAGAGAAATAATAGAAACAATTCAAAGCATAAACCATGAGACTTTTATTGATTATAAAAGAATAATTAGTACATAAGATCCTAATTCTAGTTAGAGTCTACATCTGACTTTTGAGAACTAGCAGAGCTTGAGTTCACTGTTGGAGATTGAAGAATCTCTAAGTAACTCATATAATCAAAATATGTCCTATCAGAAACAGAAGGGGATTCTGAAACTTCATTAACAGATGGATCATATGTTTTGAGAAATTCTGCATAATCAGAATCAGTTTCATCAGAATCTGATGAAAGTGTTATATACACTGGATTTTTTGGTGCTGCTTTTGATCTGAGTCTATTACTTCTTCTTAATGGAGCTGAAGACGAACCTTATTCTTTCAACTTCCTTCCTTTTGGCTTGGATTTTGAAGCTGATTCTTCTTTCTTCACTTCTTGTGGCATCTTACCTTTGTTTGCTCTTCTATCCTTATCCATTATTCTGAAAAGGGTTAATTATCTATTACCCCCTTGTAAAATAGACCAAAACTGCTTTACCCCCCTGTAAAATATTTTTGTTGCTTTACCCCCCTGTAATATCAGATTTTGTGTTTTACCCCCCTTGACTCAAATCAACCATCGCAAAAAAATCATTTGAGCGAGGGTTTAAAACCGCCGTGAAAAAAAACTGCCGCAAAATATAATTTTAGCGAGAGTTTTAAACCGCCGCAAAACAAAACCGCCTCAAATTATATTATGGTTGACTTGAGTCAAGGGGGGTAAAACACAAAATCTCATATTACAGGGGGGTAAAGCAACAAAAAAATTTATAGGGGGTAAAGCAGTTTTTGTCTATTTTATAGGGGGGTAAAATGTAATTAACCCTTCTGAAAATAATGTGTGGAAGTGTTGAGTAAATTGAACTTGGTAACGTACTGCTTTTATAGACTTCAATTGGTTTAAGTCATGTGGTTTTTCAAGAATGTCATTTATGATACAGTTGTAACTGTCCACTGACTTGACTACTTGGAAGTTGTGCTTTGACTGTTTTCTGTCTTTTATTAATGTCTTTACTTCTTTTTGTAAAACTGTTTTTGTTTGATAACAAAAGGGGGAGTAAGAGTCATTAATCTAACAATGTGAAGCACAAAACTTAAACCAAAAATGAAACCAAAAATCCTTACAGTTTTGTTTAATTTATTTTCTACCTATATTATGTGGGAAACATAGGTTTATATTGAACTAAATTTTTCATATGATGAAAAATGAAAAGAGTGCAATTTTTTCATTTTCTATCAGACTTAGGGGGAGAGCGTGCAAAACTATTCCTTGAGAGTCAAAATATGAAAAATTTGAGTCAAAATAAAAATATGTTTTATACTATTTTAATTATTCAAATGTTAAACTTAGGGGGAGTTTGCAAAGCTTGTAAACCTAAGTGAAACTTGGAAAATTAAAATAACAACCATTGTTAATTAATACAAAGTTTGTCATCAATCAAAAAGGGGGAGATTGTAGGAACAAATGTGGTTCTAACTAAGTCCTTAAAGTTTTGATGATAACAAAAGTATTAATGAACAATAGGGCATTTTAATATTTTATTTAAGTGTGCATGCTTAAAGTTATACTAAGATCACACTTGATATAAGAAGCTCTGAAACAAGCGCCAAATTGATATCAGAAGCATTGATATCAGAAGCATTGATATCAGAAGCAACGATATCAGAGGCAACGACATCAGAAGCAACATTGATTAGAAGTTACTCCAATGTCAGAAGCTGGTTAACTCAGAAGTTATGTTGAGTCTGAAGGTCATAAAATTTCAGAAGCTAAGGAATCAGAATTTATGTTGGAAACATAAAAGTCTGATTAAACTATCAGAGAATGTCAGTGTTAACTGATAGTGATTCAATGATTGGAAATCATTTGAATTTAAAGGCTGTGATTGATTGTTAAATCATAGTACTACATCCTTATCACCAGGATAGTGACGCTAGTACTATTTTACTACATAAGGGCGAATATTCTCATACAAAAGGAATAAATGGATAAGCTTTACCAGAAATGACAAATATCCCATGTTACCTTTGTCCTTACATAGCTGGTGTGAAAATGACCTCTGCAACGGTCAGTAACATCAAACGTCTCTTTTTCTTCTACCTCATATATATAGAGAACATCTTTTGAAGATCAAGTGACGCAAAATTCAAAAAGCAACAACACCTACTCTGTTTTTTATACAAGACTGCAAGCACTTCTTCTGAAGTTATTCTGTCTGTGCTTCTGACTTTTGTTTTCTTAGGAATCATTTGTTAGAGTCTTTACAGTTGTGTTGTATTGTTTTTATGAGCTTTTTGATTTTAATATCAACTACTCAAAACTCAAATATCTTTTGTTTTTGTGTTAGGAAGTCTCTTGTTTAGAACTTGAGCATTAGGAAGTCTTTTACTAGTGTGTTTGAGCAAGTGTAATCAAAGTGATTATAGTGAAATCCCTTGGAAGTGCAAGGGGACTGGACTACTCTCGGTTTGTGAGAGGAACCAGTATAAAATTGCTTGTCTCGTCTCTCTCTCTTTATCTCTTACTCTTTCTGGTTCTGTTTCTGTTTACGTGTTTTGATTGTGTTTACTTTATCCGCTGGTGCTTCTGATAAGTTTCCTAAACTTACAGAAGTTTTTAAATTTACCAAAACACAATTCAACCCCCCCTTCTTGTGTTTTTCACACCTTCTTGCTGATGTAGGTGTAGGTTTACCGTAGTCTATCATGTAATCATATTTTATTTGAATCACCCTGTCCTGATTCGATCAGGGAGTTATATTACATAGGGGTTAAAGATCATACAGTTGTGATCCAATCTTGAAAAAACAAGGTCCATTATCATAGATCGTATTTTCATTCATCAAAGTAAAAATGCAGAAACCAGAAATAAGCCATGGAGATTTCAACATTCATTGAAAATCATCAAATCGGAACCAAAAAACGCAAGTGAGCATTCGATCTTCATCGTTTCATCTCGCTAGTTTCGAATTCGTGAACGAAATTCGCAGACGAAGTCCAAGAAACTCAGATCAAAGTCAAACCAACATGATCTAAAAGTTCAAAAACAAAAACGAATTCAAACGGAAACAAACAAAATCAAAGTAAAATTGACAGAAATTAAACCATGTAACGTATCTTATGTGCGATTGCGATTCTAACGAACCTTGAAACAAGTGAAACCAAACTCTAAGTCAATCGAAATCACTACCTCAAAACAAGTCCGAAACGGTTGCGATTTAGTACGATTTAGGTCACTTGCTTGCGTTTTTGTGTTTGAAGAGAAAAGGATGATGATGAATATGAAGGGTGTTTGTTGAGATTTTGAGGCAGTTTAGCTTAATTTTGGATCGGAACAAAGGGATGAAAGAGGAGTATGAGTTAATAATTTTTTGGGAAAAAAATGGTATGAAGAATGAGTGTTCTTTTTTTTTTGCTTGTTTTTATTTTTTTATTTTTGAGAGAGAATGTGAGAAAGGAAGTTTTAATGTTTCTGATTTTTCGGTGAATGAAAAACTCTCCCTCTCTCCTCAATGATTGATCCTTTATATAGGCCAATCATTTAGGGTTAGGGGTAGTTTTGTATTAATGAAAAAAGGATAAGATAAAATTGTAAAAAGATAAAAAGGAACAATTTTGATTTATTTTTTTTTAAAATAAAAATGATATATGATGAAGATGAGATGATGTGTCAAAAAGAGATTGGCTCAAAAGAAAAGATTCCTTGTGAGGTGGAAAAGAGTATTTTTGGTTTATGTTTTAAAAGGAAAATGAGATAGTAATAAGATAAAAAATATTCTTTTTCTATTTTTGGCAAACTTTGAGATAAAATGCAAAAAGTAAATAAATTGAAATAAAATATAAATATTTTTGATATTTTTGAAAAATATGGGAATAAAATATAACATAAGACTAAAAACAAATACAACTATTTTTTGACATTGTTAGACTTTTACACTAATTAAGAGAATATTCAAAATAAAATAAACTAAAAAATATTAAAACGGTCGAAAAATCAAAATTACGCGTAAAAATTAAAAGTGAAATGAAACATGCATGAAAAAATGTGTTATTTTTGTGTGAAAGTAGTAAAACTATACTTTTTAGAGAATGTAATTGTGAGGAAATAATGAGAAAAAATGTATGAAAAAAGAAATTAAAATATGTATAGTAATGCATGTATATTTGTGTATATTTGTATCTCTAAAATTGGGGTACAACAACTGTCCATATTTAAGGTTTTTCATCCGGAGAGATGAAGATTAAAATCTTTGTCTAGACGGGATTGAAGAGACTTAAATATATGATATGCACAATTTTTGGACTTAAAATCCTCTAACTATGCTCATGATGCAGATTTGTATGCAAAATACTGATGATTTTTTTTTGGATTTTGTATGAACATTAAAAGAGACAAACAGAGGAAAACATGATTGAGACTCCACATGGGAAGAACAAGACATGGTCCGACTGGGAAAACAACACAAGATATCATGAGTCCATTGGGGGAAACAAACTCTACTAAGGAACGTAACCAAACACTTGGGAAAAAGATTGTTACCGACTATTGTCTTTCTGACAACAATGTGCAGATTGGTAACATCTCAAGGAAAACAACTAAATATTACCAACTATCATCCGACTGACAGCAATGTGATTGGTAACATTTCCAGGAACATAATTGTTTATTGCCTACTATCATGTGTCTGATAGCAATGTGTATGTTGACAATAACACTAGGAGACTAGAACATTATCTATTTACTTGCAAAGAGACGGATTGTAGAAAAAAAATGATAATGTCTGCATATTACCGACTATCATCCGACTGACAGCAATGTAAAGATGGTAACACGACTCCAAAAACAAGAACATTGTCCATCAACTTGCAAAGACAACGTCTACATACCGACTACCATCCGACTGACAACAATGTGTAAATGGTAGTAAGAATCCAAAGAAGCAAGAACGTTGTCCACCGACTTACAAAGTCTATGTATTACCGACTATCATCCGACTGACAGCAATGTGAAAATGGTAACACAACCCTCTTGGGAAAAAACAACTCTCACAAAGTACATCAAAAAGTGACTAGGTAGACTTTATTGTATAAGACTTGTGATACTATGAGTTTGTACCGCCGAATATAATGGCTATTCTCAAAGCTGCTACGTACTCAAAATAATGATCAAACAAAAGAATTAACCTAACTCCACCTCGATTTCATTTGTAAAAAAAAAAAAAAAAGAAACTTTAAAAAGAAAACTTGTAAGAGCAAAAGACGTGGAGAAGATGTGGAAACTGGGTGAGAAAAACACACACGCATACTAAATCTGAAATTCCAAATAACTTTTACATATATTCTCGCTACCAACCACAATAAAGTAAAAACAAGTCATTCTATTTTCCATTTTCATTTCGTGCAAAATTCCATCACATCATCATAACACTCCACACAAAGATTCCTCTCTCACCACAACAAGAATCAGAAACTGCCACTGTTGATCGGAGAAAATGGACGACGAAGTTGTTCAGCGAGTTTTCCATGAAGGAGGACGCGATTTCTTTCAACAACAACCTTCAACTTCTTCATCATCGATTCTTCAATCTCTTCCTCTTCATGTGGTATAATCATGCATCAACTTTTTCTTCCGTTTTTCGCATTCGATGTTTCTTGTTTTTCGACTATGCAGTTACGCGATGCAATTTGATTTCTAACGCTTTGATTATGGTTCAGATTATTTGAAATTCATGCGTGTTTTTAGATTATTTGAAATTCTTTCTAATTTTAGGGATTCAAACTTAGTTTTATTGTTTTTTTAATTAAATGCGTGATAATTATACTTGTTGATGAGTGCACGTGATAGATGAATAGTAGAATTGATTTCATATTCAAAAATCAGTTCAGATTATGAAGCTCCGACACTCCTTAGATTAGGCGTGTCCTGACACTGACACGACACCGACACTTACAATTACATTGAATTATATCATGTTTTCAAAAAATTTATCCGCATCGACATGTCAGTGTCAGTGTCCGTGTCGTATCTGGTGTCCGAGTCAGTGTCTGTGCAGAATCATGTTGTAATTTAATTTGTATTGTTTGTGTGTGTGAATGACAGAATGAGAGAGTTTGTTGTTAATTATTGTGGCTTAATTGTCATGATCTAGAATATTTGTATTTAGAGTGATATTGCTATTAATGTATATTGAACTACTGCGTGCTTAATTGAAATTCTTTCTAATTTTAGGGCTTCAAACTTAGTTTTATTGGTTTTGTAATTAAATGCTTGATAATTTTGCTTTTCGATGAGTGCACGTGATAGATGAATAGTATAATTGATTTCATATTCGAAAATCAGTTCAGATTATGAAGCTCCGACACTCCTTAGATTAAGCGTGTCCTGGCACTGACACGACACTGACACTTACAATTACATTGAATTATATCACTTTTTCCAAAAAATTATCCGTGTCAGTGTTAGTGTCCGTGTCAGTGCAGAATCATGTTGTAATTTTGTTTGTATTGTTTGTGTGTGTGAATGACAGAATGAGAGAGTGTGTTGTTAATTATTGTGGCTCAATTGTCATGATCATCTATAAAATTTGTATTTAGAGTGATATCGCTGTTAATGTATATTGAACTTTTGCGTGCTTAATTGTCATGATCCATGAAATTTGTGCTAATTATAGCTAAAATGTGGATGAAATTGTGCAGTCTTTTGATCATGGATATTATTTGTTGGTAAAATCTATTCAAGAACTACGAGAGAAAAAGGATGGCCTTGTTACAGTTGGCATTGGTGGTCCGAGTGGTTCTGGTAAAACAAGGTAAGGTGTTTGATATTGTTGTTCATGTATTTATTGTTTTGGATGTGCTTTGCTGAAGAAAGGTGTATGATGTTGTTGCCTTGGTTTTTTTTCTTTCTGTTTCATGGCTCCTGAAGCTTAACAGAAAAGGTGGCATCGGTTTTTGGTTGTACTGTAATATCAATGGAGAATTATTGTGATGGAGTTGATGAAGGGAATGTTCTGGATTCTATAGATTTTGATACATTGATCAAGAATCTAGAGGTTTGAACTGAACTGATTAGATTATGTGTCAATTTAATATACACTTATCGGCGGGACTAGATTAGGGTTTTAGCAAGAAATGCAAATGAGTCTCATGTCTTTGCTTTCTGCCAAAAATTTGTTTCTATTTTAACATGCTTCTATGTCTATTAGGATTTGACAAAAGGCAATGATACATTAGTTCCAGAGTTTGATTATCAGCAAAAGAAACGCGTTGGCTATAAAAAAATGAGTGCTTCATCTGCGGTGGTAAGCTGAGCTAATTGTACATTTGAAGAAGTTCCGTCTTTATAATTTTTTTAACACCATTCGTTTCAGGTAATAGTTGATGGTACATATGCATTGCATGCAAAACTGCGGTCTTTACTGGATATTCGAGTAGCAGTGGTAATTTTTGTAGTACTTTAATTTATGGCTTTCATTATGCTATTAGTTGCACATAAGTTTCAAAATAATACAAAGCATATATTTTTTTATAAATCAGGTTGGCGGTGTTCATTTTAGCCTACTTTCTAAAGTTCGGTATGACATTGGAGATTCTTGTTCATTGGATTACCTAATAGATAGCATTTTTCCATTATTTAGGAAGCACATCGAGTCTGATCTTCATCATGCACAGGTTGGTTGTTTTCTTATTCTCATGCCCAAATTTCACAGCTAACACCTTTATTTCCTCTGCCTTCTTTTGGCAGATCAGAATTAACAACAGCTTTGTGTCATCATTTAGAGAGGCAATCTACAAGGTCAAATGCAGATGCAAGGTCTCTATCATCTATAATGTAGTACTGATGTCTGTCTTTTTGTATGTGAATTTTTTTTTGTCCACGTTTAAGTTTCCTTTCTCTCTGGTGCCCAGTTGTTCTTATTTGTCATCCTTTCCTTCCTTGTCTACTGGAAGTCTTTTAGCTGAATGTTCTTTCCATTGAAGTTGGTCTTCTTATTTAATGTGGAATCCTAGATATAGGTTTATTTTTGGACCTAGACTAGCTGAACCATCTAGTACAGCAGGTTTCATCCCTAAGATTCAGCATGCTCGAAAGCATGTGATTTACTTTACCGAACCAACTAAGAATTAGAAGAAAGCAATTTGCTGACTAAATGGCAATGCACCACTTCTTTAAACACACAAAAGCAAAGAAATCTACCATATATCAATAACAAAGAGAACAGTGGCAATCATGCATGAACTTATCATATTAATCTGTTTCACACAAATCATGTGCCTTTTCACCTCATAACCTTGCATCCTATTTGTTTTAGGGTACTGGGAAGGGAACCTTGTGAATTGGGCTGGCCCTTTTCCTTTGATTTTTATCTAGCTGGACCAATCAGGCTAGTGAATATTTGAATACGGGTTATTAAGAATAAGATATTGGTGGGGACTGGGGAACAAAGGTCTAATTTGAAGTTCATTTCCCTGGTAGTGTTTAATATAAAGTGAGAATGGATTATCGATGTTCTGCATGCCCTTTTACTGCTTATTCTTTGGCATTGCTTCTGGGTTTTGAGAGGAACTGTGTGATACATACTAGTTTTCTTGTGTGGCCTTTTCTTCTATTGTTCTTCTGTCTCATTGTAGTATAGTTTTTTCAAATATATTTGTTTGTAGTACTACCTCCGTTCCTTTTTACTTGTCGTTTTAGAAAAATATATTTGTTCCTTTTTACTTGTCGTTTTGGCAATTTAGGTTATATTTTGCCTATTATACCTTCTTTCCTATTTTATTTTATTGACTAAATTTTTTATAATTTTTTTGTTGAAGCAATATAATCTTTTTTTTGTATACAAATTTGTTTGTTTTTAAATAAAGTTTGTTACAATTATTTTGGAAATAGATAAAGTAGGAATTTATTGGTGGATTAAAAATATGATATATATTTTGAAAAAGGGCATAATAGGAAAATAAGATGGACAAATTGCCCCTCCTATTTTCGTCTTTTTTTCTAAAACGACAACTAAAAAGGAACGGAGGTAGTATTTTTTTATATAATTTTATTGTTTCGTTTTGGACTTTTTTGGGGCAAAACTTCAAGTCTTCAAGCTTTTTACTATATTTTAAATTTTGTGACAGTCTTCAGATGAACATCCAGGTTCTTCCTTGCAAGGAAATGAAGCTCAAACAGACAAGTTAGTATTTTGAACTTAGGAAGAAAATGAGGTTGGTGCTGACTAGAAAATTATAAATATCTTAACTAGAAAATTTGTTCTGCTTTCAGTTTTATCGAAATGTACCTTAGACCACCTTCGGCTAGTGAAGAAGCAGGGATAAATGATTGGATCAAAGTGCGGCAGTCTGGAATTAGGTACTATTTATCCCTTGGTGACCAGAGGATTGTTGACAAAAATTTCATCATCCGGCCGAAGGCTGAGTTTGAGGTACGAGTATTTTCAATTTAGTTTTGATATTCGTCTTTTTCTTTTTCTAATAGCAGAAAATGTTAAACAGCACGAGTGGGGTGTATCTCATATGTTCGGCCTTTAGTTGAAGGATATATAACCAAAAGACTATATCTTTCTTAACGTTTTAACTTTTTAACCTGCTGATTGCAACAAAACTATTTATTAGACAAGAAGGCGACATGTATGCTTTTGCCTCCTCCACGTTTAAATGAATTTCGGGGTCTGTAGAAGTTGTAAACGTGTCCCCAATCTTAATAGGTCCCACAAAAAAGTTTAGCGGTTGACTTGCCAATCATCATCCCTCTAGCTATAAGGCCAATAAGTTGAAGTTTTAAAGGCACGAGTTAGCGTCCTCCCTAGATTGGGTCAATCAATATGCAAATTTAGGTTAGCTTCATCTTTGGAATGAAATTAATGGTGTAATGGAAATTAATGGTGCAATGGTTAAGTTGTATATTGTATCTTATCTGTCATATATGAACTATCAAACTGTTTGACGGATGGTTACAATATTTCAATTTTGGGATAAATCCGGGAATACAGCCATGTGTTGTATTGACTTGGAATTTCTTGTGTCAATGGAAAAATTTAAGATATTCAAATATTCCTCTTTTGACTTGGAAGGGAGCTTCAACGAGTATAACTGGTATTGCTGAATAGGTAATAGAACTGGCCTTTGTCGACATATCAATTTGTTGTATTATGAAAATGGCTGCAGTTTGAATGAGGGGAACAAGAGAAACATCAATGTATACTATTGAAGTATGAGAGGTTATAATTTTTTTCAGGATGGTATAGACATGAATTCAAAAGTTTGAAATTCATAATTAAATGGTTTTCCCAAGTTTTCGGTCACATGTGTGTTTTTTTTTGTTATTAAGCTTAACTAAAATATGGTGTTTGTCTTAGTTCCTCTGTGTAGAAAAGACTTCTAATATTCCTGGGATTACCACTTTAATTTTCCTTCCTTTGAAGTTGTCCTGTTGTCCATTGAGATAAAATGAGTCCATTCTTCTCTTAGCAGATTTTGTTTGCCATTCATTATTATAGTGTTGGAACAGGTTGGGCGAATGACATTGGGTGGATTGCTGGCTCTTGGGTACATTGTTGTGGTTAGTTATAAACGAGCATCAACAACAGTCAATTATGGCAAGGTTTCAATGTCGTTTGAAACCATTGATGTTCTTGGTGAAACATTCATGGTCATGAGAGGAACCGATAGAAAGGTATAATATTTTTGATTATGACTCTAAATTATGTTCCTTTTCAAATCAAATCTTTTTTACTACACTTATTCTTCACTCTTAAGTGTCTCGTAATGTTGACTTTATGCAGATAGTGTTAATATTTAATAATGTTACATTATTAGTTAAAATATCTAAAAAAATCCAGAAATATATTTTACAGTATCTTAGAATATTTTAGAGTATATTTGATAGTCTCAGGAGTGATTTCCTTATTTTATCATATTTCCTGTTGTTTCCTTATTTGTTTAAGAGTCTACTTACTAATATAAATTGGTGTTAATGCTTTGTATTTTGTATATCTATTTAATATCTTTATTTTGAGTCTCGATCATTCTCTTTCTCATTAATTTATAATTTTAATATAGTACTTCCTTCAATCTCAAATATAAGCAACAATAAATTTATGTTTGGTATTGCTCCCGATCTGGGAGTTCCATGCACTTGGTTGTCTTTGTTGCAATTTTGAGGGTTGTTTTAGTGTTTGGGCACCTTCAGTGTTGCTGCTCTGAACAGTTAATTCTAAGTTTATTGTGCTTGGGTTTGTACTTCCTAATACATTCTTTATCAATTTTCATAGTCACGGGCTGTTTCAAATTTCTTTAGGTTTGAATTAGTGACTCTCTATTTAATATTAATACTGTCAGAATTTGTAACAGCACAAATTATATCTTTAATCTGAATATCATTAGTTAAGACAAAAAACTATATTGTGTTTTGCTCATTCAAGTTTTTTTTTGCTGCTGAATATTTTTCTCCCTTAGCAAATTCTTTATGAAAAGGTTCCCATCGTCCTTTTAGTATGCCTGTTTTATTTTCTCTCTTTTTTATAATAAATAAATAGTTTCTTTAGCTAGTGGTTTACTTATGCAAAGGACCGTGAAAAATTCTGCAGACTGTTGGAACAGAAGCATTGAGGATGGGTATCAACGGACCATGGATTACTAAATCATATCTGGAAATGATTCTTGAGAGGAAAGGTATGGATTTGGATGCATACTCCTCAGTCTTTTCTTATTCAATTAATTCAGTTATTTTTCCTGTTGTTTGATATTCTTCTTTCTTATATGTGGTGATGGGTGGTAGTACAATAGGATACATTTGTTTTTCAGATAAAATTTGGTCAATTAGTTTCAGTGATTTACACTGTCTAGAACAATTTATCATCAGGATAATGACTAGAACAATTTCAATTTGTTGCTGTGAGTTGTAATTTGTCAGTGAGCAGTGCAATTGTTTTGCTTGCAGGTGTACCCCGTCTTAGTACACCACCACTTGTGTCTAATACAACTGTAGCTGGCAGTAAAGAAACAGCAATAGTTGCACCAAAGCCAATTCGTGTTACCGCTAATCTTGTTACTGGGCTTGAGGATTTATCTCAGCCATGGACTCGATCCCCAACTAAATCAAAAGGAGAACCTTTTGTGGCTACATGGCATTTCACGTCTTCAGATTCCTCAGATCATGACAACACAGTCCTAGGTATTTTTCCATGAATTGGAGAACATGACCAAATGTTTATCTGATATTTTTGGTGATAATTTCCTGGATGTCTACATAAGATTTCCTTTGTATCGAGACTTCTCTCATGAAGCAACCACAGATCCCTCATCTTTCAGGGACACTGTTAAACTTGCTCCAATGCCTGATTCATATGACCTGGATAGGGGATTGCTCTTGGCAGTTCAAGCAATACAAGTAAGGAGGAGAAACTTGGAAATTTCTTTTCGACCTCAATTTTTGATGATTGCAATTCCATAAGGAATTTACATTTATTTTTTTATTGAGTGCCCGTTTGTTATAGCTTTTTTTAGAAAATAATCACTTATTTTTAAAAAATAATCACTTTTAAGAAAATAACATCTGTTTGTTATAGCTTTTCAAAATAATCAGAATCTAAAACTAATCTAAAAACTGCTAAAAATCTGAAGCTGATATTAGTAGCTTATTTTTATAGTTTTTTTTAGAGGAGAGAGAAAACTTGTGTCAAAAATTTTCGGACAAAAATATCCTTAAATTTATTCTAATATTCCAATAATATCCTATTTAGAATTTATAGGATTAGTTTGTTTTTTTTAGAATATAAGATTTAGAAATTTATTTTATTTTTAACTATATATATAAAATCATATGACCATAATGAAAAAAAAGAACTTGAGTATTTTTCATATATTTATTTTATGTGATATATTATATTTGAAAAATTGTACTTTATGGTAATTTTGTGATGCAAAATCACTTTTATATGATTGCATCCAAACAAGTTAAATATTATTTTTTTATAAAAAGTAATTTTTTTAATGGTAAACAAACACAAAATAGATTCTGATTTTTTGTAAAATCTATAAAAAATAATCTCTAAATTATTTAATGTCAAAATCACTTATTTTTTAATCTGTAACAAACGGGCCCTGAATTCTATCTGCTTATTTATCTTTGTTCCAGGCTTTGTTGGAGAATAAAGGTGTCCCAGTCATTGTTGGAATTGGTAATTGGACCTTTCCTCATACCTGCTCTTGCTTTTTGTGTGTTTCTCCATATTTACCATGCCGACTGCCTGCACATTGTTGTCTTACTCTGCCACACAGAACCATGTGTACAAGTAGCTGTATGTGTATCAGAAGACAAATCTAACAACAAATGAAATAACATTTTAGCTCAATTGGTTGGACATATTGCACGAAAGTGCAGGGATCCGGGTTCGAACCCGGATACACCCACTTATTCACCTTTAAGGGGTGAATTTCTAGCCACTAGACTACCTGACCAAAAAAATAAAAATAACATTCCACGATAAATTTCTAGAAAAATATATATATAAAAGGAGGCATTCCAGAAGGAGTGGGATATCATTTAAGGTAGAGGCCTTATAAATAGGTCAAGCATTTAGTTACTAAAATTGATAAGTAATTAATGAACAATTTAGGTAGCATATTAAGAATAATGAATCAAATTTTTATATAAGAGTGGGTTGAATTTTGTTTAACCAAATTATCTTCATTGCAAAACATACATATAATATCTATGGTTCTAAGAAATGACTGATCCATAGGAAAATTATGCTTTTCAGGTGGTCCAAGTGGGTGTGGGAAGACAAGTTTGGCTCATAAAATGGCAAATATAATTGGTTGTGAAATAGTTTCCCTAGAAAGTTACTACAAACAAGTTAAGGATTTTAAATACGATGACTTCAGCTCACTTGATTTAACTTTGCTATCAAAGGTAAGGTAATTGAATAGTTTGAATACAATTTATTCTGTTACCCTACCTATTTTTTTTTGTTTTTTACCATAAATTGATGTTTCACTTTCATATATATAGCAACCTAACTTCACAAGTACTTGAAACTATGGGGGTGTTTGTTTCAAGTCTATAAATAATGATAGGAATAGAGATACCCATGTTTGTTACAATGTTGATATCAAATTATTCTTAGGTATCAAGGTTCCTTGGAATAAAATAGCTTCTAATAACTTCTCTTATTCCCAAGGAAATGGGTGGGAAAGAAAAGTTCCCATGAATACGGGAATAAATTTTAAATAACTTCTAATAACTTCCCTTTTACACATGTTTACCAATAATTCTTAGGAATGTAATTAATATTAACCAAACATGATTTTTTAAAAATACACAGGATTAAAATTTCTATTATTATTATTTCCTGGGAATATTATTCATGGGAATAAAATTAACAACCTTGAAACAAACAAACCCTATGTGCGTAAATGGATTTGTTTTGCTTAGAATTTGAGCTTTAGGCCTATCTCAACCCCGCAAAACTGGCTTTCAATGCAAGGACTAGTCTTATAAGAACTACTTAGACCATATCTCCAGTTGACGTGGGAGTCTCAACATCCACTCACACTTAGAATTAGCTATCTGAAATGTGGATCAATGGGGTGGAATAACAAGGATCTCAGCACCCCTCACATTAAGGACTAGACATTTGAAGTGTGGATAAATGCATGGGAAATAACATGTATCTTGGCCCAATGATGGTTTTAGGATAAGCTCTAATACAATCTTAGAATTTGGGCTTTGGGTCTAACTCAATTCCATAAAACTGATTTCAAAGGTAAGGGTTGTTCAAACCTTATAAGCACTACTCATGCTATATCTCTAGTCAATGTGAACTCTCAATAATTTCTTTTGAGGAATGAACCTTTCTCATTATTTCTTGTGCTAAAATTTTTCTTGTCTTGGGAGATACTTATGTCTGACATTAAATAGAGATAAAACCAAAAATTTAATGTGTTTATATTTTATAAAGAGTGACACCCCTCACCTTACGTGAAAACATGTTTATAAGTGGGAGGCACCCCTCAGCCATACGTGAAAATGTGTTTATAAGTGAGATGCACCCCTCACCATACAAGCCCTTTTAACAACGGTTGAGTTAGATCTAACCCAAATTCTAAGATAATAGCAAAGCCTACCCTGGATCAGTTGGGTCACTTGCCCGCTATCAAGCCACTCTGATCACGCATCGGATGTCCACTCGTGGGCGTGAGAGGGTGTGTTGAGAGTCCTACATCGGAAGGTATATGGCCTCAAAATGTGTTTATACTTTGGGGGCATACCTCACCTCACAAGTCGGTTTAGTAAGAGTTGAGTTAGTCTCAACCCAAATTTGAAGAGTTTTCTTTATAATGATAATGCCGATTTAGTGCCATTAACCCGTCTATTTGCCATGATCGAAGTTTTTTGGACCCTTTCATTAATAATTTTGACGGCAAAGTTTAAAGTTAATGGCTTGTTTCAAAATTGTATCTTCAAACAGTTAAAATGACATTTGTTTTGTATTATTGCAAAGTTCTTCGATTAGTTGTTTTCACCATTTTTTCTCAATTAAGATGATGGTAATAATAACTATACTCACCTGAAAATAAAATGGATGACGATATTATCTCTGTTTACCCCAAAAAATGGGTTATTTCGTTGCTTTGAATGCTTGGTTAGTCAAATTGTCTGGATACATTTTTGGCATTGTACTTGTGGATTATTTAACATTCATCTTCTTGAGTCCTTGCAGAATATTGATGATATAAGAAATGGCCGAAGAACCAAAGTACCTATATTTGACTTGGAAAGTGGTGCTCGGAGTGGCTTCAAGGAACTTGAAGTTTCAGAAGATTGTGGAGTGGTCAGTCATTAAATTGGTTCGCCTGAAATTCGAGAGTTGTACACCATGTTTGACCTGTGCTTGTTTAAATTTACCATGCCAATGGCGTTCAGAATCATAAACACTGCTATATAGATTCAGTGGCACACTGAGGATATTAGCTGCAGTACAGTGTACTTGTTGAAATCCCAGGATGCACTGTGGAAGGGTACATAATGATCAATTGAGGAAAGAAATATATTGATCAATTTGTCCCTCAAAGGAACATTAGAGCATTTACACTTCACGTCCAAAAGTTGTCCATACCCACATTTTACCTGTTTCCTGTTTTGTCACTCGAGGATAACAGAAAGTGAAGAGCAGATATGCATATTAACAAAATTAAGTATCCTATGCATCTTAGTTCGTCTGTATGCATACTTCTTGATATAGTTGCAAGTCATGTTATGCTAGTTAGTTATTTTTCCTACATGTTCATTCTAGTTCTTGAGAGTTCATCTTCTGATTTTGACCAGATTATATTGGAAGGTGTCTATGCTTTGCATCCCGATATCCGAATATCACTTGACTTGTGGATTGCTGTTGTAAGAACGAATTACCAATCCATCTTTGAGGCCTATTATATTTCATAATTTATTTATATATTTATTTATAGCTGTGGCCTGTGGCTAAGAAAGCCTACTGAGGAACTTATTTTCTTATTTGAAACAGGTAGGAGGTGTTCATTCACATTTAATTTCACGAGTTCAAAGGGATAAGAGTAGAGTGGGGTGTTTTATTTCCCAAAATGAGATCATGATGACAGTGTTTCCAATGTTCCAGCAGCTTATTGAACCTCATCTTGTTCATGCACATGTTAGTGGGTTGCATGCTTTTCTGTACCTCCATTTTTAAAGCCGCCCGGGAAGTAATTGTTGCAATAGTTTTGATTATATTAGATTTTAGTCTGAACCATATGTAAACCAGAAGTTCTGCACATCTTTTCATTTTATAATGCTCTCTAAATACTGCACATTACAATAATGTTTAAATCTCGAATAATATTTGTTTGCAAAAGAAACTTGGTTTTTTTGTTGATTTTGATAGTCCATTCTTTGTCTCTCAGCTCTCACATAATCTTTAATAGAACTATAGAAGTACTGTCTTTGAATATTTGTTTTTATTTTGAGATAGTGGATACTTTCAGAGAATTGATGGGTATCTGATATATCACCGTTTAATATTGAACTGCAGCTTAAAATTCGAAACGACTTTGACCCTGTGCTTTCTCCTGAGAGTTCACTGTTTGTATTGAAAAGTAACAAAAAAGTAAGGGGTTTATCTATCTATAAATCACAATATATGACCAGGTTTTGTTCAACTTTTTTACTGAAGATAGCAATAAATTACAGGTAGCTTATCAAGATATTCTAGCAATTCTTGATCCAGCAAAATTTTGCAGTTCAGTGCAGAAATTTATTGATATTTACATGAGGCTTCCTGGGATCCCTTCTAATGGTCAACTTTCAGATAGTGATTGTATTCGGGTCAGAATATGTGAAGGCAGATTTGCATTACTGATACGTGAGGTTGGAATTATTTTTCTTTTTTCCCCATCATTTACTTGCATATATATCTTCATACATGTATAGGTGCTGGATCAGTTTCTATTTTATTTTAATTTTTAAATTTCATTTCATATTACCTTGTACTAGCCTATCAGAGAAGGAAACTTCATCATTCAGCCTAAAGTGGATTTTGATATTAGCATTACTACGGTTGCTGGTCTTCTTAACCTTGGGTAAGCAACATTTCAGTACGCAAAGATAATCACCCCCATTTCAGTACATAAAGACTATGTTTTATGGATTATGATGTGGTGTTTGATATTTTTTTCCTTATATTCTAACATATGGGTGTGTTGTATTTGACAAAATGATTGACACCTCTTGCAGATTTCTTTCTTTCGTTTTTTTCTTCCAATTTGTCCAACAGTTGGTGCATTTACATATTACTGTTATTGATTGGTAGCACTTATATGTCAGGTATCAAGCAGTTGCTTATATTGAAGCGTCTGCATTCATCTATCAGGATGGAAAGGTCACATGATTTATCTTACGATTTACATTTGACTGAAAATAGATGTTTCCAGTAATTAGCTTAAAAAATTACAGGCTGAAATGAATTCATTCCTGTTTCTCCTAGTTCCCCCCTCCCCTAAAGCTAACTTAGCTGATAGCCCCATGGTGATTAATTTTGGTTTTAGCAACTGAGTTTTTTAATCGGTTATGTGTTTCTGAAATCACTCTTTTATAACAAAACTGGGCTTTGTTGTAAATCTATGCTATATCATTGATAAATGAGAGTTTTAGGGAGTGAGAAGAAAAATGGAAAATAACGGTGAGATGCAAGATACAGTGGATATTCTCTTACTAATTACTCAGAATGGTGGAATGGTTATACCATTTAAACTTGTATTTATAGATTATACAAGCTTAGGCTGAGCAATGATCCTCGGTCCCTTCTTTTTGGGACACAACAAATATCGATTACTTTAGACTTTCCTAATCGCTCAAGTGTAATACTATTCACCATGCTCATACTAGTTCTTGGTGAGAGTGTGTGTGGATTTTGATGTAAAACTTCCCCCAGTGTGGCTTATTTTGTAAAGAAGCATTCTGATTGCATCTGGTTGATTGAGCATAACAGCTCATTTGCAAGTACAAAAATCACTTTTTGGCTCGTTATGTAGTTGAACCAGTGCAGTACCTTAATTTCCTTTCATTACCCTACGCAAATTTGTTGCACATGCATATGCATATTGGAATAATTGAATCATGTTATTGGTCTGCTGGAAGGTTATTATTTCATTTATTTGACATAATCACGTCTGAGCTTATTTATGGTTAATCAGTTTCTAACTTGCCACTGAAGTTTTATTCTTTTTTCTTTTTCCGATTTTGCTGCGGTAGATTCTAATTGAGGTTGATCACCTGCAAGATGTCCCTGGTCAATACATTCAGATAAAAGGAGTTTCTAAAGATGCTGTGGCAGCAGCCGGTTCAATGCTTAAATTGGATGGCTCGTATACTACTAAGGTATTGGCATTGTTGTTTGATATAGTTCCCTTCTTTTCTAATCAATCATGTCTGTTGTGAACTAGTGATGTCCGTTTGGTGGTTAATTTATTATCAATCTTCTGTTTTTCGATAGAGTTACCTTGAAATAGTTTTGGAAAGACTACCAACAATAGAGAAAACTTCTGGTGGGATTAACTTTCAGCAATCAACAAGGCTGCTAGAGATTGTGGACTTTATTCAATCTCAGGTACCCTTTACTGCTCGGACAAAATTTAGTCTATTTATTTGGGCCTTCATCAAATACTCTATCCGAGTGTTTAGTAAATGAGGCAAAGAGATTGTGAATAATATTTTCTTTTTTGTTCATAATGATGTGTCCAGGATATGTTTAGTTTATGAGTGAATCAGTGTGCTAATCTGATGTTATAAAATGAGGATGCTTGATATTTCACTGTATATCTTATCCTTATATATAGTAGTGAAATATCAAGAATATGATATACAGGTCATGTTAATTTCTCCTTAATTTCTCTTGGCTTCACTAACAAGGCTGCTAGAGATTGTGAATAATATTTTCTTTTTTGTTCATAATGATGTGTCTGGGATATGTTTAGTTTATGAGTGAACCAGTGTGCTAATCCGATATTATAAAATGAGGGTGCTTGATATTTCACTGTATATCATATCCTTAAATATAATAGTGAAGCCAAGAGAAATTAACATGACCTGATATTTTAAGGAGAAATTAAGTAAGGACAAAAATTAAGTAAAGTCACTAATGCAAACAGGTGTCAGGCTGCCAGCACATTCGCGATGTGTTCGTGAGGATATTTTCACTATAACAAGCATTCCCTTTTTTTGTTGGAACAGGGATGTAGCTCTTCTTCAGAATCGTCGTCAAGTAGGGTAGTCTCTCCGATTGAGGGCATTATTGAGGAGATGCAATCAAAGATTAGAAGACTTGAAAGATGGCTTGCTATAAATACGGTACTTGCAAAACCCTGTTCCCCCAAATGATTGCTGACTTTGAATTGACTGCATCTCTTGTTTTTATTTATTTTTATTGTTTATTTGATTCCTTGGGCAGGTTCTCTGGACATTTCTAATGTCGGCCATTGTTGGTTATTCACTTTATCAAAGGAGGCGTCTATGATGGTCTTCGGGATTATGTGTTGGTTCTTCTCTTAAATACCTTCTTATACAGGGCTCGAGTTTTCAAGTGGTGAGTCCATATAGGTTAACTACAGTAACTAATTTCTTGGGTCTAGGTTACATTTAGATCGGGCATTGTGGTTCGTCAATCTCAAAGATATATTGAAGTATTGACCAATTCACGTGTAAATAATTTGATGATAATTTGAGGACGAAAACATGGTATGATGGGCTCATGGCTCACTTTACCGCTAAACTATTGCTGAACATCTAGAGACAAAACCTAGCAAGAAAGTTACTGGTAGCAATTTTCATCCAACTGCTGCAATGCAGCATCAAAAACTCGAAGTTGCTTTATGTTTTTATGGCTGAATAAATATTGTCTTAAAAAATAGATATGCGTATTCTTTTTTAAATAAGTAGTGGAAATTCTAGGCTATTTTATTTATTTATTTATTTATCGTGGAATAAATTCTGAACCAGTTAAAATTTTCGTTATTATCCTGAAGTTTTGGATAGGATGATTAGTCACATTATCAAGTTAGGATCCTCTCAATTTTTTTTTAAAAATGGAAAATTTGGAGAGATATAGACACAAACTTTGTTTAAATACTTAAAAATAAATATTTAATGATGGTGGGACTAACTTGGTGGTGGAACCCACTTTCTATTTCTTTTGAGAAATGGAGAGGTTCCTTATTTCACATTATCAAGCTGCCAATAGTTTTGTAACAAAATTTTTTTTATGTTTAATAAGAGTCTGTTTATTACATATTAAAAAATAAGTGAAAACAAGTGCTAACAAATTTCAGAAAAAATATCCTTAAGTTTATTCTAATACTAGTATGTTAGCCTATGCCGTGCACGGGATTATTTTCTTTTTAATATTATTTATTAATTCATTTTAAATTATTATTTTAAATTTATTTTAATATTTAATAGTGAATTTGAGATATTTTTTTGGTAAACCAAAGGTATCCTTCGCACGCAACTGCAGAGATTAATCTACTCGAGATGACTGGAATCCATTTAAGGGGTTGACATCATCTAACAAATGTTTCTCCATACGCACCGGCTAGGGATCAAATTCGGGACAAAATGGTTAAGAAACTCAAATATCTACCACTTGTACCACACTATATTGGTGTGAATTTGAGATATTATATTTTATGAGTTATTTAAATATATATTGTTAAAGTAAATATATTATTTTGACAGAAATTTAGAATAAATATATTCAGAATCGTATAAATGACATTGAATAAAAATAAAAGTTATATTAAAAAAATATTATTTACAAAGTTTTTTTTTTGACAAAATATTATTTACAAAGTTAAAAGTTGAATGTTAATAAAACAATTTTGAATATTTAGAATTCTTAATATGACAAAACTTTGTCCCCGTAACATAACTCAGGTGGTATGAGCTAAGGGACGTATGGGTTGGAGAGGTCCAGGGATCAATTTCTAGGGGAGCAATTCATCTTTCCGATCTACCAAAAAAAATATATCACAAAACTCCCACATTGTGATATATTTTTGGTCCCTATAAATATTCTCATAATTTATCTTTTTATGGTTAAATATGATTTTGGTCCCTATAAATATACCAAATTTTGGTTTTAGTCCCTCTAAAAAATTTCTTCGACTTTTAGTCCCTATAAAATTTTTCATCTTCACTTTTGATCCCTCATATTAAGTAAACTCATAATAGAATTCATATTTTTGAATAAAAAGTTTGCAGAAAAGTTTTTAAAATTATAATGATCTCTCTAAAAAAAAATTATAATTTTTTAACAATATAGGAATTAAATATGAATTTCTAAAATTTTTGTGGTTTAAAATTCGTATTTAATTTATGTTTGGTTAAAAAATTCCAATTTATTTAGGGAGAAATTATCGTAATATTTTTGACATTTGTGCACAACTTCATTAAAAAAATAGAAAGGCTATATATGAGTTGATTCAAAAATTGGGACTCAAAGTGAAGATGAAAAATTTTATAGGGACTAAAAGTCGAAGAAAAATTTAATAAGGACTAAAACCAAAATTTGATATATTTATAGGGACCAAAAATATATTTAACCCAAAAAAAATATCTAAAAAAAATATATAAAAAAATCTTAGAGAAACTCTAATTGAATGACACATAAGCAAATTTTCTTGAGAATGCATTAGAGAGCTTCGTGGAACTATCGTAATGTATATAATAGAGATAAGAACCTCTCGCACAAAATAAGGATAAAAAATCATGATAGAAAATATTTGAGAGACCCTAACCTGCTGAAAATTGTTTTAGGGACTAAAAATGAAATTTTGTATATTTATAGGGACTGCAAAGATATTTATTCCCAAAAAATAATCTAGAAAAAAACATTCTAAGAATGCAACTGAATTACCCTAAAAAATGAAATTTTGTATATCTATAGGGTTGCAAAGGTATTTATTTCCAAAAAAAACATCTAAAAAACAACATGCTAAGAGTACAACTGAATTACGCTAAAAAAAATATCTAAAAAAAATATTAAAAAAAATCTCAGAGAAGCTATAATTGAATGACACATAAGCAAATTTTCTTGAGAATGCATGAGAGAGCTCCGTGGAACTATCGTAATGCATATAATAATAATAGAGATTTCAATAATTTTTAAAATGGTAAACAAACATAAAATATCTTTTTTTTTTGTGAAATCTGTAAAAAATAATTTTTAAATTATTTAAAGTCAAAATCACTTATTTTGTAATTTGTAACAAACAGCTCTTAGACATATTGCACGAAAGTGCATGGATCGAAGTTCGAATCTGGTATGCCCACTTATTCATCTTTATGGGGTGAATTTCTAGCCACTTAGCTACCTGACCAAAAAAAACAAACAGCTCTTAGAAAATATTCTTTAGAGATTTTATAAAAAAGTAGAAGCTATTTTGTGTTTCTTTACTTTTATAAAAAAATTACTTAAAGATAGGTCAACAAGGATATTATTGGAATATTATAATAAATTTAATGATATTTTTGCTTGAAATTTTTTGACACTTGTTTTCTTCTTTTTCCAAAATAACTCTATGAAAAACAAGTACACTAATATCAACTTTTCATTTTTAACAGTTTTTAGATTATTTTCTAATTCTGATTATTTTTAAAAGCTATAACAAATTGATATTATTTTTATTAAAGTGATTATTTTTTAAAAAAAAAATTATAACAAACAAGCACTAAAATTCTTTATACTACTTCCATTCCTTTTTACTTGTCGCTTTAGAAAAAAATATTTGTTCCTATTTTCTTGTCGTTTTGGCAATTTTGATTATATTTTGCCTATTATACCCTCTTTCCTATTTTATTTTATTGACTAAATTTTGTATAATTTTTTTGTTGTTGAAACAATATAATCTCTTTATTATATACAAATTTTTATTTTTAAATAAAGTTTGTTACAATTTATTAAGAATAGATAATGTTTGTGAAAAAATAGAAAATTACTGGTGGATTAAAAATATGATATATATTTAAAAAAAGACAATAGAAAAATAAAGACACTCTCCTATTTTGGTCTTTTTTTCTAAAACGACAAGTAAAAAGGAATGGAGGAAGTATTATTGTAGTTTAAATGTATTTTGGTTCTCCAATTTATAAAATCAACTTTTTGGTTCTCCTATCTCTATCTCTATATAATATATTTACGGATGTCTCTCTCCTGGTCGTAATCTTATGTGGCAAACTATCAAGTACCCATATACCTATGTGGCAAACTATGAGACTATCTACATAACAAACAAATTATTCCTTAATGTATCACTTTTCGATTCCCACTCAAGACATTTTTTCAATTATGAAACATTTTATTTTACTTTTTAGAGTTCCTTGATGTACCACTCTTTGATTCCCGCTCATGACACTTTTTTAATTATGCTACAATTTATTTTATTTTATTTTTTAGAATTTCTTAATGTATCATTTTTTGATTTTCACTAATAACACATTTTTAATTATGAGACATTTTTTAAAAGATACTTTTGAAATACATATTATATATAACTAAGATTAATAGTCACTTATAGACAAAAACAAACAAAAATTTTGGATAAAGATAAGTAAATCAAGCCAATTTCTAACAAATAACAATAATTTTTTAAGATTAATACTTTTAAAGAATTTTTTTCTTAATAACGTTTCCATAACTTTTTTTTTAATCAACGTAACTAATGATATATCATAAAAAAATTAATTGATTCAAATGTTGAAATACTATTATATAAATATAAGTACCCAAACAATTATATGTATCTATTTTTTAAAAATAAAGTTGTATGAATTCATAGATACTATTACATAAATATTATTATGATAAAAAAATTCATAATTTCTCAAATAAAAGTATATTTTATAAATTTAATTTTTAACTTTTATTTACATGCAAAACTTAACTCATTTCTATCGATCATTTTTTGTATTACTAAGTTGTATCAAATATAAATCATACTTATTATTTATGTTTTATTTGTATTTTATTAAGAACATATTTTTATTCCTATATTAATAGAATAAACCCATTTTTTGTAATTTTTATCATTACTTATATTTACACTTATATTAATATCAGTGCATGTCTTTATAATTTACACGGGATCAATATTAATAATCATATATTAATGCAAGAGCTTATTTTTTTTATTTAAAAAATGAGACTTTATATTCACATATCAAAACAAGGTCCTATATTTTTTTAAATTGCTACGGCGATGGGAGAAAAAATATCACATTGTTGAGAACGAAAAGTGGGAGATCATTCTCCAGCTATGAATTATATTTACACTCATGTTAATATGAGTGTATTTTTATTTTGTAATTTATACAAGACAATATTTATACTTATATATTAAAACAGATCCTATTATTTTTGTAATTTTTATAGGGACAAAAAGATAATACCATACTATTGAGAAAGGGGAGTGGAATATCATTCTCCACCATGTTCTATCCATTTAAAATCCCTAAATATATAATTATTTTTTATAATTAAATAATATAAATATTAAATCAATTTCATAAGTAATTAGAAAAACATAAATTATATGACAAAAAATTCATTAATTAAAAATAAGATATAAAAAATTAAATTAAATTACAAAAAATAATGTTTAAACTAATCTACTTTAACATTAGTTATATATATTAATATAATTTTGAATTTTAACCCGTACATTTGTATGTACAGGTTAGTTATACTAGTTATTTAAAACAACACAATTTGTTGGTCTCACCAATTTTAATTATAATTATGTTTTATTCTCATCTCATTTATGACATGGCGTTGATGTGTCTATAGTGATTTGGAAAAAAAATTTAACATGTCATTTTACTAAATTACAGGTAATTAAGTAAATATTGAATTTTATTATTTTCAAATAAAATTGATGGTAAAAAAATCATTCAAACAACCCTAATTAAGTAACCCATTGATTTGTCATCTTTATCTTCATCGCCATTGTGATTTTTTTTTTGGATCTATGTATGGTTTTGTTGCTCTGTCGAGATTTTCTGCCTGAAACTATTGGTTGTTGCTTCACTGGTCGTCCTGGTTTGTTGTGCTTGTTCGTAATTTCCCCAGATTCCCTTGCACAATATCAGGTTGTGTGTTTCTAGACTATAAATTGGTTGTCGTAGGATAAAATTAATATTTCGGTGAAAGATCGATCTTAATGAAGACAAATTAATTGTTTTTTATTTTCAAGGTTGGCGGAGAATTGTTTTAAGAGGAAAACACATGGTTATGTAGTTTGGTTAATGTAGTGAAGGAAAAGATTTTTTTTAGTTTATTTTAACATTTTAAACAAGAAGATTAATTATAATAAATAAATTTATTTATTTTAATTCAATGTCAACTCAACGCTACACAACTATACCAAAAAAAAAAAACTCAACGCCACATCATTAAAATAGAAGGGACTAAAAGTTTTTGTCAACTTTTATAATAAGAGGACCATAAAGTTAGTTGTATAAATTGGGGGACCAAAAACATATTAAGTCTATTATTTTTAAATTGGTTTTAAAAAGTCAATATCTGATTATGTTTATCCTTTAATCAAAAAAATATTATGGTAAGAAGATATTTACTTTTTATTTGATATCTAGAAGAGATTTTTGTGTCACAGAATAAAAATAAGTGATTTTGACATTTAGCAATATAGAGATTTTGAGGTTGTTTGTTACAATTTTTGTTTTAAGAATAAATTGTTTATAAGAATATTGTATCTGTTTTGTTACAATTTTCAGCAAAAGTTTTTTTCAAAAGTAAAACTTCTAAAAAAATGTAAATATAAAAAAAAATCAATTTTTTTTCTCCATGACCCGTTAAAAGTAGCTTTTTCTAAAAAAAAAAATTTAGATGAAAGAAATAAGTGTTGAAAGATGGAGATGATTTTGTAATAAAATACCATTTTTACATATATAGTTGATAGTATTTTTTTAGTATATCGGAAAGATAAAATGCTCTTCCATACATTGATCCCAGAATTTCCCTTATCCAACCAATATGTACCTCATTTCTTATCACTTGAGCATTTCTATGGTAAAGAAGCTAAAAAAATAAAAAAAATAAAAAAATTATTCACGAAGGAAGAAAGTATCTCTAGTTTGTTTCAATACAACTATATAAAATTAAATTTATTCAAAAAATATCATATTTTGACATTTAGAGGAGAAAAATAAGTGTTAAAAGATGGAGATAATTATGTAATAAAATATCATTTTTACATATATAGTTGATATTTATATATTAACTAGTTATCATGACCCTAATCTAAAAGCTAATCTTGACTTTTTAGTTAAAGCTATTTTTTAAAAGAAAGTTATAACAAACATTTGCAAAGCTCTTAACAATGATTTTCTTTTAAGTAATTTTTTTAAAAGATATAATAAACGACGTCTTTAGGTACTTTTCATATGATTTTTAACATAACAAATTATAATCTCTTTTAATTCATAATTATCTCAAAGTTTGTTATAACCATACAAATTACAAAGTGAATTTATGTTAAAAATCATACGAAAAATACCTAAAAAAAATACTAAATTTTTTTCTTAGAATATACACCAACCTCTCCTAATTTTTTTTTGACACAAACCTCCGCTAAAATTTTAAATGGCTCATGGAGGGTATATGAAATTTCTTCTAATCTAAAACTATCCCGGGAAAAATTATAACTTCTTTTTTTGTCAATATTTTTTGTGGTTAAAAATTTATCTCTTTAATATAAAAAAAAAAAAAAAGATGTATCAGAATTTAAATATGAGAGATTATAGATCGAAGAAAACCTAAGCTCACCTCTACTTAGAGAATGAATGAGATGGCGCAAAAAGATCAAATGTAAGAGAATGGACGAGAGTGAGAAATAGAAACATAAAATTATGACACCAAATAAATATACATATCCAAAACAATTTAAATCGTGATTAAACAATCGCATATAGTATCCATAACAATTTAACACAGAATTAGACAAATCTACATTGCACTAGAAAGTCAGAGGGTCGATATCCGATGGAACAACAACTCAGAATGATGAAAATATGAAAAATAGTATTATCTGTAAACCCCCAAAAATGGAAATGCTTCAAAGGTAAGCACTAATAATATTTATAAAGATGTTTAGCTAGCAATAAATATTTCTATATTTGATAGTAATATTGAAGCCTTAACTTTCCAAATTCTTCAGACTTCACGAAGTAAGCAGCAGCTACTGCAAGTAGGATGATAAATATTGCAAACCAGAAGCTTAGCCTTCCTGAAAACAAGAAAAAACAGAAATAATGAGTCGTGTGCGATGTATCATTTGAATAACCATTTGGAAAATTATATATTTACTGAACTATGTATCCTTAATTTCATTGATAGTTTCTTGTTTTATTTATTTAATACTATCATGTTAGGTTACTAATTTTCCCAGATGTTTAAGCCAACAGAAAAGTTGCCTCATTTCATATAATTTTCCCATAGTCCAAAGGGTATGCATATCAATGTTGTGTCGCCTAGGTCTATGAATGTAGTTTTTCAAAGATTAGGTTTCGCTATACAAAAAGGTTTAGCGGCACAGCTTGTTGCCCGTCTACCTTTTATTCACGTGTAATTATTTTATATATATAAATTATTTCCTATATATAACTTGAAATTTTCAGGCTGGCCACAACACAAGTAGACACAAAAATGCTTTAAATAAGTAAAAATAGTATAAATTTTATTCATAGTACATACACTATTGACTATTGCACACATCCATTGCAAGCAAAATGTTTGGTCATTCAACAAAATGTTTCGGCACTAAAATTCCATGTTTATTAAATCAACAGACCGATAGGCAAAAAGGATGACACCAATTATTATGAGCTATGCAAAACATTTATAAATCTGTAAATCAAGAACTATGTCATAGGTCAACAAAGCATGAAATATGTACATACCGTTTTTCTTCTCTTCAATTACTGTTACCCTTGCACTTGAATCCAATGATACAGAAGCCAATGCCCTGAATACACAACAATAAATTCTGACTAAAATACCTTCAAACAGGGCATTAACAGTAAATTTTGGTAGGAAAAAAAAATCACTCCAAACCTTGAATCAGGGGAAAATGCTAAAGCAGTAATTATGCCAAGGTGAGCTTTTTTTATCTTTGTATGAATATGCATATCTCTTATTTCTAAATGTTATTAGGTTTGCAACAACTTAACCCTATTATTTTCCCTCCTAAACACTCCACTAATTACTTCATTAAACTTTTGCTTTTTTTTTGGTAGAAAAAATATAAAAAAATAAAATAAAGAAACTTGGTAAAACTTGCTAAGAAAGCATTGTCCACCTAAGAAAAATAAAAGGCGGTTAGTTCTTTCTTAAATGAATTGTATGGAAAATGAAATGAAAATAATCTTGCTACAATTACACCAAATAAATGAAGAAACATAAAAATTTATTGACTCTTTCAAATCCACCGCACAAATCTAATTTGCATATTGTTTTTGTGAGTTTTTGGCTTACATTTACTATTATATAAGGCTACTAATGCATCTTATTGTATGTTTGCATATATAAAACCAAAAGAAAATAACATGTTCAATTATCTCACAAATCTGAAGCAAATATTTAAAAAGATGAATGTTAAATTGAAGTACTGCTTAAAGGATGACATCAAAAGAAAAAAATGGTGATTTTACATGATAATTTTATATTAATAATCAAAGAAAATGATAAAGACACTTTTTAAACTTTAAATGTAGCACATGAAGAAGCTTTTTGTAATGTATTAACTTAATAATTATTTGAAGTTTTCATCATTCTTTTTAATATTATCGTTTAATTTTATGTATTCACGTTGAATGCTATAATTTTGTCACATAAATTTTAATGTAAACATCTTTCAAATAACTCTGACAAATTCAGTTTTATGTGGCACCTTGATCAATTTATGTGATATGCATTTTGACACAAAATAGAGACAAATTTGAAATGCAAAAAAACTCACAAAAGTAATAGTTATCAAGTTATGTGTGATTATAATGTCAAAAAAAATATGAATAGAATGAAAGACAATGTAATTGACTAATTGTGTACTGGCCTCTTTTATAAGCAAATCTTTCAATTTGCACAAATATTAAGAAGTCTAATTGACTAATTGTGTACCGGCCTCTTTTATAAGCAAATCTTTCAATTTGCACAAATATTAAGAAGTCTAATTGAGTTGTATGGACTAAAATAACCCCGATTACTATTTTAAATTTTAGGAACAACCGTGAACCGTTATTCCCAATGGTTTTATCATTACTGCGTAACTCTTACCAAAATCAGAGCGAGTAATATGATCCGCTTAAATTGAGGCTTAATTTTTTTATTATTTTTTTTATCAATATTCTATTACTATTTTGTAAATCATATATGAAATAATTTTTCGATAATTATACCAGCTTATAAAACCCGTGCAACGCACGGATAAAAGTCTAGTTTGTTGAATTTACAATTAAAATCTCTCCAGAAGGTGTTCCGCTGCATGTCAACCCACCAAAACAATAGATGTAAGTTTTGGTAAAAATGTACCAATGAGGTCTGAAGGTAAAGCACAAAAGTTTACCCACCACTTGCTTCCAGGTAGCTTAAGAAAAAGACAAGGATGCCATCTTAAGTACCAGAAGTATAGAGAATAAATATGTACCATGCCAGAAATTTTCCATCAGGTGAAACATTGAATGCAGATATTACATCCCGCGAAATATTGTTAGAACTAATCCGTTCCCATGTTTGCGTATTCCAGGTCACGATGCTTCCACCTTTTTCTATACAAAATAAAATACTGTCAGTTAAGTAAAGATACAAAAAAGTAGATCATTTTTTCTGCAAAATATATACCTGTCCCGGCAACAATATATAGCACTCGAGTCCCGTCATTTGTTTGAGAAAATCTGCAAGAGCTAAAAATTTCACGCTGTATGAAATTCAACAAAATATGATTAGTACTACATACAATACAGAATTAATGACAAAGCAATCACCAACACAAAAAACACGGGAATCATATTTAGGCACCATATATTCCCTTGTTCGACCATGGCAGTTAGAATCTTTTTCAACTAGATGTTAGTTTTTTTTTTTTGACAAAAAACTAGATGTTAATTGTTAAATGTTAGATTTTACTTTATTAAGTATTATGACAATTAGAATTAATCTCTAGTTAAGATGCATATAAGATACTTCCCAATACTTCAGCATGATTATGTTTGGAACGTAATCCGAATATATATAATTGATGAACATGGTAAAAAAATGCTTCAAACAATAGTTATGGGCTTTTAGATTTACTCTTAGAATATACAGTATGTTGTTGGCTTTAAAATATTAGACACTAGCCTCCTATTCCCTTTATATGGCCCATCAAAACCAGTAAACCAACTCAACTTTTATCTTTTTAGGCTACTTTAGGATATTATCACAAAACTATCAATTTTTCAGAACCAGAGTAGACCAGCTAATTTAATCAGTTGAACTGGGAATCTGCCCCCATGCTGGTCTGACCAATTAGTAACAATCGGCATTACTTACAATCATGCAGAACTAGTCAACTTTAGTGCAAACAGGGTGGTTGCCAATGCAGGTCTGACGGCTCAAGTGTGTAGACCACTAAGCCAACATGCCATACACTATAAATAACTGTTTTATAGACTTTTTTCCCCATAATACTTTTTAGTCATTTATCTATGAAAGAACATGTAGGTACTGGATAATAATTTACACCAGAAAATATAAAGCAAATGGACATTATCATTATAAAGTTTCTACTAAATAAACCTAATATAAATTAGATTAGTTAATTATTCAATTTATACATATACAATTTATGTCAATGTTGATTGAGTGGAATTCATGACCAGCCAAATTTCAAGTAATTAATCTTCGAGGAAAAGAAATTTTCAAAAATGAATACAGAACCATCAAATCAAAATAACTTTCTCCACTAGTGAGGTTTTAATCAGTTACTCACATTTTCATTTGCTAGAGTAGCCAAGACTATTGCTGAAGAAACGTCCCAAACCCTGCAAGGGCCACCACCTCCCAAAGAGACAATCAACTTGCCATCGAAACTGAAAGACAGGCAAAACCAGACTAAGACAAAATCCATCCGAATTCAGAAATAACAAGATTTACAGAGCCTCTCTATCCCATCTCTTATCCCTTCTCAACTTTTTCTTATTTTCCTTGTGATATAGAGTCAAATAGTATCAATTAAGTGAAATGATTATGCTGATATGTGCATCAACCTGAAATGCAAGTCCTTCACAGTAGAATGAGCATTAGACTCATTGAGAATATTTTCCATGCTAGGCCACTTGAAAATCCTTAGACTGCCATCCTGTACTGCACAAAAATACAATATCATATGGCACGCCAATCCTTCAAAATAGAAAATATCTACAACTTTATGTTTGTTGGTAAGAAGAAAACTGTAATTTGGAAGCATCAAATGATGCAAAATGGAACAGCAACATAAAAGGTTACATATTGAGTTTTTTACAGCTTTTGAAGCTACAAGTTACAACTTAATTTGCCTGTAGCCAGTTGCCACCCATTTAGTCTGGATCTTCCGAAAATACAAATCAATTATCTATTGACAGCAATGTTTTCAGTTTTTTTTTAAATGGCTGAAGTTAGAAATTACTTGTTGATGTTAGTATTTTTTCCCCTTCACCAGGACTTGAACCCTTTAGGCTTTAGCTCAGGTTTATGTTAACAGATACAAGGAATATATTTGACCTATGGACAAACAAATGGTTTTTACAACAGCAACCAAAGCCATTTCCCACTAGGCTGGCTAGAGGTCAAACAAATGGTTACATGGTTACACCTATGACAAATGAACTGGGCTTACCATTATAACCTGGATTAACTTTTCAAATACTAAAGTAATGCTCAAATAATTCTTCTATTAAGTGCATATTATATCGACCTCGTGATACCTACCTACTTATATCAAATTCTTCTAACTGAAGATACTGCATTCGTAATGGTTTGTACGAAAGAAAGAAACGTCAGTTTGGATCTTAATCTCTACATAAAACATTCCTTAGTTGAACTAAGGGTATAATAATAATTAATGAGTGAAAATAATTTCCAGAAATCATCATTTTACTTCTTTTACTAAAAACTGTCATCCGTTTCTCTTCATTTATTTATATATAAATGTAGAGGAAGATAATACCTCTCCACCAGCAGCTAGTATAGTACCATCATTGTTGAATGCCAATGCTAATTGTAGTCCAACATTATCCAACTCGGTGAGCACTTTCTCTGACACCTTCAGACCCAACTTGTGAATTTCAGAAGTCTTGTTTTGATCCCAGTCAAACCATCTGCATGTGCAAGGCATAATATATTATCAATCATGATGTTCAATAGTTAGTTGTAAGTTGTAACAGTGCAAAAGAATATCGAAGTCTTTTGTTGGTCTAAAGTATCAATACAATATTATGGTTTCTTATTGTATTTCCTCCTGCAATGCAGTGAACCCATACTTTCATTTAGTTAGTGGCAGCACTAAAACATGTTATGGGAATTTACAATGGCATACACCATTTATCCAGCTGCCGACCCTCTAAAAACAGTTGACAAGGGAAAAAAAGAAGTAAAAAGCACCGTTTTTCCAGATATTTTTTGCGAACTGAAAACACTGCTTATATTGCTCTAAATTAAATGAAATTCTTCAACAGTGAAACGGCATTTTATATATAAACACTGAATGCTTAAACCTATTTATAGTTGGGATTTATTTCCAATCATTTAATTAGATTAGATTGCTGATAACTGCTTTCCTGAAAATTTCTGCTTACTGATTTGTCAATTCAATTTCTTACTAATGCTAGCTACATCAAAATCTAGTTATCAAACATCTTCTTACATCGCACTTTATGGCTGAAATTACTAAAATACCATGCAGTCTATTTGGTTTATCATTTCCAATTCAATCTTCTATCCTAAAGTAAAGGGTAGAAATAACATTTTTGAGTAAAAACTTCTAGAGATAGAATTGTAGAACTAAGTGATTGAATTACTTCAATCCATGTGCAGGCAATAAAGTATAATTAAAATGTTTAAATGGCCATTGAAAAATATCTCCTAATTGAAGTCCACCCCAGCCTAGTAAGAAGGCTACATTCTGGATATATAGACTACATTTTGGATATATAATCAAGCTATATAGACCTCATGCAGTTCCTCGACATACTAGACAGCTAATAATACTTCTGGGATTTTATTTCGCTATGTTGGATCATAAATCATACAAATCTAAAACCTTTGAATTCATGAACTGACTTTTCGCGATGTTTCTAATAACTTGGTTGAGTTGGTGATAAAAGGAAATGCATTGCAACACGATAAAATTCACATCCAAGCATGGTTGACAACTGACAAGTATGCACAAACTAGTCTGGTTTCATTCATTCAAAATAAGCAGCACTAAAATTGAACGAAGAAATGAACTCTAGCCAAATTTATTTCTTACTAATAAAAATAACAAAGCTCTAAAAACCAAATAAAAGATGAGAAGCAAAAGACCTGCAGCAACTGTTTGGCGTTTCCATTGCACAAATAACGCCATCTCTGTTAGGGTGTAGTGTCATTCTATAAGGCAACTCTGGAATCAGTTCCTAGCTTATACACCTGAAATATTGATGAGAGGTAACTCAAACTATAGAATCTACCCAATTCAATTTAAAACAAATCTTACTTCAACAAAACAAAACATCAAATCAACAGTAAAGAACTAAATTCAAAGCAACAAGAACAAATTCATGAAGCACGGACACCAGACACTGACTTGTCGACACTAATTATTTTTTTGACAAAAATAAAATGATATTCATTCATTCAAATTGATAGAATACATGAAATACAACCACATATTCAATATCGCTAAAAACGTAAAAGATGAATCTACAAACAAACTCACAGCATCCAAGTTAACAACAACACACAACGGCAAATTGTCTACTACAAATAATATGATAAAACTAAAGTAAAAAAAAAATAATATAATTCAATGTAATTGTAAGTGTCCGCGGAGCTTCATATTCATCACATTGTAAAACTAACAAACAACCAAGAATTCAAACTCATCACAAAATCCTAATCAAAATCAAACAGATCAAAATTCCTCTAATCTAACAGATTACAAACTTTTCACCACAAAATCAAATCAATCAAAATTTCATAACCGAACAACAAACAGAAGAAATCAAAGATATACCGGTGGATCAGAAAGAGAATCCGATGCAACATCGAAGTGCGCGAGCAAAACAGAATTAGGAATACCACTACGTCCTTGTCCACCACCACCGGCAAACACGAGATACTTCCCGTCGTCAAGTGATTCCTTCTCCGGTGAAGATTTCTGATCGGCGTCGGAGGAATCATCATCGGCGGTTACATTTTTTTGGATCGATTTGAGAACGGTTTGAGGAACCCAAGCGACGGAGTATAATGGAACACCGTATTTCTTCAAGTTTGGAGGATCCGTTGCAAGTTTTTTTTACCATTTTCGCCCTCAAGAGTTTTTTTTTGTTTGAAATTGAATGAGATTCTTCTGCGTGCTTTTTTGTTTTTTATATGCTCACGAAGACTTACACTGTTGTTGTGTATAGATTACTTAACGCGATTTTCTGTTACCCAATTGTTCTATGTTTGTTTCATTGACCATGAAATTTAATTTCCCTTGAATTGAATTTCTATTATTTTTTTTGATACATGGAAATTGACTTTCTAAAGTTCAACATGAAGATAATTTACGTTGAATTGAATTTTTAAAAGTAAAAAAAAGTAAATTTTTAAGGGAAATTTACTTTTGTTAAAATCTATTATATTGATACTTAACCAATAAAAATGTACACTTTATCTAAATCATCATTGATATTTTATATATTAATAATATAATATGACACATGTCAAATAGTTATTGGTCAACATGTTTAGTGTACTGGTACATGACAATTTCTCCATTGTACCGTAGCATTCCCCAATTTTTAAATAAAAAAAAGGGAAAAAAAGGTGATATTTGGGGTACCATTTAAGATTTGGGAGTATTTACCTTTAATCATTCAAACATGTTTTAATCAATATAAATTTTTATAAAATGCACGGTTAGATTGAAAGTTTATATCATATCAATTATTTGTGTAAAATTTTAGACAAATTCAAAATTATTTGATATGTTACAGAGACATATCAAAATTAATGGTTTGTGTGATTTCTTGAACGTTATTAATCTTCATGTATCTCAATATCATATTAAATATCACATGATTTTAGATTGTCTGAAATTTTATACATATGATTTATATCATATAAATTTTTAATCCAACAGTGTGTTTTATAAAAGTTTATATCAGTTAAAACATTATTAAATCATTTAGGCCATGTTTGGTTCAACCGAGGAGAGGGGAGGGGAGATTTTTAAATTTTATGTTTGATTAAATTTTTTAACGAGGGGAGGGGAGGGAAGGGAAGAAAAGAAGTAATTTACTTTCTTATCCTTAATCTTATAAAATTAAAATAAGGATTAATGGAGAAAATTTAATGGATATATACAACCAAAAAAATATATATAATGAGTAGAAAATTTATTTTTTTTGTTGACAAAAAAACAAATATCTAAATTTTTAATATTTCAACAAGGATAATTTAGAGTTTTAATAAAAAAAAATGAGGATAATTTTGTCAAACATAATTAATTATATTTTACCTCCCCTCCCCTCCCCTCCTTAAAAATCCATCCCCTCCCCTTCCTTCCATTTCCCTCCCCTCCCCTCACTTGAACCAAACATGGCTTTAGGGTAAATACTCCTTTTCTCTTTATCTCAACAAAGACAAAAACAACAAGAACTTTTTTTTATCTCAACAACAACTTTTTCTCTTTATCTCCTTCTCTATCTTTATCATTCTCTCTCTCTGCTTCTCTCTCTCTCTATCTCTCACACTCTCTGTCTATCTCCCTCTCAATCTCCTTTTTTATTCAAATTAAATTTTAGTCAATTAGCTCCCTGTTATTGTAAATTTTAGTCAATTATTTCATTTGACGGGTATCCTAATCAATTGTCTCTCATGTGACATGACGTCACGCTAGAAGGTGTCATATATGCAAGTAACGACCACATCATCAAAATAGATGAATTAAACGGAGAATATAACAATTTGATTGACGTTTTATAATTTCAGAGGTGTATTTTTCTATTTCCAAATTGTAGGACTATTCGACAGATCTTTAAATTCCAACGGGGTATTTAGCATTTCACTCAAAAATTGTATGAATACTCTTATAGCATTGGTATTTAAGGATGAGGTGAGGAAGTTTGTTTTTGATATGAAGTCCTACAAACCACCAGACCCTTGATGGCTTACAATTCATATTTTTCAAGCATTTTCGCGAGAAAATTGGTGATGATGTGTGGCATTTGTTCGCACGGCTTTTAGCACAAATTACATTAATGCATCAATTGGGGAAACATTAATTGTCCTCATTCTCAAGGAGAGTAATTCTCAAAGGTTAAAAAAATTCAAACATGTTAGTCTATGTAATGATATTTTCAAGATGATTACAAAAGTGATGGTTAACCGTTTGAGACCTTTTTTAATGACCTGATCAGGCCTCTTTAGAGCAGTTTCATCCCTAATCGAGATACTACTGATAATGTCATACCTGCCCAAGAGCTTAATTTTCTATTTGTTATTTTTCTTTTTCTTTTTTCACTGTTTGTTTGTAACACCACAAAAAATTGCATGAATACTCTTATAACATCGGTATTTAAGGATGAGGCGAGGAAGTTTGTTTTTGATATGAAGTCCTACAAAGCACCAGGCCCCCGATGGCTTCCAATTCATATTTTTCAAGCATTTTCAGGAGAAAATTGGAGATGATGTGTGACACTTGTTCGCACGGCTTTCAGCACAAATTACATTAATGCATCAATTGTGGAAACATTAATTGTCCTCATTCTCAAGGATGGAGAATAATTCCCAAAGGTTAAAAAAATTCAAACATGTTAGTCTATGTAATAATATTTTCAAGGTGATTACAAAAGTGATGGTTAATCGTTTGAGACCTTTTTCTAATGACATGATCAGGCCTCTTTAGAGCAGTTTCATCCCTAATCGAGATACTACTTATAATGTCATACTTTCATAAAAACTTAATTTTGTATGTTATTTTTCTTTTTATTTTTTCACTGTTTGCTTCTAACACCTCAACAAAAATGCCACATTTGGCTTTCTTTTTATAAATTCCACATGTTTTTTTTTGCCACATCAACATATTTTTTTACTAAATGAGTAATATTCATTCATTCAAATTAATAGAGTATGTCGATGTAATACAAATTCAAAATCGTTAAAAATATAAAGGATGAATCTGCGAACAAACTCACATCATCCATGTTAATAACATAAAACGGAAAATTGCATAAGCCTACGTTTTTTTTGTATGGTAGCATAGTGGCTAGAATTTTACCTCTTAAAGGTGAATAAGTTGGCATACACGAGTTCGAATCTCAGTCCCTGCACATACGTGCAATATATTCTACTAATTGAGTTAAGTTCATGGAATATAAGCCTACATATTTGACTATATTGAAATGTCCAAAATATTCAAGTTTCGAATCTTTAATGTTCATGACACAAAAGTCATTTTTTTTAATAAGCAAATGTTAGTTGTTAGTGTATTGTTAGTATATTGCAACACCCCGATATTTTACCGATGATTATTTTAATAATTTAATGTGACTATAATGATAGAATAATATTTTACACATATTTCTCTTTAGACTTTTGTAAATTAAATTAAATTGTTGATTTTGGATGTGTTTATTCTATTTACTTAAGTAATATATTATTTTAGATCAGAACTGCCAACAAACTTAGCTTAATATTAGTTAATATGTGTGTGTGCGATATATGGAGATAGGTAGTGGAAACGTGAAGTACATAGTGGTGACAACATAGTTGTCACTGGGAGTATATGGGTGCGTTTGATTCGCAAATTAGTAAGTATTGGACAGAACAGTACAGGACAGAACAAGACAGTATAGGACAAAATAAGATGGTACAGGACAGGACAAAATTGTATCGAAGAGATATAAGGAGATAATTTTTTCATATTTGAAATTAAAAAGGGTATTTTCGTATTTTTTGTAGTTGTACTGTGGACAAAAAGTTGTCCTGTGGTTTCGTGAAGCACAAAAATTCCTGATTTTGTGTTGTCCCTTGCTACATATTTTGTCCAGTCCCATAACCAGTTTTTACATCAAACAGGGTACAAAAAGTTGTCCTGTCTAATACTCTGTTTTTTAGCAGATCAAACGTACCCTATGTGTGGATCTTAATTAAGCATGATTACCCTTCTAAGTCGATTAACCGTTGTTTGGAATATTTAGGTGACCATGATTTAGTAGTCTAAAAGAAATCCATATCTTCCACATGTGCCTATAAGTTCGGTTACCTCACTAACAAAGTGAACATTTTTCAAAAACATTAACTACCCATGATATTACACTTTGGTTCTTTCTTTCTTATAAAAATATATCGAGTCTTAGCATCTACTTCATCTATCTCTCATGTAAGTCCTTGTATATACCTTTCTCTATTTTTATTTATTGTCTCACTTCATGAAATTCTAATCATATATAAACCATTTCCGTTTTTCTCAAACCTGTCACCGTAGAATTGCGACTGCGCATTCGTTAACCGTCGGATCATTCTGATTTTTGGACAGTAGCTTCAAAACATATAGTTCTTCGTTTTCAACAGTCGGATCGTCAAAATAATGTATGAATCGATAGAAATCGTAAGTGCAATATAGGCTGCGAAAATTGATTCAAGAGTTGTGTTTGGAAGAAAATCATTTCAAGGTAAGGGCTTTTTCCCCATACACTCATGTCCTTAAGGTTTATGTTATAGATTAGTAATGGAATTGTTTAACTAATAGAGGTGTATGATAATAGAAGGAATGACAAATGACTATTTTATAGGGTTTATGAATTATTTGTGTGACTGAATGTATATATATTTGATTATATGGTTTGTTGTGTGTGATTAATCTTGAATTTGAGTATTCTGTTGATTTTGATTAAATGGTGAATTTACGGAGTTTGAAAGTGAGTTCTGAACTTTCGATTGGTTTAATGGAAACAGTGATGACTTTAAGAGGTGTTAATGGTGTCTTAGTTGGTGTATTTGATCAGGAGTGGTGCATTATTCATTCATTCATATTGGTGATTTGCTCTTCAGAGTGTCGATCCGTTCTTCGGAGCGGTGTTTTGCTCTTCGGAGTGTCGATCCGTTCTTCGGAGCGGTGTTTTAGCGATCCTCTCTTCGGAGTGGTGTATTGGTGATCCACTTGACGAGGTGGTGTATTGGTGATCCACTTGACGAGGTGGTGTATTGGCGATCCACTCGACGGAGTGGTGTTTTAGGATATCCGGATCATATAGGTTGCATTAGTTCTCATGTGGGTTAACAAATAGGACTTGAAGCGTTATTCATTAGTTGCTTGCATCGATTTTGTTTGATTTCATCTTTATGGTAGAACATTTTATTATTCTTTTATGACATTTACCTTCCGTCAGGCATGACTCAATTTGGATAAGGAAATTGACCCTTACATTAAATATTGTTGTAGGTACCAAAGAATTATGAAGTTGATGTGTTGCTTGTGCGTGTGCGGGGATGATTAAAAAGGGATTTTACTAGTCTATAGTTTTAAATTTAAATGAACTTTCTTTAACAATTTTATAGCTACTCAAATGTAAATCTAGGATATTTTGAAGTTGAAGGATTGTATTAATTTTTGATTTAATAAGTTTTCTTTAACTTTGACAATACTTAAATGTCTTATAATTTTGAAGAAAATAGTGATAATGATTTGTTTTTGAAGTGAATTATAAAGAATAGAAGGAAAAAAAATGTAGTGTGTTTCTATTAAAGAGAATTCTTAAGAAAATTTTAGTAGTTAATGTCCCGAAAATCTGGGATGTTACTAAAATTTTAGTAATTTTAGTAATTTGAGTTTTTATCAAACTTATAGTAAAGTATGTATTTTGACTTATTTATATATTGGGCTGTTTTCTCTAAGTTTGTTAATAAATTATTTTATCTCTTTGAATCATTAAGTGGTAGGTGCTATTAATTTTAATTTTGTTCTTTTGACTTGAGTTATAAATTTAACTGATGTATTGTATTATCAGAGTGCGCAGCGGAGACATGATATTTTAATTTAAGTTTTAATTCATCTTAAAATGTTATGATCTTTTGATATTGATTCAAAAAAAAAAGATTGTCTTACAAAAAGAGTTTTGAAATTTCTACTCCAAATCTTTCTGTTTTCGAAACTCTATTTTCGGTGGGTATAATGTAAGACCCAAGAAATTTTCTTTTCAAATAGATATATTATTTGTGTCCGAATATTATTTTAATTCATCTGTTCTAAAATGATTTTTACTATCCTATGATTTTATTTAATGAGAGAACTCCATCTTAACTATTTACCGACTAGTTTCGAGGACGAAACTATTTTAAGGTACTCAAATGTAAATCTAGGATATTTTGAAGTTGAAGGCTTGTATTACTTTTCGATTTAATAAGTTTTCTTTAACTTTGACAATACTTAAATGTCTTATAATTTTGAAGAAAATAATGATAATGATTTGTTTTTCAAGTGAATTATAAAGAATAGAAGGAAAAAAAATATAGTGTGTTTCTATTAAAGAGAATTCTTAAGAAAATTTTAGTAATTAATGTCCCGAAAATCTGGGATGTTACATATATCTTTAAGGTGAGAAAATACATTGTTTCCACACATTCACCACTTCCTATATCATTTTCATCTTCCCAATACATTGCTTTTCTCTATTCTAATTTCCAACTTCAAATTTGAATCTCCAAAATATTTTATTTCTCTCTTCTCATTATTCTTTGCAAATGAACCCCATCTTTGAAACAACGTAACAACCATTATGGAATATATTTTTTCTTCTTACCGAATCTCTTTTATAACTTTTCTTATTTTTTAAACATAATATTGTAATGAAATTTGGTAATTCCTCCTATCAATCACACATTTGGGAGCTTTTTCTATCAAAAATGTGATTATTCTTCTTTGTTTATTTTTTTTCAAAGACCTTTCTCAAATTATAGAATTTGTATATATACTTAACATTTAAGTGTAACACACATGTTTCTTTCCATTAGTTTAGTAGTTTTTTTGACCAAAATTAATTAGTAGTTTTGTTGCATGTCTTTTTGTGTGTTTCTTGATTTAAATTCAGTGTATGGCATTGATGAAACACACAATCTCATTATTTTCCTTCAAATAAAGAGTTTATAAAACAATTTTAATTTGTTAGATATAATATAATGTTAGTGATATTCATGATTCTTGAGCCATTTAGTCGAGCTATAATAACTCTTCAAAATTCCTGCAACTTTTTGCATATGCATTTAGTTAGCACACAATTTATTGAGAGTTTTCTAGAAATTAAAGATAGCAACGCCACTATCATTTACTCCATGTGTATCAAAATATATGTCGTTTTGAGAAAAATATTTATAACCAATGAAGCATTTAATGTTTTTTTCCTCTTATACCCTTAATTAATTATTTCTCTTTCTTCTTTCAATTTTATAATTTATCTCTCACATATCATTAATGAAGGATAATTTTGTAAACTAACCCATAATTTATCTTTTTCATACAACAATGATTATAATTCTTAATTTATGCGATATGGTCAAAACTAGGGTTACTCATTTTATCCGGTTTTATGGATTAACCATAACCAAATCCATATTCAGTTTTTAAAAACTGATTAATTATATTTGGGTTTTATAACCAAATCCATTTATATGGATATTGGATATCCATAACCAATTAATGGATAACCACAACCAAATTTTAAATTCAAATTTTTCAAAGTCTAAAATTTCAATAACACTTTTTCTCCAAATCGGACAAAATTCCGATAACTTTTATTTTCAATATCGAAAAAAAATTCCGCGAACTTTTTTCTCGAAATCGGAAAAAATTTCGATAACTCTTTTTCTCGATATCGAAAAAAATTCCGCGAACTTTTTTTCTCGAAATCGGAAAAATTTCAAAAAACTTCTTTTCTCAATGTCGAAAAAATTCCGCGAACTTTTTTTCTCGAAATCGGAAAAAATTTTGATAACTTTTTTTCTCGATATCGAAAAAAATTCCGCGAACTTTTTTTCTCGAAATCGGAAAAATTTCAAAAAATTTCTTTTCTCAATGTCGAAAAAATTCCGCGAACTTTTTTTCTCGAAATCGGAAAAAATTTCGATAACTCTTTTTCTCAATATCGAAAAAAATTCCGCGAACTTTTTTTCTTGAAATCGGTAAAATTTCAAAAAACTTCTTTTCTCTATGTCGAAAAAATTCCGCGAACTTTTTTATTGAAATCGGAAAAATTTCAAAAAACTTCTTTTCTCGATGTCGAAAAAATTCCGCGAACTTTTTTTCTCGAAATCGGAAAAAAATTTGATAACTTTTTTTCTCGATATCGAAAAAAATTCTGCGAACTTTTTTTCTCGAAATCGGAAAAATTCCGATAACTTTTTTTCTCGATGTCGAAAAAATTCCGCGAATTTTTTTCCTCGAAATCGACAAAATTTCCGCGAAATATGTTTCTCGATATTGAAAAAAAATTCCGCAAACTTTTTCTCAAAATCTGAAAAAATTCCGAGATCTTTTTTTCTTGACATCGACAAAACTTTTGCGGACATTTTTTCTCGAAATCGGGAAAAAATCCATAATTTTTTTTGTCGAAATCAACAAAATTTTATTCAAAAATTAGTTAATAAACCAAAAACCGGTTTTAAAAACTAAAAACCGGTTTTAAAAACCAAAAACCAGTTATAAAAGTAGATATGGACATAACCGGTTTTATAACTGGTTTTGTGATGTTAAAACTGGTTTTATGAAATGGTTATAGTATCCGGTTACAATAAGTGGATAAAATATGGTTATGGTTATTAACCGACCATGATCACCCCTAATCAAAACGACATATATTTTGATATAGAGGTAGTATTTTTTCACAATGCTATATTTGTTAGCTAGAGGTAGCAAAGAAAAAGGTTGTAGTGTATTTAGATATTAAAGGTAAACTTATTCTCTATGTTATGTGATAAAATTTTAATTTCAATATAATAGATTATTGAAATTATTCATAAATATATCAGTTAACATAAAATTTAAAATATAAGTTATATGATTTTCTAATTTAATTTTAAAATTTTTTTACCCGTGCACACTAGTTGAATTCAGGAGCGGCCCAGAGGCAAGGCAGGTTGGGCCTCAAATTTTTTGGGGCCTCAATTTTTTTTCATGCCCATTAGTAAAACGATTGGTTATATATTTGTGCGCATAATCCATTTCACAAAACCAAATTTAGTGCAGTGGCAACGAGGTTGAGTTTAGATAAACTATACAGGTAGGACGTGAGTTCTACCCCTGGTTTTTTTCTTGTTATTTTGTTTTATTTTTCTTTGGTATTTTTGATGTTTTTTATTTTATTTTCATAAATAAAAAATATCTCTCCCACTACAACAAAGTGACAAATAAGAAAAGTTAATTTAAAGAATTTTAATGATATATATTAGTTCATACAACACATTACACATTTACTAAAAAAAACATTACACAAACACAAACTATTTTAAAATAAGTTTACTCTATAATTCACTACTTTAATTTAAAAAAAATTACATTTTATTGTTTCTTTGAAAATAAAGAATTAATTTTATTGTACCAAAAAAAATTAAAATTTCGTTGCAATTTTTATTAATGATATTAGTTTGAAGTTGTATTTTTTTATACCTAAAGTTGTATTTTGTTGTTATTAATTAGAATATGACTAATTTTTCATTTTAGTGATACTATTTACACTTTAAATAAAAAATTACCCATTTTTTAAAATTATGTTTTGTAATAAAAACATTAATTTTATTAAAATTATTTGACCTTCAAATGACTCTTTATCCAATTTATCTGGAGCCTCAAAATGTAATGGAACAACTATGAATAAAGGTTCATTTTAATTTGCCTTGGGCGCCAAAAGACCGGTTGGTTGAATTTAAAGGCATTAAAGGTTGTTTGTTATTTTTATATGAAATTGAAACTGTTTTTATGAAACTGAAGTGGAAAATTGAATTTAAAGGCATTAAAGGTTGCTTATTACTAGTAGTAATAGTTACTACTATTCTTTTATGTCGCTCTTAAGAAAAAATTGAGTCTTAATTGTTGGTGGGAACTTAGTAAAAAAAACCAATTGGTGGGAAAAAAAACTATTAAATACTAGTTGGAACAAGAAACCTAAGTAAGAACAAAAACTAGAATGATAGTTGCAATGTATGTAAGATGTTTTATGTGAAATTATAAAAGTGAGTGTAAATTAGTAAAGTGGATGTACATAATTTAAAGAAATTTACAAAACTAACCTACTACTTTGAAAGATCAAAGAAGAAGAGTTTTTTTTTTCCAACATAAAAAGGTACACATTGTTAATTATCGGAAAGATAACTTTCTTACGTCAGAAATTAATCTCTGGACATCTCTCTATTTAGCCTACATGTTTCCTCAACTTTTAACACTTGAGTTATCTTACGAGGATATGTGATATCTAATATTGTAACATAAAAATTTAATATTGTAACAATGAGAATGAGTTATATTTTAGTGATAAAGTTTAATATTGTAACATAAATAGATATATTTTAAATCCACTCGAAACATTTGTCAAATGAACACCTATTTATAATTAATAAAAATTTCACATTTTTCAGTTTTTTTTTAAAAAATACTACAAAAACTCTATTCTATTCATACTGATTTTTGCAAGGGGCATACGTCTCGAAAAGAAAATGTATTTTCCTAGGTGTAAACCTGCTATACGAGATATTCAATACTACAAATATAAATTCTATAAGCTCAACACATCATAGAGATTTACTCCTCATAAAACCACTTGGAAAAATAAGAAATCTTTGTATTCTATCACATCATATTACATGTTGGTTCAAAGCACGTTATGAGGCGGGGTGGAATATACGACATAGATCTCAAAATTACAGCTTTAAAATTTTGAAAAACTTAAAATATTAATTATATATTGTCTATGTTTATAAATTATTATATTTTTATCAATGATCTAGAGGTAGATAATGATGTTTCTGAGGACTAGGATTGAGTGGAGTCAGTTATTACTGATTGCACTGTATTCAAATACATATGAACTTTTCAATATATAAGATCGAAGACTAGATTTAAAACTTAATTTTGTATTTAAAATATAAACTTAAAATTGTAATTACCTAATCGAAAATGGACGGTCTATATTTAACTACTACATGCAGTCAACTGCACTTAATCTATTTCCTATTTGTGCGCGCGGTCCTTGGTTTAATTCATAGCATTCCTACAAATCTAACGACTTGGTTATTAACTTTGCAAAATTAATACATTAACACCTCACATTGCAACCTAAGACTGTTTTTTTTTGGTTGACCTAATGTCGTAACCTAAGATTGTTCATAACAACTAATTTGTTCAAAGGAATCTAAATTAATTCAATAACTTGAGAGTGAGTGTTAAAATAGAGTATTGAACAAAATAGAGAGATAATATGTATTTATATTTTATTTAAAATGTTAGCAATAACTAGCTAAATGATTTTTAAAAAAAAAAACTATTTCTTAATTTCAAAAAAGTTATAATAACTAAATTTGATTTATTAAAAGTGTTTGCGAAATAAATTTTATATATATATATTAATTTTTTTTGGGTTATTTGTTTTTTGAATTTTTATTACTCATAATAGTGAATATCAAATAATTTTTAGATAAAATGTAAAAAAAATAATAAAATGCTCTTTTAAGTCATTAGGTTCAGTCTAGTGGTATAAATAGTTTGAGTAGTATGTATGAAGTCTTGGGTTCGATCCTCTGATTTTTTGTAAACTAAAAAAAACATACTCTTTTTTTTATAATAAAAATTAGTAAAATGCTTTTAAGAAATATAATACTACCTCTGTTTCTTGCTATAAAAGAGAAATGATTTTTTAAATTCATTGATTCCACAAATTTCAAAAAAGTTTCTCTATTTGGTTGCTTAACATGTGCCATTTGCCTGTAAGACACATTTTAATTTTTTCAAATTATTTAATTAATGAATCTAAAAAGTGACTTGTCTCTTATAAAAAACAAATGTATTAATGTTTTTTTCTTATAAAATGGATTTTCTTAAAGTACAAAGTCCATATATATAGTTGGTTGATTCGTGAAATTAGTTGATTTTATTGGGTTAAAAGGAAATATACGTAGCCACTATAGTTTGTTCATGCACCCCTTATTTTTTTTTTTGTACAATATTACTTTTTGTGTACAATATTACTCTTATTTTTCTTTTTGACAATAATATTACTCTTCTTTTTATTTGGTCAAGAACTTGTTTTTTTTACAGAATTGGAATATATTTTCTATATTCTGCCTATGCATAATAATATGAGAATGGTCCTTATATAGACATAAATATGATTAAATGTATTGGTAAATATGATAAAATGTATTTGTAATTTGTAAATTCCTTTGATCACAAAACGGGCATGTTTTTAAATCACATAGACCAAGAAATTAATACCATTATTGCTAATTACAAATTTTCTCAATAACTGGTGCTCTTACAATAATATAAATACTCATTCTTTCTCTAATTCTAGTACACAATCAATCTAGGCACCTAGCTTACCACTCTTTTTACTTCTTTTTTTTTTATCACTTCTGTAGCTAATATTAGTTTTTTTCCTAATCTCTTTTTTTAAAGATGAAGCTCTTGTTTTTTCTTCTGTTGGTGTTTGTCATTGCTTCACCTAGCTTGTGCTTTATAGCGGGAAAGTCTAAAAAATTAAATGCTTTCAATGTTCTTAAGTATGGTGCTAAGGGTGACGGTCATACTGATGATTCAAAAGTATAATATTCGTTATTATTTATTTTTTCATGCAATTATATTTTTATATATATTTTATGCACGAGGCAATTGTTTTTCAAATCTAATATATTTTTTAAACTTTTTTTTTATTATAAAAAAGGCTTTCTTAAAAGCATTTCAAGTTGCATGTAGTTCAACTAAAGGCACCCCGACAATCCTCGTACCCACGGGCAAAACATTCATGACGCAACCTTTGTTGTTCAAAGGTCCATGTAAATCTGCAACCATTAATTTTATGGTAAGTTCTTTTTTTCGACACAATTTTATGGTAAATTATAAATGAACGAATCAATTACGCATATTTGCATACATTATGACTATGGTGAATGTCTCACTTTCTATTTATGCGTACCATACTCCATCTATTTTGTCAATTTTACTTTTTTTTACCTCGTGCATTTATCATATAACAAATAAATAACTAAATAATTTTCATTTAATATATGGTTAATTTTTTTTGTTTAACTAGTATTTATTTATATTTATTATGATCAAATTAATACTATTTAATTTGATATATAGATTAGAGGAACAATAACTGCTCCACAAGATCGTGAAGATTGGAAATGGTCCACCAAGCATGGTCATAAGAATACATGGATCACATTCAATCACATAAAAGGACTTGTTGTCAATGGAGGAGGAACACTTAATGGTCAAGGTGCCTCATGGTGGGAGAAAGGTAACAGACCAACGGTAAGTTAATTTCATATAAACTATATACTATATAACATATCATATGAAAATTAATTAAAATAATTATTTGACATATCATGTATTTTGTGTAGGCTCTTCGTTTTCTTGAATGTGATAATGTAAAACATGGTCCAATAACACATATGAACAGCCCAAAAAATCATATAAGCATAACTGGATGCAATGATGCTTTAGTCACCCATGTTCATATAATTGCACCTGAATCTAGTCCCAATACTGATGGAGTTGATATTTCATCATCAAGTAACGTTGTCATTGAGCATTCAACCATCTCTACCGGTTAAACTCTTGATTTATTATCTTTCATTATACATTTTTATTAATCATAGTGTCAAATTTTTATTCAATTAATTAGACTTTCTTATTTATTGTTTATTATAGGTGACGATTGTGTTGCCATTAACTCGGGTTCCAAACTCATTAGAATATCTAGCGTAAATTGTGGACCTGGTCATGGCATTAGGTTAGTTGTTCAATTCAAATAATGATAAGATTTAAATTTTGGAATTATGTTATTATTTCGTCAATATTAATGAATCACTAACCTCTTTTGGGTGAATATATAGTGTTGGAAGTCTTGGAAAAGATGGAGAATTTGCTACGGTAGAAGGGGTACATGTGTCAAACATAACCTTCACTAGAACAACAAATGGTGCTAGAATCAAGACATGGCAGGTAAGAATCGATTATAGTTAATTGAATAATTAATTAAATTAATTATTGTTGCGATTTACTAATAATAACAGTAGTTCTAATTTTTGTTTGTGTTTTTTTGAATTAGGGAGGATCTGGGTATGCGAGGAATATAACTTATGAAAATGTTAAACTTGTTGACGTGAAGAATTCTATAATTATTGATCAGAAATATGACGCCGCTTTATTAAAACGCGGAGGCAAAGCAGTGAAAGTCAGTGATGTTACTTTCCGCAACTTTCGGGGAACCTCAAAAAATGAAATTGCAATTGAACTGAATTGTGCCGTTATTGGTTGCAGTAACATCGAAATTGACAAAATTGACATAACTGGTTTGAACGGAGAAAAAACATCTTCATCGTGCATTAATGCACGAGGGACAAGCTCTTCATGTAGTCCAACTGTTGGATGCCTTCGCCATTTATGAAAAAATTGAAGAAGGAAAGAAAAATAATGTGATCCTTAAAATATCAAATGTGGGTCAAGTTGGTTTTTTTTTAATGCATTAGTATAAGTGACCCATGCTAAGCAGAGGTAATATTCATCATTAATTTGTATTGTGATGAGAGACTCAAATTTTGTATAAATTTTAAAATAAATAGTAGAATAAAAGAGTTACGATCTATTTATAGAGTTATATAATTTACTTTTACCAACAAAAATAAGTGTTATATGTTTCAAAATTATCAGTTTTATATGTTTGAAGAGAGATAAACATAAAAAGTAGACACTGGACCCAACATTGAATGGGTCCCGTTATTATGTAACTCTAACACTATTTTTTGTATCAATCTCTCTAAATGAAATTTTCCATTACTTTTAAGAAATGAAGAGAATCTTAATCAAGGATTTGATTTGTTTATCTTAATGAAAAACTTTAATACTTTAAAGGGCATTCAGTATAATCACTAAAGATTATAAATGTTCAAGCACACAAGCAAGAGATTTTCTATGCTCAAGCACACAAGCACGAGAATTCGCTAATGTTACAAATGAAATAGGATAGTATGAGTGTTTGAACACTTGATATACAATCAATGGTGTTATCAAAATACAACTCAAATCACAAAACTTAACACTTAATTCTAAGATACACAGAGGATATAATTCAAAGTGTAAAAGCAACAATGAATACATCACAGGATTAGATCTTGCTTGTCTTTTGAATATATGATTTATCAGATTTTAGAGCACTTGTGAATCCATCAAATGAAGCTCTCTATTTATAAGTGAATGAATAAATATGTTTGGAAGATGATCGTTGTATAGCCATTTACAGTTGGTATAGTACAATTGTTGGTGTAACATGGATGTATTACCAAATCAGGTAATATTTATCCAATCATTGTACTTGTTGAGAATATTCGCCCATATCAAGTAAAGATAACACAATATTACTAACGTTTAAATCCTTAAAGAGTAAAGAAATTGTACTATGTGTTGGGTTAATAAGGGGGCATCTTTGGGGATCATCTACATTGGGTCTAGAACATCGATATAAGTGAGTCGGACACCACACTCTTACTCAAAACATTAAGGCGTTGGTTTTATGGGTCATCACACTTATAAAGGGTTCAACCTTCATTTCTCTAAGCAATGTAGGACTTTACTCACACTTACCACAACACTATGATTATTCTTCATTCATTTTTAATTATCAGAGGAACAAGAACATTCTTCAATCATTGGTGATCAGAAAATTATCTTCTAAGAAAGACTGTCTAAACTAATCTTTTAGAGTTTGAGTACCTAACTCGTCCTCTAAGTCTTCAGTTTCTGAAACTTTTTTTTCTGATGACTTGATAATCTCTAAAATTCATTAGAGCTTGATAAACTTTTATCTTTTGATAATCTTCAGAACTCGACATCTTATGTTTCAGAACTTCAAAACTTGACTCTTGTTCTATGTGATCATATAAATTTTATCTTGTGATCATGCACACTAGAACAATTTTTTCGTATACCCCAATTTTACATTAATGCTTGTTATCATCAAACTTTAAAAAAGTTGTGTTAGAATCACTCTTGTTCCAACAATCTTTTCATTTTTGATGATGACAAACCAAATATTAATTTACATGGTTATTGATTTAATTTATCATGTTTCCTTCAAGTTTAAAAGGTATGTAAGCTCCCCCAAAATTCAACAGTGATTAATTTAATCAGTTTAAGAATAATTATTAAACTTGAATTAAATTTTCATACTTGACTTTCAGAAGATGAGGTTTGCAAGCTCTCCTCCTGAGTTTGATAAGTAAAAGAAAAAATTGCATTATTTTCATAAATAATCTAATGTAATTTTTTTTTGAATCATCTAATGTAAAATTTATAACTCATAACATGTTCTCCGTTTCAAATAAATCATGAAAAATATGTTTATAACAATATAAATTATTCATTTTGAATAGTATCTGATTTAGCTCATAACATTTAAAAGAATCAGGTTAAGAACTACAAATTAATAACTCTTACTCCCCCATTTGTCATCAACAAAAATGTTATCATCAAAGCTCAAAAAGGTTATGTACTTGATTATTGATTTAATTTATCATGTTTCCTTCAGGATTAAAAGGTTTGTAAGCTCCCCTAAAACATTGATTAATTTAAATCAATTTAAGAATAAATTATTAAACTTGAATTAAATTTTCATACTTGACTCTCAGAAGATGAGGTGTGCAAGATATCCGCCTAAGTGTGATAAGTATAGAAAAAATTGCAATATTTTCTTAAATTATCAAATGTAAAATTTATAACTCATAATGTTCTCCGTTCAAATAAATCAAAAAAATACTTTAAAACAAATATAATATTATTTTGAAGAAATATAATCAAGAAAATTGGTTACAATTTCTGAAAATTATTTTCAGAATAATTCCCAAATTCAAACCCAACCATACCTTACTAACATTAATCCCAATTTCCCAATTTTTCAATCCTCTTCTAACACCCATACCTCAACCGTGTGTGTTCTTGTCTCTGCCCTTCTCACTCCATCGTTGTTAGCCACCTCGCGCCGCGTAACTTTGCTCTCGATCATTGAAATTTGCCCAAACTTCTCTATGCTCAATCGGCGTAATGGCGGCAACATGCTTTGTCTTGATTTGCACTCAAAGTTCTATCTCCTCCGTCGTCGTTTGCCCACCCCTTTCGTGCGTCTCAATGCACCATGCCGTCGTTCGCTCACCGTGCCTTTCGTTCGCCCACCCCTAAAATATCTCGCTTAAAAAGGCGCATAAAATTGATTGTGAAAAGAGGTCGTATTTGAAGGTATAACCTTACTTTCATGCTTTGCAGCCTTGGTATTTTTTTGCTTACGCCCTGCGAACATTTTTAACCAGCCATTGTCTTAACATTTTATTCGTTCAACTATACATGTGTCTTGCTTTTGTCAACATCTAGAGGTTCAAGAACAACATTTGCGTGCACCATCTAAATACCGGGATGCTTGGTTTCGTAGAAAAAAGTTGATTAGTTTTAAAAGGAACATCACATCCCCTCCAAATGATTCCAACATTGGTATTTGTTTTATTTTGATCTATTTTGTTCATATTATGTTTTGTTTGAAATTATTGATCAGGTGTTTATACTTATAGTTAATAAAAAATAGAGGTAAAATTTGCAACTTTCTAAATTGGAGGTATTGCAGTTTTTTTTAGAATTAAAGTAGTTGATTAGAATTAAATGACTTTACTTATTGTTCCAACTATATGTCAGGAAGAATATTAACGAATTTGTACGAATTGATCCTGCAACCATAGTATAAATATGTTAGCTTACGTATACATATACTACATAAATCATCCTAACAAACATAAATTAGATTGAAAAAAGGTAAAAGAAATTATATAGAGTAAGACGAGCGCGTTGTGCAGTTGTCTTGTATTTGTTTTAGAAAAAATTAGTTCGGATTTATATCTTTACCCATGTTGTGTGTATTTGTGAATTTAGTTTTGACATTTATTATTTGAACTCCCAACAAAAGTCTTTATGTGTAAATTGATTTAAATGGGAACAGAGTAATTGATTCATATTTTACAAAATTATAAGGATTCAACTTTACTTAAAAAAGATGAAGACTTCTTTACTTTGAAATGGAACATTTACTGTGGAGTATCTTACTTGTGCAATTGGGTCACTTTAAATACAATCATATAGTAAAAGAAAATAATCAAATTTGATTTGATGGACATCAAGTGAAAAAACAAATGTAAAAGAAATTCGATAATTTGATTCAATTGTTGTAAATAGAATTAGATGTACATTCTTTTCATTCAATTGTGGTGCTACACTCTTTGTTTTATTTAGACTCCTCTTTAGTCTAATTCAGCAAAATTGGTTTCAACCATAGTAGTCTTTAATTTTCATCTAAAATCCATCGAATAAAAAATGATATTAAATCAGATTATTTTTCATAAGCATGTAAGGAAAAAGAGAAATAACAAATTTTGTAACCAAATATTAAATATAATGGAATATACTTACATAATAAACGTATCATAAAATGTAAAACACATTTCCATTAGTTAGTAATCCTTTGCAGAGGAAGAGGATGGCCATCAAGAAGGATAAAAGTTAACACTAAAAACTCAATCAGATTTCTCAAACACCAGAAAAACTGATTAATTATACCAAACTTTGAAAAGAAATTAGCATGAACAATGATTAATGTCTCCAGAGTGGTGTCATATATATATTCTTCGGCTAGACAAAATCCCTTAAATGTTATATTACTAATATTAGTAGTGAGGTAGAAAGGAGAAGAATTTTGTTCTTCATATGTAACACATGAGGGAATTAAAAAAGAATGGTTTTCTTGACACAAAAAAAAAGAAGAATTATTTTTGAAGATAAATTCACATTAAAGTAGACAAAGTAACATCCCAACCATTATAAAATAGGTATTAAGGAAAGAATGAATAATTTTCTACGTATTAATATATGCGACAAAGAAAGAGTTTTAGGTAGAGGAAGAGTGTTGGTTTGTTTTGCATATGTCACATCAGAATTTTTTCATGGGTGACAAATTTTAGACTATGTGGCATATGAAGAGATGATGTGTCAATAGAAGAATTTGGGGTTATAATTTAATAAATATAAATAGATAATTCATTTTTAATAGTCTCATATTAAACTCATAACATTTAAAAGAAGGCAAATGTTAAAAAGAGCATCCGGTGCACTTAATAGTACTTCTTCTGGTCACATTTATAAGCAAAAAAAAAAACAACTTATGCTGTGTTTAAGAAATTTAGTTAAGTGTAGTTAATTATTTTGATTTAATGTAAAACATAGTTAAGTTTACTATATTGCCCTTTTGATTCTTCTTAAAAATCACATGCTTTTGCTTATTAAATAAGAGTATATTATGAATAATAGTATTAATTAGTTTAAGAGTTGTTAACTTTTGCTTATATTAATGACCAAAATTTTAAGTGTTTTTTTTGCTTATAAATGTGAACGGAGGGAGTGCTAAGTTTTTATAGAATTTTTAAAAAAAGTATAAAGACAATGCATTGAAAATTGTGCTATTTAATTTTTTAAATAAATAATTTCTTTAAATAGTATACTTAAAAAGTGCACCAGGTGCACACGTCAGCATGACCCTTAAAAGAATCAGGTTAAAATCTACAAATTAATAACTCTTACTCCTATATATCAACTCATGTCCCCCCCAGCTCTTACTCCCGTATTTATCATCAACAAAAATGTTAACAAGTATTCTCTCTGTCCAATTTTAAGTGTCATAGTTGACCAAATCACATATTTTAAGAAAAGTATGTAAATGAAAAAGAGATAATATGATTTTTACTAAAATGCCCCTCTTTTTATTAGTAGTAATTATTGAAATATTAAAAAGTAGATCTTTGATTGTTCTTTTTCTCTCACATAATCATTGTTTTAAAAGATAAAATAAAAAAAATTAATGTTATAAATAAATTATTATGCGTGTTTTAATATATATAATATAATTACTAAGTAAAAATATGTATATATACCTATAAAAAGTAAAAAAATTTGAGTTAAGGAATGAGTCATGACCCTACCCTGCCATGCCAAGGGTAGCTCCACCCTTGTCCATAGCAAATCTTAACAGCTACTTCCTTTTCAATCTCATCCAAAGTCTGATTAAAAAGATCCTCTAGAAGTATTTGGAATTTCAGAGAAATATTTGACATTTCACTCATTTATTTAGGAATTGAACCTATGACTAATCTATACAACCTTTACACTATTTTGCCGCTTGCTTTTTTTAACTTGTCTTATTTTCTTCTACCGATAACTGATTAACACTCAATAATTGTAAGTAACTCTTCATCCATGTTTGATGATTGACTCTTCATTGCTGCTGAAAGTGAAGCTACAGCCTCTCCAACTATCAAGAAAAGATAATCGGATCTTACAAATTCTTCATTATCTTCGTCTGCATTTTTCAGCTTGTCAATTACTTCAACTAGTGAGGTTTTAGCCCTTCCAACATTTTGGAAAGTCAAAACTTTAACAAACTAAAGCCTGTTCGTCACTAAATAATTAGTAAAATAAAAAAGAATTTTAAAAAATAAACGAACGGCCAAAACTGTCAAGATCGAAGAACGGAACATTGAGCGGAACATAACGGAATGGAATAGACATTCCATTCCATTGTTTGGATATTTTACGAGGGAATGAAGTTAATTTCTCACTCCATTAATTGGAAAGTAGATGGAACGGAATGAATTATAACTTGTTTATTCTAATTTTATCCTTTATTTATAAAACAATATTTTTTGAATTTTTTTTTTTTTCAATATCAATCCCTTTTTTCTAGGATTCAATTTTACAGATCTAAATCAATCCCTTTCATTAATATTTTTTTCAATGAAAAGAGAAAAAATTAATTTTACCGAAACTAAGTGGAAAACATATTTTTTTCCATTGAATCAATCTCTTTTACAGAAACGTGAACCAATCCTTTTTTTTTTCAATTGAAAGTGATCCCTATTTTCAATTTTATTTTTCTTTCTTTTTGTACAGAAACATTATTAACAAAGAAAGTCATGTTCATGATGTATATTACTAATATTTTACTAATATGAAGAAGAAACAACAAGTATGAGAAGAGCAAACAACACAATATATAGGGAGTGACGCAAGAAGAGAGAGTGAAGAATTAAAATAATATTATAAAATTAGGGATAAAGTTGTAATTGTTAAATTAATATGTTCCATTCAATCACATACACCCCAAATTGGACGGAATGAAAAATTGGAGTAATGAGTGGTATCGGATGGAATGAGTTTCATCCCACTCCATTCCATTCCATTCATATTTAACAAAACCAAACAATGGAATCTAGTTTCATCTCATCCCATTCCATTCCATTCCACCACTTACCATCAATCCAAACGAACCCTAAATGTCTAGAAATGTCTAGATGCTCTTAATTTATCAAAAAAAAAATCTTTTATTTATATTTAAGACTTTCGATTTTATTTTATTTATATATGAGACCGAAGAGGTATTTACTAATAATACTATCAAATAATAAAACATATTAAAATTAAATCTAAAATTTACATGGAGATGTCTAATGAAACTATGTTTTTAATTCTAAAACAAACACACACACACAAATTTATACAAACTCTACTCTATTCTATTTTGTTGCTGCTACTTCTTTTTAGGGTTAATAGGTTATTACTCCCCTGTAAATTACACAAATTTTGTAATATTCTCTTGAAAATTTTTATTTTGAGAACCACCCCCTATAATGTTTAATTTTTTTTTTGCAATACCCCTTAACTCAATCAACCATAGTATTTTGTGGCGGTTTTTATTTGCGGGGGTTTAAAATCCCCGCTAAAATTATACGTTGCGGCGGTTTTTTTGCGGAGGTTCTGTTTTGCGAGGGTTATGCTATGGTTGATTGAGTTCAAGGGGGTATTGCAAAAAAATTAAACATTACTGGGGTGATTCTCAAAATGATATTTTACAGGAGTATTGCAAAATTTGTGTATATTATAGGGGGTAATGACCTATTAACCCTTGTTTTTAACTTGTCTTGTTTTCTTCTACTGATTAACACTAGTCACAATTGTATGTAACTCTTCATCCATGTTTGATGATTGACTCTTCATTGCTGCTGAAAGTGAAGCTACAGCCTCTCCAACTGTCAAGAAAAGATAATCGGTTCTTGCGAATTCGTTATCTTGGTCTGCTATTTTCAGCTTGTCAAGTACTTCAGCTAGAGGATTCACCAATACAAACTGTCATAACTTATTCCAATTAGTCATAGTTGATATATGATATGAAAAATATCATATAAATTTTTCATAATTCTGCAATGTTACCTCAATTCCCTTCATTGTTAATGCTACTTTTAACTCCTTAATAAGTGAGACTCCACTTGTGTCTATGGAACTCACAGCTGAAAATTCAAATTTTTCATCATTGATACAAATGTGACATAATATATCATTTATGATTGATTGTGTATGAAGTTACCTGACATTTCGAGAATAACATATCGAAGGCCTAACTTTTCTGTTCTGCTAACCTCGTCTTCTTCTTCTTCTTCTTCTTCTATCCATCGCAATATCCTATAATAACAAATGTTAATGGTTTATTAATAACTTAATGCAGCTAAAAATTTTATACAAAATTAATAAATTTGTTAAGATAAAACCAACCTCTCGTGAAGATATGTGATGTTAGCAAAATTGATTGAAGCTTCTATACTTAGAATAAGAAAACCGGGTACTCTTGTAGCTTCTTTATAATGGTGAAGATTTCTATATATGTTTGTCATTGGTATGTTCCCCAACATCACTGTCTTAGGCCTTGTAATTTGCAGTAGGATCCTAAAAATTGACAATCCGACCTGATCAACAAGATGATCACCTCTCCTTGTCAATCATAACGATTTGCAAAGAAATGCGCTGAAAGCTTCCTCATATCAAATATTCTCTATGTTATAGGCATTATTAGTTACATTAGTTAGAAGTTAGTCACGGCTATTTAAGCCTCGTTGTAGTCAACATTCTCATTATCACTATTTATGAAGAATTGTAGAACTCATGACATGAATGAACTTACTGCCATAGCGAGGCCGTACTGGACAGAGAGGAAGATAACACCAAAGAATGCATTCAACAACACAACGAAATCGAATTTGTCGAGCTTCCAAATGAGACAAGCAGCAGAGATATCAATGAGACCAATTACAGCTGTTATAATGATTGTGCTCAATACAACATTAGGCGTGTACTCAAACAATGGCATAAGAAACAGGAGTGTCATCAAGACTGTCACGGCCATTACTACATTCGACATTGCTGTTCTTCCACCCGCGTTATGATTTACAGCGGACCGAGAAAAAGATCCTGAAATTTTAATCATTTAAATGAGAAATATATGTTTTGAAACACCGTCATGGTTCATTAATTTTATTGGTTTCTTGGACTACAAACAAGAACCTGTAGTGACATAGCAAGATGTGGTAGAGCCAACGATATTCATGAGCCCGATTGCCATCATTTCTTTATTTCCATCCACTTTGTAGTTTCTGAGAGCTGCAAATGTTCTCCCAACTGCAATTCCTTCCTGTTTCATATTTTATCACAGCTTAAACATTGTTTAATACTTCGACACTAAGTAAAACAAAAAATGAACTTAATCATTGTTCATCATACAAAATAAAAGAGCAGTTATTACAATACCATGTAATTAATTCTTTTGTTAAATATATTTTTGATTCCTATAAAATACTCAACGAAAAAGATTGAAACTTACGGTGAGTGCTAAAATGCCAATGACGATTCCGGTTTTGATGGTTAGACCAAGATAATTTCTATGAAAAAGCAGCAAGTGTACTGAAGAAGGATTTATTCCTTCTTGCAATTTACCAATCTAGCAAGAAACATGACATTTGTTTTTGGTTAAGAAACAGACTCATATAGCCGAAGCATCAGTTAGTTAGTTAGGCGGGAGTCACTTACTACACTGATGCCGTGATGTTGACCCTTGATTACAAAAGTGATGATTGTAGAAATTATGACACAGACAAGAGGAGCTCCGGCCGATACCCAAAATAGTTCTGGCTTCCTTATGGACTGCACACATTTTTTATTTTCAACAAGATACTTATTGTAAGTCAATATGTCCAAGATATTGCAACTATAATTATATTAATCAGAAAAAAGACATCGAACAATCTATTTCATACATCGATAGAAGTTTACCAATTTCGAACAAAAAGGGCAGAAGAAGAAAAAAAACTTACAATCTGTCTTGCAATCAGGAGTATCACCAAGAAGGAAACTCCCATCACTATTGTTTCCCATGACCACTGCACAAAAGCATCAATATAACACTATTAAAAATACAATATATTTGTTCCTTAATAAGCCACTTTTTAGAAAGAAAGAAAAAGTGCTTAAATTATAAGCTCTATTTTAAATTGTTAACCTCATCAATCTGTTCAAAAACAGACTGCATGACAGGAATAATGCTCATCTCTTTAGTAAAATGTGTGATTCCAAGTAAACTCTTTATCTGTTGCAGAGCCACAATAATTGCAGCTCCCGCCATAAATCCAATTAGGATCGCCTTAGATAAAAAATCAATGATAAACCCTAGCCTGTATAATACAATCATTTAACATCACACTTCTAAAACTAATTAAGCTTAATTGCATATTTGGTCTCTTACGTTTATTTTAAGTTTAAATTTGCTTTCTATGATTAAAAAGTTTCAAGTTAGTCCATACATTACTGATGTCAACATAAGTTCATCCATTTTGTTAAATTTTGAGTTAGTTTTGTCAAAAACGTCCACGTTGCACCCTCTCCTTTTATAACAATATGTTAGTCACGTGGACAACTTAAACAAAAATTTGATTAAAATAACCAACTTGAAACTTTTAAAATGTAAAGGGCGAAATTGAAACCTAAAGTAAACATAAAAGACCAAACATAGATCCTAAAACGAAATGCAATGTAAGTAAGAAAGTGATACTATTACCTTAGAAATCCAAGAACAGCTTGAAAAATACCAGCAAAAAAAGTTGAAGTAAAAGCTAAATGATAAAAGAGAATAGGTTGAGTTTTTGGAGATACTTGTTGTGAAAGCATAGATCCTAAAACAAGAGAGGCAATAGAAACAGGTCCTACAGCAAGATCCTTTGAACTTCCAAGAACAAAATAAACTAGTGGTGGAACAAAACTAGAATCTGAAAGACATATTTAGTTATATACAAAAAAAAAACTATAGTTAGAATAACATACATTAATTTTCACTCACATTGTCATTTTTGAACTTGTATGAGCTACTAGAATTGATTAACATACTCACAGAGACCCACAATTGGAGGTAGATCTGCAAGTTGGGCATAACTAATTCCCTGAATGACAAGTTCCATAATTAAAAATGATGAGAATTAGGCAAGTTAAGTTCCATAATTAACACTAATGATACATCAACATCCATTTTTTGTACACACGTGCAACAACTGGTTAATCACGTTTGAAAATATGGTTAATTCGTTTAAGTAGATGATTAATGCAATTCACTTTCAAATTGTGGTTAATTCAGCTACATGAATTAATCATCTATTCAGCTGAACTGACCACGATTTTAAACGTGATTAACTAGATATCGCAGATGTATGAACAACTTGGTGTACACGAACATTTTTATTATATTAATTAATTAATAAACTAATTAAGCGACGAAGAAATTGATGAAAAACCTGTGGGATGGCCAAGCTAGCAATGGTGAGGCCAGAGATAAGATCAGATTTTAAGAGATTGAAGCTGTAATGAGGTAACCATTGAAGAATAGGGAAAAAATAATGAGCACCAAGGATAAATTTTTTATTAAGTGGTTGTCCTTTGAATTGGCGCAAAGGATCATCAGGGAACAATGTTTCCTTAAATTTGGTCTTTACTCTTTGTACAGTGCTCATGTGTGGTGGTGGAACAACTTGATGTACATCCATTACTATTTCCACAATATTTGAATCTATAACATTGCTACTAGTACTAGGTTTCATATTGGAATTTTATTTATATATATCTTCTACTCTAGATAGGTTCTTTTGATTTGAGAAATGTTGGTGTTTTGTGTTTAATGCTTATTGAACTTCTCCATTAATCAACACTTCAATGACCACTGTTAAATAAAATAAAATAAAAGCCTAATTAGCAATGAAGTATACATGTAATTAAATAGGGTAAAATATTATGCATACATATAATGTATCAAAGAGTGGTGAGTGACACAATGGTTATGTGTGTTCAGTCATATAGTTTGTTGCATCATACTATACTATACAAAGCACTATATATAGTATAGTACTTGTTGAAATTATTAAGTGATTTAACATAGGGAATGAATTACATGCATGATTAGAGAGCATTGCATATGAGGAGGGGGTAGGAGGTACTTGATTTGCACATTAAAATCTCTTGCTATCAACAACCATGACAAAATAAAATAAATATAGTTACAAATATTTTAATGCTCTTGAGGGAGATTTTTGTCATCTATTATAATCTTATAAGTTATATGTCGAGAAATTATAGTTTATGAAGAAGATGGATACCAAATGCCGATGATCCAAATCATATGTACAAGTTTTGGACTCACCTTCTTCATTGTGTATGCCTTCACAATCATTTTATATTAAGAATACCCAATGGGCATAAGAATATTATGGGACAAAAAGGAAAAAGAAAATGAAGAGGGCACAAAGTGAATGAGAGAGGCAGCTAGGGAGAGAAGGAATTTGGGGAGAAAGAATGAACAAGAGGATGATGATGATGAAGGTGTACTTGGAATAGGTTAGGGAGAAGGAGATATTGTGTAACAATTTCTTGACACATGAGAGTAATGGTGCATGCCATACATAATTTCTTTAGAATTGCACTACGTAATATTCTGAGTTGAGAGGAGGAGAAGTGAGGGAGAATTTGAGGGAGAGAGAATTTCGAGGGATTTTAAATTATTGTTACTTATTGTTAACTCCAAAAAAAAAAATGCAATAGGTGAAAATTTAAAATAAATATATTTGTTAAGAAGTTATAGATCGAATGTAAAATGACTTGAACATGAATTTATAAATAAGATGCAACAATTATTTTACAAGCAAATTTTGTAGAGTTGAATTAGGGCCTAATTTAATTTCTAATATAATATTTGAGTCTTTTCAAAATTGGTTAGACCACCTGCTTTTGGTTCACCCATCGTTTATCTGAAGAATTCACACAATTTATAAGTAAGAGCTGAAATATTTATTTATAAATGTTGTAAGATCTAATTTAATTGATAATGTTAATATTATTAAATTGGACACTTTTATTCATATTTGAAGTAAAAAATTCTTAGTTTTATTGTATTTATGCTTTTTTTATATAAGATATATTGTATGTATGATAAATATAATAACTATGAAGATAATGAAATTTGGGGCTTAATTAGTAGCCCCTCAGAATAAAATCTAATGACGAAGTTTATGATAAAAATTGCAGCCATTTTATATACCAAATTGAAAATATCAAAATACTTATTTTAAGATTTCATTTTGGTGTTCATAAATCATAGCAGAACTAATAGAAGTTATTGAAATGGCTAGGTATATAAAAAACTTTATTTTAGTTATTTAATGAAATATACAAAAAATAATAATTTATAAGTGTTGAGATTTACTAGTTTTTAATAAACATTGTAGAATCAGTTGTATTAGACAATAAGTTAACCGGTGCTATTCTGGATCAATGTAAATCTATTTTTGTTAATTATTATAGAAATTCTAGTGTCGAGTTTGTGCGGAGACAAGCAAATGAGGTTGCCCATTATCTAGCTAAGGCGGCCACATTGTCAGCTAGTTTCCAACTCTTGGTCGATGTACCAAATTGTATCGAACACATTTTAATTAATGAAATGCTATAAGCACCCTTTTATCAAAAAAAAAAAAGTTAACCGAGTTGCTCATGAATTAGTCAAGACACCTCTTTTATGTTAATTCCCAAGTTTCTAAATAATGATTATTATGTATTGAATTTATTATTATAAATGAAATGCACCAACCACCATCTCTCAAACTTTAACCTAGTAGCTCTTCTTCTCCAACTATTAAAGAGGGGAGATTTTTTATTCAAAATCACTCCGTCTAAATATATTTTTTTATTTTCTTTTATTCAAATAAGTGATTTTCACGTATATTTGGTTTTTTAGTGATTTCTTCGTTTTAGTGCGACATTGTGTTGTTCATTGTCTTTTTGTGGCGTTTTGTTTTCCTGTCTTCTTGTACGGTGTTTGTTCAGTTCAGATTGACTGACTAGATTCGATCAAGTTCATGTCAACCAATGATTTTAATGTCTTCAATATTACAGATTCAGAGGCATAAGTATTTCGGACACTTCAATTTTATCATAGTCGTAGCCTGTTACATTTGTAGATATATTGTCATTGTTCACAAAATCATCGTTTTCAATTTTTAACAATTTTGAGTTTGTATTGTTCCATATATTGAATCAATTCGAATGAATGTCATTTTTAGTAAAAAAGAAATGAATGAGAAATGTACTAGATTTGTTTTTGTAAAAAAGAAAAATAAATAAATTTTGTAAAAAAAAAATTGACTGCACCAAAACTTTGTAAATGTAATTAGGGTTAAATATGTTTTTAGTTCCCACAAATTGATAACCTTCTAAGTTGTTTGGTCTTTACTTAATTTTTATTAACTTTTTAGTCCTTAAAATATTATTATGCACACAATTTTGGTTCTAACTAGCTAGTAAATCAACATGTATTTTTGAATGATTTTTTTGCATATATGTTTAGATCATACTAAAAAGTTTCTCTAAAAACGAGTTCAAAATTTGATTTCTTGATCATCATTTTGGTTACTTTTATGTCAAATTTTTATTATTTTTGAAAAATTTATATTTAATTCATATCATGTTAAAAAAATTAAATTTTAATTAATAAATTTTATTTGATATTTTAAACATGTCTATAAAATAAGGGTCATGCTAACCGGTGACCCCGATGCATTGGTTAAGGAACCTAAAAGAAGAAAGTTTTACAATAAAAATATCACTTTTTAAACTTTTGAGGAGTTAATTGCACAATTTTCAATGTCACATTTCTATATTTGGTTCCTTAATCAGTTTCCCGGGTGCACCGGTTAGCATTTTCCATAAAATAATCATTCAAAAAAAATCTAAATATTTAATTATAATTAAGTAAATTTAGTTAAAAACAAATTATAAGGACTAAAAAAATTAAGTAAGGACTAAACTTATAAGGTGATCATTTTATAGAGATAATAAACATTTTTAATCCATGTAATTATAAAAAAAAAAATCATATAATGGGAAGGAAAAATACGGTTAAACGACGTCGTTGATGAGTAGCAATTTATCTGGACACTCTATCTATCCTCTTCTTTGTCTTCTCATCTTCACTCTCACTGTCAGTTCAGTTCAGTTGTACTGTGACTGTGAGTCTCTCCACTCCTCCGTATCTCCTCCCACCTAACAACTGGTAACATTTCAATTTTCTTATTTTTCTTCTCCATCTCTTTCATGTCTTTTTTAAAAAATTTATGTATATTGTCTTGTGAGCTTAACTCAATTGGTAGGACATATTGCACTTATGTACAGGGACTGGGGTTTGAACCCTGATACGCCCACTTATGCAAATTCTAGCCACTAGGCTATCTGACGATAAAAATAAAAAATCATATATTATGTATTTTATAAATTCTGTATTTGTCATTTTATCTGAGTTAACTCTAATCATATGAAATTATGTAAACTAAATGTTTTTAATATTTTCAATGAAAATTTTGTAGAGTGAAATGGAAATCAGTAGTGGCAATAACAGTAGCAACATGATGTGGTTTTTCAAAGATAGAGGCTTTGATGATACCATCATACAAGGAATGTTCAAAAAATGCAAGCGTCTTGAGACAGCGCATCGCGAAAGAGCCGATGAAAATTGGGAGTATTTGAAAACCATTGGCATTTTAGAAAGGAAAATTCCTTCAATTGTTTCAAAATGCCCCAAAATTCTTGTACTTGGTCTTAATGAGAAGATTGTTCCCATGGTTGAATGTCTCAATACATTGGCAACAAAACCTAATGAAGTTGCATCTGCCATAGCTAAATTCCCTCACATATTGTCTTATAGTGTGGAGGAGAAGCTTTGTCCTCTTTTGGCGTTTTTTCAGGCGTTGGGTGTACCCGAAAAGCAAGTCGGGAAAATTTTACTGTTAAACCCTAGGCTTATTAGTTACAGCATTGAGACGAAGATGGGGGAGATTGTGAAATTTCTTGCTAGTATTGGTCTTGATAAAGATGGAATGATTGGAAAAATTATGGTTAAGGATCCGTTTATTATGGGTTATAGTGTTGATAAAAGGCTTCGCCCTACTTCGGAGTTTCTGAAGTCAATTGGTTTGACGGAGGAGGATCTTCAAGTGCTGGCATTGAACTTCCCGTCGATTTTGAGTAGAGACGTGAACAAGGTTTTGGTGCACAATTATGATTATTTAAAGAACTGTGGATTTCAAGGGCGGCAGATAGTTGATTTGGTGGTTGGTTTTCCTCCTGTTTTGATCAAGAGCATACGCAATTCTTTAGAACCGAGGATCAAGTTTTTAGTTGATGTAATGGGGAGAGACGTCGATGAAATCATTGGTTATCCGTGCTTCTTTCGTCATGGCCTGAAGAAAAAATTAGTGTCGCGGCACAAAGTCTTACAGAAGAGGAATTTAAATTGCAGCTTGAGTGAAATGCTGGACTGTAATGAGAAGAAATTCCACTTGAAGTTTGGCTTGTTAGAAGGACATGCTTTGAGTAACTAGGTCTCATTCCTTTTTTAGTTTGTTTATGATTTTCATAATTAATTTATTAGTTAATCGTTTTTCTTTCCTCTGATGTGGAGTGCCTTCTGTATTGAAATTGTTGTGATTTTGTATGTGTCTGATCTTTTGTTGAAATTCATGATCTGTTGTTGACTTGTTGTAACTAAGATGATAGGTTAGTCGGTTACCTTTGGATCTAGGATGGAGGCGTGTTTGCATGGCATGGATACCAAAGGGTTCCTCTGCCATCATATGACGCCGTTAATAAGGTCCGGCAACTTCTGTTGTCTTTCCTACATTGTTTCCCATCTTGATTAGTTTCTTCAACAATCAAGCAAGATTTGGGTAAATTCCAACAATATCTGATTGAGCATCGTCAAATAAATTTCGTGCTAATCCTTCACGACTGATGTGTAGAATGTCATAATGCTTTTTATCTGATACTCCAAGTAATAGGACTAGTTGTAATGACTGTAAACATATTTGGTGACTGCTTTATAATTATTTTTTTGCAAAAGCTTTATGTTAACAATGTCGTTAAATAAGTTTTATACAAAGAGAAAAATAAAATACAATGTTGTTTAAAGCACAAATATATGGTTGTTTGCAGATAAGTCATGAGAGTAGATAGATAGATAGTGTAGATGCACATATTTTGCCTTCAATTTTAAGTCATAAAGAATAAATAGCTTTTCTCATGATTGGAAATTGAAATGTGTTTTGTGCACTGCAGTAGTGTTCTGTTAGTAGTAGTTTGCATTTAATCATGATGTGATATGGAATTTTATTCGTTATGTTAGTTGCCTGTCATGCTTTACTTGTCGTGCGCACCTTGCACTTTTGTTAATATCCAGTTTGTTGCTTTTATCATCATATTGCACTTAAGGTTTTTAACATTACTGATGCTATCAGAAAACACTGCTTGTTGTTTATTTTATCAATCTAAGTTATTATCTTAAATAATTTCAGTTTAGAACAATACAGCCATTGGCATTAAGGTTCGAAATTTCAATCGCTATTGTAGAATAAGCTGCTAACTGTAATAATAAGAAACCTTTTGAGTGGAAATTATATGATCTATGTGCCGAAGAGTGCATGTAAATCAACGTGAATGCTTGAATTAAAAAGCATCAAGTTGTTGCCATTATGAACAAAATCCTTGTGAGGCATATCTAATAAGCAGCAACACAACTGATAAAGTTACATTTGACTTCAATTGTTTAAACTATATAGTGTAGAATTTTGCAATAATTGATTTGATACAAGTTCTATGCGGCCTGTTGTTAATCTTGGTATGTTTATCCTCCAATCTTGATTAATTAATCAGTAATGTGGCACTATTGTATGTGCTTCTTCTGTCGTGGTTGATTGACTCTTCATTGTTGATGAAAGAGAAGCCACAGCCTCTCCAACTGTCAAGAAAAGGTTGTCTGCTCGTATGAAAGTATTAGATTCGTCTGCTTTTTTCAGCTTTTCAATGACCTCAGCAAGAGGATTCACCAACACAAGCTGTCACAATTCACGTGAATTAGTCGCCGTTGAGATTTGAGACATCTATTCAGGTGCGCAAACAAATCAAAGTATATTTCAGAGTTAAATATTCTTACCTCAACACCCTTCTTTTCCATTGTTGCCTTTAACTCCTTGAAAAGTGAGATTCCACTTGTGTCAATGGCGCTCACAGCTAACAATTTCAAATAAATATGACGTAAGATGGAATTAGAAATATGTTCTGTGATATGCTTGAACATAAATGGTAAAACTTAGTGCATGCAATAACTTTTAGATTAAGTTTCATCAATAGAATAGAGTTATACTCAGCAATTTTGAAGAGAATGATAGTGCTATAAAACATTATGGAATTCCACATTAGCTGTATCAAAAACTGACATTAATTACCTGACATATCCAGGATTAAAAATTGAAGACTTGAGTGTTCCTTTACGTTATTTTCTTCCTCCTCTTCAATCCATCGTAATGTCCTAATACAAAATGTTAATACTAAAAAGTTGAGTTACAGAGGAAACAAAATAATAATGCAAACAATAAAACTAACATACTTGATAAACTTTGCAAAGCTGAAACTAACCTGTCATTGAGATATGTGATGTTTGCAAAATTGATTGGAGCCTCGACGCTTAAAATAATAAAGCCTGGTATTCTTGTAGCTTCTTTGTATTGATGAAGGTTTCTGTATATGTCTGTTCCTGGTATGTTCCCCATCATTACTGTTTTAGGCCTTGTAATTTGCAGGAGTATCCTAAAAGTTGATAATCCAACCTGATCAATAGCATTGTTAAAAGGATACGAAGAAAGGAAACATATATGCAAATCGACAAAATCTGTTCACAAAGTGAAGATTATGAGCTTAAATGAACTTACTGCAACAGCAAGGCCTTCCTGGACTGAGATAAAAATAACACCCAAGAAAGCAGTTAACATCACAAGGAAGTCGAATTTGTCTATCTTCCAAATGTGGCAAGCAGAGGGGATATCGATGAGGCCAATCACTGCTGTGACTATGATTGCACCCAATACAACATTAGGCGTGTATTGAAACAATGGCATGAGAAAAAGGAGTGTCACCATCACTGTCACAGACATTACTATATTTGAAGCTGCTGTTTTCGCTCCTGCGTTATTATTAACAGCTGAACGAGAGAAAGCACCTGAAATTGATAGATTAAATGAGGTAAATACGTGCTTCTGACACCATGAATTAATCTTATGTTTCATAAGAGTGAAAACCAATATAGACAATTCAGTCTCTTAAATTAATGATACTTGAAAACAATCATTGAAATTGAAAATTCTCAAATACATTAGTCTTTCGGGACAATTTGAGGGATTAAATAACTAATGTGATCGAGAATTCTCAATTTCACGACTTCTTCAGAATATTGTTCATTTTACAGGCGATTTATAATAATATAAGTCTTTTATACTAAAGTGACAAACAAGAACCTGTTGTAACATAGCAGGAAGTGGAAGAGCCAACCATATTCATAAACCCAATTGCCATCATTTCCTTATTTCCATCCACTTTGTAGTTTCCCAGAGCTGCAAATGTCCTTCCTACTGCAATACCTTCCTGTTTTTCCAGGTTATAAAATCAAGTATGTAAATTATGCTTCTACTTAATCTATGTGTGTGTATGTGTGTATATATATATATATATACACTGAATGACATAAAATTAAGAAGAAAAATAGAGAATATATAGGAAGAGAGAGGGAAATTAATATTGTTAAACTTACAGTGAGGGACAAAATGCCAGTGATAAGGCCAGTTTTCATGACTAGACCAAGGTGACTTCCATGAAATTTCAACATATTCCATGAAGAAGGATTTATTCCTTCATGTAATTTTCCAATCTAGCAACCACAAAAGACAGGAGTAACTTTGTTTAGTAATAATCTATGAAACACTGACACAGACATGAGACATGAACATTGAACATGTCATTGATCTGAAGTCTCGATACTACATATGTTAATATGTACTTAAAACCAAAACTAAATAGTAAGAGTTGAGGGGATGAGAGCAGTGGCTTACTACACTGATGCCATGATTTTGAGCCTTGATTGCAAAACATAGAAGAGTAGAGATGATGACACACATAAGAGGAGCACCTGCAGAAATCCAGAATAGCTTTGGTTTCCTTATGCTCTGCATAAATTTATGTATTTGGATGAGTTACTCAATAGTACAAGTATACTACCCTTCAATCTGTGCTAGAGAAGTTGTATGTATATCTATATATGCATGCAAGGAATTAAGTTTGCTTGCTGAAACATGGATATGCCATTTTAAATTTTAATCATTCTTTAAGACCAAATATACTAAGTACCTATTGGGTTTTAAGCATGGAATTGAACAAAGAAATAATGATTAAAGTTTTAGATAGATAATAATTATATATATTTTTAATCTCTGTAATATGAATAAATATTTATATAAAAAACATAAATATATTTAACTCTAATAATTATAAATTATACTTTTTTTAACAAGTTATAAATTATATTTAAAAAGTTTTAATATGATATTTATATATTTCTTCAAATATAATTGAAGTTTGTTTTGCATCTAGTAATAATTAAAGTTTGTGATTCTCAATCAATTTAAATTGTATTAAAATGTAAAATTAATAATTAAATTTTGAGTTATACAATACTTGTTCTATATCAAAGAACCTTTATCTACAAATCTTAGTTCAACTGATAAAAAAATGTACCAAAAAAACCCCTTAAAAAATTAACCACTGTAAAATAAATAACATGAGGTACATATGTGAAAGCTACAAAAGTAATTTTTGAGATAGCAAAATCTATCTTGATACCTTTATTTACTTATTAGACTCAGACATAGTTCTTTAAAACGGTCAAGCCATTTTAACATAGCAATCCAACGAAAAAAACAAATCATGACAACCTTGTTAAGTTTAGACTGATATACTCTCATGTGACAAACATGGTTGATTATTCCCTCTATAAAATGATTAATCATGTGCAGAGTTGCAAACAAATCTTCACCATTTTGTTTATTCTTTTCAAGGATATCTTCACACGTACACATACAATTTTTTAAGGGGGGGACATTTACAATTATTTTTGTATAATTTTAAGATAAGTTTTGTTTAGTATGACAGAATTATTCTGTAAACTAACAAAAGACAGCCAAATCATGAATCAATAAGATCGAGGAGGATATAGAATAGTTTGACAAAATCAATATACAAAATTGTGAGATTCTAGATTTGATTTTGAATTGAACGCGTTCAATTTATCAATATCAGCATTATCAATTGAACTCAAAATTTTGGACATACTCATTTTCTATGTAAACAGATATAACGTACTTTCATTTTTATTTTTTTGCTAGAATATATATAACTTATTAGTACTTAAATTCTATGTAATGTTGTTTAGTTAAATTTTATTTTTGAGTAAACTATAAAGTGCAAAAATCAAACCACGGGTAATCAACAATAAGACATTTCTTGGCTATTCGATCTAGGCCACATCCCACAGATTGAAAACTCAGGTAAAAAGAATAACCTTAGGTAAATGAAATCCCAAAAACAAAACATATTACTACTACTATATGAATCAAACAGTGTCAGTGTGTGTCCATGAGGCTCATCCATGTGTTTTAATCTTTGATGATACACTCAGAAAATTAAGAGAGGATGTAAAAAGAAAATTCTAGACTTATAGTAAGACATAAAATGTATGGTTGAAGAGAATAATGTAACGTACAACGTGTCTTGCTATTAGTAGTAGCACCAAGAAGCAAATTCCCATCACTATTGTTTGCCATGACCACTGCACACAAAAATACATAGATAAGCACTCTTTTATATAAGAACATGTAGAGATAAATTAAATTCATCTTAGCCTGTGGAGAACAATTGTGGTACCAGCAAATGGAATTATGAATGTGTCAGTGTATTTCTAGTATCACGATGAATATGTCAGAATCACAATAATTTATTGTAATTTTGTAGAAGCTGCAGATCACTGTAATTTTTTAAAAGTTATAGTTTGTAGTTTTTGTAAATTACAGTGGATTACTATGATTTCGACATATTCACTGTAATACTACGGTGAAATATGAATAACTAATACGGACACAAACATTAGATATTAGACACGACACATATACGGACAGGTGGATATGGTAAAATATTGAAAAGATTAATTAGTTTAATCTCTCACATCATACCAACCTCATGTATATTGTGAAAAACAGAACTCATAACAGAAACAAGACCCATCTCTTTAGTAAAATGTGTAATTCCAAGTAAACTCTTAAGTTGTTGCAAAGACACAATTATAGCAGCTCCAGCCATGAATCCAATTAAGATTGCCTTTGATAAAAAATCAATGATAAATCCTAACCTGCAATCATTACTCATTAATCATTAATGTATAATAAAACTTTATCTTTTTTTATACCTTTATACAAAAGGAGGTTCAAATAGCAAAAAGAATAATATAGAAGTAATGATTATTCTACTACCTTAGAATTCCTAGTGAAGCTTGAAATAAACCAGCAAAGAAAGTTGAAGTAAGAGCAAGTTGAAGAAACAGAACAGGTTCTTGTGTAGGAGACACTTCTTGTCTAAGCATGGAACCTAAAACAAGTGATGCTATTGAAACAGGTCCTACTGCTAGATCCCTTGAACTTCCAAGAACAGCATAAATAAGTGGAGGAACAAAACTAGAATCTGAAAAATAAATAAAAAAAATCATTAGCACAATCTATGTTAAGAAAATTAAAAAATAAAATTAAATCATGTATACACTATATATACACACTCACATAGTCCAACAATTGGAGGAAGATTTGCAAGCTTGGCATAACTAATTCCCTGAATAACAATTACCATAATTAAATATAATAAGAATTAAAGTAACTAATTAAGCAAGCTAAGTTCAAAAGGGTGGCAATAATGTTTTTTTCACCACCAGTATCCGTTCTACTGAACCGACTAATCTGGTTCAGGGTGAGTCACGGCGTCTAGTGATTAATTATTTTCATTAGTACTAATTAATTAAGAGGAGTAGAGAATTTGACAAACCTGTGGGATGGCTAAGCTAGCAATAGTGAGACCAGAAATAAGATCAGATTTAAAGAGTGTGAAGCTGTAATTAGAACCCCATTGAAGAATAGGGAAAAAATATTTAGCTCCTAAGATAAATTTTGTCTTAAGTGATTTTCCTTTGAATTGGCGTAGAGGGTCATCAGGGAAAAGAGTTTCTTTGAGTCTAAGTTTGAGTTTGTGTAAAGTGCTTTTGTGAGGTGGTGGAACAACTTGATGAATTTCTAAGTGTATACAATGTGAATGTGAATGCATGTTGCAAGTATTAGGATCCATTGAAGAGAAGAGAAGAAAATAATAGAAGTAATGGAATGTGTTATGTGTATATATAATAGTAATAATAGCTATAAGGTTCTTGTGTTGATTTGATGCAATGGTTTGTGTTTGCTTTTTGTGTTAGAATCCCCATAATCAACACATCTATAAGACCGCTACAAAACAAGACTATGCCTATGTCAACTAAAGTACAAAAACATCAAAACAATACTAAATCATAGGCAAAATTATTTATCTTTTTTTTTTTCTCATTTCATTCTGATCTCTTATTCATGTTTTTTTTTACTCATCTTTTTCATGTTTGTTGTTATTTTTGGCGTAATCCAGAGTTCGGGGCATCAAATGGTTTAGTCTCCTCCTAAATGCAGTTGCAGAGATTAAACTGTGGTATTTTCTATCAAGTCTAGCGTTAATTATCATTAGATCAATTAACGTTTGATCATTTATAATATAATTTTTTCTATGATAAATTTGTTGTGAGACTTTATGAACTCATTCATCATTATTATTTTTTAATTCGACTTCATATAATGGTGTGAAATATGTGCCAAATATCGTTTTACTCATGATGATCATGATGTAATTAGTTCTAAAATGAGAGTTGAATGACCGTAACCAACAAAAAAATGTGTGAGTTGAATGTTGTCAATGATGATTTCATTCCTACTTCTTTAAATTAAGAATTTAATTAGTAAGTATTTACCGTCAATATAAAGCCAAAAAAAAATGCCATAGACCTTGCCTCTTGTGTAGAAAGTAGAAACAGAGCTAAAAATTTCTAGTACATATTTATTGGCGACGTGTTCTAATTTATTTGATTTCTGAAAAGAAAAACAAATATATGTCTCATATTTTTAATCATATTTTTTGATCAATTTTCTTATATGTTTTTTTTATCAATTTTCTTACATTTCCTCTATTTCTTTTTAAATGTCGCAAAACGATGGTCGTTTTTGTATTTTAAGGGTATAATTTGTCGATTATATCTTTTGTTAATTACTCTAATCTTTTTCAATAAAATACTATCTTAGTTTTCTTGTTATATTTTAATTTAAACAAAATGTCTTAATTTTGATTAATGTGAAGTTGGAATAATTTTTTTATTGACTTAAAATGTTAAAGATATATCCAAGAACACTTGGATGAGATGATAAGGGATCTCTTTGTTGAAGTACAAAAGTAAATTTATTTTTATCGTATCCATAGGGACTGGTGCGATATCGATGTCGTTTAACAATTGATATAATTTTAAGTATAGAGTTTTAAAGTTGATTGTTTAAATAAAGTAATTACCTAAAATAACGATAAATAATTAAAAGATTGACAGAGAGATGAGATTGTTGAGATTAGACTTCATTAACTCATTCGTTTGTATTTCCCTTACCAGTTATACATGTTCTAGCTATCTACCAATATCATCACGTATTGCTCCTCATACGTTTTCATCCCAGATAACGACGAGAAACTATTGCACCTATCAACCCCTGATTCCTAAGGTGATCGATCAATACGATAACATTAAGTTCCAATATTTTAGTGAATATTAAACCCAAATCTATTCCTAGAGTTTAGATTTAATAAATATTATCCTAGTTAAATGATATAAAACATATATTCCTATACAATTTCAAATCCCAAGATTAAAACAATAAACACAAGAATAATAACAAGATTGATTGAATAACTAAACCATATATAACGCCATAACCAAAAGAAATACATATTAATAAAGTCATTACTACATCTAATTCCAATAAATGAGAGATTAGCTATTCATTTTCATGATAGATTTATAAAAGATATGAAGAAAAGAGATGAACAAACAAATCAATGATGATTCCGCAACTATTATTGTGCATCCACCTTTAAATCCTCATGAAACTTCCCCAAGGCCCTGTTTGGTTCAACCGAGGGGAGGGGATGGGAGGGGAGGGAAGGGGAGGAATTTTTAAGGAGGGGAGGGGAGATAAAATATAATTAATTATGTTTGACAAAATTATCCTCATTTTTTTTATTAAAACTCTAAATTATCCTTGTTGAAATATTAAAAATTTAGATATTTGTTTTGTTGTCAACAAAAAAAATAAATTTTCTACTCATTATATATATTTTTTAGTTATATATATCCATTAAATTTTCTTCAATAATCCTTATTTTAATTTTATAAGGTTAAGGATAAGAAAGTAAATTACTTATTCCCTCCCCTCCCCTCGTTAAAAAATTGAACCAAACATAAAATTTAAAAATCTCCCCTCCCCTCCCCTCCAAAAACCCCGAACCAAACAAGGACACACGATGCAACACAAAGAATCATCGAGCGAGCTTGCAAAAAAAAAATGAAAAACACACTTAATATTATAAACTCAATATTTTATTTGCAATACTACTCCTCAAACTAAAATTTACTGAGCTTTAAGTTTGTTACAAATTTAATCCTGAAAGTAATTCAAACCAATTAATACAACAACCAAGGTGAACCAAATCAAACCAATCCAACAACTAATTTAGTCTAAGATAACAAAAAATCAAACCAGTCGAACAAATTCAAACTAAATTAAACCAAACCAATAATAATAGAGAAGAAGAATCGACCAAGAGAGAGAGAAACAACCAAACAGAAGAATTAATATGGAAGAAGTGCAATCATTCAGAAGAATCAATATATAGAAGAAAGTGCAATTAAATAGAAGAATCGATAGGAAGAAGTGAAATTAATCACAAAAATTAATAAGAAAAGTGCAATAAAAATGAAGAATCAACGGGGATTAATACAATCAATCACAATAATTAAAAGGAACAAGTGCAATCAAAAAAAGAAGAAAAAAAGACACACGGAGATAATTAACTACCCAATTCAAGTGGATAATTTCTCATTCCACCCCTAATATTCTCTTTTCCCCCCCAAAATGATTTTTGTATGAGAGTAAAAACTTTTTTGTATGAGAGAGTGTTGGGGGGGGAAAGAGAATGTTAGGGGGTGGAATGAGAAATTATCATTCAAGTGGGGGTAAATTAAAAAACCATCATCTTACTATTTAGATTATGACAGAATTTTATAATAGAAGTGCAAGTAATAATGTCAATTCTACTGTCTAACAAAATAGTTCGAAATAAGGGAAGAATTGTCATTTTACATAGCCTACAATTAGATAGAACAAGAAAAAAAAGTAAGTTGGGTCAATCGTTTGATGAAAAAGGTCGGTACCTTTGCAAAGGATAAGCAAAGGGTGGTGATATATAGACATCTTTTTTAATTAGTAATGGTTGGGACCAAACATGTAACACCATGTGGCCTAAAACAGTAACATGCCAAAATGCAAGAGCTCAATCATTAACTAACTTCATCCCTAGAAGATCCACGTCTAGCTATGACAATTAATATTCATGTTAGGTTCAGTAGAGAAATAAAGAGATGAACTCTTTTGTAAGTTCAAGAGAGAACAAAGAACATGTCACGGACTGTGTCTTACTATATAGTGGTTATTTAATAAGGGCTAGCACCCAAAAATACCTTATGTTGTTCCTATTAGAGACATCCTATATGTGTATAACTTATATATGTGCATATATTCCATGCCACCTAAACTCATGTGGCGTTTGTGGCTGCCTCTCTAGGGCTTGGTCAGCTTTTGACACATTGTGTCTGTCGACGCATATCCGAACATTTTTGTTTCGGACTTGTAAGACGCGTCTGGTGACTCGACCAACTCAATAATGTTAGCAACTCGAATAATTTTTGGTTATTGAAAAAGTGGAAAACTTAATTTGAAACTTGACACACAACTACATACAAAGTTTCAAAATAAAACTCGTGTGATATTAGTTGTTTCAAAATACAACTACATACAAATATTAGTTGAACTATACTTTAAGATATAGTATTCAATTGCTAAAGTGTTTTGTTAGAGCTTGATCCATAGCATTGAATGGTGAGAAAGTGGTCTTCTTCTTTTATGACTCATGGAGACAAGTGAGATAAAGTTACAATTGTGGGGTATATTTGATACTTTCCTATAGCATTTCTTTAACCGAACCTCAAAAATATTGTGGCTTACATTTCTTGAAGATAACTATGCATTGATTAATTCTATTTTTGATTGACACTGCATTATCCATTACATTCAAACATATGACATATATAAACACATTAATGAATAGTGCAAATAAAATGCATACAACACAAATATATGAAAGACCTCATAGAAATCTATACATACATTAATGAGGTTTGATCGGTTTCGGTTATTCCATGAAGAAATAACTAGAAGAAGAAAATTATGAAGGAAATGATATAATGTCACTTATATATGGATCAATGTGTTGTAGACTTGTAGTATAGGACATGCATGGAGATGTTTAATTTTGTTCTGCTTTCCTCTGTTTAAGGTATATTTTGTCTTAGTTTAAAATCTACAAAACTTTCGATCCCGCAATTATATTTAGGAAGAGATTTGAATGACTTGATGACAGAATTTGTTTCAAATTCTAGACTATTAGACACTCTTTCCTTAACTAGAGGGTAAAAGCCAAAAATTAAAATCTACAAAAATAAAAAAATAATTGTTCAGAGCATGACACATTTTAGTGTTTGGTTTTTACTCTAGTGAGTCGAATGACTAAACTCACTCGCATTAAATGTCAAGATGTAAAATTTGCAAATTTGAATACATCAAATATTCTTGCAATTTTTTTATTTGAATTGTATTAATTCATCTCAAAATATAAGAGAAAATTGATCAAATAAAATTAATATATCTGGACCAAATACAATAACATTATGAATTGGTCAATATGAAACATTTAGCATTAAGCTTTTTCTGAATTAATGAAAGGTGCGACATGACATTAATTTGCATGCTCTTTTGACATAGTTGACCAATATTAGGCCCACACATAACTAAGTAAATTATTTTTTTAGACAAAATAGCTACATAGTACTCTTACCATTAATATAAGTAAATTTGACATTTTTGATATATTTTACTATAAATGTATCTAACTCATAATATGAGTCAGATTGTATCTAAAATGTCAATTTTGCTTATATTAGTAGTCAGTGGTCAGAGGGATTATATATGAAATGGTAAAATTTGAAAGATAATTCTTAGATACAGTTGAAGAGACAACATACCAATGATTATTTTGGTAATATCAATCAAGATGTTTGTGCATTCAAAGAAAGAGGGGGGAAAGTAATGAATGATAGAAAGTTTTGGCAGCAATATTCAGCTATAGATGAGTTTCAATTCACATATTTATAAAGTAAAGGGAAAGGAATCTAAGATATAGAGCCCACTGATAAGTCTTTTTATGGTTGTATATATACATCAACTTTATATGTTTCTGGTGTTTTTAACGTACTATGAGTTTGTGAATAAGAAAAAAAGATAGTATGGTGAAAATATAAAGCTACTTTATAGTGGGCCGGTTGGTGAGAAATGTCCTAATACCATCAATAATTGTCTTTGCTATTGACCTATGAATATGAATAATCCACAAAAAAGAGTTATGGAACTGAACTGAGGTGAAGGATCACAAGTTTTGAAATGACCTTAAAATCAAAAGAGTGATCATCCACTTTTTAATTGGATGTAACAACATTAAAAACAAGCTTGGTGGGATTAAATCAGATAAGGAATTCTACTAACACTAGCAGGGGACAGATAATAGTCTTGGCTATAGCACAAGTGCTACATGCATATATTATTTCTGGAATCCTGGTTGTCATTTCGCAATAATAAGCCATGAAACACAAATACTGACACGAGATAGATTAACTAACACAATGACATCTGATAATAATTTAAAAAAATGATATAATTCAATATAATTATATTTATAAGTGTCGGTGTAATGTTGGTGATAAACACCGACACATATCAGACATCGGGTCATGTTTAATACTAGGAGTGTTTGTGATCAATAAGCCAATAGAATTAGGGGTAAATAAATACATTAGTTTTGTGGTTGTTAATTGTTATAGTTAAACTCCCATTAGGAACAGTAACATGCTCATGATTCATGAGGTCGAAAGATAAATTACAACATCATCACCTTAATTGTGTAATATTGTCACAAATACAGTATGATTACCAATTCACCAAAAAAATATAACATTATGAATAGCCCTCAAACACCACCGCAAGAAAAACATTAACGTTTGTCACAAAAAAAAACATTAACGTACGAAAAAACAAGAAAATTAAAAACGTGGACGGCAGGATTCGAACCTGCGCGGGCAGAGCCCACATGATTTCTAGTCATGCCCGATAACCACTCCGGCACGTCCACCTTTTTGATATTCATTGGTCGCTATCTATTTTAATTAATCTACTACTACAATATAAATTTTGATTACCTACAACATTTCATTTTTGTCCTTCTTTTAAATCAAAGAAATCATCTTCTTTTAAGGGTAATTATGTCATTTTATTTCTTACTATACATTTTTTTTATTATTTTCTCTTTCATGCTTTTTCTCTTTCTACACATTCTCTCTCTTACTTTTTAATTAATTAATATTTTTTCTTTTTATTTTCTTTTATCTCTCTTATTTCTTTAAATAAATCTAATACTAATATTAATAATATAGAAAAATTGATTACTCTTAAATTTATATTTAAATCCTTAAATTGTCTGCTTGAATCACTAAATTTATAGACTTAATTTCAATTTTAATATTTTAATTATTCAATTAATTTTAATATGACAAAGAAACTTTGATTCCTTATATATCTAAGAAATTAAAAGATGCAATTATGAAGACGGTTGTATTATACTCTTTTCGTCTTAAATTATAAGAGAAAAATAAAATAAAAATCACACTTCTTAAAAAAATTAAATGTGATAATTGAAAATATGATTTTTTGTATTTTACTTTAAATTGTATGGAAATATGTAAAAATAATTTTTATTGATTATGAAAAAAATAATAGAGTAAACTTCTATTGAAAAATATAAAGGAAATTGTAAATTTTTTTAAGGTTAAATATAATTTTAGTCCTTACAAAATGTTGGCCTTTTAAGTTTAGTCCTTATTAAATTTTTAGTCCCTGAAAAATAATCTTGCACTCAGTTTTATCCCCACGGATAATGCATTTTAAAAATTTTATCATACAACTTTTTACTTACTCATATTAATACATTTTTTATGCATCATATTCTGGTACATATAAAATTTAAAAAGGGCACGGTGGTAACATATAACTGTGTTTTGCATATATTAATGTTGATATTACATTAATATACTAATGAGTTTTTTAAATTTTATTATATTAACTTTCTCATGTTAGTACATATTTTTAAGCATATCAAATCAGTACTTATAATATTGATTTTTTAAACATAAGTAAATAAAATATGCAACGGGCACGATATTAATATTTAACAATTTTTTACTCAAAATTATAAATCTTTGGGCCAGCTATCCCACTCTTCGAGGTGCCTCCAATCTAGCGAGGAAATAGTCACTGCGTTCGGCGGTGGATACCCCGGTCTCGACAAAAAAATAATAGAAAAATTATGGTAATACTAATAATTTTCATTTACTATCTTTAAATATTTTATAATATTATCAATATAATTCATTTTTATATAATTATAGTAATATTTGCGACCCGTACGAATGTACGGGTCTTTTACTAGTTTTATTCATAATAATAATAATAATAATAAGGCTTAAATAATTTTTTAGTCACTATAAGTTTCCGAGTTGTTGGTTTTAGTACTTAAAAATCGTTTTGATTTTAGTCTTTAAAATTAAAATTCATAGAAAAATTTAAAACTTTACTTTGGATTTTTTTTCAGATTTTCCTGCTCAATAAATCATCACAACACAAAAACAATTGGGACTTAGAGATTGATGAAAGAGTGCTCATAAGTTCAACCTTTTATATTGGTTTTTTTTGTTAGTACTGGACTGCCCCTTTTTTTACACCTGCCTGATATCGTATTAAAAAATGTGGTTTATTTAAGTGATTATATGATTAAGTCAATTTGCGATCAAAATTATAGTTAACTCAATTACACGAGTTAATCATAAATTTCAACGTAAAATAAACTCCATTTATATCTTTTTATTTATTTGTATAATTTTTTTTTTAAAGTCCTCTAAACACATTGGATTGGCCACGTATATATGCATGATTAACTAAGTGATGCAAATATATGAAAAATGAGCATCGAAGAAACTTTTGGAAAAGAGAATATCATATATATAGAAGGCAACTAGTGTAAGAAACACAACCACATTTCGTGTAAATTAAAACCATTCCACTCATAAGCAGATCACAAAACAACGATGTTGAAGGACATGCTTCTTTTCTTTCAGTTGGTTTTGAGCCTCAAATACAAACCCAAAAAAGTTGTTGTATGTGGTGCCTAAATGTATGTATTCGGTATTCGGTATAAATAAATTAATGGAAATTGTGGTCCTTAGAATGTCAACCATGCAACAAAAAGATAGCTTCTAAGATCGTGTAAAAGATTCCTCCGTGTGTTACATAACAATGCATGCATAACTAGAGTCCAACCACATGTTAGCATCTTGATTGATTACCAAATATATGTGATTTATTTTGGACATAGCCAAAAAATATGTTGGCATGTTAGGATTATTATGTTTTTGATTCTATCTAGTGATCAAAAGTGAATCTTAAATAGTGGTCGTCCCTTTCATGGTGGTCTTTTGTTGGGTTGGACTAGCTATGTCCTTTGATCCACGAGCGCAATCCATTTAGAGGTGGCAAAGCGGACGATCCACTGTGTTTAAGTGCGTTTAAAAGTATAGACAACTCAATTTAGTGATATGAGTTAAACATTTAAGTACACTCAATTTACTAACGACTTGACTGCTCGGCTCACTGAATAATTTATTTCTTTTGTTTATTATTTTCTATGGAGAAATTTTTATTACCTTGTTTTTATTTGCTCATGTGTTCAAAATTCTATTGCAAGTCATTTCTATTTTTTGTAGCAATACACATTAACATACAAAGTCTTTTGAAATTCCTATAAATTAAAACAAGTAATTCTTCAACATCAAACTAAACATCCTCTAAATTGTGTGTGTTTGGAGCAGAAGAAGAATAAAACAGGGATAATGAATGGAGCAAACTTTATAGTGACATCGTCGTGCATGACTGGGGCAACTGTGGCTTGGTTGTGTGTGCTTTTGACAGCATATGGAGAAGGAACATTCACAAATGGAATTGGAAACCTAAATATAAAAAGAAAAAAGTTTTAAAAATGGAGTTCTCAATTTTCAATCTCAATATATATAGGGAAAAAAAATTGCAGGTCAATCCGTCTCATTTCTTAAGCAAGTTAGACAAAAGGGATCAACACAGGGACGGATGCACATATAGTCCACGCACTTGCCTGCACTATTTTTTTTAAAAAAAAATTTAGTATAAGTTGATATATGATATAAGTTGATATTTGATCAATTAGCCCACATAAATTTTACTATTTTTCTCTCAAAGCCAGAGGCGGAACACCTCATGGGCTAAGGTGGGCTGTTGCCCACTCCATCTTCATAAAATTTTATTTTATACTACTAGTAATATTATATGTACTACATATGTGTTATTTTTATTTTGTAAAAATTATATAGATATATATATAATATTGGGATTTTTGTTAAAAATAGTCTTTTAACTATGTCAAGTATAAAAGTAATAGTGGTAATAATAATAATAATAATAATAATAGGCTAAAATAAATAATAATAGTCTTTTAGAATTTGTTCACTATTAGTGAATTATGTCAATAATTAGTAGAGACAAGTAAATAAAAACAAGGCTACGTAATAAGATGGAAGATGATTTTCTCAAACGCTCCATGATTGTTTATATTGAAGATGAGATTGCTAAAAAATTCATCCGAGATATGATAATATTATAAATTTATGTAAAAGCAAAAACAATTATTATTGGAAGTATGTTTTTTTCTATTTTCTTTGAAAAAAGTTGCATGGAAATATGTAAAAACAATTTTTATTGATTATTGATTATGGAAAATATAGTGAAAGAGTAATTTTTTTTTTGAAAAAATAAATATTTGTGTTTTTTTCTTATATTTTAGGACAATAAAATGAATATTTTTTCTTTTATATATTTTTTTGGACGGAGGAAATATTTTAGTCGCCCACCCAAGTTCTTTTTACTGGCTCCGCCACTGCTCAAAGTCCACACAAATTTCACAATTTTTCTGTCATATCCCACAACCTTTTTGTTTCAAAACATAAAAAAGAAAAACTCTTTCTCAAAGCAAGCAAATCTTCTCTCATGGTTAACAATTATGATGTATATTTATACTTTCAAAAGGAAATATAACATAAATATTTAATATTACGAATTTATATGTGTGATGCCCCCACTATTCAAAATCTCTAGATTTGTCACTGAATCAACATATCCAAAAAAATATTCAATCTATTTAGCCATTTGTGCAAATAGCAAATTAAAGAGAAAAAAAATTGCCACTCCTAATTCCACCTTTGTTGGAATTGTATGAATCTAGAAAAAATATGTATATAAACATTGAACATATTTGATTATATCACAAAATTGGCCCAATCGAAAACTATAAAACAATAACTTGAGCTAAAGAAAAATTCCATTTTGCAACGTAAAAAATTCTTTAAGAATTAGTCCTGATAAAAAAATGCTTTTAGAAACTTTTTCCTTTTGTGCAATCAACATATCACCATAACTTTATTTCTTTCTACAATAGACGATTCTACTTTAATAATATCAAATGATACTTCATCCTCTTAGCTTCAAAAATCATACAGATATAAAAATAAAAAAAACATAAGGAATATTCATCACTCCCTTCTTTTCAAAAAAGAAGAAAGAATATTCATTGTTTTGAAAAAAACAATAATTGAACTCTTTGATTTTTAATCACATCGGTAAAAGGCTCATGAAAACTATCTGTTTTAAAAGAAAACAATAATTGAATTCTCTGATTTTTAATCTACCAATAACGAATTAGTTATTCGATTGAAATTTTGAGAGATTTTAAAAGACTATTTTATGATAAAAAAAGTATTGTGTTATTCAATCAAAACTTTTATACAATGTAAGCAAATTTTGTTAAAAACATTCAAGACTTTAATAAAAAAGTCTCTCAAAATCTCACAAAATCAAAATAATCCCACGAATTCTTTTAAAATCTTCAAGACTTTTTTTTATCAAAATAATCCATCAAAATCTCAATCCAATAACCCCCCATAAGTTGTAAAAATCTTGAGTTTTTTAAACATGTGACCAAAAGTTTGATTATTGACCTATCTTGTGTGTCTCACAGGTTCTCCGACAAACATTAATTATCCTTAACCGTGGTGCAAAATTTGTATCTATATCATAGTAACAATAAAACATATTGTATATATAATCATCATTAATGCAATAACTTGATAGAGAAGGGTGTGTTAGAAACAATAAAGTGTGCGGATAGTTTCTATCCAAATAAACTAGGAAATTAGTTTATGAGCTGAAGTAGGGCTTTCCATTAAAAACCCATAAAAGAATTAGGCCCATTTCCAAAACCCTTAAGGTTGAGGACATTTTGGGCATTATTGATAGAGCAGTGTTTTTTTTTTTTTTGAGGAAATGTCATTAGAGATTGGATTAAAAATAACTTTAATTTAGTGTTTAATGTAATTTGGTGCAAACATTTGAAAGGATTTTCATTTTTCTGAAAAATATTGTGATTTATGCCTCTTTTGTACTCTGAAATATGGCAATGAGAATAGTACTTTTTCTTGCAGTGGTTTTGCTATGGACTTATGGTTCATTTGTTTTTGTTGTTTTAGCCTCTCTTATCAACCTCGGCCGCACCGGCCGATATCTCGGCAATCCGCGCCAAATTTGACCTCGCTGTGTTAGGGTGGTGTGGTGCACCAAGTTAGGGTGAATCGGCCGCGACGACTTATATCTCGGCCGAGTTGCTCACACGGTTCTGGATAGTTAGGTGTCAGTGCGGCGAGTTACACATGTTACAAAATAACTATTTTATCCTTATTATATAAACGTTACGTATAAACCATGAAACCCTAAGATTGGTTTGTTCACTGCTCTAAGACTTGATGAAATTTGAGTTTTTATTTTTTTTATTTGATAGTATTAAATATTTATATTTTAGTGTCCGTGCCACTTGAATATCACCCACTCCGCACCTGCACCAATCCAATATTGGGGTTGACCGCACCGCACTGAATACAGAGGTTGATAACAAAAGTTTTAGTTGTATTTGATTCTAAGCTCTTAGTCAGTGCCGTCTCAAGGGTCAAGTAACCCAAGCAAGGGCTTTAGGCCCCCAAAAAAATAAATTTTTTATCAAGAGAAAAAGGCCCCAATAAATAGTCAGATCAATAACTTATGGTAAAATAAAAGGCCTCCTAAAAAAAACTAAAGTCTTAGCAAAAATACAACTCAATTCATTTTCCCTTTCACATGAAAAGTTAAACTTAACTATTAAAAGAAAAGCCGAGACTTTTTTATTATATTCTAAAAACTCAATTATGAGTAACTCAATTTAAGACTTTTTGTAACGTGAAAACTCAATTTGACGAGAATGCTCGCAATGAAGTCGTAAAATCTCTTAAAACAATCGTTATTTTTTACATATAGATCAAACAATTACTTCATTTAAAAGTAGATTTGAACAATTTAAAATATATTAAGATGTTTTTGAATTTCTATTTTATGTCAAGAAATTAAAGTCATTAGAAATTGAAAATTTAAAAGGGTCTTATCTTAACCTATAAGGGTTCTTTAAAACACAATGACTTATTTTCATAATCGCAAATTTTATGAGAAATCATATAAGTTGAAGATGAAACTCCTATTAACATATTTCATTATATGAACAATGTTTCAACAACTTTTATTGTTTATAGAATAATGTTAACAACTCATGTATCTATTGCTTCAGTGGAACGAAATTTTTCAAAACTAAAATTAATAAAATCTTACCTTTTAACAAATGCTAAATATATTGGCTTTATTATGATTGATTTAAAAAGAAATGTTAAATGAAACTAATTATGATATTTTAATAAATTATTTTGCGTTTGAAAAACCTAAAAAATTAATTTTGAATAATTTTTTTTAAAAAAAAATTAGGCCTCATTTTAATATTTCACTTTAGGCCTCATTTGGTCTTGAGCCGGCACTGCTCTTAGTATTCTAATATCCATGTTAGTATTGGTGCGGTACTTTGTTGCAATATGCCCTTAGTATTCGGATATCCATGTTAGTATTGGTGCGGTACTTTGGTGCGGTACTTTTGAAGTTTACATTAACAGCTTCATTTCTTTTTCCAAGTTTGAAAACAAAATGGCCTGCTTAAGCACCCATGAATCTACCATTCTCCGCCCAACGTAGAAGCTTGTACTTCATTTCAGTCTCCGCCAATTTATCTACCTAATCAACAAGCATGGCCAACAAATCTGCAAGAAACGCTAACGTTTCGGAATGTAATTCTCTTGGGCTGTGGCATTTGTCTGCAGTAGATAGTATTTTCTGGTTTCAGTGGATTGTGGAAAGAAAATAGTTCTTGTTGAAGCCTAAACCAAATTGTGTTTATTCACAAATCATCAAATTTTTAACTAAAAAATAACATTCACAGCTAATGATTCTGTTAATCATAACCCTTCTATACAATGAATCAACTGCATAAAAATGATAATGAGAACTTTCAAGCTCAGATTAGGTCGATCGTCGATGTAATTTACTGGTTTACTTCTAAGACTAGCTTTATCAGGTAGAAGAATCAAGGAACAACATATTAGATGAAAATATTAACTGAAATCAATAATTCAAGTTGCATAATAATATATCAAGAACAAACCAAAGCCAATATTAACAACATTGAAATCAAGCTTGTCAACTAATTCTCTTATCAAGTTCCAATCAAAGAAAACCACCATACATATCTACATAATCTAGTGATCAATCATTCAGCTTAGTTCATCCAATAATGTCAACACTATCTCTTACACTCTTACATATATCATAGTATAACATAAACTCTCTTACGTACAAATGAAGCTCGGACACTTCTCTTAATAGGCGTGTCCCGTGTCGGACATGCATCGTGTCCAACACCGACACGATACCAACACTTATGATTACATTGAAATATATCATTTAAAAACAAAATTATCCGTGTCAGTGTTTGGCTTCATAGCGTACAAGTAACAGAAATAGTAAACTTACAATAAAGCCTACACGGCTACACTGTCAACGCAGTAGACAAGATCCTAATTCTTGGTACTAACCCAAACCAAATTTCATCTTTGGTTCATAATCAGAAAAAAATGATCTTTGCTTCTTAATTCTTAGTACGAAGTACTAACCAAAACCAATTTCACTTGTACTCAAAATTGGGTACAGGAGGAGCATCAAAACTCTCCAAAACCTTAGTCTCACTTCCACCACCAGAAACAGTTTCATCTTTCTTCTTATCATCCCCAAACCACCCACCACCAAACCACGGTTTACCTTCCGAATCAACCGCCGGCTTCGCCTGTTGCCCCGGCAAACCACCGTTAGGTAAACCAGGTCCCGGTTCATCCATAATCATAGGCACCTGCTGCTGAGCACTAAGCACCTTATTCAACATAATTCCAGCTCCCTCAATAAGAGCCAACAAAACACCGCCAAACGCAGCCGATCGGCCTGAAGCAACTAACCCTTGTCGCATGGAAAGGAACCCACCGGTGGCGGCGCCGGCGAAGATTGAGTTCCAAGGATCTTCTTTTTGGCGGAGGTAGACCATGGTACAGTCGAAGGAAGAGAAGAGACCACCCCATACGGCGAAACTACCTCCGACGCGGGGAGCGTTGAGACGAACGGCTTGGGAAGCGCCGGTGAGGCGGGAACCTTGGGGGGAATTGTAGAGACCTTTGAGGAAGTGGAAGGCGGAGCCTCCGACTGCTCCCATGCCGAAGGCGCCGCCTATGTCGTCGATGATTCGATCGGGACATGGTTCTCTTGAAGTTTCTGGTGTTCCCATGGTCTAGTCTCTTTCTCAAGGGATGAGACTTCTCTCTTTATCTCTCTCTCTTTATCTTGGCTTAATTTTTTGCTTATAGCTCTATCTGTGTTCTAGTAGGTATTTAATGAAACTAGATCTTCGACCCGTGCGTTGCACGGGTTTGTATTTTTTTTTTTGGTACAAGAGGAAAAAGAGAAAAAACAAAAATGAATTAACGAGAAAACAGAGTCCCACTAGCATCAGCTAATAAGAGGAGATTCATTCTATCTGGCAGAACAGTTATATGAGAATAAACTTCAGAGTTGTGAGCTCCAATCTTAGCTAAATAGTCTGCACAAGTGTTTCCCTCTCGAAGAGTATGAACCAGTCTAACCCTCCAGTCTTTAGTGAGGAGATCTTTTATGTTATAGATAATCGCTGCATAGTGGCGCCATTCATTAATATTATCATAAACAAGTTTAATCACGGTTTTAGAGTCAGAATAGCACCACAGATCCTTAATGTTCAGCTCCCACGCCAGAACTAAACCATAGTATACAGCCAATAATTCTGCATGAAGGATATTCGAGAATCCTATGTTTCCAACAAAACCGTGAACCCATCCCCCGTCAGAGTTCCGAATCAAACCTCCAAAGCCCGACACACCTGGATTGCCAATACTACTCCCATCAACATTCAAGATCATGCCGATGCCACCCTGAGCATTCCAACGAACCAAAGTAGATGCTCGACTTATGTTCTGCTTTAAAAAACTTGTGTTCAGCAACTGAGTAAGGTTTTCAGTGTTCGTCCTGAGAGTAAAGTAAGAAATAACTTCATTTTCCATACACAAATGATTCCTAGCACGCCAAATCCACCACACAGCAGCAAGAAACAGAAAGTTAGAGGGACCATCTATGCCATTTCGCAGCCAAGCATACAAATTATCACCCTGAAAAAAGGTTGTGTCCACAAAACCAATAGCTTTCCAGAAACACTTAACAACTTCACAATTTCTCAAACAATGAAGTGTTGTCTCTTCATCATTATTGCATCTAGGACACATCGTTACCTGTAACAATCCACGATGGGCCAACATAGACTTAGTTGGAAGATAATTTTGGAGTGCAGACCAAATAAAGAACTTTATCTTCTCTGGCGCCGGGATATGCCAGACCCAATTCCAAGAAATATCATTCGTGGAATTATCAACAAAGGCATCGCGGTTGAGCCAATAATAACCGTCATGAGTAGTGTAGAGCCCATTTAGGTTACCTTTCCAAGTATACATGTCCACCACATGAGGATTCAAGCAAATAGGAAGTAATTTTAGGCGGTCCATGACATCCGTTGGAATAGTCGTATAGAGCAAGTCAAAGTTCCATTTACCATCAATATAGACATCCCTCACTCTCATATGTAGGTCATGGATGTCTACATATAGAACATGGTTCGCCAAAATACCAATGTTTGACCAAATAGTATACCAAAAAGAGGAGTTGCCATCACCAAGTCGATATTCGAAACCATTCTTAAGAGCCAAAAGAGATTTCATAATGGCATTCCAAGTGACGGAGCCCGGTCTTTTGGTAATAGTAAGAATCATGTCATCATTCAAATATTTGTGTCTCAAAACTTGGACCCAAAGCGTGTCACAATTTTGGTGCATATTCCAAACTAGCTTGCCCAGGAGAGAAGTATTAGCCTCTCTAGCCTTCCTAATTCCTAGCCCTCCTAGCTTCTTAGGTTTAGTAATCTTGTCCCAACCAACAAGATGAATTCCCTTGTTAGAAGTGCCTTTCCATAAGAAATTACGCGCCATTCTATCAATAGAGTCACAGGTAGATTGAGGGAGCCAAGCAATCTGCATATAATAGTTTGGAATAGAATTCAACACTGACTTAACCAAAGTCATTTGACCGGCCTTGTTCAGCAAGTTATGTTGCCAACTAGCTAGCCTTTGACTAATTTTCTCTTCTAAAAACTCAAAATCCTTTCTCTGGAGGCGACCATGCATCATGGGAAATCCGAGATATTTTTCCAAAGAATGAGTGCGGTTGATGCCTGTGTTGGTCACAATGGAGTTCATTTTACCCCGCAAGGTGGAAGAAGAGAAAAAAACCTTCGACTTAGTGACATTGACTTTTAACCCTGAGCAGTTGGCAAAACGAGTGAGAATAGTAGCAATGTTCAAAGCTTGAGAGTTTGTAGCCTTAGCGAAAAGGAGGACATCATCAGCAAAGAACAAATGAGAAAGCGGGGGACCATTCCTGGAAAGTCTCACTGGTTTCCAATAGCCATCATCAACTGCCTTAATAATAACTTGCGATAAGCATTCCATGCACACAACAAATAGGTAAGGTGAAAGGGGGTCACCTTGCCTTAAGCCTCTAGTTGGAGTGAAACTAGGGAGGCGGCGACCATTCCAAAGGATAGCTAAGGACGAGCTAGATACACAAAACATAATCAACCTGATAGTTATGGGAGGGAATCCACTTCTCTGTAAGCAAAACCGAAGAAACTCCCAACTAACATTGTCATAGGCTTTCTCTAAATCAATTTTGAAAACCATATCACCTTTTTTCCTTTTCGATTTTCTCATGGAATGTATTGCTTCTTGGAGAATGATTGCATTGTCGGTAGTACCTTTCCCAGGCAGGAATCTACTCTGAAAAGGTCCCACTATCTGATTAAGAAATGGTCGCAATCTATTCACCATGATCTTCGTGATAAGCTTATAGATAGTGTTGCAAAGGCTGATGAGCCGAAACTCCTTAAAATTCTGAGGGCAGTCAACCTTAGGAATTAAGGCAATAAGAGTCTCTGAAAGGGTGGAAGGGAAACTCCCAGTTTCAAAGGCAGTAGAAATGAAGTGAACAACATCATCACCAACAATGTGCCAATACTGCTTAAAGAATATACCTTGGAAGCCATCAGGACCAGGAGCCTTAAAAGGGTGCATTTGATTCAAAGCATGACTGACTTCTTCCTTAGTTACTTGCTGAGTAAGAGATTGGCATGCCTCATGATTGAGCGTCGGGGCATGCAGCAAATCACTCAACTCGCTTTGATCACACGGGTTCTGAGAGCAAAAAAGGTTCTTGAAGTGTTTTTGAGCTTCTTCCTGAAGAGTAGTATCATCTGTGCACCAAATGCCATTAGGTAGATGGAGACCATAAATTTTGTTTCTCTTTCTTCTAATAATAGTCTTGGTATGAAAGAACTTAGTATTGAGGTCCCCTAGCTTGATCCAATCTTCTCTAGCCTTCTGATACCAATGGATTTCTTCCTGGCCCAAAATCACATCATATTCATGTTGGAGCTCCCGTTGCAGGTACACAAGTCTCGCCGAGTCTACTTGTTCTAAGGTTCTTTGAATCTCTTTCAACCTGCGCTCAACTTTATCTTTCCTCTTCCTAATATTGCCGAAAGTTTCAACCTGCGCTCAACTTTGTATGCTATTATGTGTAACAATAAATATATTATAGAAATAAGTTAAATATTAAAATGTATGACAAAAGTATAGTAAAATTGAACATAACAATAAATATTAAAAAAAATTGTCTAAATTATCGAAATTGCTATGATTGGGGTTGAGATACTGATCTTCTATTTTGTGTGGGTTGATTTCTATTGTAATAATTTGCTATTTTATTTATTCACCAATAAAATTAAACGATTGGAAAAATGAACATAGAACTTTGATTAATTATCATATTTTTAAATATGATCGTGCAAAAGTAAAGGTGTCATCAGAAGATATATTTCAACATTTTTAAACGACAATTCATACTTTTAGTAATTCTCATTACAAATGAAACTTTTACAGGAAATTATTTACGTTGAAATTTAATTTAACTCTTATATCATAGGAGTATGGTGTAAGACACAATCTTGATATAAATACATTGTCACGAATATTGCTTCCCAAAATTATTTTTTCAAGCAAGTATTTTTTTCAAGTACATAGAAGAAACAAACAAACAGCAACGAAATAGAAAAGAGAAGTGTGCTTCACTAACATTCTTCCACTTCCACTAAATTAATCTTAGTTTTAGAAACTATAAAAAAATTTCATTAAAAATTTCAACACAGAGACAACATTCAATAGAAAGGATAAAGAAAAAACTATAAAGGAAATGAATGCAGAAAAATATCATTCTTGATTTTACCATCTGCAAAATCTCTAGTATGCAATATTTCTTGTTCCCAATAATCTATTGGACTGTTATCGTAGGTGAAATTGCAACTACAGAAAAGTAGAAAAAAATCTTAAAATGAAAATTAGGAAACAAAGATGAAATAAAAAAATAAATAGATGAATACAAATTGGTGTTTAGATGAAATAACATTTCAAGGCATGAACATAAAATTAAGCTTTAATTTTCCACAATAACGTACCAAATAGTTTAAAATAGGGGGGAAAATGAAGAGGTGTTGCATTGAACAAAGTGTCAAAATTAGCAAACAAAATTGACAAATTAGTTTAGAAGGAAAATGGTGGGTTTGATTCTTTTTGGTCGGTTTGATTCAATTAAGCTTAAGCATTGAAAATTTCTAATTTGCCTAGTATCATGTATCTATGACAATAGTCTATATCTTGCTTTGGAATAGTTGCTTAAATTAATTAATGAAAGAATTCAAATTGAAAAAAAAAGAGGAGAGAGAAAATTTGAGAGGGAATTAAAAATAATTGTTGCAAAGATTTATGCTCATTTAATGATGATATTTGGGAGGGAAAAAATAGGTTAAATTGTTGCTTAAATTTTAAGCAACGTAACAAACATATATAATAAAAGATTCTTATTCTCTCTTTCATTTACGTGTTTTGATCAAATGTGACACTTAAATTGGACTGACAGAGTATTATTTTTCATTTTATTTTATTTTTTGATAAATAAATAGTATATTTTTATCATAAAATTTACTTTTTATAATTGACTTTAATTCAGTTAGTATTAGTAAGATATTACATGTAATATAATTTGAAATTTAGAAATTAAATTATTTGACCAACAAAAAGATTTATAATTTTATCTAATATATCGGTTAAAAAAATTATAAATGTCTATTTTAATACTTTTTCTTTTTTTTAATCAACTAAAAAATGAAATATATTTAAGACTATTCAAGAATAACTCAAGAAGTAGTTAGTCTAAGAGTAAATCAAAACAATAAAATTACAGTTTGATCTTCTATAATTACTATTGAAAGATAGTAGTTAAAATTATTTTATGTTAGAATTGTTATTAACTAGTCCAATGAAATGAAAATAAATGATTAAAAAAAGAAGTAAACTAACAGAATTTAATTACAACAAAATATCAAAAGAGACTATAAAAAATTCACGCTCTCAACCCCATACAAATGAAATGGTTGGAGTACCACAAAATAAAAGTTCAATAATTTTTTTTTTTAAATTTTCCTTTAAATCACCATTAAACACGTGAATTTTTATTTGATCAATATCGAAACCGCTTTAAAATCTAAATTATTGAAAATTCTGTTTGCGCTTTTGACAATATTCAAATTGTTGTCATACCATTTGTCTTGAAAGAAGAACTTATATGTTAAATACTCCAACCATTTCAATTTTACTTTAAATTAATTCTTAAAATACTTAACATTTTGGGCCGAGCCCGGGCACTAACCTATACAACCCCTATGTTATCTTCGCCTATGCTAAGACGGCCATTTCATAGCCCCATCGCTATATTTTAGTGACTATACCTTTTTATATTACTACTTTATTGCATAATGAACTAATATGAGTTAATGTTTGTAAAGGAAAATAACATATGTTTATTGATACAAATTATCTATTAATTTTATGAACGACTAATATCCCTCCTTGAATTTGGTTGGTAGGAGTCTATCTTTATAATCATATTTTTTTTCATGTAAAAGACTGGAGTGAGAAAACAGCTTGAGTTTAATTCAATTTGAATTAAAATTTATAAATAAATAAAATAATTTAAAGCTCTACAATCTCAGTGAATTTAGCTCAATTGGTAGAGTTATTGTATTATTTATTCTAGATTTGGAGTTGATTTTCTCGCATCTCACTTATTCATCTTAAAGATCTTTTGATCTGCAAAATATAAATACTGAATCGAAACATTACATAACGGCACATGACAAATGTTTAAAGTACTGAATAAATTTTTTGTTGGATGATGTTTGGAAGAATAAATGTTATTATGATGTTTTAAACAACTTGTATTGAGGACAAAAAGTTGTCCCCTAATTTATCAGGGACAAAAATATACTACTCCCTCCGTCCCTTAATATAAGACTCTTTAGACTAAATTTTACTATTCATCTATCATGTTTTGATCGTATTTTTCTAATAATATATAGATGTAAATATTATCTTATAGGATCTTGTTTGATTTGTTTTGATGAGTATTTTCAAAATATCAAATTTTTATAATTTTTACTGCTAGATAATTACAGATATTAACAATCAAAATTGTACATTGGCGTACGTGCTGTGGTTAAAAGGGGTCTTATAATTAGGGACGAAGGGAGTATGTTTTTGTCTAGTCCTTTGACCCTCAATTTGTTCACTCTAGGAATGATTTTAAAATTAAACACTATACAACTGATGTTGTCTTTTCCAATCTCTTATTTTTTAAGAGATAAAACATATATTTTTTTATTGTCAAAAAAACATATATTTTAAAAGCGAAATTTCTAACCAGTAAATACATTTAGCTTAGTTTATTTTTGGTTAATTGTTGTTTCTTAATTTCATAACAATTAACAAGATTTTTTCTTTGACAGCAACAATTATCAAAATTATTGTTTTGAGATAAAAATAAAATCACAAAAGGATTAAAATTTGGGACAGATAGAATAATATTTTTTAATCAGAATCAGAATATTAATGTTGACAAATCAATTAAGATACTATTTGTCAAAATAATGTCAATTAAGACATCATTACTTGAATATCTCCTCTAATAAAAAAAATCCGTATTAGTAGTAGTAGAAGGAAACAGGATATTTTATGATGATCAAAATATAAAAGGAAAAAGATCATTTTAGAAAAATAAAAAGAAAATTTGGTGAAGAAATAAAATTGGCTAACTGGAGACATGACATAAGTGATCCAACTGCAATTCATGTTTTTTTTTTTGTCGAAAAAAGGTCATAATCTAAAATCATGGTCTTGTTCGGTCTTTTTCTGAAAGCGATACATTAAGAAATTCCAAACATTATCAGATGATGTTTTTCTTACCATATTCATGCATAACTTCAATTTGTTGCAACACACATACAAATCTAAATTATTCAATTCAATAATTATAATTATAATTATTTTATTTAAAATAAAAATAAAAATATACCTTCCTTTTGAATTCATTCACCATTATAACTTGATTGCATTGCTTAAGAATTGTTTTCACGTGCAAGTTCTCTTTCATAAAAACGGCACCGTTTTGATAGAGAACGAACAAAGAGAGAGCGTGTTTCGATGATGGTAGAGAGGTTTTGATCTGAAATGCACCGGTTACCGAGCAGCGGGCATTCTACGCCGTCATCTCCGCAGTCGCCGCTTAGGTCACCGAGGCTCCGGCAAGGGAAGTCTAAGGCGGGTAAATTTTCTACCGGAGGAGGGAAGAGTTTAGCGCAGAGGTTGAGTTGGATGTTTCTTTCGGTGCTTCTCCGGCGACAGGGGATTTTCCTGTTTGCTCCTTTGATTTATATTTCTGGTATGCTTTTGTATATGGGAACGGCGTCGTTTGACGTTGTTCCTGTTATTAAACACCGTGCTGCCCCTGGTTCGCTTTATCGTAGTCCTCAGGTTTATGCTAATCTTCAACATGATATGGATTCCGAAAATTCTTCTACTGATGCGGTTTGATTCTTTTCCCTTTTTCTTTTCTAAAATTCATTTCAAATCTGTTGTTTTTCAGCTCAATTTTGATAATGTATAGTTATTACATTGTATTTAGCCTATGTTTGGTATCACGGTGGATGTGTCAGAATCATGGTCACCAACCGTGATTTTGCAGAACCTACAACTTGCTACTCCTGGAAAATCACGGTGAATCACCTTGATTCTGACACATCCATTATGATACGAAACATGCACTTAGAATATTTGGAATGTTTGAAATTATGTGCCAATTCTCTTTGCCTATTCTGATGTAGGTTTTTCAAATTAAGCTTATGAAAGTTTGGATTTATGTCTTGATTTCAAATATAGCTTGCTTTTGTTGGGCAATTTTTTTGTCTTGAAATATATGCTTGTGCTAGAGTGGTAATAATGCAATGCGGGTTCATATATTTTTAGTAGAGGAAGTTGATTTTGGTTTCCCTCTGGTTTTGTATGCGCCGTTGACTTTAGCTACTAGAAAGTCGTCGAATGAATAATCTTTGGTATGATTATTACATGTGTAGAGAATTAGGACTTTGGAGTGCGTTTGTAGGAGTTGAACTATTTAAGTTTGTACTTGACCTTAGGTTATTGTTATAATAAAATAGTCGTTTCTCGCTTTTTCTCTTATCCAATACAATTCCTAAATTTCAATAGTCTGTATAAGAAAAGAACAATTATTATGCAAAAGGCTGGTTGGAATTGGCAATAATTGCTGGTTGTCGTACTTGCCACGTGGATGTTTTTTTTCTCCCGGAAAATTGTTCTCGCGTGTTCTCTAGCTTGTTATTTGGAGAAGTGGGAATGAAAAGATTTGGCTACATTCATGTACTAGCAACACGTTCCTTAATTTTTTGTTTGTTTACAAGGGAGTTTGTAAGCCCTTTTGATTCGATTGGATAGAATGGGTTAAGTGTGACATTGAGACTTGTAGGGGTTGAAACCTGATAAAAGTTGCTTCGTAAGGAACTTGACTGTCCATAAGAGAAAAAGTGTTTGACAAAAGCATCAACTTTTTTGTAGCTAGTTTATCCTGTGTTAAAATTGTAGCTATTTTCTTTTTAAAATTACAAGTTGTATAGGTGTATTTTTCAGCTTCTGTAAGGATAATTTCTTCAGACTCTTTCATATTATTCTTAATTTTGGCAATCCAATAACTACTGGGGATATTTGAATTTAATCGTACTTTGTAATCTTTTTCATTATCACTTTGAGTCTTTTTGTTGGTATCTTCCACCGTACTTTGTATATCTTTACACTTTTCCAAGTTTGCATGAAATTTGCTACTGTCAATGACATGATGCTAAACTTCCTTTCAGATATCTACAATATGGAAGAGTCCTTATAGAGGTGGTGAATGGAAACCATGTGTAAACAGATCTTCAGAAGGTATATTATTATTTGTATTTATTTACATTAATTTTTGAATAAATGATGACATTTTCTTTTTTTTCTCTCGCAATGTGATCAAATAACGGCTATAGCCATGTGGTAGCATAGCAGAATTTTAACAAACCACTATTGTTTGGCGATACATGATTTAGTATACCAAATCTTACCCGTTTATTTTATTTAATCCAGAGGTCCACATTTAATCATTTAGTTCATGACAAAATTATTTCTCCTGTCTTCATTGCACTTATCGGTTTTTACTCTCTCACCATTATTCTTCAACAACAAAATTCCACGCATTACAAACCCCAATCAATCCTCGTAAAAGTTATAACTTACGACGCATTGAAGAAGAATTAAGAATACGCTTTGATTCTTCTTCCAAATTTTCACAAATACATTTTCTGTAATTTTTTAGCACACAAGTCAGACTATTTTCTTGAAAGGAAATTATCGCCCAATTACTTTCATTCAACATCACAATGATGAATTTTTTTTTTTACTCAAGATGAAAGTTTTTAGGATATCCTTTTGTCCTCACACTTATGTGTATAGCATCACTTGGTGCTGAGTTCACAGTTTTGTCAAGACCTTGCTGAGTCTTACTGACATTTAGTCATTTAGAGATTGCGCAGCTTTACTACATTCTTGATTCTGTACGTGCTTTTTGTTGTGTCTAGTGTTTTGCTGTTTTAAAGGATATATTCCTCACCATAGTATTTTTCTCCTCTTCTCTCAAATTGAATTTCCTTTTTTTTTTTTGGCTTTCACCCTCTGGTTCCTAGGGGAAAGGGGCCCTAGTAGTCCAGAGTTCGGGGCGAATTCTGGCATCAAGTGGTTCCAGCCCCCTCCCAAACGCAGTTGCGGGGGATCAAACCGCGGTCCTCCCTACTAAGTCCAGCGCCAATCACCACTGAACCAACTAACAATAACGTTTGGTTGAATTTCCTTTTTCTATTCAAAGGAAAAAAATGGGAGATAAACCTTTTTGTTGATGGCGTTAAATTGCCATTTAATGTAGGAAGTGGTCCATCATTATCGGGATACCTCACGCATGAATTGATGTTGTTGATTGTTGCTGTATATATGTTATTTTTGTATCTTCGAAATCATATCTATATCTTCTGCCACCAGTTTGTTTCGCTAACGAATAATTTATATGATGTTGTGTCATTGATAGACCTACCTGAGTCAAATGGATACATATATGTTGAAGCTAATGGTGGCTTAAATCAGCAAAGGACATCGGTTAGTGTTTTCTGTACATTATGATTTTTCAAATATTGAAAGCATATTTAATTTATTCATACTCATTTATTTTGTTAATGATGTCAATGCTTTATAGGTATGCAATGCCGTTGCTGTGGCTGGCTATCTAAATGCTACCCTTGTGATCCCCAACTTCCATTATCACAGCATATGGAAAGATCCTAGGTTGGTTCGTTTTACTAAAATTTAATTTGTGTTTCTTAACTGTTTTTTTGGATTGTATAATAGTTCTTTTAGAAATTGATAATTGCTCAACGCACCCCTGTAATTTTGCTGGAAGCACACTTCCAGTAGTGTATTTTGAGCTTATAGGGGGGCAAATTGAGAAATTATCTTAATATTTATTGGTTGTGATGCGTTTCTAGGTATCCACGATTGTGTTATTAATATTGTTTGAAACAGTCCAAACTGATCCATAATATTTCACATGTCCAGCAAATTCAGGGACATCTATGATGAAGAATATTTTCTCGATACACTTAAAAATGATGTACGGGTGGTGGACAAGGTTCCTGAGTTCCTGTTGGAAAGATTTGGCAGCAACATGACAAACGTACATAATTTTAGGATCAAGGCATGGTCATCTATTAAGTATTATAGAGATGTGGTACTCCCAAAGTTGCTTGAAGAAAAGTGAGTACATGATGTTAGTTGTATGAAACATTTTTATCTTTCATATTGATCTCTAATAGTTATTAGTTAAACAGTTTGGTGTGATTGGTACTTGTGTAAGGTTAGGAGAAGAAAGAAAGGAGTGCACAACATTATTGTGTTTGTTTTTGTGGCCTTTTGGCTGCTGTATGATGTATGGTTATTATCTGATGATAAGGAGCCTGGAAGTTTTAATTATGTAATGAATCTAATTTGTTCATTCATGCAGGGTTATAAGAATTTCACCTTTTGCGAATCGATTGTCCTTCGACGCTCCTCCAGTTGTCCAGCGCCTCAGGTGCTTAGCAAATTATGAGGCTTTACGGTTTTCAAAACCTATATTGACCATAGGTGAATCTTTGGTTGAAAGAATGAGAAACCGTAGTACCATTAATGGTGGTAAATATGTTTCTGTACATCTTCGTTTTGAAGAGGTTAGTTTTGATCAAATATGAAAACCTATCAGTATAAATAATGAACGTTTACATTTCATGTTAATCTTTGCTGCAACCAATGACACATGGTTTCCCATGTACAGGATATGGTTGCTTTCTCCTGTTGTGTTTTTGATGGTGGAAAACAAGAGAGAGAAGATATGATTGCTGCTAGAGAAAGAGGTTGGAAAGGGAAATTTACGAAACCTGGGCGAGTCATACGTCCTGGAGCAATCAGGATCAACGGAAAGTGTCCCCTCACCCCACTAGAGGTTCATTATCTCCTTGAAAATTTTGTGATTTTTTAGCTCTTAAGAAAAGGAATAAAATTTCAGCAATGCTTATTTCTTTTGTAGTTGTTAATCTAGCCATAAATTTCATTGGTTTCCTGAAAGTTCTCTTTATTCAGTAAATGTTATTGTGTGTTGTGCAATTGCATTCATTTTAATTATTGTAAATGCCTCTTCATCCATCTCTTCAGGTTGGCCTAATGCTGAGGGGAATGGGTTTTACAAAAAACACATCTATCTTTTTGGCATCTGGATTAATATATAATGCTGAGAAAACAATGGCTCCACTACTACAAATGTTTCCTAATTTGCACACCAAGGAGACTCTGGCTTCTAAAGAGGAACTTGCTTCATTTAAGGTACAGATTTGTAATCTTATTTTATTCGTCCCCTCCTGGACTGATTTATTTCTATGATTTTTGACTTGAGTTATTTGTTTTAGAATTATTCTTCCAGGATGGCTGCTATCGATTACACTGTTTGTCTTCATAGTGAGGTGTTTGTCACAACTCAGGGGGGTAACTTTCCCCATTTTCTACTGGGCCACAGGAGATACTTGTATGGGGGACACTCTAAAACAATTAAGCCTGACAAGCGGAAGTTAGCATTGCTGTTTGATAATCCCAATATAGGGTAATGCATCATTACATACTACAAATCTCGTATTTATCTTCATTTCGAGTTTACATAGCTAGAATGATTCATAAAGTCCTCCCTTCCCGATCGGCACAAAAAAAAGGGAAAAAAAATCCCCCTCCCCTTAGCACCTCTTGTTAAAGTAATTATGGTTACAATTAATGCATCATTACATACTAGGAACCTAGCATTTTATCTTGTTCAAATTTACATAGCTAGAATGATTCCGAAAAGTCCTCCCTTCGACCAGCATAGAAAAAAGGGAAGAAAAAACCCCCCCTCCCCTTAGTACCTCTTGTTAAAGTAATTATGGTTACAAAATTTCATGATAGTGGTATCAATAGGAGTCATTTTTGTTGCAAGGTTATGTCAGAAGAAAATATCCTTTTTATTATAGCATACATTAACTGGAGGGTGTAAGTTCTTGGATAACTTGGGCTACTGAGCAATGCATTGGTGTCAAGTAATGTCTCCTTTATAGAAAGAATAATGCTGCCTATGCAACAATTGCTTTTACAAATATGCCAAACTTGTGAGTCCAACTGAGTATAAGAGGAAAAAACTGTTCAGAGTCAGTTGCAATTGAGTTAGAAATTAGTTAGCATTTCTTTTTATAGAATATATCCTTAGTTCCTAGTTTTTTTTCCTTTCTAGAGCTTGGTTATTGTACTGATTTATGACATTGTTTTGAATAGTTTTTCTTAATAGAAAGTATCTAAAGCCTCCCTCCTCTAATTTATTACTTTCCAGATGGAGAAGTTTCAAACGTCAATTGCTGACCATGAGGTCACACAGCGATTCCAAGGGAGTTGAGCTCAAAAGACCAAATGACTCTATATACAGCTTTCCATGCCCAGATTGTATGTGCCGTGCCAATAGAACCGACGATTCAAAATCTTCATCAGCAGCTTGATCTACTCGCAGAACTTGATGGCTGTTTCTGTTACCTATGATTTTGTGAGCATGCCTTTCCGCAGACCACATTGCTTATACCATGATTGTTTCATTTTCTCTCCCCTTCCCATCTGGCGAGAAGGCATACCCGCCATTTTTGAAGATCAAAAGATTTTGTTGGTGGTCTCATTGTTCTAAGTTATATATTCGGATTAAATTTCAAGGGAGTGGCATTGGTTTTATGATGTGATGCCAATTCAGAACAGAATGGTAAATGTTCCTTTGCAGGAATCTCTCCCAGAACATTGAGTGAGCTATGTTTTGCACATGATTTAGCAGCTGCAGTATCTAACGAGCTGTTTAAAGAGTCAAAGGACGAGCTCATGTTCCTTCACAACCTGCCCGTAGTCCCGTACATTATGTGAAGTATGATACTATTCATGTGTTAAGGCTGTAGAATTCAATAGCTCTCTGTACATTTACAAAATTCAGGGTCCATATAGTTTTCTTTGGTATGATTTAGATTATTTTTCTTTTTCCTTTGTTCCTGTTATATCAGTTTTGTATTTTATTTGCCCTCAGGGTCTAGTTTTGTTAGTTATATGACTGTATCTTAGCACATTTGTTATTCTTTTACATTGGTGCTCCATTGTTTTATCAATGACACCAGTGTATGTAACTATTTCACCATTCATAACAAGCAATTGCGAAAGTTTGTTCGACATTGTTGTGAAGAAAAAGAGTCTAAGAGTGGAAATATCCTAGAGAAACTTGTCATAATATGTTCTCAATATATGGGAAGAGATCCTCTGTCCACTCTATTAGAAGTTAGAACTTAGAAATAAGAAATTTCAACGAGAGATATTTTAAAGTATGATGTTGATTTTAGTGAAGGGAATTAGGGAACTTCAGAAGATTAGACAAGCATATCTAAGCTGGAAACCACCATGGTGACAAGATTGACAAGGGTACTTCAACTGCTCAACCAAAATTTGTCATAATCTCAACCTAATTTTACCCCCTGAAAGCAATTAATGAGTCATACTAAATCCAAACTTGTGCTTACCCCCAAGATTCACCTAAGTGCATGCAAATTTTCATGCTTTAAGAATTAGCTTCACTTCACTGTAAGAAAACATATGTTTTCTTTTTCTTTTCGAGACCTGAGTATCTATCGCCGAAAAACAAAATACTGTTTTTACTACCTACTATAATATTATAGTAACATACTACAATATTTTATCTATTTACTTTAAGGACAATACTCAAAATTTAAGTGCATTTTCGTAAGTGCTTTTTTTTGTTATGTTCCTAAATTACAATACACTTTTGTCATATAGTAAACTTTGAAAAAAAATTTTGATTTGAGAAAATGATAATAGTTAAGCTTAATTGCATTTTTGATCTCTTATTTTACATGTTTTGCAGTTTTGGTCTCGCCATTTCAAAATCAAATATTCTAGACACTCTATTTTAATTTTTGTTGCAATTTTGGTCCCCCCCATTTTAAAATCAAACATTTTAACCTCTCTATTTTAATTTTATTTTGTACTTTTGGTCTCCCAATCCAAATTTTCTCTCACATTTTTTCCATAGTGAACAACCAATAAAAATTAATTCTACATCTTCTTATGAAACTTATTTTAAAGAAAACACAACACCAACACTTGAAATTATTATGTTTTATTTTTTTTTAATAAATGTGATTTTTTTTTCTTCTTGTAATGGAGTACTATTAAAAGATAGCAGCTTTGAAATTCATCATGTCAATCTTTTAGACTTTGGTAACAACATATTTATTACGTTACCTAGGCAAAAAATACAGAGAATAGAACATTGAACATTTGACATTGTGAACCAAAACACAAGACGACGCGATGGGTTTGCTTAGTTCGGATCAGCTTCAATCCTTCAATTCTCAAGGTAACTAACTAACCTTTTCACTTCAATCCAATTCAATTCATTTCCTTAGTTCTCAATGAATCAATCATACACGCAGGTTATATTGTGATTCAATCTTTTGCTACTGACGATGAAATTCAGAGCATGACTAAGAGGATGGAACAATTGGTTGATGAATTTGATCCTTCCTCCACTGCCTCTATTTTCTCCACCAAAAACCAGGTTTGTTAGTTAGTTAGTTAGTTAGTTACTTAATTACTCAGAGTCCTAGTAACCCAGAGTTCGGTCACGAGAAAATCGTTAGAAGGTTCTCTCAAAAAGTGTTTTTTAATGTTGAAAAGTGTTTTTTTTTTTTATCTGATCTTATTCTCTTTTTTCTTTTGCAGCAACAGTCGACTGATGATTATTTTTACGAGAGTGCAGAAAAAGTTTCGTTCTTCTTTGAGGGTATTGATAAAAATTCAGTCTTTTATTTTTTAGTATTAGAATCTGGGTTCTGTTTTTTAAGTTTAATTAATCTCTTTTATGGTTTTTTGTTTGGGTTAGAGAAAGCATTTGGAGATGATGGTAACTTGAAGCAGCCAAAGCAATTGTCCCTCAATAAAGTTGGTCACGGTACGCCTAATCCTTCCGTGTTTGATTGGAACCTCAGTGTTTGGCTATGTGATTTTGTTGAAACTTCAAAGTGTATAGATTTTGTTGGCACACCGTGATTCTGTCAAACTCACTGCTAATCCAAAAATGCACGTAGTAATTGTTCACAATTCACAATAGATGTAGTTGAATTAGTTTGTTTAGGCAAATGTGAGGAAGGTATTGGAGGCAATGCTTTACTTAGTTTGTATGTTTGAGTATGATGTTGGAGTAGAATTATTCGGTGTAAATTGATTCAGTTTGGTAAGAATCTAACTTTTTCGTTTTTGTGGACTGGGATTGTGTTGTGGTTTTGTGCAGCACTTCATGAGATTGAACCTGCATTTAAGAAGTTCTCTTCTTCTGAGAAGGCTTCAAGTTTGATGAGCTCCTTAGGTTACAAGAGACCGGTGGTTATGCAGTCTATGTATATATTTAAGGTACGTTCTGTTTGTCTCTTTTGTGTGTTCTGTTGCTGATTATACAGTTGAAAGAAATGAAGTTTAGCGTTTTTTTATGCCATTATCAGCAATCTTGTGTTTTTTTTTTCTTTTTCTGTTTTATTTCCTGGAGGGGGTTGGGGGAGGGGTTGTATGATTTTGATCTTTCAATTTTTGTACTTAATTTACTTTCTGATTGAGCGAATACACTTTCCCCACCCAAATATTGCTACCTGTGTGCTTCTTTAATTTGCAATCGAACTGGTGTGTGTTTGAATGTTGCTTGAAAAACTGTGTAATATGGTTGCTTTGATTTACTGTGTTTGTTTTTGAATTTTATTGTCTTTTTGATACACCGTAGATATATTTTCCGTTAGTTATTTCAATATTGCTGTTGTTTGGGCTTGAAGACTCACCCACCCATATCATTATAAGCAGATGATATATTAAGGCTGATTGAATGAATGTCCATTTTTTTCAATCATTCATCAATTAGTATTTTGTGCTCCAACCTGTTTTTACTGGAGTTTCAGAAACATGCTATGAATTTTCTTTTTGTTGCTATTGTCTTGCCTTAACTACATTTATATACTTTTCTGATTGAAAAATTATAACTATGGACATGGTTGTGCGAACTTTCAAAATTCCCATGTGGAGTGTCTTAGTATAGAGGCATTTGATGTTTGATCATTTTTATAACCGCATTACAAATTTTTTTAATGGCAGCAACCTGGAATTGGAGGTGAAGTAGTGCCACACCAAGATAACTCGTTTATTTATACTGAACCACAAACATGCACCGGGCTGTGGCTAGCTTTAGAAGATGCCACCATATTAAATGGCTGCCTTTGGGCAATTCCTGGATCTCACAAAAGTAACATTTATTTGTTAGCCAGATAATTTATCTATTGCCTTGGTTGATCAGATTTAATCATTTTTCTCTTCTATTTTATTCTATGGTTGATGTAGATGGGCTTCGTAGAAGGTTTGTAAGAGATGAAGATGGTGTCAAATTTGATAGACCATCACCATCTTATGATCAAAAAGATTTTGTTCCTATTGAAGTAAAAGCTGGAGATTTGGTTGTCATCCATGGCGATCTTATCCACCAAAGGTTTGTTAAGACAATTCTCTCCGTATGATGTATTTCATTTCATGAAGTAGAAGGAAAGTTTCCTTTGAAGCCGAGTTACTGATAACTCATCCTTAACTGATTTTCTGTGCGGATGGCAGCTTTGAAAACCAGTCCCCAAAATCAAGACATGCCTACAGTTTGCATGTGGTAGATACAGATGGCTGCAAATGGGCACCAGAAAATTGGTGAGTTTGAATCATAGCCACAGTTTTGTTACTTGCTCTTTTTTCACTTTTAGAAGCTCAATCGTCAGCAAAAAGTTTATTTGCTAAAAGATACGTGGAAGATTCACATGGTCATATTATATTAGATATTAGATAATACACAATTAAGGAGAGTACCTCAAGTGATTTAGGTATGTATGAATATTAAGAGGATCCATAGAACGGTAGAGCTCCCAATTTGGAGAGTAAATTATATGGAGTGTAGACAATAGTTAGAGAGAGACCAATTTTTTTTTAGCGGCACCTTTAAGAAAGATTTGAAATGATTCTGTGAATGAATAGACATGATTTCGAAAAATCTATTATGACATATTCGCATGTAGTTGACTCCACCTAGTGAGAAAAGACTTATGTTGTTATGTTAATAGTAATACATGATTCACCTATGCTTTGCTTGAATTTCTTGGATTCTGACCAATTTAGTTCTATTCCTTCATATAACTCTATTTACGAGCTCTTCCTTTATTGTTTAGCATCTTTGCCTACAACTTTTGTTATGGCTTGCATTATTTCGTAGATATATGTTTTTCATTGTCTTTCTGAATCCCGGTACTGTGAGTTTTTTGTGCTGCACAATTGTACTTCTAATGTTTCATAGACAAATCAGTTCACTAACTCTTTGGATGGCTATGCTAAACACTTCTGTGAATTTTTGTTTCAGGATCAGACGGAAAGTGGAGCCAGAACCACTCTATGTAAACTAACCATCTTTGCAAATTAAGAAAAACCTTAGAGTCTAAATGTTTACCAGGCAAATTTGTACTAAGACTAGATATTTTTCATTTGTTGTAATAATTTCAACCAATACTCGCTACCGAATGAATACATTTGATTTATTTGGCTGTGTTATGAATAAAGGGGAAGAATAAGGTGCACAACATAATGTCTGGTCTGAGGAATACATGATAAAAAATTTGACTTCTCTGCTCTAAAATATATTGTTTATTCAAACATTAGGTGACTAAAACTGTTTTTGAATGCTGGCCACTAATGTGAACTTATCACATGCTGAACACACACAACAGTAACAAACAGTAAAAAAGCTCGGGGATGGGATGTACATGTACTACTGCATACTGTCCTTAAGGATTTTTTCATGTAATTTTACATGATATAACAAATTCTTCTTGGAAGCATTGATGAATTACAAAAGCTCAAACTTTGAATGTTTGGATCAACGATGAATAGACAAAATGATGTTGAACCACTTTAATTTTGGCAACAAAACTACACAATTCACAAGTTAGTGTCAGTTTGATTTTACCGAATGCATTGTCATCCTAAAATAAATAGAATATGTAAATGACACTGATGAGAATAGATCGAATTTTGATGTAGTTTTTGTATTCACAAGTCTGAATATGTGTTTATAAGTGAAGATAATTTTCACTTACAAGTCGGTTTTTGTAAAGTTTGAGTTAGGTTTAGCTAAATTTCTAAGATTTATTAGATCGCGTGCTATTAGGTCATCGTTGTTGAGCTACTTTGCTCGCGCGCCATATGTCCGATCCTATGTATAAAGAGGTGTGTTAAGAGTATCATATTTTTTGGTATTAACCCTCTGATTCAAAGGAAAATGGGTCATAGTAGTCAACAGTTCGGCTGCGAGGCAAGTAAAACCTGACTAAGAAATTGTTCTACCCATAAATCAAAATCTAATTTCTCTTGAAATTTGTTCTTTGGTGAAGCTATTAATCACTTGAACTCAATTGAAAAAATGTATGTTTTTATAATGTACAATAATGAAACTCATCTTCAAAATACATCCATGTATCCAAAGAAAATGATTATCATATTAGTATTATTGTTGGAAAAAGAAGTGTGATTACAATACAAGAGTCAAAAAGGTATGTTGTTCTTGTAGTTCTATGATGAGCTTTCAACATCATTCATAATTGAAGTGTTAAAAGACAAAGAGATGACAAAATATGATAAAAGAATAAAAACAAAAATGATTTGTGCAATGCAATATGAATGATGTGATATAGCCATGAAGGTGGAAGAGACAGAGAGACAAGAAAGTCTCTATTAAAGCTAGCTAAGGGCAAGATAGCATATATTATAATAGCTAGCATAGTAGTCTCTCTCTCTCTTGAATGCAATGCAATGCAATTGCAAATTGCAAATTGCATTGATGATGATGGATCCACATACATCCACTATTCCACTAACTTCTACTACTAAACAGTGGTCATTGTTGTCTTTTTTCCTTTGACACATAGTTTTGTTTGGGCTATGCAGACATGCAGGGGCAGTGATGACAAATGCTGTAATGCAAGTTCTTATAGTTTTTTTGCATAATGGTAGACAAACCCTTGTTTGTTTCACTCTTCAATTATGAATGCCTTTTTTGATGAACATCAAATTGGGTCATTCAGTATTGTATTGTATTCTAAACATTTGTACGACCATATTTTGTGGTCAGGGGGGCTGCCTGCCTCATCATCTTTCTCACTTCTCTTCTCTCCTCTTCTCTTGCTGGGTCAACGTCACCCCTGGCCCACATCTGTTTTTTTTTTATTTGGTACAATTTTTTTATTTATTAGTATTATTATTTTACAATTTCATGTACCGTTATAGTGGTCTGTCAAAAAAAATATATGAACCGTTATAGTTGCATAGTGACAAGTTCATTGTTGCACATTCTATAAAATAAAATTACTGTTGCATCTATACCATTTTTTGACCAAATTTAAATATAATACTCAAGTCATAAGACTCTCATATTTATTTGAGCCCTGACACTAATTGTGTGCTTAACCCTTCTTTCCAACAAGACACAAATTATTAACATTTAATCACATGAAAATAGTCAAATTCAAAAATTAATCATATAGGGGGGAACAATTCGATAACTTCAAATTTTTTAAGATGAAAACTCTTCAAATTTTTTATGATGATAACTTCAAATTGACTTCGAACATGTAGTCCTCGCCCTACCAAATCTGACGGCAATCATCACTGAACGAACTAACGTTTGATAAGTGACAACTATTTTTGTTTCTCAATTGTATTTTGACAATTGAAGTACATTACACACAATATTAATTGGTCAATCTTCCATTAATTGACACGTTTGTTTGCAAGAAAACTATTTATGCAACTTTTCACCAAGGCTCTCACTCACTCTATATCATTTTTTCTCTCTTCAAATTTAATTTGCCATATACCGTGGACATTTGGTATTGCATCTGGCAAATTGAACACCAAATAAATGAATGAAACAACCGGCTATAGATTACTTGGTTGGTAAGTTATATTTGGTTATGCAAGTTTTGTTTTTATGAATATTGTGCATGTTGTGTGGGCTGTTTCACTATCTAATTAATATCAGGGTTTTTTCTTCTTCTTAAGATCAACAAGGATTGATTGTTGGTAGTCATCATTCTCAACGGGACCACTCTCTTCCATGAGGAGGATTTATAGTTGTGGAAATATGAAACCAGTGGGTGTACTTGGTTAGTTTGGCGTACTATGTGTTCTAAAAAATCTCCCAAGTTGAGGGAGGCTATTTAGAGGAGGAATTGAACTTCAAATATTGGTTAATGTTTGGAAGAGTTGAACCTCTTTTGAGGTCAATGTCTTCTCTTCACAATTAATTCAGATAGGATTTCTACTCGCCACAATCTTTTTAATATGAAGGTTATTGTTGGTCTAGTCTGTTGGTCTAGTGGTAGAGACGTCAAAATGAGCCGGGCCGTATAGGTCGGACCGTCAAGCCCGAAAAAACGTCGGGTTCAGTCTGTTAAAGTTCTAGCTAAATTAACATTCGGGCTTTTTAGCCCAGCCCATATTTACCCGGCGCAAATATGGGCTTAACCGAATAGCCCATGGGCCGCCCGAAAGCCCGCATATGTTTTTTTTTGTTTTGTTTTTTTAGACATAACTCAAGTTCAAGTTTTACAAAATAGTCATAAAATTATAATTATGTTTGATTATGCTAATTTATGTTGTTTTGTGTGATATTTTGATTGTAAATTATATTTGTGTTGTCTGATTATGCATAAACTTAATTTATTTTAAAAAATTATTTGAATTTATTTTATGTTTTTTGGTTGATTGGTTATGATTAATGTAAACTTATTTGTATTATAATTGAAATGTTTAATTTTTTCCTTCAACAAATTGTTTTTTGATAGTAAAAAAAAAAAGAAAAAAAAAAGAATTGATTCAGACCGGGCTTACCCGAAAGCCCGCAAAGGACCGGGCTTGGGCACTAAATTTCCAACTTATATTTTATCCCGGACTTTTTAACTCAACCCGATAAAACTCACTACTCATCTAGTGGTACGTCATGTTGAATATTAAGTGAAAGTGATTAAGTCTCACATCCAATATAAATGGAAAGAATGTTAGATTTAGGATAAATGAGTTAACACACCCTGTAAAATATGCAAGTTTTATAATATTCCTTGTAATTTTTTTTTTTGAGATTCCCCCTAATGTTTGTTTTATTGCAATACCCCCTGGACTCAGTCAACCATAATATAATCGTCGCAAAACGGAACCGCCGCAAAAAAAAACCCGCTGCAAAATATAATTTTAGCGAGGGTTTTGTGGAGATTATATTATGGTTGACTGAATTCAAATGAGTATTTTAAAATTAAACATTAAAAGGGGGATTTTCAATTTTTTTTACATGGAGTATTAATCTATTAACCATTAGATTTATAAAAGAGGTAACCTATTAACTTAATGTCTTGAAATTTTTGGTGGAAATGCGACTTCTCCCTCTCTTATAGTCTTAGAACATTAGCCCGTTATTTCTTCTGATGCTCCTCTAAACTCCCCGACATGTCATGTGTTTCTCGGTTTTGGAGTGAATTTGTCTCATCACTTGTGAGTAATCCCCTCAGGTGTGGTATACTAATAATTTTATGTGGATAGAAGAGAAAGAGTTAGTGATGTGATGTCCCCTAATTTGTTAGATCTGTTTGCAATTGTTGAGGCTCTTGAGAATGTGGCTAGAGTTAGGCTAATTCTAATTTTCATTTTAGATTCAGTTTTGTATGATTAATTTAGAAGACCCTAGCTAAATAAATTTGTTTTTTTCTAAAAAAGGTGATGGTTGTTGAAGAATTGATTGACAAGGTGTATGTTTTGTTTTTCTAAAAAGTTTTGAAAGAGTCAAAATCAATTTTATAGGTATAGATCTATCTTCAAAATTCATTATTATACTAGAAGCTAAGATAGATTTGTAGTTTGTCAAAAAAAAAAAAGATAGATATGTAGTTTCTAAGTGTAAATATGAATTTTATATTGAAATTTATTACTAATTCTGTTCATTTCTACTTGTCGTTTTAGAAAAAAATAAATTAAAATAGGAGAGTATATTTTTGCACCTTATTTTTCTATTATGCTCTTTTTTTAAATATATATCTTATTTTATATCCACCAATAATTTCATATTTTTTGACAAACATTATCTATTTCTAAAAAATTGTAACAAACTTTATTTACAAACAAACAAAATTTTGTATACAATAAAAAAATTATACTAAATTTGTCAACAAAAAAAAATACAAAATTTAGTTAATAAAATATAATAGGAAAGAGGGTATAAAAGGCAAAATATAACTTAAATTGCCAAAATGACAAGTAAAAAGGAACAGAGATAGTATTCAACTCACTTTTTAAACATAAATTAATTCTACTAAACTCAATTTTGTTAAAATCAATTCTATTAAAATCAATTTTGTCGTCCACCGTCAAACCAAATAAACACAAAGATAAAATTTCCTTCATGAAAGTGATTTTACAATTTGGTTATTCCTTTACTTTCTAGTGTTTGTGTTTTGTGTTTTCTTGCTCTTTGTTGTTTCTTGCTAGTATTCTTATTCTTTTCCCTTTTCAACTTTGTTGTTTAATTTCAAGTACAGCTTGCTCTCTGTGCTCTCCTTTTCTTGCTCTATAATCATTAATATAAGATTTTTTTTTATCATTAAAGCATAATGTGTATAAGTTGCATAAATGACTTACTATGAATGTACCAAAACATAATAATGACTTATTATGATTGTAACTTGTAAGAACTATTTATTAATAGTGTACGTAATTCATAATAAGTTCCATAAAAAAATGACGATTTGAAGTGGTAAGGAATTTTGACCGTTTAAACAAGTTGTCTGGGTCTCATCTCTGATCCTTGCGTATGAAGAAAAATCAGTTGCAATGAGAGAATCACCCAAACTTTCGTATAACCAATAAAAAAACAATAGACATGCATAATATATATTTATATTATTCATTACAGACACATCCATTAAATTAATTCACTTAATAACAACTACATATGATATATATGTATTCTAAAATGAAATGATTATTGGCTTTTCTTCAATTTCTTAAAGGAAGAAACTCAAAAAACTGGCTGGAAGAGGTGAGTTCATGAGTGTCCATAGAAGAAGCATTAATTGTTGAAATTCCATCTTGTTCATCCTCCTTAATTGGAAAAAGATCAAGTGTCCTAGGATAATAATCTTCATTTTCTTGTTCATAATTGTTGAAATTTTCTTTGTTTGATGGTAATAAGTCATAATTTGAAATCTTTTTCATACTACATGTTCTGTATGCAGCTGAAGAAGTTTTACTAAAAGGAATTTCAATATTTTGGCACTTTCCTTGCCTTTCTGCATCTATGTTTTTCCTCAAAACTTGTATTAATCCCTTTTCTGCCATGTCCTGCTAAATTACAACACATAATAAAGTTAAATGCTACGAAGCACCGACACTCTTTGGATATCAGACGTGTTCTGATGTCGGACCAACACTTATGGTTATATTGAATTTTGATTTTTTTTTAATTTTAATCCAGGTCAACGTGTTAATGTCCGTGTATCGTGTCTGTGTCTGTGTTTCATACGTTAAATTTAAAAATATATAAAAAAATTTAAAATTTAAAAAGAAAGTGAAGAATGACAGAGTTAAAGAGAGAGAGTGATGATAAGTGATTGAGAGAATTCATCTGTGAGATTGAGTTCACAAAAAGTCTAAGAAAGTTTGAAGTGTAGCATAAAACAGACCCAACAGAAAGTTAAGAAAAACAGCTTTTAAAGACCCTCTTTTTTTCCAACATACAAAAGCTCTTGTTGTTTTTTTATTATAAAAATCTTTTGGGTATCTTTGATTAACAAAGGTGAATAAAATGTTGTAAATGTACCATGAACAAAGACAAGAGTAATTACAGACCTCTGTTTCTTCACTGCAGTTTGAAGTGGTTGCCCACTTCTTTGTCTCTTTAACTCTACCACACGTCTCTTTCAATCCTGTACTCAAAATCAAACCCACCTCAAATTCAACTCAAAGATCATTCATCATTCATATATACATATAAAATAAATGAGATTCTAGTCTTTAAGGATATGTTTGATATTTTTTGTGGATAAATCAGAATCACGGTGATTCACAATAATTTTACAGAAGTTATAGACAATAACTTCTGGAAAATGACGGTGGATCACTGTGATATCGAACACATTCAAATTATAACAATCAGTCAATTTAATCTTTCAAATTTACAAACAACGTAACTAAATTGACCGATATATTTTATTTTACGAGTAAATTGACCGATATTGTTCACTTAAAAAGACTGAATTGATATTTTGTAAATTTGAGAAACTAAATTTACCGGGTCGTCCAGTTTCACGAAATAGAATCGCGATTTAATCTAAAAAAAATCATTATCTTTATCTCTCTCTATTTTTTTTTTTTGTAACTTGTAGTGTCATGAATGAAATATATATAGGAATCTTTTGACAAGTAAAAGAACCTTGAATAGCCCTAAAGATAATATCTAGTTGTTACCTGCACCTTCTTGCTTTTCTGAATTTTCCATAAGGTGCTTCTCTTTCTCTTTATCTTCAGTTGAAGAGCCACTTGTTTCCTCCATCTCCCTGCGACGACGCTTCTGTCGCTCTCTGGCCTTATGATTTTGGAACCAGTAGAACACATTTTTCCCTTCGATCTTCCCGAATTGTCGAAGCTGTGAAGCTATTTGTTGAATTTGTTCAGATGATGGTGTTTTCATGCCTTGCCTATACAATTCTTCAAGGACTAGTAATTGAACTGGTGTTGGACTCCATCTTGAGCTTTGTTGTGGCTGCATATTATTGCTTGTAGTTGTACCTTGCTCTCCTACATTACCTGCAGAATTATATATTAAAAAAAAGTTTCCTTAATTAGTGCGCATAATATTAGTCACACCATGATGTGACTCATTATTTTTTGCGCCTGCTATAATAATCACATCATGATGTGACTATATTTGTTCGTAATTTCTAGCAATATCAATGATCGTAGTATAACTGCAACCGCAATTTAAATATAAGAACTGCATTATAATAATAACTGCAATTTAAAATTGTCGTGTATATATTTATAGTTCAAAATCAAATTACTTTAGTGTATGTATGACCATATGAATAAATGACCAATGACCATCTGAGATATATATTTAAGAAAATATCCAGAAAGGTGAAAGAGTTAAGATATGAAGTAATAAAAAGATCGAATGTTGGACTCCAACGCCTGGATATATCATATTATCGATACATACATTTGCGGTTAAATAAACGCAGATATATGAGAAAACTAAACTTGGCTTACCAACATGGTGATTGAAGGGAAGAAGATTGTTGCAATAGGTGCAAATACAATAAGGTTGGACAATGGAGGAGATAGTAGAGAGTTTTGGAGATGCATGGGAATTATGGTTGGAATTTGGAGCAACAGAGAGAAAACTACAGAATGAATCAGACATGATGTGAAGGATGATTACTTTTCTACAAACTACAAGGTTATTTTGTCATATACTACTATTTCACATTGGAAAACTAAGGTCTCTGAAATTTTCTTCTGTTTTAAAATAGGATGTTAATTAGTGTGAGTGAAGATAGAATGAGGAAGAGACAGTGTATTTATAGGAAATAAAAGAACGTTGTAGTAAAAGCATTAGGTGGTGGAACAGCAAGCTAACATAAAGAGTTGACCAATATTTATAAAAATAATTCAAAAAGTTGTTTCTAGGACTTAATTTATGTGCAAGTTGAAGTTCTAACTTCTGACATTCTACTTATTTATCTTTAAAGTTGAAATTTTAATCACAAAACTAATATTGATGCCATTCAAACGCACATTTTTTTTGAACGACAAAATATTATTAATAATAACCAAATATATGTACAAGACGAATAGAGACAGATAAAAGAGGAAATACACAATAAAGATGTCAGTACCAAAACAAGCGTCTTACAAATGATTAATTATGTTAGAGAGTATGGTTAAATATACATGATAATTATACAATTTTAAATGTGATTAAAATTAAGCGTCTTGCACGGAATTTAAAAATAAAAAACTTATATTAAAATAAATCATTTTTATAAAGTTGAAATGTACAATTTTTCAGACAAATATTTTTTATTAATTAAGTTTCTTAATGCATGTATACTTTTAAAATACTCCATGTTAATTTTCTCCTAAATTAACCATTTATTCACTGAACTAGTGATCATGATTTTACATGTGATTAACTAGGTGGCACAACTATAGAAAAAGTTTGCTGGCCCAGAAACATTTTGTATTCTATATTCAAATTTATGAGAGAGATGGAAAGTGTAGAATTATGAGAGTTAAGGTGTTTGTTTAAAAGGACAACAGTTGCAGCATGATGATGGTAATGATATGTCGTGTGTTTTTAAAGTTTGCTTCTTCTCCATATGATGATGGTAAATGAAAAGTGATAAGTATGTAACAAAAATACAAATTGATGAAAGTAAGTTATTGGAAAAAACTGAATTCCATTTCTGAATGAAATAATTCTTGATATTTTTTTTTGAAAGGAAAATAATTCTTGATATGTTTTATTTATTTGGTGTCTTTTCTCTAAAGAATCAAAAGGTTAATAAAAGAAATAAACTGTATTTACAAATTATGAAGTCAAATATTTTTCATGATAATTAATTATCGATTAAATATAATTAGCAACATTTTTTAATACGTAGGCGAAATAATAAATTATTAAAAACTCACATATTCAAAGTAAAAAGAATCAAAGATTCGAACCACGGCTATAGATATTCAACCTAACAATAACATTTACTATCGATTAAATTATAATTTGTGAGTTTTAGTCAAATATTAACAAATCAATAGTCCACAATATTGGTGTCAAAATAACTATTTTCCTTTTGGCAAATGTGAAATTAATTTGTTGCATTGGCTTGTATCTGACACTTGACACTGTTCATGCCCACTACACTAAAGGACGTGACAACTTTAACGTCTAAAATTGGAAAAAGGAATTATCTAAAAATTGCTAAACAATAAACAACTCCAACCATATTGTGATCTAAGGTGTGGTTTCTTTTCTTTTACAAAGATTCCCCTTTAAATAGGTGAACAAAAACAATCAAGTGTTCAGTGTATAGTCTAAGAAAAAATCTTTATTTTTGCCCAATTTTATTCCAACTCATTCAAATTATGTCCTTTCTCTAAAAAAGAACACTTTTCAGCTAACACAACTCATAATGTTTTTTTCTTGACATAATAATACAACTCTTGATATTGAAATTTGAAAGTACGTACATGATTGCTGAAACTTAGACATAAAACATCTATGTTATTAACACAATTTTTTTGACACAATATTTGATATCATATAGTCATCACACAGTATCATATAGGTAATTAAAATGTCTATTTAATGTTTATGAATTTATTTACAAGGCAAAATATTATTCAAGACAAAATATATTAAAAGAAAGGTTATGTTATTTTTTAACTCGTTATAAGACATGAGACTATTCTTTTGTTGGTATATTATTATAACTTTTCAAGCTTCTTGCTTGTCATTTTCTGAATATAATGAATCTATATGTGAAATTATGAGGGGAATGTTGATCTTTGGATTGGAAATAGACCCCACCGACGCGGCCCGCTTGTGTTGTTTGGGTAATTTTTTTTGACAATTAGGCCCCGCTTGACACGACTTATTTTCTATTTTTTTTATTTTTTTAAAATAAAATAGAGAAGTATAAAATTGAATTTAACCATATATCTCCTTAAAAGTATTAGAAAAATAAAGTAAAAAAATAAAAAATACAGAGAAGTAGAGTCAAACACAATTTTTTCCTTCTTTACTATTTTTAAAAAGAAGAAAAAAAAATAGAAAATAAGTCGGACCAAACAGAGCCTTAGTTTCTATTGTTGAATTCATATATATTTGCTTTAGCTTAATAGCTTTTTATTAGGTAAAACTAATTCATAATAAAACACATTGGGTTTAGATTGTACTCCACATAGATGCTCTAATAAGATTTAGAGTGATTCTAATTAGTTTGCCTTCGAATAAAAGTTGGAGTGTTGCTAGTATTATTAGTTTGCTATAAATAAGATGTTAGAAATGCTACACTTTTCAAGGATTTTAGTCATTTTTTAGGAGAGTTTTATCTCTAGGATACTAACATTTTTCTTTTAGTACGTGTATATTGTAGGGTAGTTTGAGGGAGCTTAAAAGTAATAACAGACCAATTTATGTTACAGCACACTAAGAGATTAGGACACTACATCGCCACTTAGATATATGCATGCATGCTTACTCCCCATAGAGTTAGATGATGACTCTGATACCACTATTGATTGATTTATGAGAGGAGCCTAAACATTGATGATCATTACAATGGGCTTTGAGAAACCACATGACAAGAGTTGGATACCTTATCTTCACCCAAAACCTAAGTTTTTTTGAACTGCAAATAATTTTATTAATATATAGGCAAATGAGTACAAGGAGTACAACACAAGTCTAAAGGATCATGACAAAGAAAAAAAAAGGCAACAAGCCAAAGCCAACAAGGGTAAAAACGAATATTTGTTCAATGCAAATAAATGAATATTGTTCAAATATAATTGCTCCTTTTCACCCTAAAGTACTCACACAACATTCTAAAATATTGTCCACTTTGAACTATCACAGTTTTATCCTTTGTAAAAGGCGCATCGTTTGATTGAAAAATGTGAGTGTTGTATATAAAGTACTTTTAACCTCGATTGATAAGCAATGTGAGACTTTTTAAATGTACTACCATAACATTTGCCCTAGACGAGGCCAAGGGATATAGGCATATAGCGTATGCACCCTCCTTTTGCGCCTATATGTTTTGTTCCACCCTTAAAATACGTCACACCACATTCTATTGTCCACTTTGAACCGCGTTTGAGCCCTCACGATTTTGTTATTCTTTATTAAAGGTGTCTCATTGGGATTAAAGTGTGTATCTTATATATATATACTACTCCCTCCGTACCAAAATATATGTCGTTTTGAGAAAAACTTTTGTACTACAATATATGTCGTTTTACATTACCAATAAAGCATTTGATGCTTCTTTTCCTCTTATACCCTTAATTAATTATTTCTTTTTCTTCTTTCAATTCTATAATTTATCTCTCACATATCATTAATGAAGGATAATTTTGTAAACTAACCTATTATCTTTTTCACACAACAATGATTACATTTCTTAATTTGTGTGATATGATCAAAACAACGTATTTTAATATGGAGGTAATATTAGTTTTGATTCTCAAGTGATGAGAGACTTTTTAGATGTACCTGAATAATAAAAACGCCGAGTTATTGGTGAATCCATTTGATAATGTTTTTAAAGGTATTAGGTTGGAGAATGAAATTGAATATTTATGAAAAAATTATAAATAAATAAATAAATAATGTACACACATTATATTTAATTATTTTTTTACACAACACGTCATATTTAGTTAAGTACCTACAAGCAGATAACTCTATTGGGTTAAATGAAAGAGTGACTACCCTCCAACATTGCACATACTATAATGAAATGATTTGATAGCATTCGTGGGGGGCCTCCATCTTAATTAGTGAGATTATTCCCACACGTTTGCGTGTATAGCACATTTGACAAAGATTGTACTATACTAGTGCATGTTTGCTTGTTGAATGTATAACCAAAAACCTTGTTATAATTAAAAACATGGCTTCATTTTTCACATGCATGTAGAATAAATACGATCACAACTTGCACCTTAAAAGTGAGTATAATATATCTATATAGCCACCATCAAACACAATCTGTTGCCTAATGTGTTTCATGTTTGGAAGCTGCTGAATGAATAATCGGTAGGTGTTTGTCCCCAGACCAATTCCTACAAAATAAATAATATTGCATTATTATGTTCTTTGATTCAATTATATTTACACGTACAAAATAATGAGTAGCAGCCTCACGTGTTACGCTACAACTCTTCAAATTATTTATAAACTTTATTGTAACATGACACATCTTATATTTGGAGAAAGTAAGACAACTTGTTGGTTTACATGACCTCATAACTTTTCTTAATTTCTGGCTCAAACATTACAACCTCGTATTTAATTTGATGGCTCAGAAAAAGCCAAAAAGGTATGCATTATTAATTATATTCTTATCTTCTAATTACATTTTGTAAGCTTAAGGGGCAGATGCATGTATCATCCCTATCTAGGGCTCGAGCTCCTGCCATATTTCATAAATAAAAGTTCAACTGCCCATAGAACCGTAATAGACTTTCACGTAGCAATCAATTGATGATTGTCAACTTGTTGAGACTTTTTTCATAGCACAATTATAAAACTTCAATTGTGTATGTACAATGATGGTGGGAGGATATTTTGCCAGAACCTTTATTAAACTCATTTGATATAGAAGAGTTATAACATGTTCACAATGTTGGATCATGAGGAGGAGACGGACAAATCATATACGTTAAAAACTACAACAAGACACGATGTCTGATATAAGGAGTCTAACATCACATTTTTAACCAAAATATTAAAATATAAGATTTATGGGTCTTTTCACTTATAATGTATAATGTTCGACCTCCATATTTTTAAACAATGTGAGACTAATTAACACACCTCACATTTGTCCTAACAATTTCTCCCTCAAATATGCGTCATATTCAATTCATTATGCTCTCCCTCACATAATTTTTTTTAAGCTATATTTTCAACACAATACCTGTTAAGACTTTCACATTAAATTGAATGAGATACAAAATCAATTAGGCCACCTACTATCACGTCAGTACTATTAGATCATTAGAGTCACGCTCCAGACGTTTGAGCATGAGATGCGTATTAAAAGTCTCATATTCTTCATATAACCATAAAATTATAAGCGAGAACAATTATACTATCTTACAAACATGTTTTGTTTGTAAGGATTAATTAGCCTCAATAACTAGCCTAGTTGGGCTTCAAACGACTTGATTAGTACTTCATTTTAATTATATTTGTATTTTTATGTCATAAATATTCCTAACAATAATATGGAAATATGAAAATAGACATGAAACCTATGAAATGATGTAGGAACTGCAGATTATGAATGTACAACCATGTTCCCTTATTAGCAGCTAAAAGTTGAGACAAAAAATCATGTAACAAAATAAACAGAATGATAGTGTTTTAGCAACATACATGCAATTGTGTACGTAATTCCAAATTTGAGTACCAGAATAAGCTGCATCCTTGCTAAATAAGAATTAATTAATTTTAATTTATCTCATGATTATTAAAATATTTATAGTACATTAATGAAATTAAGAAAAGAAAAGGGAACAAATATTTAAATAAATAATATTAATCAAGTAATAATTGAGCTAAATGTTGATAAATTTTGGTTAAAGACTACTAGTTTTAGAGAAATCTAGTTCGATTTTGAGTGATTGGGTGAAACAATATGTTTTTTTGGTGCATTGAGTGAAATAATTTTTAATCCTATATTATTTATGTTTTGGAGAATTGTAATTACCAGATATATTTTTTTCTTTGAGAATTGAAGAGTTAAATATCCAAATAAAGCTGCTAGTGGCCTTTTAGGGTTGGGTTTCAATTCTTATGTGGGTTGGGTTTAGATGAAAATTACTTTTTGGGCCCCTTAAATTACTTTCAAGCCCCCTAAACTGACGTAAATACTCTTCGCATTTTATGATACAAATGCGTGTAACATACAATAACACTTACAAACAGAACCAAATTAATATTGATGCATTTCGCATTATAGGATGCGAACTGAATTAATGTTTCGCATTATAGGAAGTGAATGCACACAATTTCGCATTATAGGATGCGAATGCATGCAGTTTCACATTATAGGATGTGAATTGGAGATGTGTTTCGCATTTTAGGATGCGAAACCCTTTGATATAAATGTCAATGTAGATGATTTTAAATTTGAGGGTATTTTGGGATTTTTGAGGGGTTTAGGAGCATGTTGAAGGGCTTAAAAAGAAATTTTCGGTTTAGATTAGCAAGGTTTTGAGGCCCAACCCAATACTAATCCAATACAGTTTGCCAAAAAGTCCGAAACAATCAAAGGACTGTGGATGGTTACTGAAACTTCTCTGTTTTTAATTTTGGACCAAAATCTAAAAACACTAAAAATACCTACAGCAAAAATTAAACTAAAAACACTATGTTCTATAAAATATTCACCTTGCATTAATCAAAATTTACAACTATAATAAGTTTGTTTCTTCTCATAAAAAAAAGTTCGTTTCTGTAAGATACGTTTTTTTAAATAAGATTAATATTCTGTTCTAAAAGATTCATATGATATGATAAGTAATACTCCATTTGTCTTAAATAATATGAGAACTTTCAAGACACTCAGTGACGGATTCAGGAATTTTGAATAGTGGGGGATTATATATATATAAATTTACAGTATTAAATAAATAATATATTACATTTCATTTTATTTTTTAAAAAGGCTAATATTATTATTTTATTATAAAAATTAAGTATAAGTATAACTAATATATACAATAGACACACATACGCAAACTTCGACATGCTAATATTGGAAATAGAAAAGAAACAAAGATCCATGAAAATACAAAATAAAGAGACTAACATAAATATATTAATATTCCAAATCAAAATTGAAACATAAAGAGAGAAAAATTATCAATTTGTGTTTACTTTCTTTGTTTTGAGAATGATTTTTTTCATTTTTTGAAAATGTTAACTAGTACACCTCATAGTTAAGAAAACTCAATACTACCTCAGTCCATAATAATGTAGTTGAAAATTAAAATAAAGTCTTATAAAAAGGCACAAAGAATTTTCTCAAGAGAGTCTTATAATTTGAGACGAATGTAATATACTAAAATTGTATTAGAACTTGTGTAGTCAATGTTTATAAAATACAAAAAATTGTTATTTTTTCAATTCAAAATTTACTTCTTTTGTATGTTTAACTAGTGCATGAGATGCATTAACTAACACGACCCTTTTATTTTTAATGTTTGGAAGTAAAAAAATTGTAGAATTATTATATCACTTATGATATAGTGTGGGCTTAAATGAAAGATTGTGTAATATGTGGGAGTCAAATTAACAAAATATCATTTCATATCATACATTACATATAATTAAAAAAAAATAGAAATTTTTGTGCAGGCATTAGCCCACACATGCACATACGTGCATCCGTCCCTGAAGACACTAGACTTAAACTATATTTGGCATTACAATAGTCAATGGGTATATCAGAATCACAATGATCTAACACAAGGAATCCCTTCTAACATATTTTCTCAGGTGTGAGATTTTCTGAATATGTAATCAAGTACCAATATCTCCTTCTCTTCCATCAAGTTGAACGAAATTTTGATGTTATTTGTTGAGAAAAAAATCAGAAAAAATCTCCACACAAGAAGTAAAAATAAATAAAACAAATCACAATAAAAATTTACTATTCTGTTATGAGTTCCATATAGAGTATTTCAAAGTGCTCAATATGGTATTTAAGCCATGAGGTTCTCCCGCCTATTGGGCTAGTATTTTGAGTTGGGTTCTCCTCATGTGCTTAAATCATAACAATTGGTGTTTTCATTGAGAGTTGGACCACGGAAAGGGCTACTTATAAGCTGGATTAAGGTGCTCCACCGAATACTGATAGGTGGGTGAAGCCGCCGAAAAAGAAAGGGCTACCATCGGGTCAGTGTCGATAGAGTGAAAGCTGCCGTGGACGTCGGCTCTTTAAAGAGCGCGGCAATGTTATGAGTCTCATATTGAGTATTTCAAAGTGCTCAATATAGTATTTAAGCCATGAGATTCTCCCACCTATTAGGCTAGTCTTTTGGGTTGGATTCTCCTCATGTACTTAAATCATAACATATTCATTCTAAAATAAATTGCAAATCTCTCAAACCTTCATATATAATTGCAATTTTTACAAAGACAAGATTAAAAAATCCTCTCAACTTGGCACGAAACTCTCTCATGACACATAACGACCAAAATTATAATATACTCAAGTGACTAATAATAAGTTACTCCCTCCGGTCACTATTATAAGCAAAAAAACACTTCAAATTTTGGTCACTATTATAAGCAAAAGTAACTACTTTTACAATGATTAATACTACTATTTTAAATATACCCTTATTTAATTCTACTACTTTCTATACACTTATTCCACTTTATGTTTTGGTACTTGTAATTTCAAAGGATAACATAGTAAATTTGACATATGTCTTACATTAAATCAAGAAAAGTAATTACACTTAACTAAATTTCTTAAACACCGCGTAAGTAGTTTTTTTTTTGCTTATAATAGTGTCTGGAGGGAGTATGTGTCTATGCAGCTCGTCGTTCGTTTATGCAGCTTATATGGTTATGTGTTTGAGTTATATATGTGAACTGAACGAAATAACAAAGTATTCAAAGTTAAGAAAAATACAATTCAATAGATGTTAGATAAAGTCAAACAATATTCATATTATTTATTGTTGAAAACTTGAAATATTAATATTGGTTTAAACTCTTATATATGGTGGTCTAACCCTTTAATTTGTATAAACATCGACTAAGTTTTTGTTTCTTTTGTTGATGGTTAGATGTTGCCATGTTGACCTATCATTCTCAAGTTTTTTCTAACACATCTTGTACTAAGAAGGATCATGAGTTGTTATATATTTTTTTGGTATGGTTGTTGTTGTTGTTATATAATATAGCTCCATATAAATTTCTATAACTTTCTATATTGATAATGATTTTTTCTCTCTTCGTCAAAAAAAAAGAAAGATTTTTTTCTCTATTTTTTCTTCCAACTATTCCATATGTAACTTGAATCAATACTCACCTTGACACATTGTTTATTTAGTTTATTACTAGTATTCATTTATTTGATAAATGATCCATGCAATAACCAAATTAACTTGTTGGTTAGCGATAGTACAAGGTTTTATAAAATGAGTACATATGAGCTTGGTTCCCAATGCCCTCTAAATTTGAATATGATGTTCCGAAGACAGCGGTTATTAATACTGGACAGTAACACACCCTTATCAAGTAAACACATACATAAGTGAAGGTTTTTTCTAGAAAAAATAAAAAACATGGAACTTGAAAGTGTAAACAAAACCAAACCATATGCAAAACCAAAGGAAAAATCTCTTTAATCCTTTAATTTTTTATAATCATTCCTCCTAATAAATTTTGAGGCTCTGTCTGGGTGTTTTGTTTTCTACTATTGCTTCAATTTCATGTAGGCACGGTGTATATATATATATATATATATATATATATGTGGACGGTTAACTTAGACCATATAGGTAGAAATTAGTAATATATAAAATTATGCTTCGAAAAAAAAATCCATATAAAATGACTTAGCTCGTCCTCCATTGTCTTTGCGTGTCCCCACACTTGCGCCTCCCACCATTCCACCGTCTCGCGCGCTCCCCACACAGTTTTGCTTAAAGAGTAGGGGGGCACAAGAATGTCAACATTACTTAATTTTGACCGACAGGTTGAAGTAATGTAGTAAAAAGTGTTTGAGTTTTGTTTAATTAGTAGAAATATTAAACGTAATGCAGGGACACAATTGAAATCCTGATACGTTCACTTATTCATCTTTAAAAATGAAATTATAATCATTAAACTTTCAGATAAAAAAAATATTAAAGATTTTTCACAGAAATATGGCAGGAGTATCTTTGTCCTTAATAGATGAAAAACAAAATATCTCCAATGAGGTGTTTTTAATCCATTGCTTATTTAGCAAGAATTGAAACAGATGCATATTCTGAATTGGACCTTGGCATGGGTTCCATATATAAAACCAATTTTGATTGGGGGTCTAGATTTGACATGTAATACCAAATTTTTTACCGTGCAATAAAGCTAGAAAAGGAAAAGGGTTGCATGTTTCTGGATTGAGATTAGCTGCTGTAGCAATTACATGTAGTTGTGTTGGAAGTTTTGCATTGGTTAGAGATATGATATAGATAGTCTTTATAAATGTATGCAAACTTCAACTCTTAAGTTTACTTTTGTGGTTGAATATAAGCCTCCGAAATTCTAATATGATATCAGAGTCTATGCTAAATTCGTTTAATATACGAAGTACTATTGATCTCGATATTTTATTTAGGTTTAATATACAATTTTCTTGGCACTAAAACTAATAATATTTGGCTGGTTGCTACCAATCTATAGGACAATATGAGGTAATAAATTCATAACGGTATTGTCATACTCAGAAACACCTATTAAGAAATATTGTTGAGTCGTACTTTTTTGCATAGGAGCACCACTTTGGGGTTTATATATATGAATTCAAATTTTATATATTTATATCCAACGTACGTGACTAGCTTCATATTACGATTTATGCAATTCAACAAAGACAGTTGGTATATGGACATAATGAACTGTAAAAGAATTTTAGATGTAAAAGAATTTTAGATGTAAATAGTAGGTGAATTCTACTCTTAATTAAGTAATTCGACATAGATTAGTGCTAATTAAGAATTATAAAAAATTCGAATACAATATTTTTCAAAAATAAAAACTAATGGTTTTTTTTTGTCAAAAAAAAAAACTAATGGTTTTCGTGTCAAAACAAAAAACTAATGGTTTTTATTGTTCTTACGGTTATAACATTGACTTTTTTTTTTTGATAGGCAATATATACTATATTATAATAAAAAGGAGTATTAGGGGTACTCAAACCCTAACAAAGAGGATACGACCATTAAACGGAGGTTAAACAACCAAATGGGTCACAAGTCCAATGCGAAAAAGAAAAACATAAATGACGACCAGATCGACCACTAAACCAAAACCAAGAAATTTGTTATATGATAGTCAACAAAGCGGAAATATTAGGTCGGTCGCCATTGAAAATAATCCTATTCCGATGATTCCAAATACACCACATTGATGCCACCCAGATCAAATGACGAATCTGCTTCCCTTTCTTAGATAAACCCGGCGGACCAAAACTCATGAAATGCTTCCAGCCATCTAATTCAGTATCTACCTGAAATCCAGTCCAACCAGCCACCGCACACCAAACATGTTTAATTAGCGGACACCGGAAGAAAAGATGAGTACAATTCTCTGAAGGCAACAAACAAAAAATACAAACATCCTTCTGTTGGGGCAAAATATCACGGTGAGCTAGAGCTGCCCGTGTCGGCAATTTTTGAAGGAGAAGACGCCACCCAAAAACACTAACCTTAGAGGGGACATCCGTTTTCCAAAGTTTACGAATAGCACCCAACACATTAGGATCAAAATCATCAGCAAACCGCACCTTTAGTAACAAGTGATAACAAGAATTAACAGAAAAGTAGTCCGTCGAGCCCGGTAACCATATCCAGCGGTCAAGAGCTTCTGGCGGAAGAGAAATACTCCCTCCGGTCACTATTATAAGCAAAAAAAACTACCTACGCGGTGTTTAAGAAATTTAGTTAAGTGTAATTAATTTTCTTGATTTAATGTAAGATATATGTTAAATTTACTATATTGCCCTTTGAAATTACAAGTACCAAAGCATAAAGTGGAATAATTGTATAGAAAGTAGTAGAATTAAATAAGGGTATATTTAAAATAGTAGTATTAATTATTATAAAAGTAGTTACTTTTGCTTATAAAAGTGTCCAAAACTTTGAGGAGTTTTTTGCTTATATTTGTGTCCGGAGGGAGTAGAAGACAATATATTCTGTAAATCCAATAGTTGTTGTGTTTCAGAGGCCGACAAAACACTACTCCAATTCCAATTCCACATCGAATTTGGCCCAGCTCCACACACATGGTCAATCACCATAACATCTTGATCAATTTCCTTCGCAAAAAGACAAGGAAAAGCCTGACACAACGGTTGATTGTCAACCCACTGAAATTTCCAAAAATTAATAGTTGAACCATTCCCAACCCGACACCGTAGATTTTCTAAAAGCCGGTCAACGCCCCCTTCCATTCCAATCCCCATCAAATCCTTCCACCAAATAGACTCTACGACACCATGTCTCGGATCCTCACCACCCATTAAACGAGAAGCAAAAGAACCATATCGAAATCTTAAAAAATCAGCCCAAAGCGCATCATGTTCAACAAGAAATCGCCACTTCCATTTACTTAGCAAAGCCACATTAAATAATTCAAGATTCTTAACACCTAACCCACCTTGCCGTTTCGGTAAACAAATATGATCCCATTTTACCCAACACACCTTCTTATCATCAAGGCTACCACCCCACAAAAAATTACGTTGGATCCGCACTAATTGTTTTAGAATGCATATGAGAGCCTAGAAAAACGAGAAGAAATACAACGGTATACTTGCTAAAACACATTGACTTGATTGATGTTAGTTATTTAAATAATTTCATTGTCCTCTTTTCTTTTATTAAAAGGATCATTAATTAATCAAAAAAAAAGGATCATTAACCCTATAATATTTGTCTATTGAAATTTAAACATTTTTATTATAAAAAAAAAAAGAAATTTAAACATTTTTAATTATTGATCTACTGTGAACCATACTTACATTACATTAAAATTTGCCATACATAGTAAACAAGTAATAAGTCCAACTGCGGGTCCATTCTTTCTATCTTGAAAAACAAAAGTCATTTTTAATTTCACTGACTTTACACTTTACAGTTTCTATCAAGATTTTAAATTGAACTTATTATTTTGTTTCTTAGTGCATATGGTTTTCCTATGTTTCCTCATCTTGCCGCTTTGACCATGGTACTAATATAACACATTTTAAAATCCATACTGTCTCATAAGTTGATTTGAGCTACTACTACTAATTACTAACTGCAATTAGAACATTCCGTGGAAGTATGATATTCAGATCTGTCTAGTGAAAAATTACTAATTTACAAGGGCAAAACATTTATATGAAATTAAACTAATCATAAAAAAAAAGAAGCTATCATTGCAAAGTTGTATGAATGTGACCTTATTGAATCACATTTATATAGCCTTTATTTTGGGCAGTTGATATTATCTTTCCAGCTAACATCATATCTATTGTGGGACCTTTATTTTAGTCACGGGGTTTCCACATTAAGGATCAAATTATGCTCTTTAAGTCTAATTAGGATTCTTGGTCAAAAACAAAAGTCTAATTAGGATTTGAAATTAAAAAAAAAAACATGAGGGGAGGGGGCACATGCAGCAAAGAATAGGGTGTTGGAAGCAATAAACTAAGTAAGTTGGATAAAGAGAGAGATGGGGTAGTTGCAGTAGCATTTATGTAGGTGCTCCATCCATAATGACTTCAAGGTTCAATCAGACATTCATTTTATGGGGAAACTCTAGCTCTATTCCCCTAGCTTGTAAAGAGAAAGGGAAAGAAAATTGAAAGCATCTTATTCTTGAACAGAATGTTTAAAATTAATTGGTCACAAATATATTTATATCATGACAAAACTCATTCCAAGGAAGTATCCATAGTTATCTCATAAAATGTCTCATTTGCATATAGTGTACTCACCTCTCAAATTAACACTATGTTTGGTTCTGAAGAAAGAAGAAGGAAAGAAATGGAAGGAAGAGAAAGAAAAGTGAATCTTCCTTTATTTGGAACAAATGAAAATGGAGAAGGAAAGAAAGTTTTAGACGAGACGCACAAGAAAAAACTCTCCTCTCAAAATTGGAGAGAAAAAGGAAGGAACCAATTTTTTTTGGATAAAAAATTAAGGGTCTTGCTAACGAGTGCCCCCGCGGCACTCTTTAAGTATATTATTTAAAGAAATATTTTATTTAAAAAGTTAACTAATACAATTTTCAATACATTGACTTTACAGATTTCCATAAATATTTTATAAAAATTTACTATTTAAGGGCTTAAATAGTGTCTCGGGGGCATTATTTAGCATTTGACAAAAATTAAACAACCCTCAACTTTTTATCTGCCATTTTTTAATGAATATTTTAATATACGAGTACTTACGTCATTCACAAAATACATTTTTTTCTTTACTCTCACTTTCTTTTCAATTCATTTCTACCAAACAACTAAAATAACCATTTTACTTTCCACTCACTTTCATTCCTTCAATAATCTTTCCTTTTACTTTCTTTCCTTCAACTTTCTTCTCTCGTCCAAACAAAGCATAAAAGATGAGAATTTGAAGCATAGTTTATTGAAGATTTTTCTTAAAATACTCCCTCTGTGCCAAAATATAAGGGAAAATAAAAAAAATCACACTTATTAAGAAAACTAAAACATGAAAATTCGAAACATGATTTTGTGGAATTTTTCTTGAAATAAGTTGCATAGGAAGATGTAAAAACATTTTTTATTGGTTGTTGTTTATTGATAAAATGAGAGAGAAGGAAAAATAAATGCAATTTGCATTTAATTTTATGAAAATAAGTAAAATTAATACTTTGAAAACATAAATGTCTATTTTTTCCCCTTATATTTTGGGACAAAAAAGGTGTTTTTTTCCTTTATATTTTGGGACGGAGGGAGTAAGTTGTATAGGAAGATGTAAAAATATTTTTTATTAGTTGTTGTTTATTGAGAAAAAGAGAAAGATGAAAATTAAATGCAATTTTTATTTTATTTTATGAGAATAAGTAAAATTAATGTTTGGAAAATATAATTGTTTGATTTTTCCCGTTATAATTTGAGACAAAAAAGAGACCATTTTCCTTATAGTTTAAGATGGAGAGAGTATTTTTTTTCCTATCACAAATAATTGTTGATGCAACAATTATTATTATTTCCACTAAAATATATTCTCTCCACTCTAAATTATAACAAAAAAAAATATTTTAGTATTGTATATGATATTAGTTTTACCATTAAAAACAACACAGTTAATCAATTTTTTAAGAGCCGCGCACAATTTAAATAGGACAATTTTTATAAAACAGATAGAATAATATTTATGTTAAAAATACACTCTATAGTAGTTTTTTTAACGGGCACTCTTTTATAAGAAACAAAAATGGTCAAAAAAATTTGATCTCTTTGGTTAAATTTTTTGACTAACTACATCAACATTTTTTGAAAAGTAAATAGTATCTTCGTATTAAAATATAAGTCGTTTTCATCATATTACACAAATTAAGAAATATAATTATTGTTGTATGAAAAAAGTTTTGAGTTAGTTTACAAAATTGTTCTTCATTAATGATATGAAAAAGATAAATTGAAGAAGTAAAAGAAGAAAGAGTAATAAATAGTTAAATGTATAATAAGAAAAATAACATTAAATACTTCATTGATATTGTAAATTGACTTATATTTTGGTACAATTTTTTTTTCTCAAAATGACTTATATTTTTGTATGGAGGGAGTAGTAGTGAGGGGTTTGGAAAATATACACGAGGTCCTAGGTTCGATCATCTGCTCCATTGTAAACAAAAAATAAACAAGTTTAATGATCAAATGTTAGATAATTTAGTGGAAATTGACGATGAACTTCATAAGAGTTCTCTACTATTATATTTAGGAGAAGATTGAAATTGCTTAATGTCAGAAATTATTTTGAACTCTAGACTACTATAATTTATTTCCCTTAAAAAAGAGAGGTGAATTTTATTTCAAGAGAGTTCATTATGTCTCTATGATTAATGAGGCATGGAAGAAAGTGATTTCCCAAATACACAAGGATGTTTGTAGGCTCATTGATCAAGTGAAAATGAGGGCCATTTATGTATTTTTTTTAGAAAGAGTGCCTCATTTAAGAAACATAGTAGGCCCACAAAAATAGCTTGATACAAAATTTTAATTTTATTCATTTGGTTATGAATTGCAGTGTCCTACAAAGTTAAACACCTTGAGAAAGCGTGTTGAAGCTTGCATAGAAACAGGCATCCTGTTAAAGAAAAAATAGTGATGCATTGCATTTAAGTCAAAAACAGTTGAGGACTTCTAGGAATAATCAATCAAACAGCACCCATTTCCCATCCAATTATTAATGTTTGTTTTACACTTTTACCCAATACATATACACCACGGTAGAACATGTTTTTTTTTACTAACCTTAAAATATTCACACTGCCCGTGGACCAGAAGGAAGCAATCCCTCCTTACCACAATATATGTCGTTTTGAAATACTAATGTAAAATTAGTTTTGATCTTCTTAAATTACTCATGCATTTGTATTCTTTTTACTAACAAAAGTTACTACTCTCTCTCCAACTTTATTATTTTTCCATATACCAACAAAGAGAGAGAAAAGGTAAAAGAAGAAAAACATGTATAATTTTGACAAGATTCATGGAAGTTACAAATTTCTTAATATGCGTAAAAATATCAAGACGACATATATTTTGGTACGGAGGGAGTACTTCATGGTGCATGTTCTATGCTGATCAAATTAATTATGGTTAGATTCTTCTATAAATTTAAATATTTGGCCATTAATTTTATACTGTATTTAATTTTATATTACTAGCTACTACATTTGTGTATTTTGTCACAATTTTGTTATAATAGTTTACAATTTGTTGAGCTTTTATGCTTCAACAATAAAAAATGTTGGGTCATATTTAGATTACCCTACAACTGTTACACAATATACTACTATATTCTTACTCTCAACTCTCAATCACATCTCCATCATAGCTTTAATTGAATATGTGATACGTACACTCCAACATCTCTAACTTATTTTTGCTCATTCTCAAGTTTATGAAGAAGTTGCATTTTTTTAAAGTCGGATTGAAGTCTCTCTGATGGTTTAAAAGTTGAGAAACGTCTTTTTAAAAATGTGATTAGAATTGGACCTATTTTATGTAGTGTAATTTTAGTATTTTCATTAGTGTTCCACTTATATACATACGACAATTTTGTTTTGTAACTCTTATTTTATTGGTCTATATATGTCTTGTACAGATAAACTGATCTTATTAATAATATATTTGTTGTTAAAAAAAATCACACATGTCAATATATACAACTTTGACCACTAATCAGAGACGGACCCACATTAACAACATTGAGAGCCAATACCCTCACTATCATTTTGAATTTTCTTAGCATATATATGTTTCTTCATTGTATTGCCTATCATTTTGTGAGTTATGTGTGTCATAAATCTCATATTTTTGTCTTAGTGAGTATAGTTAAGTTGATAAAATATTATAATATGTAGAGATTAGAGTTGGAATCCAAAATTTATCGCTTATATTCATTTTAGAAGAAATTATATTTTAACTACTTGATCAACAAAACTAGTATTTCAAACTTTTATTTTACACCAAGGTACTTTTGTGGTTAGCTGGGTATCATTTTCATCCAACCGACTACAAATTTGATTATATATTGGCCCTCACTACTCAAAAAATTTGGGTCCGTCTCTACCACTAATAATTATTTATTATTAAAAATAATGAAAAGTTAATTATATTTAAAAGAAAATGCTAACTAAAGCACCCTGTGCACTAGTTAAGAAAGCTTAATATAGTAAAAATGTATTGGGATTTGTGTAGTCAAAATTTAGAAAATATAATAAATATTGTTTTCAATATTAAATTTACTTATTTTATATGCTTAACTAGTTCATGAGGTGCACCAGTTAGTATGGAAAATGCTAATTAATGCACCTTGTGCACTAGTTAAGAAAACTTATGCTAACTAATGCACCATATTTAAAATATATTAAAATAAATTAAATGACATCATATACATTCTTATATTTTTTTATATAATAATAATATAAAAAATACGGTTAAAATAGATTATTTGAAGAGTGGTATATGATCAAAGAGCGACACTTGAAATAAATAATTAAAGGGAGTACTTTTTATTTTTCATGACATAAAACTACATTGCAATCGTTTAAAAAATCTATCTAAAAATGCATGGATAATAATACATCATATTCAAATGACTAACAGGACTCAATATCTTAGTTCACAAGTGGCACTCAAAATAATAGTGATGGCCAAGCTTATTAAGCAACTATTCTCAAGCAGTGTCGTTTAAAGTAATCCATTCTTAACATCTTCAAAAACTGAATTATTTATGCTGATCTATATAGTAAAATAATGTAAAAATTAAAATATTCCATATTAGAGTTTTATTTTTTGAAGCAAATCCATATTAGAGTTGTTGAAAGTGATAGTAAAGAAATATTTAAGTGGACTATTTAAATTTTTTGTTTGTTTTACAATGACTGTTTAATTTAACGAGGGTACTTATATATTATAGTATATTAATATTAAATAATTTATTTATTTTAAAGTGATAAATAATTTGAGACAAATATGAAATATCATGACATTTTATAATAAGACAAATGAAGTAGTATATTTAATAAGGGCATTTTAGTCCTCGTATTTTACTTCATTTTTTATTCCTCCATTTTAAAATTCATCATTTGGTCCTCATATTCGTAGTATTTTTTTTTGAAATATATGTCTTACATATTCTCCCATATGCGCATTTTGGATTAAATATTAATGATGTATATATAGCAAGTATGAGATACTACGCAGCCATAGAGTTTATAAATAAAAATGAGTTGCTAATTGTGAATTGAGTTAGATAATACAGTATCACATTAACAACTTAGTTGCACATATGGATATAGTACTATTTGTACTTTGTCTTATTTCATATATTTATATATATTTATTTTCCGTTCAAAAAAAAAAACTTAGTTGCACATATTGATATATAAACATCTCATATATGTGGCCGCAAAAAAAACATATCATATTTCACATCATCAAAATTTAGTCTTTTGTCAAAAAAAAAAAATCATCAAAGTTTAGTCTCAAATGCATGGATGCATGCTTGATAAAAACAAAAATTCCAAATTTAAAAAATGAAGGGCTAAGATTGTAGATTTTTTTAAAAGAAACAAATTAAAATAATGTACATACATGTGTTTATTCAAATATATGACACATTTATTTTGTAGATCTTCTTCTATCAGTCTCATTTCATCTTGTGATCCTGATTTTATTAATAATATATTTATATCGCCGTTCAAAGAAAATAATATATTTATACCGTTCAAAAAAAAATTTACACTTACATTTAATCATTTCTTTGTCATATGCAATTAAAATGGAGGTTTAGTAGAGTGATTTAGCGGAATAATCAATTGTTATCGGTTGACCGAAGTGTAAGTGCATATACTATTTTCTCATCAAAAAATGGGTGTACATTTTGTATTATCTCCGTCTTTAAATATAAGATTATGTTTGACCACTGTATGCACGTCAATGCACAATTTTGATCATTAATATATTTAATTATCTAGCAGTAAAAATTATAAAAATTTGATATTTTGAAAATAATCATCAAAACAAATCAAACAAGATCTTATATGTTAATATTTACATTTTTAAATTATAAAAAAGTACGGTTAAAACGTGATAGATGAATAGTACAATTTAATCCAACATAGTCTTATATTTAGGGACCGAAGATATAATATTTATTAGCCATATTGTTTTAAACTTATTGACACAACAGAAAACATTAGTCGACGGTGAGAATAGTAAATGCAATGTCAGTGATCCACCGTATTTCTTAATGATCATACTTACACACAGAACTTTGCATGTGCTTCAACACATTAATAGAATCATTTTCTTAAAATAATATATTAATATAGAAAATTTACGTCAAATAAGGAAACTGCAGACTAAATTTGATCTCCAAATCTATTTTTTAATCACATATTTTATAATTCTATTTAACCTTGCATATACAATTAATTGACTCATTCCTTTACTTAAAAAAAAGAAAAAGACTCATTCCTTGCTTTGAATGTTAGAAATTCAGCACAAAATTTTCACACTCAGTGACTGAATCAATGTTGTTGCAGTGTTGAGCAGAAAGCTGTATCTGTATCTGTATGTTACTGTAAAATTAGCGTACTTTGTACTTTTTTGTTAGCTGCGTAATTGCATAACATTGACCATACAAAGATTCAGTACCAGAACAAGAAGAAAAAGAAGAAGATGAATAGTAGATGAAGTAATAACTTTTTTTTGTTAAACAAAGATATCATATTCGCAACTGCAAAGAGTTAACTGCAATTCATTTAAGGTGTATACATATTGACCAGAGGTCGAACTCTATATCAAATAATTAAAAGACTCGAAATTCTACCACATATATTGCATTAAAACTAAGTACTACCTTTGCGCATAAGCGCAAAGAGTTAACAAACCTGTAATTCATTCAAGGTATATACTGTATATGTATTGACCAGAGGTCGAACTCTGTATCAATTACGGTATCAAATATCTATCACTTGTGGCACATTATGTTGGTAGATGAATAATGAATTAATTAGGACTAATTAAGTACTTAATTAATTCATCATACACTCTGAGATTTGATTTGATATAATATGTTTGAACATAGAAAAAAGAGGGTACAGAAAAAAAAAGAAATTGATTAATACTGCAAAAGAAAGGAGAGCATTAACACTAGCCTCTTCATATTTTTCATCCACACACCTCACTGACCTAATTAATTCCTTTCCATTTACTACTACATACTCACAACCCCACTGAAAAGGCTAATGCTATGCTCTCATTCTTCTCAGATCCAAAAACAAATGTAACAAACAAACAAACATAGAGACTGATATTACATCATATGATATGCACTAATTAATGCAATAATAATTAATTAAAACTAACTAACATACAAAATTAAAATCCTCCTACCATATGCATATAGCTAATAGCTATAGCTAGCTAGTTATGAAGAGGATTTGGACCAGTGTGAATTAATCTTTTGTCATCACCATAAACTGTACTTTTTTCTGGAACATCATGGTGATGATGATGATCACTAGTAGTTCTTGTTCTTGTTCTTGTTCTTGTTCTTGAAGGTGCTGCATGAAAGAGTAGTGCTTTGTTGAAACTACCTTGTTGATGTTGTTGTTGTTGTATGAGTAACCGGTGGTTGATGTTGTTGGTTTGATTGTTGAAGGAGAAAAACAAAGTTATAATAAGAGAAAAAACTAACAAGAGCCACAACAAGAAAATTGAAAGTTTTGCTAAACAAAGTCTTTTTTCTCTTGTCCTTTCTTTATCTCTGAAACCTATCATTGCATCCACTTTGTGTTAGTAGATTTTGTCACAAACAATATTTAGAAGCTTCTTCAGAAATCCACCATGAAAATTGTGCACAGAAAGATATGTTTTTAACTCTTGATTTTGACTTGATACCACAAAGGTGTGTAGCTGAGAGAGTGTAGAAAGAAAGAAAGAAAGAAATAGAAAGTGTTGATTTGGATAATAATAATTCAAGTATAGTAGTAGTAGTAGATTAGAAAGAGGTGAAAGAAAGAAAGAAAGACACAAAAAGAAAAAGAACCTCAAAGTTTGGGTTATTTCCTTGTCTTATGGGTATAGTCACATGATCTGGACCCTTGAATCCTGGAACCTTCTTATAATTTTTCAATACATAGTCCTTTTTCTTTGGTTTTTGTTTCAACCTACCGTTACATACGGGTTTTGTTTTGTCATCCCATTTTTTATTTTTAAACACAGTACTTATAGACTAAATTGTACTATAAGAGATCATTTAAAAAAATAATTGTTATTGTGTTTTTTTCTTCTTTTATTTTTATAGTTACTCTAACTCAGCTTCTTAATTTTTTTGAGTTGGAATAATAACTTAACTTACAAAATTGGTATGTGGTATGCAAAGTGAAAACTTTGAGAGAACTAAACTATAAAGGAAATTTGATTGTAGATGGTTCAAGAGATTTTTGATGAAACTATATATGATACCATTGTAAAAAAATTTGGTTGGACCTAGTTCGACCTTATAAAATTGAATAGTAAACTGAAAATGTTTCTATTTAGTAACTTATGTTTAGGCATATTTCGTCCAATATAAAATTCTTAACACAACTCTTACAAAATTAATTTGTAATATGAAAATTATGTCCTTTTATTTACGATGAAAATTATGTCATTTAAAAACTTATTATCTCATAAGTAAGAAATTCTTTACACACCTCCCTCGGTGGCACCAATGACCAAACAAACCTAAAGGACTAAAGCATTTTAAATGGAAGCATTTTTTTTTTTGGTATGTAAATGGAAGCATTTTAATGTTAATTGGTTTTTATAATATTAAATAATATTCGCTTCGGTCACTATCATATATAAGTAAATTAAATTTTTGTAAATCAATTATCAGATGTACCAAAAAATTCAAATTTACTTATAATATTAATCGAAAGAATTAATAAAATATGTTAAATGCATTCACAAGATTGATTAAATGTTTCTATACCAAAAGAAAAGGATTGATTAAATGTTTACTGAGTTACTTAAAAGCAAAATTAATAAGTGAATAAAATAAAACTTTTGGGGCCTAACAAAGTTTGAGCCCAAAACGGCTGCTTTACTTGCTTGTGGCTCCTTGCCCTACGCTCAATATTGAAAATTTGAAGTATGATGTAATAACGGATGCATTAAAAAAGAAATTTTAGATCAAAAACATTTAGAGAATTTTTAAAAAAAAAAATGATGACAGAAAAAATAACAGAGTAATAGTATTATTTTGTACCGACATTCAATCAATAGCATTGCTGTAAAAGATAACAATGTAAACTTATTTTATACCGACATCCAATCAATAATTCAACTGTAAAGTTTGAGAGCAAATCCATTTCATTTGTAACAAATAATAACAACCCAATTGCACCAACGATAAATACAGAACCTGTCGGATATAACTAGACTCTAGGAACTATGCTAGCAAGTACATGTCTACTTTGCAAAAGTTATAATTTGTGTATATTTGGTTGGCCTTGAAAAAATTTGATTTTGATTGAATAGATTCTACGATAAAAATCAAATTGAATATAGAGTGATTTAAGTTTATATATATTATGTAAAAGTGAATTGAACGAAAAAAAACTAAGTGCATGTATAATCAATTTTAGAATATTTTAAGTTTCAAACAAAATTAATTCTACAATCAATTATGCAAAGCTAATATCAAATTTAGGATTTGTTTACCGAACGTTAGTTGGTCCATTGGTGATTAACGTTTGACTTGATAGGGAGGACCATAGTTCGATCTCTACAATTGTGCTTGGGAAGGGACTAGAACCAGTTGATGTCAAAACTTGCTTCAAACCGGATTAGTCGACCATGTGAATCAATACTTGATGAAAGGTAAAAACTACATCACTTTTCTACTTATAACTGAACATTGTTTTTGCCTTAAAGAATCAACAAGGAACTGATTTATGAATGAATGCAAAATAAAGCAACCTACTTCTAGAACAACCAATTATGTGGTCTGACACTTTAAATGCTAATTAAGGCTGTTGTTTCCAGTCACTGTTTTATGCAAGGTCTAATCACATTAAAGTATAGATCATTCTAAGAGATTAACTATGATTAATAGTAACTAATAAGATCATTTGAAATATTAAAACTCTTTGTATGTTGGGATTACTAGATTTAGGCCATATCATTAGCTATAATATAAGCATGATCTATTTGTATCAGAATGTTGTATATATACATGTTCGTGTATAGAAAGAAATAATAATAACACAACAAAATCATTTTTGTCTCATTTCTTTCTTAATGAAGCTGATAATTGGAAATAATCATTCTGATTCTAAAGTTCTAAGCTTGCTTAATCTAAATCAGGCTAATGGGACATTTTGAACAAACTTATCAATTTGAGCAATGTCTAAGAATGTATCAACTCCACTTGCTTTGAGAAAACTGCAATGATTGAATAAAAGGATAAATCAGCTTACAAAATCATAGCTCTAATAAGTGCTTTTAGAATAATAAATCAGAGTGGAACCAATGTGACATACTCATCTCTGAAATCTCTTGCCATTGCCAAGCAACCTCCTTGAACAGATGATTGCAGGTTCACAGCAATGTTTGGGTTGTGAATACTCTGCCTCACATGTACCCAACCATGTTGTCCATGTTCATTGTTTGATACTTTTGCCCTGAATTTGCCACAATAAAGTCAATTTTCATGAACAAAACATATAAATATAAAATCAAATTTGTCAAACTGCTAGAATACTTCTTCGATTTTATAAGTCTCGGCCAATTTTCACATCTATTAAGAAAAGTTGGTACCGAAATTAATGAGTACATCTTATATATATGACTATAATTATATTATTCTTTCTGTATAAATGTATTCAATATTGAATTTTCATCTTCCGGGACAAATTAGTAGTATTGATTAGGGATATATTTGTTCCGTAGTAGCTTGGTTATCACCTGTACATTTGAGCATCAATGTGAGTTGGAGTGTCGTTTGTGTCAACAAGACACCCTTCACTCACCCAACAATCACCACATGAGTCTAACTCCCAGCCTTTAAGTTTCCCTTCCTGCACAACAGCAAAAAAAAAGCACATTTTTTAATAACCATAATGTGTTCAAAATATGTAGAAATGTGACTAGATTCAAAGTATCGTCAACTATTGATATTATATACATGTGCATAAAAAATTGTGGATATGGTGAGAAATATCGACTCGCTTTACAGAAATCAAATTTAGTTGGAGTTTAGTTGGTTCTGAGAAATATACCTCGATGTAGTTTCGAAATGTTTCAATGGCCTCCGCTCCTTTTGCTTTAGCATATCGAGGTTCAGAAACGATATTTATCCTTAGTTCTATTGATTCATAAGGCTCTTCAAGATCTTTTATAAGACTACCAATCCCTTCATCTGATCCACCAAGCTTCATTCTTACCATTTCAATTATAATCTTTACAACCATATAGGCCCCTTGATTACATAAACACAGAAACATAATCAATGTAACGATCTATAAAATATTCAACATACAAACATGCATGAACATGAATTTTAACTAACCATCATCAAGGAAATGGTTTTCTTTCAAAGCACCATGACCAGATGTTTCCATCATAAGATGTGTTTCAATTCCATCCTTATTAAGATGAACTCCTTTGTCAATAACATTTCGGTAACCAACACGATATAAGCAATGGTGACCACCTCTATCAGTTATAAATTTAGTAAGCGACATACTCGTACGAGCATCAGTCACTATGGTTGATCCTGGATTTTCTTTCAATACAATGGCAGACATGAGTGCAATGAGCTTGTCACCATTTATTGCGTTCCCTTTGTTATCAACTACGCCGCTCCTGTCTACATCAGTATCAAAGACTATTCCAAGATCGGCCGAGTTTTCTAACACTGCTGCTCTTGTCATTGCCATGGCAACTTTGTCCTCAGGATTAGGAATGTGATTGGGAAACATTCCATCAGGTTTCAGATGAAGAGATCCAAAGGTATCTGCACCAAGTTTGTCTAAGACATCCCATGTGAAAAATCCTCCTGAACCGTTTCCAGCATTCACAATTATCTGTAGAAGATTCTATTTCAGTAGTTTCAATTAAATGTTGGTTTTTCCTCTCTACAAAATTGCAGTTAGGCCTAGTTTATATAGCTTCTAACTTACGTCAACTTATCGGTTAACATAAGTTTATAGTTCTTTACTTGCAAATATCCATACTCCTATAAGTTAATGAGAGATCTCCTAAATAATGTTTTAAAAATCAAACTGAACATTGAACCAGACCTCCAGATCATGGTTAACCTACTTTAAACTGTTTGAACTAGAACAATACTTTATATTGATCGAACCGCTCAAATAACCTAATAGCAGACAGTCGGGATTCATGGTTCAAGTGGTTGAACGGTTCGGTGTATACAACATTAGTGCTATATGTTGTAGTTACTACGAGCTTAATATATTGAATACAGATATAACAAGGGTGAGTTAGAAGATACTAAACAGAACCATGAGTACACAACCAAACAATAAATATATAGATGTATTAGTCAAACCTGAAATCCCTCGAGTGGAGTTTCATAATGCAAAGGATGGTTTATTCTCTCCTTGATGATTTCTCGTAGGTGTTTAGAATAAGCACTCATGAAATTAACTTTTGTTGGAAGAACTTTAAGCAGAGTAGACACTTTGGCCATCCTGTTTGCGTATTTACGAGCAGCTTTGTCACATACTTCTTCTACCTCTAATGATGTCAGCCCCCCTCTCTTTGTGAAAAATTTCAGACCGTTACGTGTGTAAGGCAAATGAGACGCCGTCATCTGTTGAATAAACAACTTAATTAAACGTTTATCCAATAAGTGCTTGTTATATAGCATATTTTTGAAGTAACAAGTTTTATGTAACATACCATTATTGAAGCATCATAGACAAATGGAGGCAATAATGTACTCATAAAACAAGCTGGTGTGGTAGCTAGTCCCATATCAAAAATCATACAACCAGCACGAGCAAGACCTGCAAACACTGCAACGCTCAATTTAGACCCTGTAATTCGAGGGTCGCGACCAAGTGACACGCTCACATTCTCTACCGGATATCCTTTTTCCTTCTCTAAACCATTGATAACCCACTCGCCAAAACTCTCTGATATCGCCTCCACAGCAGGTGGAGTGAGGTCAACCGTTCTTCCTTTCTCGCCTTCCAATGCAACTCCTCTAACATCTGAACCATTCTGAAGTCTCCTAATTTTGTCCAATTCTTCATCTACAACCACTTCATCATACTTGGCAGTGCCATAAGGTTTTATTCTTATTACAGATTTATTGAATTGCAAAGAAGATGAAAAACCAAGTTTTGTGTGCAAAGGTATATTTCCTAGCAAAGAATGATAGTAGTTTGTTTTCTTTGTATTTCTGTTCAAAGATGTTGAGAAGTTCGAAGAAGTAGAAGCAGCCATTGTTTACCTTTTTTGCCGCTCTTGCTTTATTTGAATAAAAACCAAGTTTTAAAGAGATAAGGTGAATGCAGTAGCATTAAACCAGAACCTCAGAAACCTAATATCTCAGGAACAAAAAATATATCTAAGATTTTTGTTGTTCGTTTTGTCTATATGCCAATTATTTTTGTCATTAGCTCCAAGTGATGCTTTCTGAGTAAAATGAGTGTGTGGTATATTCTTGCAGATTATTTCTGCATCTAAAACGTGACAAAAAACATATAGCTAATTTTTGTCATTATACTCATTAGATTGATCAAACATAATTGACCATGTTTGTGGCTAGTGTCAGTTGAAGAACCAAAACAACTTCTAGCAGTAAGGTGAGCTAGCAGTGTCTGAAGTCACAAGAAATTTTGGGTGTTTCTGAAGAACCACATAATATCTGCTGGGTAGTGGACCCAAGAAATTCATAGAATCGAAGCAACTTATACAAAAATTTATACTATTTTCTCTTTGTACTCTAACAATTCAAGACATGTTATGTAGATTGTAGACACGCTAGTTGGTGCGAGTGGTAAAAAATTTGAACTTTCTTGGATAATGTTTCGACTTCCGAGTTTGGAAATGGTGAATAAGGAAAATAATGCTAGCAAAAATGTAATATATTTTCATGAGCTTTTTCTGCTACCTGCATTATATTATCTTTGATATGAACAGAATTCAGACAATATAGGGGAATTTGACATCAGTATCAAACTAAGATTAACGAGACAGTTACATAGTAACCTCGACTTTTAAGCATCATAATACAGCGTTACATAGTAAGCTTGTCATAACTATGATGATTTAGTACATAACAATATAGCATCATAATACAAGTAGTAATGCATAAAGTTAAGGAAGCCAAGGAAACCTAAAACTCAACCTCTGATAAGCCTTTAGAATCTGTAACATCAATCCACTCAATTTCGACGAGTAATTCACCAGACTTAACATTCCGCAATTTTAAACTCATTTCTTGAACAACTTTCCCATTTTTCCATATGCAGCTACTCTCTTCTGCTAAACAGTTAGTCCTATCTGGTTCAATCACCTTAACTACATGTCCATCCGGAAGATCATTCAACCCCATCTTCACACAATGAAGATATGGTTTTATGTCTATGTCCGCTTCGCCCATTTTGTCGTCCACGGTGAAAGTGTCTTTGTCGCAAACCGTCTGCAGAGAAAACCAAAATTCAAACCCACCAACAATTTAACATTAGTCTCACGGTTCAAAGATTACAATGCGAACAATATTGATCAGACAATACTCCCTCTGGCCATATTTATAAGCAAAAACTCATTTCCCACATTACGAAATAATAACTAATGTATATGGTTTATATTCTATAATATAAATCAGATACATAAATAAATTATTCAACGAATCTGAAAAGTAGAATTTTGTTTATAAATGTAATCGGATGAAATAATAGAGAGTTTGATTGAATACTAACGAGTTTTATTGGCGTGTTAAGATCTTTATCTTGAAGACAAAGTGTCAATTCTTCATTCCATTCAGGATGTAAGTCGTCTTTGACAACACCAGTTTTCAGTGTCTGCAACAATTAAAGTAACATATATTTCAGTGGCAAAAAATTAAAATAAATAGCTCGATTGGTAGTGGGAATGGATTGAACATATACATATGTGGTTTGATTTTCACGGAACGCAAAAACTCTATAGAAAGATGAATAGAAAAGATCATGAGGTAAAGCCGGATCATCGACTATATAAGAGTGAGGACTGGGGCTGTTAAATATGAAATGAGTTAGGAAATAAAAAAAAACTAACTAACTAACAAACCTGTTCGGCCATGGTGACAAGAACATAAGGGTCACTGGTACGAGAATCACGAGGAATGAGATTAGTGCCTTTTTTGATACGAAGTCTGATAAGACCTAAAATGTTCTCCATTGAAACCAAACAAACCTTGTACGTAGTTGCAGAAAATGTTTGAGTAATTCTTCTTCTCTTGTTAGCTGTTTTTTTTTTTTTTTGAAGCAATAACCACAGAATATTATGATTAATAATTATTGTTGTTAATTACAGAACCAAACAAAACAAAGATTGGATGGAGTAATTTTTTGTGATTCAATGAAAGCCACAGGACAAGAGAAGATTTACATTTTACAGACAGGGTCAAATATAATATTTTTTGGCATTTAGTGGATCACCGTTATTCACTCTTCACTCTTGCAGGATCGCATATATAATATCCCAAATTTATTATTCTTTTCATTTTTAATAGCTTAATTAATACAAGTCATGGTATTTTATAAACAAATTACTACACAACTGCACTTAGATAAAATGAAGTTTAGGTGTTAAAAATATGTTGATTTGGTGGAAAATTCGATTTTTAGTAAACTCGTGTAAAAATCGATTTCAAACGAGTTAATTCGTAGTAAAATTAAGCAAATAAGGTAAAATCAAGTTGATTTAATTTGATTTTATCCAATTTTACATAAATGAACTTTTTTTGAGTTTGTTTTAATTTTTAATAACTTTAGAAACTTTTTAAACTCTTTTTTTTGTAGATGTTTTTTATGATTTGGTGAGATAATTTAAGGTGATTGATTATAAATTTATATGCATAACATTTTACTATAACAAATTAGTATATTTTTGTTTTATAATCAAATTGAAATTTAGAATTATTAATGCATGTATATAATAATTTTATATTATTTTAATAAACGGTAAAACTCGTACAATTTTACGATTCGAGTTTATGAAACGATTCCACCTAGTCAAAATAAGTTGAGAGGTGAAAATTCGAGTTCGACGACCTTGCTTAGCATAATTGGTGTCTTAAATTATGTTTCTTACTTTGACATGTAGGAGCATTACCTTCTTTTTAGATTATATTTTCAGTTGCGCGTGAAAAATATTACTAAAGTATAAATTTTAAAATAACTCAAATTTGATTTTTTTTTATGGAACGATTATTGATCGTGTATACTTATCTTATAGTTTTTTTTTTACTAATATGTAATATTTTGTACTTGAATTTTAGACTATTTGCATTATTTCTTCTAAAAATCAAAAGGGTTAATACCAAAAAGAAAATTGAACACATGAGATTCATGGAACATAATAAATTTACTGGCATTCTCACTAATTAACACTTCAAATCTAGCTTAATAGATATAGTATTTACTCACATAATAAATTTACTCACATAATTAACACTTCAAATTATGGTGCATAAGTCATATATATGCTTATGCACCATGCATAAATACTTCAGATTGCTTAGTGCATTCTCCATTTTTCTAGCACACCTCTGTTTGTTTAGTGTACCCCTAAATTTTTAGGGTGTACACTAGAAGTTTAGAGAGTACATTAAGCAATCTAAGAGGTATGCTAAATAATTTGGGGGTGTATTAAACAATTTTTCATTGTTTATGCACAATGTATAAGGAAAAAGCTTATGCATCATAATCACTCCTCTATAATATAGACTAGTTTTATTTTACCCTCTCTGTTGACTTTTTACTAATGTGACATACAAAACAATCAATTTTTTACTGACGATGTATTACACTTTTATGGATGTGGTAGTCGAATTTTGCCTGGCAAATCAACAAAATGTCAAAAGAGAGTAGTAATTAAAAAAAAATTAAAGATGGTAGAACAAAATTCACCTATATTATAAAGGCAAAAAAAGCCTATTGACCCATAAATTATTTACAATATAAAGATAAAGATCAATTCTTAAATAACATAATGACAAATATGCTATTGCATTCAATAATCGTATTCTTATCATTTGGATACGATTATGATTATTGTATGCAATAGAATAAAAATTCATGGCAACAAATATTCTATTGCTTAATCTGTCTAACATATTTTAAGAAACTAAATTATTTACAAAAAAGATGGAGATTTAAGGACATTACAATTTATAACAACTAAATCATCTTCAATTAATCATCTGCAACGATTAATTCATAGTAATTATATCTTTTTGTAGAATACTACATAGTAATTAGTAAATATTTCTTTATTAGTCAAATAAAATAAAAACCGAGCACTGCTGAACTGAATTATTTTTTACTGAATGTCGACATATGCACATATTGATCTCATATATTCCTTTAACAAAAGCATGCATTAATCTTTATTAATTTTGTACAAATTAAATCCACTTTTAAGATGCTTTTCGTATATATTATATCCCATTGGATGTCGGAGAGGAAAAAGATATATGGCATTGACTATCTAACAAAACATCATGTAGTGATCCCCTGACATACATTTTAAGATATCACTTTCTTATACTACGTAGTTAATTTTGAGAGGGAACATTTTACAACTATATATAATTTCATCATATCTTTTACTTTTTATAAACATCACACAATATGAAAGACACATACTTTTAAAATCCCATGATTCTTGTAAGTTCTTCAAAATTCAATTCACTTGTTATCATTCTAATAAAGAGTATATATGTCTATTGCAAAATTACAGACATATTAAATACAACTATTATGCACTCTTTTACCTTCTAAATTATATAGATGAGACTTGTGACATGTGAGACTAAAAATGAATTGTCCTCGATCGGTTGTAAATTTTTTAGAATTTAGGCCTTTTAAATAAATTGTGAGAATTCAATTATCAAGTACTCTTGTGAATTGCAACAATTTAGTTAGAAAGAGAGAACCGTTCTTATGTGTTTTATATGTTTCAAATTAGGATGCATTTGATTTCCTAAAAAATAAGATATTGAATAAAACAATTTCAATGGTTTTGTGTTTGTGTTTGATTTTAAAATTGTTGCTATGATTGAACAAATCGGAGGTCAATTGACTGACAAAAATATATATTTTTGTCCGTCACTGAATCGCAGGACAATTTGTCCCCAACACAATTTATCTATAACACCGAAATAACATTTTTTCTACTGAACATCGTACGAGACAAATTTGTCTAATACCTTAAATGTTTTAACTTGTAAGTGAAGTATCAACTTAATACCTATTACCTACCGACCTACTCAATTATTTCAAATAATAATTTAGGTCAAATAAAGACCCTACGCAAACTTTTCACTTTTTTGCTTTGTATTTCTAGTTCATTTGGTTAATTAGAGGTGAAGTAAAAAATCCTCTACGTACGTATAATAAGAAACATAAGAATCTATATAGATTCCGGATGAAAGATTCAATAAAAGATTCAAAGTGAAATCCAAATTGAAGTACGAACATAATAAAAGTTGGCAATTGCATACCGCACATATTACACCATCTTTTGATCCACGTACAGCTAGCAAGATATAGTGTTATGTCCTTATTTATCTACTTCTTTTTATATACTTACAATTGGCTTATAAACATATGTGAAGAATCATGTCCAATGCATTGACAAGACTAAATACAGCTTGATTAATTCAATCAGATGCATGTAGAACATACTAAAAGCAATGTATTGAGATTTTAATCTATCTTTATATTTGTGTCAAAATCATTTTCAAAGTAAATTTAAAACATAATATCACCATGATGTGATTTCAGTTGGGCTTAACTCCATTATATCTCTTAAGTACAAATAAAAATAGACATCTATCAATAATAAATTACTTCAGATGATAAGGCTCTTACGCTCCATAATATATATTTTTTTTCCTGATTAATAATGAGATATAGGTAGAGAACGGATGTGTCCAGAAGTGTCAACTTAGTTGGTATGTCTATTCATAGCTTGATGCCTAGATGCTCTTAATTTATCCAAAAAAAAATGTGGTTAAGGATTCGATTTTTAGCTCATACGTTTAGAAAGAATACAATTAGGAGGAGAGAATAATCTATTTTATGTGTCTCACATGTTCCTCAATGACGGAGATTAGTCATCGCTATCATATAGTAACAAGAAAAAGTAGACATTTAATATAAGAACCATTTTTTTGACATAAATAATATATGATTTATTCAAATTGATTGAATATAAACACAAATTTTTTTGATACAATTATAAACACAAATTTAACATCATTAAAAATAAATATAAAAAAGTTAAAGTGGCTGAAATAATACATGCTTAAATTTATTGATTGAATGTATAATTGACTGAAGAGTTGACCTTTTTAAAATAAATTATTTATTCATGTGTACCTACAGCTGTTTTATATTTTCTTTCTTTTTTTAAATTGTCTTTAAAGTAGTACAGTGTGTGTAGAAATTTATCTCTTGTTATGCTTTGGCATGAAATTGACATCCGTTTGAACTTGAACTTTGAAAAATCAATCATATCCACAATCTTATTTGCAATTTGCATCAAATCAAATAGTAGGAAAAGCAGAGACAAACCGCTTTTAGTTAGTGTGACTAATTAACAACACTCTTTTAAATATTATTTTTAACACGTTCTATAATTAGATGAAATTCTCCGGAGTTTTACTACTTTAATTTATTGGTTTTTCTTGTCTACAATTTGAGAGTATTTACCCTCAATTACTCAAAAAAAATTGTAATTGATATAAATTTTTATAAAATATATTGTTGAATTAAAAGTTTATATCATATAAATTATTTGTATAAAATTTCAGACAAATCAAAAATCATTTGATATGTTATTGAGACGCATCAAAATTAACGGTTTGTGTAAATTTTTAAACACTGTTAATCTTTATGTGTCTCAATAACATATCAAATGATTTTAGATTTGTTTGAAATTTTACACAAATCATCTATATGATATAAACTTTCAAATCAACGGTGCATTTCATAAAAATTTATATCGCTTAAAATGTTTTTTAATGGTTGTGAGTAAATACCCCTAAATCTTGAAGGGTACACAAATTATCACCTAATTTATTTAGATTTACTCTTATAAAGTGAGCAACTCACATTAATTTTTATTAATAAGATAAGGAGTTTTAAATAGAGTGTTCAAAATAAAGTATTGATTGTGCTCCTAAATTAATTAACACGAGTTGGTTTTGCTGCATTTGGACTTGATATTTTCCTTTTATTGTCTAAATTAAGTTAAGTTCATAAGTATATCGAATTTTATACATAAAAGTTGTGATTCGAATCTCAAACATTATATTTATTCATTTTAAGAGTAGAATTTTTGGTCACTAAACTACTTGATTATAAAAAAATAAAAGTTAAACATTTGGACTGATGCAAAGAAAACTGGTATATTATTCGATTAGGAAGCTCCCAAAGCCTGACCCAAAAGCATTGATAATTAAAAATTTTATATACATAGAATTGTGGATGAACCCAGAAAAAGTTTTGACAACCACACACACAATTTGAATTCTTAGCAATGACACGCATGTATCGCACTACTACTTTATATATATTTCAACAACAAATTATCAACATTAATCCAACTCAGACACAGTTAGGTAGATATATACACTTCTCATTTTCCCTCCTTAGCTTTTCACCACAAAGTTTTAATTTCAAGAAACAAAGGATTTTAAAAATAATATTCATATTTAAAAGTTTGGTTTTTTTTTAACAAGAAAAAGTTTCTTTTATATTATTTGTGGATTTATCAAAATACTTGCTACCTCATTTCAAATAAATAACTATAATATTATAATCTCCTTGCCGCAGCCAGCAGTACATTATTGATATTTCATTTTGTACACTTTGAATGTTTGACGTGTGAATCTATTTTTTATTGGCTATATAGTGCTTCAAAATTAACTAGCTTTTATTTTATTCATGTTCAAATTACAAATGTCACGAAACTAGTCAAAAAGATATATTTGGTAGAATAGTCAAATGATACAATGTAAATATAAGTATAGTAGAAGTAAGTTTTACGTTTAAGAAATTGACATATATTATCTGTCCTTTTAAATTTATCAAAATATAACGAGAGACTCTTCTGATAATACAAATTTTATCAAAAATTATGTTTCGGTAATAGAATTTATTAAAAGACATCTTTTTATAGTGCAAGTTTTATCGAAAAATATCTCACAATAATATTTATTTAGTGAGCAATGCGGGAGTAAGAAACAACTGTTTTTTTTGTTATATACACAGATGTATAAGTGTTTATGTCATTTTATTTTTGGGTTACAATTGTTTTTATGTGATATTTTTGTATAATTTTATACTTTAAAAGATTTATAAAATGGGTTTAATACTTTTATATAAAAAAATAAATGACAAGACAATACGTGAAAATATAAGTCTAAATAAGTTTTTATGTTTGTTCAAAAAAAAAATTAAGTTTTTATGTTCAACACTTCCTCTAATTTTTGAGAAATTGTTCAACTCTTCTGTTTAAATAATAAAAGGATTAGTTAAAGGTGTTGTGTGGGGGAAAAGGGATTAAATATAAAGGTATTGATAAAAAAAGAAGATATATATAAGATAAGAACACGTACATCTCATGACCCTCACTTAATAGTTAATACTGTTCCTTATCCATTCACCTAAAACGTCTTTTGCTGCTCTCTTTGGCCATATTACATCATCACCATACTACTTAGAAACCATTTGCGCATGTTGCACATTTTGTTTTCCTTTTTTGGACCTTATACATAATCACTCCTTTTCTTTTCCACCTTTTTCCTCAATCAAATTACCTCTCGTATTAAGGCTAATTTACGGTTACACCAGCCTTAATATAAGATTATACCCTTTGTAAATCAATAATATTAATTGGTTAAGTGATAATTGATGATGAATTTGGTAGGAAGAATCACAGTTCGATTATCACAACTGTATTTGAGAGAATATAGAACCACACAGCAATACTGGCCTAGCACAAAATAAAGTCTAAAGCGAAATATTAAAATGAGGGCTTTTAAAAAAATTGTATATCAAAAATTTTATTTAAAATTAACTTTTCTATATTTTTTGGATGCAAAATTCATTTATTAAATTGTTGTAATTAATTTTACTTAAAAATTATTTTTCAATTGACATTAACGTCAATCCATTTAATCTTTATTACATTGTTGATTTAAAATAAGATTTTATTAATTTTAATTTTGAAAAACTTCACTCATGTTCAATTTGTATGATTTCTTTTTCAATATATAGTTGTCATTGTGTTCAGTGGCGGAGCCAGGAAACATATATAGTCCGGACAAAATTTTTAATTTAAACAAAAATTTCAATTTTACATTGAAATTTTCAAAATTTTAAAAAAAAACTCAGTTTTGCCCTAAATTAATTCCCTCGAATCTCAATTTTACTCTAAGTTAACTCCTAAAACACCAAAAAAAATTATTTTGCGGTGAAAAATCTGAGTTTTGAACCAAAAAACTTCAATTTTGTCATAAACTAATTCCTAAAAATATCAATTTTATCCTAAATTTACCCCTAAAACAAAAAAATATTCCGACCGAGCCCGGGCTGCAGCCCTAGCGGCCCGGGTGGTAAATCCGCCCATGATTGTGTTAAGTAAGATTCATTCAAATTTTCAATTTTTAATGACTTTAATTTTAGATATACTTTTAAATGAAGTAATTGTTTGATTTATTATGTAGAAAAAGTAATAAGATTTAACTCTAACAAAAGTGTAGGTTGTCTTCATCATTAACCAACATAAACATTAATGTTTTAATGTTTTTTTAGAATACAAAAATTCTCAACGTTTTTATTGTAGTTAAATCTCAATGTTTTATGTGAATAGGGAATTGAATTGAATTGTATTTTTTTTTCTGATGAGGCCTTAGTTTTGAATTGAGGGCCTTTTTATTAATAAAAAATTTACTTTTTTGAGGGGCCTAAAGCAAGGGTTTGGGTGGCTTGACCCTTGAGCCGGCTCTCAACCATTTGAAATTAGAACTCCTTCTGAATTCTGAATATTAAGGTCATTTCTAGCAACCAGTATTTTAAAATAATCAAAATACATATGACTATTGATTTGTATCGCTGACAAACTTGGTTGAATCCATAACAAATCAAGTTGATATGTCTTTTTAAAGTCAACAAGACTAGAAAACAAACGAACACCGTATAAGACATGAAAAACAAACAAACGTCGCACTAATAAGAGGACGAAATCACGAGAGATAAAACTACAAAAAAGAAATTTAATCAATATAAAAACCAATATTTATTTAAATTAAAAGGATAAGAAAAAAATGCACTGAAAAAATTTGGGTTGAGAAAAGACGAAAAATTACTTTTTTAAAATTTTAGTCATTAGATTTAACAAAAAGTTGTACGTAGATAAAACATTAAAAATTAATAACACAACAAATACATAATTGCTTATGATATATATCTATTATATTTAATTTTGATTTGTTAATCATTAATTTATATATATACAAAATGTTAGTCGGTTTATTAGTAGTTATCGTTGAATTTAATAGAGAGGACTAAGGTTCGATCCGAGACATAGAGTTAGGAGTGGCTCGGCCGGGCTACCGTCCACTCGAAAAAATTAGAAATTATGTGTGTATAAAATTATGAATGTATAGTACATATATTAGATGATGCAATAAAATTATTAGAAACGTGGTTGTCCCAGCGAATATTTTGGATCAATAATTTTGCCAAATCGTTAAAGGTTCAAGTCTTGCTGACGACTATGATTTTTTTAATTTTATGTTTAAAAAATTATCAATCACATTATTATTCTTGCAACAGCTTTTCATATTTATATATCCGCCATTATCTTTCCCACAAACTTTTTTTGTAAGTAAAATATAATTTTTTTAGGGTAAATTAAATTTTATCCTCTGTAAAATAGGCTAAATTTGATTTATCCCTGTAATTTTTTTTCTTACTTTATTCTCTGTAATATAAGATTTTGTGTTTTACCCTCTGCTCAAAGTTGATTTCTATCTGGGCAGAATTTGTCACGTGGCATGACACATGTCATTTTTTTTCAAAAAAATTCTGCCAATCACGTGCCATGCCACGCTATAGATTCTTCCCAAGGTTGACTTTGACTAGAGATAAAGTATAAAATCTTATATTACAGGGTGTAAAGTAATAAAAAAAATTTACACAGAAGTAAATCAAATTTGACCTATTTTACGTAACTAAATCAATTTTGTACATATACTACTTCAAAGTTATTTTTTAATGATTTTGAGTCATTTAATAGATGTAAATATTATCTTGTGATACACAGTTTAATTTTTTATGACCAACTTTCTTTTTTTATGCGAGTAATCTTATGATATTTCATTCCTAGTGATCTACTTCATATTTATTACAACTTCAATTACTTGGTATTTGATTTTGAGCAGTGATGCACGGGTACTCTGTTTTCAGGAGAGTACCGGTACTGGGTACATACCGGGTACTGGTAAGCACCCGGTACTCAGTGGATACGCACCGACGCCGCACCAATTATTTATTTATTTTTTTTGGTTTGGGTACTCGCTGGGTACTTACTGAGTACTCGAACGGCTTCTAAAATAAATAAATAAAGATTTTTGTTTGTTTTATATATATTTTCAAAATATTTTGTCCAAAAAAATTCTTTTGTTTGCTCATAAAAAGATTATTAACTTAAAACTGCAAGTACCCCGCAACTGCGATTAGGAGGGTGCTGGAACCACTTGATGCCAGAACTGACCTCCGAACCAGATTAAACTGGTGGTAAAAACTTAAAATTGCAAGAAAACTGTAAAATGAGTAAGAGAATAATAATGAAGGAGCAACAAGAATGTGAGATATTGGTGGAGACGAGTTGGATCTATTTGATAGAGCTGATATTTTTGAAGTTGCAAATCTTTCTCTCGACGAACCTGAATTAGAGGCCGCTTTTTTAAATGATAATGAAGGGGAAATATTGAGATTCGGTTTTGACTCGATGAATAATGTCATTTTTAATTTTTTTTTTATTGGTTATAATTTGACTCTTTTTGAGCAAATTATTTGTTAATTTGATATGATTGTTTTGATGTTTTCGAACAATTTTAATTACTTTTAAAGTGTGTTGTTTTTTATGTTTTTTTTTTGGTATAGTGTTGTTTTTTATGTTTAATTATGTGTTTTAGTAGTATATTTTTATTATTTTATTTATATAATTATAACTAAAAAAACTATTTATACCAACGTACCTGTATCCTAGTTTTTTTGAGAATGTCGTATCCCGTACCAGTACCGAATACCGGTACCGTACCCGTACCATGGCAACGCTGATTTTGAGTAATCTACTTTGTTTTTTTTACTCATACAACTTCAATTACTATATTAGTATATAAAATATAATATAATTTGGCTTAATTATATATTTAGTCCCAAACGTTTATTTTAAATTTCAATTTGGTCCTAAACATTTTAAAAATTTCAAATAAGTCTCAAATGTTTATTTTAGGTTTCAATTTAGTCCCAAATAATTTCAAATAAGTCTCAAACAATTATAATATTTGCATTAGTTAGTCTCATCCGTAATATACTCTTTGGATTGTGTGTGTACTCCTTGTACATAACAATTCAATTAATAAAATTTGGTTGTTCAAAAAAAGTTAGTCTCCTCAGGTCAAAGAAATTTTAAAATCCGTTTAATTAGAACAAGTGACAAATAAGAATGGCTATGTGGACATATCTTCTTCTTCTTAAAATTAAAATAACAAAAAGAAAATAAATCAAATTGGGGAAAAACCCAAATTAGGGTTTATTCTTCTTCTTCCCAATTTGTATGTCCATATCTAAAATTTAATTAGAATACAAATTTGAGATCTTAATCAATCAATTGCGGTAACAACTCTTCAAACAGTGTTGGAACATGATCGAGAAGGTGGTAGATTACTACATCAGTTTTGTCAAATTTTAATAAAGTATAAAGAGCTTAGGTGATAGACATGTCTTGGCAAGATGACTAATGCAAATATTAACCATTCCCTACATTTTTGAAGAAGAAGAAGAAGAAGAAGAAGAAACCTTAATTTTGGTTTTTTCCTAATTTGATTTTTTTTAGTTGTTATTTTAATTTTAATTGAGAAGATGACATGTCCACGTAGCCATTCATGTTTGCCACTTGATGGTGTTAAGAATTTTTTGATGGAGGATATTAACTAATGCAAACGTTATAAATATTTGAGACTTATTTAAAACTTTGAAAATATTTGAGACTAAATTAAAACTTAAAATAAATGTTTGAGATCAAATATATAATTAAACCATATAATTTTGTATTTAATAGATTAAAATTTTTTTAGCAGCCCACCCAAATTTACTATTATGGCTCCGCCATTGGGTTCGAACCTCCGCTACTGAAATTAAGTAGAAACTAAAATCATTTAATGTCAAAACTCGCTTCAAACCAGATTAATCAGTTTAATAAATCGGATAATGGTGTGGTGAATAAAAAATACTATTTTATAATACTCTATCCGATCTTTAATATTAGAAAATTTTATTTTTTAATTCATTAAAAATGTAATATATTTAATTTATATTATTAATTAAAAACATTAAATTTTTAATAAATTTAATTCTTCTTATAAGATCAAAAGGTGTACTCATGAATTTATAAAACGAGTTCTTCATTTTAGAAAAATATGATCCAATCCATCCAATATAGAACAAGTGGGTGGTGTTTTTGATGAAGTGAGACATCGCCAGGTCAAAAAGAAAAATAGAAGTCAGTTCCAACGTGGCTCAAAATGTTCGTTCATCAAGACTGACTGCCATCTTGAAAGTCATTCCGTTACGGCGGCAGCTTAGTCACTACTTATAGCTCTGCCTACACGCCTCTTCACCGCCAACCTATCTGTTTTTTAATTAACAAAAATCAACAACAGGTAGAAAAACTATCAGGGCGGTCTAGATGGGTGTGCAAAGTGTGTGACGGTACAAAACCTCAAAATATTGATTAAGTTTTATGGTCTCAAAATCGTAAATTCTTATAATAATAGTTACATACTTTAAATGTTCATAGAATATAACACATGTAATGATAGACTAGTGGTTAATTGTATTGATTGTGAATATGAGGTCTTAGGTTCAAAACTTATTTTTTACATTTTTTAATGCATAATTTTAATTTTTAAATTTTTAGGCTGAATCAATATATCGTTTAAAATATTTGTAATAATTTAAATAATAAAATATTTTATTTTTAAAAATCAATTTTTATAAAGAGTTCATTTATAATATTTGAACAGGGTCACTTAAATGTCTGGACTAGCTCTAAAAACTATATACTAGTAGTACCAAATAATCTGGTCAAACTAAATAATACTATTATACTGTTTTTTTATCATATATTCTCTACACGTGTGGTTCAGTCTATCCAAAATACAATAAGCTAGTGTCAAAGAAATAAAGACTAAGTCAACCAAGGAAAGATACGAGCAGCTACATATTTTCGTCTCTGTTTATATGAGTCAGTTTAACAAAATATGCATATTAAAAAGATTGATTTTAGTATTATAAAGAAGGCTATATTAATTTTTCAACTATATGGATTTTTCATGTTTAACTTTAATAATGAGAAGAAAGAGAGATCCCATGAGTTTAACTCATTTGATTGGACATAATGCACGAAAGTACATGGATCTAAATTTGAACTCAGATATGTTCATTTATTCACTTTTAAAGGGTGAATTTCTAGTTGATAGGCTATCTCGCCAAAAAAAAGTGAGAAGAAATAGAGTAAATGGAAAGAGAATAAATGACATATATAATGGAGTAGTATTGTAAAAATGAATTTAATGATATTAAAAAAATATGTAAAGTTAAATAAAGATAATTTAAAAAAAAGATAATTAATGTTATTGATATTTGCAATTGAGTCATATATAAAACGACAAATATTTTATCAAACTGACTACCATAAAAAGTATATTTTATGCTTTTCTAACAAACAATAGAACAAAATTTGGTTGTTCATGAAGTGTGTCCAAGTATATACTCATGCCCACACAACAGGCTATTAGCTTACTGGTAGAGCGCGCCCCCGTCCCTTATAACTGCGTTGTTGTACATAGATTGTGAGGGCTCTCAACTACATAGATAGTTCAATATGATCATCGGTGATTAACTATAAGATGTGGATCATCCAAGACACATTAATATGACGTATTTCTCCTATTTAAACTGTGGTTTGAAATCAAACTTCATACTACCAAGAGTTTGACTTTTAAAATATTAAGAAACAAAATCTAAATCGGGAGTAAAATAGTCACTAATGTCAATGTTTTTTTGGTACTCCCACTATTTTTCTATTGAAAGGAAATATGGAAGTTATTTGTTCACAAGTAATAAAATTTAAAAGTTAATATGTGTTTATTTTTTGTAATGTAAGTGAATTTCAATTTATTTTTTAGGGTTATGTTAACGCGTGTCTTAAAGATACATGTTAAGGATTCTACAAATAATAATTATGTCTATAATAAATTAACGTTATACCTTAACAATAATTAAAACACACAATTTTCAATGTCAAAATTCTATTTTTAGTATACTAACATGTGCCTCAAGAGCACATGTTAACATTTCCCTATTTCTTATAATATACAATTAATTATTCATTGTAATGTGGAAATTTTATCATTTATCATTTGGTCATGTGGTATGTTAAAAATTTGTTGTTATGTCAGAAAAAAGTACAAATATTTTTCACGGCAAAAAAAACACTAGGGGCAAAATAAATGTATTTCACTTTTTTTATTAATTACTGACACTAATGATCATTTTACAATTGTTCTTAACGAGATTTGGACTCAACACCTTAAAATTATAAGGCTAAATTCTTATCATTGAACTAACACTTTAAGTATAAAATTAATGTAATTTAAATAACCAATTTGAAAAGAAATAAAAACATATTAAAAGAACAATTCAAAACAAATAATTAAACTAAATAAAAGGACCACATGTAATTTTGTCAATAAATTATCATATTACACCATAATTCTATATACTTTAAAAGTTTTTTTTAATAAAAAGTTGAAGTGTCTTGAATATTCACGTCTTCCGGAACTTTAGCGTTGATAATACCAAAATTATTGATCGGATATGTGTTTGATCGAACTTAAATCTTCAACCTGAAATAAGCAAATATCGCACCAAGACCGAAAAATAAAATACACCGCACTAAGATGGAAAACAAAATACACCGTGCTATAACATAAAATCAAAATAAAATACATAACACTATAAGACGACGAAATCACAAAAATACGATATAAACACCGAAAATATATGGAAACCACATTTATTTAACGAAAATAGAAAGAAAAAATAATTTAAAAGGGTGATTTTAGGAGAAGGAAGAAGAGAGGAGGAAGAGAGAATAAACTTAAGACGGCTAGAGTTGGAAGAGAAGAAAGAAAGTTATATATTTTAAAAAATTTATTCTTTCTATTCTCATTCTTATTAGTAATACCTATAACTACAACAACAAATTTGTTGCCATATACATCTAAAAATTTCTGCATGAGTCACCATTCATAAAAAATGACCAAAATAGAATGAAATTCAATTTCAATATCATAAGGTAGCTCCCCCTCCAATATTTGACCGACTACAAATTCTTCTTTTACTTTTGATAGTGACTCAGTGTAGGGGGTATTTATGTAAATAAAAAATTTGAAGTTGGTGAGTGGGTTGTAAAGACTAAAGATACAACCCTGTCCTAGAGAAAATATTATAAATATAACCCCAAACCATTTAGTAACACCAAACCACTCTCTTCAAAAAAAAAAAAAATAGATCAAACCATTTAGTAGTAACACATTACTTACTACTAAGGCAATCCAAATAAACTTAACACTTTTATCAAAACTATACATATAAATCTCATCTCATTTCATTTTCTTAAGCCACAAGTAACAATGACAACATTAACTCAAAAAATGGCCATAAGTTATATTCTTCTAGCATTTTTTCTCTCTGCAGGTACCCTGTTTGTTCTGTTTTTTCACCATGCATTTTATCTTATCTTTGTTACATTTTAATTTTGCAACTTTTTTACTAACTTGATTATTGAAAATTTCAAATTACAGATAGTGGAATATTTGTACATGTTGCATCATTTGGAATCAATTATGGACAAGTAGCTAACAATTTGCCACCACCAGAAAAAGTCCTAGAACTCCTCAGCAATTTAAAGATCACAAAAACAAGAATCTACGATACGAATCCGGAGATTCTTAAAGCTTTCGCCGGTTCAAACGTTGAAATCATCGTAACTATCGAAAATCAAATACTAAACCAATTAAATGATCCAAACCAAGCACTTCAATGGGTTAACACAAATATCAAACCTTATATTCCAGAAACAAAAATCACTGGAATTCAAGTAGGAAATGAAGTGTTCACAGAAATTGACTCAACATTGATTCAATATCTTGTTCCAGCAGTGATCAACATTTACAATGCTTTAGTTCAGCTAGGTTTGGAATCAAATATCCACGTGTCGACACCGAGTTCATTAGAAGTTCTTGAAGAATCTTACCCTCCTTCAGCTGGTAGCTTCAGAAGTGAAATTTCAGAAATTATGTATCAATTTTTGGACTTTTTGTCAAAAACAAAATCACCCTTTTGGATTAATGCATATCCTTATTTTGCTTATAAGAATAGCCCTAATCAAATATCTTTAGATTATGTATTATTTAAGCCTAATCAAGGAACCATTGATCCTAATACAAATTTACATTATGATAATATGCTTTATGCTATGGTAGATGCAGTTACATTTGCAATTGGTAAGTTAGGGTTTAAAGGGATAGAAGTTAGGGTTTCTGAAACTGGTTGGCCTAGTAAAGGTGATTCTGATGAAATTGGTGCATCATTGGAAAATGCTGAAATTTATAACAAGAATTTGTTGAGAAGACAAATGAAGAATGAAGGGACACCTTTGAATCCTAGAATGAGATTGGAATCATATTTGTTTGCATTGTTTAATGAAAATTTGAAGAATGGACCAACATCTGAAAGAAATTATGGTTTGTTTGAGCCTGATGAAAGTATGACATATAATGTTGGATTGTCTTCTTTTGCTAAGTCATCAAATCCATCTACTTCAATTTCTCTTACATCTTCTGCCACTAGGATAAAGGTAAGAAAAAAAATGAGTAAAAATATTTTCTTTTTCTTTTACAACAATGCACAAATGTTTTTTCATTAGGAGTAAGAATCGAATTCGGTACTTTTAGATTTATAACACTCAAACACACTACGCACCAACTGGTTGTACTAAACCTGACAGTTCGCCTATGCGTAAGTTATTTCACGATGCATGCGTGTGAGTTGTATCTCGATTCAAAACAAAATTGAACTCAATCAGTAAAAAGTGGTTGTGCATATTTTTTTATTCATTTTGATGGATTATATATTTTTTGGGATTGAATGCTTGAATTTTGTGTAGCTATCTATTTTTAATTTCTAACTTGAATGTTAAATTATTTAAAATTCTTGTATGATACATCAGCTATGATTTTTGCTTATGTCACATGCATTATTAAAATGCCATATATTCATATTATGATTATTAATAGTAAAATTTTATTCATGATTCAACAACCATGTTTTAGAAAGTTGTAAGAAGTTATATTAATTTTGAAAAGAATTTTGTATATAATTTAAAATTTGTCTCATTCCTAGATACATATTTAGCCAAAATTTTCTTCAAAAAACTATGACTATATATCTTGCTATTTTTAGTACTTTATTATATGAATTTGATCACAAACAATCTAATCATCTTCTTTTTTAAATCAAAATTTACTTTGAAGCAGGCAGCACAAAAGGAAAATCAAAGCATGTTCTACTGGATCTTTGTGTATTTGCTGATTTCATCACTTTGTGCCTTTGTTTAAGAAGCTGACTATTATAACACTGTGGAGTGATTCATTTGTACATACATATTTATTAGAAGAAAAAAAAATATGATGAGATTTTTATTATATCCTTCAAATTGCAAAATAAAGACCCCTTAAAGTATATTATCAACTACTATATGATAAATATATTTAAAGGTGCCTATATTTTGCAGAAATAAAGAGTAACATACTTTCCAATTGATGGGGGCAACAAAATCAAAATCAAAGGGTACGACGAAGAGACATAGCAATTCAATGAAGATTACTTACTATCTTTCTTAATTTGATCGTGTGGCTATTTACTTTAACATGTCACTTTACCCTACCATTAGTCACATTCTAGCAACATGCATGTGGCTATGACGTTACATAACATTGTGCTTATATTTTTTGGTAGATAAGGACCAAAGTGCCACCTCATTCTTTTATTGTTTTAGAAGAATGTTTCAATTTTAATTTTATTTAATATAATTGGTCAAAAAGGGAATGTGTTGTTTTGTAGAATTAATTAATTTCATATTATATAGTAAAAATAATTAAGTTGTTGGCTAGCCTTTGTCTACCTTATACATTATCTTATTGGATTTTATGAAAAGCCCTTCTTTTATGGGACGTGGAATCCATTATTATTTTTTGTGTGTGTATATTATTACTCTTCCTTCTTTCTTTTTTACTTTTCTCAACTTGGTATATTTTAGTTTTAGAAGAAAGTTCACTAAAAATGTGTATTTAATGGGAATGTAGTAATTAATTAATTAAAGTGCACAAAGTTAAGACTTTGTTTTTGTTTCTTTTCATTATCCTTAAGCAGACAATAGGACGATTTAACTTTACTTCCTGGCCAAATAACCGTCAGCAAAGGATCATCGCCCACCCTTTTCCAAAGGTGCCTTTAACAATTTTCATTTTTACTTAAACTTTTTCTATTTCTCTTATGTTTTAAAAAAGAACAATCAAAACCAAATAATTCAGCTTGAGTGATTAATAAATTTCACTTAAAGACGAATATTCAGAAGAAAAAAAATATGAGTTTGAATATTGAATGTAACAATTTTTTGACAATATACTCCCTCCGTCCTATTATATAGGCCCTTCTGACCAAAATCACGCTTATTAAGAAATATTAGTAGTGTAATTATTATGTCTAGTTTGTGTGTAAATTTTACTAAATTGTCCTTTGTTTGTATATGTATTTAATTTGACTTTTCACATTTCAATGCAAGTTAGTGTAATACTGTAATTAGGGGTATGTGTAGGGAAAAAAGTAATGATTACACGTAATAATTTGTAAAAGGGCTTATATTTTGGGACTAGACTTTTTTTAAAAAAGATGCTTATATAATGAGACAGAGGGAGTACTGAACTTTGAATTACTACTAAACATTTTTCTTGTGAGAATTAGAGCTTAAGAAAAAGGAGAATTACACATCATCCTTATGTCAAAATATGATGGGGATTGGCTTAGCTCTTTGAGATCAATCAATGTGGTGATGTGCACATGAGCCCCTCAAATTCTAAAGTTGAGACAAGATGAAGAAATAACAATATTTTTTTCTTAGGGGCATAAAATAATTACAAAGGAGATTTGCAATCCCACCAAGAATTTTGTGTCAGCAATTAGTATCCTCTTAAGGAATTGAACCTTCTGATTTGAAATTACTTCCTCTAGACAAGTCTAGTGGAAGCATTTTGACCTTTATTCATTTTTATCACAAGTTTAACATGACCAATCCTAAGATTTATTAAAACATCTTTTCAATAGAAATATCTAATCTAATTAAAAACATTTCTAAAAAGTGAAGTGATAAGAAGCCAATGTTGATGGCCCAAAATCTTGATAATGTGGGACTCAAATGCAACTTCAACCATATGTGATAGGAGTATGATATAGGTTTAATGTCAAGTTCATTTAATATGACATTAAAACTAAGTTTTGAAGGCGTGTAGAAATATAAAAGTTGTACTTGAGTCTCATTCTCATTTTACAATGTGTATATGTACTTGAGTAATTACTAACTTTAAGATTGAGATCTAAGCACGTTTCATAATTATTTTTATAGCAATAAGGAACAAGACAACACTGGGAGATGAAATGGCAGTCAGAATTTGATTTGTGATTATGCATCAGTTCTAAATTTGACCTATGTCACAACAAACTATTTATTCAGGCGAACATAAATCGCACAGGCAACGCCGAAAATATTGTTAATTTTTCGAAAAGATGACAAATGTAGCATTAATATCAAGACGCAAACAGCTTCAAAAACCTCCTTCGGTCTTCCTTTTCCACCACTCCAGAAACTTGGCCTCAGAAGCCAATGTGTCTACCTTGTAGAGTTGAAGTGAATGATTTGCAATTTCATGCCCAAATGTCCACCCAAAGACACCTCCAGCTAAAAAAGACAGTCCAGCGCCTGTTCAATAGTAAAACATTAACATCGGAGTACATGAAATACTTTCGCGCTGCCAGCATCACAAAAACCTACACGAAACTTCACATAGAAAATTAAACAAACTATAACAGGTTTCAATAGTATTAAAAGTAACCGATTACCATGCAAACTTCGTGAATATTTCCAGGCAAAACCTGCAGTGAATAATGCTCCCAAAGCACTTCCTGTAAGGCCATATTGCACTGCTTCTCTAGCAGTCTTCAGCTGAAATGGGAGAAGGATGTTACCCAAGCAGCACTTCAGATAACAGTTAATATGAAGAAGAAAAAATTAATTTTAAGTAAAGCTATTTATATTTTTCAAAGAGGAAACACAAAAGGATGAAGAAAATAATATCTTCAACTTTTGTAGCTACAAACAGCTACTGGGAAAGAAATATGCTATCGTTTGCATTAATTAAAATACTAAGTTCCAATATGTCCGTTATGATTTTTGTTTAATTTTCTCATTTCGAAGAGTCGGGATGTTTCAAGGCGAACATCAATCACCATATTAGTACTGAAAACATGTTCAGTTTGTTGATTATTTTGTATTAGAGTTAAGAATCACAACCACCAAGAAATAGCTAAAGTTGTCATGTCTAGTGAGCGATAGAGTCACAAGTTCACAACTACTGTGAGAAGTGATAACACAAAGTCATAGATAAGATTTCCCTACAATGGTATATGTGCACTTATGAAGCCCGGACACGGACACGACACGGACACGGACACCGGATATATATACTCTATATATTAATAAAATAAAGCAATTTGTAAGCACAATTTATAAATAGTCTAATGAGAAGCATAATTTATGTTTATTTAAACTTAGTACTCTCAATCAACCATAGAAAGAATCCATCAAAACAGTTTGAGTACTTTCAATTTAGGAAAATTATCTAAAACATGCCGGATAAGTGTCGTCCGGGTGTCGTATGAGTGTCGGTGTCCGAAACGTGTCCGACACGGCGACACACCCTACTTTATCCGTGTCGGAGCTTCATATGGGTCAAATTGGATCACTTATTTTATTTATCTTAGTTCTAGACGTGCTTATTGAACATATATAAGAGAGTAAGAGACCACCACAAAGCATACTCGCAGGTGACATTGTTTTAATAGAAGGTATTAGAGAGAGAAAAAAATGTAAAGTTAGAAATATGGAGATAAACCTTAGACGCATATATGGCTTCCACTTAAGTAAGAGTAAAACAGAGTAATATGGAACACAAATTTAACAAGCGAAACAAAAATCATATATTAGATAAGAAAATTGAAGAACATACATTACAATAAGCCATATTGTTTATAAGTAAATTAAGTCCATCATCCAAAAATGATGGAGAGATAGATGAAAATGTTAACCATTCTATTCAAGCAAAGTTGATGAAAGGAAGGATTGTTTCAAGTGTGATGCATAGGAATACAACTATTAAAGAAAATACTGAAACAGCTAACACTATAGAAAAGTCGCTAAATAGTAATTTTATTTAATTTTTGAAACAGCCAGAGTTAGTTTTAGACTTTGAGTTGTTAGGTTAGTATTTATTTCCTCCTTCACCAAGGTTTGACCTGTGACCTCCAACTCCTTAAACCCATAGCTCAAATCAGTTGAGCTGCCCAACCTTCCATCGTTAAATAGTAAATTGCTGTCATAGGTAAGTATTTTTTTCCTCCTTCACCAAGGTTTGAACCCATGACCTTCAACTCCTTAAACCCATAGCTCAAAACAGTTGAGCAACCCAACCTTCCATCGTTAAATAGTAAATTGTTGTCATAGGTGGTTTAAACATGTAAAAAGAAGACTCCTACAGGCACCAATGAGGAGGATTGACCAAATGAAAAATCGTCCAATACTCCATCCAATCCTTAAAAAGAGATTTTTTTGCCTATAATAAGGAACTGAGGGAGTAGTTAGAAATAGATGGAGAACAATGATAAACGAGGAATATATGTCAGTGAAACCAGGAACGATGGAAAGAGATGACATCCATGGGTGAAAGAATTACCCAGATCAAAATTGAGTAATTACAACTGGAGCATCCAAATATCTCCAAGGAAGTCAAAATTTAGTGATTCTGCTTCGTAAAGCGGTCCGTTTATTTAAGCTTAGAAAAAGTAATTATATGATATAGCTTTGTTTTAGAGATTTTTTCAAGAGCTCTTTTAGTTCTAACTTCTAAGAAAAGCACAATGAAACACTCCTTTTACGGATTTTCATCTTTTCCCCACAAACTTACATAATCATCATAATTCTTTTCAACATACATTTTAATTAAAACAGAGATGTTTTTCCCTTCAAAAAAAGGACAACCAAACAGGTCGACTCTATCTAAAAGTGCCACTTGCATCTTTTTGTGAGTGATTGATTACACACATAAGAAGTCGTCAAAGAGTGCAAGTCAGCGACTTAATATTTAATCATGCGGAAAACACTGAAAGAATGAATGATATGAAGCCAACTGAAGCGACATGCAGCATGGCTGACATGACAAATAAATGTAAGGAAAAAATAACACATAATAACATCTCATTTTACATGGGTGTGATGTCTATTTTATCAGTCAAAGGTAGCAGAAGAGCTTCCACAAGAAATTTAGATATTGAAGGAAACATGGTCTGTCTGAATTCACAGTAACTCAACTGTTGCAAATACTATCCCGGCAGCAAGACATCAAACACATGAGAGAGTCTAGAAAGGTACCTGACTGGTATGTACTCTAAATCTTAGACTGATAGACACAAATTAGTATACAAGAGAAGAATCAAAAGAGGTGGTCTCTCTTCCCATCATGAGCTGTCAGCTATGACACTAGCTCTAACTAATTGTGAGAGAGAGCATGTGAGTGGGACACATGTCACTCACTGATTGGGTCTTCTAGATCTAAGAGTGCTATAAGTAATTACACTCCATGCATTGGTAGAGTATGCATGATTTTAGAACTGTGATCAGCAACAGTGGAGAGTCTTGGCCTCTTGAAGTGCCTAGTTTAATTCTGCATAATCACTTTTTCTGTTTTAGCTTAATTCAACTTATTGCTGATTACTTGTATCCATTTCCTTGATTTAGATCCCGTTTGATCTTTAAATCATTTATCATCTATAATATACTTCCATTCCATCATTTCTATACTGTTTTGTTACTTTTTTACTGTTCTATTGATATTGGATCCTATCATAGACTAATCAAGAACACATCACAAGAGATGGCCTTTCTTCCAATCACTACAACATAATGTTATACACTAGTATATTTAAATAAGCCAGCTAACAACAATAATAACTAAAGCCTATAATATTTAAATAAGCATCCCACACTACAACATAATGTTATGCACTTATACAAAGCATAAATTATGTAGAAGTTCACGATATAATGCAAGTATGCAACAATTAGCGAGAACAAAAGGCAACATAAAAACTCAATCAAAACACACAAACAGCGTGAAAAGACAAAAATGAAGTTGAAAAGGTGAAAGAATCATTACCACAGGTCCATGAACAGGATCAGAAGCAATGAATTCCTCAACATCAGAGTTAGACCAGGAAGGGAGGGGTTTATCACGCTTGATGAATTTGGAATAATTGTTCATAAAGGAGAATCTTTCACACCAAAACTCTTTGTAGCCTTCCCAAAATGACTGGGATGAATCTTGTGTGTTACCTGCCATCACCACTAGGGGCGTGCATGGGGTGGTTAACCAAACCATATCAGAAAAACCATTTCTAAATTAAATCTGAACTGGTTTCAAACCAGTTTAGAACTAGGTCGACTTTTATGACCAGTTTACAAATAGATCAAAATGAAAAACCAGTTTCAAAAACCATTTTTTAACCAGGTTTTTATAATATTATATCTTTAACTGGTTTAAACCAGTGCGATTTATTCGTAAAATCAACAGAATAGCCTCATATAGGTGAAATCATTGAAAAAACTGGAAAACATAACACAAAGTTTAGCCATTCAAAAAAGGCACATCATCAAAATTTTCTACTATAATTCAATCACAGAAGCATATTGCAAGTTCACAAGAACAGTGTTGGTCCAAATTTCTGGGTCGGGTTGAGGTCTCTTTGGTGGTTTGGAAGTTGAGTGTCATTCTAAGAATGGGATTAGAAGTTGAACTCTTTTAGGTAGTGTAGGTTTTGGTATTTTCATTGGTGTTCCGCTTATATACGGTGTCTTTGTTCTGTAGCTCCTTTTCACCGGTCTCTGTTTGTCTTGTTGTACAGAGACTCAGTCTTATTAATAATATAATTGCCGTTAAAAAAAAAAGTTTACCAATCTATTAAATATGCTAATTACCAACAATTTAGGGTTGTTTAACAGAGTGCACAATTTGCCAGCTACAAACCTAAAATGGTTAAGAAAAAGAGAAATGCCATAACCAATTTTCAGACATTTGACCAATTTAATCAATTTATTGGTAAAGCCAAATCAAATCACAATTAGGATAAGTACAATTTGACAATTATTAATCCCATTCTCTATATGCAATTAATCCTGTAAATGCTAACTAACCAGATGCAGTGCCTTTATTAGTGTTGAAATTATACATCAAATCGGAAAAAATATGAAAAAGCATGTATCGAATTTGATAATTTTCCGCCGAGAAAAATCACAATAACAAAAAATCAGAGAAGATTAGAAGAATACTTCATAGAAAAAAATGGAGAGAGAGAGAGAGAGAGAGAGAGAGAGATTTGCACTTACAGTGATGAGATTGAGAAATGGTATTTTGAGTAAGTAGAGAGGAAAATCGTGGACAGACAGAGAGAAGTTGTATTTTCGCTTCTGTGCGAGTTCCGACTAATCGATCAACCAGAATATCACCTTTTTTTTTTTTTGCCTAAAAATTAAAATACCCAAAAGTTTTTAATCTAGAGGTTAATGGATACCTGGTAAAATTTTATTTTTAAACTACATTTAATAGGATGGGTTTAAATGTTAAAATTTTCGTCATATTAAAAAAAGTAAGGTGAAATGGGTTAATGTAAGAAAATATATATAATTAAAATTTTTTTTTGGTACATTAAAATTATTTTTTTTATTCATTGCAAAAATAATGTATTTAATCTATATTATATAATTTAGATATATTATTTTTTGAATGAGTCTACATAATTATTTATTGCTTATATGTGAGGCGAGAGAGTATGTGTTAGTATTAGTTAAATGTGTAAAATTATTTTTCACAATATCGGCGTATATTCTTTTTTCTCCTTAATCAATATTTTTGATTTGCAACTCATGTCTAGTTTTAATATTTTTTCATTAAAATTTTTAAAAATGTTTATAGCATTTTAAGAATTTCTCCCAAAATAAATTAGAACTTTTGACAATTTTTCTGGGAAAGAGTATGTGTTATTGGTTAAATGTTAATTTTTCTAGGGAGATATTCTTATAATGCTGTTGTAAATATTTTCGGCAATTTTCATTCAAAAATATCAAATTTATGCATGAATTGACTTAAAAGTGTGAATCAAAATTAATGAAGAAAAAATTTAGAAGATTAAAAATTAAAAAAAAATTTAGAGACATTAAAACGAAAAATTTGACATATTTATAGAGAGTGTATGAAAAAATGGTAATAAAAAAGACTATACATAAATAAATAAATTATATGAAAATTTGTGGAATTATTTTTATGGAGTAAATAAGCAAAACAGTTACTAAATTTTCACTCAATCAAATTCGTCCTTTAATTATTCAAAGAGTCCCTAAATAATATTTTTGTTATTCAAAATAGTTAAAACATTTTTGAATTTGTAAAAGTTACGTCAAATCAATTCCTCCGATAGGATTGTTGGTTTTAGTGGGTTCTTGGGTATTGCCAACGACTAATTATTTTTTAATTTAGCTTTTCTAATAGATTAAATTAAAAAAAGTTTAACAAACACATGAATTATATTGAAAAATATTTGATAAAGATATAGATTAATTTAACATAATGATGAAGTCGTCGTCTCGTTGATAAGTCTCAATTCAACTAAAAATTATTAGATCGTTCATCTATGATTGGAGTTTGAATCTTGATTCTTTCATCGTGTTTGTGAATTTTAAATAGCTTGTCATTTTATCTAAGGTAAAAAAAATGATAAAGACATAAATCTTATTTTTTTTGAATCATTATGTCATAAATCTATTTAAGAACAAGTTAGAAAGTGAAATTAATTTGATAAATTGACCTGTTTTTTTGGAGAGAATTCTTAAGAAGGAATTGAAGATATGTTTTGTTGCAATAGAAAAGAAGGAATCTATAGAGTCTTCACATAATTAAGATTTGTTTTCATTTTTGTAAAAAATTGAGTTGAGTCTGTTTGGTAAGAGATAAATTAAAACTCAGAAATTAATGTATTGTATTTAGATTCAAAATTAGTCTAAATACGTGCATTAATTTATGTGTTTTAATTTCTTCCTTTTCTATTTCTCTCCTACCAAACACACCTTTAAATGAAATTTTTATTTATGTATGTACACGCATTTTTTATTTTAATTCTTGTATTTACTTTTTTTGAAATTCATCCTTATATGTTAAATTTTTTTGGGTTTAGTTCTTACAACATAAATCGGTAGGAAAATTTACAGATTTTTACTTTGAATTTTTCTACTAATTTTAATTTTATAAACTAAAATCAAAATAATTTTAAGAGACAATGATAGTAAATTCTTAAAAATAAATAAATAATGGAATTAAAATAAAAAATTCGCATACGAAAATGTCATTTAAGCCGGAAAATGGAAACAGAAGAGTTAGCACGTTTGGGCGGGATAACCAGAAGAGAGTGAGTGAAAATCGTCCCCAAAACCAAGAGAATCAGTCAAGTTCCTCTGCAACTGTGTTCAGCAACAATGGCGCTTTCCTCAGCATTCCACGAACGACTCGAACAAATGGACCGTACTCGAATTCAACGTCTCTCCTTACTTCAGGTTCATTTCAATTCAACTCCACATTCCTTCTTTTCCAACTATTACAAATCCAAATTCAAAACCGTATCAATTTTCAGGCCGAGAAAGAGTTGCAAGCGCACAAATCTCGTATTCTTGCTTCAAAGCTTGCTAATATCAGAGCCATGGAACAAAGATGCTCGCTGTTTGATCGTAGAATAGCTTCGCAGAATTTCAACCTTCTGTCTCTTAAATCTCAAATTGAAAATCTCGAAGCCAAATACGATTCCATTTGGCAAGAATTTAGGTATATAATTATAGCAACTTATTTAATTTACTTTAATTTAATTTAATTCGTCTTTGTTTCGTTGTATTGAGTTTGAGAATTGAGATATTTTAGTTAGGTTATTGCAGAACGAAGTGGAAGAGATTGAGGAGTTGCAGAAAATGAAAGATAGGTTTTACGAGGCGAAGAAGATGGAAATGAAGGAATTTAAGGAAATGGCTGATGAGTTTGTGGTGAAATGTGAATTGGAAGTTGAGAGTTTAAGGAATGGAGTCAATGAGGTAACTGGAAATTGGAGAAAAAAAAAATCAATAACATAATGCAACTATTTTGTTTGATTTGGTTTATCTTATGCTTGTTTATGCCTTTTAAAATTAAGTTGAATTTCTAATAATCATGCTTTTCAGGCTCCTAGAAATTAAGCTTAATTTATGTTGTGTATCACGATATATGTAGTGCGGACACTCTATATTGGTAAGGTGCGTTTGAGTGTCTGGTATGCATCGCGTGTCGGACGCCGGCCTGACATTGACACTTGTAGAGTTGTAGTTGTAGTTGACACATACAATCATTTTTAATTTCTTAAATTGTTATCGGTATATGTGTCGGTGTTGTATCCGATGGCCAAATATGTGTGGGTGCTTGCTGAATGTACTGTTTATAGCAGCTGTGTGTTTAATGTTATTGTTCATATGTCATGATTAAAATTTGAAAGTAAAACGGAACTAAACCTGTATGTTTATTGTATGCTATATATGTGCTTCATTTGATCATGATTGAGCATTCCTCTCTATCAAATTGTATGAAATTAATATAACAATGTTAGATTATGAACATGATTGATCTGGTGAATTGCAAAGTGTTTGTGTTACAGTTCTTTTTGATTTAGTAGTCTTATCAGTTTGAAAGGGATTTTTTTCTTTTCTTATGTTTGTTTTTCAGCTGAGGTCCTCTTTCACGGATCTTAAAAGCAACAAAAGGAACTCATCCAATCCGGAGATAGCTGCTGCTGAAGCGAGAAGGTTGAGATTGTTGGCTGAGAAGGAAAATGTATGTAGAAATGTCGATTCTAACCGCCAAATGAAAGCACAGTTGGAAAAGCACCTTCAAAATATTATGTGAACAAGCATGCTCAAGATAAGGGAATGGAGTTAAAGATTACCTAGCTGTAGCAGTAAAATTTTTACAATTATATTCTGATGACACAGTTCACATGGGTTTAGCTCACACTTCATTCTCAGTTCTTTAGTTTCAGCTTTTAGGGGCTTAGCCATTATTTCAATAGTACCAGTATGAAAAAAGAAAGTATATTATGATGAAACATGATCGCGAGAGAGACATGTATCAGCTAGCATATGTGAGCAAAAGTCAAGCAATTAAACTCAGATTATGGTTTGCACAGGTTGTTTTACTTCTTTTTCTTTTTTTTGAAAAGGGTTTGCACAGATTGCTAATTTTATATGACATAACCATGTTTATTGTTTCGGATTATGTAATGGAGTAAGAAATACATTTATCACACAATCTAGTACAGTTTACAAAAACTACAGACCAATACAGAATAGTGTGCTCCTCTATTTAGATTTTAGACGTTGTGAGCAGAGGAATAGAATACAGGCAATATGCTCCGCTATTTAGCTCACCTATTCTATGTCGCAATACGCTTATTCACTCACCTCCAGTTCTTACCGCCATTACCGCATATGCTGCCACCCAACTCCACAATATATTTCCATACACAGTCACCCCAACAGATTTCAATCCCCATTGCAGTTGATCATCTCATTGTTACCATCCTATTCCTAACTGTAAGTGTGACTAAAAGCTAATAAAATGCAGTCTTGGCCATCACTTAAACCTCTAACATCCTGCATGCTGTAGCTAATAAAATGTTGTTGTCTTTAAGGAAACATGTTGAAATTCACTCTAAAGTAAAAATCAAGTTGTTATATATATAAAATGGAAAGAACAATTAGTATATAGGAAGAAAAAAAAGCAAAACCTCGCATTCCCAATTGTTCCACAAAATTCTCTTTTTACCCCTTATTAGTTCTATCAATCCAGTATGTTCGAATATAAGAATAAGTTCCTTGGTCCTCATTGAAATTCAAGTTATTGAGAAGCTATACACTATTGAAAATTTCAATCTGGTAATATAATTCTCTAAAAATAGTAGAAATATATATTACTTAATTTCACTTCTGTCAAACTCAAAATACATAGTACATCCGACCTATATTTAGGACAACTTAACACCCCTTTTATTCTCACAGCCCCCAAAATTGAGTTAAAGTTTTTGAATAAAATTATATGTTTCAAAATTTCAATCATACTTTTTTTTGACTAAAAATTTCAATCATACTGATACGTCCAATAAGGGGTAAAAATAGAATTATCTATAAAAAAATAATTGGAAAATGAAAAAAGGAAAGCTATTGCCTATTGAGGCCCAACATACAAATCAACTGAAGCAAAGTCCAAATGGAACAAACAAAGAAATAGCAAGAGTCCCAAATTACCCCTACTATTCAAAGTAAGTAACTAGCAGCTTCTTCTTCTTCTTCTTCTAGCACCTTCCACAAATTTCGAATCTGAACAGATATATACATATACGGAACTTACGAACTGTCGTATCGTATCATCAAGAGAGGAATTAAAAAAAAATGGCCGAAGAATTGAAGTTAGATTTGGAAGAGCTTCGTCACTTACACGAAATCGCCAAAAGACCTCGAATCCTCTCACTTCTCACCTCCGAGATTCGCAATTTCGAAAAGGTTCCATTTCCTTCTTTCAATTCCATTTTCTTTCGTTGTTTTCGTTTTTGCATAATCGATTAGTGGTAATTGATTGATTTATTTTAATTAATTAAGCAGTTATCGGCAGAGACGGCTTCTGCACTTGCATCACAGATTCCAGCACCGATTTCTACCGGAACTACCGTGACGTCACCTGTAATCAAGCACTATTCCTCTCTTGCATCTTTCAGTTGGGATCAGGATAATGACAAACTCAAGGTTTTTATTTAATTTAAATCACATTTACTAAGTTTGTTTAATTGTTTCATCTTAAGTACTGTAGATAATAACATCAAATAATGTAATCTAAATATGCCCTAAATGATGACAATAGTCAGTCCTATTTGGATAAAAAGTTAATTTGTACTAGCTTTTAGGTTATGAAGCACTAACACTGACTGACTCAGACACCAAACACGACACAGACACACGTCACTGTTTCGTAAGCTATTATGTAAAGCTTATAAATTAAAATTAAGCTGAAAATGGCTCATTGGCATGTGGTTAGATGTTTGGTGTTCCATGAGTTCATTAAAACAGTCTCTCTAGTGTTTATGCTGCTGGTAGATAAGTTCAAATAAACAAATTTGAACAGGCCTAAATTACCACAATTTGCGTTATTCGGTTTCATTTTCATTTATCTTATACTCATCATTGATGTAAATTCAAACGCTGATAATGATTTATGTTGTAGTTACTCGGTGAAATAATGCTCTGATTCATTTTTGAAACTTATATTGTAGATATATGTGTCACTGGAGGGAGTTGATGAGAGCAAGATTGAATCTGAGTTTAAGCCAAATTCGTTTGATGTCAAGTTCCATGATATTCAAGGGAAGAACTATCGATGTGCAATAGTGAAATTGCACAAGGAGATTGTACCCGAGAAATGTAAGGTTTTGGTCAAGCCGAAAAGGGTAATCATTACTTTGGTGAAAGCTTCCAAAGCAAATTGGCTAGATTTGCATTTCAAAGAAGATAAGGTAGTAAAATGTAGAATTAGATGACAGATTCTTTTGTTGATTTACAAATTGATAATGTAGTAATTGTTTCTGTTGCTGCTGCAGCTGAAGCCAACCATGGATAAAGAGAAAGACCCAATGGCAGGAATCATGGACTTGATGAAGGTCAGATTCTGTTTTACTCTTTCATTCTTTAGTTGGTCGAGGCTACTTTGTTTTTAAAATTTTTTATATGATATTTACTTGTGTAATCTTATGAATATCAACTTGACTTATAGTTACTATGCGTGTAAATGTAATAAAATGCAGAATATGTACGAGGATGGGGACGAGGAGATGAAGAAAACAATTGCAAAAGCATGGACTGATGCTAGAACTGGAAAAGCAGCTGACCCTTTGAGTAGCTATCGTTGAGCAACTGCCGTTTGCTTAGATGCTCAATTTCTGTTTCTGGAGAGTGATATGAGTCATTGGTTTAGAATTAGATACATGGATGGCATTGTAGGAGTTGATGTGCAGTTACTTTCATTGCTTATGGTCTACTACTTTCTTTTTGAAAGATGTGGTTTTTGCCCGTGGATGCTCAAATAATACATCCCCTCTGTCTGTCTTTGTTAACCACATTAATCTTGAGTCTTTTGGTAGGTACTATTTGAAGGTAGTAGGAAAACTGGTTTTAACCTTCTGATATGAATTTTACTGATATTCTAATTGCTTTTATAATGATGATCTGAGAAGTAAATTTAATAAGAATAAGAAATAGAAAACAAACAAATTGCATTTGATACTAGATTCAGGGGATAGGAATAATGGAAATAAAAATTGCGAATTATTAAATCAAAAATTGTGCATACATTACACATTTCAAGAGCGTTGCAAATTTTTTAAAATTAAAAACATAGTTAAAAATGACAAATATTCTCCCCTTCTTGTGTATTCCCTTACTCATCTTTCTGATTCATCCCTCATTGCATTGAAATCTCCCACCAAACAATTAGCGCCATACCATATATTTCTTACTGTAGCAACAATTTAACTGTATCATATATCTCTTACAGTATGTTGTTAGGTTAGCAACAATTTAACCCTACAATTTTTCCTCCTAAGCTACCTCTTAATCTTTCATTAAACATTTTTCATAAAATAAAATAATAAAACAACTTCTCATCTCCCATTACGTTCATATGCTAATTGTCATACCTTAAATTTTACCATTCAAATTTAGTACATATTGTTTTTAGTCCATTATGTTTTTAAAACAATGAAATAGTTGAGTTGGCAATAAGGACAACATTCGAGACCAAGATTAGGGTTTCAATCCCCACATTGTTTTTTTTTTTTGTGTTTTTATTTCTTTTTCTAACAAATAACTCTCTTTTTTTATTCTCGGTTTTTAAAAAATAATATATATGCTGTTTTTTTTCTGTCATAAATAAATATATATTTTACCAAATAATATAAACTATATTTTTGTTTCACCAACTTTTTTTTTTGCCCAAGAAAGGATGTGTCCGAAAAATTGCAAGAGAAAAATATAACTAAGTATTTTTGAACCAAATCTCTGGCCTTGGAGAGCAAGGAAGCAAAATTACACTAAAACATATTATTATAACAAATCAAACAAAAAAAGTAAACTGAATCTCCTCATACAAATAAATAAAACAAATCTCCAAAGATTCATTCAAATTTTAAAGGTGTAATTCTAAAATTATAAATAGGGGCTCTTTCTATACATTACATCACACAAAAATTCAGAGAACAAACATACAAACAGAAACACACGCTCACAATCCTCAAAATTCCTCAGTTAATTTCTCTACACTCTGTAGAAAATTAACATCAATCTAGCCTCCATCCGTAGCATCATTCGCACAAACAGAAAAAAGAAGAGAGGACGCTAAGTTGGTTGTCTAAATCCATTTAAGTATGTAAAACATATGTTTGGTTTGACTGGTAAGAATTTCTGCACGTTTTTTTTTTCTCCTTTTCAAAAAAACATGTTTTTTTTAAATTTAGACTCTGATCTTAGATGGATGGTCGCGATCAAAAAGTTTGTGAAGCAACATGTGTTTCTTTTTTCTTTTTTTTAACTACCCGGTTAATCTAGTAAATCACATCATAATAAAAGAGGTTAATTAGTTATTTACTTGGGTTAGTGTTAATAGTTAGAGCAGAACCAACAAAGTAACAATCCCAATAATTTCTTTCATTTTTTGCAAAGTATTGATTCATTACAAAAGATGCATGATTCAAGATTGTGTTAGGGTATTAATAAGATCCACCAGCTTGTATTATCTTGCAATCACCCAACAAATTGCAAGCATATTCAATGTTTGCATTCAGTTCAGCTTCACTTGTTGAAAATTTTGCTACACACCAAGTTGTCTGTATTAATTTCATCACCAAATCAAATCACCAGTTCAACTTGAGATTTATTTTGTTTGATTTGGTGATGAAATTAATAGAGGCAACTTAGTGTGTAGCAAAATTTTCAGCAAGTGAAGCTGAATTGAATGCAACCATTGAATATGCTTGCAATTTGTTGGGTGATTGCAAGATAATTTGAGCTGGATCTTGTTTTTACCCAGACACAATCTCGAGTCATGCATCTTTTGTAATGAATCAATACTTTGCAAAAAAAGAAAGAAATTATTGGAATTGTTACTTTGGTTGCTTTGCTCTAATTGTTAACACTGACCCAATGAATTAATTAACCCCTTTTTTATGATGTGATTTACTAGATTAAACGTGTAGTGAAAACCAAAAAAAGAAAAAAAAACATAGGCCGCTTCACAATGTTTTTGATCGCAATCATCCATCTAAGATCGGCGTCTAAATTAAAAAACGTGTTTTTTTACTTGACATATTTTCGCTATTAATCTCTTATTAGTTAAGCAACAAGTTAACCCTACTTTTCAGTACATCTTCCATCTGCACTTCTATTCCACTTTTTACCATAATAAAATAAAATATTCTATTCACCAAGGTTAATCTTACATACCATTAATGAAGGATAATTTTGCAAATTAACTTATAATTTCTGTTTTTCATAAAACAATGATTATATTTCTTAATTTGTGTTATATAGTCAAAACGACTTAATTATATTTTGATACGGAGATAGTACTATTTGTCAAATCAAATTAAAATTTTGGTAGAGACTAAAGTCAAAGCGATTCATATCTCCAAATATATTCTAAATACTTGTGAGTGAATAATATACACAAAGGTTATCTATGCTTCAAAATGTGAATTAAAGAACAATGAATATTGTAGAGATGGACCTGGTTAAAATGTCAACTAACCCTAGAGAAAAATTTCTTTAATAAGATTATTTGTCTCTTTTTTAACCCATAATTTCACTTTTTAATCACCTCAATAGACTTTAAACTCATGTCAAATTTAAAAACCAGTTATTTGAATTCTTTTTTCACAAATATGAAATTAAATTTTTGCTAGTATAATTTTCAAATATTATGATGCTAGAAATTAGTAAAGATAGTAAAGAAGAGGAAGGTTGCATTCCTCAATTGTTTTCATAGAAGTTGATACTTGTTGCTCTAAAATAATTTTAGTTGAATTGTATGCTGAAGGAGACAACAAACAATATTATAGTAATAATAACCTTTCCCCTCTAAATAAGCACTTAGGTGTAACTTCAAAATCCTATTCAAATGAATATTTTAAGCCTTCCATTCTTTTGAAGAAACACATGTATACATGTCAAGTCCCATACATAGAAAAAAGTTCTGGAATATGTAAACTTTAAATATCTCCGTTCATTAAGCAAGTTCTATCATATATTAGACAATTTATAATATACCGGTACATGAGTATCAAATTAATAAATAAAATGAATATTTAATCAAATAACAATTTATCATCAAAAACATTATAATAATCAAATATAATTAACCAAAATTGTCAAAAATATAAATTTTGATATTTTTTGAATTTTATTCTTCATAATAGTCAATAGTCAATACTTCTCCGACGCTGTCTTTTCCCTCACATAGTCATTGCCCCCTCTTTCGCCATTCTGCAAGCGGCGAATTTTTGCAACTACATACTTCTCTGATGATTCTTCTGGCCACATCTTGGTGGAGATAACACATTACAATGGTAGGTGGAACACAATACAATGAACATGAACAGAAAGGAAGAAAGATGGAGACGATCTTTACATCAATAGTTTTCCAAAGTCAATCATCTATTTCCCTTATACTGGCCAATTTCCTTTTTGTAGTATTTTGGATTGTGTAGTTGCATGCTCACAGGAAACTAGAGCGGGTGCGTTTGTTTGAGCTTTAAAAAAAATAGATTTTTCTGTGTAATTTTGAAAATAGATTTTTTTAATCGTTTTTTAAAATATTATAAGTTTTTTTATATTCATTTTTTTTAAATTGAAAGAATAATTTTGACATCATATAACATAAACACACATTATTGAAGATCAAAACATAGTCAAAATCTCAATTTTTTCAAAAAGTTGTATTTCAAAAATGATTTCTATAAAAATCTATTTGAAATAGCTTCAAAATTAAGTGATTTTTTAAAATTTTGATATCTAAAAAAAGTTTCGATAAAATAATGAAATGTCTAAAATAACATTTTAAGAATAACTATTCAAACTAATTTTTCATTTGAAGCTTTTAGAAAAATTTCTTTGTAAAAAAGTTTTACACAAAATTAAATAACACAAAAAAATCTATTTTTTTAAAGCTGAAACAAACAGACCCAATATCAATAAGAGGCTTTTCTTGGTTAATCGATGTTCGGGGCATTGATTCTCTATGATGTAAGAATATTTATTATCTTTAAAAGTTGTAATACTAACAACAACTTAACCCTCCTTACATTGCAATTTTTCCTCTCCCTCACCTCATTTGAAAAACTCTACCTTCTCAACACCATTCAGTTATTTATTTATTTATTTATTTTTTGACTAAAGATTTCGGTTATTGTTTGCATCAAAATACTATAAAGCCTTGATTGTGTGTTGTTACAATTTCCCCCACTGATGTTATGCTAATTTACAACACACATGTTGATTAAAAAATTGCGTTGCCACAATTTTGCACCCTAAGTCCCTAACTGGTTTTTTTCATGCATGTTTACATCATTATATAAAATTCATTGTGAAAAAAAAGTTCCAAAATTTGGTTTCTAAGTTGATATTTTTGTTACAATTTTTTAAAGTTTAAGAATGATTGAATAGTTTTTAAAATTTTGAAAAATTGTAAGACTAAAATTGCATGGATATAAATTTATAGGGACAAAACATGCCACTTTTTATAGGGACAAAAAATAAAAATTTTGTAATTTGATTTGATGTTGTCAAACACGATCTAAGTCAGCCATGTGACAGTGAAATCATACCTTGATTTAGATTCAAGGGTTAAATATATTTTTAGTCTATATGAATATACAAAATTTTATTTTTAATCCTTAAAAATTCCTTAAAAATGTTCTCTCAAATATTTTTATCATGATTTTTTATTCTTGTTTTTCATTTAACTCTAATATATCATTTAAAATTTAAAATATTTTCTGCTAACATATTTAGTATATTATTATAGGGATCTTTATTACAAAAGTTGAAAATTTTCTTACCAATAGATTCATTTAATATGGCTTTTTAGTTTTTTGCGTTTAAAAATTCATAAAGAATTCATCTTATGTTAAAAAATTCTAAATTTTTGTGGGAGAGCTAAGAGCTTCTTATAATATTATATGTTCTTTTGAAATTATTTAATGATGTATCAAATAGTTTTAAAATTTCATAAAAATTTGTAGGGTTGATCTATTCAATAAGAGTTAATAATTGGAGGTTGGATTGGTGAAATTTATCGTGAATAATAAGATATTAAGTCAAGTAACTCATATTAAAGTTACTCTTTGAGTCAACAGATCCCTCCTCTCATTTTATATTCTAAAATACTAGTTTATTTCAAGGTTAAGTATGTTTTTGGTCCTTCTAACATTACTAAATTCCGTATTTAGTCCCTATAAAAAAGAGTGGCATATTTTATTCCCTACAAAAATTTTATACATTAAGTTTTGGTCCCTCCTACTTTTCAAAATTTTAAATTTTTTAATTGTTTTCAATCTATTAAAAATTTTCTATAAAATGTTGCATAACAAAAATTTAGAATTTTTTAAAATGAAGAGAATTAACTATGAATTTTTTAAGTTTTAAAAGTTAAAGATAAAAGTAACAAAAATTTCAAGTTATAAATCACATTTTGAGTTTCTTTTTTGTGAGGAACTTTTTAAAATGTTCAACACACGCTACAAAAAACCATTAAAAATTATACAATGGCAGGGACTAAACTTACATAATAATTTTATACCACAAAATATGCCACTTTTTTTTTTTTGTAAAGACCAAAAGCAAAATTTGATAATTTTATAGGGTTCAAAAATATATTTCACCCTTTATTTTATAAGCACAAATTTTGTCAATTATTTGCGCAACACTCGTTGCAAATTTAGGGAATTCATATGAACGACATTTATGATTATATTTCTTTCTTCATCTTTTTTTTGGTAAGATATGGTTATATTGCTATACATCTCTATTATATACATTATGATAGTTCCACGGAACTCTCTCATGCGTTCTCAAGAAAATTTGCTTATGTGTCATTCAATTAGAGTTTCTCTAAGATTTTTTTTAATATTTTTTTTAGATATTTTTTTAGCGTAATTTAGTTGTATTCTTAGCATGTTTTTTTTTAGGTTTTTTTTTGGGAATAAATACCTTTGCAGTCCCTATAAATATACAAAATTTCATTTTTTAGGGCAATTCAGTTGCATTCTTAGCATGTTTTTTTTAGATTTTTTTTTGGGAATAAATACATTTGCAATCCTTATAAATATACAAAATTTCATTTTTAGTCCCTAAAACAATTTTCATCAGGTTATGGTCCCTCAAATATTTCCTATCATGATTTTTTGTCCTTATTTTGTGGGAGAGGTTCTTATCTCTATTATATACATTACGATAGTTCCACGGAGCTCTCTCATGCGTTCTCAAGAAAATTTGCTTATGTGTGATTCAATTAGAGCTTCTCTAAGATTTTTTTATCTACTATTTCTAGATATTTTTTTTAGCGTAATTTAGTTGTATTCTTAGCATGTTTTTTTTTTAGATTTTTTTTGGGAATAAATACCTTTGCAGTCCTTATAAATATACAAAATTTCATTTTTAGTCCCTAAAAATATTTTCAGCAGGTTATGGTCCCTCATATATTTCCTATCATGATTTTTTGTCCTTATTTTGTGGGAGAGGTTCTTATCTCTATTATATACATTACGATAGTTCCACGGAGCTCTCTCATGCGTTCTCAAGAAAATTTGCTTATGTGTCATTCAATTAGAGCTTCTCTAAGATTTTTTTTTATATTTTTTTTAGATATTTTTTTAGCGTAATTTAGTTGTATTCTTAGCATGTTTTTTTTTAGGTTTTTTTTTGGGAATAAATACCTTTGCAGTCCCTATAAATATACAAAATTTCATTTTTTAGGGCAATTCAGTTGCATTCTTAGCATGTTTATTTTAGATTTTTTTTTTTGAAATAAATACATTTGCAGTCCTTATAAATATACAAAATTTCATTTTTAGTCCCTAAAACAATTTTCATCAGGTTATGGTCCCTCAAATATTTCCTATCATGATTTTTTGTCCTAATTTTGTGGGAGAGGTTCTTATCTCTATTATATACATTACGATAGTTCCACGGAGCTCTCTCATGCATTCTCAAGAAAATTTGCTTATGTGTCATTCAATTAGAACTTCTCTAAGATTTTTTTATCTATTATTTTTAGATATTTTTTTGGGTTAAATATATTTTTGGTCCCTATAAATATATCAAATTTTGGTTTTAGTCCCTATAAAATTTTTCATCTTCACTTTCAATCCCAATTTTGGAATCAACTCATATATAACCTTTCTATTTTTTTAATGAAGTTGTGCTCAAATGTGAAAAATATTACGATAATTTCTCCCTAAATAAATTGGAATTTTTTAACCAAAAATAAATTAAATATGAATTTTAAACCACAAAAAGTTTAAAAATTCATATTTAATTCCTATATTTTTAAAAATATCTATTTTTTTTAGAGAGATCAATATAATTTTAAAAACTTTTCTGCAAACTTTTTATTCAAAAATATGAATTCTACTTATGAGTTTACTTAAAATGAGGGATCAAAAGTGAAGATGAAAAATTTTATAGGGACTAAAAGTCGAAGAAATTTTTTAGAGGGACTAAAACCAAAATTTGGTATATTTATAGGGACCAAAAACATATTTAACCATAAAAAGATAAATTATGAGAATAATTATAGGGACCAAAAATATATCACAATGTGGGAGTTTTGTGATATATATTTTTTGGTAGATCGGAAAGATAAATTGCTCCCCCAGGAATTGATCCCTAGACCTCTCCAACCCATACGTCCCTTAGCTCATACCACATGAGTTATGTTACGAGGACAAAGTTTTGTCATATTAAGAATTCTAAATATTCAAAATTGTTTTATTAACATTCAATTTTTAACTTTGTAAATAATATTTTGTCAAAAAAAAAATTTGTAAATAATATTTTTTTTAATATAACTTTTATTTTTATTCAATGTCATTTATACGATTCTAAATATATTTATTCTAAATTTCTGTCAAAACAATATATTTACTTCAACAATATATATTTAAACAACTCATAAAATATAATATCTCAAATTCACACCAACATAGTGTGGTACAAGTGGTAGATATGTGGGTCTCTTAACGATTTTGTCCCGAATTTGATCCCTAGCCGGTGCTTATAGAGAAACATTTGTTAGAAGAGGTCAACCCCTTAAATGAATTCCAGTTATCTCGTGTGAATTAATCTCTGGAGTTGCGTGCGAAGGATACATTTGATTTACCAAAAAAATATCTCAAATTCACTATTAAATATTAAAATAAATTTAAAATAATAATTTAAAATGAATTAATAAATAATATTAAAAAGAAATTAATCCCGTGCACGGCACGGGCTAACATACTAGTACTGTATTATAATAATAAGACAAAATTCACATAATGCAAAATTAGAGCAGCACTATTTATCACTGGAAATAAAACACTAGTTGTGACAAGATAAAATTTAAAAATTCACATAATGCAAAACCATTTGTTCATTACTAACAATTCATAATAACCTCAATTAAAAAACCTATCAAAACTACTTAATCTCAAAAGAACATCAACTTTTGAACATGGTCAAAATCAACAAAATACCTTCATAAGAAAATGCATTCCTATTAAAAATGAGTTTTCCATTTTATCTATGAGTGATGCAATTGGTTAGGGTAAGGGAAGTTAGGATCACTCAACAAGAGGATTGAGCACTTGTCCCACAAAGAGAATTGTTCCAGTCAAAACGTCTCCGATTAGAAATAAGAATGGATGATCAGTTACAAAGTTCACTCTAGTTGAAATAGACATACCCTTAGCTTGCACCCTTGCAAAAGTTGCTGCAACAACTTCAGTGCCTTCTTCATTTACTTCAATGAAAGATTTATGAAATATGTCGGAAACATAAAGACCGCCCTCTTCAACAAAGTCGACCATTTTCGTCAAACCTCCATCAGAGAAAGGTGAAACCACTCCTAGTTTCTTCAACATATCAGAAGCTTCAAACCCAAATGAAAATTTGAATTTTGGAATTCTGAAGTCACCTACTTTCACTTTTTTAAAAGGAAGCTTGCAAGAGAGTAAATCAGATTTAGAAGCTACCTTCTTAACCAAAGTTGACAAACTTTTTTTTTCATCTGGAAGAAAAATGTACATAGAGAATTGACGTTTATCTTTTCCTTGCTTGTAAGGAAGATGAAGAACTTTATAACCATCAAAAGCTTTAATAAATTGATCTGTCTTGCTAGTCATGAAGGGAACCCTAACTGAACTGCCATTTAGAAGGTGAAATTTATAGTGTTTTGTTTTAAAAGTATCAAACTTCTCCTTCCATGTTCCTTTAAAGTACAGTACATTAGCAAAGATCAGCTTGGTTAAGTTGTCAACCAACCCTGGAGAAATAATTTCTTGAATAAGGCCATTTGTCTCTTTTTTAACCCATAAATTCACTTCTTTAGTCACTTTAATAGCCTTAAAACCATATAAAATTTAAAATTTAGTTAGTAATGAGATAAGTTGAATTTTCTTCACAAATATTTGAATGGGTGAAATTAATAATTTTTTGTAAGTCTAATTTTCACATACTATGTATATTGCAAATAATTAGTTGCATGATTTAAAACAGTAAAGACAGAAAAGTACTATTTGTCAAATCAAATTAAAATTTTGGTAGAGACTAACTAAAGTCAAAGCAATTCATATCTCCAAATATATTCTAAATACTTCTGAGCAAAGCAAATGCACAAAGGTTATCTATGCTTTAAATGGTGAATTAAAGTACGATGCATTTGTAGAGATGGAAGCTTATGAAATGGAAAGACTAAATGAGAAGCTTATGAGCTCAAACTAAGGAAAAAATAACAAACACATCCAATTTCCAAATCCAACTCATATCATATCCAAAATCCACATTATTATAGGCAATAATCACACACCATTTAAAAGAAAGTGCAAGAAATGCATTAACTAATAGTATTATTGCAAACAACCAAAAACTTCAGGAAATGCATTATTGTGACACAATTGACGACATTCACGATTTGCATTCACTGAATTAAAATATTTAACTTTTTTAATAAATAATTTCTTTATTTGATATCATGAAACTATACTTTTAATGGTACATTTGCTTTGTTAAAAGTCTTGTCAGATTTGTCTAAAATATTAGAACAATTTGTCAACTAAACATTCATATAAGACAAAATATTGTTCAATATCTTAAAAACTTATCATGTGTTGTTCTGTCATGTATTATCTTTTGCAAATTAAGCAGGCCCTCAAAACATTTGTTCGAAAGACCATTACAAATATGATGATAGATTCAAATTCAAATCACAAAACCAATTAATGCTATAATTACCATTATTAAAGTAGTTTAACAAAAGCGGGAATTAACTCTTTCAAGTGTGATTTTTACTTAAAGAGAATAAAGTGTGATCTCTCATCATTCAATTCAATAAAGAGAGAAGCACATGACAAATTGAAATATAATAAATTTAAATTGTAAAAGATCACACTTTATTCTATCAAAAATTCAAAATTACACTTCAGAAAACATATTCTCCGGTACAAAAATCATATATCATAATAGCAATACTAGTGATATAAGAAACAAAATTATAATTCATCATGATCAGAGAAACCTCCGCAAAAATAGTATATTGCATAAATATCCCCATATTAATTACTTGTAATTGTTAGATAATAAAGTATCGGAGTTAAGTTATCTGATGTTTATATTAGCAAGTTAAAGTTCATTAAATATTATTATAAATTCTTTTGTAGTCCTTATTTTTATGTAATGCTTCTGCATGTGATATTATATTGAAACCCTAGCCATTTAGCTATTTTGTATTTCTTTTGTTATTGGTAATTTCATCAATTTACTTTATCATATTATTCCATAATCAACACAACATGTATCATAATAAAAGTGCACAACGATGAACTTTAGCACATGCATGTGAAAAGAGGGAAATATATATATAGAAACATACATACCTTGGTTTTGAAATCAACAGGAGCCAAAGTGGCCTTATATTCAGAAGAAACGATTTGTTGGAAGGCAGGTTGAAGAGAAAGGGTTTTTTCTACCCACACACCATTGGCGAAAGAGAGGCGAGGTCCGCCAGCACGAGCAGCATCTTTGAGTATGATGGAAACAACTTGAGAGAAGAAGGAGTTCAGATGATCAATGGATTTAAAACGGAGGAAGTCGAGAAGCTGTTGTTGTGTGGAACCCTCAGAGCCAGCAGCGATGATGCCGAGAATAACTTGTAGCGAAAGTGGAGAAAACACAACGTTGTTGTTCTTGTTGGAATTTTGAGAGAAGAGATGTTCTGCCATGGTTAGGGAAACTTTTGTTTGGTTTGTGCTTGAATTGCGAAGGAAATTCATAGTTTTTGAGGTGAGTGAAACATTATTTTTCTCCGTTTGGTTGGAGCTTGATGATGCATCCACTCTTCTCCGTTTTTTGCTATCGAGATTCATTGAATGAATAACGACGGCACAGTACAAGAAAGAAAGAAACAAAGACCTACGGAGACTGAACATAATGAAGATGATACTGTGTATTTATAATAATAATAATAATAATAATAATAATAATAATAATAGTAATCGATCCATGCTATATTTTATTTTTAAATATAATAAACAAAGATACAATACTGGTTTATGATCCCGTACGGTGTAAGGAAAAAAAATATCTTCCTAGATTTATTACTCTCTCCATACCAAAATAAATTTATATCACGATATAAGTCGTTTTACATTATCAATGAAGCATTTAATGCTTCTTTTTCTTTTATACTCTTAATTAATTATTTTTCTTTCTTCTTTCAATTTTATAATTTATCTCTCACATATTATTAATGAAAGATAATTTTGTAAACTAACTCATAATTTATCTTTTTCATATAACAATGATTACATTTCTTAATTTGTGTGATATGGTCAAAACGACATATATTTTGGTACGGAGGTACTAATTTTTAAAGGCAAATAATGTTTCAAAAGTTAACATATGTGCTCTTGAAGCACATGTTAATGAATTAAGAATAGAAATATTCGTCTCAAAAGTTGTGCATGTGATTTTTCAAAATTAAAATATTATGTTTTTTAATGTAAAACTTCTACTTTTAGTTTCCTTAACATAACAAGACCCATTTTTAAATATATTATTTTATAAAAAATATATTTTTATACATTTTATAAAGAAAAGCTCCTAAAGAAAAAAGTACTCGAATACATTTTATAAAAATTACTCGAATATAATTTATATTATTTAATTTTTACACCAATATCCTTCAAATAAAAAATCAGGCTTTATATCGGCTTCATATAAATTATATATAACAAAAAAAGACTCATATAAATTTTAAAAAAGATATAGTGCTCATATAATTTTTTTGGTATGGAGTGCTCATATAAATAATAAAAAACAATAGGTTCCATAAAAATTAAAAAAAAATAACATAGACGCCTTAAAAAAAATCAAAATATAGACATGTGTGTTAATATATGAGTGAAAATATAAAATTCTGTATAAATATTTGTTTATTTTTTTTACTTTATAATTTCTAAGAAAGAGAACGTACATGGCAATTAGCAATAAAAAAATTGCATAAATAAAAGAGAAAGCAAAAAAAATTAAGCAAAAAGATAGAGAAGCTCTAGTTAGCATTTATCCATATATGTGATAGAGTGACAAAAGTGAATACCCCCCAATAAAAAAAGACATAAAATAATTGTGAAAAATATTAAACGCAATGAAAAAAACAATTGAAAAGTTATATTATGTGATGTTTGAGATGGATGCACAGATAGTGGTTAGGGCGGTGCTGAAGAGGTTAACGAGATTCAGAAGGCGTGGGATGGTGTGGTCAAGCGCTGCTCTGAGTTCTTTAAATGCCGCCTAAATTCTTCTATCCCGTGGGTGAGGAGAAAGAGAAACTGGGTTGCCCATGAAATCAAGTGGTCTGAATTTAAACCTAACAAGGACTGATCAAGTGATATTCCTCTGTGCATTTTGGCTCTTATATCCAAAAAGATATGGATGCTTTGTAATTATTCTGGTTTTTTCTATAGTTTTATTTCAACAAAAAAATTGCGTTGATCTTAGCATAGAAATTATTGTAGAATCATTGTAGAAATTATTTGTTACACTGTTTGATGGTTTTCTAAAAATATATGGTCATTGACTATGTGTTTTTAGAAAGATGGTGTACTTTAAAGTTTGAATCTTTTTTTTTTTTTACATGATGGTGTACTCCTTAACATTTCTCCAAAAATAAGGTGGGTTTAAATTAATAAAGGAGTGCAAATTAAAAAACAATTTTCATGAAATTTACAAAACTATTTTAAATAGTAATAAATATAAATGGTTTTTTTTGGTCCAAAGTAAAAATATGTGCATTATTAATTTACAGCTTAATGTCTTTAAGTGGATGTAAATTAGCAAATTCATATATATATATATATATATATATATATATATATATATGTGACGTTTGCTAACTTTCTTTTATGTGGGAGGAAGTGAGCAAGTCTCCTTCTATATGTTTTATTCTCGCGCTCCCCTCCCTATTTATATAGACATTTTTCGCACGTTGGTCATATATATGTGGGGTGCGTGAGTAAAATAAAATATGTGGGAGAAAACTTGTTAATTTCTTTCCACATGAGTGGAAGAGCCCCCCCCCCCCCCCCCCCCCCAACCCCCACACACAACACACACACACAGATATACTATCATGATATGGTATGACTTCTTCCCAACATCACTGCTATTAATGGAAATTCTCGTGTTGCTCATGGAAATTTTGTCTTAGACTAACGAGGATGACATCGTGGGGCATAGGTTCTATGTATTGATTAAAAATAAATTCATAATTTTTTAATAATACATATTTTGATATTTAGTTAGTAGTCAATATATGTCATTAATTTGGTCAAAAGAAGAAATATCATTAAATAGAATGGGAGAATTATCAAGTGCAAATTGCTTTGCATAAGATGGGTACACCTATTTTTGAGTGAAATGACACGCATGAAGAACATGTCACCTTTCAAATTAAGAAATTGTCTTTAAACTTATATCGTGTCAAATATTTATTGGCTACAATGACACTTCATTTGGTCAAAAGAAAAAGAAAAAGAAGAAGAAATACCATTAAATAGAATGGGAGAATAATCAAGTGCAAATTGCTTTGCATAAGACGGGTACGCATAATTTTTGAGAAATGAGACGCATGAAGAACATATCACCTTTCAAATTAAGAAATTGTAGTCAATATATGTCAATACATTGTAGTCAATATATGTCATTAATTTGGTCAAAAGAAAAAGAAAATTGGTCAAAAGAAGAAGAAATACAATTAAATAGAATGGAAGAACAATCAAGTGCAAATTGCTTTGCATAAGAAGGGTACACCTAATTTTTGAGAGAAATGACACGCGTGAAGAACACGTCACCTTTCAAATTAAGAAATTGTCTTTAAACTTATATCGTGTCAAATATTTATTGGCTACAATGACACTTCATTTGCATTTGCATTCATATAAATGAGTATAAAACCAACCTAAGAAAAATCAAATCACAACACTTTAATTATAATGTCAAAAAAATAAGAATTTTCATGAGGAGTCTCTCAATTCTCAAACATAATGAGAAGACTATGAGAATCATATCAGCAACCCCAAGCTAAGATACTTGAAGATGAAGCAGGTAAATATTTTGTTCTTCTCTTAGTTATGTAATTACTCTGCAATTTCATATGAAATTTGAATGTGTGAATATTGATAACTTCTTGATCAGATCTAATAAATAATATAAACAAGGTACACATACTTAGTGTAAATTGTATATACTAATAGGTTGATTAATTTTATTATATGTGTAGGTATTATTCGAAAAACAAGAACTATGCATACATCACTTTTGCAAAGTGTGCATAGACAAGTGCATGCTTGTTGGGTATGATCTCAAACTCTATTTTACCATTTCACATATTTGTAGTTTGAACTATATTGATAATTTATTATAGTTGCGATAAATTGTTCTTTTTTCATTTATTGCAGTAAGGCAGTAACAATGAATGACCAACATGTCGTAAACACTAATGTTCATACATCCAGCTGGGATCTCGTACCATGCCATAAACTGCCCTTAGAGTTGTGGAAAAAATGAACAACGTCATTCTCTTCCTTTCGAGGTCTAAACATACAACGTTGAGAACTATCAAGACATCAGAAACATGAGTTTAAACTAACGAATAACAACAACCTGAATTAGATGCACCAAGTCCGACAATAGTGCAAGGAAATTAAGTTTGACAATTTTAACATTTGTCAGCCTTATTTTCTTCACATTATTGTTTGATTTGGTGCACTTGGGTCAGGTTTTTTATTTTCGCCAATTTAAACTCATATATGTGACGTCATGGTAGTATATCAACACCTTGTCAATTTAGTCCTTCGATGGAAGAAATGATGATGTTCAATTTTTTTCCGCAACTTTGTGAATAGTTTGCGTCCTGGTCCGAGTGTGCATATAACTTGTGAATCGTTGTATAATGGAATGCATGCATCACATATTTGCAGTTGGAAATTTGTATTAACAATTTATTAGTTGTAATAAATTGTTTCCTTTTCATTTATTGCAGTAAATCATTAACAATGAATGTCCAACATGCTGTGGAAAATGAACAACACCATTAATTTTCTTTCAAGGACTAAATAGTTGAGATACTATCAAGACATCAAACATGAGCTTAAACAAATTAAAATCAATCACCTGCCACATATGCACCTAGTCCAACAATAGTGTTAGGAAACTATGAAACAGACAGGTGCTAAAATTGACGAAGAAAAGAGCATTAAGAGCAATTAGTTGTTTTCTCAGGGTGCTTTCTTCATCAGTTTTAGCATCGATCTGTCTGCCTTATATAGTTTCCTTGTAGTATTATTGGGTTAGCTGCATTTGTTGCAAGTGGTTGATTTTCACCAATTTAAACTCATATTTGTGATGTCAAGTATCTCAAAACCTTGTCTTTAGTCCTTGGAAGGAAGATAATGATGTTGTTAATTATTATTTTTGCAACTCTTTGGATTGTTTGTGGCATGGTAAGAGATCCCGAGATGTCTAAAATCCTCTATCTTTTACATTGCAGACATCAATTTTCCTTTTTTTGTTCAGATCGAGGACATGCTAGATTAATCATATGCTGAAGGTGTTTATTCGGTGCCTTTTGTAAAGGGGATGTATCATCAATACTCTTATAGTACTCTGTATTTTGTAATGGGGATTAATTGATTTTGTTAAATGCCTTGTTTTAGATATATCTTTATGCTTTGTTTTTAATTTGTTATTATAATCTATTGCAAAATCTAGTAATGTTTCAATTTTAGTACATTGTGAAATGTATCCAGAAGTGTGTATAGATATAGAGTTAACTACTTATAATTACGCAGTGTGGATTTTAATTGCCTGATTTAACTGTTTCACACAGTTACATGTTGTAAGCAATTTCAGATGTCCAAAACTATTAAACGGTTCTAATTGATATTATTTATTATTAATTGGACGATCTATAATGACTAGTGCATTAAGGCATCTACATCATATATATAATTTCCACAAAGTGTATTCATATATCTTGGTTTTTGGAGATGTGTGAGAGAACATGTAACTTAAAGGATCTATGTAGTACAAACTAAAAACTTATAGGATCTATGTGTTGCAAAAATAACTTAAAAGACTTATGCGGTATAGACTGAAAACTTAAAGGATTCATAGATGTATTTAGCCTAATAATTAATGAGTCAAGAGTTTGTATTGAGAAAGAGATTTTTTGTTCATAATACAATTTTACGTAAAATGGAGGAACTTGTAAAAATATATTGAATGAGTTTTGGGCGATTTTTGATAAATTCTTTAAATCTTTCTCAGTTTGGTATAATTGTATACAAATCAAAAATATATTTAGCAGAAGGATTATCAATATTCTCTACAATAACAATTTTTCTCATGTTGACATTATAATTCTTAATTTCATTTATTCAAATTTATAATCTATTTCACTGTTTTATTGAGGTTGCTATCTGTATCTCTTGCAAATTGCAATGTTTTAGTAATGAACTATTTACATATGCTTACTTCCTAACGTGAGTTTCGGATTTGTGACTTTGTGGAGAAGAAGGAATCCATATGTTCTTTTGGTTGAGTTGAGGAGACTTTTGTACAAAGAATCTAAAGGAGAAGCTTAACGTTCATGTGGAATGAGATTTCCTTTTTTTACGGGTGACATTATTACCAATGAAAATTCTAGATTTTGATAATCATTTGATCCAATAATTTTTACTCATGAGTTTATTATGTAGTAACAAAATCCAATAATTTTGATTCTAATATTTTATTATGTTTGTTTTTTGGTACATCAGAAAGATAAACCGTTTCGGTCTGAAATTGATCTCTAGATCTTTCTATATCCAACTCATATGTTCCTCAACTCTTTTCACTTAAGTTATCTTAAAAGGACAATATTATAGTATTTCTTTTTAACTTTTTAACATATACAAATTTACACATAATAGAAAAATCTTATAATACTTATTGTAAATTGTAAAAAGAAAAATAAAATAAAAAATAAATTAATTTAAAGTAGGGCACATATTTATCATGTTAACATGTGATTAAAAATAAATATTTCAAAACCAAGACATTAGACACAAGTAGTTAATGAATTTTAGCATAAGAAAGAATTTCGAAAAAATTTAAATTTTATTTTTAATGAAACAATTTATAAACTTCTAGAGTCTCTTCTCATTAAAACCAAATATAGACAATTAGTGTGTAATTCTTTTTTTTGCTTTGGCCCTCATTCTCATAAAGAAAAAAAAAAGTACATTTTAATTTGATTAAAAATCTTTAATAGTCTTGACCAAAATAAATAAAATATAATAGTATTCCTTTCAAGTTTTGATTTAATTTGACCAGAAAATATTATTAATAGTTATTTCCTTTTTTATGATATTAAATAGTTATTTTTATGTCTTGAAGTCCTAGTTCACAAACAAACAAAGATTTAATTTGACTAAAAGTTTATTATTTGGGTTACAATTTGATTAGAAATTAATATTTTTACACAATTTGACTAGCAGTTATTATTATTAGTTTTTTCTTTCATTGGTATAGTAATACTTTATTACTTTTTCAAAATAATTAAAAATAATACTGTATATGATTAACATTATCATTTTATTAAATAATCAATGTATCAATTTAATAAAATGAAAAACAAAATTGGTCAAAATTGTGTTTTACAAAATTAAATATATACTATAAATGATGTATTATTAAACAATTTTTTATTAATAATTTTTTATAATACACATTAATTTTGATACTAACAAGTAACAATACATACATATATATATATATATATATATATATCATTAAGTTGGTCAAAAGATGTACCAAAAAAAAAGTTGGTCAAATAATGAAGTGATCACTATAGTATAAAATCAACTTAAGAAAAATCATATCATCACAATACTTACTTGATCACAATGTCAGAAAATAAGAATTCTCAACAGAAGTCTCTCAAAAAGAATGAGGAGATTGATCATAATCATATCAACAACCAAAAAGAATTATCTGTCAAAGAGGATGGAGCTGAGACCAACAATGAGATGAGTACTAACATGCACCAGCAATCCAAAGATGAACTTGGTAAGATATTTCGTCTACTTTTTTATCTTAATTATGTAATTATATTAATTCTTGCATTTGTATATGAGTTTCCTTGATTTGATTTAGTTACTGATTATCTTGCTTATTTGTTTTCATTAGGATTAAATGAAATGTATTCACCTGACACTCATCAAGAAGATAACAAAGATGAAGATGATAATGATGATGATTATGATTATGATGATGATGAGTATGTCAACTTAATTTCTCTTTTCTTCCCTCTCGCATACTATATCTTTTACTATTTTATTCTTCAATCGTTTATTTGGAGAATTCTATGGTACTTTTGTCAAAATTCATTGTATTGGTACTATAAGAATTTTAACCAATAAAAATGTAAATTTTGTCCAAGTCAGCATTTATACTTTATATTTTAATAATTTTAATAATAATAATGATATGACACATGTCAAATAATTATTGGTCATCATAATTAATAATGTACCGGTATATGACAATTTTTTCATTATACCGTAGTATTCCCCCGTTTATTTACCTCTTGAAATTTATATTTGAATTTTGCTTAGTAATCTATATGATTTTAAATATATTCAAAAATTGCATGTGTTTTAAATTTATATTTCATGTACCATGTTTTAGATCAAAGGAAGTATATGTATTCACGTATGTTAATTCTTCAAAAGTGTAAATGTACATATAACACAAATATATACTTATTGTGCATGATTTCTTTTTGTGTGTTAGGAGATTCAGGAAAGTCTTATATATTCTTATTAATAATTTAAAATGAACATAAATTTTAGAAAAGAAAAATTGAAAAATATATTCAAAATGTCAACGAGACCTACATTTTAATCTTTGTCAAAACCTCTATCTATTTGCAGATATGTGAGGATTAATTACTCAGAAGTATTAGACGAGATTAAGTGTCCTATCTGCCATGGTACGTAATTTACAATTGATGCTAGATTCTCTAATTTATTACTGCAAATATGGATAATTTTGCTAAAAGCCTAAAATTTTTGCTCAAATGAGAAAATGTATAACCACTAATTAATCAATTTAAAAGGCCAAAATGTTGAACATGCTGGTTCAATATAAGTTGATGAGAAAATCTAAGGTAATATTTAGATAATAAAACATACATACTCCTATAACTATAAGTAATGGGAACAATGTTGTAATAATGGGAATATTTCTACGAACTTCTTAGTTATAATGCACACTTCTAGATACATCCCACATTTTTCTATAATTAAAAGTTAAAACATTCATAGATTTTTCAATTGATATCTCTAAATTAAACATCTCAAGAAATAATATTCACACGGTATATAGTGTAATATTAATATTGAGGTTGATTTTATATGTGTAGGCATTATTAAAAAAACAAGAACTATAAAGGAATGCTTACATCGTTTCTGCAAAGAGTGCATCATTGGGTTTGTCCTTAAACTGTCACCATCTTTGTTTATCAATATTTCATAGATTTTTAGTTTATACTATTGTATTGATTTATTACCTATCAAACTGTTTCTTGTTTTATTTATTTCAGTGCCAAACAATGTCCTATTTGTTTTACTCATTGTCCCACAGAAAGTTGCATGTTAGATGATCCAAATTATGATGTTTTAATTTGTTGCATTAATGAAAGAGTTGTAGTTGCTGGTGAAACTTTTGTTGCTGAAGAACCAATTGTTGCGGAAGAAGGTGATGATGGTGCACAAGTGATTAACGTTGTGCCCCAAGAGATAGAGCCAAATGAAGATCCAATAGAGGAAGGTTCGATATTGGGGAAGAGGAAATCAATGAAACCAGGGCACTTGAATATTTATTTCTGCGACTAGCTAGTTGAAGCTAATTCTCTATTTTTATTATTATGTTGTTTTCTTTAATTTACAATTTTGTTATTTCCTTTCCTAAGTTTATGCAAGTAGTTGCCAAGATTGGCTATATGATAGATGAAGATATTAGATTTAGTATTAATTAAATAATTTAAGTATTTTAATTAGAAATAATAGTTACTAGTTTTTAGGATTAAGTTGTTATATGTTTATGAACTTATTTTAGTTGTTATCCGTTTATGAGCACTATATATATATGCTCATTGTGACCAATGAATTAAGGAACGAATGAAGTCAATTGTTATTTATCTTTTATTTATTTAGTTTCTTTATCGTTATTTTTATCTTACTTTAATTGTCTTTCTGTTATGTTCTTTATTTTTATTAGGATTATCATAGAAAACCCTAATTTATTACTTTGATAGAATTAACACTCTATCAATTGGTGCTTTCATTGAGAGTTAATACTCTATCAATTGGTGCTTTCATTCTTTTGAACTTCAACACCTCCCATGGAATATTCAAACCCTAATCCTCAATATTATCCGTATCCAAACACTATTCCAACCTTTTCTCCATATTCTTCCACCCTTCCTCCGACGTATTACACTCCAACAACCATTCCAAACCCATCATCATATTTAAACACACCCTATTCACCTTCGCCTCAACCAACCCTGTATACTTATCATTCATCTTCACCTTTTAACCAATACTTATCATATGGTTTTCATCAGCATTCCCCTCCGAGTGATGCGTATTCAAATTTTCCATCTTTTCCTTCATACCCGCATCAACATCTTGCTCCTATTTCTAATGGCACCTCTGGATATGATTATTCATGCTACTATAATCACTCCCAACAGCAGCAACAACAACAAATTCATCACCCTAATTCTCAACTTGTTGCAACAATTCCAAGTGCAGAAATCAATCAAGAAGCTTTGTATGAAATTTTAGAAGCTTTAAAAAAGGTTTAGAATGTGGTGAGGGAAATTCGGAATGAGATGAGAGAATCTCATCTCACTTTCAAAGAAAATTTTAAAGAATCTCAGAGAGTTTTTCACGAACAAATGCAAGCCTCCGGTTCAAGATTCCAAAAGCTTTCTGATAAGTCTCAAACTTTACAAAAGAAGTGGATGGATAACTTTGTTGAAGAAAATGCAGAAAAAGAGAAAGAAGAGCTAGAAATAATTGTGGTTCAAAAACCATCGCCTCTTATGACTATGGCACCAACGACAGTCAACATTGATTTAACGGTGCCACCACCTTCACTGAAGCCGTCATTGAAATCATTGGTTCTACTTGCGGCGGAATACCCAACTACCGCGCCTCCACTAGTGTCACCTAATGACCTAATTAAATGTGAGTCGTTGGGTACTAATTTGTGTTCGAGACCAATAGATCTTCATTACTTTGGTGGTCATTTAGATATGTCTACTAAGCCCTTCTTTTTCAAGCTATGGGATCCAGGAAAATCTATTGTAGCATCAAAAAAAATCTTCAACCTTGAGGACAAGGTTGATTTTGAAGGGGTAGGTAATGATAGATGAAGATATTAAATTTAGAATTAATTAAATAATTTAAGTATTTTAATTAGAAATAATAGTTACTAGTTTTTAGGATTAAGTTGTTATAAGTTTATGAACTTATTTTAGTTGTTATCCATTTATGATCACTATATATATATGCTCATTGTGACCAATGAATTAAGGAACGAATGAACTCAATTGTTATTTATCTTTTATTTATTTAGTTTCTTTATCGTTATTTTTATCTCACTTTAATTGTCTTTCTTTTATGTTCTTTGTTTTCATTAGGATTATCATAGAAAACCCTAATTTATTACTTTGATAGAATTAACACTCTATCAATTGGTGTTTTCATTGAGAGTTAACACTCTATCACTATATATGATGTAACTGTGAACCCATTGTGGGATGTTGAATAAATCAGGATTCGATTTTTTTGTGGGGGGGTGTGAAGGGTGATGGGGGAAAGATTCCTTGGGTGAGTTGGGAGGATATTTTTCGGCCTAAGAATGAAGGTGGTTTGGGAGTTAAAAATCTCAAATTATTTAATTTGTCGCTTTTGGCAAAATGGCGTTGGAGGTTAGTTGTCGACCCCGCTTCCGAATGGTCAAAGGTCTTGGCGGCTAAATATGGGGAAGTTAGAAGGCCATTGTTGGCGGTTCTTAACTCCAAATCATCTTTGTGGTGGAGGGATTTAGTGAATCTCGGAAGACATAGGAAGGAGGAAGGTGATTGGATTCTTGATTTGTTCCTCAAGAAAGTTGGAAATGGCTGTGACACTAGTTTTTGGCATGACGTTTGGTGCGGCTCGGTTTCTCTTCGGGAGGCTTTCCCTCGATTGTATAGTTTGTCTAATCAACCACAACATTCTATTAGAGATGTGGGGGAGTGGGAGGATGGAGTTTGGGTTTGGAAGTTTAATTGGCGTAGACCAAGTTTTGTTTGGGAGGAAGAGCTTCATAATAGACTTATGTCCATGTTGGTTTCCACTAGAATCTCGACCGAGATAGATTCTTGGGTTTACCGGCTAGACAACAAATGTATGTATTTGGTCAAGGTTAATTATTTACACCTTTGTTCTCGCTTTGCCTCGTCCTCTTCTTCCTCTTTGGGTGTCTCTTGTCATCAAATTACGGCGGGTATTTGGGAGAGTTGGGCACCGTCAAAGGTGATTGTTTTTTCGTGGCAAGCTCTTCTTGGGAGGCTTCCGACGAAAGCGAATTTGGAGAAAAGAGGGGTTATTCCGTTTGGTGAACAAGAGGGGTGTCCTTTTTGTAGTCATGAGCTTGAGACGGAAGATCATCTTCTTTTGCTTTGCCCGTCTTCTTGGAATATTTGGTTGGAAGTTTATAAATGGTTCGGTTTGCTTGAGGTTTTACCAAATTCTATTGGGAGTTTGTCCCTTAGTTTTTTCAGTTCTATTAAAACCAAGAAAGCTCAGAAAGGGGTTGTGATGTTTTGGCAAGCGGTGATTTGGAGAACTAGGAACGATACAATTTTTGCTCATAAAGCTCTAGATATTAAGCTAGCGGTTGAGAGAATTAAACGTATCTCTTGAGAATGGTTGTTGGCTAAGAAATGTTGTTCTCCTTGTTTATTTTATGAATGGAATGTAAACCCTCTTTATTGTTTAGTTAGATAATGGGGGTTTAGTTGTGCTCTTTTTTGTCGGGGATGTTATATATTCGGTAGAGTACTACTTGTACTTAGCTGTATTCGTTAGATTGAGCACCTTTTGTAATTTTTTTCAATCTTTTTTTAATATATTCTATATTTGGCCGTTCAAAAAAAAATTCAATGATAAAGTTCTTTGAGGTGCATCACATGCATGCTTTGAGATTGAATACAAATTAAAACATTAATTAAGTTAAATATGTTATATTTATATATAGAGGGAAGCTCTAATTAGTAACTCTATGATTGTGTATTAGTTTGGGATAATCCAACAAAAATAATTTGAGAGAGGATAATACAAAACATAATTTTAAATGGGGATAAAACAAAACTCGTCTACTTTACAGGAATAAAATTCTATTAAGCTTTAATTTAAAATGTTGGTGACAAAATATAATTTAAAGTGTTGGTGGCTAATGGGAAATTACTTTTTTTTTTGAATGATGGATGGTTAGAGGGGCAATCTCTTTGTGTTAGATGTAATAGACATTTTTATTTATCATTGTTAAAAAACAAATGCATGTGTTTAGATTGGATTGAGGGTTGAGTTGTTTACTTGGGATATGAAGAACATGTTTTAGAATGTTGTGTTGTTTTGGAATATTTTGCTTGTGAATCTTTCAGATTCTTGTAGGTAGCATTAAGACATCATTGTTTTGTTTGGGTTTTGAGTATGAGATTGAATTTTGTTCTTTGTAATTTTTTGGGAGTTCTTTTATAAAGTTGATCAAAATGAAAATGATAAAAAATGATGGAAGGAAGAAGGTAAAAATAAAAAGTAAAATAAAATTTGGTTTTGAATTTAATTTACATGATCCAATGATTCTTTTTAATAAAAAATCAAATGATAATAATTAGTTTTTTCAAAAAATAAAAATCAAATGATTAAAATTAAAACAATAACTAGTGAGGTATATTTTGTCAAAAAAAAAAACTAGTGAGGTATATGGTGGACCGCGACTTTCAATATCACATGTAATTAGTTTTCATTTAATACATAATTATTTTGTCCAAAAAATAATGATCAATATATATTATTATTATTATTTTAATTTAAGAGTGTACCGCACAATTTTTTTTGTATATATAAGAAATAAGAAGTCACTAAAAAGTCATACACAAATAGTGGAAGTAACAAAGTTCAAACTCTACACATCTGACTTAGCAATTTTTATATTTTCTATCAAATTCATATGTGTGAATATTCACTTAGTACTAAATGATAATCATAATATTTTATCAAAATTGCATATAATGGATGATCATACATGTATGGTTTATTAGGATTAAATTTCTTTTTTCTTTTTTTCCCTTTCATATGTCACCCATAAAATATTCATGGTCAAAAGAAATCAATTTTTCTTTGTTTGTTGGTGCAAGAAATCAATTTTTTCTATTAAGGCCTTTTATTATTAAAAATAATTAATTAATAATAATAAAAAAAAATGCAAGTCAAGCAATTTCTTTCAAACCTAATATATAAGAACAGGAAATAATTACTATCTTTCCAGGTCAGATAAGGAGAAAATAAAAACAAGAAGGGAAAAATAAAAGCTAAATCTGAAAAATAATTTTATAATCAATCGTTAGTTGATTCAATAATGATTGGTGCTGAACTTAGTAGAGAACTATGGTTCGATCTCTCGCAACTGCGATCAAGAAAGAATTGAAACCACTTGATGTTAAACTGGCCTCCAAACCATATTAAACTAATGGTATAAAAAACAATTTCATAAGATAGAAGACTCATTTGAATGCGTAAAAAAAAAGACTCATTTGAATGATCCATGTCTTTTTTATAAGGCTCATCTATAATTATCTTTTTTAAAAGGTCACCACTTGTGTACCCCTTCAAAATTTGAGGATAGTTTCAATTTAATTGTATATTTTATAAAATATATATCCGTTAAAATATTATTAAAGTTATTGGGTGATTTATGGGGTAAATATCCTCAAATCTTAAAGAGGTAGATTAAAAAAAATTACATATTTGTAAGGAGCGGTATTAAATTGTTTTTTTTTTCATAATTTTTGACAATACATATTTTGATATTTAATATGTAGTCAATATATGTTATTAATTTGGTCAAAAGAAAAAGAAAAGAAGAAATATAATTAAATACATCACCTTTCAAATTGAGAAATTGACGTCTCTCTCTACAAATTAAATTTTGACTTAATTTGACTTATGGAGTAATTAGATAGGTACACCTAATCTTGTTTATTTCTTTGGACGCTCTAATAAGGTGACATAAGAAGTTATTTCTATTATATTATTTTTTTCAATTTATTATTTGGACTGTGACGAATATTTTATGAGGTTGATTCCACATATTTGAGTATTATGGATTTTGAAAATTGTCATGATTTGTGAATGTGTCATAAGTCTTTAACATCTAATACATTTAAAATTATTGTCAAAGTTTCTTATAAAAATATTGCCTTTTTTTTAAGTTATCATAATATTGGTAAGTTTCTACCGTCCTTAGTCATTTGCTTACACACGAATCAGGAATCAAATTCCTCTCTAGATACTTAAACGGATCAAAACACTTATCACTTAGACCAATTCATTATTAGTAAAATTGTCAGTTTTATTTCATATAAAAATGATTGAGTTGGGGAAATTATGGGTGAGCGGCACAAGGGTAATGAAACGAGAGGAAGACAAGAGTGGGGAAGATTATGGAAGATTAAAGCACTGCCTAAAGCCAAACATTTTTTATGGCGACTTTGTAAAGAATGTTTGCCCACCCGGATAAGACTTAGAAGCCGCAATGTTGAATGTCCGGAAGAATGCCCATTATGCTTGGTGGAACCGGAAGATGATTGGCATGTTTTCCTTGGTTGTGAGAGTATTTTTGAAGCTTGGAAAATCACGGGATTAGAACATATATTACACCCACAGCTGCAACTTTTTCAATCTGTCCCTGAACTTATTTTTAATATTTGTTGTAATGAAAATGCAGAAAATGCAGGTAGAATGGCCACACTCCTATGTGAAATATGGCAAAATCGCAATAATAGTGTGTGGAATGATACAAAGATTCAAGCTCGGCAGGTTGGCTTGCGCGCAACAAAGGCTTGGAATGAATGGGCAGCAGCCCAAGGCTTCTATGCGGAGGGAGAGCAGACTCGGCCAGCACCACAGCAGCCGCCACACTCCACCATTTATAATATGCAGCAATGGCAGCCACCAAGTGTTGGTTACTTGTAATGTAATGTTGATGCTAGTTTCTATCATGACAGTAGGAAGACGGGCGGAGGATGGTGTTTGCGTGACCATCGGGGCAGATTTATCCGCGCCGGTACCTATCTAATCAATGGAAGGCTTGATGTTGTGGAAGGTGAAGCAATAGCAATAAAGGAAGCCATATGTGAAGCTCAACAACAAGGCTTTTCTCATGTCTAAATTGAAAGCGATTCACAAGTTGTTATTGACGCCATTAAATCTTTACATACAAGAAGCTCTGAGTTTAGCATGATTATTTCACAAATTAAGTCAATGTTATTGTTATGTCCTAACTTTGATGTCAAGTTTATAAAGCGGCAAGCGAATATGGTGGCCCATTCCTTACCAAGGGCGGCCATTTCTATGCCTCGCCGCTATGTTTTTGAACATTCTCCTCATTGTATTGAACCATATTTGAATAATGAAATGCATTAAGTTTGCTTTTGTCAAAAAAAAAATGATTGAGTTGGTAATACATTTAATTTGTTTAACTGTTAGAAATGATGGTAAAATAGTTATTACTTTTGTTTTCTTCAATTTGGTAGAAAGTTATTAGTGTCTTTTAAATTAATAAAGAAATATTTAACTGTACTAATTTTTTAATTTGACTCGATTTTTTGGGATTACAATTTGACTAGGAAGATATTATTAATACTTTATTAAAGTATTAAAATAAATAAATATAATACTTAATGATAAATATTATCATTTTCCAATTTAATATACTACTTAATATATAAATGGCAAACAAAATTGGTTAAAAGTTTTTTTGTAAAATTACATATAATATTGTAAACTTCCGCTTCAAAAAATAAATAATACAGTAATATTGTAAATGATGGATTATAAATAATTTTTTTAAAATATATACTCCCTCTGTCCCTAAATATAAGACTCCGTTTGATCAGTGCACGTACGCCAATGTATAGTTTTGATCACAAATATCTTTAATTATATAATAGTAAAAATTATAAAAACTTGATACTCCTATTTTGAAACTACTAATCAAAACAAATCAAACAAGATCTTATATGCTAATATTTATATCTATATATTATTAAATAAATACAATGAATAGTGCAATTTTGTCAAACAGATCTTATAAAAAGGGACGGAGGAAGTATTTGGTAGTTTGTCAAAAAAATAAATATATATTTGATAGTCAATATTTGGTAGTATCATTAAGTTGGTCAAAAGAATTAGTCAACAAAGAAAAAGTTGGTCAAAAGAAGAATAAATATCACTACACAATACACACTATAAAACCAACTTAAGAAAAATTATTTGATCACAATGTCAGAAAGTATCAATCCTCTCTTGGATTATCAGAGGGGCTAACAATAATAATTCAAAACGATATTTGAGGAAAATTATTAGAAAGTATCATCCACTTTTCCTTGCTGTTTTAGAAACTCATGTTCCTTACTCTAAATTGTCTTTCTTGTAGACAAATAATGGCTACACACTGACTCACGTTATTGAAGCCAATGGTCACTCTGGAGGTATATGGCTCCTGAAACAGTCTAATTCTCCTATTACTACTACGGTCATGGGCACTAATCCGTACTCCATTACTTTCATGTTAACTCATGGCAATGCCTCCTCTACATGTACTTGTGTGTACGCCAGCCCAAACCCGACATTGCGTACCAACTTTTGGAACTATCTAATAGACCTCGACCTCACTATTATTGGCCCTTGGATGCTTATTGGTGATTTTAACGAGACTCTTCTCCCTAGCGACCAATGCGGGGGTATCTTTCAACATGCAAGAGCTACCATTTTTGCTAACTTCATGGACCAATGTAGTCTTCTAGACCTCACAATGACTGGAGGACGTTTTACTTGGCACCGAAATCACAATGGCCTCCGCATTCTCTCTAAGAAACTTGACAAAGGTTTAGCAAATGTGGAATGGCATTTGGCTTTTCCTGAGGCTTTTTTCGAAGTTATTTGCAGACTTCACTCTGATCACAATCCCTTACTCCTTCATTTTGGAGGTCTTCCCGTGGCTAGGGGACCTAGACCCTTCAGTTTCGAAGTTGCTTGGATTGATCATACAGACTACTCCGCTTTGGTTGAGAAAGCTTGGACATCTTCCAACCATAATCCTACCACTGCATTAAATAATGTCCGACAGGAATCCATTACTTTCAATCAAGAGGTTTTCGGGAACATCTTTAAACGCAAAAGACATACCTTTCTCGAGCGCGACCTCCAAAAGGAATACAACCATATTCTTTTCCAAGAAGAGATGCATTGGTACCAAAAATCTAGAGAAAAATGGGTCAAATTCGGTGACAAAAATAGCGCTTTCTTCCACACTCAAACCATCATAAGAAGGAAGCGAAATCGTGTTTATAGACTCCAGCTTCCTAACGGGACATGGTCATCTGACAGTTCTGTTCTTCAATATGAAGCGCAATGGTACTATAAGAACTTCTTTGACGGCAATCAGCCTAATCATACCATAGATGAAGATGGAAAAAACTCTTTACTTAGACCGGTCACTAAAGAGGAGGTATTTGCAGCCCTCAAATCCATGAAGCCTTATAAGGCCCCGGGCCCAGACGACTTTCAATGCATTTTCTTCAAACAATTTTGGCACATTGTGAGAGACGACATCTTCAATCTTGTCAAAACAGCCTTCCTTACAGGCTATTTTGATCCTATCATTTCTAAAACCTTGATATCTCTCATCCCCAAAGTTGATCCACGCACCACTTTTAAAGAATTTAGACCTATCAGTCTTTGCAACATTGTTTATAAAACTATTACAAAAGTCTTGGTTCTCCGCCTCAGGCCAATCCTAGACTCTATTATTGGACCATACAAAAGCAGCTTTTTGCCAGGGAGAGGCACCTTTGATAATGCGATTGTTTTGCAAGAAATCATTCACTTTATGTGGAAGACTAAAAAGAAGAAAGGTTATGTAGCCTTTAAACTCGACCTTGAAAAAGCTTTTGATAATGTTAATTGGGATTTTCTTAAATCATGCCTCCATGATTTTGGCTTTCCAGATATAACAACTAAGCTTATCATGCATTGTGTTACCTCCTATAATTTTTCTTTGCTATGGAACGGCAACAAAATGCCCCCTTTCAAGCCTTCCCATGGTCTCAGACAAGGAGATCCTTTATCCCCTTATTTATTCATATTATGTATGGAAAAGTTGTTTATCGCCATTAATAATGAGGTCCATCAGGGCACCTGGGCCCTCATCCACATCTCTGTCAATGGACCCTGATTATCACACATCTTATTTGCAGATGATGTTCTCCTCTTCACCACAACTAAAAACTCTCAATTACGAGTTATTACTGACCTCCTTACCCGTTTCGGTCTCGCTTCAGGTTTGAAGATCAACCTGTCAAAATCCCGAGCCTTTTACTCCGCAGGTATCCCTCAAACTAAGATCAATAAACTTACGTCCATCACTGGTATCCGGAGCACCACATCTAGGGGTTGGGAATAGGCTAGCCTAGGCTGGGCTTTGCGAAGCCTGAGTCTGGTCTGTCGAAAAATTGAAGGCCTGAGCCTGGCCTACGGCTTGTCATAGGCTTATTTTTTTGGTCTGAACCTGGCCTTTTAAAAGCCTGATATGGCCTGTTAGCCTGTTTAAAAGCATATTTCACATGAACACATTAGAATAAACAATTATATTTATATTTAATATACTAAGAAACTAATAGACCAATAAAATTATACACTCGTTTTGATATTTAAGATGATATTTTAAAGAATTTGATTATAAATAACCTTTTATTTCAATTCTAGTTTATAATAATATATTTATATATTTGAAAAAACTAATGAAAATTAGTAAATATAAACTACCGAAAATGTTACATGTTTATAATTTAATCAAAGTACAAATTTCAATGTATCATAATAATTAATAAAACATTATTGATATTTATTTAAATAGGCCAGCCTATTAGGCTTAAAAGGCTTTTTTTATGGCCTGCGGCCTGGCCTTTTTAACTAAATAGGCTTATGAAAAAGCCTAAGCCTATTGTATTTTAAAAAAAAAGTCTGGCCTGGCCTGAGCCTATGTAGGCTCAGTCGTAGGCCCTTGTAGGCCGGCCTGGCCTATTCCCCTGTGGTCCACATCCTTAGAAAAGTATCTAGGCTTCCCAATCCTCAAAGGGAGAACCAAAAGAAGCGATTTCCATTTCATTATTGACAAGATGCAAACACGGCTTGCTTCTTGGAAAAACAAGTTACTAAACAAACCAGGTCGCTTGACGCTAGCTTCTTCTCTCCTCACTTCAATCCCCTCCTACTATATGCAAATTGATTGGCTCCCTCAAAGCACATGTGAAAGCATAGATCAGACAACTCGCAATTTTATTTGGAGGGACTCCAACAACAAAGGTATCCACTTAGTGGGATGGAATAAAATATCTCGCCCCAAACAACTTGGTGGTCTGGGTGTCCGACCAGCTCGGGACGCAAATATCTCTCTATTGGGAAAGCTGGTCTGGGGTATGATGCAATCTTCGAGTAAGCTTTGGGTTGACCTCCTCTCTAGCAAATATACTACAGGACCAAATTTCCTCCTCTCCAATAACCCACCTAGTGGCTCACAAACTTGGTCTTCTATTATTAGAGCAAAAAACGTCCTCAAAGACGGATTTTCGTGGCATGCAGGTTCGGGATCCTCCTCCTTTTGGTTCACTCCTTGGACCGATTTCGGTCGTCTTAGTTCTCTTGTCCCCTATGTGGATATACATGATCTGGAACTTTCGGTAAAAGATGTGCTCTCTACAGGAAACCTGCATACTCGTTGTCTCTACACCCAGCTCCCTCCGTTGATTTCTGAAGTCATTGACAACATCAACCTCGGGTTCAACGACTCTATCGAAGACGCCTTCATTTGGGTTAACAACAAAAATGACACTTACACTACTAAAAGTGGCTATAATTGGCTACTCTCTCAGAGGAATCCAGTACTATCTGATAACCCTCTACACACTTGGTCTTGGATATGGAAGCTTCAGTTCCCCGAAAAGATCAAATTCTTTGTTTGATCGGCTTGTCACAACTCTACGCCAACCCTCTATTTACTCAACCACCACAAGATGAGCCCTTCAGCCACCTGCACTCGATGTGGCCTACAAGATGAAACTTTTCTTCATTGCATTCGGGACTGCGAGTAATCCCATTGCCTTTGGAATCACTTTGGTTTCAATAATCCGAATTTCTTCTCAAACATGGACGCGTATGACTGGCTGAAGCAGAATACCACAGGTGCACACGCTCTCACCTTCTCGGCCGCTGTTTGGTGGTCTTGGAGACACCAAAATTTGATGTGTTTGAACAATGAGACTTAGTCATTAAGTCGACTCTCCTTTAAAATTCTAGTTATGGTCGAAACTTTTAGAAATTGCTTCTCTCCCACCTCTAACGACGAGTTAGTAGATAAACATATCATGTGGAACAATAATAACTATTCTTGTACCATTCTAAATGTGGACGGAAGTTGCCTCGGTACTCCTGTTCGAACTGGATTTGGCGGCATCATTAGAAACACCTTCGGTCACTATCTTGCAGGCTTCTCCGGCTTCATTCAAGGAACATCTGACATTTTGCTCGTGGAGCTGATTACTATCCTTAGGGGCCTCTTGCTGGACAAATATATGAATATTAATGAATTTGTCTGCTACTCTGACTCTCTACTCTGTGTTAACCTCATCAAAGGCCCACAAGTTAAGTATCATATTTATGCTGCGTTGATTCAGGATATCAAGGAGTTGCTCTCTCAAACCAATGGTGCTCTCCATCACACACTAGGAGAAGAAAATCAATGTGCAGATTTTTTCGCTAAACTTGGAGCATCATCAGATGCCGACCTCGTGACTCATACATCTCCTCTAGAAGGCCTTCGTGAACTTCTTAGGAATGACGCAATGGGAATTTTCTTCCCTCGTGCCTAGTTTTTCTTTTTTAGTTTTCTTTTTTTCTTTTTATTAGCTTCTATACCAAAAAAAACATTATCGATGAAGCATTTAATGCTTCTTTTCCTTTTATACCCTTAATTAATTATTTCTTTTTCTTCTTTCAATTTTATAATTTATCTCTCACATATCATTAATGAAGGATAATTTTGTAAACTAACCCATAATTTATCTTTTTCATACAACAATGATTACATTTCTTAATTTGTGTGATATGGTCAAAACGACATATATTTTGGTACGGAGGTTTTAATTTTTAAAGGCAAATAATGTTTCAAAAGTTAACATGTGCTCTTGAGGCACATGTTAATGAATTAAGAATAGAAATATTCGTCTCAAAAGTTGTGCATGTGATTTTTAAAAATTAAAATATTATGTTTTTTAATGTAAAACTTCTACTTTTAGTTTCCTTAACATAACAAGACCCATTTTTAAATATATTATTTTATAAAAACCATTTTTTTGGTCTTTAAAACATTTTTCTTTCTTTGCAAACAATTTTCATAATAATAAGGAAACAAACATGAAACTAACACTTAAATAAGCGCTAAACTAATTAACGGTTCCCGTTGGATACAACGGATGCGAGGGGTGCTAATATCTTCCCCTTGTATAACCGACTCCCGAACCCGAAATTTAGTCGCGATGACCTTGTTCTCGTTCTCGAAGGGTTTTATCGACGTTTCCCTTTAAAAATAAAACTTCGGTGGCAACTCTATTGTTCAGCGAGCGTTTTTCGCCCGCGCATTTTTTCCGGCCGCTTCAAAAACAAAATATAGACATGTGTGCTAATATATGAGTGAAAATATAAAATTCTGTATAAATATTTGTTTATTTTTTTTACTTTATAATTTCTAAGAAAGAGAACATACATGGCAATTAGCAATAAAAAAATTGCATAAATAAAAGAGAAGGCAAAAAAAATTAAGCAAAAAGATGGAGAAGCTCTAGTTAGCATTTATCCATATATGTGATAGAGTGACAAAAGTGAATCCCCCAAAAAAAAAAGACATAAAATAATTATGAAAAATATTAAACGCAATGAAAAAAACAATTGAAAAGTTATATTATGTGATGTTCGAGATGGATGCACAGATAGTCGTTAGGGCGGTGCTGAAGAGGTTACCGAGATTCAGAAGGCGTGGGATGGTGTGGTCAAGCGCTGCTCTGAGTTCTTTAAACGCCGCCTAAATTCTTCTATTTCGTGGGTGAGGAGAAAGAGAAACTGGGTTGCCCATGAAATCAAGTGGGCTGAATTTAAACCTAACAAGGACTGGTTAAGTGATATTCCTCTGTGCATTTTGGCTCTCATATCCAAAAAGATATGGATGATTTGTAATTATTCTGGTTTTTTCTATAGTTTTATTTCAAAAAAAAAAAATTGCGTTGATCTTAACATAGAAATTATTGTAGAATCATTGTAGAAATTATTTGTCACACTGTTTGATGGTTTTCTAAAAATATATGATGTGTTTTTAGAAAGATGGTGTACTTTAAAGTTTGAATCTTATTTTTTTTTACATGATAGTGTACTCCTTAACATTTCTCCAAAAATAAGGTGGGTTTAAATTAATAAGGGAGTGCAAATTAAAAAACATTTTTAATGAAATTTACAAAACTATTTTAAATAGTAATAAATTCCCGTGTTGCTAACTGTTAGAAAAAATGTCAAAAACGAGAGGTAGAAGTCTTTATTGAAAAAACAAACATTAGATTTGGATTCAGCGTGAATAATAAGAGCTTTTGGGGTATCGTCTCGTAAGCTTTCGTAACTTGAAAGATCATCGGTGACGTGGACGGAGACGGTGATGGAGGAAGCTCCATACGCGATGAAGAAGAAGGAAGAAGAAAGTCTTTGACCACGTGGCATTTTCCTATCGGATCTCACATCAAAGTCACCAAGTCCCTATGTGTCACGTACGCAAAATTAATGCTTTTTGGCATTTTCCTAACGATAATTAGGACCAAATAGATTAACATAATGAAAGTTAGTTGTTCAAAAAAACATAATGAAAGTTAGAGACCAAAACAGAACGAAAAAAATAGTTAAAGGACCAAAACGGAACGAAAAATAGTTAAAGGACCAAAATGAAACCTTAAAAAATATTTAAAGGACCAAAGTTCAAAAGTATATTTAAGCCTTTATTTTTTTTGAAAAAACTTCTTTTTGTACAACATTATGGAAAAAATTATAGAAGACAAAATATGAGTCTAGAAGTGATAACTTAACTCTTAAATGCCGAAATTAATAGACCAGATGTCGTGACTTAGAAACTCATAGAGTTACGGTCTATGAAGCCCAAATACTAGATACAACATGGATACAATACGAATACGGCAATACGAGAAATTTTTAAAATTTAAGATTCAATACGCATAAGATACTTTAATAAAAAATTAAATATATAAATGTAAAATATATAGACATAACTAAAATTAATAATAAATAAACATTTAAATTATTAAAATTATCAAAACAATTGAATTTGCATATCTTAAATACTAAGTAAAAAGCGAGTCATGTAATCACATCTCTACTAATATCCTATAATATTGTCACTCATTTCTTATATTTTTCATCTTTCTTTGACTGGTTAAAATACGCATCGAGATATATCAGACAAGTATCGCCGAAATGTCGATTTTTTTTTATTTAAAAAATAAAATTTCATCATTAAATACATATCGAGAAGTATGTGACGCGTATCAGTATCGGATATTGTATATGCTACAATATTTGATCAATTTTAAAATAAGGAAAATTATAAATAGGTTAGGAAAATAAAAAGAGGAAAATAACTCTTGAAATCATGCATTCTACTTTTTTAAAATAATAAAACACAATTTCTACTATAAATATTACTTTTTTTTTTTTATAATTATAACTAGTGCCCCAAAAACACTACTCTCTTCATCTCATGTCCTACTTGCCCGAAATTGTTTGTCCCAAAATAAATGTTATATACTATTTATAACATTGATTTTACTATTTTATTCCTTAAAGTAATCATTAATTAATAGAAAAAATATACTCAAACATCTACTTTTTAGTATTTCAATATTTACTACTCCCTCTGTTCCAAAATAAATGTCATAGTTGCCAAAATTGTTTATCCCAAAATAAGTGTCATATACTATTTATAACATTAATTTTTCCTATTTTATCCGTTAAAGCAATTATTAAGAGAGAAAAAACACATTCAAACATCCACTTTTTAGTATTTTAATGTCTACTACCAATAAAAATAGGGGTATTTTAGTAAAAGTCATATTCTCTCTTTTTCATTTACATATTTTTCTTAAAATGTGTGATTTAGTCAACTGTAACACTTAAAATGGGATAGAGAAAGTAGTTAGCAAAACCCTTAGAATATTGATTTTATACTACTCCCTCCGGTCTCAAATATAAGAAACAAAAAAAAAAGTACATCCTTTTAGGAAGTGGATAAATGATGGGAAAAAATCATGTATTACAAATTTTATCCTTACTTTTTGATAGTAGGATATTTTCAAAAGTAATCATTATAGGCTTTATAAAAAAATTAAAAATGTTAAATTAAGGGTAAAATTGAAAGTAATAAATGTAATAATTGTAGTACCTTTTTTTATATTTGAGACCATTAATACATCACAATTGTTGATAAGTTTAATTTTTGGTGCCAACTTGTGTACCCCACAAGATTTGGGAGTATTTACCCCATTTACTACAAAAAGTTTTGAACGATAGATTTTTTTATAAAATACACCGTTGGATTGAAAGTTTATATCATATATATCATTTGTGTAAAATTTTAGACAAATCTAAAACCATTTGATATGTTATTGAGATCCATAAAAATTAACGGTATTTAAGAAATCACAAAAATTATTAATTTTGATGCGTCTAAATAACACATCAAATGATTTTAGATTTGTCTAAAATTTTACACAAATAATATGTATGATATAAACTTTTAATCCAACAATTTATTTTACAAAAATTTATATCAATTTAAAAAAATTTAAGTCATTAAAAGTAAATATTTCCAAATTTTGTGAGGTACTGAAGTAAAAATTTCCTTCCACTATACCGAATTTACGACCAACCATACTTCATTGATTCCTTCATACGAGAAAAAGAAAAAGAAAAAGAACAATCAAAATCAAATCAAATCAAATGAAATTTTTTCATTCATCGTTACCATATCAATATCAATGGTGTAAATTTAGATGCAGTTATTATTAATCACTCATTTCACACCATCATAAAAGAAGAAGAAATTTTGGCGATGCCGTACGCTAAAATCATGAACGAAGAAACTAGTCCAACGAAAACCAAAGGCAAAAAACCTAAAAACACTTTCCAAACACTTTTCACAACGATGACCAGAAAACCCGTTCTTAAACGAACCCTACCTATTTTCTTCATCATCATTCTCTTAATTCTCTTCGCACTTTTCACCACCTTTTTCAAATCAACCGATTCATCTTCATTCGATTCCCCTACTTATCCTTTTAACTCCGCCGCCGCTACCTCTGTCGTTCTCGCCGCCGAAGCTTATAAATCACCCGCTGTTAAGATTTACCTCTACGATCTTCCTAAAAGGTTTACCTATGGTGTTATTCGTCATCATGCTATGGCGCGTGGCTCACGCTCCGACGAAATGGATTTGTCGTCGGTGAAGTATCCCGGTCACCAGCATATGGCGGAGTGGTATCTGTTTTCGGATCTTGCTAGACCGGATTTAGAGCGAGCCGGTTCGCCGGTGGTTCGGGTTTTAGATCCGGAGGAGGCTGATTTGTTTTTTGTTCCGTTTTTTTCGTCGTTGAGTTTGGTTGTGAACCCGATTCGGCCTCCTGGATCGGGTCCTGGACCGGAGAAAATGGCATACAGCGACGAGGAGAATCAGGAGGCGTTGGTGGTTTGGCTTGAGAAGCAGGAGTATTGGAAGAGGAGTAAAGGGAGGGATCATGTGATTGTTGCTTCGGATCCGAATGCAATGTATCGGGTTGTGGATCGGGTTAAGAATTGTGTGTTGTTGGTTTCGGATTTTGGACGGTTGCAACCGGACCAGGGATCTTTGGTGAAGGATGTGATTGTTCCGTATACGCATCGGATAAAATCTTATGATGGTGGTGTTGGTGTTGATAAACGCAACACCTTGTTGTTTTTCATGGGAAATCGATATCGTAAAGAGGTAATGCAATGTGATGTTTTCTATTCTGTTTTGATCATAGACTGTTGCATGTTAATTTTGATAATTGAGTGATTCAAGTGATATTCAGTCTCATATTTCTATTTTAAAGTTGAGACAGGTTGTTATAATTGCCTCATTGAATTGTTCTTCTTTTTAGCTTTCAACTGATTGTAATTTAATATATACTTAGTAATTGATTAATTGTTCCTTTTCGATATGTAGCTGCAAATTGAAAGACTAATTAGTTTAATCTAGCTGTGTGTAATGCTGCAGATTAGTGTGGGAACCCATTGTCTGAACCTTTGAAAATGTCTATTACCTAAGAGTGTAGTTGTAGGAAGCTAATTAAATGACTTGCATTCTTTGCAGTTTTAGCAATTTAGGAAGGTCTCTGGATTTGTTATTTCCGATAGCTTATTGTATCTGTAATGCATGCGTACCTAGGCTTTAAAATGTCATCTTTGTTGTCGGTTTGCACAACTGGATTTTCTTTTTTCTCTCTGTTACTTAACAAGAGCTTCGCACACATGGTATCGTTATGTTGTATCCAATATTTTGCAATTAGATGCACAACTTCATTGTGCTTATATATATATGTTCCTGTCATAATTGTTATCCTTCTTTCAAACGATAGATCAACAATAATAAGAGAAAGGGGATCACGGGTATTTTTTTAATGTGTCCCATAGACCTAGTGGAGTGCTCCTTGTATATACTAATAACCAAAATATTGTCGACCTTGATTCAGACATTTTATTTGTACACATGGCTTTTTTGTTATATTGATGGATTTATGTCTTCGCTGGATTTACAGGGAGGGAAAATTCGTGACACGCTCTTTCAAATTCTAGAAAAGGAAGATGATGTTATAATAAAGCATGGAGCACAGTCTAGAGAGAGTCGGCGAGCAGCTTCGCTAGGAATGCATACATCAAAGTTCTGCTTACATCCTGCAGGGGATACACCATCAGCCTGCCGACTATTTGATGCTATAGTTAGCTTGTGTGTTCCAGTGATTGTCAGTGATAGTATTGAGTTGCCTTTTGAAGATACTATAGACTATAGAAAGATTGCCGTATTTGTGGAAACTGCCACTGCTATAAAGCCAGGATATTTGGTGTCAATTTTGAGAGCCATTACCCCAGATAGAATTTTGGAATATCAGAAAGAACTAAAAGAGGTTAGTAATACTGCTGGCATAGTTTGCTTCTGTTATAAATTCTTTGGGTGTTCTTACTGCTGTCTTTTACTTCCCCTGTTGCATTTTTTTAATCTCTTGGAAGTATGACCAGATCAATCAATACGTACAAGTTAGAACAATTTATTTGACAGAAATTGGTTAGCATGACTACTTATAGCCTATAGTGTTTCTTTTTCTCCCTATTTCTTTTTAAGTTTTTTCTGCCTTCTTTTAAGTTAAATTGTAGTGTAAATCCTTTAATTTTCGAAATTAATCCTTGTTTGCTATCATGAGTATAAGTTTGCTAATTTGTCAGTATGTTAAGTTTGATTTGAATGTGTCTCTTTTGTGTACAACAAGAATCCTTTTTCCTCATCCGAGCTTCTAATCCTTTATTAATGCATAGCATAAGTATGTCTATAATCTTTATTCCAAGTGCGATTGACGTTGTCATGATTTGTCCTAATTCTACAATTACTTCTTTCCTGTATGTAAATCATTATCACCCTTGACTCCTTGTATCATGGTGTACTTGGCTTCCGTGCAAATATGCTTTTTTGTAGCTGTACTAGTAGAAATTATACAAGATTCAACTCACTAGTTCACTTTATCTTGATAAAATTTCAGTTGACTTTTTGTAGTTAATGATTTTGAATTAAAAAAACAGTGTTGAAGGCATTCTGGTTCACTTATTATTTATTTATTTTTTGGTTTCAGGTGAAGCGATACTTTGAATATGAGGAACCAGATGGGACAGTTAATGAGATTTGGCGCCAAGTTTCAAAAAAACTACCCTTGATCAAATTGATGATCAACCGCGAGAAAAGGTTGTTTGCAAAGGAACCGGATTGCTCTTGCGTATGTACAAACCAGACTGCCATTAGAGACTTATAGCACTCATCTCACAATTGGGGGTTTGGCATCCCACGAAATCTGGCTCAGTTTTGACGGGTCATTTTGAGGCGAGGAGAAAATTAAGGATAATAATGATACTTTGTAAATGTAGTTTCTCTCATATGTCTCATAAGGATGGCTTGGAGATGATTGTTGACAATCACTGAGTTACTCAACTCACTTCCCAATTAAATTCTTGTCACACATGAGATATGCGAGAAATTATGCACAACCATCATTATCCATTAGTTACTGTGGGGCTGGCATGAGTGTGATATTTTGATGCTGGACATAGCTTGCTATCTGCTATGTATGTATACCTAATGTATTCTGTCATTGTAGATTTTTCCAGCTAAGAATATATCAATTTGTATTGTGATTGTATTGTACAGAGTATAAAAAATAAAATCATAATTATTTTTATTCTTTATAATCATAGCTTCATCTTTCCCTCTTTATTGTTGGTCAAATTTATTTATTGTATGGTTAACCAAGATTGTGTTAACTCTGGTAGTAACATGTTGATCATAAGATTTGTCAAAAAAAATTGTCGATCATAAGTAGCAGGGAGTGTTCTCCTCGTGTAGTTTTTGATATTAATCTCAAGTAAACAAGAAAGGTAGATTATATAGAGATGTAACTTATAGGCATGCGAGAAACAAGTGAGCAGCGATAGTCTGGGATACCTGCAATAAAATCTCAGCAAAAAATGTTGGGAACTCTTCTAAAAATTAGGCATGCGGCTAGCCGGCTACCACATAGTATCTTTCATCATGACTGTTGAAAATCAATACAGTTCACTATCACTTCCACTCCACTGTTTCTATGTAAAAGTGTTCGGTATTTCATTCTGCATAATCCCAGCGGGAGTGTTTTGTCAAAAAAAAAAGATAGCAGTAGTGTTTGGAATCCAAATGGTTTGATTTTGGTGTTTCATGAATTATGCCATAAGAACTGTGCTGCAATTTAGCAATCTTGAACTCAAATATAGAGATGTAACTTATAGGCATGTGAGAAACAAGTGAGCAGCGATAGTCTGGGATACCTGCAATAAAATCTCAGCAAAAAATGTTGGGAACTCTTCTAAAAATTAGGCATGCGGCTAGCCGGCTACCACATAGTATCTTTCATCATGACTGTTGAAAATCAATACAGTTCACTATCACTTCCACTCCACTGTTTCTATGTAAAAGTGTTTGGTATTTCATTCTGCATAATCCCGTACTTCTATATGAGCATTCTGATGTAGCTTTGCAGAGACAAGATCAATAAGATATACTCATTCACATACTTGATTCAGTGTTCTCTCTTTTCCCTCTACTGTTATGCTTAGTTTATAACATAACAGCATCAACAAAATTGCTTATTTATAATTTTAGCATCAAAATCTGACAAACACATACTTATTTTAAAGGATAAGTTTAGGTTTTTCAATAACAAAAAACATTTCACACTTGCCATTCAATTACTTCTAAGTTCTGCAGGAATCAACGAGGACGGACTTTCGAACTTTAACCAGGTGGCCAGTTCATCTGTCTCCCACCTAGAACATGCAAGTGCAGATGATACACACTTTGGCCTAATCAGAATAAGACAATGATATTAGTGAGACAGAGCAAATAAGGTACCATCCAAAATAAGCAAGGGAAAAAGTTGAGAATAAAAAGGAACCTACATGCACTGGCACCACTGTTGATGACAACACGAAATCCATCAGCAATACCTTCTTTCTCGGCTACTATTTTGGCGGCATAAAGAAGCTGACCTAGTATCTCCCCATGTCTAGCATCAGCCTGTAAATGCAGATTTTATTTTTGTAGAAGATCAAAATCGTCACTGCTATTACTATGTAAGGAAACATCTAAAAAACGCAAAGATAACAAAAGAAATCTCACAATCAGCTAGAAAGTGAAGAATAACTGAATAATTGTTTGAAGAGAATAACTGAATAATGTTCTCTTACACCCTTTTTACAACAAATTGGTGTACATATAAAAACCAAAAACCTTGAACAAGATGACTACCTTCCCAAGTTCTGTTAATCCATCTCTGAATTTCGGAATGACCAGAACATGAACTGGAGCTTGTGGACTGATATCCCGAAAGGCTAGGACCTTTTCATCTTCATATACAATGCTAGAAGGGATTTCCTTGTTTATGATCTTGTCAAATCTGCAGAGAAAATTAAAATAGAATCATTGTGTGTCTGTTATAGAGATACAGAAAAGGGTACTTCAGGTCTTCATCATTGGTATAATGTTTTGGAAATTTCAACCTTGCAATTAGATTGGTCATCTCTTTTACTTTGTGTTTAATATTGACATCCTAATTCTATGCAAAAGAGAAGTAGACCATACATTCCATTTTTAAATCTTTCGATGCTCTATGATTTTGAATTTGTCTGTGAAGTTTATTAGTGATAATGAATTTCAAAGATACAAAAATTGAAAGTTCCAAACATATTTCAGAAAGATAAGCATTCAGTGAGATTAATGTTGATACATTGTTGGTGCTCCACTGTCAGCATTAACAGCAGCTGCTTTGGCTGCAGCTTGTTCATTGTTTGTAGCACTGACACTAAATGGCAACCTGTAATAAGTAAGCAAAATGTCAACAAACCTCAATTTACTATAAGTCAATAACAAAAGCTCCCCTAAACAAGAGGAAGGCAAAAATATTATGTCAAACAAACAACATATAACTTCAAAACAGATTCTTGTCATTAACAAGCTCTACCAAAACAGAACTGAGTTGGGTAGAATTGATTTTAACATAATTGAGTTTTGTAGAATTGATTTATGTTTGGATACATTTATGTAAAAGTTAGTTGAACAATAAACTTCAATGTAAAAATCAAATTTAAACTCAGAAGCTACAAATCCTAGCTTCTAGTATAATCAATTCTGAAGGCAAAATCAATTTTGCTTTAGAAGAACCAAACACCTTAAAATCACTCCAGAATTAATTTTATACCTCTAGAATTGTTTTAGACTCTTTCAAAAGTCAAACCAAACATGCAGATAGTGTTGGATGATGATAAACATGTATATTTCCTATTACACCTAACTATGTAAAAACTCTCAAAAGATCCAATCAACGGCATATGGCTGAACAAATTTTTGGATATAGCAGCATTACGGTTCATAAATTGTTGGATTGTCATATTTGACCTTATCTACTAACATAAACACTTGTGAGACAGTCTCGGAGAGCATACAGAAATACCTTATGACATATTCATAAATTATTTTCAGCTTATTTCCATAAACTCTCCGGTATATTTTACGAAAACTGTATGTATAGTTAGTTTTTACTATATTTTATCTTTTGTTATAACAACATGTATGTACACTCCTGAAATTGAAATGCAGTTGATTGCTATATATACAAACAAAGTTCCCAACTTTTATTCTTTTATACACTGCCCATCTAATTAAGAATGCAACTTTTGACCTTCAAATTCAAAACAAAAAGAAAAACAAAAATTACCTGCGACATTGAATAGGAAGAACAGAGTTGGAGAAATTGAATTTGTTGTTAGCTTTTACAACCAAAGCTCTTGCTGACACCAATTGCGAATAGTTCCTATTAATCATTCAAAACAAGATTCAATATTTCACACAACACACACATAAATGAATCAAAATAGTGAACAATGTTACCTAAGAAGAGAAAAAGGTACCGTAGCTGCCATGGTTCCTAGAAGAAACTGAAGTTGTAAATTTTAGATTAAACTAATTAATTAACATTTTCTCTTGTACCCTTTTGTAGAGCTGATTCAGTGCATACAATTCTTCCTAAAACTATTGTAAAAAATGAATCTTGGCCGTTGAAATTGTGGGTCATGATTGTGATGTGATAATAGCTTACCACCTATGAAACTCAGACGCGTGTCCTGGTGTCGGACATGTGTCGTGTCCGACATGATACCAACGCTTACAATTATATTGAACTATATCTTTTTCCAAAAAATTGTCAATGTCGTGTCCGGTGTCCGTGAAGTATCTGTGCTTCACATAACCCGCATTCTCAATATTTTTTATTTTCTCTATAAACAAAATAATATAAATAAAAATCTTGAAGAGAAGAAGAAAAAAATGGCAAATTTTGTTCTGCAGGTTCCAATTACTTTGAGGAGTTTCACTGTTTCTGCTTCATCCAACCCTAATGGTGAATCACACTTTATTTTTCATTCTTTTGATTAAAAATTGTATCTTTTAATTTAAAGTTGAAGTTGATTATTTTTATAATTTTAGGGGCTCTTTCTGGTGGTTCTGGAAGCAATTCTGGTAGTGGTGGGGGTCCAGTGATTCTTGAACTTCCTTTAGATAAGATAAGAAGGCCTCTAATGAGAACTAGAGCAAATGATCCAATCAAAGTTCAAGAACTTATGGATAGTATTAGTGAAATTGGTCTTCAAGTGCCTGTATGTACTTATCTCTTTTGCAAATTTATGTTATGAATTTATGTATGGTTTTTGGATTTTATGTATTTGTATGTCATGGATTTAATGAATTAGGTTCTAATATACATTATATTCATTCATTATTAATTCTTCATTAGAGTTAATTTTGATATTTGGCCTAGTGTAAATTATATGACTCTAAGTTAATATTTTTATTTAGACCTATGCTTAAAGTTGAAGAACATGTGTGTGTGTTCTTTCAGTTTTTTTTTATCTTTTGGTTCATTTGATTCGAGCTATTGAGCTTTATTGAATTTTTCGTGAGCATGAAATGAGTCAAGTTTGAGTTGAAACAATGGTTCGTGACGAACTTGATTTGAGTTTACAACTGAAACAATTTTATCAAGTCAGGTCGGATTGAACCAAGTCGACTCAGCTCAACTCATCTCTAGATATAAGCTTAGCTATGGATATTGGATACGCATATTTGTTTTCCTACCATTTTCTTTGATATTAATCTTTGTAACAGAGATTTGGCGGACATAACTAAGAATGAAACATTTTAGATACCAACTAGTACATTATCTTTAAATAATTGGTCTTTTATGGTGATGATTTGATGCTTCGGATTCAATTTTATAATGCTTCTACAATTCAAGACATTATCTTTGATGAATTGGTCTTTTATGCTGAGTATTTGATGCCTTGGATTCAATATTATGCTTCTACAGATTTTAGCTTTTATAAGAAAAAATAAAAATACATATTTGGTATTGATCTTTTTAGGTCTCAGATATTAAGCACAGATTCACTTAATTTTTTAGTTCCACTGTTCTTCATTTTCTGTGTCGCGGAATTTAAAATTTTGTACTCTATGATTTGCTTGCATTTTGTGCAAGTAAAACTTACAATTCCTCCTGTTTCTAGTTAAAATAAATTTCTGATTCATCAAAATATCTTGTTCAGCTGCTAATTGAAGTTCCTTATAAGTAATGCAGATTGATGTGCTGGAGGTTGATGGAAACTATTATGGTATGTGATTTTTTGAACTGTGTATGGCATCATATATTATGACATAATAATATCATTTTTTTCACATATATAAAGTTACCTCATGCTTATCCATATAAAGAATTCAAACAGAAAATTGAAGGACTTGAAAGGTTTACCATTGAAGACTAACTTATTTCCAAAATCCATGCTTACAGCGGAATCTCAAATTCTCAATATCTTTGGTGGTTTGTAGGTTTCTCTGGCTGTCACCGGTATGAGGCTCACCAACGACTTGGACTCCCCACAATACGCTGCAAAATACGGCGTGGTACAAAAGACACTCTAAGGTTTGTTAACATGTTTGGTTAACAATAAATAATAGCATTTGCGATCAATTGGATTCGTTGTCTCGATTGTCTGATTGGTTTTTTGTTCTAATCATGTAGGCATCATATGCGCTAAAGCATCTGATTGTTTTATCATTCAGAGTAACGACAAGAGTCTTTTGCGCTTGCTTCGTAAAGCATATAGTGATTTCAGTTTGATCATATTGTAGATGATATATTTTGGGTGTCTATATATATATATATATATATGAAGAATTGAAGATGCACTGTTTCTTGTTAAAGACCAAGATTACAGTGCATTGTTAGTACTAAAAAGAATACAATTCATAATCAAATTTCTCTTACTCCCTGTGGTAGTTATGTATTGTATATCTTTCATGCAATTTTCAATTGTGTAGTATCTTTGTAACACAAGCTCTAATTTTTTATTTTAAAAAGGCTGATATCAAGACTCAACAAAAAAAAAGGCATGGAAAAACTTTTTTTATTTTTAAGAAAATGGCGATCGCCCATTTTAGTGGGTTAAACAAGGGCGAGCCGACTTGCTTGGCCGATTTCCAAAATCTCAATTGGCTCCCGCATAAAATAGCAGGTTAAACAACTTGACAGACTCACTTGTTTTTCCATTCATAATGTTAAGTATGTTGTCTAATTATATTTGTATAATGTTGGAGTCTATCCTACACAAGACATTAATAACTCCATTGTAAACAATAATAGTATTGTGTTACAATCACAAGTCACAACAACTAATTCATGTTGAAAGAAAATTAGCTAAGTTACACTTATATTATGGATCATTCAACATCAAAACAACATTTGCTTTCTTTTTTGTTTGATAGCTATGTTCCCTTGATCAAAATCATATTATCCTTCATATTCATCAAAACTTATTGAAAGACTTTTGGTATAAGGGTGTTAGTTTGCACCAAAAGTAGCTATGTCCTCAAAAATGATGCAAAGCTTTTGGTAGTGAAATCATGTTTTCTTTTTAAAGTGCTTTGATGACTTAGTTTCTTCCCTTCATTCATCATATAATGTTATAATTTGACTTGTGGTTTGGGGTTAGATAGGTCAATCGATTTAAGCTAGAGTTAAATGATTTAATGTGCAAATTAATCAATAAAATAAAATAGGAAAGATAGTATAATAGACAAAATATAACATAAATTGTCAAAACAACAAGTAAAAAAAAATAATTTTTTTCCTTTTAATACAACAAGTAAAAAGGAACAGAGTGAGTAATATTAATAACTAATTTGATGTGATCCTAATAATATCTCTCTTTAACAAGAAGAATATTTCAACCATGCAATAAAAATAACTAAATTAATTATTGCTCAAAATAATATTTTCGTATGAAATGATACACCTGTCTTGTTTTAGTCATATCTTGAGTTCTAGAAGTCCAATTTACGTGATTCTTGATGCATTGGAAAGCTAAGAGACTCATCTACAACTGTTATTTCTAAGATGCCGGCCAAATTCGGATCAGATCATGGTGATAAATGGGCTGCAAGTGGAAGACAATTTACTAGGCAGATTTTAAGTTTTCACCCACTTTGTTAGTGGAAGCATTAATTCAGCCCATAAGTTTTCTTCTTAGTAAGTGGATGAATAATGACTTGACTTAGAGGAAGTTTTTCATTTAGTTTTCCAATTGTACTAATCAAATAATCCTCCTATATAAGTGAGGTGCAAATCACATGAAAAGAAAAAAAGTTGAATTTTGATTAAAAATAGTGCACTTTTGTGTATGTGAGCTTTGCTCATTTTTGGTCTTGGATTGGACCATGTTCTGATCTTATCAAGAAATCATTTTCTTGTGACGATCCTCATTCCATTGACTTATCACTTCTCGTGGATTGAAGAGTCTTCTCGTGGATTGGAGAGTGTGGCGTCCCTTTCTTAATTTTCATCATTTTTTCTTTTATTTACAAAATTTGTTCTTTTATAATTATGTAAACCTCATCATAATTACTAATTTTGACAGTTAAAAACAATAATTTGTCTCGTGGGTGATTTGACCCGAGTCTCCATTTTAATCAAAATTTTCCACATTAACTATAGTTATTATTGAATTGTTTCACATGGTATGTTCTTTTTGGTTCATAAATCTTGATCTTAAATGTTACACCATCCTGTGCGGAAGAAGCATAAATTCTCCAAAGACATTCTTGCAAAATACAATCATTTATAATTTCTTTTTCTACTAAACATTTCTCTTGGATTATATAATCGGCGAGTACATCCTAAATTCGTTTACTTAGATAGAATAATCATCCTCACTATTCTCTCATTTTCTGCATCACTTCCTTCATCTAAAGAGTAATATATAGATGGATTAATAGGTTTTGACCTTGCAAAAATGAATGAATTTTGATTTACTGCTCTAAAATTATGTTTTTTTAATTACCCTTGCAATGTCAATGAATTTTAATTTACTCCTTTGTTGACTTTTTACTAAAGAAGCAGTCAAACAAATTAACTTTTTGTTGATGTGTCAATGAACTTTTATTGAAATGACAGTTGACTTTTGCATGCCACATCAATAAAAAGTCAACAGAGAGAGTAAATCAAAATTTGTCAACATTGCAGGGGCTAGTTCAAAAAAATATTTTTGCAGGAGGTAAATCAAAATTCGCTCACTTAATAGAGGAGTAAAAACCTATTAACCATGTCCCATGAGCTTAGCTCAGTTGGTAGAACATTGCATTCTATATATAGGGGGGCAGAGGTTTGAATCTCGATCATCCCACTTATTTATTTTAAGGTGGAATTTTTAACGACTAGACTACTTGATAAAAATATAAAAAACTATTTACCTTATTTTGATTTTATCAAAATTAGGATAATGTACTATCAGCACAATCAAAATTTATATAAATAGAATTTCGCTAAAAATTGATCATGATCAATATATGATTAGTAGGCTCTTACTGGGAAAATTTTAATTTACCCATTGTAAAATTAAATTATCCCTCCTCATATTCTTTATACAATTATATCATATCAATATTATTTTTTGTTGTAAATAGACAAAATGATAAATCTATTATACACTCATAAATAAATGATAATGACAAATATTTAAAAACCAAATAAAGGTAAGAGATCAAGAATTAATAAATGGAAACGTGTTCATATCTTTATTTAATTTCATGAGTTATACTAAAGTATGTAAACATATTACTTTGTATTAAAATACAATCATGATGATCTATAAAACAAAATAAAAATGTCTAGCTCAGTTTGTAGAGCACATGGTTCTATTGAATAGATTCTCGATTTCATATGAATCTCTACCACTTGGAATTGTGGTATTTAACCAAATCAAATGTTTATATTCTCTGCCGCATAATATTCATCACCATGAGCAAATCGACAATATTATATATTATAAGATGAAATTCTATTTATTTGACCTTTTTTTTTCTTCTTCTAATCAAATAATAATAATAATTCTCTTTGTTAAACAATAGTCCGGTACACTTAACATATAATACCACTAAAAAAATAACTTTGTTTTTCTTTCAATTTTTATTTTATGTTGAGATATCACAGTAATACTATAAAAAATTATGATAGTTTCTTCAATAAACATGTTTTAAAATATATATTAGAAAATAGTTGATCATAAAAAATATCAAAATTATTTATTGAATGCAATTATTATATATATAAAATCTAGTAATTAAATTTTTAAAAATTAAATAATTCAATCTAACCGTTGGAAAAACAAAACATGCAAATAACAATACGATCAAGTACGTGTTTTCAGTCAAACACCCATTTTATGCTTTTTTTATATTATAATTATTATTATTATTATTATTATTATTATTATTATGATAGTCATTTTAGGTAGAAAAAAATGTGATAGTTTTTATTTTGAGGCAAAAAAAAATGTGATAGTTAAACTGTTAGAAGATTGCGAGTTTTATTAAATTGCAGGCCATATATATATGAAATAATTTAACTCTAAATTTTTTTATCTCTACAATATGTACATTAATATTTACCATTTTTTTGCTAGTAATATCTTTTTCTACCAACTCTATTGCACATGTATTATTTATTTTTTCAAATTTCTATTTTTTATTATATTTGCTTCGAAAGTTTTTCTTAATTTGCCAATTTTGTTCCACTATATATATATATATATATATATATATATATATATATATCGATCCATGCAAGTAAAATAGTTAATTTTCATAAAGTAAATGAAAATATTATATTTTATATTATTGAGATTTTTGTAAATTCTTAAAATTGAATGTTTAGGAAAAAATTGATCGAGACTTGTTATTTTGAAGATAAAATTACATCATTGATCATTTATCTTTTTTATTTATAATAAATTGGTCATTTATCTTTCATTTATAACAAATTGATCATTTATATTTTTCATTTGTTACGAATTGGTCCTTTATCTTTTTTTTTGTAATAAATTGGTCATTTTTTTATATTATTTTACACTGTTGGTCATTAAATGAAAGTGAAATATTGACTAACGGTGCAAATCTTAGTAAAAATAAAGGATCAATTTGTTACAAATGAAAAAGATAAATGATCAATTTATTACAAATGAAAAAAATAAAGGACTGATATAATTCTTATTTTGAATTAAAAAAAATAATTGTGACAATAACTACCAATAAAGTAATATTTGGTACTCAATAAAACAGAAATTATTTGCTTTTATTATCAAAATAAATTTATGTATTTTGCAGTCTATTTACTTCGATATATATCTATATAATATATATAGGTACATAACATGTGTAAAATGCTAGTAAACCGAATGTAGGTGTGAAATTCATGAACGTGGATTGTTCATGGTAAAAACATTATAAATCATGCATTAAAAATTGAATTAAAACGACAAATTTAATCTTTGAACTATAGAAATTGGTCAGATTGTTTATTGGCTTGATCACAATTATAATTGTATAATTGAATTTGATATTGCAATAGGTTCAACAAATTTCTAGCTAGTTTGTGCATTTTTATTTATTTATCATCTAGTTCAATTACCCGTCAAAAAAAAAAAATCATCTAGTTCAATTGTGGTTGAATCAATCGGGACTAATAGAAAGCAATATATGCTTTTCATTGTGTTTTGTTGCATATGTATTTTATTGTGTATGGTTAATTTTTTTTTTTGAAGCAGCTGGTTAATTTTAATTTATTTTGCTTGTTTTAGTTTCATATAATATCTATCTTATCTAAACTTATCTACATATGAGACTAAATACTCCTCACATGCTAACATTAACTCCTCACACTTGCGGTAAAAAAAAAAAAACTCCTCACACTTAAACACCCACCCACCTACAAGGCTACAACACAAAACAAGAATCCCCTAAATACACTATCCACACATGAGAATAAGATATATTTATGAAAAAGAGAATAAACCATTATTTGCTCCTTAGCTTGCATTGCATGCTCTTCCAATTAAACACTTTCACCCCACCATTCTCCTCCTCTTATGAACCATCATCACCCCATTGAAATCAGTTTAAGGAGAAAGAGAAAGGTCCAAAGAGAAGAGAAGAAGAGAGAGAGCATATAACTTACCAAATGAACGATTTTTTTCGGTCGTGTGACACTTTAAACTCAAATAGTGTAAACTAGTTTTATACCAGTACAAATTATCAATTAGTCAATGTCATGTAATTAAAATTAAAATAACTTAATGATTTGACGGAATATAAGATGTTTAGTGAATGTCAGTTTAAAACTCTTACACTGTCAGTCAGTGTATATTATATTTCCTTTATAATAATAATAATAAAGATTAATTGATATGTATAGACGGTGTAAAAAAATTACACACACATCCAATTAAATCACGTCAAAATGTCATCTTTATTAGAACAAGAGTTGCAAATAATAACATAATCAAATTTTGGGATTTAATTTCATGAAGGAGTTGTTTAAATAATACATAATCAAATTTTTGGGTTTAATTTCAATGAGTTTGAATTGCTTAAAAAAAAATTTGGGTTTTGGTGGATCAAGATAAAGAACAATGAAAAGAAGAAGATGAAAATTGTTAAAACTAACAGTTTTTTGATTTATTTTGACGGAATGGACTAATTTGATTAACGGAAGGAAAGTTACAGGACCTAAACAGAACAAAAAATAGTTAGAAGATGAAAATAAAACTTTGAAAATAGTTAGATGACCAAAAATATAATTAAATTTAGAAAATATAATTGAAATGACAATATTATCCCTAAAGAATATAGAGACTAGTTTTTGGGGTTTAAGAACCCAACCAACCCAAATACAACGCTCATTTCTTTTCTTTTCTTTTCTTTCTGCTCCTTCTTTGGGGTTTCAACCTTCAAACAACAACAACAACAACAATGGAAGGAGCATCCTATGCACGCATGCCGAGGGTCAAAATCCGCGAACTCAAAGACGATTACATGAAATTCGAACTTCGCGACACCGACGCAAGTGTAGCCAACGCGCTCCGGCGCGTGATGATTTCCGAAGTTCCAACCATAGCCATTGACCTAGTTGAAATCGAGGTTAACTCGTCCGTTCTTAACGACGAGTTCATTGCTCATAGACTCGGTCTGATTCCACTGACAAGTGAACGTGCTATGGGCATGCGTTTTTCACGTGACTGTGATGCTTGTGATGGTGATGGACAGTGTGAGTATTGTTCTGTTGAGTTTCATCTTAGGGTTAAGTGTATTACTGATCAGACACTTGATGTTACTAGTAAGGATCTTTATAGCTCTGATCATACTGTTGTTCCTGTTGATTTCTCTGGTGGTGACCCTTCTTCTGTTGAATCTTCTGATGGAAGGTGAAGGTTTTTAATTTCTTTTTTTTCTTCTTTCTTTTAAACCCTAATGAGAAAAGTTACTTTTTTTACAATGGGTTTTTGTTAATTTCATTTGGGTATTTGTTATTTTTTTTGTTCTTTGAAATGGGTCTTTGAATGTTTTTGAATGTGACTGTATGTGTGGGTTTTGTTCTAGGGCAAAATGATTTTGAGAACAGATTTGTTTTAGGTCCTTTGGATGGATAAATGGCTTATTTAAATCGTTACAGCGTAAATGTGTGTTTATATTTCTATAACAAATGATAAAATAGAGTTAAATTGTTTCCATTTAAGTTAGCTATCTTGGAGAGCTTATAGAAATAAGCTGAAAACAGCTTATGATAGATATGTCATAAGTTGTTTCTATAAGTTCGTAGAAAGAGTTACATTACAGCTTAACAACAAGCATTTGTGTAAGCTCTTTCGAAAGAGTTACACAAATGCTTGTTGTTAAGTTGTTTCTATCTTGGAGAACTTACAGAGATAAGCTGAAAACAGCTTATGATGGACATTTCATAAGTTGTTTCTATAAGCTCACTGAAAGAGTTTCACAAGTGCTTGTATATGTTGATAAGTTCAAATAAGGCAATTTTTTCCCTTTTCAATTTTAACATGCAGTTGTTAAGTATTTAGATGTTTTTATTGATGCGGAGAGTTTTGGTTTTGGGTTTGATTGGAGGATATGTGTGAATTGAGATTTTGTTTGTGTTCAATGTAGGGGGATTATAATTGTGAAGTTGAGGAGAGGTCAGGAGCTGAGGTTGAGGGCAATTGCTAGGAAGGGGATTGGTAAGGATCATGCTAAATGGTCACCCGCAGCAACTGTCACTTTCATGTATGAACCAGACATTCACATCAATGAGGATTTGATGGAGTCTTTGACACTGGAAGAGAAAAAGGAGTGGATTGACAGCAGTCCTACACGCGTGTTTGACATTGATCCTGTCACTCAACAGGTTTGCTTGTTCTCATTTGTTTTCTTATGGTTTTGGTTGTATGCACATTACACTGATTTCATCAGTAATGCTGGCATTTCTGTTACCTGATATACATGCTCTTTGATTTTTATTCCAAATATTTACCTTCCTGATCTCGGTTTTATGCTTAAATGGTTGTTTGATCATTGATGCATGTATTTCCTTTTGAAATTATCTTAATATGTGCAAAATTATTATTATTTCTTAGCAAATATGTGATTATATTTCCAAGTCATGATCATTATTATGTGACTCACTTCAGCTTTTTGAGTTGAAGTACAATGGATAGTGCAACTAAAGGTGCTTATCCTCCTTCTGTGCTCAATGATGGACACTAGTGATTTGATGTTTTAGTAATGCTTCTTATGAGCAAAGTAACCTTATTTATTATTTTCACTTCACACTGTCATTCTAGAATGTGTTTACAAGTTGTATTGTACTTCCCAAATAGAAGCATTTAGGAGGATAGCCCATAAAACATTACAGTTGGATAGTGGGATGGTCATTATATCAAAGATCATAGATAAGAAACTATATGTCTGTTAGAACTAATGAAAATATCAAAAAGTAGGGTTGGAAAAATAAAAAGTAGGACCACTCCCTGAACCATCAGTAGCACAAAAAATCGTCAGTTAGTACTGCTGATGGTTTTGACCGCCCATCATAGTATGACAAAGTGATTTAAAAACATTCCATGGTCAGTGCTTGGTAGTGGCCAGCACCCGCAATGTGCCACAGTTGTAATGTCCGATCAGTAACTGTTTGATCTTAGGAGAGACATAATTTAAGATAACAAATGGGAGGGATTTAAGGTAAGTGGAAAAAGTAAAAACAGTGCTAGAACAAATGTGAGGGATTTACTATACTTGGCATGCCCTGAGCTACCAATTTCATAACAAGGCTTTAAAAGAATTTATTATAAATATGATATTATTACTGGATTTAAAATACTGCTTGTGATGGCTGCATACCATGTCTAGTATAATTATCTGCAGAAGATATTAATCCTCATTTCTGCTGAAGCAAGGTTTATAAGGAGCTTGAAATTGATATCTGATAAATTGTGACTCTGTCGACCACCAAGTGTTGTACATTATCTTGTCTGCATTCTAGATAAACAGAGCTTAAAATCTATTATTTAGTTCTGTTTGATCTGTTACTATAAACGGTGCTTAAAATCCATTATTGTTCCTTAAAAATTGCATTCTGGGTTGATTGTGGTCATTTATGATACTGAATTTTTTGTGTTGATTAGGTAATGGTGGTTGACCCTGAGGCATACAGTTATGATGATGAGGTTATTAAGAAAGCTGAAGCTATGGGAAAGCCTGGGCTTGTGGAAATCATTGCAAAGCAAGATAGCTTCATATTCACTGTGGAATCTACTGGAGCAGTTAAAGCTTCTCAGTTGTTGCTGAATGCCATTGAAATTCTGAAGCAGAAGCTGGATGCTGTGAGGCTATCTGAAGATACAGTGGAGGCGGATGATCAGTTTGGTGAGCTGGGTGCACATATGCGAGGAGGATGATCGGCTTTCAGATGTTTCTCTCTGAACTTGTTTGTTGCATGTCGTTTTTAACTCTAGCTGCAAAACTTTGAACTAAATATGCTGCCTGCTAATTTTACTATTAGTACCCTTGATGATAAACTTAGGTTTAGTTACTTGGTTTGCGGTTACAGTAGTTTGCATTTTCAGTATAGCCTATTATATGCACACTTTCGGATTAAGTGATCTATTATAGTCTCCGAAAGAACATGGGAATTTTTTTTATTTTTTTCACGAAAGGAATCAGTTTTATAAACCCAACTCAGTCATCGATTAAGTTGAAGCTATGGATAATTAAAGTCACTTGTTGAATCATATCCATATTAGAAGATTTTATATAGTTTGAATTTGAAGAATAGACCAATTCCAACGCTGGGTTCATACTCAATTAGAACATGTTTTTGATGAGCATATAATAAATAGAGGGAGATGTAGTATATCAATACGCCATTTCTGCACTTGTATCAGCATTAGATGTTGACAAACTTGTAGTGCAAGATTTAAAAATTGTAAATGTTCGTTAAACTTATTTGACATAGTTCAACATGTGTAAAGAAAGTTGTGAATCATTATACATGATCTAGCAATGTAGGCCCTCAAATTTATGAAATAACAAAATCTTTACTCAATAAGTTAGAAACATCTCATTGTGTTTACTATTTGAGATGCCCTAAAAATAATGAATCCAACAAACTGTAAAGTGTAATGATACTCTATAATAATGAATTCCTATATATAAAAAAAAGTTTTATATGTTTTCCACACAACCGAACATGTTTTTTTTTTTTTACAAATTTACATAAGAAAAAAATTATCACTTCATTCCTCTTTTGATTGTAAAAATAAAGGCCCAGATGATAAGCACTTAATTAAGTATTTAGGGGGTTATTGAATTGAGATTTCGAAGGATTATTTTGACAAAAAAAGTCTTGAAGATTTTAAAAGACTTCGTGGGATTATATTGATTTTGTGAGATTTTGAGAGATTTTTTTTAAAAGACATTTTACAATCAAGATTCTTAACACAGGATTTTGTGAAAATTATAATATAAAAAGAAAGTCTTGATTAAAAATCTTGATTGAATAACAACGGATTTTGTAACATTGAAAAAATAAAGAAATAAAGTCTTGATTGAATAACACAGGACTTTTAAAATCCTTCAAAATCTCAATCCAATAACCCCCCCTAAATTTTTTACGCAAATATATCTCAAAAAACCTACTCTAACCCGAGCAGCATTTTTTTGGGGACAAGCTAACTCGAGCAGCATTATTTGTTATTATTGTTATAAGATAAGATAAGATGAAAGGGTCATATTTTTCATTATTATTTTTTTGAACAGACCATATTTTTCATTATTAAATTAAAATGTTAACTCAATTGGTTAGACATCGCATTATATATGCAGAGGGTGGGGGTTCGAACATCGGTCATCCCACTTCTCCACTTTAAAAGTGGAATTTCTAGTCACTAGGCTACTTGAACAACACAAAAAATTAAAATGTTAACACTTTTTTTTTATCAGGAATGTTTACACAGTTATTACTTTTATACCCGTTTAGAAAGTAAAGGCTGAAAATAATGCATTTAAAAAATGTTTAGTTTCATTTTTATTTTAAAAACGTGATGTAAGAATATGATAGAAATGGGTTATCTTCCGAAACCAGATTGGTAGATATCTTCCGAAATTTTTTTGGAAGATAACTTCCAAAATGGGCTAGTAGTAATCAAATGTGCATTATTCTTAATATTTGCCTGGGCGAGTTCGGAGGATACGATCCGAAAAAACGTATTTTACTGATTATAGAAACTGAAAATTTTATTGCCCCAAATTGAGGGTATTTTTGGGTTTTTGGGGGGCCTAAAAGTAGTTTGAGGGGCCTAACAAGCAAATTTCTTAATGAGAATAGGGAAAGGCCCAAAATATGGAGAGTGTATCATAGAAGAAATAAAGATGATTAGTTGGCAGCAAGGAAGGCTAAGGTCACATCATGAGTAGTATTTAAGGAATAAGAGGAGAGAATATTATCCATCAAATAATTCTAAGATAGGAATAGAGAAAGGATCACAGAGTTGCATCTCTGTTGATAGAGCCATTTGGCTAGGCTGATAGTTATACTATCAGAGTTTACTCATATTGCTTATTGTAATCACTATTCCATTAATTCAATAATACTTATTATTCCACCATTTTCATTATCTTATTCCATATATCCCATCAGAATAATAGATTTAGCTATAATCAGAAGGACTATTGACCCAGAGACTTCCGGTAAACAAGATGTCAAGATTGGGTAAATGAGCAAAAGCAAAAGCAAAATCATGAAGAAAAAACCTGGTTCTAACTAAAACAGCAGATACTTCATATGGCATTTGATTTAAACTATCCAGGGACTACAAAACAGTGTGATATACATTTTGCCCAAATTTGTGGGAACCTGCTGAAAGATTTATGGTTATGGACAACTGATCACCAACAAAAGGTGAATAATTTACTAGCTCATGTTGGGTATTCCAAACAACTTACTACTTGTATGCTAATGGACCGGATCTAGATACAGCAAATCTAGGGAGTGGACTGGGTCCATTACTGCCAGAACACGAGCTTTCAACAGATTTAACCTTATTTCTGCTTGCACCATAATCCAACGGCCCAGAACGACGAGTGTTCCTTATACTGCTAATATCAGCGTCATATAGGTGCTCTTGGCTATGTGATGATGATCCTTTAAAGTATCCTGACTCGTTGCCATAATATGGTGGTGTGGAGTCCCCACGAGGATGCCTCACGGCAGGAGAAGAATGTGCTTGTGATATAGCAGGTGAATGTCGGGGTGATGCGTTCATTATTGCTAATGGAGTTGATGGAGTATCTGCATAGTATTGACTGTAGACTGAACGGAGAATGGCATAAGGAACATGAGTTTCCAATGAGCTTCGTGGAAGGTATGGTGAAATCTCACAAAGTTGGTCTAGGAAGATAAGCTGTGCTACAAGATGAGATCTGTCCACAAATCCAAATAAAAAACATCTTAGGAAACTACAAATTTATTTTTTTATACAAGAAAACAACAAAATGAAAGACTACTGTTTCAGATAAAACAGGGCACTGATGCAGAGCCGCATGTGAATTCTGCCTCGAATAAATGGCAGTATCTTTCCTTAACTAGTATGTGTAGTATTCTCTCAAAAATAAACAGATATGATTCAAGCAAAAATATATATAGTTACCTATGTGTTTCACTCCAAGAATCCAGTATCATCTCTGCAGAGAGTTTCACAAATAACTGCAGTGTGGAGCTGATGCTTGCTTCAGCTGACATATGACTTGGTAATTCAGGATCCATTCCCCCGCTAGCATGGCCATTGTTTAAAGAGTGATGCTGATGTTCACGTTCCAATCTAACAAACTCACTTCCAGCAATCACTGCAGAAATACACCTGTCCAGTATTCCATGGATAGGGTAAGACAAATGCTACCATATATATGCTACCATGGAATCAAAATATCAATAAATAAATTATTTCCAAAACCTATATATTTATTAGATAGTGGTAAATCCAATGGCATGTGCCAAATTATAAGAATGCAAATACAAATTTCAAATCATTTTAAAGTATCAAACTCCATAATAGTCAAAGAATAAGTACTTTCAGCAAAATTTAACTATACCAACCTTGCCAAGCAATGGATATTGTTACTAAAACCCTCTGTGTCAACATTAAATGCAGTGGTGGACCAGATATTAGATGTCATGAACGTTGCAAATAAGTATGGTAACAAGCTCCATGAACCATCACTTGCACCACCAACATCCTCTAAAATTGATCTTACCCAAATGGAATCATGATCACTTACAACACCTGCAGTATTTGCCACTGTTCTCATTCTCTTGATCTCTTCCTTTTCTGGTACTCCATCAGGTAGATGTTTAACCACCCCAGTTAGCAGTGAATGTATTAAGGGAGCGCCTTCTTCAAGTATGGCACCAGAAGCCTCAGATAGTAGCCGATCAAAAGCCAGGGCCAGGCCAGCCTGAATACAAAAATCTATCACAGTTTCTAGATCAACTATTTGCTTCATAGAAGCTTCTCTTTCAATTCTATCACCAGCATGAAGACTGGAAGCAACTGCTTCTAGCACATCACGGTTTGATCGCAGTGAGGTGTCAATGCAATTTAAAAGTGCAGCAGTATGCTCCTTAAGCAGTCTGTCTAACCTATCTACTCCATAACCACCGAAAATACGTACAAAAGCCTGCAGTTCACTTAGATCTGTAACCGATTCTGCAAAATATCCACCAACAGGCCTTGTACTTCTGAAGCATTTATGAATTGGAACAAACAATATCCCAGCACCTGATACATCCTTGATTATGTTTTCGATATACCAATTGCATACAGATTCAGTGGCCGATCCTGTATGTTGGTCTGTTGGCTTCTCAAACAAGTGCAGAGAAGAAACTGGTCCCGAAAAGGCTTCTGAAAGCAAAACTTCACGAATCCCTTGAGTAATGTCCATGCTGATGTGTTGCTCTGCAAGATGCACAATGCTAACATGTCTCCGAATCAGTGATTCTAGAACAGAAGGACGTTGAAGATCATTATCAGTTTTCAGAACACCAAGCAACCTTCTTCTGAAATTGCCAAGAATGCATTCTCTCATGTACTGCACAAATAGCTTGAGGTGTTAAAATAATAGCATTAGAATTTGGTTCAGAAACCATACAATTTGATAGAGTGGGAATGACATATTTGTTGATCCATTACTAGATGAACCGGAGTCGATTTGAATCCTATATGCGAGGGATGGTCATTAAGAGTGAAGTGCAGAATTAATTACAATGATATCAACAACTTCAAATTTGTAAAATTAAGTGACAGTCATAGTAACTTCGACATTCTCCCCACTTCAGAAGATGTAACTCCAAATAGATTATAATTATAATGTGATAAATACAAGCAACTTATTTATTTATTACTACTTCAATCTAAAAACTGTTTATATGCAAGTTTAGCACATGCACTTGCAAGTCTGCCAATGTGTTGATAGATGAATTATAACTTCGTTTACATTTTCTCTTCAACAAAAAATGCCATAATCATAATCCTTATTGTTAAAAGAAGGCGGAGGTGGACACCAATCCCTTTAATATTCGGCCTCCAATGGCAACTGAACCAGAATATATAGGAATTTGACCAATATTGAGATGAGGCCCATTACAATCATTGCACTACAGAACATAATTTGGTTTAAAAGAATAAGATGCGTCCCTAACCTCTCTCAGAACAAAGACATGGTTTAAAACACATATGGGCTCCATATCATTTAAAACTGAGCACAAATTGGTCAACCTCTGCATTGCAGCTTCTAACCTGTCATTAGAAAAAGAAGAGACATTAAAAAGCAATAATTATGTGATTACACATATACATTTAGCACAAGATGAGCATGACATACATTTTGATAGAACTATTATTTTCAGGAAAGCTTTCATGTCCAGGTAAAGGAAAGCCAGCAGTCCCTTTTGGAGATTTGTATGATGAAACAGACACTCTTGAGGCATAATTAAGATATGAAGCCGCTTGCTCTGGAAGAAGCTGATGAAACCTCAACGTTAGATTTTAGAAATGGAGCAAACTTGTAAACCAAAAGTATTTACCTGATTTTCTAGGGCACCAAATCCTCCTTCAGAGTCAAGAATATTTATTAATCCTTCCAATCCCCCCATAATGGATTCAATCAGAGATTCGACGTAGAGAACAGCATCCCTGCCAAATTTTGTAACCTGCTTGAAAATTCAAAATACAGTCACCATTTATATTTTATATTTCTCAAATTTGCTATAACATCTAATGATCAGTCAGGCAGCAGTGAGAGAGCTTATATGACATTTGAGTCCATATGAGGTTTCATTCTTCAACAAGGTAGTGCCATTCTTGATAACTTTAAATTGAACATTTCACTCTCTCAATTGGAAAAAAAAATGGTACAAAAGTTGTATGAAGCCTCAAATGCAAATCATCCAATTTTAACATATACATATGTGCTAACATGAATTCTATTTTTCTAATATCATAATTCTTCATTTTCCTTGAATAAGAAAATATAAACAAAAATGAAAGATTGCAAATATTTTGCAGACTAAGTTTTCAAGTAAGCTAAACAAAGCAGCAAAGCACCACGACAAAAAGGTAGCAAAGTATAGCACGCAGTTGGTGGCTTTAGAACTTAGGTCAGCACTTGAGAATTCACAGTATAAAGCAACTGGGGTACATTTGTTTTTACCTCTTCTGGAACAACGGGAGATGCACACTCTGGAAAACTACTAGCAATCCCAAGCCATGCACAACAATGTTGAGGACGGCCTTCTGGACCAAACATGGTGTTTCTGAAGACCTATTACAGGAACATAATTTGGCTTTAAAATGAATGTAAATGATAAACAGAATTCAAAATCTGAAACATAAGTCTAAAGTCATAACACAGAACCAACTATCATTCTAGAGAAAATGGATTAGGTGAGGGCGGAACAGGGAACTCACAGCTGTGAGGTGCTGGTGGTAAAAGTACAGCTTCCTAAGACTACCGTGCTTTGAAAGTAGGGATTCCAATTCATCTATGCATCTGCATCAAAATCATGATACCATAATTATCTCTTTAAATTTTTTACTTTCTTTAATAATATTGTGGAAAGAGAACAATATTGTCAGGCAGCATTAACTCAACTGTCATGTTTTGGTGAATATTTTTACACATTGCACATGATTAATGCATAATACAAACTACAATCTCAAAAACCAACAAATATAAAGGCCTGCTTGTAGTAACGTATATTAAATACTTCCATAAAAGAGAGTACAAGACATCATCCTAGAACAACAAAAAGACAGACCAGCCTCTACGAATATCAGGCAAACTAACAGTCTAAAGACATCGTACAGTCCCACACACATGAAGGCTATAAATTATCGAATTACTCGAGAGTGTTAGAATAGCAAAGTAAATGAGGGATGAAAACCTGGACCAATTGTAAGCAGCATTCCCCTCTGATAATAAGCCTTCTTTGCCAGTAGAGACTGTAGCTTTCTCCAAGTGCCTAATGTTTATAGATGAACGTGAAGACGTGACCATCAGCAAAATTGATAGCCAATCCTTTCGAAAATCCTGAAGATAAGATCATTAAGTGTTGAGTGTACTCAAACATTACATTTTTTTTTTTAAGCAAACATTACATTGTTAATAACTATAAAACAAAAAAGATAGCAGGATGGAGAAAAACTAAAAAGTAAGATTCTGAAACTAAAAGGGATATAGTGAACAAACAATCTCTGCATGCATCAGCACACTAGCCAACTTCACAATTTAGCCTTTTTTAATCTTTACCATACCAATTATTTTATTAGAAAAATGTCAAGCTCAAGTTATATTGGATAGCATTACTTCTGTCTTCTACAAAAAAAATGCCAACTTGGATATGATTATTAGCTCAATGCGAGTATATTTATCTCAAAGTTCAATTGTATTATGTTTGAAAGGGCATATATTTTCCATGTTCAAGATCTTAGAAAAAATCCTAAATGATGACCTACATACCGACAGATCGCAAGTGATGGCAGATATATTTTCACTTAGTGGTTTTGGCAAGTGTTCCAGGTGGTGGACGATCTGCTGAAGAAGTCCTTTCAAGCTAGCATCTATATCGAGAGCCACCATTCCAGGGGTTCCCAGCAAAAACCTGATTCTTCCGGCACAGGATGAAAGATATGACAATGAGTAACCTCGAATTGCTGCAAACAAATGGAACAGCTGTTAGATTACACAAATATATCTTATAATATCTTGATCCCTAAAGCATGGTAGTACAACAGCTTACAAATATTGTTGATGTCCTTTTAACATTCTTTGACGATAATTATAAATAGTAATTTAATATCATATCCCTCATCAAGGGAGATATTAGTATACATATAGTTAGTCTAACCTGCAATGTATTTCCGGACCAAGCAACACAAATGGTCCATTCCGTCCAACAGAAATCCAATGGTTGGGTCATTCGGGTCCTGTAAACATGATCATAAATTTAAGTCAGGTGAACCACCTTATCAATAAATTCAAACAGTATACTAAAAGAAAACTCAAAAATGCATAATAAGAGTTTCATCCGATCCAATGACAGCACTTTTTCACTTTTCTCCTTCCTCACATGTAGTTCATACTCTCTATCTAGTCATTTCCCTTCCCTTCCTATCTCCCTAGGACCTCCATTTTCTGGCCATTTTAGAATATTCCCACCCATTACCCCACCATTTTCAATCCTAGAGTTCTATCAATTCATTGAATTTTGATTGTGTCAGCCAACATGGAAAAAATATAATGAAACTTAATCATGTGATGAAAACAGCAGCATACTGATAGTGTTAGAAGCCCTAATTTGGTAATATGATTACAGAAGAGCGTCATTAATGTAATAAAAAGCTCATGAAAATAACTCCTTACTATGTCCACTGGAACCACACGAGCAGTTTTAGACTTTGATGATGCAACCCCAACATGTTGAAAATACCAGATCACTTCACATTGTGCTAAAGCCAAGGCAGAAAACACCATCTGGAAAGATATCCTCTCATAATCAAGTTGTTGAAAAGTTAAAGATATGTGAATATATATATATATATATATATATATATATATATTAAAACAAAAATAATACACAACAAACTCCACAGCTACAGAAGTATAGTAGGTCAGCCTCCCAAGAAAGAGACATATTTTGATATTGAAACAATTGAAGACAACTTTTAAGAATACATATAAAGCGTATTAGAATAGTGCACTAACATTATCTTTTAACTAAATCTACACATGCACTTCAACTGGCAAAAATGAACTGTAAACAAACAGAACTGTTCACAAACTATTTGGGATCACAATTCTATTCAGTTTGGTTCATTTATAAATTAATGAGCATGAGCATAATATTAGGTTTGTTTAGCTCTCAAACAACTTGGTTAAGCATAAAGGACTATTTAAGTTACACAGTATTCAATATATATAAACATACTTCTTCATTAGATATGTGTGAGTTGTTTGTTTTTCATTTTTAATTTATTAAAGAGGGGATGAAAGTCATTTTTATTTGGACACACGTCTTTGTTTATTAAAGGTAATTATCACATGAAAATACTGTACTTCAACAAACCACGAACTATCAAAATATAAGAATGAAATGTGTGCTCTTCATGACAACTAAATGATGGGCTTCATAATGGTATTTATAAAATAATAAGAATGTTAATTTCAGCTGAAGTTCACCTTAGGACCATGATAAAATAATATTTCTTTGGGAAGAATAAACTACTTGGTCAATTAAGTTTTTTTTTGAAGAAGCTAAACTAACCCACCTAAATTGGCATTGGAAAGAGTCGAACTTGAGACGTCAAGGAGGAGCATACTCCCAAGTCCCAAGTCAATACCATCAGGCCAACCCAAGTGAGTTCAGTTGGTCAATTAAGTCAATAATAAGTTACTCATAAACCACCCTTGGAACAATATTCGCTAATTTCTAGTTAAACTATAGAAAAAAAAGCTAGAGTTCCTTTTAGTAATTTTCTCAGAGATTTCCAGTTTCTTACTTAATGAAACAAAATTACAGAAGAGACCTAATAACATGTCCTTTCTGTACATCTGAACCTATAAAGTTTATAAGTGAAAACATGACAAAAAGAAAGAGACCTGAATGTTGGGGGCCAGTAGACTGGGTTGGTCAGTAAAAAACAGCACCATTCTCCCTATCTCTTGTTTCAGTAAAATTCTCCTTTCCCGATGTATGGCATCACAAGATAATAATGCTTGCTCATGCACTTCACTGAAAAATTCAACCACTTCTGTGATTACCACTGTACATTGTAATAACTAATAATGTCACACACATTTTACAGATACTAAAATGTATAAGGAAGACCAAAGGCCCAAATTACAATTTGTGGCCTAGATCTAACTCAACCCTAGAAGCTAACTCAAGATGTAAGGATTGTCCAAGCCTTATAAGGACTACTTTGGCTATATCTCTTTTCTTGGCATAAAACAATTCAGTTTACATAGTTATTATTTTGATTCTAGTCACAAATCCACTGAAAATACCAAACTGAATAGTTATGGACAAGTTCAAAGATTTGAATATCTTGGCCTCACTTGTCACTGTAGACTACAGTACATTAAAATATATTATATTTAAATAAAATTTTCAATTTACCTTATCATTTTCTCAACCTGCTTTGCAACATTATATTCCATATCCGCTTCTTTTTGCTTTGTGCGTCCAGATTTTGCCATCTTCTTAGATTCTAATATTCGAGGTAGAACGTATAGTTGATACTCCTCATGCAAAAGTATGTACTGTATATTGATGATTAGAAATTTGTCAACTACTGCATATAAAAGACACTGCCTACAACTGACAGGCAAACATTTACCTCATCTCTGAATAATGTGAGGACTAAATTCTCCTTCAATACAACCTGAAATGCCATGAGCAAACTTGACATAATTAATAACGGTATATTTCCCTTCCCAATTATATAATGATAATCCACAAAATTATCAGGAAGTATGAATCTTGGGATTGGACTATAATCCACATAGTTTCTATATAAAACCATTTCTTAATCATCACAGGGTATTTGGATGACTAGTTGGAAAGAGTATCATTTTCATCTTGTAGTTGATAATGGCTATACAAACAATTCTAATAAATTGCGTACAGGGAAAGGAAAAAATCAAATATAAATTTGTTATATGGATAAATGATTTAAGTTATACAAGCATGGATCATACCAAAGCGATATCAATGCTAGTGACACGACGCAGCTCATCAGGGCAGACAAGATACCCAAATAACACCCATTCTCGATACGCAGTTACATTAGCAAGATCTTGTGCTCTCTGCAGTATTGAGTGAAAAAAGTAATTCAGTATCTTTTTAGTACACCCATATTTATTCATGAAGTTAATATCAATATGGGTTAAAAAACAAAAATTAACATTACCAGCGGATGAGCAGAATTTGTAAGTATGTCTGGATACCGGGGATGATATGGACTTAAAAATCCTTCATTTCTAAGTTTCTTTGTGTCTGTTGATAGAAATATAATAGGGCCTACAGCCTCCAAAACCTGAGCAAAGAATATCAAAAACTTTAATAACGGTACATTAATTTGCCAAATACAGTCACTCACCTAGAAACAAAATTAACAAGTTTCTTTATCACATGAACATTTGCAATTATCTATATCATACTGATACATAAAAGAACGAGACTAACCTCTCCAATACGAGGGCTCACAAAATTTAGGTCTTCCTGTAAGCCTTTTAGTGGTGGATCATAAGAGTCGATGAACTGAACCAAGCTGTAAAGTAGAGACAGAAACATACAAGGATTGAAATACTTAATATTTGTTTTTCTACCAAAACACTGGTAAGGGGGGAAATTATCACAAAAGAATCTTATATTAACGCTAGCATAAAATCAAATTTTCATCATCTTTTCATTTTCATCCCTCAGCATTTAATTGTCAATTTTAACCTTCGAACTTCAACTCCTCAATAATCTCTCCCTCCAGGCTCCATTCACTTTATCATAACTCTGTCCACAGAAATTGTTTACTTGACTAGTACGTAAACTATTTATTGTATAACGATGTAAGTACAGAAGATAGGAGTTGTATGGTGGGCTGGACAGCAGCACATAAGTTTTATACTACATTGTCATATACTATATTTCCAATTTCCATGCCTGAATTAATAGATATCTATAAAACAAGAACCCCGGTTCTCTCATTCCTACCTCAACTTCCCCTCCTCTTAACCATATTTCTGTAAAGAAATCGTTATCTATCTACTTTCTCCACATTCAGCACTTCACCCAACATGATGCTGCAATCAGACATCTATTCAAGAATGTCATTTGATCCAGCTCTCCATCAATGGCATTCTGCAGAAGGTAAAAGTACCTTTTGTCGGCTAATTAGTTAGTGTAGGCCGAATGTGTTTATTATAGCTTACAAAAACCTATGTTTCTCTCCTTATCAAGTTGTTCTTATATGCTCTGCAATTTTATCATAACCCTTTCCTCTCTTACCCTCCTTTAAAAAACTAGATTATACAACATGTTATACTTGTGAGTGTATCAAAGCACACCTATGAATTATTGTTTACTAGAAACTAGAACAATTTAAGAAAAGTTATCAGAACATCTTACCGATGATAAAAATCACAATCCCGCTCATTTCTTGACATTGCATGTAGAATGTTATAGGTCTGTAGCAACATCTTTCTTGGCATCTGCTATGAATAAATTGGTTTCCAAATTACTACTAATTTATATTTGAACCCAAAAATATTTCAACGATGATTTTTTTTCTTCATACAATGAACAAATGTAAGAAAATAAAAGAGGACGTTAGCTTGCCTTCTCGGAGAAAAGATTAACCCGTACAAATGAGCAGAAGAGATCCATAAATGCATGTAGAATAAGAGAATTCTGATGGGGCTGCAAAACACTGTGCCTAGTTATTTGAGAGATGCAGAAAAGATAAAGTAATTATTTATTAGATTACTAAAATGGAATAACATCCACTAGAGCTATTTCAATAAAGTTAAGAACTCTAGATGAATGGGTTAAAAATGGGGAGAGAATTCACTACGCCACATTTCTGATTCAATATTTGATATATAGCACAGTAGCCCGTGTATACATGGACCAGTCTGTTTTAGAAAGGAAATAATTGGAGTATTAAGAGGGGAAAATTCTAGACATTTTCAATAATAATAGAGATGCCACATTTGTAGTTCAGAAACATTCATAAAATTTGAATCATCATTAAAAAAAATTGATGTGACTCCCACTTCTGTCTTATTAGCGCAGATGTTTAGCAACTAAACTATTGGCTTGAGTGGAGAAAGAGAAATGGGTGCATAACTGCATATCATATAGTCGTATTTATATGGACAAACCAGTTTTCAAGTTTTTGTAACATCAAAGCAATTCACATCATAGGAGAGCAACAATATTGAGACTCACCAACAAGGTAATTACTGTACTACTTAGATCCAATATAAGTCGCAGTGCTTGTTCACGAAAAACCATCAAGTCAAGAAGCAGCTGTTACACACAAAATAATCATTATCATGTGAGTTCAGGCAACATACAGCTGAATTGAAAATCTAAAAGATATGTCTTAGAATTTGGGTTAGGCATAACTCAAGATTACAAAACCGGGTTGTAAGTTGAAAACTGAGAACAACCCCCACTTATAAACATATTGTCCGACCGTATCTCATTCAATGTAGGACTCTTAATACACACCCCTCATACCCAAGACTGGATATTTGGAACATGATTTGAGTGGCCAGATAGTGGAAACCTATTATTAGGTGGCCCAACCGATAATGGATAGGCTCCGACACCATGTTATAATTTGATTTGGGCCTAACTCAAACTTACAAAATCGGCTTATAGGGTGAGGGCTCATAAGTCTTAAGAATATGCACAAATGGGTAATTTTAGGTGACATAAAATGATAACAACAGGTATCATATATTGATCAAAGTCATAATTACAAAGATAGTGGACCCAATAAATAGCAAATGAGAGAATATAAACCAAAGAACTATCAAATAAAACATCAATTGCAAAGCAATGAAACGTAACTTTCATAAGCCAATTGTTGTTGTTTTCTTCATGAATTATTAAGCAAATTGTTTAGGTACATAAAACAGAGTTACAAATCCTTGCTTGCGATACAAGAAACCTTAACAATTAGAATTAGGTACATAAAAGTATTATTTATATTTTATTATTAAAGTATGATTGTTATAGACAGAGCTTGTGCCAATTTTACTAAACTTGTACCTTAGCCTAGATTATCAATATGTAATACAGCTATTGGGACTTCCTTTTGGATAAAAGTTACAAAATAGTAACTGTTAAAATTAGGAATATTTAGGTATACCTAGATTGATTGTGCATATTTCTAGAATATACAATTTCCTAGGCTAGTGTTTATTCATTAAGCTTTCGATGTATTTATTGTAACACCATTATTATAAATACAAGTTGTCTGGTCTGGGTATAGGCACAGAGTTTACGCATTTTACGATAACTATTAGAGAGTAATGGTTATATATCCATAATGCATTTTCCGAAGAGTAGACATTGCAGTATTGCACTATGGGCTTGAAGTGTAGACTGTAGACACTACAGAGGCCCACCCAACTCTTTTATGTAGTTTAACTTTTATTGCACAAGAATGATTGCAAATCTAACACAAGGGTCAAGGGCATGTGGCCAAATTGAGAAAACTGAAAAGCTTCAATAGTTCAATTAATTGCTTGACGTTTATGAATGGGGGAACATATGGAAAATCAGTAAAAATAAGTTTGAAAAAGCACCTGAACCCATGGTTCCAAGCTCTGTAAATGAAGTTCTGCATGATCTTGCATCGAGTCCCAAGCAATCTTATCTATCTGCATTGCATCCATATTTTTCCCAAATAATGAAAATCACAGACGACGTAACTAACATTCAAAATGAAAACCACATCAGACATGACTTCTTACACGTTCTAGTTGCAACTTGCTGAAGTGTTCTGGAAATTTCTTGGAGAGCAAAACACAGACTCTAGGATGATTAGGGAATACACCAGCTTTCCAAAATCCATCCGAAAATACATGATTGATGGGGTCCGGATAATCCAAAAGCTGATTTAACCTATACATCTTAGCCATAAGACCCTCTGCAACATCAGTAAGCTGCACAACCCACTGCATGTTAAGACCCTTTTGGGGTTGGGACGGCGTAGTACCCTGAGACTGCCCATCATTAGTGAAATTCCTGGAGCTGGTAGACGACAGTGGAGAAGCCGCATCAGTTCCAAGATATTCTGCCCATCTAGATGGACCATCCCACTCCCTTGATCTTGTAGCAGTCGGCGACAATGAAGAATCCTGATTTGATAATCTTTGCCTCGACTTCGCCATTAACTAATAAACCGTCTCTGCACATCAAATTTTCCACAGAACAAGTTCAAGACTAATCAATCACCAACACCAATTTAGCTAACTCCTCACATTAAAGAACCATCATTATATTCATATTCAAGTACGCAAGTCAAATTTCATTACCGAAAAACTAAAATCGTCAAACCTAAAATCCTAAACTTCTCAGAAATACTATAAATTACAATTAACAAACCTAAAATTCAAAATAAAAATAAAAACAAAAATACAATGCTTATTCCTAATTATACAAAAAGAATGCAGATTGCAGAATGAGCTTAAAATCAACATGAGTATGATTTATAAGCACAAAAGATCTTCCATAAAGAGAATTAGTGAATTGTAAGCATGAATTATGTAATTTAAAAGCTAAGCAAGTTACTAAAAAGGGAAAAAAAAGATAAAACTAAAACCTAATTCCATTTCTAGCTTATTGTTAAAGCGGTGAGAAGCTCAGTAACAAAATTACCAAAAACAGAAACAAGTAAACATACATTCAGATTCAGTTAACAAAAACAAAACAGAAAAAAGCAAAAGCAAAAGCAAAAACACTTCATTACAGAAAGAGAATTAAAATCTGAAATTCAAACTAAAAATTTAAAGAGAGATAGTAAATAGTAATCACATTTTCACAAGAGAGAGAGAGAGAGAGAGAGAGAGAGATTACAGTTAGAGTTAGAGAGAGAAAGTGTGAGTCAGATCTGAGAATTTTGTGAATTTTGAGAATGTGAATGAATGAATTGTTGTGTGATATGAAGAATGAGGAAGGAGCTGAAATTTTTCAGCGAAGATATAACATCATATTAATGTTACTGTTAGTAGCTTTTGTGATTGTGATTAATGATGATAAAAGATAGATTAGTACAGTAGTTAATTAAATTTTTATTAGTTTAGTTGTTTTTGGTTTTTTGATTAGTTGTGATGCTTATTTCTTTGAGTTTACTTGTATACGACGTGCGTCTACGTCTTATGCTTTTCTGTATTTTTCTACGCTTTTTTAAATTATAAATTTTATAATATCACCATCATGAGTGAAACTGGGATTCACTTTCCAAACATCAAAAATATAGTATATAAAATATAAAAAATTGTCACCCAAAAATATTTTATTTGAACATGTCAATATTGTTTTAATTCATAGTTTAGAAGTTTTAATTCAACTAATAAAAAATGTCAAAATTATTAGGTTAGATATTCATAACTGGGATTTAAACTGCAGTTTTTCTATTTTACGTGTGTGAGTTTTCAATAACTTATTATTTTGTTTATGTTATAAAAAAAACTCAACAAAATATGTGCTTAAATAGAAGTGTTGTCCATATTACCATATCAATTAACACCTTAGAATGGAAATGAACAATTTTTAATCCTTAATTCTTATGAGGTGGTTGAGGTATCAAAGTCTTGAGTTAAAAGTGGAGTTTAGCAAAGTTAAAGATGTCCCCTTGCATGTTCTACGAATAAAAATAAGACTCAGGGAATTGCCTATTACGTTAACTATGTGACATTCGTGGAGCGGGCTTTGTGATGGGTGTTGAGGTTTTGTGTCGTTTAGGAGGCGGTCGGTTTTGTGGCCGAGTGTTGTTGTTTTGTTTTGTGTGGGAGCCTCTTTGTCTCCTTTTTCTTAATATGTTCCGACTTGTTATTTTGTGCGTCTCTTGTACTCCTTATTATTGAGTTGCTTAATAATATTTATTATTTCAAAAAAAATTAACACCTTCAACTATGAAATGAGTAGTGCTATGTTTCTAAGCCAAATTTTTGGCAATGTACATTCTCCAAATTGATTATTTGTGTATTAAATAGTTGATTATTCAATTGACAAATGTTAATATTGTTAAATTGAATATTTTTATCTTAAACTTTCATTTTGTGTATAAATTTTAATGGTATTTTTCAATTCATTTAAGAAAAAAATATAGTTCATGAACAATAGCATTGAAATTTTATACAAAAATAAATAAACATTGAAGTACTAATGATATAGCAAAGGTTTACTTTTTCTTTAATATCCTTTCTGGGCAAGTGCGTACAATAATTATTTTGAGTATCTCAAATCTCAAATACATTTAAAATTTGTCTATTTTAAATGATGAATTTTCAATAATACAAGCTATGCTCATTTAAAAGATGTGATTTAGTGCATATTTAGATTTGGTGAATTTAGCTGCTATAGTTTTTATTTTATTTTTTTTGTAAAAGACTATATTTAAGAAGTTCTACAAAACTATAGTATGATTGGTGTCACCGTAAATTTGACAAGCTCACCCCTCATCCGTATATAGTGTTACTTACAATTACAATCCATATACCAATTCAATAAATTCATAGGTATGTTTGATCTGCTAAAAAAATAAGAGATTGGATAGGATAATTTTTGTTGTACTGTGTTTGATTTTAAAATTGTCGCTGTGATTGGACGAACTGAGGATAAAGATACTGAACAAAATTAGATATTTTTGTTCCTCACTGAATCATGGGACAACTTTTTGTCTACAACATAACTTGTCTAAATCACCAAAATAACATTTTCTCCATCAAGTATCATACAAGACAAAATTTGTTTAATATTGTAAATATTTATCTTGTGTTGTTCTACTTGTACTGTCATGTATTATTCTGTCAAGTACTTTCATTTTACAGATTAAACAGATCCATAGACTATATAATTAAGATGCCCTGAAAAAATATTAATATGATTATGTTGCATAGACGTCATGAATGTATCACCCCATAGGCCATAGACAACAAGGCCATGATGGTTAAGAAAGGGATTACTGATTAATAGCCACGCCACCGCATCTAGTGGTGCATCAACAGTACATTATTGGTGGGTCATAGTACTATTTTTTAACTAAAAATGTTTAACCAACTAATATACAAATTAACCAACTTTTTGTTTCATTATGGTCATGTGGGACTTAATGCTACGGGCAATCTCTTGATATGTAGTAAATGCCAAGGTGCAGTTGGTGAGTAACTAAGCCATTTGTAGAACAACAATAATGATGTAGGGTAACAAAATATTGTATTTTTAACACATATGAATCATTGAGTCCTCTCTAGCTAGTAAGTGCCTATGGGGAAGATAGTGTTAATTAGTGTGAATGGAAGAAACATTGATACTTTGAAGCCAAGTGCTGTATCTTTGAAGCATTTCTGTCACTAATTAACATACTTGGCTTACACATTAAGCCATCATCATTTCATTTCTTATTGTCAAGTTAATTACAATAGTATTTTTCTTGTGTTTGATGAGTATTAGTATCAAATGTTCACTTTTGCAAGTGTGAATGTGGTTTAGATGTGTAATGTATTGTGGCTTATAGTTTGTGTTCCTTTACATTTTTATATTGAACACATTTTTTAGAAAAACAATTAAAAAGTAATCAATGTGTTTTTGAGCCATCTAAGGAATTAAATTAAACACTCATATCTTTTGCGAAATTAGATTTTAGTCGAGTGTTAAGAGAAGTGGATTTCAAATCACACTGATTTTCGTAGGTAAACTTAGATATCTTCCGCATATAAATTATTGATTTGAAATCACTTAATCAAAAAATAATATTTTTTGTGATTAACTGGGACTTGTTTCGGATATTTAAACTTGTAAAATCATAGTCTCATAAGTGTAGCTCAATTGGTCCAGGGACATTATTGGAGTGGCCTGGGTTCGAACCCAAAATTTCATATTTCTCCACATTTATATGTGCGAGTGTCTAGCCACTATGCTACCTGACAAAAAAAAACTTGTAAAATCATAAGGTTGCAAAAAAAACCTTCTTTAAAATGATATAATCTAAATATGTACTAATTTTTAAGAAGGTAATATCCGTAAGAGTTAATTTCCAATACCATCATGTAATCTGTTCATTCAAGTATAAAATTCACTTATTTTAGTTCAAACGGTATCCATAAATAAGTATCAGTAGCAACTAATTGTTTACAATACATTTTTCTCCAAAAAACCTATTTTAGTCTCGTCCGTAAAAGAATAGTAGATTGGTGAGGTAAAATGTAATGTGTGTTTGAAACTACATTAGAAACACATTTCTTGTATAACCCTGTAATTTTGATGTGAGAATAACAAAGCTATGAATTATAGCTTTACAGTTGACGGCGTTTGGTTGGTTTCCGGCGTGAAAACAACCGGACACTTCAAATTCGAATGGAAAAGGACGTGAGTGCTTGGATTGTGAGAGCTTCAATACCTAATTGTTTGTATATATTTTCTGACTAATAATTGTTTTTATATAATAACGGTATCAATTTTTCTTAATATTGAACCACTAAAATAAAGGTAGCAGTTGATCAACCGAAAGCACTGAGCACAATACATTACATTCAACAACTTAGCTAATTTATAACGTATTAAATTAGGAGAAGAGCATGCAATGAAAACCTGGTGTTGAAAGCTCAAATAATATGCATTGGACATATATAAATTGCTACTCATCTAGAACGAATGGACCACCAGTGTCTCAATCAAAAATAAGATTAATCATAAAGTGAATACTGTTTTGATCACAACCAAAATGACAAGTTATTTATTCAACTAAAACGTGTTGCTGAAATGAGTAAATTTCAAAGCTTTTTCTAAGAGAAAGGGATTAAAATAAAGATTAGGAATTGTGAGGGTTGTTAGAGCGAATAGTGTTATATATGCTTGGATTTCAACCCCATATTCAGCACCCACCCTCACGCCTAGCGTGGTCCTGGTTCATATGTCCACCATTGCAGTTCTTAACCCGACTTTGATACCATGTTAAATATGTTTGGATCTCCACCCCAAAAGTTAGCTCATAGAGTGAGGTTGTCATCACATATTTATACACCCAACAACCCAGGAACCAAAGCAATGTTAGACTTCAAACAAACTCCAACAACACTATATTCAACAAATAGCGTATGGCACTGTTGAAACGTGAGTAAACTACTGATATTCAACAATCAAAAAATGGGTCTGTCTTGGCTAATTTTGCATACAAAATAAAATCAATTAGTACATCTATAGCTGTAACTAATACTCTAATTAAATGTATTAAGTCAAGTGAATTCAATTCAAGGGAGTTCCATTGGCTAATCATTTCCTACTTTGTTTATACATCAAGGATAAGGGAGAAAGACATGTCAACTTCCACGAAATAGCAAAACCACATAGCACATACACCTACAAAAGATAACACACCAAAATGTTTGAAAAGTTTTTGTTTTTCCATAAAGCATTTCTTGACTTAGCTTAATCTTACTTTGATAGTTGATAAACAATTACTCTGTCAGATATTACAGATTTATAGTTTGTATAATCTGGAAAAATATTACTCTCGGTAACTATAGACTGATTCAACAAAGACACAAGTCAGCATAGTAGGAGAGCCTTATAAAAGTAATCTTGTTACAAGTGTAACTACTCATAGAATAAAATGAAAGTTGAGTAAACAAGAAGAATAAAATGAAAGTAGAAAAAAAAAATTATGAAGATTTACACGTCATTCAAATGGGCCAAATTAAAAAGTTAACAAATTCAATACATGATTTTGACAGCAGAATTTCAAAGTTGTGTGGTGAGTTTAATGTATTTTTATAGACTTCCATAAATTGATCATTTAGATTCGGTCAATTAGTCCACGTGTCTAAGACAACAAGATACATTGTTTCCTGACTCTGAAGCATAAAGTTTATCAAGAATTAAAACTCAAAAGTACCTGTATAAGCAAATCTCGTGACCTCGAGGAATAACATAGGCTGGTGTGTAGAATATCGTCTATTGGGAGATGTTAGATCCTTAAATAGATCTCAGTACCTTAACTTGAGAGTTGAAATATTAGTGTCAGATTTTCAAGCAGGGAAATAAAAGATCAAATCCCATGACACAGGCACACTTCAAACATCCAATATGGAGTTTATTATTTACAATCTTTTGACAATATTTGATACAGGTTCTATCTTGTATGGAACAAAACTATCATCTGTAAAATGAATCGATAAAATGGAGAAAGAAACCTAACAATATTCAACTCCCTGTGTAACTTTGAACTTCACTAGTTGTATAATTGTTCCTATCGCTTCATGATACATGGGTTTCATGAAGCATACCCTACGAGTAAGAAGTAGCAACTCTGAATTTTCAATTCATAATAGTAGTTGTGTTGCTTCCCAAGTACTAATCAACCCAAGCGACATTCACAAGCTGACACAACCAATTCATCATTGAAGAAGATCAACTCTGTTTTCAAAACTGTAATTGTTTACTCTATTTTAGGGAGTTATACCAGGGACCAGAGGTACACGTGGCTTGGGTTTCCTTACTTTTTCAACTAATATAGCTTGAGTAGTTAGAACCACCCCAGCAATCGAGACAGCACTTTGAAGAGCACATCTTGCAACTCGACTAGGATCTGCTACTCCGGCATTCAAAAGATCTTCATATGTGCCAGTCATGGCATTGTATCCGGTTCTCCAGTCAAACGTTCTAGTCTTTTCAACAACAATGTCTCCATCAACTCCAGCATTAGCTGCAATTGATTTAGCAGGTTCGACAAGTGCCTGCAATGGTCCACGCACAACTGCTTACGAATGTGCATAATTGTTTCATACAAGTTCATAAAGAATTACTTTTCGCAAAGACTAGTCTCAATCTACAAGAGGAGGGGAAAATAGTATAAAAATTTCAAAACATTTTTACCAGAAACCAAAATTTTAAAATAAATATTTTAAAGAACAAATTAAATCTTATAGGGGAGCTTTAATCAATGTTAAATTCTATATCGGTGCTTTATGCACAAGCGGAAATTAAAACCTGAGTATTGACAAGGAGGTAGGAAGGAGGAAGGTTCAGTGGATGTAGATAGTTCAGTGGTTTCTCCATCCACAATATTGACCATCCAGGAAATTAATCAAATAATAACTAGATATTTTTGGTATTACTGTCGCTCAGCTTGAGACTCTAAAGTGTTTGGATTTGCTTGAAATTTGAGACAAATCTTGCAAGCCTCCTCAATGAATCGGTTGAATTTCGGATAAACTTTTATTTGATGATACAAAACACACACTCGAGTGCACATAATGTACGGATCTACTCTACCCAAGGAAACTGAATCATATCAAGAAATTAAATAAAGAATGAAATACAATCAACAAGAAAAGGCTCATCCCTAAAGTAGCAGGGGAAGAATAATGTTAAAAGTAAAAACAGAACAAAACAAAAATCCAGAAAAGACTAAACTGCTGATATGTTAAGGAACGACACATATTCCCCCTACTCAAGCGTTAGTATTTCTGTTTTGCATCATTTGCAAATGAACATTCTTCTTAAAATCCAAACATTTGTTCCAAGGAAATAGAAAAGTAAAACCCATTCAATCAAGTATAGTCAAAATGTAAGAAACTACGTTTAAAATCTTCAACACACACACTGTATAGCTCAAGCATATGTTTTAGAAAAGAGAATGTTCCACCACAAATAAATGAGGTATGTGTTGCGAAGTAAATGGTTTTCCTTCAATTAGAATCAAAACAATAATATAAAAGAGAAAACTCACTGACATCTCAAAAGATACAAATTTTTCACAAGATAAAACTCTCCCAAATTTTTTCACGGAAAGAAAAGGCAACATAATACAGGAAAAGAATTGTAGAAAATTCACCACAAATTAAACTTCTTAAAAGAAAATATATTCAGACTAAGAGGTGGAATAGAGCTATAAGACTTAAAAATATATTCATACCTTCGCCACAATATCAGCACCTATTTGCTCATCTGGATCTTCCATGGAATTCTTTATGGCAGGTATCATGTCCAAAAGGTGGACATATGTGGCACCCCCGCCAGGAACAAGTCCCTCATTTATGGCAGCAAAAGTAGCATTCTTAGCATCTTCAATCCTCAGTTTTCTATCTTCAAGTTCTAGCTCAGTGTGTGCACCAACCTACACGGTTGGTAAATGCATTCAGAAGTATACAGCACTAAGCTAAATAGTAATTTGAATGTCAAATATCTTTAGCAAAATTTAAGATGACAGCCGTTTGTTTCTGCACAAGAATTAATCAAAACATTTGGGGGGGAAAACTTAATTAAGAGCTTATTAATTATGCAAGAAGTTATGTCACAAGCACTTAGATTTAGTAATCTATCTGCTTTCGGATATGAAAGTTGAAAAGCTATCTGCATTCTCAACATTGGTTTTTTCAACGTAAACAGTGAATCTCGGGGTGATGGGAAACAAAAAGCGAACAGCTTACGGGCGGTTCTCATAAGCCATATTAAGGGGTTTATTAAAATAAGTTATTTCTTCTAAAGAATTAAAATCAGTTGAAAACAGCTTATATCATAACTTATATTTATAAGCTCTTCCAAACACTGACAGTTACACATGTGCTTAAAATTTCATATTATAAATCAAATGTTGCTAAGATTTCATATTATAAATTGTACCCAATGATAAACTTTTTAAATCTAAGTCTTTCTAAACGATTTGGCTGATAGTTGTTGGGTTCTAGATTTTACTAAATCTTTAAAATTTTCCAAACCCCTCACCATGTTTTGCATGTGATGCATGATCTAGGTTCATGTTATCTTTATTCTTTTACAAGACACAATGTCACAGAACTCAGAACCCTACAACAATTGATGGGAAAATGAATAAAATGAGCGTATTTCTGATGAGTCATTTGATTAGAAGCGGGACATCTTTCATCGGCCCTTTGGTTGAACGAATAATATAACTATTTGATTCATGTCATAGAGATTGGACAAAGTTTTAAGTTTTCTGCCCGAGCTTAGCACACCCTCTCATTTTACCCAGGCTTTGAACCGGCAATGAATAGCAAAGCTAAACATAAGCAATGAATAATATACTCCCTCCGTTCCTAAATAACTGTCATTCTAGCAAGAAACTCTCATACCAAGATAGTGGATTTTGTGTGCTGTTTTTCCCTTTCTATCCTTGTTTAAGTCACACTCTCTCTCCAATAATAAATTCTCTATTTCATGGAAATTGTACATTTGAGTTAATGAGATAAGAAGGGTATATTTGACAAATTATAGCCTTAATTCATCAAATTACACTTAAAAAGAAACATTTTTTTTTGCTAGAATGACAATTATTTAGAAATGGAGGGAGTAACTACTATAGTAATATTCAATTTGACTAAATTTATAAACCTGGAGCTTTTATACAGAGACCAGCATCACATATAAGATATATTATTTCTTATTTATAAAACAATATAAAATTCAGAATTATGATCCTTAAATAATAAATATTAAAAAGAGTAAAAAATACGGACAGCTCATGAGGGCATGACATATCTGTTGTATTAGGTACCTTAATAACAGCTATACCACTAGTGAGTTTTGCAATTCTCTCTGAGAGCTTTCTTGAATGGTTTGCATTGTCTGTTTCAATAAGATCCTTCTTAATCTGTAAAATTCTAGCCTGAATTTCAGCCTTAGTACTTGCATCAGTAAATATAGTTGTTGTGTTACTGGTTATTGTCACTTTCGTTGCAGTACCAAGCTGGTCTGATGTTGTACCTTCAAGTGTGAGACCCAAATCTCCACAAAGAAAATCCGCACCTGTGATATTAAAGTCAACAGGAGGTCAAGCAAGCAAAGCATAAAAAGTGCGTTGATGCTTGATCATAAAAGATGCTAGGCATAAGATTCGTTGCAAGACATGGGAACAAAGACATTTGAGAAAAATAAATCATAAGATTCGATTAAATGCTGCTCGTCACTGTGCTGTTCAGTTTATACCGCAAAAGAGGCAACTATTTGGAGCATAGACTTTATTAAAATCATCCCAAAATAGAAAAATATAAGCCTAGCATGAAGGAAGTTGGCAAAGATACCATCCAAGTTTAATGCAGTAGGAACTCACCTGTCATGAGCGCAATATCTTGTAATAAGGCTTTCTTTCCACCTCCAAGTCCTGGACATTTTACAGCTGCAACTCGTAATAATCCTTGCATTTTGTTCACTATTAATGTTTCCAACACTTGTGCCGTGACCTCCTCGGCAATAATTAAGAGTGGGACACTCAACTGCATAGCCTTTTCCAACAAAGGAACTATTTCTTTGACACTTGAAATCTTTTGATCAGTTACCAAAACTTTAGCATTCTCAAATTCCACAATGGATTTTTCCTGGTTGGTAATGAAGTGAGGAGACATGTAACCCCTATCAACCTGAACAGAAAGAACAGAAAACAACTATAATAGGGAAAAACACGAGGACATCATCATTCAGATCTGGGAAATAACAAATGATTGTCATTGTGAAGTATTATTATCGTTGACATTAATACCTTCATCCCTTCTTCAATTACCACAGAGGTTTCAGATGACGAGGATGACTCAATGGTGATTACCCCATCAAATCCAATCTTCTCTATAGCTTCAGCAATCAAATTGCCAACATACTCATCATTTCCAGCAGAAATTGAGGCTACGGCTGCAAAAGATAGTGAAGAAATAACTTCAACACATTTTTGCAAAGAAACCTGCACTTTTTAAAACTCAAACAAGCATTGGTACATACCTTTGATATGGTCCCTTCCTTCAACAGGAATACTTCTCTTCTTCAAAAACTTCACTAAGTCTTTTACGGTCTTTTCCATCCCCTTCTTCAAAGCAATAGGATTAGCCCCAAATGCAACTGCTAATGATCCAGATTTAATCATGGCACGAGCCAAAATAATTGCAGTGCTGGTACCATCACCAGCCAAATCATTCATTTTAATTGCAACCTACTAGCAGGAAAAATTACAAAAACAAACATATCTTTAGTTATTTTGTCTCAAAATTTGCATCCATTTAATCTAAGGTAAAATCTAACCACCATGATCGACCTCTTGAATTAGCATGGCACCTGCATTCTCAATTGCATCGGAAAGCTCTATTGATCGAGCAATTGTAACACCGTCATTAATTACTTTAAGCTTTCCAGATTCAGAAAGAATAACATTTCGTCCTGCATGATTAATGATTAAATAAATGAGCATGAATAGTCAACAAACTTTGAACCAAAATTAGTCAAAGGGTCATAGACTCATATGTTATAGGCATCCAATTACTGGAAATTTACAACTGAAATATATATAACTAAAAAGCACAAGTTTTTCTCGTCCCACACTCACTACTTCACTTTGGAGCAATTCATTTATCCTTTCACACCCACTTTGAAACCACACGGGATTAGACTTCCAATCCAATAAGTCATGTTCTCTCCAATAGTGACTCATAACTATTTGCTCAAGTTTGTGGTGGGCATATTTTAAAACATTCATAACGAACTCAAGTTCATACCAATTGCCAACACAACCTTTCAGTTTTATATCTTTTATCTCACTATGAGATAATATTTCAACATCCCTAATATCTTTTTGATTTTCAGAGAAATCTAGATCTGGAAACTGTCAAATTAAAATTGAAATCAACAACAAGAGCGGTATTAAAAGTTGGCAAACATGTACCACAAATCGAAACATATATCTTACTGAATTGTCGAAAGTGATAACAGAAGTTTGTATAATTCTAAAAAAAAAAATACTTCAAAGGTAGAGTTGCAACTACTTATTAAGAATCAAAAATGTATTTAGTTATGAAGCAATGGATAAAATTCAGAAGGATAACCATTAACAAAAAGAAAATAAAACGTGTATTAATTCCATGTTCACTCACCATGACCGAAAGTTTATGTAAAAGAGGACAAATTTGAAGGATGTTTAAAATCCACAAAGGATCCACATCATCTAAGATCTCAGGGTACATGAAAACTATGAGGTTCAACTGTTTAAGATGTTTGAATGGCTGAGTGAGTTGTAGGGAAGTTGTAACCTCCTAAAAAGAGTAGATCTTAGTTTTTTTTTTTTTGACAAAAAAAAAACTAAAAAGCAACAACCCTAAACTAAAACTTCGAGCTCAAGTGGTAAGTGAGCTTCACCGTAGGACGAATTTTGGGAGAACCCGAGTTCGATTCTTGGGTGGAACAATTTCTTGCCCAGACTTTACTATGGACTACTAGAGTCCCTTCCCCTAGGAACTAGAGGGTTAATACAAAAAAAAAAAAACAATTGTGCCGTAGCCCGTAGGCCCTGTTTGGATAAACTTGAGCGCGCCTAACGCATAAGTGTTCATGTCTAACCTATTTCTATAATAAAAGGTAATATAAAGTTAAACCGTTTGAATATACTCCAAAGTTATAAACTGTTTTCATAAACTAACTTGGAAAAGTTCTGAAAAATAAGCTGAAAACAGACTACTACATGTAAATACTAAATTCCATAAGTTCTCCTCCAATTGAGTCTCGCTCGCAAATAGTTAGTTATATCAGTACATAAGTTCAAATAAGTGAATTCAAACACACCCACCCTTCGTGTTTGTTCGGATGAAGCTATTTTGTACTAAAAACAGCTTATAATGAAATTCAAAACACTACTTACACAAAAACCTAACCAAAACCAAACATGCACAAAACATTTAGAAACTGCATCAAATTCAATTCAGATATTAAGTCATGAGAATTAACACAATGAATATAATACTAGTAATAAATCAACAAATTGAATATAACAACTACTACAAGACCTTAATTAACCTTTAGGTCCAACGGTAAGAGAAACAGCATCAGCGAGTTTATCAATTCCAGCTTGTAAAGTTTCTCTGCACTCTTTACCAAACGATATCTTCTTAGGGCTTGCTCGCACCACAAATTGTGAGTTTCTCCGATGAAAAGACTGAAACGGTTTAAAGTCAGAAAAAGAGATGGATAAAGTGATGGTGTGAGCATTGCAGAGAAGAGAGACTTACCGAAAATGAAGAAGAAATGGAAGAAGGGAAGAACGGTGAAGTGAAAGAGGTGTGAAGCTGAATTTGCGTATTCATTTCTGATGCTGTCGAAAATCGATACCGCAAATCCTTTCACTTTCACGTGGTGTAAGTAGCACTGCCTAGAACTTTTGTAATTTTCTTTTTTCATAAAAAAAAAAATGGCTTAAATAATGTTCAAAATTTGAAAGAAAATCTTCACGAAAACTGCGGATTTTGAATTTAGGGACTTATTTCAAAAAATAAATAATTGCAGGGACTTAATTAAAACAAAAAATTTACAAAAACTTATATCAAAAAAATGCGAACTTAGATGAACCTAAACATTATTTAAGCCAAAAAAATAAATGAAGTTTTAGGTTCCACCGAGAATTGAACTCGGGTTACTGGATTCAGAGTCCAATGTCCTAACCGCTAGACCATGGAACCACTTTGCCTCTACCTCCACTCATTTTGATTCATATTTTTAGACAGACTACGAATTACTGCTACTAAAGAACTAATTATTTATTTACTACTTTTATTTTTTAATTACGTATCATTTTTAATTACTCTAGCAGCGAATCATTATGCAGGTGTCATCACTGTGCACCGCGAAACTTCCATTTAGCAGCGTGAAAGCTCAGTCCCCCACCGTGAAGACGAAGGAATCCATGGCGGCAGCAACCACCGCACCTAAGTGGGCCCAGAAAACCATCTCTCTACCTCCTTACAAACGCGGCTGCCATCTCGTTACTCCCAAGGTCCGTCCATCTCACTCTCAATTTCATATTTTCATCTAATTTTCAAAAACCTAACTAATTTTCAGATAGCGAAAGAAATTGAGCAAGATCTTTCTGAATTCAAGTGCGGTCTCGCTCATCTCTTCTGTAAGTATAAAAACTTTTGAATAATTTAATTTTTTTTTTTTGTCAATTTGAATTTGAAGATATGAAATTGGAACTTGTGGTGGGAAATTACAGTGCAGCATACAAGTGCTTCTCTTACTATCAATGAGAATTACGATACTGATGTTCGCGATGATACTGAGACATTCCTCAATCGAATTGTGCCTGAGGTTTTTACCATTTATCAGTATTCATTTATTGATTCAGTGTTATTTTAATTCTTTTTTAATTGTAGTGTCTTATTGGAAATAATGTGTTTGTGTCCTGCAGGGGCCATCTGCACCGTGGAAGCACACTCTAGAGGGTTAGCTTTTTAAATTTTATGTTTTTCTTTACCTGCTAAATACAATGTTATTGTTTAAATAATGAGTAGATTGAGCTTCAGTAATGCAATTTTAATTTCTTAACAAGTTATTTGTACTCAAATAATTATACTGTTTACCTCAGAAAAAAATTTGTATCAAAAAAATATATACTACAATTTTTAAAATAACATCAACAACTTCAAAATTAATTATTTATCTTTGTAACTAACATAATAAAAAATGTAATATTTTTTTTTAAGCGACAAAAAAAATAGCATTTTAGCTATTTAAAAATAGCATTCCTCCTAGCATTTTTTGAAACAAATTTTACATTGTTTAGATCAAAATATGATTAGGCCTAATAATATAATTATTATTTTTTTGATGCCCTGAAATTTGGAGGCCCGAGGGTGAGGCCTAGATTGCCCTGCCTCTGATAGTGAGAGTTATGTAACTTATGTATCAGATTAGTCTTTAATTAGTTAGTGTCAGCTGTATGCCGAGAGCTAGCCAAACTGTTATGGTTCCATCCTTAGCTCATGATTTAGCTCTTGTAAAAGAAACTGAATCAGTTTTTATTATACATAATATTCAATATAATGATTTCTCTCTATCTCTCCCTTTCTCATATTCCATTAGATTGTTTCCTTTTGTATTTTACCTTCTTGTGTCTTTCTGTTTTAACCATGTTTGTCAAACTCGGGACAAGTTTATGAATGTAGGCATCGAAGTTGAGTTAACTTGCTTACAAGGTAGATTCATATAGACTTGAGAGTTTGGGGATGACTGAATGAATGTGCAACATTGTTTCTGTATTATTTTTTAAAAATTGTAGAATGCAGCAACTAAGTTATAAGGCTCCATAGTGCACAAAACATTAGTCTAACATGTCTTAGCACTTAACTCCACAAATGCATCTAACATCTCAATGTGAATCCAATTTGCAAAGAAGGTGAACGGTGCCGTGTGCAGTCTCTAATCTATCCCGTAGTTCCTAGTATATATAAACTATAAAGAAGTATCGGAAAACATGAACAAAACCACTGTTGCAAATTCGCGATGAACCCAACTATGATGAGTTGACAATCCAATTTGAATCCAGCTCCAATGAGGGAAGTCAATCCCACCAATCACCATCCTTTGCTCTAGTAAATTTGATCCTTGTGATATGTAAACTTGTCCGTTAATTTTAAATTGTGATGCCAGGTCTGGTTTGGTCCTGATATGGTCTAGTGTAGTCTATTAACCTATCTCAGTTTAATTTATTGGTTGCTTGATAAATATTTAGATTTTGTTCTTGGGTTTGCTTTAGAATGTTGAATACTTAATATGCAATATGCACACAGTATTAAATTTGTGTTTGGATACTATGATAGCCATTTTAAGTTGTTTCTTTTAAACATGTAACTACGAGTTTAGTAATTGAGCTTACGGATATTTCACGAGTTTACTTCGACTCTCAAGTTTGACAACCTTGGTTATTACATAACTATGCTGCTGTAATGCTGTTAGTGTTCAACATATAATTTATGTTTTCTCCCAATCTTTTGTATTTTCCATCCTATCAAACCAACAATGATCTTTGGTTTTTCAATTTTGTAGGTCATGATGACATGCCGGCTCATATTAAATCATCAATGTTTGGCTGTGCACTCACGTAAGAAATGCTTCACAATTCAGTTTGATTCATTATGCTGAAAAGTGATGATTATAATATCGTCACTAATGATGTCTTGTATTTTCAGGATACCAATTACAAATGGAAAGCTTAACATGGGAACTTGGCAGGTAATAAAGTTCAAATTCTGTTATGATTTACCTATAGAAGTTCTTGGTCAACACACACCAAAAAGTTCTTAAAAACCTGCAAGTTACTATTCAATTTGAGTATGTTGACTGACAAAAATTTTGGAAATTCACATTTAACAGTTACTATTCATTTGCTGACCAAGTTTATGTAAAAAACATGACCAGGAATGAAAAATCAATGACCAAGTGTATCTTCTTCACACACACATTCAAGGAATTGAATAGACGTATCTTATGCCATATTAGTAGTGATTGGTAGATATATTTCATAATCATTGGTATACAATACACTGTTCTTGGGTTTGTTTTAGATGTGTGTTACTGATAAAACATAACATCGGTGACCTCATATATAAAACGGAAGAACTGATGGAAAACAAATTTTCGTAGGCGCTGCTTGTCCACAATGTAGGTAGCGGCAGCAGTTCAATTTAATTTGCTTATGAAAAATTGTGCCCCAAAGGTTTTGAAGAAATCAAGGGCGAAATTTCATTTCTTTTTGTACTCGGGTTTTCCTCAATAAAGTTAATCCTTATTGATAGTACTAAAAATCAATAAATCTAAAATGATAGCATTTAACATTTATCGTCGTTCTTTGTGTTTCTTCTTAATTGTTATTGATAGTACTAAAAATCAAGCATGTAACATCATAATTGTTTCTTCTTTATGTTTCAGGGTATATGGCTTTGTGAGCACCGGGATCATCCTACCTCACGAAGAGTTGTTGTCACTCTTAATGGAATATGAGGTGTTAGGATCCATTTGCTCTGCTTTACCTTCATTTTCGAACTTATAGTTGGATACATGTGCAATGTACTATTTACCCTTTTTACAATGTATGTAACTTGAGTACTTTGCTATGGATGCAATGCAACTGTGAAACGTATTCCGACCATTTAGTGCATATATTTATTCCAAATCATTAGTCACTTTCTTTAGTGCGACTTTTTTATGATAAATATTTCGAACAATTGGTCATTTTCTTTTGTGAGACTTTTTATAAGAAGCGTGCTCAACAGTTTGCGGTAAAAAAGAAACGGTGGAGGCTTGGGTTGGATTACAAATTTCAGCGTGGCAGATGGAGATTCATTTGTAGAAGGATAGGATAGGATACCAGAGTTACTACTTTAACAACATATAAATGTTCACTTTAAGCAATTTTGCATTCTGGTAATCAACCTCCAATTGATTATCATAACTCTTGAATGAAGTTGTGATATAATTCTTTCTTGCATCATTCTGCAACCATTGCAGATGCATATCCAGAAATGAGTGTGTATTTCGTGTAAAATGATTTAGTTGGATATGAGTAAAAGACAAGTAAGAGTGAGACAGATCACCAGAACATGACAAGCATAATTTTCAATTGAACTATTCACAAATTAACACCAATTTGTTATAGAGTATCTTGTCCTACCACAATTAGTTTGGATTACACAACCCGGACGTCAAAATACAAATGTATAGCCAGATTGTGTGATCCTGAAATCTAGACAAATTTTGTCTACTCTATTGCGTGCAAGATGACAACACTACCAGATCAGATCATATAAGACATCTCTTAGCAGAAAACATGTATGGTCCACCTTTTTATGGTAGATAAAGTTACCATCACGTTCAATTAAATTCGTAATAATTTTTGTTCCATCTTAGTTCAAAACCAAAGCATCAAACTAAAATAAAGTCATCTGACAAAATTATCACTATCTCAAAACAATAAAAACTACTGATGGTTCTTTTATTACCAAACTTCCCATATGTTATCAATCTCATATTTCCATTGCAGAGAGTGAAAATATCATCGCTCTGAATCGAAGCTAGTGCAAAAACAAAAAGAACAGTCAAGAAAGACACTCGGACAAACATACAAAAAAAAAAGCAGCAATTCTTAGCTTCCAAATTGACATCATCTACACCATGGGGAGTGCTGAAAGAAATTGGCAAAAATTATTAATGCTTGGAATCTTCTTCTTCACAGAACTTGGAATACTGTTCTGAATCCATCAATTTGTTAAGTTCACCACTGTCACTCAGTTCAACTTTAATTATCCATCCTTTTTCATAGGGGCTTGAATTGACCTACACGAAGAAACATAGGAAAACATAAAAACACTTGGCTGATAAAAAACGAATCATTGCAATCCTTCAGCATTACATAAGCTTAGTGATCCAAAATCTAGTGCACAAAGAAGTAAAAATCGCACATACACACAGCACACAGTCTGAAACCAAATATGAATTAGGCAAAATTATAAAACTCACCAAAGCAGGAGAGTTGTTGAGCTCTTCATTAATTTCAACCACTTTTCCTGAAACAGGAGAGTTAATATCACTTGTTGCCTTCACACTTTCAACTGCACCAAAACCTTCTCCTTGTGCCACTGCTACTCCCACTTCTGGCAACTCAACATACACAACATCGCCCAAATGATCTTGGGCATGATCAGTTATACCAATGGTTGCAGATTTTCCATCAACTTTCACCCATTCATGAGAATCAGCATACTTCAGATTGTTCAAAACTGTAGTTATAACATAGAAGAGGGTATCTTTGTTATCATAAAAATCAAATAATTAACTTCACTCTTAAATCAGATCAAATCGCCATTTCTGTTATTCGCATCAGTGTTAACAAAATGAGGCGCTCTCCTTTGAGAAACATACACCTTGCATTTATGTTGCTTATGGGTGTGTTATTTCAGATGCTCACAAGTTAGCCCCACATATGACAGTTTGTTGGACAAACAAATCAAAAATTAAAAATCAGCTATCATGCCAAAAATGATTTCTGACATCGTTAGGGGTATAACTAAAAATCATTGAACCTCTTCAAGCAAAATGTATTTTAGCCAAAAAAAGGCAACAATTTATTATTTTATCCACAAAGTGCTGACAAGTTAAATTTGATGGAAAATTCAGTTTTAAAAGCAAAAATGAACTCAACACTTAAAAGTGATTCTCCATCCATTGAATTTCCAAATATGCACTAAAAGAATGAGAAAGCTGACATATTAAAAATGTAACAAACAACATAGATACAAATGAAGATTCAAATGAAACATTTTTCCCTCTTAACATTTTTGTTCTATTTTGTTTTATTATTTTTACCTATCTTTCTTCGTAAAGCAGCACCAGCAGTACATTCTATGAAATGGTGATTTTTCTACCAGCAGTACATAAAAAAATTATGCTGGAAATAAAAGACTATTTTGTTAAGTTTTTGGAAAAAATAATTTCCAACATAAGAGTTAGAGATCCACAACCACTTTTTAACAATAAACAAACATAAAATAGCTTCTGCTTTTTTAAAACATCTCAATTTTTTTGGAGTTAAATAAGTTGCATTTCTAAAATAAGTTGTTGGTTCCTAAAAATATATCGAATTTTGATTTTAGTTGTACCAATTTATATTTATATTTTTTGGTTCCTAATATTATAACTAATTAAGCTAGTAAGGCCCACTAGGTTTGGATATTAGAATGCCGCCACAGAATACAATACATCAGTATTCAGAATCACAATACGGATCAAGTGCTAAAAAGTCGGAGGTGGGGTAAGTGTAACCACTCATGTTTGGTATTACGGTGGGTGTGTCATAATCACGGTGATCCACCGTGATACTGTAGAAGCTATAAGTCGTAGCTTCTGTAAAATCACAGTGAATCACCGTGATTCTGACACACCTACCGTGATACCAAACATAGATGAATCAACATTAACATGGGTATGCTAGAATCCACTTAATGTTACTGCAGCTGGTGGGCGAATGATGTGGTGCACTTTCCCCTACCCTACAATGAAAGCTCCGATCCCACCCATTAACGTATGTATAAGAAATACTACTATAATAATATACTATTGTTATTATTAAAATAAAGAAGAAAAAATGATACAAAAATTTAAAATAATTTTTTTGAAAAACATGAATCGAGATCCAGAATCAAGATATTGTATTCAAATCATACAAATGACAATGACAATGACAAGAAGAAGATCTAAAGTGGTTGATCAGTGAAATAAGAAAATGAATGAAAAACAGATCATCAAAGAGAGAAGAAGAAGAAGAAGAAGAAGAAGAAGAAGAAGAAGAAGAAGAAGAAGAAGAATGAGATAAACGTACCGTTGGAAAAGCTTCTGTGAAAAACAGAGATCCTGAGGTACGATGCGGCTCTTGAAGCCCATAACTGACTGCAAGCCATTTTTTTGTTCTCTGATGTGTGAGAGAGAGCGTCTTCACCGCTTACAGAGAAGAATGATCACCTTTTTATATTGCGGGGGTTGGTGTAGTGACTCAAATACTGTGACTCTGAGCATTTTTCTTGTATTTTTTACCCTAACAATAAATTAGAATTTTTCAATTACTAAAAATATTGTTAATCAAAAAAATAAAATCATAGAAATAGCGTCCTTTATCAATCAAAATTGTATTTAAATTTATTATAAAAAAAAATTGTCTAATTTTTTAATATGTAGACAAAATGATTAACCATTAAAAAATCGAAATTTCACACATATAAAGTGAAGGAGTCCATAGTAGTTTAGAGTTACGGGCGAGAACATTAAATAATCTCAGTCTCCTTTCAAATGCAGTTGTGAGAATCGAATTATAATACTTTCTATAAAGTTCAGCATCAATTACTGCTAGATCAACTAATTCTTATACAAATTAAAATTTTAATTATAACTATTTTAAAAAATTTGTATTTTATTCAATGTAATTACTTGATAGTGTAAAATAATTTATATCGTATGTTAAAATTAATTTTTTGTATGTTTTGTTTTTACTTGAAATTTTGTATATTTTTTTACGAAATTTGTTTTATGTTATGAATCTCTTATCTTGTATAAAAATTTAAGATTTGGAGTTGTGTGCCAATACAAAATAAAAAAATATAAAGCTCACAAACTATTATAAGTGTTTGTTTGTCATTTTTTTTTATCTTAGATAAAATAGTAATTCACACACAACTGTGTGGTTTTGAATTCGAACTTGCATTATAATATTTAGTTTAACAATTTTAGTATTTATCGGTTGAGTTGTGATTTCTGGACAATTTATTTGTCTTTCTACTATTGGACCAAACTTAAATTTGTGCAAAGAATTTATGATTTTGTAAAGTGGAAAATTGTTTGTTAAATAATGATAGACCAAAATGAAAAAAGAGTGAAGGATGATAGGGTCCAGGAAGTTGGTGAGTAGAAAAAGAGCTCGTGCATTTGGAGCTGTTTGCCAGTCACGTGATCAGCATGTGATGTCCATTACTACTGTCCAATTTTTTATATTTTTTACTAAAACACGATTATATTTATTTATTTAAATTTGTAAGGCACATCAATAGAGATTATAATATATTTGAATTCACTACAAATTTAAAATGATGAATTTGCAAAGAATTTGATAGCATTTGTATTAATAACATAAAAAGCTTAATGATAGAACCTACAATTGATTTGACCAAATACAAATGTTCAGAATAGTCATTTTTCTGAATCTACAACGTTGAAAATGTTAAATTATAACATCTACTTTGAATTTGAATTGAAGTATATCTACAAATATGAATAAAACAAACATCGTACTAATTAGACGAGAAATAGAAACAAATACTATATAAAGATGAGAAATTAAAACAAACACCGTATTAAGACATAAAATTAAAAGAATACCAAGACATAAAACTACATCAAACGTGTAACCAAAAAAAAACTGCATCAAACAAAATATGAAAATCACTTATTTAAATAAAAAAAGATCGTTTGGTGCGCCGAATAGAATAGAGTTAATATATAATAAAAAAACATTGAGAGGTTGAGGGGATCCTCTCCGGTGTGTGGTTCTTCCGGGAGAGATTAAAGTGAGTAACCAAATTGAATCGAATTGAATCAAATATTGTTTTCAAAATTAATAGTAACCAAATTAAATTGAATTGTTTGTCTTTTAAACTGAACCGCACCAAACTAAACCGAACCAAATTTTATAGTTCTAAATCAAACCATTACTAACTTTTCACGCGAACCGAACCAAATTGGTAAACATGAACCAAACTAAACTGTTTTAAGCTCACTTTCAAAACTGTTAGTTATGATTCGGTTTTTTTAAGTCTGGTTCGGCTTAGTTCGACGGTTCGATTTGGTTTTTGGATTTTTGTCCACCTCTACCGGTGAGGGCGTTCTATTGTCACGTGACCTATGATGATTGATGAATATGAATGATACTAACTAGTAACTAATGTTGTGAACTTGTGTTGACTCGCTCGCGGGTAAGGTTTTTTTTTTTGGTACATTCGGAAAGATCGCGGGTAAGGTTCTGATTATATATTGTTTCGTTCGTTAATCTAAGAAAAACACAAACAAGTACGAGAATGAAGAAGAGCAGTATTAGGGATGCAGAGGCTGTGATAATTGGGGGTATGGTGTTGGATATTCATGCCACACCTTCATTTCATGCTAATCCAGGAACTACTACCCCTGGCAAGGTTAGTTTTGTAATTTTATCTATGAATTATTTTATGAGAGAGATTGACACCGAACACGATACAGACACTCGTAATAATTTAAGAAAAAAGAAGCTGTTGTTTGTATATAATCACAAGTGTCAGTGTTGTAGTGTTGTCGGACACTCAGACACGCCTTCAATTTGAAGTGTCGGTAATTACTACTTAGTTAGTACTTAGGACTTGTTGTTAAGTTAAGATGATGGGGGAGTTGCTTTTCAGTTCTCAATGTTAAACTTAAATGAAAGATGTTGCCATGCCAGCTCAATCTTGTTAACATTTGTTTATTGAGATTTCTATTCTTTTCGTTCGTTCTCTATTGTGTCCGGCTATCTATCTTAATCTGGTAAATTGTCAGGTTTATTATGTGCAAGGTGGTGTTGCAAGGAATGTAGCAGAATGCATGTCAAAGCTAGGAGCAAAGCCATACATGATCAGTGCTCTTGGCTTTGATATGGCTGGTAAATTCTTATAGTTATATCAAAACATCTTAAGTTTTATTTTCTGGCAATTCTCATGATTAAGACTCGAGACTATGGAGGTCTCAGTTCATACGGAAAATGAAAGGAAAATTGTGCAGTAACGATCTAGAAGTACTGTTTTTCTCATGATATGCAATTAATCAAATTAGAGTTATGTAAATACTCCGACTAGTCGACTACTGTAACATTATAGATCTGACTGCACCTGCAAGTGGCTTACTTACATAGTGTGATGCCTCACAGATTTTTCAGACTACCTTTTATTACTTGGATTCCTAATTATCATATTAGATTTTATACTCTTAGCTAACATGTTAAATACATATATTAATGATCCTTGAGTGACTGAAAATATCTAATACTCTGAAACAATACGATAATCGTTTTCATTAGCACGGAAAGGCAAAATGATAATTAAGAAACTGACATATTCTTTATAAATTCGCTCATGTCTACAATTAACAAATTTTAGAGTATCTAACTTGATAATGTTTTTTTGTCAAAAACAAAACTTGATAATGTTTTGATAGACTATACCCTTTTAAGGTTGTGAAATGATGTATATAATTGTAACGCAAATCAGTCAAGAAGCTTCAATGGTTCATTCTTACTATGATACATGTCTATCAGAAGACAATTTGACCAGAAAGACATTTGACAATAATCTAGGCAAGAAATTTATGAAATTCTACCCTAATTTTCTCTTTAATTTTTTGCTCTATAGGAAATCTACTGTTGGAACAGTGGAAAACTGCTGGGCTATCAACAGAAGGTAAGATCTTGTTTTTCTGTGGCTCATCTTTGTATAGATTTGTTACAGGTTTTAATAAAGCAAGTTAAAGACTTATTGTATATTATTGAATTTGATGTAGGTATTTTGAAGAATAAAGATATTGAGACTCCAGTTGTATGCAATATATTTGATGTTAATGGCGAGGTAGCTGCTGGTGTTGCTAGTGTGGAAGCTCTTGTAAGTTGATCATTCAAGTATTAAGCTATCAAGTAATCTCAAAACTTAAACAAGCTAAAAGATATAATCACGGTTGTTAATATAAAAGACTACGCAGATAAAAAATCTCATTTGATATATTGTTGCAGGAAAAATATCTGACACCTGACTGGATCTTACGCTTCAAGAGCACTTTACTTTCCGCTCCAGTGTTGATGGTCGATGCAAATCTGAGTGGTCCTTCCCTCGAAGCTTCTTGTAAAAGTATGCTTTATCTACCCTTTTAAGTATCTCCACCTCTGTTTCTACTGCATTATAAACTCATTGCAAAAATATCTTTGTTCTCACTTCTCAGTGGCGGCTGACATGGGATGCCCTGTCTGGTTTGAGCCAGTGTCGGTTACGAAATCCCGAAGAATCAGTTCTATTGCCAAGTATGTGAGTGCCATGCTTTGTACAAACATGATATTATTTCTCAAATCTATTTCATGGTTTGTTTAAAGGTGTTCATGAGAGTACTACATTTGTCTCTAAATATAAGCCTCCTTTGGGAAAATCCCCCTAAATGTGAACATTACAAATTACTAGATACATTTTTTAGTAGTATTAACTAGGAGTATATTTGAAAGAATAAAATGTATCTAGTAATTTGAAATGTTCATATTTAGGGGTATTTAGTGTCTACATTTTAATGAAGTCATCAATATCCATTCATTCAACCTTCTGCTAGCATCACTATAGATGCATTACACGGCACATCAGACTTGTTTAAACTTAACAAAATTGGATGCTTATAAAATTCATTAATAGTAGTATCAAAATTGTTTTGTGTGACATGTGTGCATGCTTTGTTTAGGTAACTTTTGCTTCTCCAAATGAAGATGAGCTTATTGCAATGGCAAATGCTTTATCTGGCAGTAATGAGTTTCAGCCACTTAAAGAAAACCATAAAAAAGATAACCTATCCGCTGGATCTTTGTTTCAAATACTGAAACCAGCAGTGTTAGTTTTGCTAGAAAAAGGCATTAAAGTAGTCCTAGTGACCTTAGGCTCAAATGGAGTATTTTTATGCAGTAAAGGAGGGCCAAGTTGCTTTAAAACTCCTGTAGCAAAAACAAATCGGGGTGGTTTTGGTGGACAACTATACGAGGCTGTTATGCAAAATTTTCCACCTAATTGTTATTCTGGTTTTTCAGAACATGATAGAAGTAATCGTCTCTTTGCTGTGCATTTACCATCGCTCCCTGCTTCAGTTGTGAGGCTTACAGGGGCTGGTGATTGCTTAGTTGGTGGAACACTCATATCAATTTGTGCAGGATTAGATATAATGCAAAGCGTGTCTGTTGGCATTGCAGTGGCTAAAGCTGCTGTTGAGGTGGAGGCAAATGTCCCTTCTGCTTTCAGTTTAGCTGTCATTGCAGGTAAGATTTTATCTATGCATTTAATTATAGTCTATGTAGCACTCACACTTGAGATTGAAGGTGTGTCCGGTGTTCGATACACGTTAGTGTTCGTCACTGACTCAATACTAACACCTGTCGTTACATTCAATCACTTTTATTTTCTTAAATTATCACTGTGTCTGTGTATGTGCCAATGTTTCATAGATTATATTCATATCCATATTATATGCATGTCTATTTGCTTCATTGTTCCATATTTGTTAATAGCCATATTCATATGCATGTAGAATTGTAACAGTTTTTAAGATGTGCAAAATTCATATGAAGCCCAATAAGTATCTATTTGGATTCTCATGAGAATTGCAAAAATAGGAGGAACCTTGTGAAGCCTATGATGTGGCCATCTCTACCAAAGACAATTTTATTGATAGCACTTCAACTCTGAAGAACTAGACAACATAATCGCTAACCAATTAATTTGCAACCTCTTATACATTTAATCAACATCTTTCAATCATATGGCCTCTTATGATCTGATGAGCAATTTAAAACATGTGAAAGTAAATTCCTTATGTTATGTATACCAACATACATTGGAATATATAGAGTTAGCCATGCGGACCGAGTATTCCTCTCGTGTTAGTGAACTTTATGTGCGATGGGTAGGTTTGAAATTTGCTATAAAACGCCAAAGGCTTCACATTAGTGCTAGAAATGAGTTAAGCCAAGTACATATTGGTTCAACTCGACTAGATAAGAATTGGTTTATCAAAGTTCAACATGGATTTGTGGTGTTTTTTTCAGCTTATCATCTACTAGCGGTTGACTTCGTTTTACAGAACTAGCAGCTTGACTTATTTTACAAATATAGAATTAATTAATTGAATAGTGTATCTTTTCAATTATGAATTTAATATTTTTATGAGGTTTTAATTAGTGACTAATAATCATGGGAGTTGTGTGATTTTCTGTTCTTCCGTTTTTCTTGTGCAGATGATGCCAAATCTGTATTTTGCCATGCCAAAATGCTCTTTCACCAATCAATGCTGTAGATTTTGAATGAGGATCACATTAACAATCTCCCTTGGGGCATACAAAAAAGTATGATTGTTAAATCATCCCAAGTTTTCATGCCTTAGAAATACTAACTAATTTTGGAATCCAGCGAGTAGGGCAATGACATGTTTTACTAGTTACTAGATCATTTGCCCCCAAGAATTTACTAGTATAAATAAAAATAGTTGTTGCAAGGGGAGCCATATATATTGTTCTTCATTATATTCCTCATAACTTTTTTATTTTTCACTTAATATTCGTCATATATTTTTTTTTTATTGTTTTGAAATGCAATAGCCTTATTTCAATCAATAACCTTAAACTAGATTTCTCATAGATTTCTTATACAAGATGTAATCAAAATTTGAGGTGTGTTGGACACAAATTTAGATAATTCTGTCTACCAAAATTTAAATTTTAATACAAGGGTTCGAACCTTGGTTCTTACACATATCTTTAAATTTTAGTTTTTCACTAAACTCTTAGGTAATATATGATATTTTCTAATGAATTTTTATCTCATTTCTATTATATATTACTTCATGTGTCATGTATTAAGTTTTTTTTTTACGGTAACGTATTAAGTGTTATTTTTAATTGTCAAACAAATTAAAGGATATAACAATTTTCACGAAATTATATTTATCAACCATTTAATTATTCAACACTATCACCTTAAATTTATTTTATTTTAAAAGAGGGTTGAAGTCCAAAACAAGAAAAACTAATAATATATGTACTTTGTCCACGAAAGTGAGCCTCTACTCAAAACATGAAAAACAAAAAAAAATGTATGCACATTATCCACCAAACAACGTACATTGAATTGAATTTTCCGTTGATATGACTTAGGGTTTTAGAGGTAAAAAATAATTTTTGTACACTTTTTTATGTCGAGGATCTTAAAGTTTTGGGAAAGAGGGAGAGTAAGAAATCTACATGTAAACTTTGAGCGTGATTGATGACCTAAAAGATCTCATAAATGTGTCATTTAACATGGAAAAGTTACAAAAAGTAACATTCCTCAATTTTTTTTATGACAATAAATGTGTCAACAAATAATATATCAAGTGATTTTTTTCTTTTGTATCTTTCACTATCTCCGTACTATTGCTTTTCTTCTTCATTTTGTTGTTGATATTATTTCCTTTTTCAACTTCATTCTCTTCTTTATCAAATTTTTTCATCTTCTTCACCATTATTATTCTTGATTCAAAGTGATTTTCTTTTTCATAATTTTTTAAGTTTTAAAGATGGGAACCCCTAATCTAAACTCCATGTTGATTATGTTTTGGGAGCATTTTGTTCAAATCTAGAATCAGAGTCACTCATTTGGTGTAAAAAATCTGTTCGCATAATGCTCTTTGAGAAAATGCAACAAATAGTCCTAGTTGAATTTTGAATTAATATGTGTTTGTTGATTTGTAACTAAGACTTCATATTTTGGCAATTGGCCATTTTTGTTGGTTTTATCTAGGGTTCATCATGGTTGGATAATATCCATAACCATAACTAAACCATATTTTATCCACTTACTATAACCATTTTATAAAACTAGTTTTAATATAACAAAACCAGTTATAAAACAGGCTATGCCCATATCCACTTTTATAACTGGTTTTTTTGTTTTAAAAACCGGTTTTTAGTTTACTAACTAGTTTTTGAGTAAAAAAATAAATTCAAAATAACTTATAAAAAATATAGTTTTATATTTTATTCCGATTTCGATGAAAATAAGTTATAGAATTTTGTCCGATTTTGAGAAAAAAATTGTCGGAAAAATTTTCGATTTCGAAAAAAAAAGTTTGCAGAAATTTTGTCGATTTCGATGAAAAAAGTTATCGAAATTTTTTTCGATTTTGAGAAAAAAAGTTTGCGGAATTTTTTTCGATGTAGAGAAAAAAAGTTCTCGGAATATTTTTCCGATTTTGAGAAAAAAGTTTGCGGAATTTTTTTCGATATCGAGAAATAAAAATTCTCGGATTTTTTTTATTTCGAGAAAAAAAGTTTGCGGAAATTTTGTTGATTTCGATGAAAATTGTTATCGAAATTTTTTCGATTTCGAGAAAAAAAGTTTGTGGAATTTTTTTCGATATCGAGAAAAACAGTTATCGAAAATTTTTCAGATTTCGAGAAAAAAAGTTCGCGGAATTTTTTGATATCGAGAAAAAAGTTATCGAAATTTTTTTCTGATTTCAAGAAAAAAAAAGTTCTCGGAATTTTTCCAGTTTGAAAAAAAAAAGTTCACAAAATTTTTTCGATATCAAGAAAAAAAGTTGTCGATTTCATTTTTTTTTATATATTTTGGGAGAAAAATATGGAAAAATTGATTTGAATTTGGACTTTGAAAAATTTGGGTATAAAATTTGGTTGTGGTCATCCATTAATTGGTTATGGATATCCAAATAAAATAAAAATGGATTTGGTTATAATACTCAAATATAATTAACCGGTTTTTTAAAACCAAATATGGATTTGGTTATGGTTAATCCATAAAACCGGTTAAAATGAGCAACCCTAGTTTTATCTAACTTTTTTCCTTCGAAATGAAAAATAAAACTTATTTCCTTTAGAGAAAAAAAAGTTAAATTTTTATTTTTGTGAAATTTTGATTTTGGTTCCTATAAATACAAATCAAATCAAAATATTGATATTAATATGAATATAAATTAGTTATTAAAAATTATGAAAAAATATTAAAAAAATTAGGATGGAAAGTGTGATTTTTATTTATCAAAACAAATACCAAAATAAGTTAATTTTATAGAGATAAAAAAATACATTTAACCAAAAAAATATACTACCTTAAAAAAATGTTACTACAAAATATGGGTCTGTTTGATCTGCAAAATGAAAATATTGGGCAGAATAGTAGATGACAGTACAAGGCAGAACATCACAGGACAAACATTTACGATTTTAAACAAATTTTGTCGTGTATGATGTTTGATGGAAAAAATGTTATTTTGATGATTTAGAAAAGTTGTGCCGAGGACAAAAAGTTGTCACATGGTTCAGTGAGGGACAATAATATTTGATTTTGTCTAGTCCCTTCACCCTCATTTTGTCCAATCCCAGTGACAGTTTTCAAATCAAACACAATACAACAGAAGTTGTCATGTCTAGTTCTCTATTTTTTAGCAAATCAATCGCACCATATGTCTTTTTTGTGACGATGTGAAAACATCAACAAGTTGAAGATTAGCATTGTTAATCTTCAAGAATAAAAAATAAATTTAACTTCAGAAGTATATAGTATTATAAGTTAAAATATAGATATATGTAGACATAAATAGAATAAAATATCAAAACAATAATAAAAAAATTAAGTCTTCATATTAATATAGTATATTAAGTGATTTTTCATATGTATAATTAAAAATTAAAACAATTAGGTATCTATTAAAATAATAATAAAAAGTCTTCTTATTAATATATAACTAAAACTATAGATATTCGTTGTAGTCACACACAAAAATAATTTTACAAACAAAAACATACAAAAGAAATTGACTCTCGTATTAGATACCCGTAGAAATAATTAAAAATGTCTTTTTATTAATGTATGCCTAAAACTTTTGACAAAAATAAAATTAAACTATAGACATAAAATAATTTTATCAATAAAACAATATAGAAGAAATTGAGTCTTAGTCTACAAGAAATTTTTTATAAGCACTAAAAATATAATAAAAATTAAATAAGGACTAAACTTAAAAAGTCTCTATTTTATAGGGATCAAACACATATTTAACCCAAATTTTATCCATTAAGGAGTACAAATAAAAAAGAAATAAAAATATGTGATTTTATTTTACAGGGACCAAAATAAAAATTTATTACTTTTACAGAAATAAAAAACATATTTAGTTCCCGTTTGTTATAGTTTTTTTTTATAAAAATAATCACTTTTTATAAAATAACATTTGTTTGTTATACCTTTTAAAAATAATAAGAATCTGAAAATAATCTAAAAACTACTACCTCCGTTCCTTTTTACTTGTCGTTTTAGAAAAAAAATATATGTTCCGTTTTACTTGTCGTTTTAGCAATTTAGGTTATATTTTGCATATTATATCCTCCTTCTTATTTTATTTTATTGACTAAATTTTGTATAATTGTTTTTGTTGAAACAATAAAATCTTTTTTATTGTATACAAATTTTGTTTGTTTTTAAATAAAGTTTGTTACAACTTTTTTGAAAATAGATAATGTTTGTGAAAAAGAAGAAATTTATTGATGGATTAAAAATATGATATATTTAATAAAAGGGCATACTAGAAAAATAAGGTGCAAAAATATACCCCTCCTATTTTGGTCTTTTTTTTCTAAAACGACAAGTAAAAAGGAACATAGGTAGTACTAAAAATCTATAGCTGATTTTAGTAGTTTTTTTTATGGATTTTTTTAGAGGAAAGAGACAACAAGCGTAAAAAAAATTCGGACAAAAATATTCTTAATATTATTTTAATATTCTAATAATATCCTGTTTAGAATTTAAATGATTAGTTTGTTATTTTTAGAAGATAAGATTTAAAAATTTATTTTATTATATATATATATATATATATATATATATATATATAAAGTTATATGACCATAATGAAAAAGAAGAATTTGAGTATTTTTTGTCAAAAAAAAAAAATTATATTTGGATATTTGTACTTTATAGTAATTTTGTGATGTAAAATTACTTTTATATGGTTGAATCCAAACATGTTTAATATTTTTTTTTATAAAAAGTTATTTTTTAATGGTAAACAAACACAAATAAGCAGCTATCCCATCCTTTGAGGTGCCTCCAATCTAACGAGGGAATAGTCACTGCGTTCGGCGGTGGATACCCTGGTTTTGACCAAAAACAAACACAAAATAGCTTCTAAAATTTTGTTAAATCTCCAAAAAATAATCTCTAAATTATTTAATGGCAAAATCACTAATTTTTTAATCAAATTGTATTTTTTTACATGCATTTTTGGTGTTAAATTGTAAGGGTGTTCTCATCCCTCATTTTGGTCGAGACCGGGGTATCCACCGCCAAACGCAGTGACTAATCCCTCGCTAGATTGGAGGCACCTCAAAGGGTGGGATAGCTGACCCAAGAATTTAAAGCTGCTCAATACCCAATGTGATGATCAAACCTTCAACCCTTGATTAAGGGATGATGAACCCCATGCCGCTCAACCACACCCCATAGATTTCTCATCCCTCATTTAATTCATTAGTTTAACTTTTTTGTATAAAAAAGTGATGTTACAAAATAGTAAATTTTTATGACATTCAAGCTTTTTTTATTTTTGGTAATAAGCTTACTTTTTTTTTAAAACTTAAAACAAATTTTAAATTTTTTTAGTCAATTAGCACATACAATTTCTAAATATTATTATACTCAACATGTAATGCACTTTTGAATTGATCATGTAAATATTTGTATAATATTCTTGTTTTTCTTTTTGGTTACAAATATTTGTATAAATATTCTACGAACTAATATGGATGCATTTTTTTTTTTTAAAAAATCACTTTTATCATTTTAGTAGTGTTTGTTATAGTTTTTTTAGAAATTAATTTTGTAAAAAAAATTATTTTCATCCACAAAATGAAAAGCTTTTCTAATTTTTTTTTTTATAAATTAAGGAACCTAAGTTTAGGGGCTTCAAATTTGAAAAAAAAAAAGATTTTATGATAGTAATACAGAAAGTAGCTTTAGGATGTATTTGTTTTTGAATTTAATTTATATACACCGACAGTGTAAAGTTATTTTACACGTGCATCCAATTAAATTACGCCACGTAAGCATTTATGGAGATTTTTTAGAAACTAACCTATAAAAGTGGCAATTTCTTGTGTTTTGATTGGATGCATGTGTAAAAAAGGTTTACACCGTCAGTGCATAACAATTAAACTCTTTGTTTTTTTGTTTTTGTTTTAACCACCAGTTTAATTTCGTTCAGGGGTAAGTTTTGGCATCAAGTGGTTCCAGCCTCCTCCCGATCGCAGTTGCGGGCGATCGAACTGTGGTCCTCCCTACCAAGTTCAACGCCAATCACCACTGAACCAACTAACGATTGGTGGATGCGTTTGTTTTGACTTTATTTAAAAATTATTTTTATAGTGCATTGATTTTGTGTTTAAAAAATTTTAACAAAGAATTTTTTTAGTTAAGCTTCAAATAAAAAAATTGTTTCAATAAGTTATTTTAAAATTTATGTTTTTAGATATATTTTTTTTAAGTTAAAATCTGTAACACAAATGTTTAAGTCATTAATGTAAATACCACTCGTTTAGTTTTAAAAATATGAATTCGAATAACTTTACTATTTTTAGTGAACTTATCTTAAAAATTATTTTAGAATTACAAAGGAGAAAAATCATTTTTTAAATCTAAAACAAACACACCCTTATATATTTTCTTAAAAAAATCTCTAAAAAAGAATTTCTAGATTTTTTCAAAACAAAATCACTTTCTTTTTTTGTACAAGAAACTCTTATTATTATTTTTTTGGTTACAATAAATTCCTATTATTATTTATGATAAAAGAAACAAAAAATTCCAAATTAATATAAAATAATTTAATACTGTAATTTTTTTTAATAAAATTTTACAAATGTCATTTGATAATAATCATATATTCTGTCAAATAATTATACTTAAATCACTTTAATTATATGACATGAACTTTTCAAAAATAAAATAAAATTTATATGACATGAAAAAATATTTGATACATTATTTTTTCTCCCATAATCAATGATCGATGATTTGATCCTTACCTTAAGTACGAAATAATTTTAAATTTTTGGACTAGCTATCTTACTCTTTGAAATACTCAATTTAGTGAGAGAAATCGTTATTACGTTTGACGGTTTGATACCCTAGTCTCTACAAAAAAAAATCCATTATATTTTAATATTAGTATCTCTCTTTTTTTTTTTTGGTAAGATTATCTTTTTTTTAATCACATTTAAATATTTTTTGTTGACAAATCATTTAAATAACATTTTAACTTTTTTTAAAACAAAAAATACTTATATATATATATAAAAGTAAGTTACCACAAAAAAACCCATGGCTATAAAGTTTAGTGACTCTTCCATTCCCCTACACATTCGTCTTTCACGCTGCAACCGACCCGACCGTCTCTCCCTTCCCGCTCACCAAACCTAAAACCACCTCTTCCTCCTCCTTTTCTCTAGGTGCGTCTCTCTCTCTCTCTCTCTCTCTCTCTCTATTCACACTATTTTCGCATTATCATCATTATCATCAACCCTTTTCCTTTTCACATTACTATTTTTCCGTTGCGCCGTTCCGATCATGCTGCTTTACACTTTTATCATCGCGTGATCATGTTCTTATCTTTTCTCTTTCAATATCGTTTTTTTTATTTTATCACTTTTTTTTTGTTCCGATCATATACCACGAAATAGGTTTTCTGTTTTGTAACCGTTTTTTTTTTCTATTTAATTTTTGCTCACAAACAACCAAATCATATTTTAGGTCAAATTTTATTAAACTAGGTCTATCGATTTTTGATTGAAAATTTATTAATATTCTCATAACGATTTCGCATTCTTTTGATAGATTTAATTTTAAGTGATTATAGATTTTCAAACAATTTTGATTAATAGTTGAAACTTGCCAAATTACTGGTTATTAGGTCAAACGTGAAGAACATTTGGGGTAATAAGACTGTAAGTATGCATGTTTTTTCCTTCTTTTCTTCCTAATTTGACAGTTGACATCATAGAATATATATATATATATAGTATATAGATTTTAGAAATACGGTATCGATGGGGTTCTACGATAAGCACAACAATGCTGGTGGAAGAGATCCAGATTTCGGTGCGATCTTTATTTCAAACAATGGATCGAAAAGGGAATGTTTTCAGAGGGGGTTATTTGGGCTGCCGTCTTCTTATATCCCCTTTGTCGAGAAGATTAAAGAGGGGAGCGCTTTGTTTTTATTTGAGTATGAGAAAAGAGTACTTCATGGTGTTTTCAAGGCTACTTGTGACGGCGGTATCAATATTGTTCCTAACGCATTCACTACGTTGGGGATGCAATGTCCCGCTCAGGTGAGAACACCCGGTTGTTTAATTTTGTTTATTTTAGTGGGTGCACGATATTATTTTGATTCTGAGTGAAAGAAACAGTTTTTGTTTACTTTCGTTAATACCATTGTCTTACTTTGCCATTGGTTTTATGCTTTAGATTAAGTTCATTACAATTTGGGATTGTAAGCCACTTCCTGAAAAGATATTCAAAGATGCAATCAGAGAGAATTACTTTTCTGCTAACAAGTTTCACTTTGGGCTATCTGAAGATCAGGTCTGCACTTGTACATGATTGGTTTTCGGTGAAATGAAAATGTTTTTTTAAAGGTTATTTAAAATCAGTATGTTTTTTGAACTGTTTTCAGGTCTATAAACTTCTACATTTGTTCAGCATGAACAAGCTAGAACCGGAGGTTCCTAGGAGACATATGTCTAGAACAGATGATATGAAATCAGAACGGTACCCAGTAGGTAAAGTTGGAAGATCTGTTGGTCATGGAATGCCTGATGAAGGTGTTCAAAATGACCAAGTTTTGGGTGACAATAATTCATCCATCTTGATGCGTAATTACCAAGGAGATTCTTCACAGTACAATGGATTCTGTGTGGATGATATTTTAGTAAACAAACAAAGAAGGTCTTCTGAGCTTGGAGTGGACTATACAAGTGGATATGCTGGTGATTATTTGCAATCAAATGATGAAACCAGATTTGCTGCATGCAACAATGAAGATTATATAGCTAACTACGCTGCCAAGCCCACTCTGGATACTGCAAGGGGATATGTTGGTGATTATTTGGCAACAAGAGATGACAGCAGGTTTACGACCGATGAGAACAAAGATTATATGGGTACACATCTCAGGCCATACACTCTAGGTGGATACTCCGACATGCCATCCGATAAATTACGAGTTCAAGGTGATGGCAGGTCACCAATTAGTGATAGGTTGATGGGTGAAGACTTACGAAAGACAGATAAGAGGATGATATTTTCAGATAATATTCCTAATTTACATGATTCCAATGTTGATCTGCCTGTCTTCTACAGCAAGCCCTTTTTAGAGCAAAATTCTTTGGCTGAAAATCATCTCAGGTCAACTTCTGATATGATTCACCAATTCCATTTAAACACTTGTGCAACACAAAGAGACGAGAGTTCTATTCTGTATGATTCAGATGCTCCTGGCTTAAATGCCAGAAAGTTATCATCTTTTGGAATTAATAATGGTTCCGAGTCAATGACAGAAAGACTTTCTCCTTCAACCAACATCCGAAGGAATTCAGTCCTGCATACTGAACTGAAAGACAGATACAAATGGCAGAATATTGGTGATTGTTTTTCAAATCCTGTATTGTACGGCAGCAACAGGGATTGCATGCCTTTCAATGAAGCTCGAAATTCTGACCAGTTGGCATCAGAATCTGCTTTATATGAGTCTTGCAATTACTTTCCTTCCTTAAAGTCTTCACCAGCTCCCATCCCTTCTTCAGATATTGGTAATAGTGGCAGGACACATGAACAATTTTCTTCTGTGTTTGATAACCACGAATCATATTTAGGCAATAATGTTTATCCCATGGCAATGGAAAACTATCCGAGTCATGGGATAACACGACCAAAGAACAATGAAACACTAAGTCCTGATGTTCCTCTGGCAAATGAGGGTCATTTTCAAGACCAATATGATGATCTATTGGATCATGGATATGATATTGGATATTATGGTGATTCTCAAAATGGCGATCATGGTCATCCAAAGAGAAAAAGGGATGTGTTTTCTCGATTATCTGTTGCGCAGAATCTTAACAAACGAAAAAGTAGAGACAATGCACAGAATGAGGAACATGATTTAATTACTTCAGTTGATGAAGTGATGGAAATGGTTCGTCAGAGTCACAACCACAGTATGACAAAAAGAAAGCCAAAGCCCAGTCTGCGCAACAATGCAGAAAGTTTGAAGGGTAAATCTCAAATCAGTAGTCAGAGGAAGAAAAATGATTGCTTTGAAAGTGCCTTGGAACACAAAAAGGATGAAAGTTTGAGGAATAAAACTCAAATCAGTAGTCCGAGGAAAAAGAGAGACTGCTTCCAAACTGCTTTGCAACACAGTGAGGATGAAAGTTTGAGCAATAAAATTCAAATCAATAGTCTGAAGAAAAAAAAGAAAGGAGATTGTTCCGAGAATGCCTTGGAAGATCTAAATACGAATTCCACAACTGTGACTGGAGGCAGTCCTAAAACAAAAGCCAAAGAGGTAGATTTTGTTGATTTCAAGCGTCGAAGCAAGGTGAATAAACATACTGATGAGATTGAGAGACTCTCCAATGAGAGTAAAAAGAGTGAGAACTTGGTGCTTGTGCAACAAAAGAGAAGAAAGTTGATTCGCCCTAATTTCAACAAGAGTGCATCTCTTGACGACAAAGTCAATGATCCTGGCGCTTCTCAAAAGTTACAACTACCATTGCCAAATGGAAGTTGTAATCAGAAAGATGTCATTGAAAGCTGTTGTACATTGGTGAACCAATGTGGTAATGATGTTAAAAACGTGGCTGTAGTGCAAAATATCATCGATCCAAAACATTCTGAAGGTAAGAATAGTAACGTTGTAAAATTTATCAGCAGTGAAAGAGGTGAAAAAGAGAACGTTGGCCCCCTTGCTGCATTAAATGATGGATCAGAATGTGTGGATAACGAAAATCACCAAAATGTTCTGTTCTTAGCTTCTGGCAATGAAGAGAGTTCTCGTACCAAGGAAGGTTCATGTATGATGGATAATGTCAAAGCAGCATCTCTGGTGACGGAACCATTGTATGCTGTTTCTCAAGAAAAAGCAAATGTTGGCACCCTTCTTGCATTAAATGATGGATCAGGATGTGCGGATAACAAAAATTGCCAAAAGATCTTGTCCTCAGCTTCTTGCAATGAAGAGAGTTCTCATACCAAGGAAGGTTTATCTATGATGGATAATGTCAAAGCAGCATCTCTGGTGACAGAATCGTTGTATGCAATTTGTCAAGAAAAAGCAAATGTTGGCACCCTTCTTGCATTAAATGATGGATCAGGATGTGCGGATAACAAAAATTGCCAAAAGATCTTGTCCTCAGCTTCTTGCAATGAAGAGAGTTCTCATACAATGGAAGGTTCATGTATGAAGGACAATGTAAAATCAGCATCTCTGGTGTCGGAATCATTGCATGCAAATTGTCAAGAAAAAGCAAATGATGTTGACACCCTTCCTACATTAAATGATGGATCAGAATGTGTGGATAATAAAAATCACCAAAGGGTTTTGTTGAGTTCTCATGCCAAGGAAGGTCCATGTATGATGGATGATGTAAAAGCAGCATCTCTCGAGACAGAATCATTGCATGCAATTTGTGAAGAAAAAGCAAACGTTGGCACCCTTGGTCCATTAAATGACGGATCAGAATGTGTCAATAGCAAAAATCACCAAAAGGTTCTGTCCTCAGCTTCTTGCAAAGAAGGAAGAACTCATGCCAAGGAAGGTTCATGTGTGATGGATAATATAAAGTCAACAACCCTGGAGAACGAATCATTGAAAGCAATTTGTCCAGAAAATGATGCAAATAAGATCATATGCGCGGACCATGGTATTAGTGCCGATGATGAAATGCCAAAAGATTGTGGCTCCTTCTCCATTGAAGCTAAAGATGGATCTGCATATTTAGGTAACTCTAGTAATGAAAAAGCTCCAATTGAAGCTTCTTGTCACATCGAGGCTTGCATGTAGAATCAGTATCACTAGGCACATGATCACCGCATTCAACTTGTCAAGATCACCATTTTGATATGATCATATGTGCTGACAGAGGTATTGTGATACTGAAAATTGAATTTCAAAAGATGGCAACAACTCCTTTCCTACTGAAGTTAAAGACGGCTCTGTCAAGTTTTCAACACTCCTGCGATAACAATGCTCCCCAATCGCTACTTGTGAACAAAGAATGGCTTAGAATGTTCATCAAGATCTCACATATACCAATCTCTCTATGGACTGGTAGAAGGTTCAGAAACATGTGTTCAGAGAATTGTGACAGATCTTACTGTTATTTTGGAGAGGTAGTAGTTTTTTGTTTTTGTTTTTTTGCTTACAGATGTAGAGGTTGTAGTTAGTAGTAGAAGCATCTCAATGTCTCTAAAATGAGCAAAAGTAAAGTGAGTAGTAATATCAATTTTTAATGAATTAACTAATGGTTGATATCATATGCATTTGTATAACAAATCATGGGTAGCTGAAGTATCAACCCTTGATTTCTTTTTCTTCACTTTACTAAGACTAACTACTCATTTTAGTGTATTTGGAGACTTCTTGTTTAGTGTCAGTGTTGCTTTGGGTTTGTCCAAAGCTACAACTATTAGCTTTGAGTTGAATCAAATACTCAGTGTTCCCCGAATGTGGAAAGAACAATTGTTTTGGTTTATAACAAAAATGTTTTAATTACACTTGTGGTCTTTTTAGTTGGAATCATTTATGATTTTGGCTTTTCAATAATTCTTTGATGGATTTTAGTTTTTTTTGTATTGGTACAATTAATGTTGATGGAATTGTTCTACTCAAAATTATTAAATGAAAATATTAGTAAATTTTCTTTAGTTGTGAATTGGATTTTAATTTGAAAGTATGAGTGTTATGTGATACAAAAATTTAGTGCATCAAAGTTTGTAATATTTGATACACGGTGAGAAAAGACAAGGAACATTGAGTTGGTCTCTTCATTATTATATCATCCTATATTCCTATGGCATGGTCCGCTCTTAAGTCTTAACATACCATTGCTTAGTCCTAAGTTTGATGGCTAGAAAGTAGAAAGTAAAAGGGTATACATTGTGAGGTCAGCTTATGGCTTGTGCTTAGATGGAATTATGGATATCACACTTGAAGTTGGAAGGTAACTGGGACATTTTGTGACAACTTTGTGTCCCTCCATTGGTCAAGAGTTTACTTTGGGGTGTGTCTAAGGTGAAGATTGAGTGATGTTCAAGGTATCAAATTGGCTAGTTAATTAGAATTTTGGGAGAACATGATTTTAGAGGGGTTATCATTGATTTTAGACATGTTTTTTTTTTTTTAAGTAAAATTGATTTTGATTTTAGAATTGAATTTACTTGAAGTTAGAAAATGTAATTTTTAGTTCTAAAATTGATTTTTACATTGAAATTTAATATTCAACTTATTGTTAGTTGAATGTATTGAATGTATCCAACTATAAATTATTTTACTTTCAACTTAATTTTAACTAGTTTGTGAGCCCGTGCAAAATGCACGGAAAAAAGGCGTGTATAGGTTTATTAATTTTTAAGCATACTTTATTAAAATATATTTTTATACATTTTATAAAAAAAATTCTAAAAAAACAAAAAAAGTCAAATTAATCTATAATATCAATAGTAAAATAGTTGCAAAAAAATCTATAATAAAAAATATATGAAACAAAAATAAAATAAAAAATTACTCGAATATATCTTATATTATTTAATTTTTTCATCACTGCACTTCAAATAAAAAATCAGGTCTTTTGTATAAATATATGAATAAAAATATAGTCTCCATATTACTTCATTCGTTCTTTTTTATTTGTCGTTTTAAAAAAAATAATTGTTCATTTTATTTGTCGTTTTGGCAATTTAAGTTTTATTTTGCATGTTTAGAAAAAAAATAATTGTTCATTTTTATTTGTCATTTTGGCAATTTAGGTTTTATTTTGCATATTACACCCTCCTTTTTAATTTTTTTTTAACAAAGTTTGTTACAATTTTTTTTTGTGGTTATAATTTTTTTTGAAATAGAAATTATGTCAGAAAAAAATGAGATTCATTGGTGGAATCAAATTAAGATATATATTTCAGAAGAAGAAAAAAGTATAATAGGAAAATAAGGTGCAAAAATATATCTTCTTAATTTGGTCTTTTTTTTTCTTCTAAAATGACAAATAAAAAAGAACGGAAGGAGTAATATATGCATAAAAGTGTCGGTCTCATATAAACTATAACTAAAATTGACTCGTATAATATTTTTTTTAAAAATATAGTCCTCGTATAAATTAAAAATATAGGTTCCATATAAATTACAAAAAAAAATAACATAGGCGCCATAAAAAATACAAAAAATAGACATTTGTATTAATATATGTGTGAAATTATAAGATCGCGTATAAATGTTTTTAAAAAAGCCTCCGTGCAATAAAAAAAATAGTTAAATTTATTAATGATTGAAATATGTCTCTCTCAAAACAATATATCTCTTTATCACACATTTAGAGAAAGGAACTACTGTGCAAATTTTTTTGCTAAACTTTGAGTTTCATCAGATGCGGATCCAGAGAGTTCTTGACTCATATCTCTCTTCCAGAAAGTCTTCGTGATCTTCTTAATGACGCAATGGGAACATTTTTCTCTCGTAAATAGTCTTTATTTTTAGTATTTTTTTTTCTTTTTTAGGTTACTTACCAAAAAAATATTATTTTATTGAAATATTTTAATTCAAATTTTAAACTTTTCGCAAATTAAATGCATAAACTTTAAGAAAATATTTCAACCTTTAGCCCATGTTAGTAATACCCCAAAAAAATAACCTAAAAGAATTTCTTAAAATATAAGTTCCATATTAAAATTGAAAAAAAAATCGTATTATACTAAATGAAAAAATAAACTTGCGATTATGATGTTTGTAGACTTGATCCTAAGAATATATTTTTTGGTACAAAAGAATATTTTATTCCTTAAACTATACATATTGCCTTAATCATGAAAGTGTTTTGGTCGAGACCGGATATCCACCGCCGAATGAATACAATTATTAATCTCTCGTTAGATTGAAGTCATCTTGTTGAATAGCTGATCCAATAATTTAAAAGTGTTTCATACCCAATGTAAAGATCGAACCGTCAACTCAATCATCAAAGTATTTATTGTAGTAAAAAGATATTTGCCTTCCGTTAAAATAAATAATACACCTTAGCTTATTAGATATAAAATTCCTTTTTTTAGCTTATTAGATATAAAACTCCTTATTTACTCACTATGTTTTTCGTATTGAAAATAATTGTAAGTTTTTTTTAATACACCGAAAAGATAAACCGGAAAGTTTTTTTTAGCTTATTTATGTATGTCAAAATATATTGTTTCAAAATTCCTTAACATCCCTTACACATCAAGATTCAATGCGTCAAAAAAAATATATCAAGATTCAAGACCCTTATTATAAAATATATATAATTATAAAAAAAACTTCTAATGATAACACCTTAACACTTTTTTTAAGGAAACTTCCGTTTATAATATCAACACATTTGTAACACATTGATTTAATATTATTGATGATTATTGTAAATTATCATCAAAAATTTGAATCGCCTTAATATTTTTATATTAACTTATTTAAATTTAAATACTAATTTTTGCCTAAATAATGTTGGATTCATTACATTCAATTTAGTGCTCCCGTCATACCATCAAAAAGACTTATGCTCTTGGATGTATTTCAAGTTCAAAGGGTCTCGTCATCTCATCGTTTCACTCCCAATCTCTCATGGCTTCCCTCCCAAGAAAATCGAGTTCTAATCGGCTTCAGTAGTCCTCTATGTTGCGATTTTCACAATTTATTATATTGATGCAACACGTGGCAAAAAAAAAAAAAGATTTTAACAATCTAGATTAAATGAAAATCCATAAAAACAAATTAAAGAAAATTCAACAAATCTACTTTTCTTTCTTCCCGTTCTTATCCCTCGTTCCCAAATTTTCTTTTTCCTCTCTCTTCATTCTCAATGTCCGCAAGTAATTGAAAAACACTTGAAATTGCATAAATTGAAATAATTCAAACTACCCCATTTCTTCAATTATCCATCTTACTTCATGTTTTCCCTTATTTTATTCTAGTTAATTTTACTTTCAAATTTTTAAAAAATAAAAAAGAGAAGAATACATACAACTGTTTTATTTTTTATTTTTTAGTTAAAGAATATTGTTGATGGTTTGAAATTACGTAATATTAATATATTATAAATTACATAATATTATAAATATAAAAAAAATACAAAAAATAGATAAGTAGAAAAATAATGCATACCACTCTTTTAATTTGAAGAGTTGATCTTTGTGTTTTCTGACTTTTTCGCCTTTTCTTTTTTTGTTTTTTTTAGGGTTTTGATTTATGTTCCCCTATTTTTATACTTTTTTTTCCTTTTATTTAGAATCATTTTAGTTTCTTTATAAAGAAGTTAAGTAAAAAAAAGGGATTAATCACATGACGAAAAATATACATAAACATTATAAAAAAAATTAAAATTCATTAAAAAAATATACATTGTATGAGATTTACAAATTAAAAATATCAAAAAAGAAAGAAAAAAAAATATACACTCCAAACTAATAATCACCACTCTCTGAGTCTCTTCTCAACCTGCATTTTTGAATTTTTTGTGACTTTCCCTTCTACCATAAATCTTTTTATCATTTTGTAATTAAGATTTTCATTCCAATTATTGTTGTGCATGTGTCTAGAGCAACATGAGAGGCTATTTATGAATTATTTTCTCTTAAATAGATTTTATGCAAATTGTTGTATTAAAATTGTAGTATTTCTTTTATAAAAAAAAAAGGTTTTTGCTAGTGTGCATCCTTTTTTTTTGGTACATTATTGCTAATGTGTGTCCTAAGGACACATGTTAAGGAATTCAAATATAAAATTATTGTATTGAAAAGTATAACAATTCAATGCAAGTTTTTTGAAAGAAATATTTTTAGGTCTTTTTTGTAGTATGATAGATATTTTAAAAAAAGTATATTGGATTAGGGAAAACATGTACCAAGTTATTCTAAAAGTAAATTTTATTAAAATTACATTTGTAGAAATTCAAAAAACACTCCGATAATTTTGCTTCAATAGATTTAAGTTCAGGAGGTGCATCAACAGTGTTCTCTAATTTAAAGTCATTTGCTTGGAAAAAAACACTTGCAAATGTTTTAAAATTAAATTTCACTATTGATGATAATTAGATTTCCATTTCATTCCAAAGTTTGATGTAAGCAATATATCATGTATATATGTATCATGTTTTTTTTTACAGCATATCATGTATCATGTTGCTGCTAATATATAATGTATAAAAAGAATATATATCAACATAAAATTAAGTTTAAATAGTAAAATAAAATAATTAGTATTCTCCAAATCATTCATTGTGAATAATTATTGCATTTTGTAACCAAAACAAAAAATCATTCATTGTGAAATGTCATTCTAGTGCTACTACATATGATGACACACAAACACACTACCACCTATGATCGAGCAACATGCTTGTTGAATATCGATCTACAAAATACTTGATGTGAACAATATAATTGTAAAAAAAAAATTAAAAAAAAATTGTTAATATCCTTTAGTCACAACAAAAATCTTATTTCAACTTATTTATCTCAAATAGATATTTCTCCAAGCCTGTAAATCAAACCAGAAAAATAATAGTATAAGAAAAAACACAACAATAAAAAGTCAAAAACATAATAAAGAGATAAATCTAACAAACATTAGGAAATGGAAAAGTTGTCTTTAAAATTGGATACCTTCAATAGTTGATCAACGTTTACTCTAATGTACCTAAAAAAAGAAAAAAAGAGCATATTATAGAGAAAACCCGACCATAAAAATGAGAAATCTAATACAATAATCATACATTATTGTTCATCATGACCATTTTCATTAAAAATGGTAATTTATTTGAAGCAAGATCTTTAATACACCAAAGTCTCTGACAACACGAACTATCAAATTTCAATTTTCTTTGGAAGCATTAGCTGCAGCAATGGAATCATATTTGGGAGCCATTCAAATTGAAATTTGTAAATAAGGTTTATATAAATATAAATAATACATAGTGATTGATTGTTTTGACTTAGATGAATAAAAATTAGCTAAATAGAGAGACTATTTATATAAATTTGAGACATGTATGAAGAATATTTTTGTTTTTGGTACGATGCAATAAATTGTTTGTGTTTAAATTATGCCATTTGAATATTTTTTTTCACAACCGTGTCACCGTAAATGGAAAAATTCACACAGTTTCTATTCATAACCGTGTATTCATAACCATTGATTACCTCATAAAAATATTCGCAACATATTTTCCTTCACTTTATAGTTTGACCAATAATAATTAGAAGGAGGAGTCACGATTCTTACGGATCTCCTAATTAGCACTTGATTCAAGCAATTTTTTAAAAAGCATATTATATGTGACCGGATATTGTATTTATTGTCAAGATATTGCTCTGCTTAAAAAAAAAAAAGATATTGCTCTGCAATTTTTTTTCCTGTACATATGATTCACTACGCCCTTTTTTCGTGCATCTATTTTTGTTCAATTTATTTTGTGTTTGTACGTTTCACGCCAATATTATTTTGCAATCTATAGATGTAGAATTAAAAATATGAACAAACATGTACCAAAAATAAAAATGAACAGCGAAAGAATTCACACAGACTGAACATAAATATAATAATGGAAATAAATTGATTGTGTGTTAATTATGCCTTTTTTTTCTATACTATTATTTGAATAAAAAGTCTAATTTATTTTGTATTAATAGTATTAAATCAAGAATTTTATAAAATATAAAACAATTAGTCAAAAACGTAAAAAAAATGGAACAATTTGAATATACAATAATTTCATTAATTATTTACTAATTAAACATTTAATTTTATTTTTGAATGAATTTTACTATATAAAATTTAATTTACTATTTTTTTAATACTTATTTCTCGTTTTAAGAATTTAATATTATGATATGAATTTATTCAAAAAAAAATTATGATATGAATAATTTTTTTTACTAAAGACAAACTATAGACATACCATTGCCATGTGTAGATAATTCTTTAAAAAAAGTGGGTCTCAAAATTATTAGTCAAATTTTCGTACAATAATTTTATGATTTGAAATTTTGAATAATTACAGATTTTTGGTCATGTGAATTAAATTATGTTGCTTATGTAAATTAATTATTTGAACAATTACATAATTTTATGATTTGAATAATTACAGATTTTCAGTTATTATAATTTACTTGCTTATGTGGATTAATTGCTTATGTGAATTAATTGCTAAAAGCATATGAGAAGAGAGTTCATTTGGTTATGCCATGTGTACACAAATCCTTGAAAAAAAGGTCCCAAATAATATATATATAGATAAGAATTAATTTTACAGAATCTTTCTATTAAAATCAATTTTTTTCAAAATTGTTATCTAGAATTAATTCAATAACCTGTTGAAATACAATCTATGTCACCTGTAATTGGTTTGATCTTCATTCTTAGTTCCAACTCCAAAAATGGTTCAAACATCAAACTCTAATCATGATAATACATTGTCCCGTGAACTTAACTTTATAGGTAGCACATGAGACTGAAGTTCAAACTCATATATGCTCATGTATTTACTTTTGGCAAGGTAAAATTTTAGCCACTAAATTATTTACACAAAAAATTAAATCAAATGGAGTTGAAATGAAGAGAGTTCTCATACAAGGAAAGGTTTATGTATGATGGATCAGAATGTGTTGATTTCTCATACTACCAAGGAATTAGGTTCATGTATGATGAATGATGTAAAATCACCAACCCCGGGGAATGAACCATTGAAAGCAATTTGTTCAAAAAATAATACTACCTCCGTTCCTTTTTACTTGTCGTTTTAGAAAAAACTATTTGTTTCTTTTTATTTGTCGTTTTAGTAATTTAGGTTATATTTTGCCTATTATATCCTCATTCTTATTTTATTTTATTGACTAAATTTTGTATAATTGTTTTTGTTGAAACAATAAAATCTTTTTTATGGTATACAAATTTTGTTTGTTTTTAAATAAAGTTTGATATACCAAAAAAAATAAAATAAAGTTTGTTACAATTTTTTTGAAAATAGAGAATGTTTTTGAAAAAGAAGGAATTTATTGGTGGATTAAAAATATGATATATTTTAAAAAAGGACATACTAGAAAAATAAGGTACAAAATTATATCCTCCTATTTTGGTCTTTTTTTCTACAACGACAAGTAAAAAGGAACGGAGGTAGTAATACAAATAAAGTCATATGTGCTGACTGTGGTATTAAAGCCGATGATGGAATGCAAAAAGATTATGGACTGTTTGTTTCAGATTTTTTCTATAAAAAAATCGCTTTTTTTTTTAATGTTATTTGTGTTTGTTTCAAATTTTTTAAAAGCCATTTTTTTAAAAAATAAAAAGCTATTTTTAATAGCTATTGAGTGCCTGTTTGATATAGTTTTTTTTCAGAAAAAAATCATTTATTTTTAAAAAATAATCACTTTTAAGAAAATAAAATCTGTTTGTTATAACTTTCAAAAATGGATCAATGGTACGAGCAGTAACAACTGACGAGACCGACGAATCGGCAAAATGAAATTTAGAAATTTTATTTTTTGAGTTTAATAGTTGAATTATTTTTATTGACAAATTATACCAACATTGTCGCTATTATACATTTTCTTCAATCTGGTTTATAATAAATGATGAAATATTTTTCAAACAGGTATTTTTAGTTTTAGTTTAAGTCAAAATTGAGACTTTTAGGAGTTAAGTTAGAGTAAAATTGAGGTTTTTTGTTTATCCTTGAACCACTCAATAACATTTTAACTGATATAAATTTTTATAAACACACCGTTGAACTGAAAGTTTATATCATATAAATCATTTGTGTAAAATTTTAGACAAATCCAAAATCATTTTGATATGTTATTTAGACACATAAATATTAATGGCGTTTATAAAAATCATACAAATTGTTAATTTTGATTTATCTAAAATTTTACATAAATGTTCTATATGATATAAACTTTCAATCAAACGATATATTTTATAAAAGTTAGATCAGGTGTCACTATATAATACAAAAAAAAAATAGTACACAAAAAACTTATTAACAAATTAAATTTAGTGTTGCTTGAATTTTGTCGTGCACGGTCGTGCATATTATTACTCGTACCATATAGCGGTGCTCTTAAAATATAATTAGAATATGAAAATAATCTAAAAACTGCTAAAAACATGAAGTTGATATTAAAAGTTTTTTCAATAAATTTTTTTAGAGGAAAGAAAAAACAAGTGTACAAAATTTTCAGATAAAAATATCTTTAAATTTATTCTAATATTTAAATAATATCCTGTTTAGAATGTATAGGATTAATTTGTTATTTTTAAAAGATAAGATTTAGAAATTGTTTTATCATTGTAGTTATGTATAATATAGCTGCTAACTTTGACCATGTGAATCGAAGTTAGTAATGTTGACCCACATATAATCGAAGTTAGTAATGTTTTATTAATGTTGACCCACATATAATCTCACTTATTAAGAAAACATAATCATGAGAATTTGAAATATGGTTTTGTGAGGTTTTTCTTGAAATAAGTTGCATAGAAAGATGTAAAATGATTTTTTTATTGGTTATTATTTATTGAGAAAAAGAGAGAGAAGGAAAATTAAATGAAATTTTTATTTTTTTTGGTAAGAATACAATTTGTATTTAATTTTATGAGAATAAGGAAAAATATATTAAATGATTTTTCCATTATATTTTGGAACAAAAAAATTGGTTTTTCCCCTTATATTTCGGGACAGAAGGAGTTTTACATTTGGATAATTGTACATTATGGTCATTTTGTGATACAAAATCACTTTCATATGGTTGTATTCAAACAAATTAAAGATTATTTTTTATAAAAAGTAATTTTTATAATGATAAACAAACAGAAAATAGCTTGTTTTTTTTTGTAAAATCTCTACAAAATAAGCTCTAAATTATTTAATGTGAAAATCACTTATATTTTAATCTGTAACAAACAGGTTCTAAAAATAACTATTGAAATAATAACTTTTTTTTTCAAAATCTATTTTTTTAACATCACTAACAATGTGCAAAGTGAAGTCAATGAATTTAATATAATTTTTCATGAATATGATTATAAACAAACGAAAAATAACTTTAGTTTTTTTTTTAAATCTCTAAAAAAATCTCTATTTTTTTTTTAAAGTTTAAACAAACGGACCTAAGTATCCTTCTCCATTGAAGCTTCTTGTCACATTGAGGTTTGCATGTAGAATCAGTATCTTTAATTGCATGATCACTGCATTCAACTTGTCAAGAGCACCCATTTTGATATGATCATCATATTCATCAAAGAACAAATATTTGTTTAGTGATTTATTTTATGTATCAATGACAAATTTGTCTTGTATTTTTTGTTTATAATAACTATCATGGATTAATATATATTTTTGTCATTTTTTATTTTATGTATATGTTGAAGTAAGCGCCCTAAAAGCCAATCTATATATTGATAGAATTTTGTTTTGTATCACACACACATACATGTTTGTTTTCCAAAATAATAAAGTGTCTAGTTAGTCTATTTAATATAATATTAAGTGTGACATAATTGTGAAACTCCGTTAAACATAAGAGCATTATTCTTAAAGTATTTATGGTCAAACTTTTAATTTAAATTGAGATAATATTAAAGTGCAAAGACTATTATGTATTGAGAGTTGAGACTGATGACCACATCTCACGGATAATGAATATGAAGATATTAAGTCTATACATAATATTAAAAGTATATGTTTGTTTGCAATGCAACCAAATACACACAAACATAACAATTGGCCCATAACAAGAAGCCCAAACTGATAAAGAAAACCCTTAATAATAAAGACTTATCTCTTTTCTAGTATCATGACCGCCACTTCTTATGTTTCCTTCAAGAAATTTCTCTTTCCACCCCCCTATGTTTCTCTTTAACCTCTCTTAAATCCAAAATTGCCCTTCATTTTCATGTGAAAATACATTTTGGATTATATAATCCGAATTTCATAGGGGTTTTAGTAGGTTCGGATTATATAATCCGAACTTTGTGGGGGGTTTTAATAGGTTCAGATTATATAATCCGAACTTTGGCAGCTAATTCGTAGCTAATTTGAACTTATGTGTTTATTTATTTTGATTTTTGGTTTTTTTGTTAGTTTGTGGTTTTGTTTGTTTATTTTTGTCGGTGGTAGTATACTTTGTAGTTTTGTACTTCTTTTTTATTGAGAACAAACATGTTGTTGTTGTTGTTGTTTTCTTTTGTTATTTTCTTTGATAACATTTTTAACCTCCAAGCTTTGATAACATTATTTTGTTGTTGTTGTTGTTGTTGTTTGTTGTTGTTGTTGTTGGCACATAAGAGAGAACAAGGAGAGAGAGAGAGAGAGAGAGAGAGAGAGAGAGAGAGAGAATGAAAACTTATTCATAAAAATAGAGAACAAGAAGAATGAATGAAAACTTGTTGTTAGCTACAACAATTTTTGTAGCTAATTCGTTGCTAATCTTTAGTTAAATCAGTTTGGATTCTTTTTACCTAACTAGTTCGGATTTTATAATTTTCGCAAGTAAGGGCAAAACGAGTAGTTAGGGGGGGAAAAGAGAACCAAGAGGGTGGGGAGAGAAATTTTCTTCCTTCAAGCACCTTTTCTGCAAATTGCTTCCTATATCAAATATGGATCTTCTCCATTTCTCTTCTTCCTTAATATGTTTCTTTTCTTTGGTGGATGTAAAAGTTAAATTTCTGAGGGTTCAAAGAGCAAAATATACAAGAATACATGTATAATTTTTAAGTTCTCATCTCTCTCTCACAGTTGTATTTCTATTTTATTGTGTTTGATGTTTCTATTTTCCAATTCTCTCTCACAATATTTCTTATTTCTTCCTTTTTTACAAAATAGAGTATTAAACCAAGCGTTTTTTTAAAACCACCTAAAAAAACAAAACGACGTTGTTTTGAATTGCAAAAAAATAAAGCATTAAACCACCGGTTCACCGGTTTTTATCGGTTTTGACCGCATAGCCGATCCAACATGCAGACCATACCGGTACACTTTCAATTCACCGGTTCAACCGACCAGTCCGGTTTTTAAAACACACTATGTTATGAAAAATATCATAAGTTATTCTCATAGTGATAATGATGTATACCACTCTTAGACCTGAATCAACTATGAACCCTAGATGTAGAGTTAAGTATTTTATTGCAATTCAAACGTTAGCTGTAACATGATAATTATAAAGTTGGTTAATAGGTACTTCACAAATCATGTAGATGGACATGATGAGTGACTTGGATGAGATTTGCCCCTTCTGCATATAGAGAGTTATATCTGTAGGTCTCTTGATAGAATATGACTACAAAATACGTGGTCAATCTGAACTAAGTTAAGATGAGATATCAAGCTTGTACGTTACTCAATATATTATGGGATTAATAAATAAGATATTGAACCATACAAGAATGACACGATCTATGCATTTTTGTTCAATATAGATATACAGGACAAATGAGTAATTATACACACATTTGTTATCACATAAAGGTTTTGTCATACCACATGACATTCTCGTCACTTGGGTGACAACAACATATTGCTAAATGCTAACCGTGCATGATGTAATATTATTATCAATGTTATGAGAATCTACATGTGTCACACGCATATGACAAATATATGAGAGAAATAGATAAGCGAGACTTATTTATAAGATATGTAAATAAGATTTATTTATAAGATAATAAGTGGGACTTGTTACAAATAAATAAGATTTATTTATAAGGTAATAAGCGACAACTTATTAATAATATTGTTAGATATTTATAAATTTTATAAGTTTTACTGAGATGTATTAGTTCAAGTCGACCTTGAATCGGGTCATGTGAGTTTATGAGAAGTAAACCTGCAATTCTAAGTAACTTGAACCAGTACATTGTCAAGATGAATCAGTTCAACCAAGCTTCAAGGTTGTAGGATGAAACACATGAACTTTCATGAGCCGGTAGAATTGGAGAATGAGCCGGTGCATTTCTTCAAAGTTTTTCTTGAATAATTTCTAAGTTATCATGCATTGGTGCATCCTGCTAGTTATTGAAAAATGTTAAGTTTTATTAAATTACACAAATACACAGTCAATCATACATGCAATAAAATGATAAATTCAAGAACATGTAGTCATGTTAGGAGATTATATTTCCTCATAGCCCGAACATCATTATTTTGAGGATTCGGTGAGTAAGTATTTTTAGAATTCTTAAGTAAGATGTTTTAATTTATACCACAACTTCTTTCTAGCTTAATTGCTATGAGTTTAGCTTTATGCTAAGTATGATTTATGTATATTATTAAAAGTCAAAGTAAGTTAAGTTAACTGTGAGCTGAGCCGGCCTCTGAGACCCACTCACCTCATAATGTTCGTGAGTTATAAAATGAATTAAGAATATTGATGTGTTACACTTAATCTATTTATTCTATTCAGTATTGTGAATATGAGATAAGGTTCTATTCAGTTTTATGAGTATAAGTTAAGATTAAGCCGTTCATTTATGAATATGAGCTAGACTAATTAGTTATGATTATGAGAGCCCCGATGCTAGTACACCAATGAGTGAGGCAGTGAGGAACTCACTAAAGCTTAGAAATCTCTCCCCAAAACTTTTGATTTCAGATAGTCAAGTCGATCAAGGAAGAAAACTTACGGAGTAGTGGATGTTGAAGTATTGGATTGAGAAGTTCATTAGATTTATTTATTTAAGTACTATGTTTTATTAAGACATGTCGTACTAATATTTGAGATTTGGACTGAGTGTTGTAATTTAAAGTTTTAAGTGCTACTTCACTGTAATATTTTGTATTAAACAACTATTGTAATTTTAATGTATCCAGTATTATTTATAAATATTCTATATCGTATTTTAAATATTCGAATTAGGGTGTTATAATGACTAGAAATAAACAATATAATTTAAAGGGTTAAATAAGTAAATGATCCCTTTGGTTTGGGACATAAAACGAAATTTAAAATGATCCCTTTGGACATTATATATACTCATTAAATAATATTTTTATTTAGAACGAAAATACTCATTAAACGAAATTTCGTAAAAGGGTTAAATAAGTCTTCACCAATTTTATTATAATTCTCCAATATATTTACTCATTAAATAATATTTTTATTTTAAAATTGGAGTTTCTAATTCATTCAATTATTATAATACAAACAACTTTCTTAATATCAGTGTTTTGTCAAACATAGTTTTACGATGAAGATAGTAATTAATAATAAATAATAAGGACAAAATAATAAATGGAAATGTGGTAATAAAAACAACCAATATTAATAATGATGATTTTTTTTGACGTTTAATAATGATGATTGGTAAAACAAATTAATGAGAAAATAACAAATGGAAATAAAATTGATATTTTGCCTTTTTTTAGTCAACAATGTTGACTTTGACTCGGACCAAGAAAAGTTGTATTGACACAAGTCAATTTGAATAAAAAACTTAGATAAAAAAGAAATGGGAAAAATATAGGGTATGACAAATTGAAATGGTAATTTGTTGACTAAATTTTTTTATTGCTCTATAAATTAAGATTGATATAAGTTTTATGGACATTATATATACTTACACCAATTTTGATCAAAAAAATATACATACACCAATGACAACTCCAAATTCAACTATCTTAAAATTTTCAATATTCCTAATTATTTTACTTGCATTTGAATCTAGAAAGGCTTCATGTGAAGAAGCAGTATCAATAATCATTATCAATAAAGTAATGGTACCTTCACATCCTACAACTATCATTGTTCATTGTAAATCTAAAGATGACGATCTTGGATTTCACAAAATACCGTTTACAGGAGCTTATACATTTTCATTCACTCCAACTATCTTTCGTAGTACATTATATTTTTGTAGCTTTACCTGGCCTGAAGATCGTCGTCGTCATTATCTTGACATTTATGATGATAAGCATGATAACTGCGATGAATGTGTTTGGAATATAAACATGAATGGAGGTTGTTTGAACGACCATCCGTGTGGTGCTTGGAAAAGTATCGAAAAAATGGATGACTACCGTCTAACATTTTAAATTTACTTGTTCAAGGTTAAAGTTGTATCTCAATGCTATGATTTTAGCCTCGTAACTTCTAGGTACTTGTTCAAATCCTAGCAAGAATAGTTGTAAAATGGCTATTATTGTCAGCTTACTTAATAAAACGTTTCCTCTTAAAAAAATTCTTTTCAGTCAACTAAATACTGACGTTTCTTTTATATACACTACTAATTGCTTAAAATAAAAGTATTCAACAATTAAAAATAAGAAAGGGGCATCTTATATATGATAAAAAATAAAAATTACTTATGGAGCCATAGTTAGTGCGAGAATGCACTTCCTACAGCAGAGAAATTGTATTCCCCCTGTAAAATCAATAAGAAAGGAAGTAGTAATAAGATGACGTTGGATGTTTGATTTGAGTTTGGTTTGGTTCAATTTTGTAAAACTAAGAAAATGACAAGAAATAAACAATATCATTCAAAGGGTTAAATAAGTAAATGATCCCTTTGGTTTGGGACTGAAAACGAAACTTTAAATATTTATGAGGACTAAAAACGTATTTAAACAATTTTATTATAATTCTCTAATTTATTTACTTATCAAATCATTTTTTTTTAAATTGGAGTTTCTAATTGATTCAATTATTATATTAATTAAATTCAAGCTAATACAAAAATAGTATTAATTATAGGAAAATTGTTAGAAGGGTAAATATTGAAAACAGTTCTAATTTGACAACCAATTTAATAATACAAACAACTTTTTTAATATAAGTGTTTTGTCAAACATGATTTTATGATTAGGGATGGAGGTAGTAATGAATAATAATAAGGACAAAATAATAAATGGAAATGTGGTAATAAAAACAATTAATATTAATAATGATGATTGGTAAAACAAATTAATGAGAAAATAACAAATGAAAATAAAAAAGAAAATTGATATTTTGACTTTTTTAATCAACAAAGTTGACTTTGACTTGGACCAAGACAAATTGTATAAACACAAGTCAATTTAAATAAAAAACTCAGATATAAAAGAATGGGAAAAATTTAGAGTATGACAAATTGAAATGGTAATTTGTTGACTAAAGTTTTTTATTGCTCTATAAATTAAGATCGATGTAAGTCTTGTGGACATTATATATACATACACCAATTTTGATAAAAAAATGTATACATACACCAATGACAACTCTAAATCCAACTACTTAAAATTTTCAATACTCCTAATTATTTTACCTGCATTTTAATCTAGAAAGGCTTCATGTGATGGTTTAGTATCAGTAGTCATTATCAATAGAGTAGTGGTACCTTCACAACCCACAACTATCACTGTTCATTGCAAATTTAAAGATGACGATCTTGAATTTCACACAATACCATTTACAAAAAGTTATGTGTTTTCACTGTTGGTGTTTTTGTGTTTGCCTCATTTTTGGTAAAACATGATGTGGAAGATAATGTGCACACATCATGGAACTCCAGAAGTATTGAGCTTATTTGCGCGTCATATCTTTCAACAAGATTCACCTTGCTTTTATCTCGCCTTTCTTGTTGACCAAGGCGCGTGCTATGTATGAACCATCAAGATTAGTTGTAACCCTAATTCTTTTGTAAAAAGTAATTTCCAATTATGAAAATATTTAATATGGTTCAATTTTATGTTTGTTGGGTTTGAAAACTTGTTTATCAAGAAAGCCCATGAATCTCAGGCTATTTAAAGGAAGATTCAAAACTTGAGAACTCACGGATTAAAGTCGTCATGTGCCTAATGATAAATCTAGGGTTTTAGTCTTGTCTATTGTGAGTCTTTACTTGTATCACCTTGATACTTGCATAAGGACTATGTATTGAGTTGTAAACTCATGTACTCCGAAGCTTTTAAGCAAGGAGTCTTTTCTATAAATCACTTTAAGCCTTTAGGTATGAGTGAGGTTATTTCCATTGGAGTTAGTCTCCTATTTTGATTTTACTACTCAAAGCTTTGAAGCACGAGTAACTTGTTATTTGTTTGGAGAATGTTCTCTACCTTTGATTGTAATTTGATAAAGATAACACTGGTCTGTGTTAATGGTAGGAAGTGAGATGAGTTTCTCTTACCTATGGGGTACCTAGGTAGAAATAAAGCACGAGTAATTAGTGAGTTTCTAAGTTGCAAACCGATGTGTAAGCCGGATAACTTAGGAATAACGTTACACTAGTGAATTTTCTGCCGAACTGGGTTAACAAATACTTTGTGTACTTTACCTTCTTGTCATTTACTTTTTACACTTTCATTGTGTTTTTCGCTGGTAAGATGTGTGCACATCATGCACCACATCATTTACTGGTGCACCAGAAATTTCAATTGGTATCAGAGTAGGCACCCTACCTGTTCTAGTTTTAAAAGGGTGAGAACAAGGGGATATAGTTTCTGGTACTGTGGACAAAGATGATTGTGATGATGCAGATGGAAGAGATGGCAATATTGACATCTGATATGCCCTGTTGTGCTTATGTATTAATGGTATAAGCCTCATCTTTAGGGGGAGTAGTACTTCAGGAGGAGTAATATGTTTCTTATCTTATCTGCTATTTAAGGGAAGTATTATTGTGCGCTACTATCTTAAAGTAGTGTTGAAGATGTTCGTACCTTCTTTCATATTGAAAGATCTATTTGCATTAAAAAGAAGAAAGAAAAGTATATGTATCTCTTTTATCTCTGTTGGAAGGACTATGTTAATTGTTGCTTTGCTACTGATATGATGTTAATCGATTTTACTACCCACTTTTGTCTATGGGATCAAGCCATAAAGAGTTTCCTTCACCTTCTCCGTACGCTCCAACTCTTCCCCCACTGCTTGTGGATTTGGACAAAGCATGTGTGTTATCCTCGCATGACTCTGTAGCACTATTGTGACTCAAAAAAATATGAGGCGCATCAACCGCAACATTGTTGTCGTTAACCGGCGACTTTAAGTTCATTGGATAATCATCATCATCAGCGCCAAAGTCATCCTCTTCCTCCACCTCCTTTTCGACAGAATCATCCTCACAAGAATTCCTACCATTAACGACTTTTGGCTCCGACACTGTAAGCCTCATAGGACCGTACGAATCCTCGGTCACCCGTAGTTTAAACTGGTCCCCGTTCACCTTAACTGATGGGAAAGCATCCACAATATTTTGAGCTGATGTCCGAATCATGAGGCACACTACATCCATAGATAATTTCTTCATTGTTACCTCGTCAGTTTTAAGAAGAACTCCCATGGTTTCATCACTTGTTTAAAAAAAGCATAATTCCAACCATGCGCCGGAATATCATATACACGCAACCACACATTTCTTTCACGATCAATTTGAATGAATCATTATGAATCATATTTTTTTTTTAAAATTGGAATATCTAATTGATTCAATTATTATGAATTAAAGTTAGGGTAATACAAAAAAAATATTAATTATAGGAAAATCATTATTCATTAGAAGGGTAAATGTGAAAAATCATTCCAATGTGTCAACCAATTTAATAATACAAACAACTTTCTTAATATTTGTGTTGCGTCAAACAGAGTCTTATTATTAAAGATGGAGGTAGTAGTTAATAATAATAATAATGAGAAAGTAATAAATAGAAAGGTGGTAACAAAAGCAATTAATATTAATATTGATGATTGGTAAAAAAAAATTAATGACAAAATAATAAATGGAAATAAAAAAGAAAAATGATGATTTTTTCTGATGAGGCTATATCAATTGATAAAGACATCATACATTATATGGAGGGACCGGTGTTCGAACCATGATATGACCACTTATTCACGTTTAAGTGGTAGCCTCCTAGACTACTTAACTAAAAAACAATTTTTTTGATGATTTTACATTTTTAGTCAACAAAGTTGACTTTGACTTGGACCAAGACAAGTTGTATAGATACATATGCAAATAAATGACTTGCGTCACTTTAAATAAAAAGATCAGATAAAAAAGAGTGGGTTAGTCAGAGTATGACAAATTGAAATGGTACTTTGTTGACTAAAGTTTTTATTGCTCTATAAATTAAGATCGATGTAAGTCTTGTGGGCATTATGCATAGTGCATACACCAATGGCAGCTCCAAATCCAACTACCTTAAAATTTTCAATACTCCTAATTATACTAGCATTTGAGTATATAGAGGCTTCAAGTAGTAATGGTCTGATATCAGTATTGATTATCAATAGAGTATATGCATCTTCACATCCGACAACTTTCACTATTCATTGCAAATCCAAAGATGACAATCTTAGATTTCACAAAGTACCATTTTCAGGTAGCTATAACTTTTCATTCAGTGAAAATATTATCGGTACTACATTATTTTTTTGTAGATTTACATGGCCTGAAGACCCTCGTCGTCATTATCTTGACATTTATTCAAAGCATGACGGTTGCCTTGAATGCATTTGGTATATAAACGCAGATGGAGGTTGCTTGAACAACCATAAGTGTGGTCCTTGGAAAAGTATCGAGCCTCCAACCTTTTAAATAATATATATATATGTTAAAGTTGTATAATGATTTAGCCTTGTAACTTCTAAGTACTTGTTAAAATCCTAGCCATAATAAGAGTAAACCATTACTTCAGTTTGCTTAATATAACTTATTTTCTGTCAACTAAATATCTAGTCTTGCTTTTAAATATACCACTAATCACTCAAAATAAAAGTATTCAACAATTAAAAATAAGAACGGAGTGTTTTCATCCATCAACATAATGATAAAAAAAATAAGATCTACTTATAGAGGCATATAATTTGTTTGAGAATGCACTTCCAATGATAGAAAAATTGTATTTTTCTTTCCTTTTTGTATATATATGTACATATTCAGTAATTTTCACAGTAAGAAAAGTTTCTCCTCATATAAAAAATGACTCATTAAAATATTTATTAAGGCGTAGGCGTAGAAACCTGCATGTGAATGAAACCTCCACACAAAAAATATTTATAACGATGAAACCTGCATGTCCCTATTAAGGCGTAGAAAATGAGTTCCATATTTATTATTGTGACTTGACGTCAACATAATTAATATTCAATTTTGACACGTTATGTGTACAGTCTGATACACAATTTTATATAAATAGTTTTGAACATATAATGTATGAATTACACTGATAAAACATTAGTACTTTTTTTGACACAAATGATAAAACATTAGTACTTGTAGGTCAATTAGTGGTATGTAGTACCTTAAATTTTTCTAGTTATTTTCATTACTTCAATCAGATTATGATCGTCAACAACTATTTTGAATTATAAGAAGGTCTAACATTGTTCCAATTGCAAGGTTAGAAGCAATCTTAAAAAGATAGGTCACTTTCTAGATTTGTTATCTTTTTAGGAAGCACTTGGGGATTATGACTCTGTAAGGTCTTATAATAAATTATATCAATTAATATTTAGTACAAACATAATTTTCAATAAAAAAGAAAGTGTAACAAAATTTGTTATAATATGTTAAATAATGTATGTGATAGTAGATTTAGTAATAAATTCGTGCCATTTTAATAGAATTAACCAACTCTGCACAAGTTTTATTAAGCAAAGTATAAGCATCATTGTCAAACATCACGAAAGTGTTTGATATCTTCTCATCCTCCATTTGAAGCTTAAGGAAAAACCTATTAGTATACAAAATTGTTAGTATCAATAAGATAAGCAGAAATAATTTATATATGAAAGTTGGTTTCTTAAATGAAAACTAGGTGTTTACCGTGGAACTACTTATGATTTATGACCAAACATGATCATCAAACCAAGATTATAAACATTGATTCCTACAATTGATGCACAGTCATGTTTGTCAAAGTGTTTTAATAAAAAAATATTTTAAATAAATTAATATTGTAGAAGAAAATTATGATACTTTTTGACATTTTAGAAGTGTTTGAATATTGCTTTTAGGTATGACTTTCAGTAAGTCATCTGTGATAAAGTTTTTTGGACATGAACTCAACACTTATTTTGGAGAATCATTTTTTGTTCTAACAAAAAATTTAAAAGGGAAAATTAAAAATAACTGAAAATTTTCAGGTATGAAGAGTTTATTTATAGGTGTGAAAAAAGAAAACTAATATATCATATTTATATCTAAGAATCAAGCTAAGCAGAACACAATCTATTGAGAAGACTATTTTAAAGTACTTTTGATCAACAACTAACCAACTAACCTTAGTTGGCTTAATTGTGATATATTTGATTATTGTATAATCTTGTGTTTTCATCTCTAAAGGAAAATTGTGAAGAAAACAATTTTAATGAGTTAAGAACAAAGTGCATATCTTACTTATAAATTATGTCAACTATAGTTGTTATCCATTATTAGTGACATCCATTTATAAAGTCAGAGAATTTAAAATACATTCATTTTACTCACAAATATAGTACATATCTGTTTTGCTCACATTCATTTTGCTCAAAAATAGAGTACATATCTGTTTAATTTTTTTTTGCTCACAAATATAATACATCTCTATATAATATAATTACGGATGTCTCTCTCCCGATCATCATCCAATGTGGCAAGCAACCAAGTCTTCATATGTCTATGTGGAAAGATTTCAAGGCTTTATGTTTTAAGCAATTAGGCAAGCTAAATATACTCTCTTCGATTCCCTCCAACAACACTTTTCTAATTTTTATATTATTTTACTTAGATTTAGTTAAGAGCTTTAGTAAAAGTAACATGGTTCGATTCTCACCAACGACAAAAAATCTATTTTTATAATATATATTTTTACTTATACTATGTAGGTTTAATTAGGAGTTGTAGCAAAAGGAACATGGTTCAATTACCACCCACAACAAAAATCTTTTTTTATGATGTACTTTTTTACTTAATTGTTACTAACCATCATTTTTAAAAAGTTACTAATTTCTATAATCTGTATCTCTTTAATTAGTCAAAAAAATCTCTATCTCTATAATATATATTTACGGATGTCTCTTTCATGAACAAAATTTCACGAGACAATCTATAATGAACCAAAATTTATGTGTGTCACCTATGTCTCTCTCACGAACAAAATTTAGTATGAGATACACAGTTTAATTTTTTTTTTGTTGAGACCGGAGTAACCACCGCCGAACGCAGTGACTAATCCCTCGCCAGATTGGAGGCACCTCAAAGGGTGGGATAACTGTCTCATAAATTTAAAGTTGCTCAATACCACACGGTTCGATTTCCACCAACAGCTAAAATTATATATTTATGATTATTTTTGAGGCAATTTTATGATATTTTATTTTATTGCTTATGAAAAATATTTACACTTATATTAATATACCTGTATTTTTTTTAATTTACACGGGATCAATATTTATAGTAATATATTAATACAAGTGCTTTTTTTCACTACAAGAAAACCTTCATTTTCCAACCAAACTGAGAAAGAGGGGTTGAAGGTTTAGGCCCTCGGGAAATATTTTGAAGATTCAGGCCGTCAAAAAATGAAAAAAAACCGTCAACAAATTATGAGAATATTTAAAAATAAATGAAAAATACATATCAGCGGCTTTAGCTGTCGGGAAATTATCGTCCACTGAAATTATTATCCTGAAAGTCTTAGCCGTCGGGATGTTTATACTTTCTAACAGTCCTGACCGTCGACAACATGTAATTTCCGTCGATAAAAGTGTGTCAGAATTAATTAATCTTGATGACGGTTTAGGCCGTCAGGAAGTCATTATGAATAAATATTAATATAGTTGATGGACTGTTACTACGGTATAGACTGTCAGGAAGTTATTTGTAATTTGCAGACGGCTTGGACAGTCGGGGTGTTCACTGCATTAAACAAAAATAGTATCTCACCGTGTTTTTTTTTGTAATTTTTACAGAATTATATTTTTTTCTACGAATGTTTTAATATGAGACGAAAAACTTTTTTTTATTAGAACTTAAATATTTATACACATATTAATACGGAAAACCTATTTTTTATACTATGACTTATATTTACACTCATATTAATACGAATGTTTTTTGATTTTATAATTTAAACGATGATCAATATTTATATTCATATATTAATACACGACCTATCTTTTTTGTAATTTCAATGGGGACTAGAAATGAAACATGATATTGTTCAAAACGGGGAATGGGAGATCACTCTCCACCCTATTTTATCTCTTTAAAATTCTTAAATATATATATTATTTTTATATTTAAATAATAGAAATATAAAATTAATTTCACAAATAATTGAAAAAATATAACTATTTGACAAAAATTATATTAATTAACTTAAATTTTTTTTAAAAATTAATAACATATACTATAAATTTAAATATTAACCCGTGCATTGCACGGGTAAGTTATACTAGTATCTTGATAGAGCGGAAATAAAATAGAATAGTTTTCTCTATAAAAAATGGTAGATTTCCATAAAATATTATAAAGAAGTTTTAATAATTTTTTTATTTAAAAAAACAAATAACTCTTTTGGTTGATAAAAAAATAACTATTATGCTAAATAAATTCTTACAAAAAAAAGTAGCTTAAATAAAAAGTAAATTTTTATAAAATATTATAAAAATTGAATTATTATTGTCAATAAGATTTGAATAATGGACCTTAGACTCTGTTTGGTTCGGAGTTTTTGGAAGGGAGGGGGGTGAAATTTAAAAGTTTTATGTTTGGTTCAATTTTTGAATGAGGGAAGGGGAGAAATAATTTACTTTTTTATCCTTAACGTTATAAATTCAAAATAAGGATTAAAATATAACGAATATATTATGTCAAAAAAAATTTAATGGATATATAACAACAGCAAAAATATAATGAGTAGAAATTTAAATTTTTTTGTTGACAAAAAAAAATCTAAATTTTTAATATTTCAACAAAGATAATTTAGGCGCGTCAAAAAAAAAAAACACAGATAATTTAGGATTTTAATAAAAAAAAAGAGGGTAGTTTTGTAACATTCGTCAAGAGTTTATTTTGGCGTGTATCTAAAGATCGAATGCCATTTAGATTTGGTTAGTTGAGTGATGTTAAGAATTTTTTATTTTTGACTTATGCTTTGATCCTTAAGGAAAATGAGTTATAGTAATTTAAAGTTCCGGACGAGTTCTGACATCAAATAATTTCAATCTCTTCTTAAACACAGTTGCAGAAGATTAAACTGTGGTCCTCCTTATTTAGTCCAGCGACAATCACTTTTAGATTAACTAACGTTTGATGTATGTTAAGAATTTTGAAAAAAATAATTTTAGAGAGGTTATAATTGATTTTAACATGTTTGATTTTTCTGAAGTATGATTAATTTTGTTGTAATTGATTTTATTTGAAGTTAAATATTGTAAATTATGATTCTAAAATAAAATTTTCCAATAAAATTTAATATTCAACTAATTTTTAATCAAATATAGTTAAATATAAATCATTTTACTTTCTTCTTAATTTTAATTAATTAAACATTAATTAGTTTAGTAGTGATTAACACTTGACTTGTTTAATCCAAGGGGTGTGGTTGACCTTGAGGTATGAAGCAGATTTAAATCTTTGAGGTAGCTATCCCACTCGAGGTGTCTTCAATCTAGCGAATAATTAACCAATGTCACCGATAAAAAAAATACTTGACTTGATCGAACCAGATTCAACGGACACAGTGAAAACAAAAATTTATTCAAAAATAATCCTTCTTTGAACTCATTTGATTTGATCTTCATTCTAAGTTCCAACTCCAAATATGGTTCAAACACCAAACCCTCATCATCATGATAATGAAAAACTTGTATTAAAATCAGCAATATATTCAAGAATCCTTGTATTAACCCTAACCATCTTCTTCCGAATTCTAGCTTCACCTTACGACACCTCCGCATCGATAAACCCACCTTGCCTCACCACCACCGCCGCCGCCACCACACTCAACCATTCCGGCATCGCTTCATCCATCGAAAACGGCATCGTTTGGGACTCTGTTTACTTTATTCGCTCCGCTCAATGTGGCTATGAATATGAACAATCCTACGCTTTTTTACCTCTCCTTCCTCTTTCAATTTCTTTCCTCACTCCTTCGTTTCTTTTCAATTTCATTCCTCAAAGATCTCTTTTCGCTCTCTCTGCTTATATAATCAATAATCTCGCTTTTGTTCTCGCTTCTCTGTACTTTTACAGGTACTCACTACTATTACAGTTCAATTTTTCTTCTAATTTTTATAATATTTCATTGATTAATGTTTCATTAATTTTGATTTGTTTTTATTGTTGTTGTAAATTTTTCTACAGACTTTCTATAGCTATATTGGAGGATCGTGAAATTGCGTTAAGAGCGACGATTTTGTTCTGTTTTAATCCAGCTTCTATATTTTATTCGTCAATGTAATGTTCTTATTCTGGTTTATGTTTTATAGAAGAGTTTAATTTAATGTAAGTTTTATACTGATATCGAATAAGAGTCTACTGTTTTGCCTTGTCATATTGCTGTTATAAGGTTTTGTTTGGATAAACAACTTAGTTAAGCGGATATAGCATAAGTGTTTATTTATATAAGTGTGTATGTATAAGGTATTTCTATAACAAAAGATAAAATAAAGTCAAACTGTTTACTTATAATTTATGATTTGTTTTCTTATGAGTTGAAAAATGAAAACAACTTATCGACATGTCATAAGCTATTTCTGTAAGCTCATCCAAAACAATCTTAGAAGTGCTTATGTCAGTAGTTAAGCTCAAATAAATAGGTTCTAAGTGTGTCAAAAAAAGTGTATTTTGAAATTGATAGTATCAAGTGGCAAATTTTTGAGTTCTTATTGGTTGTTCGTGTAAAATAATTTTACAATGACAATGTATGCCCCTTTAACTCTTTATAAACTTTTTAATATTTTATTGTTGCTTTGTGATTTGGATATTGATTAGCCTGGTCTTGTTTTTTTGGGTTTGAATTGTAGATACTCTGAGAGTTTGTATGCTGTTCTTAGTCTCGGAGGATTGTACTACTTTGTATCTGGAAGAAATAATTTGGCCGTTCTTTTTCTGGCTTTCTCTGGCTTAGCAAGGTCTAATGGGGTGCTTAATGCTGGCTATATCTGTTTTCAGACTATGCATCGGGCATATCACGCCCTCTTTCGAAATAAGAATTTTATTGTGAGTTCATTGCTTCTTTGTTTTCCTTTTTTTACATGTTGATTAAATGGCTGTGTTGGTTGTCTCTGATAAATGATTTTGGAGGCATAATTTAAAATTGTTGTTTGCACGTAGGGTCTTAGGCAATTACTTTATACATCTAACTGAATCTCATAGCACTTTGCTCATATTGGTAATGGGTTAAACTAGAATAACTGTTCTTTGCTTTATCTTCTGTTCTCTGTTTGGGATCTTGATTGAATGAACTGCGGCCGGCACTGTCATATTAATAACGAACATGGCTGCTAGTTATTACCAGTTGAAGAACTATACGGTTCTTCATAATTTCAAAATTTGATGGGAAAATTTGATTTACATGGATTATTGATGTGATATTGTAAATTTTAGTTTGTTATGAAAAAGGAAGAAGAAATAAGTTCAAGTGTTCTTTGCAGCTATGTATTTTTTTCACATGTAATTGATTATAGAGTTGGAAATAAATATACCGTGAACTTTTAGTTTTTCTCCATTAATTTAGGTCTTATAAACAGTGTGCTATAGACCGACACAGGCACCACTCACCAGTAAGGGTAGATGTTTTAGGATTGATTTCCATGTCAACTAAAAAGATAAAAAATGAAGTTACCAATCAATATTAGTCCGTAATATAAATTAGAATTCTTGACTGATTCTATTGGTTTGCCAGTTGGCATTGCAGATTGTTATTGTTGGAGCTTTACGCAGTGCATGTATATTTGCTCCATTTGTAGCCTTCCAGGTTTATGGCTACTACAATATGTGTGTTGGGCGCTTTCCTGGCGAAACAAGGCCGTGGTGCAAGGCAAGGGTACCGTTGCTTTACAATTATATTCAAAGTCATTATTGGTATGTCCATTTTCTAAGTTTTTGTTCATTTATTTTTCTGGAGTTATGCTATTATGATGCATTTTCTTTGTATCATAGAAAGTTGAGATGTTCCAATGAAGGCTGTTAATTCATGGTTGTCCAGGAATGTAGGTTTCTTGAGATATTTTCAGCTGAAACAGTTGCCTAACTTCCTTCTTGCCTCTCCAATACTCTCTTTGGCATTTTTCTCAGTTGTTCATTATGCTAAGTCAAGGCCTCAAATTTTTTTCTCTCTGGGTTTTGACACTACTATCGAAGAAATGAGCCGTGGATTTGTGTTTTTGCCAGAGGATCTTTCAAGGTTCAAAGATGCTGGCAGGGTGGAGAAATCCTCTGTTAGAGCAGAAGGTATAAATCTTAAACAGATAATTACGTTTTGCAATTGTTGCCTGCTAGGAAATACATTGTCATCTGCGGAATGGCATATCACAATTATTTTTATTTTGACAGTTCCTATGTGGTGGTGCTATTTATCTAATAACCGATTATCCCAAAAGTTTAAGCTGTTAAGAAAGGTCATATTGATGGTTATATTATTTCTAATTCTATTTTCTATTCTCTCAGTCTTTTTTGTTGTTCTTGTATGGTGATATTTGTGCACTTCTAAGCTACACTTTAATCCTTAATCCATTATTCTATGACTATACCCCATTTAAGTACATATTATGATATTGTTCAAGTGCATATATAATCTATCACTATCTTTGCAATTGTAACATTATTCACTCCGTAACAGAAAATTTCAATGTTAGGAGGAGGAAGAATGTAATTAAAGGGGACGTTTCTAATGTTCCAATAGAGTCTGAGCCAGCAGCCATGCCAGGATACTTGTCTGCATCTGTTCTCCCATTTCTGTTGCACTTAGGATTCATGGCAAGCACTGCTTTCTTTGTCATGCATGTGCAGGTTAGTGCCAACCATCTTGCTGACTTCTCTCTGTTTATCATGTTACTGAATATAAAAAACAAATGAGTTTCATCTTGAACTTTTGCTAATCATCTTAATTTTTTTTTAATTCTTACTACTCGGAATTTCACATATAACAGGTGGCAACTCGTTTCTTGTCTTCCAGCCCTCCACTTTATTGGTTTGCTTCATATATAATGAAATATCCTGCAAAATACCTTAGATGGGGATACCTTATATGGGCATACTCTGCAACATATATTCTTCTTGGCAGTTTGCTATTTTCTAATTTCTACCCTTTCACTTGATAAAAAGATAGTAAGTTGGTTATCCTTGAATATCATGAAGTGTTGCATCCGAATTAAAGATGTCTGTTGGTTTCGTCGGCCATTTGGTGGTTTCTGTTTGATCTTATTTTCCTATTATTATGTACTAGTAGTAGGGAGATTGTCCCCATCGTGTAGTGCAGCCTGTAGTCTGTAATCACTGTAATGATCTAACCTTATAACAAATTCCAATTTTTTTTCCACCTTTGTTTATAAGTATTTGTTTCCTGTTAACAAGTTTCTTTTGGAGATCAACATATCTTAATTTCCAATGTATATAGCACAGCATATCTATGGCCCTTTTGATTTTCTTAAAAATATAGGAGGGGAAGAATATTATTATTTAGGGAAAATAGGTCATTACCCCCTATAAAATACACAAATTTTGCAATACCCATGTGACTTTTGTTTTTGAGAATTCCCTCCTATAATGTTTGATTTTTTGCAATATCTCCGGTATTCAATCAATCATAATATAACTCCCACAAAATATAATTTTAACGGGGGTTTTAAACCTCCGCAAATAAAAACCGCCGCAAAATATAATTTTAGCTGGGGTTTTAAACCGCCGCAAAATTTTAGCGGGGGTTCAACACTATTAAAATTTTCCCCACATTGTTAGCACTATTGCAAAATATTATTTACTATATCCCAAATTCTTTGTTTTACTTGCTATACATAACTGAATACGTGGCTAATTTTATATAAAGTATGAGCAGTGCTAACAATGTTCACTCTAATATTCTATTTTTGACGCTCTCTTATTGATTGAAATTCATGTGGGGGAAATTTTAATAGAGTGGAACTCTTGAGAATTTCACACAATAAGAGAGAATGTGAATTTCCCTTATTCTCTTCGCTCCATACAATAGTGCTAGGAACACTTTTTTCAACAATCTCTAACTCACTCGCTCTAAGTACCATACTCCTCTCTCAACTTTTCTCTCTTTTCATCCTTTCATTATAGGGGGTGGTTTTTGACCTTTTTTGGTCTGAAATCACCCCCCAATACCATTGTTTTCTCTCCTTTTGTTTAAATAAGTAGTTATCTACAAAAGTTTGGTTCTTTGATTTTTATCTTTTCGCTGTCATAAAAAGTGTGGCGTTGTGTTTGTTCGTCGTCTTGTGCGGCGTTGTGTTTGTTCGTCGTCTTGTGCGACGTTTGTTGGTTTCTTTGTTCGGGGTTCGTTGATTCAACTTTGCATATTTACATCAACTCATTATAGATCTGATGAAGACTTGGACATCAATGCTACAAATCCGGGAGTATGAACATTTCGGTTACTTTTATGTTGTCATATTTGTAGGCACTTTCATTATGCCGTTGTATGCTATTAACCTAGGTGCTGCGAGATTGTTTGCAAATTCACCTTTTTCAGTTTTTAGCAATTCTGAATTTGTAATGATCTATGTATTTGTTAATTTGAATGAATGAATTTCTTTTTTTTTTTTAAAAAACAAAAAAAAACTCACTCGCTCTAAGTCTTATATTTCCAAAAAAATTATTTTGAAAAATAAATTTAGTAAACTTGCTTGAAACAAGTGAAGGAAGTACGGTGTTTGCAACACGCACAACGGAAAAAATTCGGATCTATTTTGTACTTAAATTATATTAAATTGAATAACACTATAAACGTGTACCTGACATTTAGTTCTTGAATCATAACATTTTTTTCAAAAATATGAAGACTCTACACGTATCCACACCGAGACTAAATTTGCTATCAACCCTTTGAATCGTGGAACCAAAATTATGAGCAAAGTAAAATTTGTATTATTGATTCAATCACATACTCTTATGCATTTATAATCATATATTCACATGATCTAATCATGTATGCTTTTCATATATTTTAAAGAGAATGCTTAAGACTTATTTATAAGCTCACAAACATCCTTCTATCACATAGAAGTAAGCCAACATAGATTTCTCCAATGTCAACTTAAATTCTCCTAAAATGAATTTCCATTAACACTTAGAATTCAATTTCACCACTTATTGACTCATATATACATATCGACGGTTTTGCTCCTTTCATTTTGAAAAGCTTTCAAAATTCCATATGTATATGAATCATATTCATTGCTTAATTTATATATTGGTCGTATTTTTAGTGCTAGCAAAAAATACAATAATATTTCACTTAGAAAATAATTTAAGTTTAATTGTTTAAATTCTTTAATTTAACAATCAAATAATAAATTAATTCTATAGCAAAAATTAGAACACTCGTTTGTGTGTGACCTTGTAGGTTCAATATTAAGCCGGTAATAAATTAATTGCATAAATATTATTAATCAAGGTAGGCATTTAGCAACACTCCTTAACGTCCGGATAGTATGAAGTAATATTTACTTTCAAGAACCACTAGAAGAATTATATAATATTTTCTTCCGTCGTTACAGCTCTTGTTAACTCTAGAGCATGGTACTATTGTCAAACTTTAATAAGTTAACATTCATGATTTAAGAAACTCATTTTTTGTATCAATTAATTTTTCTGGCCAGAGTTTTCATTTTATCTTAGAGCTCAAACTCATTACCGGGAGTTGACGGATTCCATCTTGATCAATCATTAATTATACAAGTATTTCATTGTATCCAATATCCTTTCAACTAACACCCTAAGGTATTAGGTGTCCAGAATTAAAATACAATAAATATTTTGTTAATTACTATGATAATCTCAGGTCAAAGAAAATCATTATATTTCTTCTTGAGAATTTTCTATTGACAGTTTCAGGTAATTCTTAACCATTAAAAAATTCTCAATTGAGTCAGTTCAATAATGATATCAATATATGCATTATCTATATATGTAATTTAATAAATGAGATTTATTAATCTTTATTCAATTTCCGTAATTTGATGGTGGTGCTTAGATAGTCACTGATGCTGGTTTAGATGAAAATTATTAAAATGGAACTTGAATTCCCCAACAGCTGACTGTAGAAATTGTTCCAGAACTACTCAATAGTACGCGACTTACTGGAATCAGCTCCAGTCCTACAGCTGGTGAAATTTATCAAAAGCCTGTCTTTGTCTTTCTCAGGTTTTATTCACCACGACATATACATACATTAACCCATTAACAGAAGCCTTCTTCCTTCTCGTGAAAGTCCTTTGCTCAAGCCAAAAGGGATCAAGGAAGTACGAGCTAGTAAGACTAGCCTGATCAAATGTTAGATGACTACTCAGGTTACCATATATATTGATCTATCCGGATTATTATTGTCCTACTCACAATAATCCTATGATCAAGAACAATTTAGATTAAAATAATAAAAGACTTGCTTCTCATTATTAAAATCTCTATTATGATAACAAGTCTATCATTTTAATCAAGGACTTTATCAAATTAACTATTTAATAGAAGCAATATTTAATCTAGGCTTAAATAATGTTTAGGTCCTTATAAGTTCGCACTTTTTTGATATAAGTCCCTGTAAGTTTTTTTGTTTTAATTAAGTCCCTGCAATTATTTTTTTTTTAAAAATTAGTCCCTAAAGTCAAAATTCGCAGGAAAATTTGAAAGAAAATCTGTACGAAAACTGCAGATTTTCCTGCGGATTTTGACTTTAGGGACTAATTTCAAAAAAAACATATAATTGCAAGGACTTACTTAAAACAAAAAACTTACAAGGACTTATATAAAAAAACGCGAACTTACAGGGACCTGAACATTATTTAAGCCTTTAATCTAAAATTGATTACATAATTGATTGGATCTTGGGCACACTTAAATATTCCCAACAATCTCCCACTTGCACAAGACCCAATTAGACATGTATTTCAAATTTATTGCATAAGCAAAATCAATATTAAATCCAAACTAATTAGATTACGGATAGGATCTTAGGCATACCTTATTATTCACCAACAATCTCCCACTTACACTAGACCCAATCAGTTTGGTACTTCAATCTTATTGAACAAGTGAGATCAGGATGTGTACAAGATATTGCGTACATGATAGCTTCCACTGCACTAGCATATGGTACTTTATTCATGATGTGTTCTCTCTCTTCAAAAGTTTTGGACAATTAATCCTCTTGAGAGAAACTCCAATTTCAGTAGGCAAATAACCTCGTTTGAAATTTTCCATGTTATACATCTTTAAGATGGTATAAATGTACACAAATCGAGAGAGTCCAAACAATCTTTTAGATCAATCTCTATAAATATTCGCTTTATTTCTAAAATATAAGCAGATGATTATCACAAGCCTTTCACGGCGAATTGTCGGTATTTCATTTTTCAAAAAAATATGTCATCTACATACAACTAAGAAAATGATTGTGCTCCCACTAATCTTTTGTAAACACAAGGATCTTCTTCGCATTTAACAAAATTGAACTTTTTCAATTGTATTGTTAAAATTTATGTTCTAGCTTCTAGAAGCTTGTTTTAATCCATAAATGGATCGTTGCAGTTTACAAACTTTATCATGAAGTTAAAATCACACAAGGATATGAATCTGAATTGATTTTATCATTGCCACATTGTCATAAACTATACCTTCTTTATGACAAAATCCTTTGGCTTCAAGACAAGCTTTATAGGTCTCTACCTTCCATAAAGTTCCTATATTTTTCTTGTAAATCCATTTACGACCAATAGATTTTACATTTTTTGAAGCTTCAACTAAAGTCAAAACTTTGTTGATCTTCATACATTCAATTTCAAATTCAAGAATTCCACGAAGTGATAAAGAAAACATGATAACAATATTCAATAAAAATAATGTCAAAAATTATTTTTATTTTAGTGGGAGGTCACTTAAAATTATATATAAGTCACTTGGTAGTCAAATTGTTTCTCATATATATTTTAAGTCATGATGTATCATATACATAAAGTAAGGATGTCAAACCGCACAAATTCCTGATTGGTTGGTCTAACTTCTCATAAATATCATAAATTTTTATTTTACTTCTTATAAAATATTTTTGCAAGTTTATATATATATATATATATATATGAATATTAATTTTTTAACGAGTTTTTATGTTCATGTTAATAATATTATAAGAATTGTTTAACAAAAGATGAATTAAATACTACCTCCATTCCTTTTTATTTGTCGTTTTGGCAATTTATGTTATATTTTGCCTATTATATCCTCTTTCCTATTTTATTTTATTGACTAGATTTTGTATAATTCTTTTTTTTGAAACAATATAATCTTTCTATTGTTGTTTACGCTGTTTTTTGGTAAACAACCGCTAGTTTGCAATTCTTGAAAGACCAACTAGAGAATCTTGAAATATGTTTTGTGCATTCATTGTTTATGTTTGAAAATAACAATGTTCATTAACGCAAATAAACAAGTTTGTTTGAAAAAGTAAATTAAATGACAATAAATGTAACTTGAATGACAAGAAACGTAAAAATACTCAAAGTGAGTACGTATTGACAAAGAAAAGTAAAGATTTCAATGAATTAAAATGCAAAGAATGTAAATGAAAAACAATAAATCGCATAAAAAAGTAAATTGCATTGAATTTAATAAATGGTGATCACATAATCATACATTTTGCCTTGTGTATTCCTTTCGCTCGAACGCATGAGTACTCAGAATGTATAAGGATTTGTAATATGAGAATTTGTGATCCTAATTACATCAAATGAACTAGTATTTATAGATAAATCCTATAACGATCTAAATAACGACTATAAAACATTCATTTGACATGTGTCTTGCCGTCTGATCTTCACCTTTGAATGTTAATAGCTTCCGTTTAAATGAAGCGTCACAATGGTTTGAATTTTGAATCTTCAGAAATGTTGATAAATTGCCAAATTACAAAAAATCTTCGAGTTCGAGTGATTCTGATGGTTACTCGAAATGTTAATAATTCGAATCAAGTATTGATTTACTTCTTTGACTTGTAAATTTTTTCCATCTTCTCAAATTCATGAATATTTTGTTATAAAAATGTTCTTTCTATTTAAATACATTACCTTTGACCTTCATATTAAAAATAAATGATATGAAAACATTAATTTCCATTATTGAAGGTTTATTGATGGTATTAAAAGAACATTTAGTGCATATTTTGACTTAACCAAAATATGAGTTAACAATTGTATACAAATTTTGTTTATTTTTAAATAAAGTTTGTTACAATTTTTTTGTAAATAGATAATGTTTGTGAAAAAGTAGGAAATTTTTTATAGATTAAAAATATGATATATATTAAAAAAATGGCTTGCAAAAATACACTCTCCTATTTTGTTTTTTTTCTTTCTAAAACGACAAGTAAAAAAGAACAGAGGGTAATATGAATTTTTAAGCGTTTAAAACTTACATAATTCATATTTAATTCATCACTTGTTAAAAAAAATTACACTCTTGCAAGAAAGATTTTTACAATGTACTAAACAAAACAAGTTAGCAGAAATAAAATTCAAAATTTTGAATGATACATACTAATTGAAAATAAAGAAAAAGGTATTTGAGGGATCAAAACTTGCTAAAAAAATTTATAAAGACTGAAAACAAAATTTAAAATATTTATGGAAAATAAAAACTTATTTAACCCTTTTTATTATAATTCTCCAATTTATTTACTCATTAAATCATATTTTTAATTTAAAATTGGAGTATCTAATTGATTCAATTATTAATAACTAAAGTTAGGCTAGTACAAAAATATTATTAAATAATGGTTCCAATTTTATATGTTGAAAAACGTTAAGAAACTTTTTTTTAATTAAAATGATGCGTTGTTGATTAAATTTTTGTTTTCTTCAGTTCGACTGTTGACTAAAGTTTTTATTGCTATATAAATTAAGATTGATGAGTTACCTTTTTTTTAGTCAACAAAGTTGACTTTGAATATGACCAAGATAACTTAATAGACATATATGCAAATAAATGACTTTCGTCAATTTAAATAGAAAGATCAAATAAAAAGGACCGTGGGTAAAATTTAAGGTATGAGAAATAAAAATGATATTTTATTGACTAAATTTTTTTAATGCTCTATAAATTAAGATCGATGTAAGTAGTTTTGTGGGCATTATGCATACACTAATGACAACTTCAAATCCAACTATCTTAAAATTTTCAATACTCCTAATTATTCTAGCATCTGAGTATAGAGAGGTTTCAAGTATTAATTTTGGTAATCGAATATCAATATTTATTATCAATGATGTAAAAGTACCTTCACATCCGACAACTGTTACTGTTCATTGCAAATCCAAAGATGACGATCTTGGATTTCACAAACTACCATTTTCAGGTAGCTTTAATTTTGCATTCTTTAGCAATATTAATACATTATTTTTTTGCAGTTTTACCTGGTTTGAAGACCCTCGTCGTCATTATCTTGAAATTTTCAATTCAAAGCATGACAATTGTCAGGAATGCATTTGGTTTATAAACGCAGACGGAGGTTGTTTGAACAGACATAAATGCGGTCATTGGAAAAGTATCGAGCCTCCAACCTTTTAAATTATATGTGTGTGCGTGTTAATAAAGTTGTATCTCAGTGGTATGATTTTAGCCTTGTAACTTCTATGTACTTGTTAAAATCCTAGCCATGTCTACTCAATAAAACCATTTTCTGATCTCTAAACTAAATATTTATTCTTGCTTTTAAATATACCATTCACCACTCAAACTTAAAAGTATTCAACAATTAAAAATAAGAAGGGTGTGTCTTTCTCCACCAACGACATGATAAAAAAAAGATCTACTTATAAAGGCATAATTTTGTTTGATAATGCACTTCCAACAGTAGAGAAATTGTATTTTTCTTTTCGTATTTGCACATATACAATAATTTTCACAGAGAAGTTTCTCTTTATATAAAAAAATGACTCATTAAAATATGGGTAAATAGGTCAATACTTCCCTATAAAATATATTAGTTTTGCAATATCCCTATAACTTTTTTTTATTGAAAATTTCCCCTGTAATGCTTGATTTATTGCAATACTCAGTGGACTCAGCCAACAGTAATATAACCCCCGCAAAATAGAACCGCTGCTAAAACTCCGCCGCAAAATATAATTTTAATGGGTGTCTTAGACCACTCCAAAATATGATTTTAGCAGGAGTTTTAAACCGCCGCAAAATATTATGGTTAGCTAAGTTCAGAGGGAAAATAGGTCATTACCCCCTATAAAATACACAAATTTTGCAATACCCATGTAAATTTTGTTTTTGAGAATTCCCTCCTGTAATGTTTGATTTTTTGCAATATCTCCGGTATTCAATCAATCATAATATAACCCCCACAAAATATAATTTTAACGGGAGTTTTAAACCTCCGCAAATAAAAACCGCCGCAAAATATAATTTTAGCTGGGGTTTTAAACCGCCGCAAAATTTTAGCGGGGCTTCAACACTATTAAAGTTTTCCCCACATTGTTAGCACTATTGCAAAATATTATTTACTATATCCCAAATTCTTTGTTTTACTTGCTATACATAACTAAATACGTGGCTAATTTTATATAAAGTATGAGCAGTGCTAACAATGTTCACTCTAATATTCTATTTTTGACGCTCTCTTATTGATTGAAATTCATGTGGGGGAAATTTTAATAGAGTGGAACTCTTGAGAATTTCACACAATAAGAGAGAATGTGAATTTCCCTTATTCTCTTCGCTCCATACAATAGTGCTAGGAACACTTTTTTCAACAATCTCTAACTCACTCGCTCTAAGTCTTATATTTCCAAAAAAATTATTCTGAAAAATAAATTTAGTAAACTTGCTTGAAACAAGTGAAGGAAGTACGGTGTCTGCAACACGCACAACGGGAAAAAATTCGGATCTATTTTGCACTTAAATTATATTAAACTGAATAACACTATAAACGTGTACTTGACATTTAGCTCTTGAATCATAACATTTTTTTCAAAAATATGAAGACTCTACACGTATCCACACCGAGACTAAATTTACTATCAACCCTTTGAATCGTGGAACCAAAATTATGAGCAAAGTAAAATTTGTATTATTGATTCAATCACATACTCTTATGCATTTATAATCATATATTCACATGATCTAATCATGTATTCTTTTCATATATTTTAAAGAGAATGCTTGAGACCTATTTATAAGCTCACAAACATACTTCTATCACATAGAAGTAAGCCAACATAGAGATTTGGTTAGAAGATTTTGTTTTCATTTTCATGTATTTTAATTTTTGAGTTTTGAATTTGAAGGTTTGGTTATGAGTTTGTAATTGGTGAAGATGAAGTTGATGAATGTTCATCAATAATAAGATTTTATTTTATTTTTAATAAAAAACTTTTTCAAAAATAAAAGTATAATTTTTTTAATAAAAAAATGATAAAATAAGTTTATAATTAAATATTATAAAAGATAAAGGACAAATTTGTTACAAACAAAAGATAAAGGACTAACATGTTACAAATATAAAAGATAAATGACCAATTTGTTACAAATAAAAGATAAAGGGCCAAAGTGTTACAAATAAATAAGATAAAAGATCAATGGTGTATTTTTGTCTATATAACTGAATACCTAGCTAAGCTTATAGTAGTATAAAATATGAGCAGTGCTAACAATGTTCACTCTAACATTTTATATTTAACGCTCTCTTGTATATTGATTGAAATTTATGTGGGGACATTTTTAATAGTAATACACTCGCTTTAAGTCTTATATGTCCAAAAAAAATTACTCAGAAAAATAAATTTAGTAAACTTGCTTGAAAATAAACAAGGCCCAAAAATATGGAAGAAAATTTGGTTTGGGAGTATAGAAGAGAGGTGGATTCAGTGGTTATTACTTATTACCGTACCGAGAAAATAGCCGAAGAGGGTAATGAGCTTTTCTCATTTCTTCAGTTCCAAAAGACCATTTTATACTCATTATCCTCAATTACTAGTTTGACCTTTTTGTTCCAAACAATATTAAACTTCTCCATTTTATTAGGGTAATATAAGTTTTGTTTCTTATAAATATCTTAGGTTTCATTTTTAGTCCCAAATTTTAAGTCAACACATGTATATATTTGAATATTAATTTTTTAACGAGTTTTTATATTCATGTTAATAATATTACAAGAATTTTTTATTAAAAGATAATTTAATTATGAATTTTTAAGCCTAAAACTTAAAAAATTCATACTTCTCTTGTCAAAAAAAATTAAACTCTTGCCAGAAAGATTTTTTATAATGTACTATACTAAACAAAATTCAAAATTTTGAATGATACATATGAGTTGAATTAAAATAGAGACAAAAAATATTTGAAGGATCAAAACTTACTTAAAAAATTTATAGGGACAAAAAACAAAATTTAAAATATTTATGAGAACTAAAACTTATTAAAAAAGTTTTGAAGATTTTGAAAGACTTTGTGGAATTTCAAATGACTTTTTTTAAAAGACTTTTACAATCAATATTTTGTGAAATTTTGTAAGATTATAATACAGATTTTTAATATTTCAGAGTACATTTTAGATTTTTATGATTACAAATTACGTACAATAACTGAAATTTCTACCTAAGAACCTCTAGATATGAGAACATCGACTCACTTCCTCATCACGGTTTGAAGATTTACACAAACAATCTCTGGTTTGCTGAGCTTCGCCCCAAACAATCTCCTAGCAAAAAATCTCTGATTTACACAAACAATCTCTGATTTATACAAACAATCTCCTAGCAAATACCCAATCCAAATGACAAGAGTGCGAAACTAAGTTACCCCGCAACCGTACCAGTTACAATGCAACTAAAATTGTCCTCCAGTATCAAATACTAGAGAGGCTCACAAATAACAATAACAATGAACAAATAACACAAAGACTCGAAACTTAACTAAGACACTTTTCTGAATATATGTTTCAATGATTTTCAAGTCTTCGACGCCCTCCTTTATATAGTACTTGTATTGGGTATGGGTTTTGTTCATGAGGATTCAGACCAAAAATATATTTGCAAAGAATCTTGCAATATATTTTTGAAACCAATCTAGGATTTCCATATATGAATTTAGCACATGAGATTTGGTATGAAAATATAACCTACTTGGCGAGCAAGCAAGTATAAAAGTGAACAAGATCAAATACGTTCAAGAAAAAAAAAAAAATATATATATATATATATCATGTTGATGTGTCACTTTCTGACCCCAGATGTCGCAGAATACTGATATGTTATCTGGTCCAATATCTTGTTGGAACAATGATTAGGACATTTGGCTTAACATCATGTTTTATCAAAATGAAACCAATCCCTAAACCTAACAATAACAATAGAAATTTTAATTATTTTAACAATAAAGTAATTCTAACCTTATATTTTTCTAAATAACAAGAAAGTATAATAGACGTTTTGACAAAAAAAAATAATAATACAAGGAAAAAAATCATAAACATTGTTTACAAAAAAAACCTATATACAACAAAATAAAAATGTATGGTTTGTTGTATAATATATGAAGATTGACGGCAAAAAAAGAAGTGAGGCATAAAGTACTTGGAGAGATGAGAAGAAAATTATAGTATAGAACATAAGAGCCTCGACATCATTCAGATCTTTCACAGTCTTAACATTGACAAGACTGTGAAAGATCTGAATGATATCGAGGCTCTTATGACCACAGATGCTGCGGCGGTGGAGGTTGTTAGACGGGATGGTTTAAATAAGGATTTCTGGCGGCAGTTGCACCATAAAGAAAGTTTGCTCAAACAGAAATCTCAGACGAAGTGGGTGAAGGCAGGTGATTCAAACTCGCGTTTTTTTCATGAATCCATCAAATGCCGAAGACGTAGGAATCAATTGGTGGATTTATTTGATGGCGAGCGTTGGATACATGGTGTGGAGGAGGTTAAGGATTTTGTAAAGAATTTTTACGAAGACAATTTTCGGGAGAGGTGGGAATGTCGACTGAATCATAATGTGATTCAATTCTAGATGTTATCAGAGGAGGACAATTTGTTTGTTGACTGCCCCTTTTACTTGTGATGAGGTGCGTGAAATGATTTGGAGTTGCGATGGCAACAAATGCCCAGGCCCGGATGGGTTCAACTTTAGTTTTCTAAAAGCATGTTGGGGGTTTCTTAAATCTGATGTGATGGCCTTTTTAAATGAATTCCATAGTTCTGCTTCTCTTCCGAAGATCATCCTCAAAGCTTAGGGGATTACCGTCCTATTTGTTTGGTGTCAAGTATGTATAAGATACTTTCAAAACTTCTGGCGTCTAGATTGAAGCAAGTGAGGAGTAGCTTAATATCGACGGAACAATCAGCTTTCTTACCTAATCGACAAATATTGGACGGGGTTTTAGTGGTAAATGAGCTTGTGGATATGGTGAAGAGACGGAAAGACAAATGTTTGTTATTTAAAGTTGATTTTGAACGGGCTTCTGACACGGTAAGCTGGTCTTTCTTGATTATATATTGCACAGAATGGGCTTCTCGGCGGTTTGGTGTAATTGGATTCGAGCGTGTGTTTTTCAGAATTCTATGTCGGTGTTGGTTAATGGGAGTCCTACGGCTGATTTTTGAGTAGGCAAAGGTTTGCGGCAAGGCGATCCTTTATCTCCTTTTCTTTTTTTGATAGTAGCGGAGGGCTCATGAAAAAAACGGTTGTTAGTATTATGTTTGATGGCTATCAGATTAGTAATAACTTGGCTTTTCACACGTTACAGTTTGCTGACGACACCATCTTTGTGGGGGAAGGTAGTTGGGATAATTTATGGGCCATTAAAACCGGTCTCATGAAAAAAGCGGTTGTTAGTAATATGTTTCATGGCTATCAGATTACTAATAACTTGGCTTTTTACACGTTACAGTTTGCTGGCGACACCAACTTTGTGGGGGAAGGTAGTTAGGATAATTTATGGGCCATTAAAATAGTTCTTCGTAGTTTCGAAATGGTGTCGGGTTTGTAGGTAAACTTTTTCAAAAGTAAATTATATGGAGTCAATATTTTTGCATTGTGATGTAGCCTCTATACCTTTTTCGTTTTCTTGGTATTCTAGCCGGAGCTAACCCACGGCGTAGAATTACATGGCAGCCTATTATAGATACTATGAGGAAGCGTTTGAGTTCTTGGCACGGTCAGCATTTATCAATTGGGGGGCGTGTGACTCTCATTAAATCAATTTTGACAAGTTTGCCGCTTTACTTTTTTTCGTTCTTCAAACCACCAGTGGGGGTTTTAAACGAACTTGTTAGTATACAAAGGAATTTTTATGGGGAGGGGGAGAGGAAGGGCGGAAGATGTGTTGGATCATTTGGGACCATATATGCCAATCTAAAGAAAATGGCGGTCTTGGTATTAAGAATTTAAGGTTGTTCAATCTCTCTTTGTTAAGCAAATGGAAATGGCACTGTTTGATGGATACTCATGCACCATGGTATGACTTACTTGTTTATCGTTATGGTCCTTTTCCGGATCATATTATGCAGGGGGATCGAGTGTCTAATTTGAAACGCGCATCACTTTGGTGGCGTGATATTAGCTTGCTTGGAGGGGCTGCAGATGGTGATTGGTTTAACAATAATGTTAGTAGTGTGCTTGGTGATGGTCATGTGCTTGGGTTTTGGACAGCCAAGTGGATTGATATGACTCCGCTGTGTGTTTCATTTCCAGCTCTTTATGCCAAAACAATATGTCCACACGCGCGAATTTTTGAAGCCGGAGCATGGGAGAATAATATGTGGAAATGGAAACTTGTGTGGGCGGATCAATTATCAGTTTTGGAGGCTGAAGCGGAAAAGGAATTACTAACTATTTTGACTTCAGTTACACCTTGGCGGGAGCGGAAGGACAAATGGCGTTGGATACTCAGCAACACAGACTCTTTTTCCGTTCAATCTGCTTATTGCTATTTGTTAAAAAACTTGTCAGTAGGGGATCTAAATGTGTTTATGAAGAAAGCTCTAAAACAATTATGGGGGAACAATATCCTGTCGAAAGTCAGTATTTTTTTATGCCGGTTATTGTTAGATAGATTACCGGCTCGGGAAGCTCTTAGGCATCGTGGTGTTCTTGTCAATGATTATGATAGTGTGTATTTTTTGTATTATGGAAGCTGATACTACAAATCATGTTTTCTTTCTATGCCCTCTTATAAATCAGCTTTGGAGCCTAATTTATAATTGGATGGGATCGGTATCTTGTCAGTGGATTGATGCGGTTCAACACTTTGTGACTTTTGGTGGAACCTTGGTGCAAGGGAAGCAGCGGAAAAGTTATCGCCAAATCATATGGCTCGCTACAACTTAGAGTATTTGGAGAATGCGGAATAATTTTATTTTTAGGGGCGTCAATGTGGATGTTGTCTCTTTGTTCAATCACATCCTTTATATTTCTTGGTTTTGGTTTGTAGGTCGTACTAGCCGTAGTTGTGATCTCATCTTCTCGGATTGGTGTAGCAATTCGTTAGCTTGTTTTCAAAGCATTGTGTCGTTAGTTTTTTTTATGTTGAATTGTAAGGGTTGAGTACCCCTTGTACTCCTTATAATTCAATTTTTGCTTATAAAAAAATAGTATAGAACATAAGATTAAGGTTGGACGTCGAACTGACCAACGGCGTAGTAGTATATATAATAAATATTTAACAATTGCAAGTTTTAGTTAATGAAAAATTAAAGGGTAAATAGGCTAAAACCCCCTGTAAAATATGTAAATTTTGCAATACCCCCTGTAATTTTATTTTTTTGAGAATTCCCTCTGTAATGTTTGAATTTTTGCAATACCCCCTAGACTCATTCAACCATAATAAAACCCCCGCAAAATAAAACCGCCGCAAAAAGAACCGTCATATAATTTTAGTGGGAGTTTTTAATTAAAAAGTCTCACAAAATCCACATTTTGAAAGAATCTCTTAAGACATTTTATAAGTCATACGGAATCTCAATTTAATACAAGTGGATTTGGTTGCCATAAAAAAATAATTAAATACCACAAAATTATTTTTAATAATTTTATAAAAATCTTGATTGAATACCACAATATTGTTTTATAATAAAAATGGTTTAAAATATCAATACAATACACCACGTTATTTAACCATTTTTATTATAATTCTCCGATTTATTTACTAATTAAATCATATTTTTAATTTAAAATTGGAGTATCTAATTGATTCAATTATTATTAATTAAAGTTAGACTAATACATAAATAGTATAATGGTTACATTTTTATAAGTTGAAAAAAGTATTAAGAAACCTTTTTGAATTGAAATGGTACTTTGTTGTCTAGAAGTCCTATCTTTACTACCACAAAATGCTAAAATTATTAGGTTGAGTGTTCATGAAATCCTTGGTCACTCTATTTTGTGTATGAGTACGATGACTTTACTATTTCATCTATATAAAAACAATGAAATGCTACTTTGTTGAATTAAGTTTTTTTAATTCTATTTGACTAAAGTTTTTTATTGCTTTATAAATTAAGATTGATGATTTTACCTATACCAAAAAAAGATTGATGATTTTACCTTTTTTTTAGTCAACAAAGTTGACTTTGACTTGGACTACAAATAAATGACTTTTGTCAATTTAGGGTATGACAGATAGAAATGATACTTTATTGACTAAAGTTTTTTATTGCTCTATAAATTAAAATCGATGTAAGTCTTGTGGGCATTATGTATGCAACAATGGCAGCTTCAAATTCAACTATCTTAAAATTTTCAATACTCCTAATTATACTAGCATCAGAGTATAGAGAGGGCTCTGGTGTTAATTTTGGTAATACGATACTTGTATCAATTATCAATAGAGTACAACAACCTTTACGACCGACAAATATCACTGTTCATTGCAAATCCAAAAATGACGATCTTGGATTTCACACAATACCATTTTTAAGTTACTATCAGTTTTCATTCCGTGACAATATTTGGGAAACTACATTATTTTTCTGCAGCTTTACATGGCCTGAAGATCCTCGTCGTCATTATCTTGAAATTTTCAATGCAAAGCATGACAATTGCTTTGAATGCGAGTGGCATATAAACTCAGATGGAGGTTGTTTGAATAAACATAAGTGCGGTCCTTGGAAAAGTATCGAGCCTCCAACCTTTTAAATTATTTATATATATCAATGTTAAAGTTGTATCTGTGTGATATGATTTTAGCCTTGTAACTTATAGGTACTTGTTAAAATCCTAGCCATAATGGGTGTAAGCCATTATTGGTTTACTTAATAAAACTTTTCCCCTTAAAAATGATTATTTTCTGTCAACTAAATATCTAGTCTTGCTTTTAAATATAATACTACTAATCACTCAAACTTAAAAGTATTCAACAATGAAAAGTAAGAAGGCAACGTCTTTCTCCACCAACGACATGATGAAAAAAAAAGGTCTACTTATAAAGCATATAGTTTGTTTGAGAATGCATGTCCAACAATAGAGAAATTGTATTTTTCTTTTCTTTTATGTATTTGTACATACAATAATTTTCACTAGTGTGAAGGGATTAACTAGTTTATCTTCATAGAAAAAATGACTCATTAAAATATTTATTAACTAGTGTGTGAAGGGATTCGAGTGATCCTATGAGAATGAAATATGTGCCTATTAAGGCGTAGAAAATAAGTCCCATGTTTAAGATTGATGAATGGAATGATGAATAATTAGGTTTTGTGATCTCGGTGAATGAACAGTTTATGTGATTTGGTATTTGTTTAATTTATAGGGCTAAATATGTTTGTAGGGCTTGAGTAAAAAAAATATGTTTGTTTGTACCCAAAAAAAAAAAAAAAAATGTTTGTAGAGCTAAAATATGGACCATTTAATTTTAGTACTTAAATTTTGATTTAATTACAATTTTGGTCACCCTATTTTTAGTTATTTACAGTTTGGGTTCCCCTATTTTCAAATTATATAGTTTTGGACCCATGTGATAATTTTATATTTAAAAACTGTGAATTAACATATTTTAAATGATTTGACCTACAATTTAATAATATTCAATAATCAGAAGTTATGAAACTACAAGAAAGCTCGTTAAAAACTTAGATTTTAATTTAAGAAGTTATTCATTTTTTGTAATTGAATTAATAAAAAAAATAAACAATTAATCCACCTTGATAAATCTATATCATCATATCGTATGTCACAACATTGAAAATATGTTAAATCACCATTTTTAATTATAAAAATATGATAGGGAGACCAAAAATGTATGATTTGAAAATAGAGGGACAAAAACTGTGAAATAACTTAAAATAGGGGAATCAAAACTGTAATTAAGCCAATTTTAGCTTTTTTTATTATATTTTTTGTACCTATAAATACTTTCTTGCACATATATAATTTTAGTCTCGGGTAAAACAAAATTTGATAAATTATTATTAAACTTTTAAATTTTGAATGTTTTTTTATAGGCATAGTTAAAATATCATATAAAATTTATTTACTAAAATTTAGAAATTTTTTAACATGATATGAATTAAATACAAAAATTTTAAGAAATTCATAGATGATGCAAGATGGCTTAGAAATTCAAGACTTAAACTCATATTTTCTCTTTTTGTGAATACAAATATTTTCTCCATAAATATGCAGAGGTAATAATTAAAATAGGAGTGTTATCATTTATCAAAATTGATGCACAACGAATCAATTGAAGAAGTAAGGTACTAGTACTAGGTAGTTGCCTCGAAATTGTTTCAATATACTAACTACTCTTTAAAACATACTCCCTCCGTCCTGAAATATAAGGAAAAATAATCACTTTTTTTTTGTCCTAAAATATAAGGGAAAAAAATCAATTTTAAGAATGTTTTTCCCTTATTCTTATGAAATTAAATGTAAATTGCATTTAATTTTCTCTCTCTCCACTTTTCTCTATAAACAACAACCAATCAAAATTTATTTTACATCTTTCTACGCACTTATTCTAAGAAAAATCACACAAAATCATATTTCTAATTCTCATGTTTATGTTTTCTTAATAAGTGTTTTTTTTTTTATTTTCCCTTATATTTTGGGACTGAGGAAGTAATTTCTTTAAATTTTTTTATAAATAATCTATATAATACTCCCTCCGTCCCTTAATATAAGACCCTTTTTGACTAAATTTTACTATTTATCTATCAAGTTTTGACTGTATTTTTCTAATAATATATAGATGTAAATATTAGCTTATAGGATCTTGTTTGATTTGTTTTGATGAGTATTTTCAAAATATCAAATTTTTATAATTTTTACTACTAAATAATTAAAGATATTAACGATCAAAATTGTACATTGACATACGTGCTGTGGTAAAAAAGAGACTTATAATTAAGGACGGAGAGAGTATAAACTTTCAATCTAAACGTAAATTTTATAAAATTCAAATTTATTATAGTATTATTCACGATTTGTACATATTAATCTAATTAATCTAATAATCTAATTAAATTTAATTTCAACACAACGTTTAGGGATCCTTTAGCAAAAATAGAAAAGTTAGGATTGCAACAAGTGGGCCTCAGCCCAATATTCCATCTTGACAAATATATAAACAGAACACGTGTTTTGTTTCGTTCGGTTTTCTATTCTTTGCTGCTGTTAAATTACGCCTTTGAGAGTTTGTTACGCTGCTTCAAGAATAGGGTTTCAAATTTGGGTGACATTTTCAATTTTCTTGCATTTTCAAAAATTCTTAATACTTATTTTCTCAACACCTTGTGTTCATCGTTGTACTGTTATATGTGTTAGTGTTTCATTGATCTTCGACTAAGCCGTTCCTCACGGATTCGAAACCCTAACGGCGATCCACACGAATGGAAGGGTGCGGAGGAGTTGATCCGAAACTGGCGAACGGAATGCCGAATTGAAATCACTTTCGGAATCATTGAGGTAATTAAATTTGTGGAAAACCCTACAAGATTTTATTCGTGGAAAACCCTATAAGATTGTGAAACATTGCAACTTTCTCAATATATGAGCCTAAAATTCGAAACGGTTTGGGTGCCTTAACCAACCCAAAGGAATGAATTTGTGGAAATGATTTATTCGAATGCTTAGATCAAACATGAACTATTTTCATGATTTAAAAGTTGATTTGAAAGTTGGATGATATCTTTCATTAGCTTGCACTGTGAGTTGAAATCTCTAGTTGTAAATGTTTGGATGTCTAGGTTATTTTACTCATAATGTATGAGTTGAATTGGATGATGCCTTGATACGATATTGATATGAATTTTTATTCATTCTTGATGCTTCGTTGATCCGCAATAAATTTTACAGATTTATTTGTTTCGTTAATGTTTGAATTCAATTGTTTGGATGCCCCGATGACCCTATAAAGGAAACATTATGAACAATGTGCTCATAATTATAAGTTGGATTGGATGCTGCCTTAATACAATATTGATATGATGTTTTATTCATTCATGATGCTACGGTGACCCATAATAAATATTACGGATTTATTTGGTCCATAAATGTTTCAAGTGCTTAGATGCCCGGATGACCCTAAAAAAAACATTATGAACACTTTACTCATAATGTAAAACTTGAATTTGATGATGCCTCGATGACCCGAAATGAATTTACATATATTATTTATTCAATAAATGTTTTGGATGCTTTGATGATCCTAAATGAATAACTGCGAACATTTTACTCATAATGTAAAAGTAGGATGATGCCTTAGATGCGATATTGGTATAAATTTATATTCATTCATATGATGGCTTAATGGCCCGAAAGGAATAAACGGATATTATTTGTTCTCAATCTGTTCCAAGTGTTTGGATGCCCCTATGACCCTAAAGGAAACATTATGAACAATTTACTCATAATGTATAAGTTGGATTTGATGATGCCTTAATACGACATTGATATGAATTTTTATTCATTCTTGATGCTTTGTTGATCTGCAATAAATTTTACAGATTTATTTGTTCCGTTAATGTTTGAATTCAATTGTTTGGATGCCCCGATGACCCTATAAAGGAAACATTATGAACAATGTGCTCATAATTATAAGTTGGATTGGATGCTGCCTTAATACATTATTGATATGATGTTTTATTCATTCATGATGCTACGGTGACCCAAAATAAATTTTACGGATTTATTTGGTCCATAAATGTTTCAATTGCTTAGATGCCCCGATGACCCTAAAGAAAACATTATGAACACTTTACTCATAATGTATAACTTGAATTTGATGATGCCTCGATGACCCGAAATGAATTTACAGTTATTATTTGTTTGATAAATGTTTTGGATGCCTTGTTGATCCTAAATGAATAACTTTGAACATTTTACTCATAATGTAAAAGTAGGATGATGCCTTAGATGCGATATTGGTATTAATTTATATTCATTCACATGATGGCTTAATGACCCGAAAGGAATAAACGGATATTATTTATTCTCAAACTGTTCCAAGTGTTTGGATGCCCCTATGACCCTAAAGGAAACATTATGAACAATTTACTCATAATGTATAAGTTGGATTGGATGATGCCTTAATATGATATTGATATGAATTTTTATTCATTCATGTTGCTTCGATGACCCGAAATGAATTTGACGGATTTTATTTGTTTTATTAATGTTTTAGAGGCCTTGATGATCCTATAGAAAACATTATAAATATTTTTCTTCTAATATGAAGGTTGAATAATGCCTTAAATGTGAGATTGGAATGAACTTTTATTCATTCATGATGCCAAAATAACCTCAAATGAATTTAGGATTATTTGTTCTACAAATGTCTAGGATATGGATATTTTACTTCTGATATAAAAGTTGAATAATGCCTTAAAATAAAATGCGATATTGGTATAAATTTTATTCATTCATGATGCCTTGATGACCCGAAATGAATTTACAAATAATATTTGTTCTATAAGTGTTTTGGATGCCTTGATTGATGAATGATGATCCTAAATGAAACACAGTGAACATTTTACTTATGTGAAAGTTGGATGATGCCTTAAGTGCGATATTGGTATGAATATATATAAATGTTCCAAGTGTTTGGATGCTTCGATGACCATAAAGGAAACATTATGAACATTTTACACATAATCTGTAAGTTGGATTGGATAATGCCTTAATACGATTTTGGTATGATTTTTTATTCATTTATGATGCCTTGATGACTCAAATGAGTCTATTATTTGTTCTATAATTGTTGTTTGGATGCCTCTGCAACTACATAGTAAACGGTATGAACATTTTACTCATAATGTAAAAGTAGGATGATGCCTTAAGTGTGATACTGATATGAATAGGATATTTTAATCATAATGTAAAGTTGGGTGATATATATAAGTGTGAAGACAATTATAGAATGTGAATGACTACTGAGGGGTGGAATATGAGCCACCATTTCATAATTGATAGTCATGTCGCGTTGACCCAAAAAACAAATAGATATTACTTATTTGATGAATTTTGAAAGTGTCGGGATGTGTAGATGACCCTAAAACATTGTGAAAATAATACTCATAATGTAAATAATACCTTAGATATCGATATGCATTTTTAACCATAATGTACGCAATGATATCTGTTGTGCTTTTATGATTATGAGTACTATTGACAATGAATAGCCATTGTGACTTGGAATCAGTTTGATCGAAAGATGGACAAGATTTGTTGCATATTTTTGTAAATGGTGAAATGTCTTGATGACCCTATGATTCTCGATGAAGACTTAAGGTGATAGTTGATGGATGACCTTAAATGGAAATTTAATGAGCTTTTGTTCATAATGTAAACGATGATATCTATTGTACTTTTATGAACTTGAATGTAATTTTGGACTGTGAATTGCCTCTGTAAGACAATTTTTTTCAGTGTTAAAAAGGGAGGGGGTGGCATACATAAGCTTAATAACCATAAGTTTGACTTCAAGATTATGGATATATTGTATTCCATGATTTTTGAAACGGGTGACGCCTTAAAATAAGTTGGATGATGTTTAAATATTATTTTGATATGAGTTCAAGTTCCCTATTGTTAGGGATTTTATCTATTTTGCAACAACTATATAAAGTTATTGTCAAAATGCAATAAAATGATGTTTGTGTTTGTGTTAGATCATCCTATTTCTTGTGTAGATATACTTGATACTTATGTCGTATATAAGATGGCTTAGAGGTTGAAGACCTCTACTACAAGGACGTATAGTTTTCCTAGGAAAATGAGGACATTGAGAAGGATGACACCTAAAAGGATTGCGAGTTTTCTATCGATGTCTAACAAAATACGAACTTGTTGTAGAGAGAAAGACACAATTTGTTTTGAATACAAATGTCATGATTTTGTATTTGTATGTACCTAACCATTCATGATAGGTTCTTGAATGGTGAAAGATGTGTCTAATGTCTTTGTGTTTCGAACAGTATGCTCATATAATATAACTAGATGATCCAAGCACGTGAGAAAAATACCATATTATCACTTTCAATGTTTGTGGGAATTCAATTTTTCTTAGTGAGGCTTAAATTGTTATGCAATTGCCCAAATTTGTGCGTGCTGCTTTCTCTAAGAAAGCATTTATTTTTCGAAATTATTTTGATACAACGATTTGCATTGAACAAGGTTCAAGTCTATCGGTCTGTTAGGATGCCTCAGCTGCATACATTACTGCTGTCTGTGGTTGAATACATCAATATGTGTTTTACTTGATATTTATTTTGATAACTTTGTCCTTCTTTTATCAGTTAAGTTTATTACTTGAAAGCTTTATTGTTAATAATTTTGAAGTGGGCTTATTTAGCTACACTTTCTGTTATCCAAACTGTTGAAAATATGATATTTTTACGTTAATCTTTTTGACTAATGATCGAAAAGACTGTTCTTATTGAAGCTACAAGTGGTAACATCGACATGGGATTTACATTCAGAGTAGTCTGTCTGAGCTTTGGAGGGTAGATTGATGCTTTGGTTGCAGAAAATGAATTGGGGTAACAATAATGAGTGCAGGGAACTCTCTCAAGGAGAGAAACCCAAATAACAAAGTTGATTTGTTTGCTATGCATGCTTTAAGGCAGAAAGTGAATCTAGAAACTCTGAGATTAATGCTGCTTTTTTACAAAATAATGATGTATATTTTTTATAATGGATGCTTTGGAGATTCTAAAGTAAACTGCATTATAAACTCCTTATTAATTATGTAAAAAGCTAGGTGATGCCATTAAATTTAAATATAAATTTTAATTCAAATGTTACATATGATTGTGCTTTTACGACTTTGAATGTAATTTTACATAATGCAAACCCTCCAATGACGCTTCCATGGGTTTCAACGGAGGAAACCATAAAGACGATGAGAACCTCCACTAAATACTTTGTGCTAATTTTAGTATCATATGAAAAGTTCTTGAAATTGTTATTTGATTAGCTTGGGTGATATATGTACATTTTCTTCGTTTGATTTCGCCACTCAAATTTAAGATGAAGGTTTGTGCTATATCTTTTTAATCCCAGTGTCAAAATTGTTTGCATATGATTTTTTTTTTTGACACATTGCATATGATTTTATAAAACATAAGTTTTGTATATTTACTTTTTTGTGCTTTCAGCCTAGGTGTTTGGAGTAAAACCAGCTGAAAAATAAGTTCTGTATATTTACTCTTTTGTCTTCGGTCCTCTATTGTTATTTTGGTGTGCTTAAAGTATTGTGCTTTATTGTTGTATGCATTGAATATTAGAAGTTAGTAATATTTAATCAATGTTTCACATTATATAGATGTACCTTGTTACATATGTGATGAATAAGAGAATTGGAACCAATCCAACTTGGATCAGAGACAATGAAAGCATTGTGCAAGAACTTGTGCAGAGATGTATTGAATTTGGACAGAACCTGCATCTACAAAGTTAATATTGCTGATATGTCTATTTCAATTTGTTTAATATAGTATGGCTCTAGATTCCTTGAATAAGTAATGACTAGAACATGGAATAAAAACTAATTGGTAAATAGGTTATGTTGACATGGAATGAAAACTAATTGGTAAACAGGATATGATGACATGCTCTATAAATAAGCACAATTGGTGTATGGATACATAAGCATGATTATATGATTGTTGTATGATGAGAGTTAGAAGTTCTGCTATAATATGCTAAGGATGCTCTAAATCTAATTACTTGTTGAAATGTATCTAAATCTGTTGATTACAAGTAATTATGCTATAGCATTCCATTTTTTGATTACATTATTTTGTTGCAGCATTTTGTTATGTAGTTAGTGATCATAAACCCATTTTGTTATGAATGCTATTAAGTTTTACAATGCTAGTGGTCACTGTGCTTTGTTGCCTAGTGGATGGAAGCTTGTGTTTACTCTTTGGAGGAATGTGAGTTGTGCTTCTGTGGTTTGTTGTTGTTGCATCGGGTTTTCTCTCTTTCTCATTGCCAGTAAATATCTTTTTTCCGATGCCTTTTATTCGTTATTAATTATTTGAGTTCAATGACTGATTACTTTGAGCAATGCATTTGCCTTTTTCTGTTTTGATTCTTTTGTTTTGGTATGCATGGTTGGCGCTTGCGAACTGGCAAGAGTTGTGCAATGCTTCTGTGTTTAAAGAATTGGATAGTGAAGAATTGTGTTAATTGATTAAATAAACTATGATAGATGTTGGCTGTCTCTGTGTTCAGGTATTCTCTTCAAAATTGGTTTAGTTTTCTTTTCCGTTTAAAATTTGGCTTGGTTTGTGAAAGAACAAATCATTTCTCTCAACTACATCAAGGTATTTTTTTGTCCCCCTAGTTAGGCCATTCTATAGTTTTAAGAAGTTTAAATTAAATTATGCTTAAAAGTATGAATTGGAAAGGATAAACTTGTTCAATTGAAAATGAAATCTATTATATGTGTTAAGTTTAGTTTATAAGTAGATGTTAATTTAATATCAGACATGAAAAGTATGGTGAAAGACACACCTAAGATACCACCGAGTTAAGGAGCTAGATTAGGTGGATGCTTTTTTTGCGTTTAAAAAATGCTTTTCGGGGCAACAGTAAATTAATATAAATCTTCAACTTAATTAAAATAACCTAAAAGATTTCATAAAACGGTTTATAGAACAGGTTATTAGGCTCATATTATTAAACTTTTTTGCGTTTATAGAGTGCTTACGTATTATGAATATGGAGCTCATATTCTTAATGCAGTTTCTAGAGTCATCTAGTTGTCATTGTCGAATCATCATATCACTTGCAAGAAGTAATTAGGCTCATATTATTAACAGAAGAGTTGTCGCACATGTTAAGTTTCTTATGAGATTCTTTGGTTATGTGATTAAACTGCAACTATGAAGCTATGCTCATATTTTAACTTGCCATGATCACCCTCCCCTCGTTGTTTGACCTACTAAATTTGTTATGGTTCCCTTAAGCACATTCAGTTATAAAATTCATTGCTTTATGTGTGTGGATATCTTGCATGATATATATTACAGAGTGATCAGATCATTCTCAAAATTCTTCAATTTAGAGAATCCATAAAATAATGAAATTGTGTGCAAGTTAATGCACAAGCTTGTTGCTTGGGATCAAAGGTAAGGCAGGGAAAGTCTAAGCAGAGATTTGAGATCTGTGATGGTTACTGTATTATATTGTTAAATTTGTACTTGTTTATCTCTAAGGGTCAGTACAGTGTTGAAATCTTCTAGTGTTATGGTTTCATCTGTTTTCTGCTATAGGGTGTATGGTGCAAAAGCAAAACCAGCTTGAAACATAGTTCTGCAAATTTATTTTGTGTCTGCAGTCTTCAACTGCTATTTGAGTGTACAAATATTGTATTCTATTGTTGTATGCATTAAAGATTAGAATTTAGAAGAATGGTTTCTTATGGATGGGCAAATTCCCAAGGAAGACCTTAAATTAATTCTATGGCCATAAGTGAAAGTGATCCAATAATTTTGAAAATTGTTGGTGCTTTAGATGAAATTATAAGCATACATTATATAGCTTTTGATTCAAGTTATTACAGAAAATGATCTTTTATGCAGAGTTGCATGAATCATTATTCAAGTTTCATTTCTAAAAATTTTATGAAATCCCTGTGGTCTGCATACATTAAATCTCGCATTGAATAAAAGAGGTGTTGTGAAGTAAACATTGGTGACCTCATTTTAGAGAAGTTTGCGAAATGAGTTAGATTATTCTCTTATGAGAATGGTGAGTGAGCTAGGTCTCCTCTTTGAGTTATTGGAGTAGAAGAACGTTTTGCTATTATGTTTCAATATATCACTTGTTGGTTACATTTTTTTTTCATATGAAGCAATTCATCTACACCACATCTATTATTGCGACATTCATATGATTCAAATACTATTTAAAGTGTTCTTCACAATGGATGGTGATTAGAAGAATGAAAACTAACTATTTTATTGAGAGGGTGATAACGAGACCTAATGATTGAAATATTTATTTGTGAATGATGATGTGTTACAAAACCATATATATTCTCGATTAGATGGAGTCTATTATATAGTGCCTATTTAATATGTATAATATGATTGTATACAGCTCTCTCCCTTGCCATATAGGAAGAAGCTGGTTCAATGCAAATAGATATTTTTGGTGAAATATAATGCATATGAGAATGTGAATCGATATAAAGCATGATTGGTGGCAAAAGGATTCATCCAATCTTATGGAGTGAACTATGAGCGACTTTCACACTTATGGTAAAGTTAAACTCTATGTGTACTCTTCTTTTTGTTACCATGATATAGGTGCCAAGTTTTTATTGTCGTTAGTAATGATTAATCTCTATCTAAGAACTTGTGGGGCACACAAGGTGGGATGTACATCCTTTATTTGGTAGTAAACTTAGACCTTATGCTTACGATTACACCCCAATTAGATATAAAAAAAAAAGTGTTATTAAATTGTGAACCTTATTACATGATAGTGTCACTTGGACTTGAAACATTGAAAACTTTCAATGAGTTATGTAAATTACTCCCTCCGTCTCTTAATATAAGACCTCTTTTGACTAAATTTTATTATTCATCTATTGTGTTTTGACCGTATTTTTCTAATAATATATAGATGTAAATATTAGTTTATCGGATCTTGTTTGATTTGTTTTGATGAGTATTTTCAAAATATCAAATTTTTATAATTTTTACTGCTAGATAATTAAAGATATTAGCGATCAAAATTGTACATTCGTATACGTGTTGTGGTCAAAAGGGGTATTATAATTAGGAACAGAAGTAGTATAAGATTAAGGAGTGCTAGCAATATTCTCTCTCTTTTGAATACTCTATAATATTTTGTTTTTAATTGGTTGAAATTCATGTGAGTCTCACTATTTTATATATACCTATTTTTTAAAGTGATAGACCAACATGTATTTCAACCAATTAAAAAGAAAATGTTTAAAAGAGAGTATTGCCAGCACTCCTCTTATAAGATTACTCTATATAGAATGTTGCTAGCACTTCCAAAGAGTTTGGTTTGATAGACCAACGTTAAGCAGCAGGGCTTTTACCAATGTCAAAATTCATTTTCATTTTCATATTCATTATCTTACATAGATGACTTCCTTATTAGATGCAATGCCTCTATGAAAACTGAAGAATTGAAAAATGTGCTTGCCTACATAATTTGAAGTCAGAAATTAAAGTAATCCTGTCCAAATATGAAATATACTTGTCTCAGAAAAATATACCATAGTGATTCTTGTAGAACTGCAGGTTCATATTCAGTTATTCACCATGAACTTACATGCAAAACATCATTAAAAAATTTAACCCTAGTTGAATTCAAATAAAATGTTAATAAACATATCTTAATATATCTTAACAAACTTCAAAATCATATCCTTTGCAAAATATTTGGTGCATTTGCCACTAAGCTACATCGATCAATTTGATGTAATTTGCTAACCAACATATAATCAATGTGTACTTAATTTCCTTCAAATCTCAATTAGTAGCATTGTTAACCCCAATTGCATATGGTAATAGCATTGTTAACTCTAACCGCATATGGTTTATACATGTTTTTTGTTACTTATGACAGATTAAAATGCAAAAGTTTTTTTTATTATTTTGGATTGAATATATTTTTAATCCCTGTAAATATTTGAAACTTCTACTTAATTTTTTTTTGGTGAACTAAAACTTCTACTTTTAATCCTTTTAAATTTTTTTCGCACATTTAGTCCATGGAAAATTATCTAACATGACTTTTGCTTAAACTTATATAAGAATGAATTAAATGTGAGTTTTTAAAAGAGTTTTTGCGCTTAAAATTTTATATTTAATTTATCATTTATTAAAAAAATATGAATTTTTGTGAAAGTGATTTTTATAATATTATAAAGTGTACTTTTGAAAATAATATGATAAAAGTGTTGAAACTATGATCTATCTAATACATATTTGATGCTAATGAATGATAGTATCTATAAGTAAAGTTAATCTTGTGGTGTATGTCTACAATATGAGATATAAAACCACATATAAGTAGGGAATAATTCAAGATTGATCAAGGGCATAAAATACTCACATAAAGTGAGTTATCAATTGGGTGAACACTTTCATACCCTCTACATTTATTTGGGTATGCAACCCAAAATGAGTTGGACAAATAAAAATCTGCCACTTGTGATTCACTTACCATGTCATTAGAATTATTTCATATTTTGTTAATATACACTTTATTTTCAAATTTGCAGATCAACCCTCTATCAAATTAAGTCATTATTAATTAATTAATTGAAAAGAAAACAACTCCTCCTCTATCCTATTATCATCTTCTTCTCCAAAGCTTCATCTCCTTTTCTTTATTTGTTCTTCATCTCCAGATAATATGAAACGCTTGAGACAATTCACTACAACCGTCCGCATATATCTATTAAATTTTCCAGATTTCTCTCCTTCCTTCATCCTCACCATTGGTTATGCAATTCATGATTTGGTGTTAAATTTTCCGGATGAAGGAAGTGTCCACCTTCTATATACCTTGTTATTAAATTTTAAGAAAGTTTCAGATTTGGGTAATAAATTTACACTTCCAATCCAATCCAAAACAATATGTAAATGAATTTCTAAAGATTTTATGATTGTCTTATGTAATTTCGATGCTGTATATTGGTAGAAATCACAAGATTTTCACACAGGGTCGCGGTTACAAGCGGGTCGGAATGACCCGGCTGGAGGTAGAAGGCAATCTCTATAAGCTGTGTAAATCAATCTTGAAATAGCTAAATACAACAATGACGTTTAATTTATCAAAATTACTGTGGTGGTGTAGTGGAAAGGCTTTGCATTTTTACAAGTTGAATCCGTGTTCGATCCTTGCAAGCAAGAATTTTATAATTAAACACAATTTGTTTTGAAACTTGGTGTTTTTTGTTTGATTTTGATATTATTGTAGTAGTAAGTAGTAACCGAACTCTTCACAGGTGACTCCAAGGGGACTAACTAAATCTTGGTAGGGGTGTTGTTGTATTAATGACATTTTATCTTGAATGATCAAATTTAATTATGGTGGTGTGATATCTATGAGATTATGACATAGGAATAATAAAGAAAGAAGATGAAAAGTTAGTGTTATATGGGGTGGCGTATTACTCATTACCCCTTAAAATGAAGGGGAGATTTTTTTTCTGGTAGAAAAGGGGATCCTAAGTGTACAAATTATCAAAATTCATATTTCTAGTTTATTTATAAATTAATTTCTAAATTAAATAAGTGAGATTGAGTGATTTGATCGAAAAAATTTAGATTTATACGTGACAATCGGTTCAACTAGCTGAGATTAGGGGTGACAAAATAATCCATTAAGGAAAAATCCATCCAATCTATCCATTAATTTATCCATCCAATCTATCCACCAGAAAATTATTTTGTTATTGGATTGGATCCATCCACTAATTGATTGGATGGATTTAATCCATCCACCTTAGCTTCAAAATCCAATAGGATCATTGATTATAATTTAATTTTTTTACCTTCTAAATCTCCTTTTTTTTTTCTTAGTAAAAAAAAATCTTTTTTTTTACCTTCTCAATTTTTGTTACCTTCTCAATTTTTTTAATTTTATTTTAATCTAAAGAATATCCTAGTCTTATTGTTTATAATTCAAAATTAAATATTTTGAGAAAAGTTTTATTGTTCTTTGATTATGCTAATTGTTGGTGGTCTTCGTACAACATCATTCAAGATATATATTGAAAATTAGTTTAGAAGTGTCCGGGCAGATGTCGGTCAATGTCAGGCAGGTGTCGGGCAGGTGTTCGGCAACGTTACAAGGGTTCTGGGCAGCTTCGGGCAGTCTTAGAAGGGTCCGGGCAGCGTCGGGCAAACTTGGTTCGACTAATTATTACAAATTACAATTAATTATAATTTTTCATGAAATTATAAAATAAAAATTATAATATTTAAATTAATGGATGGATTGGATATCCATCCATTTAAATTGTGATAATGGATGGATTGGATGGATTTAATTTCCAACGGATGGATTGAATTGGATTTTATTTTAAGAATTTTAATGGATTGGTAATGAATTAATGGATTATTATAATCCATCCATTATAAATCCAAGTCTAAATTCATCCATCCATCCATTTTGTCATCCCTGGCTAAGATTTAAATATCCTTAATCTAAACTAAGTTTATTATTGTAACAAAAAAAATAGGTTTTCTTTTCAAAAAAAAAAGGTTTATTATGTCATAGTTAGTCTAATTAGTTTATATTAAACAGTGATATTGTTGAAAAGTTTAAATTCATGATTTTTTTTAACAGTAAATATAATATTAATAATAACTAAGTCCCCGTACAAAATGAACAGAGATTCATAAAAATAGACTATAAAATAAATGTGTCGTATATAAACAGAACACCAATAAAAATTACCGAAAACATAACTATTATGTTCAATTATGATACTTATAAATACTAAAATTGTCGAAATTTTATTTTTTAGTACCTATTAAATTTTTAATAAGTATAGGTTGCTCAGATATTTTTCGCTACAATTGTTAATCCATAATTTGAAGCCAACTCATGTTTAACCTTTGAAAACTCATAATTAATTAATCTTTTGCTTAAAAAAATAATTTTTGTGGAAAATATTCTTACAATATTATAATTAAAAAATTGATTCTAAAATATTTCCACCTAATTTTATGATTCATGTTTGAAGTAGGGTTTCCGGCCTATTTTAGAGCTCGAGTCGGGTTTAAAGTCTGTTTGATTCATGTTTAAATTTTTATATTTAGCTCAACTTTTTAACGAGGGGATGAAAGAAGTAATTTACTTTTTTACCCTTAACCTTATAAACTCAAAATAATGATTAAAATATAATGGATATACATTAAAATCTAATGAATATGTAACCAAAAAAATTAATGAGTAGAAAACTTAAATTTTTTTCGTTGTAAAAAAAAACTTCAATTTTTAATATTTCAACAAAGATAATTTAGAATTTTAATAAAAAAGTAAGGATAATTTTGTCAACAAAATAAATTATGTTTTATCTCTCCTTACATCCCCTCCCCTTCTTAAAAATTCTTATCCTCCCCTCGGTTGAACCAAACAAGCTCTTAATATCAATTTTAGGTTTTTCGGTTGATTTTAGGGTTCGAGTCGAGGTTAGTGTCGATTTTAGGTCTTTTGTCTGATTTTAGGGTTCAAATCTGGTTTAGCGTCGATTTTAGGGTTTTAGGTCAATTTTAGGTTTTTTGGCTGATTTTAGGGTTCAAATCAGTGTTATAGTTGATTTTAAAAGGAGGCTCACAACAACGGTTAGATTCACATCAACGGTTCACAACTCACAACAATGGTTCACAACTCACAATGGATCCATTCTTTCATCTGTACAACTACAACACTATACAAGTGTGGCTCTCAGCCACACGCCCCCACCATGGTGTGATCCACATTTAGCCTTATATCACTTTGATTCCACCTCTTTCATATACTAACAAGAGTGTCAGAGTGCAAACATGTTTTGCAGGTGCCTCCCCATCTCAGCCGCACAAACAGTCATCAAGCACTGCTAGTCAATACAGTTCTCTCCCCCGTTCGCACCAAAATCCAATTAGTTGAGATGTAAGTGTAACAATCATTTCATAAGAATTCATATCTTAATTGTTATTAGTTCAATTAGGTGAGATTGAATAATTTGATTGTGAGACTTAACATTCCTCTCATATGAATTAGGTTTTTTGATGGTCGAACTAATTATAATACTAAACTATTAAGTTATAGTCGATCTAAATAGTTGAGACTTAATTATCCTGTCATAAGAACTGCTATTAAATTCAATGACTGTCCAAATATCATTTTTATTGTTGACGGTCTATTTAACAATTACACTAACTATTATTTAAATAACCTAACTTAGTCAAAAAATAATAATTTAAATAACCCTTATATTTTAATGATAGTCTAATTATCATTTATTATCAATTAAATTATATTTTTTTTTCTTCTAAATGATAAAAAAAACATTTACAATTTAAAATGGAATAGGGATCTTTTGATAAAAAAAACATTTATAATATAAAATGATGAAGATCTTTTCGTTTTTTTTTTATTAAAAAAATAATTAAAAGGAAAAACTGCAATAGGCATGATTTGAACCCATACCACCCAACTTAAGGAGATGCAGTTTCCCACTATGCCAACTTTTTCACTTGTAAAATTTGTTTAAGACGCGAATTTATACTATTTCAGTTTATTATTATTTCAAAAAGATCAGTCTCCTTCTTCAACCTCCAGCCGGGTCTGAATATGACCCGGTTACCTTAAACCCGAATTTTCAATACGTTTTTAACACCAAAATCGACGAAAAAAAATCACATAATAACTGTTAAGAAATCTACCTCAATATGATTTCCGACCGTATTTTCTATCAAATACACATAAAAAATATAGTAAAACTCAGATCTAAGAAAACTCTAAAACTTCAAAGAACCCAAATTCGATAAATCTCAGATCTAAAAAATCGTCCGGTAAATCCAATTTGATGAGGAAAATAACGTGGTAGAGAAAGATTGTCAGCAAGATTTGAACCACAAATTTAAAAAACTGTATATACAACCATGAGAGAGGAAGATGAAGTGAGAAAAGAAAGATGAGAACCTAATTAATAATAAATTTAAAATTTTGGGGTTTTAAAATAATAACCAAAAAAATATTAGGCAATGTTTAAAAATTGTAATTTAGAAATGAAGTGGAGCACATGTACCAATTAAATTCAAACAACTCATTTGGGTATCATACCTCATGGGTATGGTAGAATTTGCCTATCAATTGTCTATGATATCCTCATCATAGCTTTCATTGACGCTAGACTATATGGTTCGATAGAGTATTTTGCTTCTTGTTGTCCGCTGCAAGGAGATATTGGTTATTGGATCAATGAGATATTGATGATTGGTTCATACTGAGTGTAGACTTCTAAGACCATAATCATCGGCAGTGGCTTAAATAAAGTTGGCAACTTGTGTCAGTTTGGATACCAGTATTTGAGAAAAAGTTGGTATCTATTTTCAGCCACGGATCTATTTGAGGCAACGGTGTCTTTGTCTTTTTTTTTTTTTGCTACCACTACAACATAGTTAAGATGTGTTAATATTTATGAGATGATGGGACCCAGTTTAAATTTTATGATAGATGGTATTGATATTTAGGTAAAATAGTTGAGTAGTTTAAAGAGTTGAAAAATATAGAATAATATAAAAAAATAAATGGGGTCCATTTAAACCACTCAAATGGGTGGAATGGATGTAGATGGTCTAATTAGTCTTTTAGAATTAATCAGAAGTTGATTATCTTCTTATCTTTAAATTGTTTTTGTCAAAAAAAAAAAACTTATCTTTAAATTGTTCATGTATTTTGCATGGACACACTGATTTAGGTTTATGCTCCCTTTTATTTTTGTATTTTTTATTTATTTAGGCTTAAATGTACTTTCAGATCCTTATTTTAAAGATCCTTATTTTAAAACCTAACTTTTTAGTCCTTCAATTTTTATTTCTTTTGAGTTTTATCCTTCACTCTATATTGAAGTCAATTGTGCAGATGTGTTATTGGCACCAATAACATGACGACACCGTTTACGTGGACAAAATAAATATTCATATTTGTCATTATTCAATAATTACTATTTTATAAAATGTTTTAATTATTACTACTCCCTTCGTCCCAAAACTTTTGTTCCTGTTGACTTTTGAAATTTATTTTGACCGCATTTTTCTACTAATGTATAAAGACAAATATTAGCAAATAATATCTTGTTTGATTTGTCTCAATGAATATTTTCACAATATTAAATTTTTATAATTTTTCATGAAAGAAAAATAAAAATATTAATGATTCAAATTATACATTGGTATGCGTAAAGACAATAGTTTTGAGACGGAGGTAGTACTAAATTAAAATAACAATTTTTTTATTTTAAACATAATTAAAATATAAATTACTATCAAACACAACCATTCTTCTTCGTGCATGATCATCACCCCCACCATCAAACTAACTCCTTTCGATTACTCTACACCTCTATCTTTTCCAGCAACACAACAATCCAAAAAAATCAACAATCAATAAAACCACAATCAAAATTTTTCAACAACGAATTCCAAAAATCGAAATTAATAACAAACTTTAGTAGTAAGAAAGGGATCTTAGTGATAAAAGTGAAAAATGCTAAGCGATAAATTTGAGCTATCGTTATTACCAAGAGAGAGATAAATTTGAATTCCCTACTATTGCTGAGCGACCACGTGTATGTAGTGCTAACGTTATTACCAAGAGAGAGATAAATTTAGTAGAGAGATAAATTTGAATTTGAGAGATAGAGATAAAAGTGAAGGTTGTCTGTTTTCTCTAAGCATCCAAGATCGATTTCATCAACAACCAAATTTAGAAGAAAAAATGGGTCAAAGTAGTTTCTAGGTCTTTGTTTTGTCACTTTTGTGTGTAAAGGTTAATGGTGTGCACAATAAATCAATAGTAGGGATGGCAATGAGAGATTTCTTCCTCCATCCATATTTTCACGGATTTTGACAGTATCCACAGATCTTAATGGACATAAAAATTAACAAAATTGATATATATTTTAATAAAAAGTATGACACTAATCTAAAATATCTTGCTTTTTATTTCTTTTTTCTAAAAAAATACATATTTTGTACACCATACATAATCATAATCTTTATAACGTATTAATAATTATTATTTTTTATTAAAAAAATATAAAGTTATATAATTATATATTATATATATAATATTTAATAATAAAGTCGGGGTCGGGAATATAATCCGCGGTGGCGGAGGGACCTTCACCGTTCCCAAACCCAAATTATCCATGAAAGAATTTCTCAGTCCATCTCCATTCCCATAGAGAAAACATTCACAACTTCGAATCTCCGTACAGATAATCTCTACAGATAATCCGTTATCAAATACAAATTGTCAATTGACATCCCTAATCAATAGTGAGAAACTAAGAAAGGGGTCAAAGTTAAAACATTTTTTTTTTTGATACAAAGTTAAAACATAAACAGTTTATAAAATAGTAATTATTTTGCCCACCTAAACAGTTTAATGTCATTAGTGAAACTGTGAAAGGTGGTAATAAAAGCAAATAATATTAAAAATGATGTTTGCAAAAAAATTAATACCAAAATAATAAATGAAAATAAAAACAAAATTGATGATTTTGACTTTTTTTAGTCAATAAAGTTGACTTTGACTCAGATCAAGACAACTTGTATAGACACATACGCAAATAAATGACTTGCGTCAATTTTAATAAAAAGATAAAATAAAAAAGAGTGGACAAAATTTGGAGTATGACAAATACAAATGGTACTTTATTAATTTTTTTTATTACTTTATAAATTAAGATTGATGCAAGTCTTCTTGTGGGCATTCTGCATACACCAATGGCAACTTCAAATCCAACTATCTTAAAATTTTCAATACTCTTAATATTACTAGCATTTGAGTACAGAGAGGCTTCAATTATTAATATTCTTGATCTAATAACTGTATTTATTATCAACAGTGTACAAGTATCTTCACATCCGACGATTATCACTGTTCATTGCAAATTCAAAGACGATGATCTTGGATTTCACACAGTACCATTTTCAAGTAGTTATCATTTTTCATTCCGTGACAATATTACTAGTACTACATTATATTCTGCCGCTTTATCTGACCAGAAGATCCTCGGCGTCATTATCTTGACATTTTCAGTGGAAAGCATGACAGTTGCTTTGAATGCGTTTGGCATATAAACGCCGATGGAGGTTGTTTGAACAACCATAAGTGTGGTCCATGGAAAAGTATCGAGTAATGGGTGTCCACCTTCCAACCTTTTAAATTATATATATATATATATATATATATATATATATATATATATATATATATATATATATTGAAGTTGTATCTCAGTGATATGATTTTAATCTTGTAACTTGTACGTACTTGTTAAAAACGCTTAAATGCATTTTTTGGCCTCTTGTTTTAGTATTTTGAAACTTTTAGTCCCTCTTTTTAAAGCTAATTTTTTAGCCCTCTATTTAAAATTAGTCAATTTCCAAATCAATTGAAATTGAATGATTAACTAATAATAAAATTAAATAAAAACAAAGAGGAGAGATCCATTGACTCCAGGAGTAACTCTGAGATGAGTTACTTTGCTCTCTGAGTTTCTCCGCTTAATATCTCATTATTCGTGATAATTTTTACTAATCTAACATTCCAATTAAAAGTTTTTATTGAATAGATCAACTTTATAAGTTTTTATGAAACTTTAAAATTATTTGATTCATCATTAAGTAATTTTAAATGAGCTTTTAAAAAACACAAGTAAATAATGATAATCAATGGTTGGATTGGTAAAATTTATCGTAAATAATAAGATATTAAACGGAGTAACTCATCTCAGAATTATTCCTGAAATCAAGAGACCCCTCCTCAAAATAATTGTTTTTGGTAAAAGAAAATCTTAAAGAATCCTAATTTCTATGAAGCCTTAAATCTTTTCTTATGTTCTACAATTCTCCACCGATCTTCATTAACCAATTGAAATCTGCTCATTTTATTCCAATTCAATTGTACTGTTATCCAAATTCCCGTTGTTAGAGTATTTAAAAAGTTACTGCCTGCTTGAAAAGGGCTGAAGTGTGACCATGTGCATGAGTTCTTCGTTTGAGATTGCAAGTTAGGAATCATATTTATGGGTAAAGATAGATATAATGGGGTACACATTTTGCTTACTCTGGTTCCAAATATTCATTGATCCCAAACACACGGGTAGAAACTTGGCCATTTCTCTTCTATGATCCCATCTTAGCCAATCCAAAATCATAGATTGGAGAAGAATAGTAGAAGATGAAGAAATATTTTGAGCTTAATAAAAATTAGGATTTTTTAAGATTTTCTTTTACCAAAGAAATCATTTGTTTTTATTTAATTTTATTAGTTAATCATTTAATTTTAAATAATATTGAAATTAATTAATGACATGAAAAAATATTGACTTTTAAAAATAGAGAGATCAAAAGGTTAAATTTTAAAAAGAAGGATCACATTATGATAAATAATTTCTTCCGGCTTAATCAGAAGTTATAAGATTGAAATGAGCTCTGAGATTGTAACAATGTTAAATTCTCTTGATGAAAAACTTTGTCATCTTTGTGGTCGTATTCGACTTGAGAGATTAGTTTTTGTAACTAAAAATAAAATAAAATAAAATTAAAAAAATATATAAAAAAAGACTAAAAATACATTTAATCGTAAAAAAAAGGCTTAAACATCATTTTGATCAATGTATGTGGGCTAAATTTTGATTTTAGTACTTGTATCGAATTTTGTTCTAAATAAATCCTTGAATCAATTAAAAAAATTGATTTTAGTCCCTAAAGCAAAGATCCACAAAAAAATTTGTAAAAAAATCTGCAGAAAACTATTTCCTATAGATATTTGCTTTAGAGACAAAAAAATATTGATTGATTCATTCAGAAACTTATTTATAATAAAATTTGATACTGAATTAAAACTAAAATTTCGCCTAACAAAATGATGTTTAAGTATAAAAAAACAATTCAGACAACTGTGTGGGAAAGATAAGTCTGAGCGAAGACTGGAGTTAGACTGAAGTAAGACTTGAGTAAACCAAACAATGTCGCGTTCCCGCCGGCGCTCACCTTACGCCGCCTATTTATGCGCCGTCATCTCCGCCGTCCTCCTCCTTCTATCAGTCTCGCTCCTCCACTCTCGTCTCTCTCTCTCCCACTCCCATTCTCCCTCTAAACCCCACACTCTCCCCTCCGACTCCGTCTCCGACGACTCCGATCTATCCACCTCCGATCCCATCGACGAACTCGACATCATCGACCTCGATCAACAACAACACCAACAACAAAAACCTCTTCACACCAATCCTTCCCCTTACTTCTTCGATCCAATCACTTCCTCCATTCGAAGATCCTTCAAAAACCCTCACATTTTCTCCGACGAACTCACCTCCGACGAATTCAACGTTTTCTCAAATCCAGAAGATCGTTCCAAGTATGCTTTCAGCTCCGATGACATTCCTCTCGACGATGAAATTAGACGAAAGGCTACTATCATTACTTCGATTGAAGACGCGCTTCTTCTTAAATCATCTGGTTTGAGAGAAATTTGGGGTGAATGGTTTGATAAGAAAGGTCAATATCTGAAAAAAGAGAAAATGTTAAGATCAAGTTTCGAAGCTTTTAGTCCAATGCTGAATCCTTTGCTTCAAGATCCTGATTCTGTTGGTGTTTCTACACTCACCAGAGGTGATAAAATTCTCCATAAATGGTGGATCAGTGAGTTCAAGAGAGTTCCATTATCAGTTTCAAATTCACCTCACAAAAATACTAATAACAACGGTAAAATAACAACCGTTGTTAAAGGTGGAGCAGAACGTAGAACTTTGAAGGATAATAGTGATGCTGAGTTTTTGAAAAATCATGATCATCATATATATGCTGATGGTAATAATTGGGGCTATTTTCCTGATTTGCCGTTGCGTTTATCATTTAATGATTTCATGGATGGATTCTTTAGAAAGGGTAAATGTGTCATGAGGGTTTTTATGGTGTGGAATTCGCCGCCTTGGATGTTTACTGTTCGGTATCAGCGTGGTCTTGAGAGTTTGCTATATCATAACCCTAATGCATGTGTTGTGGTTTTCTCTGAAACAATTGAGCTTGATTTTTTCAAAGACAGCTTTGTCAAGGATGGGTAATTATGTTGTTTTCTTCAATTTTGTGTTATTTTGTTGTTTGAGTTTTGCATTTTTAGCTAAAGTGTAAGGATTTTGTTTTCTCAGATACAATGTTGCTGTTGTTATGCCAAATCTTGACGAGTTGCTGGAGGGTACGCCTGCAAACATTTTTTCTTCTGTTTGGTTTGAATGGAGAAAGACAAAGTTCTATTCTACTCATTACAGTGAGCTTGTTCGTCTTGCAGCATTGTATAAGTAAGTTTTCTTGATTGTTTTAGCTAGTATTAGTATGTATGAATTGCTTATTTGTTGTAATTGTTAACTGATTTTGTGGATGGATGGTGTTTGCTTCTGCTTTGTTGTATGAGTTGAATATTTCAGTTTTGTCAAATAGTGGCACTATAATATAGCGAATTTTGATGAATCCGCTATGAAAACCGTGGCGCTATCCTAGTTTCTCTATTAGGGCAATAGCAGGCGCTATTCTAGCTGATGCACCCACAATAACAGATAAAACAGAATTTTAGGGTTTTAAATAGAAAAACTTAAGAGTCAGAGAGTATTACTCCGTATGATGTAAACCTTTCAATGTTTAGTTATGATCTGCCTCCATTTCCTTTTTATTTGTATGTACCGTGTCTTTTTCTTTATATAATTGACTTATTTCAACTGTTATGCGGCTTTCCCTATTTGTCCGCCGTGTTATTTGCTATTTCACACAGTGGATTTTCTGTTTTCCACAACCCGCAATTGACAAGACTATTCAGATGTTCCCATCTTGGGATATGATATGCCATTGACATCGTTTTCTATTTTATCAGGTATGGTGGGATCTATCTAGACTCCGATATCATAGTTTTGAAGCCAATTTCTTTCCTTAATAACTCTGTTGGTATGGAGGATCATGCTGCTGGAAGTTCTTTGAATGGTGCTGTGATGGCTTTTGGAAGGCACAGGTATTGTTAGCATGGTTCTTATCATGCCATAATGTTTTCTTTTTGTAAACATAATTTTCCAGAAAGCTATTAAAATGAAAATCATGAATTTCCTAACAATGATTCTATAATGGACTGATCATTGAATTGAATTGCTTTTGTCGTTTGTTCTCTCGTATCTATTTGTATAACACCCGATGACTATGGTATGATCATGTTACCAAATCCCCTTATGGAACGAGGCTTAGTTGTCGTGTAGTTGGATACACTTTATGAGTCCAGATCCTCTCGTTTTCATAATTCATTTCATATATGTATCTGACACGCGACATTAAATTTTCAGTGGCTGAGATCCAATCCCTTAAAATCAATTAATTTTATTTAAAAAAAGAAGAAAGTAAAATGTGGCTCTGATAATGGCATAATGCCTTGGATTTTAACAGCTTGTGTACTATATATGTATCTGCCCGCCTACGCGTATGAAGACTTATACTAATTTTTCATATAATCTTATCAGCTAATAATTAAAAAAATGTGATTACGTCTACTATTCGAGATGATGTTTGATTTATTCTCGTCACTTACTAAGAAAATCACTTCTCATAAGAAACAGTTTCCTACCTAATACCTACATGAGTGAAGCCTGGAAAGTAGGATTCTGTTCATTGGAATCAATATGAGGTTAAATGAATGAGTCAAGTTTTGAATCTAAAATTCTAATTAGCGAGATCTTGAATTTTAACCAATTACAATATGCATAGATTTGAAATAATTATCCTGTAATCAAATTGAGGTTAATTTGTGAGTATTTGTGTTGTGATACCTTTTTGTAAATAATTTAAATTTGAATGATAGAGTAATAGGTGAAAATGCAATTAATTTGATTTGTTTAGTATGGGACATCATGCAAAATTGTTTTGTTTCTTTGTTCCATGCAGTTTGTTCATAAAGGAGTGCTTGGAAGAGTTTTATATGACATATGATGATAACAGTTTGAGATGGAATGGTGCTGATCTATTGACAAGGGTTGCACGGAAGTCTGTAGGAAAGGAGAACAAAACTATTAAACAGTTGGAGTTGAATGAGGAACCCTCTCATATGTTTTTCCCTATCAACTCTCAGGATATCACAAGGTAACTTGACATTTCTCTCAATAAATTGGTTACAAATTTGAAATATACTTGAGATAGGGTTCATTAGAAATACACGTAGAGGCATTTGATTCTAATTTGGACTTTGGAGAGTAACATTGCCTTGCTTTTTTGTTTTGTTTAGTTGTTTCTGTGCTCATTACATAACTGAATTATAAACCTGCAAACAGATACTTTGTTGCACCAGAAACAGAGACGGAGAAAGCACAGCAAGATGTTCTGTTAGAAAAAATACTGCGCGAGTCTAGGACATTTCATTTTTGGAACAGCGTGACTTCTGCTCTCATCCCAGAACCAGATAGCCTTGTGGCCAGGCTTATGAATTATTCATGTATCCGATGCTTAGAGTTACTGTAAATGCAAAGTTATCCCAATGCTGTCACTGTCTTGAGCTTCCATTCTGCACTGCATATTAGGAATGCTCAATATCATTGGCTAATATGAAAGATTGTAATCCTTGAAGTCGTAATTCAGCTCTTGACATTGATGTCTGCAAGTCATCGGCAGTATCTTTTCCATGTTGTATGTTTGTAGTTGGATGTTGGGTTGAGCTCCATTGCTCGAAGAGCTAAAATATACTGAAACCTATGTAGACTAAGGCCAGCTTTATCAAATGTTCATATGTTACAACTAACAATGTAGAATGTATTATATAACAGTAGTTCACCACTGCAGGGTTTTGATGAAAACTGCAGTATAGCTGATATATATTATTTGTCAATGAAGAAATAGATCAAGATGCTAGTATTAATTTATTCAAATACGGTATAATCTCTAGAGAGTAGAGAGAAGGTTCATGTGGTTCTTAGATTTTTCATATTTATCATTGACATTTCTGGACCTGTCTATGGAAATGGATGCAATTTTCCAATATTTTCTCCCATGTCAATGGAGATGTGTTCGTGTGGACCAAAGACAAAAAAAAAAGGAAAAAGACCAAACAATAAAGTTGTTAATGTGGGCCTTTTATTGGGCTTTGTGACGACAAATGTTGTCATCATGACGTAACAATCTTAACCTAACTTTAAAAATAAGGAAACCATTTTATCAGGGAAGGAAAAATTCATACCAACCACCAACTGACGTTAGTTAGCAACTTTGCATGACACAATATTTAAAAAATATATTTGGATTAGTATAATCAACTTTTTAAAATTATAAAAAAACTCAATATAGACATTGCACTTAACTTGTAGAACGCAAACCGGCAAGCCATGCCCAATATAGGGCCCGTTTGTTACAGATTAAAAAATAAGTGATTTTGACATTAAATAATTTATAAATTATATTTTAGAGATTTTACCAAAAAGCATAAACTATTTTGTGTTTGTTTACTTTTATAAAAATTATTTTTTATTAAAAAATAATCTTGAATTTCTTTGGATGCAACCATATAATAGTGATTTTGTATCACAAAATTACTAGTACTATAAAAGACAATTATCCAAATGTAATATATCTCAATCTCAATATATGAATAATACTCAAGTTCTTGTTTTTTCAATATGGTCATATGACTCTATATATAGAACTACAAATAAAACAAATTTAAAAATCTTATCTTTTAAAAATAACAAACTAATATTATAAATCCTAAACAGAATATTATTGGAATATTAGAATAAATTTAAGCATATTTTTGTCTAAAATTTTTTGACACTTGATTTCTTTTTCCTCTAAAAAAATCTATAAAAAAAAACTACTAGTATCAACTTCAAATTTTTAACAATTTTTAAATTATTTTCAGATTCTGGTTATCTTTAAAAGCTATAACAAACAGATGTTATTTTTATAAAAATAATTATTTTTAATCCAAGTAAAGTGATTATAACATATTCACATGAATTTCTAGCCACTAGGCTACCTAAAAAAAAAAAAAAAGTGATTATAACAAACGGCCACATATTAAAACACAAAATTTTCAGTCGCCAGAGACACCAATCTTAAAAAAAATATATGTAGAGGTAGTAGTGGAACAAATGAATTTTGTTTCTTAATTGGAACTTTACTTGTATCATACATAAAGCATGTTGTTCTGTCTGAGATCACCGCTCCTCACCAAAAACTCCTTTGGCTTTACCTTCTCTTTGTACTCCCACCACTTCAACTGCAACAGCAACAACAAGGTAAAAATAACTTTCTCTCTTCCTTTTAGGTATCCAAAGTTGTTGACTTCTATTTGCTCTAAACATATACTTCACAGATTCCTGCTGCATATATTATATGCTTTTCTGTGTGAATTACATCTAATTGATTAGATGAGGATCCTTCCACAGAAAATTAACTAGCTCATAATTGATTCTAATTTGTTGCTATTATTAATTGAAGATGGTACTTAATCAAGTTGAAGTTTAAACTGATCATGAAACTGAACAAAAGGTGTTACTAATAGTCTAATACTATCATGCTTTAATGGTTTTGGTTAAAGTCTGTAGTGTTGTTGTTGTTGTCTGGGTTATGCTAAGATGTACTTCTTCTTGAATTAATGGTTTATTTTGATTTACTTATTTGAGCTTATTTTTGGGCATAAGTATTTGTGATACTGTTTGGGAAAGGTTATGGAATCATCTTATGAGTTATGACATGTTCGTAAGATGTTTTCAGCTTATTTCCATAAGCTCTCAAGAATTGATTATGATTACAGTTTATAGCTTATATGAAAACTGTTTGTCTTTATTTTATCTGTTTGTCATAGAAATAGCCTTTATGTTATAAGCTATGAAGCTCTGTTATCAATCTCGGAATTCAGCGCGGCATGGTCAACCCCAAAATTGGATCGACGTAGGCCCTATTCTAGTGGCGTGGCGCATAACACTAAAAAATAAATATTTAATACTACCAAAATAAAAACTCAAATTTAGCAATAAATTAAAATACTTCCAAATCCAAATACATAATAGCATACTTTCATGTTTCAAATACCAATAAAAGGCACAAGTCTTGAGCAAAATATTGCAAAATACTTCCATATACTAAACAGTTCCAGGAAACAAATCGAGTCTCGTATCGAGTTTGGGACTTAGGTATCAAAAACCCAAAACTACCCCTCCTAACGTTTATATAATAAGGGTAAAATAGATTTTTTTCCTAACATGTGCAACTCGCCACACCAAGACTGAACCGACACGGCACCGCATGAGAAACTCGGCCGAGATATCGTCCGGCGCGGCCGAATCACCCTAACTCAGAGCACCGCACCACCCTAACAGCGATGCCAAATTTGGCGCGGATCGCCGAGATATCGGCCGGCGCGGCCGAGATTGTTAACAGCTATGAAGCGCGGACACTCATTGCAGTAGGTGTGTCCGGTGTCGGCGTCGTGTCTGACACCGACACGTCACTTCCAATTACGTTAAATTATATCATTTTCACAAATTTGTATATGTGTCGACGTGTCTGTGTCGTGTCCCGTGTCCGTGATTCATAGATTATAAGCAGTTTGTTTATGCTATAGCCTATAAGTGACTAACTAAGTGGTTTATCCAAACAGGGCTTAAATTTTCTTTTATAGTACCATTTTCCTACTTTGAAAGTTTTGTGTTGTTTTACTTGTTTGTGATTCTTTCTTAAAATATTTATTTCCTAGCATTAGCATATTGTTGAAATGGCGCGATCTTCATTGGATGAGATATCAGACTCGGGAGCATTCACCAGATCTGCTTCTACATTCCGACAATTCGTTTCAAAGGATCCTAATTCCCAATTTCCACCAGAGTCAGGAAGATATCATCTCTATATATCATATGCTTGTCCTTGGGCTTGCAGATGCCTTGCTTACTTGAAAATCAAAGGACTTGACAAATCCATCAGTTTCTCGGTCAGAAGGATTTTTGTTTAATATTTTCAAGTACAATGATCTCAATAGTTCCTCATAGAAATTTCATATCTTGCGTGTTTAATAATCAGGTAGTCAAACCGATATGGGGAAGAACTAAAGAATCAGATGAATATATGGGATGGATTTTTCCTGAATCGAATACTGAGGTTCTCGGAGCTGAACATGATCGCTTGAATGGAGCAAAGAGTGTTAGGGAACTTTATGAAATTGCAAGTACAAACTACACCGGAAAGTTCACTGTTCCAGTAGGTTTTCACTTTATAATGGACTGGTTTCTTTCTTAGCTTTTCTGATTTGCTTTACTCACCTAATGTTTATTGTTAGCTGACAGATTTTGATTTACACAGATTCTGTGGGATAAGAAACTCAAGACAATTGTTAACAACGAGAGCTCGGAGATAATCCGCATGTTTAATACTGAATTCAACAATATTGCAGAGAATCCCACCTTGGACTTGTATCCCTCTGAATTGCAAGCCAAAATTGATGAGACTAATGAGTGGACTTATCATGATATAAACAACGGTGTTTATAAATGTGGGTTTGCAAAGAAGCAGGAACCATACCTTGAGGTATGTAACTATCTTTAAATTTTGTATGTGTAGTTAATATTTGAGTATTTACATTCATTAGGCATTTGAAATTGTTCATTTGGTCCTTTGTGCAGGCTACAAAACAATTATATGAAGCTTTAGACAAATGTGAAGATATACTAAGCAAGCAACGGTATATATGTGGCAACAAGCTTACTGAAGCAGACATTCGTTTGTTTGTCACTCTTATTAGATTTGACGAGGTATAGTGTCTGAGTTTGTGTGTATTGGCCGTTTATTGTTGGTGTTTTTAGGAATATACCGTAAAAATATGGAGTTTATACTGCAAATTTCATTCTCCTGAAAACTTAAAAATTCAACATTGTCCTCCCTTTCTATTTCTCCAAACCTCTCTATCCAAACACATCCTAGGCACCACAGATTAACCATTATACTCACAAAATTTCTCTTTTTTATTGCTCTGTTGTTATTAGATTCATACTCTATGGTTTACTTTATAAAGTGCTGAAGGGGAAAGCTTTGAAGTGGAACTCAAATTTAAAGCTTTTTCTTCATTCTTTTTCTGCTAATAATATATATCTGTTCAACATTTTGATTATATTAGAGTAACATGCAAGATCTATGGCGATTCTCCCATTGCATGGCTTTTATGCTTTCATATTTTGGGGACTCATTTTGTTGCAATTGCAGGTTTATGCAGTTCACTTTAAGTGTAACAAGAAGCTAATACGGGAATACCCAAATATCTTCAATTATACCAAAGACATTTTCCAAATTCCTGGTATTAGTAGTACAGTAAACATGGAACATATAAAGTTACATTACTATGGAAGTCATCCTTCTATCAATCCATTTGGGATAGTTCCTGTTGGGCCAAACATCGATTATTCTGCTCCTCACGACAGAGAAAGGTTTTCTGCTTAGGTTTGTGGCGGCTCTTTGTAAAATTTGTAAGTGATGAGAAACTTCAGTTTCTTTTTAAGCTTTTGTATGTCTTGTTGAAATGTTGCAGAAACAGCTATGCTTTGAGGAATAAAACATGTTTGAAATAAAAGTGAGACGAATTGATGTGTGTATGCTTTAGTATTATAATTTATCTGTAATTTGGCTTCCATTGATTGAAGCTGTTTGTTATGAGATTTTGTGATGGGTAATTTTCCAGTATCAAATCATGCATGCATATATATACCTCACTACTAGCATCTGAAAAGGTTATTAGAGCTTTGTTAGAACTAGAAGGATTCTAGTAGCCTACATTTTCTTTATTATGAGTTTTCTCGTTGTGTAGCATTGACATTTCTGATTGAAAACATGTCTGATGTCCAAAACATATCATCACATTAATTTTTTCCCAGACATCCCAACACGTATTGAGTATCGACCATCATATTCAGAAGATAGTTTGCCAATGCCAAATGAAGCATTGCTTCCTAAGTTCAATTTATTGAACTTCTGTTGATTTGATTCTCAACAAAGATCCAATGATCATTCTAATAAGATGTGTAACTTTTGTGGGATCTATATATAATTCAATGTTAGTAGATTACACTGCACTATTCTCTTAAAAAAAATTCAATATTCTCTTAAAAAAAAACTGCACTATCTAACGAAATATATCAAGTACAATCCTCTTAATTTGTTAAAATTACACTTTCCTCTTATCCATTTTTTTTGAAATTTATAATATTAGTTACAAAATAATTTAAATTTCAGTTTATTATATATTGGATTTCATAAGTCACAATTAAGAAAGGGCATGGAAGCTGACATAAATGGTTAGACATTTACCTAAATTAAGTTTTTTTATTGGGTTTCGATGATATAGGTAAGAAGTTTCCACCATTGTCAGCAATTATTAATCTTTGTCAGAGAACATGTAGAGCACACAAAGTGGGTTCTCTACTCTCATCTAAATTTTTTTATACGCATGAGTCAGAAATCGATCATCTTACAACTTGTTTGAGAGGCCTAAAGTCCTTACCACTTGCACTAATTTATTGTTGGTACCTAAATTGATTTTTAGTTAGGAAATGTGTGTGTTTTCCTTTTATCTAAATTGTATTCCATTTATAAATTTATCTAAATAATAAAATTACAAATTAAATAAATAAGTAAATAATTAAAGAATTGGGCTAAGGCATTATACCAACAAAAATAAAAGATAAGGCAAATGAATAGAGATGGAAAGTGGCATGGGTGGCTTAAGAAAAATTAATGTCCACCTCTTTTTTTTTGGGGTATTCTCATATAATTCTGAAAACCAAATTCAATGGTGGGAGACAACTAGAGATTTCAATGGGAATGGTCAAGTAGGTATTATAATACTCAGCCAATAACAACCATAATCCTTAAATGTGAATTTACGGCCAAATCACAAGGACAGCCAATGTGACTCCCAGGGCCGGTCCTAGGGGGCGTGCGGAGTGTGCGACCGCGTAAGGCCTCAAGATCTCAAAATATCGACAAAATTTTAGGGCTTTGGAATTGTAGTCTTATAATAATTGTTATATATTTTTTATGTTTATAAAATATTACATGTGCATCAATAGACTAGTGGTTAATTTTATTGATTGTGAATGTAAGATCTTAAGTTCCAAACTTAACATCTACATTTTTTAAGCATTCTTTTAATTTAAATCGATAAATAGTTTTAGGCTAAATAATTATATCATTTAAAATCTTTGCAATAAACTTAATCTTTATTAAGACTTGTTATCTTTTATTTATTGACATTTTTTACAATGATAGTTTTTTCTTTGATGTATTTATTTTTTATGTTATTTATAATATTTTTTTGGCAGGGTTATATTATTTATAATTTAAATATAAGATGCTTTGTTAATTTTTAAAAATTATTTTTTATAAAAAGTCCATTTTTAATATTCAAACAGGGTCTCTTAAATGTCCGAGAACACCACATCACTAGCTATTCCAAAAATCTACTATACACATATTTAGATAATTTTTTCTCTTATTTTTTTGTGTCGGGTGAATTAAATAAATTACATCCGACCTCCTAACGAACATCTCTAAAAAACTCTTCAACCAATTAACTTAAATTTTCATTTGAGTCACAATTAACTTCTTCCTTATCAACAAAAATATTTCTATTTATTTGAAGAGAAGTAAAAAATTATCATGTCTCTTTCCTAATAATTGAAGAATAAGTTTTTAAATTTCTTTTTTTAATTCTTATACTTTTAGGAAAGAGGTTTTATATTTTAGGACTGAAAATTGAAATAGTATATGATTGAGTAGTTGTGCGTTTACCATATTAGCATGCGTAAGGGTAAGAGAAGAGAGAAGAGACCAAATTGTGGTGGATCCCATTATACCACTCAATTATTGTTTTCTTGAACTTTTCCCTTTAGCAAGAACTAGGAAGAAAATTAAATAAATACTTTCCACTTTTTTCCATTTGGATTCACAAAATCTGTTTTAAATATTACTAATCTTTGCCTATAATGACAAGTGGAAAAATATTTGAAATATGACAAACAAAAACAAAATTTTAAAGGCATATCCTAGAATATCTTATTGCTGGTACGACCCAGGAGTATTACTCATACGGTCATCCCTCTATAACACATTTTAATAAATAATACTCGAGTTATAAATATAATTAATTTTATAAAAATTACTTTATGCTTTTCAAAATTATTTTATTTTTGGTACAACTTTTCCAAATTATTTTTCATTAGTCTCATTTATAAATTGAATGAGAGAAAGAGAGATAGATGGAAATAATTAGAAAAAAAATGAAGGTAAGAGTAAAGAGTTTCATTTGATTGTATTTGGGCTTATATTTGGATGATTTTGTAGTAGACACTTCTGGCCTGTTCTAACACACCTTGTGCTGGTGCGTGTCTTTTTCGTATATATATATATATAGACTATTATGAGAATGGGGTATAGAGATGAGAATATAAGAATGAATATTAATCATTAGATTATATTAGGATGAGAGAGTATGATTAGATTACCATGAGTCTTTTTTTTTATTTTATTAAAAAAAACATAAATTAATATATTAAGATTAAATTATTTTATTTTATCTATACCAAAAAAAATATTATATTATTCTATATTTAATTTTATATTTTATTTTGATTTACGATTAGGATTCAGTAATTTAAGGTTTAGGATTTAGGATTTAGGATTTAGGGTTTTGAAATAAGGGTTTATAGTTTACATATAAGGGTTTAGGGTTTAGGATTTACAGTTTTAGGAGTTTGGGTTTAGGGTTTCGAATTTAGGGTTTAGGGTTTACATATTAGGGTTTTGGGATTTAGGTTTTAGGGTTTAGAGAAAAGAAAATTGGTTTACAGTTTTGGGTTTAGGGTTTGGGTTAATTGGTTTAGGGTTTAGGGTTTTTGGAATTCGGTTTTAGAGTTTTGGATTTAGGGTTTCGGATTTAGGGTGCTTAGGGTTTTGGGTTAAGGTTTAGAGCTTTGGGTTTAGGGTTTTAGGGTTTTGGGATTTAGGGTTTAGAGAAAAGAAATTTTTGGGCTATTGGTTTAGGGTTTTAAGATTTCGGGTTTAGGGTTTCAGAATTATGATCTAGGGTTTAGGGTTTACGAATTAGGGTTAGGGTTTTAGGTTTAGAGCTAGGGTTAGGGTTACGGTTTAGGGTTTCGAACTAAGTTTAGGGTTTCGGATTAGGGTTAGGGTTTTGAGCTAGAGTTAGTGTTTAGGGTTTAGGTTTCGAACTAGGTTTAGGGTTTAGGGTTTCAGATTAGGGTTAGGGTTTGTGGTTTGTGGATAAAATTGAATAAAATTATAAAATATTAATCTAATAAGAAATATATACAAAAAAAATTGATTCAATTCTAATCATTATCCATTAATTAATCTAACAAAAAAAAAAAGGTTCACAGTAAAGCTAATCATACTCCTTCATACTAATCTAATGATTAATACTCATTCTCATATTCTCATCTCTATACCCCATTCTCGTAATAGTCGCTATATATATATATATATATATATATATATATATATATATATATATATCATTTTGGTTTGTTAACAAAAAAATGATATAAATAAATATTTTAATATAATATCAAATATAATAATACAAGTAGTATTAAACAACAATTTTTATAATATAGTAGTAGTTTCTTCAAATAAAATAACTGAATTTCAAATCATTATTACATGATTTTTAAAAATGAATTTTTTGAATTATAAATAAAATAATTTTGATCAAATTTTATTTACTTTATGAACAAACTTCAAATAATTAGAACTTTAATATTAAAAACTAAAATGTTAACTCACAAAAAATACAAATAGCTAAGAATTACTATTACATGCTACCCAGTTTGTTGGTCTGCAGTTCTTCCCGATGAAACCTAAGAATTGCTTTCAGGTTTTGTGATTGGCGACAATTTAGTGTTTTTGGAAAGCTCGTAATAATTGTATTTTTCACGATAAGGTTTTCAATAATGTGACTCATGTATTGGACCAATTTAAACTTCAAGCTTGATGGTGGCTTAAGGTAAAAATGAGGTCTACTATTTTTGATATTAGCTTGTGGCTCACAAATCCATTATCGTTTAGGATGGATGGGTGGGTAATTTGTGTGTTATTATTTGTTTTGCTCCATTAATTCTTGGTTTTGGATGCCCTGTAGTTACTTTATCCTGGTTCTAGAAGAAGCACCTCTTGTACTAATCTAGTCTTTTAATAAATTTATTTATTTAGCTGTTTCAAAAAAACAAAAAATACAAACAGCTCTCTCTTTTTTTTATATTTGTAGCTTTTATCATATTCAAGACTCTCTTTTGTCAAAAACAAAAGACTCTCTTTTAATTTGTCAAAAAAATAAAACTCTTTTAATTTGATACATTATTATTAGGCTTCAAATTTGTGGTTATTTATTTTCTCTTGTTGTTTTTCTTTTTTGAAAGGTATTTTCTCTTATTGTTGTTTGATAATATTTGGTTCTAATGAGAGATGCCGTATTGCTAAATGCTAGGTACACATGTAACAAGTGTTTGGCAATGATATCATGATTTGATGATTGAAAATTGAAAATATGATGATGTGACAAATAAAGTGAAGATAATATGAGGATAATGGATGATTGGACACAAAGAGAGAGAGTGAGACACAAATAAATGGCTGTTAATTGTTGTTTAAGATTTATTTTTTAAAGAACATTTTATAGCAAAATCTCATCCTTGTACTATTGCAGTTTGCAGTATTGCACAAGCTTGAGTTAAACAATATTGCTACTTACTACTTAAGAAATACTATAGCTATGTTCTTTACTACCTCCGGTCTTAAATATAAGATAATTTTTACTTTTTAGATTCATAATTCATAGAATGATTGATGTATTTAGTTCATATTATAGTCCAAATACATCAATCATTTCATGAACCTAAAAAGTAAAAATTCTCTTATATTTAGGACTGAAGATAGTATTATAAGAGACAATATTTATAATATAGATTAAATACATTAATTATTTAATAAATCTAAAAAGTATTGTCTTTTATGATAAAGAACGAAAATAATATTATAATAATAACCTTGCATTAAACATTTCATTCAAACACGTCATGGACGCTAACGACCCAAAAACAATTATAGGCTAACCCATTTAGAATTTAAATCAAACATGCACTTAAATCAACGTCACTTCAAATTCATCTTACTTATTTCTTAGAATTTTGATAAAAGTTTTTTATAATTAAAATATATTTAAGTTAACAATTAATTATTTTTTAAGAAAACAACTAATTTCATAAAAGATTATTTTTGGAGAGATCAATTTCATAAAATATTTAAGTTATTTGTTTTTGAAATTATATATTCGTCGTTTATTAATTTCATAAACCATTATGGGCATGAAACGTGGTCCCTTATTAGGTGCTTGCACTGTAAGTCGATATCAACCCCTTAAACTTCTATTTTGAGGTAATCTCCTTCCTCCCTCTTCCTCAATTGGAACATTAGAAAACAATTTGGCTTAATCCAATCATTTTATCATTATCTTGTATATTTTTAATGAAACTTTTTCTATCAAGCAATCACACATGTGATTATGTGATTTGTAGAATTTTTTTTTGAGTCTTTATTGATTTTTAAATCTGTTGAAATTTGTAGATTTTTTTGTATTTGGTTGAGCTCTACCGCATCAGTATTGACTGTTTGGAGGAGGTCTACAAGCTGAGATTTATTTGCTTAGGTTTTCATTCTTCTGATGCCCCTTAATTTTTGACTAAAGAAATTGTTCTTTTAATTTTGATGAACCGAGCACTTTTGATTCGAGTTTGGGAGTTAATGTCTGATAACATCTTTGTGGGTCGGATTGAGGTTTATCTAGTGGTTTGTAAACTGAAGAGTGTCTTTTTAAGAATGAGATTAGTAGTAGCTCTTTTGTAGATAACGTAGATTTTGGTATATACACGACGTTTTTATTTTGTAACTTCTCTTTTACCGGACTCTACTCATCTTGTGCAAAGATTTAATTTTAAAAAACTTTATAAATAAAATGTAGCATGTGTAGCACTATGGTAATAGAGAAGTTATACTAGAGCATGGAAGCAGACAAAAACATAAGGGCACCAACCTTTTTCTTTTGGGTTTGGCTGGCTAGCCTATTTTCTTTTTATGATGGAATGGAAAGTTTGAATTATAAATTTTATAGCTAGCTATATGGGTAGGAAATGAATTATTAGTTTAAAAGGATGCGCAACTTTTGGGGAGCAAACAGGTATGGCCCTCTAAACCCCACCCACACAAAAGAATTTGATAAATATATAATGTGTATCCAATAAATACATATATTTTACTCCAAAAATAATTAAATAAATACATATATTATTTTCAAGTGCCCATATCCTCATATTAAATTTCTTCACTCATAATTACATAATATATATATATATATCCCTATTAAAAATAATAATAAATGAGAGTGGAGGTGTAGACTTATTTTGGTATGGTGAAATGTGCAAACATCACCAAAAATTAGTCGATCTAGTAGAAATGATTAATGTCCGATTCTCTATAATTATATTTGAGAGAGATTGAAACTATTTGATAAAAAAATTCACACCATACTATATTAAACTATGATAAAGCTAAAAAAGAAATGTACAAACATTATCTTGATAATAAACACCTAAATTTCTTTTCTCAATAGTTTCACAGTATCACAATAATTCAATATTATTTGTCAATATTATTGTTAAAAATTTATTATTATATTTTAATAACCGTCCTAAAATCTTAAAAGAATATGAATATGGATGGAAAATATATTACTCTTTCCATTTTTTTTATAAGCCTCTTTGTCTAATTAGTAATTTCACATAAACATATTAAAAAAAGTTAGTTGTATAATTAACTGTTGTGTCTAGTTTATGTGTAAATTTTACTAAATTGTAATTTGTTTACATGTGTATTTAATTTAACTTTTTGAATTTTAATACAAGTTAGTTTTTTGTACATCAGAAAGATAAATTGCTCTTTTAAGAATTAATCTCTAAATATCTTAATCTTCTAACCAAATTTAAATATCTCTCAGCTTTTATGTCTTCAACTATTCTACGAAGACGATGTACAAGTCAATTTATATCTATGAAAAAGTAATAAATACATTTAATAATTTTATATGAACTTATATTTAAATAGTAGATTTTTTTCAAAATATATATGGTACTTCCTCCTTACAAAATAATAAGTCACTTTGAGAAAAAAAAATTGTACCAAAATATAAGGGCCTGTTTGAATCAGTTTTTAAAAACTGTTTTTTAATTTTTTAAAATTGAATAATTAAAAACTTGTTTGGATGTATGATTTTGCAAAATAGTTTTAAAAATTGTTTTTCTTTTTCTTTTTCTCTTTTATAAAACAAAAAAACAGAAACACATTTTAGGTGTTTTTCTTTTCAAAATTCACTTTTCAAAAAACACAGAGTGGCATTCATGTAATTAAGTGGAACTTTTCTTTTGTTTGATTAAAATAAAATAAACACGTTCGTTCTACTCTTCACTCTCGTGTTCGTCTTCACTCTCGCTCTCATCCATGGCCGATTTCGCTCTCCATCAACCCCATGGTTAGCTCGCTCTACTCTCACTCTCGTCCATGGCCGATTTTGTCTTCATAAATTTGCCGTGGTTAGCTCGGTTGGGGTTTTTCTGCAAGTTATGAGATTGTGTGATTTGGGGTTTAGGGTTGATTGCAAAGTTGTGGTTTCTGTTAATTTTCCCTTCTGTTTCTTAGTGATTCATTACTTAATTTTGTACATTTTTGTTCTTTTTCAAAACAAAAAGTGTTTAAAATCTAATTTTTAAAACACATTTTAAAAACTAAAAAACAAAAGTGTTTCAAATATGCCCTAAGTCGTTTTACAATTCAAATGAAACATTTAATGTTGTTTTTCTTATTATACCCTAATTATTTATTTCACTCTCTTCTTTTACTTCTTAAATTTATTTTTTCCATACCATTAATGAATGACAATTTTGTAAACTAACTCATGATTTCTCTTTTTCATACAACAATGATTACATTTATTAATTTGTGTGATATGGTCAAAACGACTTATATTTTGGTACAAAATGTATGTAGTATTATTAATGAATGAATGAATGCATCTTGACAATCCACAAACATCATTGTATTGTTATGATCATCAACTGATTATTCACTGTGTTCTCTCCCTTCCCTTCTTCCCATAAACATAAACATTCTACTATAATTTCTAATAATGCTCCCTATTCAACTGTGATACTACTTTTTTGTCTGCAAATCTTAATAATAATCAACCAGATAAATGATTGGAAGCGAATTTTCATGTACTACTTACTAGGGCATGAATACCTTCAACCTTCTCTTCTTTGACACCTTCTTCCTACCTTCACCACCATTTCTAATCGGTCAGTTCACTTTTCACTCACCCACTTTCCAAAATTCTATCTTTTCACAACCCTTTTTAGTGGGTTGTGTTTTGTTTTGCATATATGTTTGTCCATTGTTCATTATTTCTTGAGATTACTTTATGGTTCTTATCTCTCTTGATGAAAGTAGTATCTAGCTTCTGGGTCTATTCCTTTTGGTTTTAAGGTTTTTCAATTTTAGTATTCAAACAAGTGTTCTTAATTTTGTATGCATATTTAGAGTACCCTTATGTGTTTATTTATATATATGTTGAAAAAGGATTGAATTTCTTGAGTTGAGTGGCTTTTGCAAGAATTGAATTTTGCTAGCTTTTTTATTTGGAGATATTGTGTCCATGAAATGATTTTTTACTTGTTAGGTTTAGATTATGCAGTTGATGATTTTTACTTTGAGTAGACCTTTTAAGAATTTTATCCACTTATGTTGAAGCTTTTCATTGATTGAAAGGTCAATTAGATTTGAGCATAACATGAAATGGTGTGTTTTGATCTGTAAGCTACATTTAGTGTGATGTAGGAGAGCTGACAGATGACTCGGAATCGATTGGGCTTGAGAGTTCACCATTCAGGATCAACTCAATCGGAGGAGTCGGCGCTAGACCTTGAAAGAAACTACTATGGTCATCCTAATGCTTCGTCCAGCCCTCTACACTTGCAAACTTTTGCGGTGGGTGTTCAGCATTCCGAGAGCAATGCAGCCTACTTTTCTTGGCCTACATTGAGTCGCTGGAATGACGCAGCAGAAGACAGGGCCAACTATTTTGGAAATCTTCAAAAGGGAGTGCTACCTGAAACATTGGGTCGGTTGCCGTCAGGACAACAGGCTACTACCTTGCTTGAACTTATGACTATTAGGGCATTTCATAGTAAGATTTTACGAAGATTTAGTCTTGGCACTGCAATTGGATTTCGGATCAGAGGAGGTGCTTTGACTGATATTCCAGCAATTCTTGTCTTTGTTGCCCATAAAGTTCATAGGCAGTGGCTCAACCATGTTCAGTGCCTACCTGCTGCCCTTGAGGTGGGGAATTTTGGTTCTTCTGGCTTTGTTGCAGGTTTCTACATGGCTTAGTGGATCTCGTTATACTTTTTCAATTCAATTATTCATTGAATAATTTAGTTTTTTTTCCGGTCCACTTGTCTTTGTATTTAGTATTTACATAGGTAATATGTTTTTCTCGGTCTAGTCTTTAATGAAGCTTTTGTATTTGATGAAGTTAAAGTCATTTCTTAATTTTTGTAAACAGGGGCCAGGAGGTGTTTGGTGCGACGTGGATGTTGTGGAGTTCTCATATTACGGTGCACCTGCACAAACTCCTAAAGAACAGTTATACACAGAGCTTGCTGATGGCTTAAGGGGAAGCGATTCATGTGTTGGCTCTGGTTCTCAGGTTGCAAGTCAAGAGACATATGGAACCTTGGGTGCTATTGTTAGAAGCCGAACAGGAAGTCGAGAAGTTGGTTTTCTAACAAATCGACATGTAGCTGTTGATTTGGACTATCCAAACCAGAAGATGTTTCATCCGTTGCCACCCAGTCTTGGACCTGGTGTATATCTTGGTGCTGTTGAGAGAGCAACGTCGTTTATTACTGATGATCTTTGGTATGGCATTTTTGCTGGAACAAACCCAGGTAATTTATTTTGAAATTGCAGATTATCATGAATGTTGTACCTATGGTGGTTGATGGAAAAGAATTTTAGAGATAGTGGTACTGGTACTGTTAAATGCAGTTCTCGATTTTAGGGAACTATAGGCGACAAAACAGTGGCTGGACGAGTCAAAGAGGATGATACAACGTTGTTGCCATGTTAAAGTTATATGATTTAGCCTTTAATTGAAAGAGAATACTCTGACTAATAAAATTGTGCTGATATGAATATGATGTGAATAATATGTTGAGTGTTATTACAAAAACAAACCACTAATCCTGATTTATTTTAATATTAAACTCCTAATTCTAATTAAATAATGAAATTTCTCACAATCGTAGATATTATGGCATATTTTTTATACATTCCATTAGTCGTTAAATCAAAATTATGGGTTTAATGAGTATGGTTTTATGGTAAAGTAAAAGTTCTTCCTGTTCAGAGGATTATCTTAAGAGGTTGAATCCTGCTGCAAGTGAGAGCGAATAAACTGTTGATGTTTCTTCAGATCATTATTTTATTGAGAAAGTGTTAGTATATTGTTTAGTTCTTGAGGTGGATAAAATCCGCACTTAATAATCCAATACTTTTGCTCTGAACTTCCTCTGCCGCAAATACTACACCAGTTCATTAGCCGAAAATGTGATTATCCCAAACATCATCTACTAAATATAATTCTTTCGCCTTCCTACGAGACTTGGAGATGTTATAATTCTTTCTATTTAAGTTCTTATAATGAGATAAAATAGTATGTTACTTTTTATTTGAATAACTATCGTTCCACAATGGCATCTCAAACTCATTCTTATGTCATTTCAAAATTTTGTTATCTTGCAGAAACATTTGTGCGAGCTGATGGTGCATTCATCCCATTTGCAGAAGATTTTAATATGAGCAATGTAATTACATCTATAAGAGGTGTGGGCGATATTGGTGAAGTCCACGTCATAGATTTGCAGTCTCCAATCAACAGTCTTATTGGTAGGCAAGTGATTAAAGTTGGAAGAAGTTCTGGTTTGACTACAGGGACTATAATGGCCTATGCCCTCGAGTATAATGATGAGAAAGGTATTTGTTTTCTCACTGATTTTCTTGTTGTCGGTGAGAACCAGCAGACGTTTGATCTTGAAGGTGACAGTGGAAGCCTCATTCTCTTGACTGGTCAAAATAGGGAGAAGCCACGGCCTGTTGGCATTATATGGGGCGGGACGGCTAATCGCGGTCGTTTGAAACTAAGAGTTGGCCAACCCCCTGAGAACTGGACGAGTGGCGTTGACCTTGGACGGCTTCTTGATCTCCTTGAACTTGATCTTGTAACGACAAATGAAGCACTCCAAGGTTTGTTTCTTTAACATTTAATTGTCAAACTGTTTATTTATTCGCCAAGCATCTACAGCTGACTTTCCATTTTTTCGTCATATTTTAGCTGCGGTGCAAGAGCAAATAAATGGCTCTACTGCTGGTTTTGGTTCTACAGTTGGAGAATCATCTCCCATTGTGCCAATGAAAGAAAAGCTTGAAGAGAGCTTTGAGCCTTTTTGCTTAAATATGCAACAAGTTCCAAATGTAGAACACCAGTTCATACCAACGAGTTATACAGGGAAATCTCCAGTTCATCAAAGCTACCTAAAAGAAGACTTGAACTTCAAATGTCTCTCTGAACTTAGGAATGAAACCGACGAAGATAATTTTGTTTCCTTGCATTTAGGAGAACCTGAAGCAAAGAGAAGAAAACATTTGAATTCTTCCTTATCGTCAAAGAATTAAAGCAGTAGGGGTTCAAAATGAAGTAAAATGCAGCATATATTTATAGAATCAATGAAGCAACTCTCGTTTGCGTTGCTGCTGTTCTTGTCGCTCTAGAAAAGTAAAGGCAGTTAGTATGTGGTGCTTCAAAAGCAAAAAATAAACAAGGTTCACTCCTACATGAAATTCTTATTCTTTTTTTATTTTCATGTTTTGATAAGGTGATAATATTAGTCACTTGTGGGCTATGTAATATTTTGACATTTAGTTTGCACTGTGTTATATGAATCTTTGATTTATATACCACTTTGTAGACTTTGTATCATAAGTACTTCTGAAAGGGCAACAGCTATTGTAAGTTAAAGGAATGTAAAATATATCTTTGTTGAGCTTCAATTTATTTGGTATGGAAATTTTACCCCTGTGCTTTTGCATCAGTTTTCAGTGTTAATATTCCCTGATTTGAACTTTTTACTTTTATTATGGCATTGCTGATGATTTTATGCAAAAGGAAATTTCTAGCTGTGTATGGTATTCCTCCGGACACTGAGACACGCCTAATCAGGAGGAGACTTTATGGTTGGACATATTGTAGTTTATCTATAGGTGGTCGTCTTGTACTCCTCAAAATTGTCTTATTCGCTTTATTAGTTTAGTTTCTTTTCTTCTTTTAAGGCTCTAACATGTATCTTTGCTTAAATTAAATCTATTTTTAAATCATTTTTGTGAGGGTGGTGAATATGAAACACAATAGTTTAAGGCTGAGACGTGTGCATGAGGTTAATTTGGCTTTACTAGCTAAGTGTGTTGTTGATGAGGGTGGATCAAGGAGGATTATGGTTTAAGGTGTTGCCTAATATATACTCCCTCCGGTCTCGAATATAAGAAACAAAAAAAAAAACACACATATTAAGGAAATTATTGTATTTCCAAATTTACCCTTAACTTTTGTTTTTAATTAAATTAAATAATTAATATTTTTTAGGATTAACTTTGAGGAAGATATTAGATTTAGTTACTAGTTTTTAGGATTATTGTTAATTGGAAAAGTTAGATAAGTTTAATAAAGGGCAAAACTGGAATAATGATAAAAAAAGTAATCATTGTAGTAACTTTTTCTTATATTTGAGACCAACAATTTTTTTTTTTTTTCTTATATTCGAGACCGGAGGGAGTATGACGTTGAGAGTATGGTGGTTTTGGGTGGTGGTAATAGTTGTTTGTTATAGTGGAGAGATGTGCAATCAATTCTAAATGGATAATATTTTTGTGATAAAAATTGCGCATGACATGTCTATGAAAACTTGAAATAGATAATTAGTTTTTTTTTGGTACATCGGAAAATTAAACAGATAATAAGTACTACTACTAGATTAAAGGAGTGTATCGATCTTTGTCACGAATTTTGATAGAAAGAGAATCAGCTATTCACGACATCATTTCGGAAAAGGAAATCTCAATTAAAATTTCCCTATTTGCTTGGAGATTTTTTATTTATATATTACTTTAACTTGTAAATACTTAAAAACAACTTTTTTGAGGGTAGAAAGATGTGGAGTTCTCAATGTAGATACTTTAACTTGTAGAAAATTTAACACAACTTTTTTTAGTGTGCATTTTATTGAAGTACTTAAAAACTAATTTTAAATTTGTTAGATATTTCGTGCACGTTATCAAACAATGTTTCTACTCATGCTCATCAATTTGGTAGACTTTATATATCTTTAAGTGTCTTGCTCTCTTTTTATTAATCAAGATTTTATTCCACCGGTTTTCCTTCGTAAATTTTTAATGAGGCAGGTGCTTGTTCACATAAGTTATGATCTAGTCCTCCAACTTGGAATGACCTATAACTTAGGGTGTGTTCATCATGCAAATTGGAATGACCTATAACGTGGAGAGCTGGCAAACCTCTGATCAGTTTTTGTTTTCTAATCGCACGGCAACTGGATTATCTCAAACAAACTTATCCTTTCCTATATTTTAGGATCGTACGAAGACAAAAATTTTCTATAAATAGAAGACTCAAAAACCAGAATTTCTCTCCGCCTTTTCTCTTATTTTTCAGTTAGTTTATATTTCCAGTCTAATAAACTGCAACGATATTTCCACACCGGGAATCCGTTGCCAATTTAAATTCAGTATTTGTATCAAGATTCTCGTACCGGTTAATTCAAGCACTTTAATTCCAGTTTTTCAGATTTATAATTTTCCAGGTTTTTATGCGTTTATTTAATTATTTATTTATTATGCCTATTTTAATTTACTGTTTTTATTTGTTTATTTCTTCTACCATGTCTAGCTAAATTAGTTGATATCGGTATGCAATTTAATTCTCTGAAGGGGACTTGATAATGATTTTGCGCGCGCATATTAAATTATTTTTCTAATTCGATTTCCTAATTTAATTCTTAAACTTTTGATCGAAAGTAAAATAAAGCAACTAAGGTTAAAATCAATAGAGCGAGAGTTTGAGGTTTTAACAAGATAGTAGGAATTTGGTATTAATTTTTGAACGAGCGAGAGCCACGTTAGAATTAATTAGGACTTATCGATTTTCAAAATATGCTTTCGAAACTAAGGTGGTAGAAAAATGACAGTAAAACTCCTAGTCTAGAAAGTATGGTTTTTATCAATAAAACGGGAGTGTGAGGTTTAAACCTTTTAATCGAGAAAGTATTTCTGAAAAATAAATCTTTTTTTTTCGCGCGCTATTAATTACCAAATCCCCGATGGTTAATTAGTTACATACCGATATTCCACTTTTAATTAATTTAAATCTTTAATTTAATTATTTAATTTAAAATTCTAAATATTCCTAAATCTCCAAAACATTCAATAGCCTTGGATTTACACCGTAACGACAGAAATACGGTAGCTCGACTATTGGTCTCTGTGGTTCGATATTTTTTAAAACTCAAAGACGAAACTGTGCACTTGCAGTTAATAAAATATTTTTGATACACAAATCGTCGATCAAGTAATTGGTGCCGTTGTCGGGGACCAATTTAGTCGATATTGTAACTCCGTCGTTACACCGTAGAGACTAAGGCGTTTAATTAAAATTTAAAATTTAAAAACTTTTAGGATAGGTCCTTTGCGCTAGAAACCGATGTATAACCCAAATTTCTTTTACAATGACTATCCTCAAAATTTTAACTATCCTAATCAAAATTTCCTTTACAATCACCAACCTCAAACTTCCCCATATTTTGAGGGACAACACCTTGACTCTCCTTATAATTATCATTCTCAATATTTCGAGGAACCGGAGGAATCCGTGAGTCCCAGCCTCGTAGCGTTGTTTGACGAATTCATTGAAACTTCCACAAACGCTAGGCTAGAACGACAGTTAAAAGAATTCATAGAAATTCAAACTCTCGAGAATGAAAAGATTAGGCTACGCAATCTCGAAGCTATTAGAGCACTAGAGAGGCTTAACGATATGGTCGACTCAATAGCGACTCACCGTGAGTCATTGGAGATGCGAATCTCCCAGCTTGCTCAAGCGACCATAGAACCCTCTCGCGAGAGACGAGTAGATGTTGTAGCGGACACTAGAAAAGATAAGATTGAAATGTCTAATGAGAATGATTATGATGACATTGACGAGAGTCTAGTTGAGGAAATAGTGGAGTTCGAAGAAACATCGCCGACACCCCTCCGAAGAGAGGTCGTTGAAGAGGAAGAGAAGGGAACGCTTCATATTTTTCCTTCTCCCTACAACCCACTGAGTCTTAGTCCTCAAAAGGTAGTAGAGGCTAAAGTAGACCCGAAACCCTAATCATGTGAAAAGGTCGAGAAAATAAAAACAATTACACATGTAGTTGAGGGCGCGCTAAAAAAGAGGAAATTCAAGGAAAATGAAATTAGGGTTTAGTTGATATCGGTATGTAATTTAATTCTCCGAAAGGGACTTGGTAATGATTTAGAGCGCGCATATTAAACTATTTTTCTGATTCGAATTCCTAATTTAATTCTTAAGCTTTTGAACGAAAGTAAAATAAAGCAACTAAGGTTAAAATAAATAGACCGAGAGTTTGAGGTTTTAACTAGATAGTAGGAATTTGATATTAATTTTTGAACGAGCGAGAGCCACATTAGAATTTATTAGGACTTATCGATTTTCAAAATATGCTTTCGAAACTAAGGTGGTAGAAAAGTGACAGTAAAACTCCTAGTCTAGAAAGTATGGTTTTTATCAATAAAACGAGAGTGTGGGGTTTAAACCTTTTAATCGAGAAAGTCTTTCTGAAAAATAAATCCTTTTTTTTCGCGCGCTATTAATTACCAAATCCCCGATGGTTAATTAGTTACATACCGATATCCCGCTTTTAATTAATTTAAATCTTTAATTTAATTCTTTAATTTAAAATTCTAAATATTCCTAAATCTCCAAAACATTCAATAGCCTTAGATTTACACCATAACGACAGAAATACGGTAGCTCGACTATTGGTCTCTGTGGTTCGATATCTTTTAAAACTCAACGACGAAACTGTGCACTTGTAGTTAATAAAATATTTTTGATACACAAATCGTCGATCAATCTAAAAAAAAGACATCAAGATTGACACAAAAAATAAATAAACATTCCAATTAAAAGAACACATGAACATACATTTTAGAGAAAAAAAGCTTTTTCTTAGAAGTTTTCTTTTTTCAAATTTTTGTATTAGTACTTAAACTTAGTAATTTCACAAAAAGGACAATAAATTCACACATATATTTTTCATGGCAAAACATCTAAGGTACATAGATATAAGGGTCAATTAGCTTTTACCCCTCTGTAATATATGTTAAAGTTGCTTTTGAAGCGATACCCCCTTGTAATATTAGATTCTGTGTTTTACCCTCCTGAATTTAGTCAACAAAGGTTGACTTTGTAGAATCTCTGACGTGGCACGCCACATATTATGCCACGTGGCATTTATTTTATTTTATATTTTTTTTTCAAATTTTTTTTTTCCAAATCAGAATTAATATTTTTTTTAATTGTTTTTTATTTAGTTTTTTATTTGTTTTTAATAAAATAGAAAATACAGTAGTGCTATATAGACCGAATTTTTTTCCGCCGAATTTTCACGGAAACAACAAACGTGGAAACCTTTACTCAATTACTCCTCTTTATGCATAACGTGGAGCAATGTGGATCTCTTTTTATTAAGCAATTTTTCTTTAGTAAATTAAGCAAGTTAAACAGTACTCCTTCTGTCACAAAATAATTGTCACAGTTAACCGGTTTACATCTGTAAAGGTATAATTTTGATTGTTAATATCTTTAATTATATACTTTTTAAAAATATAAAAATTATATATCTTAAAAATATTTATCTAGACAAATCAAACAATATCTTATATGCTAATATTTGCATTTACATATTAGTAAAAAGAAATATAGTCAAAGCAGATTATGTGAATATTACACATTGATCAACTGTGACAATTATTTTGAGACGGAGGGTGTAATAATTTTTCTTTCAATTTTATTTTAAACTAACTCTAAAAATTCTCTAATTTGTCCAAAACTAATTCTAAAAAAATCTCAATTTCGCACTAAATTAATCCTAAAAATATCAAAACTTTGACCAAAGGCAGAGCAACTGTCCAGGTTTGCCGGACCAAACGGCCTATGGTTCAAACTCTAAATTATTTATCTTTATCGATCTTTAAAAGTTATATATCAAAAAATCGTCGCGACAAATCAAACATCTTAATTATTTATCTTTAAAAATTATATATCCTAAAAATACTCGTCGAGACAAATCAAATATATTATATGCTAATATTTACATTTACATATTAATAAACAAAAATAGTTAAAATAAATTATATGAATAATATATGTTCTGGACTGGACTTGACATTCGTGTTGCACGAAACTAAAATCCTTATGCTCGTCACTGGTACGACATGTTTGTCGATCACTCATGCTCGCCATAGGATTATTCATATTCAAGGAACTTATGCTCGACGCATACGCGAGAGACTTTTGAACGTTACCAAATCGTAACGGACAAAACATTGGGATAATGAGCATTTACTGCCCATTATGACCGCAAGTCAAAATTCCGACAACCATTAATGGCAGGGACGGATCGTTTGTCTCCTCATTAATGGCCTTGACCCAGCGCTAGGGGTATAAGTACGCCATTCCTCACAATGGCATAGGTATCTGATATTCTAACTTTGTACTCGCAACTCTTGCACTCACTGACTTGAGCGTCGGAGTCCCTGCAGGTACAACCCCCTCCTCCTGTGTTGACGAAGCACTACACGACGGAACTTTGGTGGCCACACTTTCTGATTAGGTGAGATCAATATATAATGGTCATTTGTGATTATTATTTTGGGACAGAAGAAATATTAAATTACTTTACAAAAAATCTTATATATATAAAGGGAAGCTACCTAAGCTCATATGCTTCCATTTTGCCTATGTGGCATGTTTATTTCTAATGTGACTTTATTTATTCCTATTGATTGCACATAAAAAGATTAAAAAAAAAATTAAAAGAATTATTATAATATATGTTACAACAATAGTGTTTTGATGGTTTGACACAAATAATTAAATCAAAAAAGAAAAGAAAAGTATTAAGCACCATGAAAAGAAGATAAACTAATCTGTAGCTAAAAAATTATGAAAAATTAAAAATAAGATATAATCAAAAAGTTCTGACAAATAAAAAATAAGATATAATTCTACTAACTGAAACATTGAGAGAAAATCTTAAATTGTAATTAAGATAATTTCAAAATAAGAATTTGTCTTTGAAGTAAAATGATATATATAAAGGGAATGAGATAATAATTTCAATATGAACTAGCTAAGCTCATATGCTTCCATTTTGCCTATGTGGCATGTTTATTTCTATTAAGTTTCATGTGACTTTTTCTATTCCTATAATAATATTTCTATTTTTTTTTGGTATGGATAATAATATTTCTATTGATTGCACATAAAAAGATTAAAAATAAAATTAAAAGAATTATTATAATATATGTTACAACAATAGTGTTTTGATGGTTTGACACAAATAATTAAATCAAAAAAGAAAAGAAAAGTATTAAGCACCATGAAAAGAAGATAAATTAATCTGTAGCTAAAAAATTATGAAAAATTAAAAATAAGATATAATTAAAAAGTTCTGACAAATAAAAAATAAGATATAATTCTACTAACTGAAACATTGAGAGAAAATCTTAAATTGTAATTAAGATAATTTCAAAATAAGAATTTGTCTTTGAAGTAAAATGATATATATAAAGGGAATGAGATAATAATTTCAATATGAGCTACCTAAGCTTATATGCTTCCATTTTGCCTATGTGGCATGTTTATTTCTATTAAGCTTCATGTGACTTTTTCTATTCCTATAATAATATTTCTATTGATTGCACATCAAAAGATTAAAAAAAATATATTAAAAGAATGATTATAATATAAATTACAACAATAGTGTTTTGATGGTTTGATACAAATAATTAAATCAAAAAAGAAAAGAAAAGTATTAAGCACGATGAAAAGAAGATAAACTAATCTCTAGCTAAAAAATTATGAAAAATTAAAAATAAGATTTAATTAAAAATTTCTGACAAATAAAAAATATGATATAATTCTACTAACTGAAACTTTGAGAGAAAATCTTAAATTGGAATTAAGATAATTTCAAAATAAGTATTTGCCTTTGAAGTAAAATGTTATATGAACCCTTTATGTAAAATAATTTTTTTAAGTTAATAATTTGATTTAAATAATTACGTAACTATTTTATTGAAATAAATATATATTTTAAAGTGTTGAAATAATGTTTAAGTTCAACTCAAAATAAAATAGTGAGATAGATGTAAAAGTAAGATGACATTTTGTTTTTGGTCCCTATAAAGTTACAAAATTTTGTTTTTAGTACCTATAAAAAAAAGTGGCATGTTTTGGTCCCTACAAAAATTTTATCAATGCAATTTTAGTCTCTATTATTTTTCAAAATTTTGAAAATTTTTAATCATCATTAAACTTATAAATTTTTAAATAACTTTTTTTCAACCATGTTTTGAATACTATAAAATGTTTCTTAAAAAAAATTTAGAATTTTTTAAAATGAAAATAATTAAATATGATTTTTTCAAATTTTAATAGTTAAAGATAAAAGTAATCGAAATTTTTATTTAAAAATCGAATTTTTAAGTTCTTTTTTTCCGAGGAACTTTTTACAATGTTCTAAACATGTCTATGAAAAAATTATTAAAAAATACAAATTGGTTTAACAATAGGGACTAAAAGTACATGCATAATAATTTTTTAGGGGCCAAGAAGTGGCAAAAAAGTTTAGAGGGACTAAAAGTAGAAAGTTCATATGTTTATTTGGACTAAAAATATATTTAACCTTTTTTTAAAACAAATAGTAAGATGACATGTTAAATTCTTCTAAAATAATAAACTATATATCTTTATTTGAGTCAAATAATTTTAAATCTAAATTCAAATATATGAAACCATTGTCAAAACTAATATATTGGCAACAAAAAAATATTCAAGTTTATATAATAACAAATATAAAATAAATATTTGTCAAAAAATATAAATTAAATATATATAAGATTAATTACAATGTCTTCATTCCTATGATGCAATTATAACTGCAAAATTATAATTATGCATATTTACTTATTAACATATATTTATAAAAAGTGAAATAAAAAAATAATATTTATAAAATATATTAAAACATATTCTTTAGATATTAAGCCATATTTCTTCTGTCGAATTTAAGTAAATTGAATATATTATATTCTTTAATTCAAGAACAAAAAAAAACATAAATAAATCGAACACTACATATTTTACATATTTTAAAATTTTCTTCCATTTTTAAGATAGAAAATATCCAACATTATTTTGGTAAAAATAAAATATCAAATATTTTTAATAATCTTAATTTAAAAGGAATAAATAAAAATACTTTTCATTTAACAATGTTATTATATTTATCATAATTATTAATTTTCATTTATAAAATATTTTAATTTATAATTTAATCGAATCCGCGCAACGCGCAGGTTTATTTCTAGTTTATATTTAAAGGCGGCCTATCATAAAATACATTGGATGATAGGCCATGGATACATAAATATTTAAAAATAATACTACTAATTCATTCATATTGTGTTTATGCGGTATATAGCATTATACATTATTTAACATGTAAGTAAATATGGGTGCAAGCAAGCAAATTCGGGACAACTTCGGGTCCGTTTGGATTGATGGTATAGAATGGAGTGGAGCGGGATTGAATGGAACGGAACGAAATAGAACGGAACGGAATGAAGTACATATTCCATTTCATTGTTTGGATAGTGAACGGAATGGAATATGTTATAACTTTTTTATTACAATTATACTCTTTATTTTATAGATAGGAATGTTTAGCAAAAAACAAAGAATAGATAAGAATGAGAAAAGTCTTATAAAATATAAAATTGAGGGTAAAATTGTAAAACTATAATTATTGTGTATCATTCCATCCTTATCACCCCATATACCACTCCATTCCATTCCGTTCATATTTTATAAAACCAAACAACGGAATAGAGCTTTATCCCACCTCATTCCATCCCATTCCATCTCATTCCATCAATCCAAACGGACCCTTCGGAAATATATTTTCGGTACAAGTAGCATTTTCCTTTATAATATTATTATTACTTTTTTTTGGTACATATAATATTATTATTACTACTATTTAATTTTTTTATAATAAGATTGTGGTTGTAATTTATTTGATTAGTGATTCATGTGTATGGAAATTATTCAGTCGGTAGAAAAGTCATCTCGTAATTTACACTGTATTTATAAAAATATGTATAGTTTGATGAGATTCAGTTGATGAAAAATTTCCACATTCAGCGATCTTTTTTTTTTTTTGACAAACACATTAAGCGATCTTTTAACGTTTATTATAGATTTCATCAAACAACAATTTTTTAAATACAATGTAAAATAAAATATATTTTTTCATCGTCCTCTCACTTTGTTTCAACTGGTTTCGTAGTAATCCATACATAATTTTTTTAATAAAATACATAGAAGTAAACAACCTTGCATATCACCAAACACCCACATTTTTTTTCGTCAAAACAAAAACTCGCATTCAGTAATATTTCTACGTTTATTGTAGATTCATTCAAATGAATCTCATCAAACTATACATGTTTTTATAAATACAGTGTAAATTACGATATATTTTCCCATCATTCTCTCACATTTTTTCAACTTGGTTAGTAGTAATCTAGATGTAAATTTTTAGAACAAAAAAATTCAAATAAATAGACAACCTTGCATATCACAAAACTCACACATTTTGTTTAAATACAGTGTAGATTATGTCTTTTCCCAACGTTCTCTCATCTTGTTTTAACTTGTGTCATAGTAATCTGCATGTAAATTTCAATAACAACAAAAAATACAAACAAATAGACAACCTTGCATATCAAAAAACTAATACATTTTTTCATCAAAAAAATAACTCTCACATTCATTGATCTTCCTAAGTTTATTGTAGATTCGTTCAACTAAATTTCATCTTTCTATTTTTTTCTCTTAAATACATCGTAGATTAACATATATTTTTTCATTGTTCTCTCACTTTCTTATTTCAACATTTTACTTAGTAATCAACATGTAAATTTCAAGAAAAAAATACAAATAGATAGGCAACCTTGCATATCACTAAACTTCGACATATTTTTGTCTAAAAAAACTTTGCATAATACAAAACTTCGACATTTTATCGTACAAAAAAAAACTTTCACATTCAGTGATATTCCTACGTTTATTGTAGATTTATTCATCTGAATCTCATGAAACTGTATTTTTTAAATATAGTGTAAATTAAGATATATTTTTTCATTGTTCTCTTATATTGTTTCAACTTGTTTAGTAATAATCTACATGTAAATTTTGTGAACAAAATAAATAATAAAAAACAAAGAAACCGACAACTTTGAATATCACAAAACTCTCTTATGTTTTTGTCAAAAAAAGCCCACATTTGTTCTCTCACCTTCTTTCAACTTGTTTCGTAGTAATCCACATGTAAATTTCAAGAAAAAAAACAAACAAACAATTAGACAACTTTGAATTCACAACATTATTTTGTCATAAAAAAAACAACTCTTAAATTCGGTGATGTTCCTAAGTTTATTATAGATTTATTCATTTGAAATTTTATCATACTACTTTTTTATAAAATACTATTGTACCCCAATTTTGGACCTACAAATTCAATCCGCATTACATTCATAGAAAAATATATAAAAATATTTACTCTTTTATTATACATATTTTAATTTTGTTTTCTATGCGTATTTTTTTATTTTTCTCGTATTTTCATCATTTTCTCACAATTGCATTTAAATAGTTTCGTAATTAGCATAATAGTTCAACAATATCAAAAATAATCTTTTTCTTATTTTTACGCGCATTTTATATTTTTATTAACACATATTTCAAAAAATAACAAAATATTTGCATTTTATTACATTTATATTTAAATTTATTTCATCTTCACATTTTTATCTCAAAGTTTGTCAAAAAAATAGAAAAAAATATCATTTTCACTTATTTTCAATCACATTTCCCTTTTTAAAATAAAATCAAAAATAGCATTTGTCACCTCATGAGGAATCTCCAAAATAGACCAATGGCATGTTGCCACATCATCCCACTCACATCATAATCATTTTCTTTTATTTTATTTACCACTTTAACATTTTATTACAAAAATACCATTTTGTTACTCTATAAATACAACATCACATCACTAATCATTTTCAACAATTACTACACAATTCCTAAAAAATCAATTATTGCACAAAAATTCCAAAAAAAATCAGAAAAGAGAACCCTAACAGATCTGAAACAGAATTCCGGCGCCGGAGGCGGCCGGAAACTGCCGCCACCGAGCCGGAAAATTTCCAACACCTCCAAACTCGAAACAAAATATATCATTAGTTTCCTGAGAGCTCAAGCATTGCAGATCCGGTGTCAAAATCACCAAAAGCAGCCTGAAACATGCCGGAAACCACCGGATCCGAAACCACCTTCGCCGGAAAATTCAAAACCAAAAATCTCAACCAAATCAAAAAACTAAATATACAGTTAGCTTCGTATTCACTCCCTGAGTATGAATCCATCGTTGGTTTCACCGGAAACGCGCCTTAAATCGTCAGATCGGGACCGGGAAAAACGACGAAGTTGAAGCTTTCGGATTCCATGGTTTTTGGTGTCTATCAAGACTGATTAATGTGTTTTTTCATCTCTGGAATGCTTCTGAACCTTTTTCCTTCGTTAATTTCGCGAACGTTTGAGCCAAAACGCACCACCACGTTTTCTCTCTTCGTCGGATTCTCGCTCGATCCCGTCGATGGGAGCTTCGTTTGCAAAATCTGAATCCCGTAGAGTGGAATGGTATGTGGTTTCTCAAGCTTTGATGCACAGACGAGATTCCGGTGGTGGTCGACGGCGACGACAACGGATTTGTTTGTTGCAGGCGCGGGGAAGAAGAAGAAGATCAAGATGGCGCCTTCATGTTGGCTGATTTCATTTACTCTGTGCGCCCTCCAGCTTACTCTACGCGCCCCCCAGTCCGGCTCACCATTGGATCCGGTTCGGTTTGGTTTAATATGGTCCGGTTCGTTTTCAATTTCATTGGACCTGGTTTGCTGTTTGCACACGCGCGTGGCTGTTTACACCCCCTGGAAGGACTTGCTTCATGGGCTTTGGGCTTGTTTTCTTTGCTGATTCTGTTTGTTATCATCATGGTTTTTTTGAGGCTTATTTGAATAAGTGATTTTTGGACAATAACTTGATTATTTTGATCATTTGTTAGTATTAGCTTATTTTCAATAAGTGTTTGTTTAGGATAATAACTTGTTTTAAGTTTATCTAGCTCAAACTCTTACACTAATATTTAAAAAACCCCTTTTAGGATTAAAATTTTAATTGCTAAGTTCTCATTGACATGTTTTGTTCTTGGATATGTTTGATTATTTCTTTGCTATTTTCATGATATGTGTCTCATTTTCATATCTTTTTGCATTATATTTCACTACATTTTACTACACACCAAAATTTATATCACATTTACATGTTACATTTTTTTTACACTTCTACATTACATTAAATCACAATCTACACTTTGCATATTACATGACATTTGACATTATTTTACATCACACTATAATTTCACATTAAAATTTTACTCTACATTTTTTACATGCATTTGCATTTAGGTTAGGACATTGCATCATTAAAAAATGCATGTTAGAGCAATATTTTACTTTATAAAATCATTGAACTCTAACACAAGCATTAATAGTTAAGGACCTTTTTGGCCTAAATTCATTTCATCATGCTTGCTAATTGATTCATTTTTTTTATGTATGCTCATATGTGATAATGTTTTATGCGACTTTGTGCGCTTCGCATGTTTTCACTTTTTGATACATTCACATTATAGTTCAAATAGCATTTTCACACACACACTTCCCATCAATATTTGACATTTTTTTTCTCTTTCTTTTCTTCGTAAGTGCATTTCATACTCATGTTTATTTCTCCGCTTGCATTTTATTGTCCTTTTATTATTTTCATTTGATTCGATATGGTTGTAATAATTATTCGATTTGGTTGTAATAGCGTAGGATTTTATCGCTTTCTTTATTGCTTTTGACACATCACACACAATGCTAAAAACAAACTAAAAGCGAACTTTCATTTCCAAAGAGGCGCGTTAGCTTAATCTCTTAGAGAAAATAGAATAACTAAAACATTTTCTCCCTCCTAATACAAATTTCTTTTAGTCCAAAACCCACATTAGTCGCACGATTAGATTTAGTTTTATTTTCAAAAACTTTTAAATTATGCAATAACCTTCTTTCTCTCAATCCAATCTCCACTTGCACACACAAGTTTCTATACAAATTCTCCCTCCCTTTCTTCACATAAAAATAAGTAAAAAAGCAATAAATTAGAGGTTGCTATAGGATACTATAGACGCTTAGGATGCTAATACCTTCCCTAAGTGTAATTAACCCCCGAATTTAGAATCTCTCTCTTTTTAAAGGTTTTCGATACTTTCCCCTCTTTGGAAATGAAAGTTCAACTGTAGTGGGGTATGTCTTAAAAAACCCGCAACAAATACAGCGTAAATTTATATATATTTTTTCATCGTACTCTCACCTTCTTGTTTCGACTTGTTTCGTAGTAATCCACGTGTAAATTTCAAAAACAAATACAAATAAATAAACCACATTGCGTATAACTAAACTCCGACATTTTTTCATCTAAATAAAAACTTTGCATATAATAAAATTCCGACAATTTTTCATAAAAAAAACTTTCTCATTTAGTGATGTTCCTGCATTTTTTGTAGATTTATTCATATGAATCCCATGAAACTACATTTTTTAAAATATAGTGTAAATTAAGATATATTTTCTCATTGTTTTCTCATATTGTTTCAACTTTTTTCATAGTAATCTATATGTAAATTTCAAAAACAAAAAATAAAAAAAAAACAAATAAAAACAACCTTGAATATTGATCACAAAACTCTCAGATGTTTTTGTCAACAAAAAAACTCATATCTAATGAACTTCAAACATTAATTGCATGTTTATTCAACTGAATTTCATGAACCTACATTTTTTTAAATACAGTGTAAATTAAGATTTTTTTCCTAACGTTCTCTCATCTTGTTCAACTTATTTCGTAGTGATTCACATATAAATTTCAAGAACGTAAAAAAAAAAAAAAAAAATTGCCAACCTTGCATATCACGAAACTCTGACATTTTATCTTCAAAAAAAAAACTCTACAATCGAGATGTACCTACATTTATTGTATATTTATTCATTTGAATCCCTTCAAACTACAATACATTTTTTTTAAATACAATTTTGCATCGATGGGTATTATTGAAATCATCAGTTTCGGTTATTAAGAGCAACCTAAGAACTCAACCAAAAATCAAATAAATCTGAAAACGAAATTATAGAATTAAAACAAAAAATATAATCATAAACCTTGTAACTATCGATATAAAATGATACATGTCTACTCTTGCACGCTCCATTTAAATAAACCTTTTCAACAAGAGATAATTTACCTCTGTTACCAGCACTTTGTCCGCCTCCTATAAGATCTGTAGCACCACCAACAATTCGACTTCATAAGATTAAGAATAAACTTAGTGACTTAGTGCCCGTTTGGCCCGGCTTATTTTCTACTTTTTTATTTTTTTTAAACGAAATAATGAAGTATAAAATTGTATTTAGTCATATTTCTCCTTAAAAGTACAAGAGAAATAAAGTAAAGAAGTAAAAAATACAGAAAAATGGTGTCAAACACAATTTTTTCATTCTTTACTATTTTTAAGGAGAAGAAAAAAAGAGGAAAATAAGCCGGGCCAAACAGGCACTTAATATGCAATTTAATTACAAAAAAAGTGCTTACTTTTTTCTTCCTCCAACATATCCAAAACTCTAAATTGGTTCGTGATATGCAAACCTATTTGCTTCGAATTCATTTTCAATAAATATCTGAAACCAATAAAAAGTGCTTACTTAGTGGCTTAATATGCAATTTAATTACAAAAAAAGTGCTTAATTTTTCCTTCCTCTAACATATCCAAAACTCGGAACTGGCTCGTGATATGCAAACATCATACTATGTCATTATATGATTAAAAAAACGAAAACTTATCCGTGGAAACTCATTTTCTATATATGATTCATAAACGAAAAAATGAATAATTAAAAATCATTTACGCTAAAAGTAACAAATCATAGTTCATTGCTTAAAAAAAAAAAAAAATCATAGTTCAAAATGCCAATGTAGTCTGTGAGCTCGTAACAAATCAATACCTGGATATAGGCGAAGGTTTTGCTGCCAGAAGAAGAAGAGTCAAGAGACTTAGGTTTGAAATGAAATTGGGTAGAAAGAAAGAAACAAACTAAAATGCATGCCCTAAAAAAAAAGGCTAAAATGTACTTTTTAGTTTTAACCCCCTGACTTTTGTTGAATATTGTTTGGATTGGGCCATGTGTTGTAAGGCTCAATCTATTTAATCTTGTAATCTATACTATTATAATTTATCACCTATTCTATAAACATAATTGTATACGTGTCATCTACAATATATATATAAAAGTCACCATTCTCATACAAAAGTACATGTGTACTTTTACATTTATTATTATGATGTGTCAGTGCTAATTTATTAACGATGACATGTCGATCGATTGTTTTTGTCCGTTACAAATTCTCTCTGTTTTCTCTCAAACCCTAATCATTCAAATGTTTCTCAACGCCACTCTCTCTTATCTCTTCTCTTAAACCCTAATGTTTTTCATGCGCTTTCTCTCATTTTTATCTCTTCTCTTAAACCCTAATCATTCATTCAAATCTCAAACCCTAACTATGCCTCCACTAAAGATAACGATCTTAGTTGGAGTAGAGGGATTTTGTGAACTTAGAGAGGAACGAATTCATGGCATGGATGTAAGTATGGCTTGGATGGAAACAGTTTTAAGGGAACGGTAGAGCGACGACGTAATACTTGGCTTCAACTGAGGAAAGCTTACGAGAAGGTAAGGATGAATAGGGAAGAACATGTCTTTATGTACTTCAACTGTAATGGACGGAGAACTGAAGAATGTCCGATGAACAATAATATTGGGTTTATAGAATATCTCGAGTTAGCACAACAAACTTATCTGACTATACTTTTAGGAGCATGTGCCGATCTACACCACCCAACTGCTTTTGTTGAGTATTGTTTGGATTGAGCCGTGTGTTGTTAGGCCCAATCTATTTTATTTTTTTAAAATTCATGTTTAATTTTATGTTTTTAAAACTCACTACAAATATAAATTATCTTTTCACAACATTTTACAATTTCACTTCATATTCATTCTTATTCTTATTTTGTGTTTCTCATTTACTTAAGTCAAAACCATCATGAAAATTGATTGATCATATACCAACAAATATGAAGAGTTTTTGAATCTTAATCAAATGATCAACATTAAATAAGTTAAGAATATTAATCAGGTTTTCACATGCATTTAACTTCTTTTAAGTTTATTTTTAAATTTTATGTTTATATGCTAAACAATATGTATTTTTATATGTATTTTTAAATTTTATGTTTATATCCTAAACAATATGTATTTTTTTCATGTTCATACAAGAAAAATGTATATTCTGATTTTAATATATATTTTTATACAAAGTGCAACCGTCATGTTGCTCACATAGAATCCTAACTTTTTATCTCGCGCTTTGATTGACAACACACGAAAAATAAACATTGTTTACTAACCGATCTTTGTATTTCATACAGGTTCAAAAACCAAATGTCGTGTAATTGATAATTCTTGCAGTGCCATATTTATCATGGTTGGTTAATAGGTTTCATCATTGTTCAATAAATCATGTTACGATGCTTTTGAGACCAACAACAACGTTGTATGATCAATAAATCATGTTACATTTACACAGACAATAAACATATTTTCATCAATCAGTTTTCACTACAGAAACATGTTTCGATTTTGACTCAAATTTAAAGTTAACGTATAGTTATAGCCACAAAATATGTCATCAGTTTCACTTAAAGTTTTCACATCAAATTCCTTTATACTCAAAATTTCAACTTACTATTTTTAATAACAATTTTAAGTCAATTAAGGTCACTAAAATAATAGACTAATTTGCTGGCATATATTTTTGCATCAATGGGTATTATTGAAACCATCAATTTCGGTTATTAAGAGCAACCTAAGAACTCAACCAAAAATCAAATAATCTGAAAACGAAATTATAGAATTAAAACAAAAAATAAAATCATAAACCATGTAACTATCAATATAAAATGACACATGCCCTCTCTTGCACGCTCCATTTAAATAAACCGTTGTCAACATGAGATAATTTACCTCTGTTACCATCACTTCGTTCGCCTCCTATAGGACATGTAGCTAAGACAAATCTTGTTTGACCTGATTGATAATTCACCTTTGTTATCATTTTGTGTGACCTTGTTCATTTGTTTGATTTCGTGTGATCGTCCACTAAGACGAATCTTGTTTGATTATTTATTCTATGTTTTGCTATATCTTATCTTATTAATGTTTTCAATTTTCTTATGTAATGTACCTTAGAAGCGCCACCAATACTATTCTCTAATATTATATATGTCATGTACCTTATATAGGAGACATAGAAAGGGGCGGTGGTGGTGCTACGGGTGGTGCTACATGTCCTATAGAAGGTTGATAAAGTGCTGGTATAACATAGGTAAATTATCTCCTCTGTACCATTGGCATACCATCCACATTAAGAACCAGGTACCATCCACATTAAGAACCACTGCTGGCAGTGGCGGAGCTAGCAAAAAAAACACCGGTGGACGACTAATTTCATATAAAATTATATAGCTTACAAAAAGTTGATCATAAGAAAATTAAATATGAAAAGTAAATAGCGTACAAAAAATTGATTATAAGAAAATTAAACTACATACCTTAAAACCTGTAGTAATAAAGACACTTGATTCTTTGCCAAAAAGATAAAATGGTAAGCAATATGCGGCATCCTTTGAAGGTGAATATTCTAGCCAAAAAGGAAAGATGTCAAACCAAGAGTGTTGAAATCGTCTTTGACGACCCGATCCTCTTTACCAGACGAAGGATATTCTTCTAAACAGATTCAATATGCACCCCATTTCAAATAAGCTCTCCGTATTTGATCAACATGATTTGGTGAATATGACCATATTGGAGAACGCTTTCAAGGATCACGTTCTAAAGAATTGAAAAAATCATGTTGAAATTCAACTTGTTGAGGCGTAGAAGTTGTCACTTCAACTTGAACCGATTGAGGTGTAGAAGTTATCACTTCCTCGATTCTTGGAACATGAATTAGTTGAGGCGTAGAAGATATCACTTCTTCAATTCTTGAAATTTTAACATGTTCCGATGTAGAAGCATTGTGATGACTCACTATTTGTGTGTTATTTAGGCCTTTATTCATGAATTATTTCTTGCCAATATGGTGATCAAACCATGTTTTAATTCAATTTCATTAGTTTTATTTATTTTTGAGTCTAGAATTATGTATTAGGAATAATTATGTAATCTGGATGAAAAAGAGTTAGTTTAGAGGCAATTTATGTCAAGGCATGTTATTTGGTTCTGGATCGTCATCAAAGGCATCTACTGATAATGACTGTCAAGACATTATATTCCGTACAAGTCAAACCAAGTCAAGCATTGCTAGAAGACAAAATCTGGGAACGTGCTAGAACATTGTGGAAGGCATCTTTGGAGGATAAGGATGAATTGGCTAGCCTGCTAGTTGTCAGCATCACAATGATTGTACTATGATTAAGTGGTCCTTGCAAATGGAATATCCTTTATTCCTTGGGCCTAGTAGTCACAATTAAGGTTGCACCCGATCCAAGAAGGATTGTCCTATAAATACACGTCCCTAAACCTAAAAATGCATGCTTGAAACTTAGAGAATATATCTGAGAAGAAGAAGAGTTACTGCGCCGTTTCAGCTACTCCGCCGCAGGAGGCGACCGGTGATAACGAGAGGCACAACAGTGTCTGTAGGAGTATCTATTGCATTGTAATGGGTATCACTACTTTACTTGTTATTATTGTTGTTGTTTCTATGCTCATTCTGAGCTAAACTCTTTGTAGTTGAGATTATGTGAAGTTTAATATAATGAATGAAGTATTTATGTGAATGAATGATTGTTCTTGTGTCATTTTTAACTTTATGTTTTTATGAAAATACATTTATTTCTTTGACTGATCAACTTAGATTTAAATACAAGTTGCATGTGTAAAGACATCTAGCATGTTAATGGAAATAATAAAGTTAATAAGGTTAAGTGGGAGCAGACATGTAATCCCTACCTTTTCTTATGGATAAGTTAAGGGCCTTAGTGGGAAACCAAACAAGCAAGTGCATTTCTGAACTCTAATGGGATTAATAGTGACCTCGACAGAGCCAGTCCATTATACCCCGTTTTAATATCTAACGTTGTAGACATACACCACAAGGCAAGCTTGCTCACAGATGGCACAACAGTAGTTATCATTCACTATGCTTCGTTCATATGTTAAATGGATCATGATCTCAGCTACCCTTTTATTCTTGTTTTCAACCATCACGTTATATAACTGTTATTTTATTTATTTTGTTAAAAACCAAATATGTTTTGTTACTATTACAATAGACTAAAAACTTTATCTGAACTTGGAATGCATAACTCTTAGACTATTCCCTGTGGGTTCGACACACTCTTTACTTATTACTTGCTACAGTGGACTGCGTATACTTGCGTATTCACAATTCCAACCGAACAAGTTTTTGGCGTCGTTGCCGGGGAATAACACAGTTTTAAGTTCCATTTTCATTTATTGTAGTTTTAGTTTATTGTTGTTATTTGATCTTTTCTATCAAGTGGTTTATCTACAGGTGTGCTCTGACATTGCATGCGTAGATTACTTACACCTGAAAACAGACCAGATCCTGAGATAGAAAGAACATTTAGAATTCGTAGGAAGAATACAAGAGGCAATCAGTGGCAAGACACTGGTGTTGGTTTGGTTTTTGAAGAAACAAGTGAACAAATTCAATTTTCTGGCTCTAGTTCAGAAGAAGAAGTAACCATGGCTGATCCTGAAGAACAATCAGCTGCTAGAGGGCAGAACCCTCCTGTTGAACCTCAGAATCCTGACATTATTGGCATTGCCAATGATAGAGGGAGAAGCATAAGGGATTATGCAGTGTTTGATCATAATTCTATGAACACTGGCATAGTTAGAGAGGAGATTGCCACTGCTGCGTTCGAGTTCAAGCCTATGATGTTCCAAATGTTGCAGACTATTGGACAATTTAGTGGAGTTGCTACTGATGATCCTCAATTGCACCTTAGACAATTCTTGGAGGTGGCGAGTAACTTTAAAATTCCTGGAATTACTGATGACGCTTTCAAGCTGAGACTCTTTCCTTACTCATTAAGGGATAGAGCAAAGAGTTGGCTTAACTCTCTAGAGCCTAATTCCATTACTACTTGGAATACTCTAGCTGAGAAGTTTTTAGCCAAATACTTTCCTCCTGTCAAGAATGCAAAGATGAGGAATGAAATCACTTCGTTCAGACAAGGAGAAGATTAGACTTTGTTTGATGCATGGGAGAGATTCAAAGAGATGCTGAGACAATGTCCATACCATGGTATTCCTGTGTGTATCCAACTTGAGACATTCTATAATGAGTTGGTACCTGCTTCGAGGAATATGCTAGATGCATCTGCTGGTGGATCCCTATTGTCAAAGTCTTATACAGATGGTTTTGAACTGATTGAGAGCATTACTGCTAACACATATCAGTGGCCAACTATGAGGGCTAACCCTCAACCAACTAAGAAGGCTGCTGGTAATGGTATGCATGAAGTCAGTGAAACTACTGCACTAGCTGCTCAGATAGCTTCTATGCATACCATGTTGAAAAATCTACTTACTGCTCCAGAGAAGCCTGCTACTGAGACTGCTAAGGCATTGACTAGTGAAGCTGAAGCTTCATGTGTGTATTGTGCTGGTTCTTATTTGTTTGAAGACTGTCCTGCAAATTCTGCAAGTGTAAACTATGTGGCTAGGAACAACAGCCCATATAGCAACACTTACAATCCTAATTGGAAGAACCATCCAAATTTTTCTTGGTCCAACAATCAACAAAAGGCAACGCCTCCAGTTGCCAACACTAATCAACTGGAAGGTATTTTGAAAGCATTTATGCAAGAGACCAAAATTTTTGCTGCTGAGACAAAGAGTCAAATTACTGCCCAAGGGGTTAGTATCAAGAATTTGGAGACTCAAGTGGGGCAGATTGCTACTGCCTTAACTTCAAGAGCTAGTGGTTCACTTCCAAGTACCACTGAATCATCTGCTTCTACTTCAAAAGATAAAGGGAAAGAAACTTGCAAAGTTATTTCATTGAGAAGTGGAACAGAGTATGAAGGCCCTAAGATGCCTGACTGGCTTCAGAAGGCAAGACTCAAGTTGCCTCTGCACCTGTGAATGACGATATTCAACAGGCAAGCCAGAAGTTACCTCTTGAAGTTACAACCAAACAGAAGACTGAAGTACCACAGAAGAAGACAAGGCCTGATAAGACTATGGCTGACATTGATATGACATTACCTCCAGATCCTTGTCCTATTGATGTTCAGAAGCTAATGAATGAGAGACCACCTCCTCCATTTCCTCAAAGGCTGAGAAAAGCTAAAGAAGAGCAACAGTACAACAAGTTCATTGAGATGATGAAGCAACTGCATATCAACATACCACTCATTGAGGCAATTCAGCAGATGCCTAATTACTCAAAGTTCATGAAGGATGTGCTAACAAAGAGGAAGATGATTGGTGAGTTCGAGACTGTGGCACTTACACAAGAGTGTAGCCAAATGGTTCACGGTAAGTTACCACCAAAGTTAAAAGATCCTGGTATCTTTACTATACCCTGCACCATTGGAGATGTACATGTAGGTCAAGCTCTATGTGACCTAGGAGCAAGCATCAATCTGATGCCCTTATCTGTTTTCAACAAGTTGGGTATTGGTGTTGCTAGACCAACAACCATTACACTTCAACTAGCTGACAGAAGCATATGCTACCCACAAGGGAAGATTGAAGATGTGCTGGTTAGGGTTGACAAGTTTGTCTTCCCTGCTGATTTTATCATTATGGATTTCACTGCTGATGATGATACTCCCATACTTTTGGGAAGACCATTCCTTGCTACTGGAAGAACATTGATTGATGTAGAGAAGGGAGAAGTAACCATGAGAGTTAACAACCAAGAAGTTAAGTTCAACATTCTCAATGCTATGAAGTTTCCTACTGAGAAGTTGGAGGTTGTATCACAACTGCAAAGTTGGGATTCTCTTGTGCACAAGCAATTCATGAAAGATTCTGATCATTTGAAGAAGATTCCCTTTCCTCATGAAGACAAGGAATTGGTAGATGATGAAGTTACAAAGGAAAAGTCCATTATCAAATGGGCTGGAAGATATGAAGTATTGGAAATACCACCTAATTCTAAGAAGGAGAACATTCCTTCAGTTTTGAAGCCACCTGCTTTAGAATTGAAACAATTACCTTCACATTTGAAATATGCATTTCTAAAGACAAGTCACCAGTTGCCGGTTATCATTTCTGCTGATTTGACCGGTAAACAAGAGGAGAGCCTAATATTGTTATTGAGAAGATACAAGAGAGCCATAGCTTGGCAAATGGCTGATATCAAAGGTATAAGTCCCACTTTTTGTATGCACAGAATCTTGCTTGAAGAAAATTCCAAGAATAGTGTGGAATGTCAAAGAAGGCTGAACCCCATTATGAAAGAGGTAGTGAAGAAGGAGATAATCAAATGGTTAGATGCTGGTATTGTTTATCCTATCTCTGATAGTGTGTGGGTTAATCCTGTTCAGTGTGTTCCTAAGAAGGGAGGCATGACAGTAGTTGCCAATGAGAAGAATGAGTTAATCCCCACCAGAGCTGTAATAGGGTGGAGGATATGTATGGACTATAGAAAGCTTAACAAGGCCACAAGGAAAGATCATTTTCCTCTGCCATTCATTGATAAGATGTTAGATAGATTGGCAGGCAAGGAATTCTATTGTTTCCTTGATGGATATTCTGGTTATAATCAGATAGCTATAGCTCCTGAAGATCAAGAGAAGACTACTTTCACATGTCCCTATGGTACCTTTGCCTTTAGGAGGATGCCATTTGGATTATGTAATGCCCCTGCTACTTTTCAGAGATGTATGATGGCATTATTCTCTGATTTGATTGAATCTTCTATGGAAGTATTCATGGATGATTTTTCTGTCTTTGGAGAGTCATTTCAAGGATGCTTGGATAACTTGGAATTGGTTTTGACAAGGTGTGAAGAGAGTAATCTGGTGCTGAACTGGGAGAAATGTCACTTCATGGTAAAAGAAGGAATTGTGTTGGGTCATAGGATTTCTAAGAAGGGATTAGAAGTGGATAAAGCTAAAGTGGAAGTGATTGAGAAGTTGCCTCCACCAACAAATGTTAAAGGAGTCAGAAGTTTTCTAGGACATGCTGGATTCTATAGAAGGTTTATCAAGGATTTTTCCAAGATTACAAAGCCTTTATGTCAATTGCTACATCATGATGTGCCATTTCAATTTTCTGAGGAATGTCACAAGGCTTTTGAAACATTGAAGACTGCTTTGATCACAACACCTGTGATTGTAGCTCCTGACTGGACAAAACCATTTGAACTAATGTGTGATGCTAGTGACTTTGCTATTGGAGCTGTGTTGGGTCAGAGGCATGACAAAGCTTTCCATTCTATCTACTACGCCAGCAGAACATTGACAGAAACTCAGCTGAACTACACTACTACAGAGAAAGAGTTATTGGCAGTTGTGTATGCCTTTGACAAATTCAGATCATATCTTGTTGGTACAAAGGTGGTAGTGTACACAGATCATTCATCTATCAAGTATCTACTTACAAAGAAGGATGCTAAACCAAGGCTTATCAGATGGGTATTGCTGCTGCAAGAATTTGATCTAGAGATTAGAGACAAGAGGGTGTTGAAAATCATGTTGCTGATCATTTCTCTAGACTACCTGAAGAAGTGCAAAGCCATGACAGGTATGTAATTAAAGAGCAATTTCCTGATGAACAACTCTTACTGATAACTAATGATAAGACACCTTAGTATGCTGATATTGTAAATTATTTGGTTGGAAAACACTTATCCCCTGATTTGAATTATCAACAAAAGAAAATATTTTTGTCTCAATTGAAAAATTATTTTTGGGATGAACCATTTTTGTATAGAAAGTGTGCTGACCAAATAATGAGAAGATGTGTGGCAGAAGAAGAGGCAAGACAGATCTTATCACATTGCCATGCTTCACCTTATGGTGGACATTTTGCAAGTGTGAGAACTGCTGCCAAAGTTCTTCAGTGTGGCTATTATTGGCCATCATTGTTTAAAGATTCTTATAATTTTGTGAAACCATGTGATAGATGTCAGAGAACTGGAAATGTGTCTAATAGACAAGAGATGCCTCTTACAAACATTTTAGAAATTGAATTATTTGATGTTTGGGGTATTGATTTTATGGGACCATTTCCTCAGTCCTTTGGTAATCTATACATCTTAGTTGATGTAGACTATGTGTCTAAATGGGTGGAGGCAATTGCTAGTCCCACCAATGATGCTAGAGTGGTAACCAACTTTTTAAAGAAAAATATCTTCACTAGATTTGGCACTCCAAGAGCAATCATCAGTGATGAAGGCTCACATTTTTGTAACAAAATTTTTGAGGAGTTGCTGGCTAAATATGGTGTGAGACATAGAGTTGCCACTGCTTATCATCTACAGACAAGTGGGCAAGCAGAGTTATCAAACAGAGAGATCAAAAGAATTTTAGAAAAAATGGTTAATCCATCAAGGAAAGATTGATCTAAACTGTTGGATGATGCTCTGTGGGCCTATAGAACTGCTTTTAAAACACCTTTGGGAATGTCCCCATTCAGATTAGTTTTTGGAAAGGCTTGCCACTTACCAATAGAGCTTCAATGCAAAGCCTTTTGGGCTACTAAGAAACTTAATTTTGATTTTAAAGCTTCTAGTAAGGCAAGACTTTTGCAACTATCTGAGTTGGAGGAGCATAGGATGTTTTCTTATGAAAATGCTGAAATGTACAAGGAAAAGACTAAAGCCTGGCATGACAAAAAGATTTAAAAGAGAGAGTTGGTAGAAGGTCAACATGTTTTACTCTACAACTCTAGGCTTAAGTTATTTCCTGGTAAATTGAAATCAAGATGGTCAAGACCATTTAAACTTTTGAAAATTTATCCTTATGGTGCTGTTGACCTTCTTGATGAGACAACTGGTAAAGAAATCAAAGTGAATGGACAGAGAGTGAAAAGCTATTGAGGTGATGACTCAAGGAAAAGAGTCACCACCACTCTTGATGATTCTTAATCATATTTTGCAAGTCAGGCTGAGGAATTTCTGAAAACCAAGCGCTTACTGGGAGGCAACCCAGGATTCTAATAAATTTTGTTGTTTTTAGTTGTTTTTAACTTCAGGTATTGTGTGGAAAAATATTGCTGTTAGGAGGCAAGGCATTAGTTGCCTTAGTCTAGTTGGCTGAGTGATGACAGATACGGTGAATGGCATCATTCTTGAGCTATATGCCAACCAGACGAACCAAAGAAGAAGAATTGAAGTTTTGAGGACTTGGAGAAGTCCTGAGGAAAAGGCACGCCAGATGTTATCAACATGAAGCTGTGATACTGGTTACTGATGGGACAGTAAATATCAGAAGTTACCACGTGGCATTTGGCAGACGAAGTGATAACACGCGCTGAATTAGCCGTTGCATTGATTTCGCGTGTAAACCGTTTTTCCAACGGTTAAACCCACATCATCCGCCTTCCATCATCATTACCCCAACGTCCATAAAACTTTTCCATATCTTTTCCATTAAGATTCGTAACAAAAAATCAACCACCCACTACTTTCTATATAAACCAACCCTTATCACTCATAAACCCTTTACACCGCAAATTTCTTAACCTACTATTCTCTCTACTTTCTGAAAACAAACCAATTCTCAAACACCAATCCTTACCTTTCAAACACCCCATCGTTTTATCAATCCTTATCATGCAATCATGTCAACTGGAAAGAGGCAAGTGATCACTGCTGCCATGTCTGAAGATGAAGAAGATTATGATATTTTTGTTAATAGCGACGCTGCTGAACGCTATGAGATCTTTAACTCCAAACAGATCCACACTGAACGTGGATCCATCTTTAATGCTGACTTTGAGCGTTTGGAGATTAAAGAAGACCTTGAGATGATCATCCATTCTCTCAAGTGGCAGAAGTTTGTTGCACATCCCTCAAGTTACAACACTCAACTGGTGAAGGAGTTCTACTCCAATCTTACCAACATTCACCAGAAGAAAAGAGAAGTTATGGTGAGAGGCAAATCAATCCTCTACAAAGAGGCGAACATCAACTGGTTATATGGCATTGACGTACCAGAGGATGCCTATTCTGCTACCCTCGAAGGTTTGGTACCAATTTTTGAAGCATAGCATCATCCCAACAACTCACAATGACACTATGAGTAAAGCAAGACTAATACTGCTGCACTGCATCATTGAGAAGTAGCCTATCAACGTTGGGAGGATCATATCCGATGAGATCCAGAAGTGTTCAACTAGGGAAGGTATGTTATACTTCCCCTGTCTCATCACTGCTCTGTGCAAGAAGAATGTAGTTCCCCATAGAATGGGAGATGAAGTGAAGAAGCCTGTGGCTGGCTTTGATGCCAAGGCTATTAACGTGTTGATCAAAGGAAACACAGGGAGAAAGGCAAGCCAACAGTTGCTTGCTGCTAAGCCTAGCACACCGGGTGCTAGTGCTTCTGGAAAAAAGGACCTGCTATCCGAATTGAGAAGGGATATGCAGACGTTTTGGAAGTGGAGTGCTAACATGCATGCATGGTACGTTAGCAACTTATCTACCCACTTCCCAAACTTTGAATTCATGAGGGCACCTGCTTTTCCAATGGACATCTTAGGTGTGTTCAATCCGGACTTGCCTAAAGAAAAGGAAACCATTGACGTGCCAGAGAGCTCCAGCAAGCAGCAGAAGAAGAAAAAGAAGAAGTTGAGAAAGACAACTGTTGAGAAGGTGATTATGGAAGAAGTTGAAGAAGAAAAAGGAGAGAAAGAAAAGAAGGAAGAAAAGAAGAAAGAAAAGAAGAAAAAGAAGAAGAGTCACAAGATGAAGAAGCTACCTGCTGTGGTAGAGGAAGAAAAGGAGGCCCCTGCAGAATCAATGGAGAAAACTCCTGCCTCACCACCAATTGATGAGAAACAGGATGTAGCTGAGGAAGAAGAGGAAGATGACCACTATGAGAGGGCTGATAGTGACTACATTGAGGGTGCTGCAAACTCTGATGCCAATAAAAACGTAATCAACCATCAGAAGAGGAGACTGATGAAGAAGAAAGAAACAGAGAGAGGGAAGCAAAATCAAAGAAAGAAGTTGACTCTGCTCTAAGGAGAAGCAAGAGGTTTAAGACCTAATGGTATGTCTTGACACACTTTGCCTGTAGGATCGAGTCTAGTTTAAATTTTTATTTTCTGTTCTGTTTTTGAAAACTTTTTGATGAGTCAGTCGTTGCCTCTCCTTAGTGTCAACAGTGAGTTCACTGTTTAGTTTAAGTTTGGGGGAGAGGTAACATCAAATAAAAACTTCTTGAAATTGTTTTAAAATAGATCACTTTTAATGTGTTCTTGTAAGCATTTTATTGACATGCCAAAACAGAGGTTAGAGTTTTAGATGCATGACCATATGTTTGTTTGGAAATTTTTGGAAATTCTTATGTTTGATGCTTGATTTGATGATCTCTGCACCTTAATGCACACTGTTGAATACTGTCAAACTTAAGAGTGGCTAGATAACTCTTTTAAATACACATTCTCTACTCTAAGTTTTCTAAAAATGAATATAATGGAGAACATGGTTAGAACCAAGTTTGGGGGAAAGGACTAGAGTATTGAATTGGTGATCATTGCTACAATAATTCCTAATAGGAGGCTGTTGGTTAGCTAAAAAAAAAAGAATGAATAAGTCTCTGTGAGACAAGTGAGTAGGATGCTTTACTCTTATTAGCAGGTTAGACCTATTACAAGTAGGATCTAGTCAGTGAAAAGATGGAGTATCCCTAAAGCTAATGTATATATATATAATTGATAATGAAAAAGCAACCCAATAGTTCTCCTTGGCTATAATCAAAATGCTTTGGTCACCCTTGAAAAGAAATAGTCCCCATTTTGCTGAAACTCTAAATAAATTCAAAATTATAGGAAAAAGAGGATAGCTTAGCCTTTAGAATGAGTAGTTTAAGCGTGGGATGTAGTCATTAATCTGGTTGACAGTGCTAAACAGTTCACACACACGCATCGTCATCATTGATGGTTGATTTTATGAGAATTATGCCAATTTTTGAAAACTTTCCTAGGGTCTGAGTCCCTTTATTTAAATGTGTTGTTTACATGTCAATATTGTGAGTAGTTGAACACAATTTTTGCTTTCTACCATTACCTGAGGACAGACAATGACTCAAGTTTGGGCGTGTGATGACTCACTATTTGTGTGTTATTTAGGCCTTTATTCATGAATTATTTCTTGCCAATATGGTGATCAAACCATGTTTTAATTCAATTTCATTAGTTTTATTTATTTTTGAGTCTAGAATTATGTATTAGGAATAATTATGTAATCTGGATGAAAAAGAGTTAGTTTAGAGGCAATTTATGTCAAGGCATGTTATTTGGTTCTGGATCGTCATCAAAGGCATCTACTGATAATGACTGTCAAGACATTATATTCCGTACAAGTCAAACCAAGTCAAGCATTGCTAGAAGACAAAATCTGGGAACGTGCTAGAACATTGTGGAAGGCATCTTTGGAGGATAAGGATGAATTGGCTAGCCTGCTAGCTGTCAGCATCACAATGATTGTACTATGATTAAGTGGTCCTTGCAAATGGAATATCCTTTATTCCTTGGGCCTAGTAGTCACAATTAAGGTTGCACCCGATCCAAGAAGGATTGTCCTATAAATACACGTCCCTAAACCTAAAAATGCATGCTTGAAACTTAGAGAATATATTTGAGAAGAAGAAGAGTTACTGCGCCGTTTCAGCTACTCCGCCGCAGGAGGCGACCGGTGATAACGAGAGGCACGACAGTGTCTGTAGGAGTATCTATTGCATTGTAATGGGTATCACTACTTTACTTGTTATTATTGTTGTTGTTTCTATGCTCATTCTGAGCTAAACTCTTTGTAGTTGAGATTATGTGAAGTTTAATATAATGAATGAAGTATTTATGTGAATGAATGATTGTTCTTGTGTCATTTTTAACTTTATGTTTTTATGAAAATACATTTATTTCTTTGACTGATCAACTTAGATTTAAATACAAGTTGCATGTGTAAAGACATCTAGCATGTTAATGGAAATAATAAAGTTAATAAGGTTAAGTGGGAGCAGACATGTAATCCCTACCTTTTCTTATGGATAAGTTAAGGGCCTTAGTGGGAAACCAAACAAGCAAGTGCATTTATGAACTCTAATGGGATTAATAGTGACCTCGACAGAGCCAGTCCATTATACCCCGTTTTAATATCTAACGTTGTAGACATACACCACAAGGCAAGCTTGCTCACAGATGGCACAACAGTAGTTATCATTCACTATGCTTCGTTCATATGTTAAATGGATCATGATCTCAGCTACCCTTTTATTCTTGTTTTCAACCATCACGTTATATAACTGTTATTTTATTTATTTTGTTAAAAACCAAATATGTTTTGTTACTATTACAATAGACTAAAAACTTTATCTGAACTTGGAATGCATAACTCTTAGACTATTCCCTGTGGGTTCGACACACTCTTTACTTATTACTTGCTACAGTGGACTGCGTATACTTGCGTATTCACAATTCCAACCGAACACATTGTCACAAACTTTCCTCTTAAAAAACTGATTTATTTTTCCATTCTTCATCTTTACTTTTCTATTTTACAAAAAATTAACAACAAATAAATCAACTTAATCCATATTTAGCAACAAACAAGACACAAGGAGAATCACAAACAAACTAACAAAAAAATACACATAAAACTTCCAGGCGCCAACGTTTATTCAAATCATATTAATCACCAAAATTGCTTCCTATAGGTAAAAAACCATGTTCTAAATAATCAAAGTAAAAATCACGTTCATTCAAAACTACCTAATCAAAGTCAAAATCAATTTATTGGATATGCAATTTATTAAATAGGCAATTGAACCTTTGACAAAATCACCTTATAATTAATCAACAACAACAATACTTTGACACAAAGTGTCCAAGTCCAAATACCAATATATATATCATTCAAAAATCAAATAATATTCAACAATCAAATGAACAATATATGTGTATTGTGTTGAAAGGAGATTAAGAAAGCTTCCATTACCTTTGATAAAACAGAGTAGCTCGGTGTCTCGCGGAGAGGAAGAATTGGTCGACGAATCGCCGTCGTCACCGGTGAAGTGATTGGCGAGAGAGAGAGAGAGACAGAGTAGAGAGCAAAGGTCGACGGAAGAGACACAGTATGAGAGAGCGACGAGAGAGAAGAGAGATCGTGAGTGAGGGTTTGTTTGAGCAATCGTATTGAACACGCATACAGCAAAGCCAATATCCCAAAAAATAAAACAAAAACACAGGGGTATAATAGTAATTTCCTATAGGTAAAATTTTTTTTTTTGGAGGTGGGCTGCAGCCCACCTTGGCCCATAAGATCCTCCGCCTCTGATTGGTGGGCCAGCATCCGGGTGCCACGACACCCAATTCTCATCAATAGCAACAACCATAGAGGGGGCAAATACCATAAAGTTTATACTAGCATAATTATAAGTTTGCAACTTCACCTGATAGAATGGGATAGTCTCATTAGCCATACACAAACTATTCCATGCTCGCCAAATCCACTAGTAGGCTGCCATAAAGATCTGATTATGGGGACCATAATATGATCCAAGAAAAAACGTGGACTATCGAAGCCCAAAGTCAGCCAAAGCCCTCTAGCAAAAAGACATTCCCTTAAACAATGCAAGAGACTTTCTAAGCAGTGAGAGCAACTTGGACAGGTATCAAAGGTCAAAATACCTCGTTTATGCAACGTTAATCGGGTCGGGAGAATGTTATGGTAGGCTATCCAATAAAAAAATTTAAACTTGGCGTGCATAGGCAATTTCCACACCCACTTCTACGAGTGTAGGCCAGCAGTTATAGTTGGGGTGTTAGCCTTAGTGAGCCAAGCGTATCCTGGTTTAGCCGTATAAATCCCATCTAGATTCCCTTTCCAAGTAAAACCATCCAGAATATTCACATTAAAGTAAACAAAAATCTTGGAGATGGAGTCTTTAATGTGCCCAGGAAGTTGCGTATAAAGTTGAGATAATTGCCAAAAGCCATGGGGGCAACATCCACAATTGTGAATTGAGTATCATGAATATCCACATACCAAACGTGATCACAGAAACGTCCATGCTCTGACCAAGGGTCGTACCAAAAAGAAGAAGAGCCATTCCCCAATCTATACTCATACCCCTCCCGTAAAGTGGTTCTAGCCCGCATTATAGAATTCCATACAAGTGAAACTAACTTTTTAGGGAGATCTAAGAAAACATCATCTCCAATGTATTTATGGGAAATTAGATGCACCCATAATTTATTCTTTTTGCTATGAAGGTCCCAAACAAGCTTCCCCAACATAGCTATCTGAATGCCCATCCCACCATAATGTTTTGATTGGGTAATTTTTTCCCACCCCACCGCATGAAAACCGCTATTACAACTTCCCTGCCAAAGAAAATTCTTGCAAGCTCTTTCAACTTGAGCACATATAGAAGATGGGAGCCAGAGATATTGCATATAGTAAGTAGGGATATAATTGAGGACCGACTGCACAAGCACAAGTCGTCCAGCCTTATTAAGCAAGTTATTCTTCCAAGATGCCAGTCGATGGTGAATTTTCTTCATCAAGAACTCATAATCTGTTTTCCCCAAACGGCCATGAATCATGGGAAAACCAAGGTACTTCTCTAGGGAAGGAGCATGCTGAATACCTGTTATAGAAACCATGGAAGCTATTTTACTTCTTGGAGTCATCGCCGAGAAAAAAGCTCTAGATTTTTGAATGTTGACTCGCAACTCGGAAGAGTTAGCAAATCTAGTCAGAACACCTTCAATAACCTGTGCCTACGAAACTAAAGCTTTAGAGAATAACAACACATTGTCTACAAAGAATAGGTGGGATAAACCTGGCCCGTTCCTAGAAATACAGATAGGTTTCCAGTCGCCACTATCAATAGCTTGCAAAATAGCATGGGATAAACTCTCCATGCACATAACAAATAAATAAGGAGAGAGAGGGTCCCCTTGTCTAAGACCCCTTGTTGGAAGGAAAGAAGGCAGCCGCTGACCATTCCAAATAAGAGATAAAGATGATGCCGTCACACAAGTCATAATAAGCTTTATAGTCATTGGAGGAAAACCAAACTGGATGAGGTAGCTCCGTAGTAAGTCCTAGTTAACATTATCATACGCTTTCTCCAAATCGATTTTATAGACCACATCCCCTTTTTTCTTCTTGGACTTCTTCATACAATGTATAACCTCTTGGAGCACTATATCATTATCACACGTGCCTTTGCCGGGTAAGAAACTACTTTTGTTAGACAAGTGACTCCAAGCACACAAGAGGGGGGTGAATTGTGTACTTAAAAAATTAACTAAAAGTACCTCTTTTTTTTTTTGTTTTAACTAAATAAAATGAAGTACTAGAAGAATACCCGTGCGATGTACCAATATATTTGTGAAAAAAATCATATCTCGATATAATAAATCAATAGGATTGAATATTTGTTACAAATGAAAAAGTTACCTGCTGATGAGAAGTATTAATCGTTATTATCTCACTAACACTCCTTCCGCCCTATTTTATAAGTCGTTTTGAAACTTTTACATAAATTAAGAATATAATTAATTTTGTATGAAAAAGAAAATAATGAGTTATATTACTATGTTATATCACTAATAATAAGTGTTGTTTGTGATATATCTGCACTATTCATATAACTTACTTTGACTCTATATTTATATCAATATATAATAGTACATTAGCATATAAGATGTTATTTAATTTGTATCGATAAAAAATATTTTTCAAATATATTTTTATACAATACATAATTAAAAATATTAGTTGTCAAAAATATGCATTGTCATGTGTACAGTGGTCAATTGTGACAATTATTTAAAAATAGAGCGAGTACTAAACTATCATTCATTAACAGTACATGAAAAATATAAATTAAGAATTGAAAGAACTGAGCTTAATAAATAATGAATAATATAACAAATAAAAAGTAGTAACATTTATTCGTTAAAAATGTGGAGAGAATAATTTTTTTAAAGAACAAATATTTAATCTTTCTTGTATTTTAAGACAATGAAAATAAATTATTTTCTCTTTAATATATATTATTCATAACATGTTTATCCATAAAAAAAACATGTTTATCATTTTTTTTTGAATCTTGATCATTTTTTTAATTAACCGGATTTAATTTAAATGTCAAAAAATAAATAAACAAATACATTCCTCCGGTTCTAAATATAAGAGAAAAACTATTTTTTAGATTCATTAAAAATTCAATGTATCTAATTCATATTATAGATCAAATACATTAGTTTTCAATGAATTTAAAAAGTAAATTTTCTCTTACTCCATCCGTCTCATTTTAAGTGTCATAGTTGACCAAATCACACACTTTAAGAAAAATGTGTAAATGAAAGAGAGAACATGATTTTTACTAAAATACCACATCTTTTTATTGGTAATAGACATTAGAATATTAAAAAGTAGATATTTTAGTGTACTTTTTCTCTTACTTAATAATTGCTTTAAAAGATAAAATAGGAAAAACTAATGTTATAAATAGTATATAACACTTATTTTGGGACAACAAATTTTGACAAATAAGACACTTATTTTGAGACAGAGGGAGTATATTTAAGACCAGAAGTAAGTAGTAAAAGAAAAAAAATTGAGTCAAAAAATAAAATAAAAGGAAAAACTAGAATTCCAAAGGTAGGCTACATAAATGAACACGTAAGAATTGTTTATTGGGAGAGCTTGCGTAGAAAAGACACCGGAGTGAAAATGGTGCATATATTGATTGATTGCCGTGTCCTTTTTTCAGTACTACTTAGTGGTAATAATTACACCAACCAATTAGTACACTATTTAAATTAATAATTAATTTAACATACAAAAAAGACAAAATAGTCCCTAAAATTAGTAAGATTGTAAGATTATATGGGGCTATTGATGAAAATTTATACGTAATCAAGATTTTTATATTAGAAGTAGATTAGAAGTAGAAAAGAAAAAGAAAACTTGTATGAGCAAAAGACGTGGAGAAGAAAATGTGGAAACTGGGTGAGAAAAACACACTCGCATACTAAATCTGAAATTCCAAATAACTTTTACATATATTCTCGCTACCAACCACAATAAAGTAAAAACAAGTCATTCTATTTTCCATTTTCATTTCGTGCAAAATTCCATCACATCATCATAACACTCCACACAAAGATTCCTCTCTCACCACAACAAGAATCAGAAACTGCCACTGTTGATCGGAGAAAATGGACGACGAAGTTGTTCAGCGAGTTTTCCATGAAGGAGGACGCGATTTCTTTCAACAACAACCTTCAACTTCTTCATCATCGATTCTTCTATCTCTTCCTCTTCATGTGGTATATAAACATGCATCAACTTTTTCTTCCGTTTTTCGCATTCGATGTTTCTTGTTTTTCGACTATGCAGTTACGCGATGCAATTTGATTTCTAACGCTTCGGTTATGATTCAGATTATTTGAAATTCATGCGTGTTTTTAGATTATTTGAAATTCTTTCTAATTTTAGGGATTCAAACTTAGTTTTATTGTTTTTTTAATTAAATGCGTGATAATTATACTTGTTGATGAGTCCACGTGATAGATGAATAGTAGAATTGATTTCATATTCGAAAATCAGTTCAGATTATGAAGCTCCGACACTCCTTAGATTAGACGTGTCCTGACACTGACACGACACCGACACTTACAATTACATTGAATTATATCATGTTTTCAAAAAATTTATCCGTGTCAACATGTCAGTGTCAGTGTCCGTGTCGTATCTGGTGTCCGAGTCAGTGTCTGTGCAGAATCATGTTGTAATTTAATTTTTATTGTTTGTGTGTGTGAATGACAGAATGAGAGAGTTTGTTGTTAATTATTGTGGCTTAATTGTCATGATCTAGAATATTTGTATTTAGAGTGATATTGCTATTAATGTATATTGAACTACTGCGTGCTTAATTGTCATGATCAATGGAATTTGTGCTAATTATAGCTAAAATGTGGATGAAATTGTGCAGTCTTTTGATCATGGATATTATTTGTTGGTAAAATCTATCCAAGAACTACGAGAGAAAAAGGATGGCCTTGTTACAGTTGGCATTGGTGGTCCTAGTGGTTCTGGTAAAACAAGGTAAGGTGTTTGATATTGTTGTTCATGTATTTATTATTTTGGATGTGGTTTACTGAAGAAATGTGTATGATTTAGGGCCTTGGTTTTCTCTTATTTTTTCTCTTTATTTCATGGCTCCTGAAGCTTAACAGAAAAGGTGGCATCTGTTTTTGGTTGTACTGTAATATCAATGGAGAATTATTGTGATGGAGTTGATGAAGGGAATGTTCTGGATTCTATAGATTTTGATACCGTGATCAAGAATCTAGAGGTTTGCACTGAACTGATTAGATTACGTGTCAATTTAATTTACACTTATCGGCGGGACTAGATATGGTTTTAGCAAGAAATGCAAATGAGTCTCATGTCTTGCTTTCTGCAAAAATTTTATTTCTATTTTAACATGCTTCTATGTCTATTAGGATTTGACAAAAGGCAATGATACATTAGTTCCAGAGTTTGATTATCAGCAAAAGAGACATGTTGGTTATAAAAAAATAATGAGTGCTTCATCTGCGGTGGTAAGCTGAGCTAATTGTACATTTGAAGGAGTTCCGTGTTTATAATATTTTTTAACACCATTCGTTTCAGGTAATAGTTGATGGTACATATGCATTGCATGCAAAACTGCGGTCTTTACTGGATATTCGAGTTGCAGTGGTAATTTTTTGTAGTACTTTAATTTATGGCTTTCGTTATGCTATTAGTTGCACATAAGTTTCAAGATAATACAAAGCATATATTTTTTATAAATCAGGTTGGCGGTGTTCATTTTAGCCTACTTTCTAAAGTTCGGTATGACATTGGAGATTCTTGTTCATTGGATTACCTAATAGACAGCATTTTTCCATTATTTAGGAAGCACATCGAGTCTGATCTTCATCATGCACAGGTTGGTTGTTTTCTTATTCTCATGTCCAAATTTCACAGCTAACACCTTTATTTCCTCTGCCTTCTTTTGGCAGATCAGAATTAACAACAGCTTTGTGTCATCATTTAGAGAGGCAATCTACAAGGTCAAATGCAGATGCAAGGTCTCTATCATCTATAATGTAGTACTGATGTCTGTCTTTTTGTATGTGAATTTTTTTTTTGTTCACGTTTAGGTTTCCTTTCTCCGTGGTGCCCAGTTGTTCTTATTTTTCATCCTTTCCTTCCGTGTCTACTGGAAGTCTTTTAGCTGAATGTTTTTGACATTGAAGTTGGTCTTCTTATTTAATGTGGAATCCTAGATATAGGTTTATTTTTGGACCTAGACTAGCTGAACCATCTAGTACACCAGGTTTCATCCCTAAGATTCAGCATGCTTGAAAGCATATGATTTACTTTACCGAACCAACTAAGAATTAGAAGAAAGCAATTTGCTGACTAAATGGCAATGCATCACTTCTTTAAACACACAAAAGCAAAGAAATCTACCATATATCAATAACAAAGAGAACACAGAACAGTGGCAATTATGTATGAACTTATCATATTAATCTGTTTCACACAAATCATGTGCTTTTGCACCTCATAACCTTGCATCCTATTTGTTTTAGGGTACTGGGCAGGGAACCTTGTGAATTGGGCTGGCCCTTTTCCTTTGATTTTATCTAGCTGGACCAATCAGGCTAGTGAATATTTGAATACGGGTTATTAGGAATACGATATTGGTGGGGACTGGGGAACAAAGGTCTAATTTGAAGTTCATTTCCCTGGTAGTGTTTAATATAAAGTGAGAATGGATTATCAATGTTCTGCATGCCCTTTTACTGCTTTTCTTTGGCATTGCTTCTGGGTTTTGAGAGGAAATGTGTGATACATACTAGTTTTCTTGTGTGGCCTTTTCTTCTATTGTTCTTCTGTCTCATTGTAGTATATTTTTTTCAAATATATTTGTTTGTAGTATTTTTTTAATAATTTTATTGTTTCGTTTTGGACTTTTTTCGGGGAAAACTTCAAGCTTTTTACTATATTTTAAATTTTGTGACAGTCTTCAGATGAACATTCAGGTTCTTCCTTGCAAGGAAATCAAGCTCAAACAGATAAGTTAGTATTTTGAACTTGGGAAGAAAAGGATGTTGGTGATGACTAGAAAATTATAAATATCTTAACTAGAAAATTTGTTCTGCTTTCAGTTTCATCGAAATGTACCTTAGACCACCTTCGGCTAGTGAAGAAGCAGGGATAAATGATTGGATCAAAGTGCGGCAGTCTGGAATTAGGTACTATTTATCCCTTGGTGACCAGAGGATTGTTGACAAAAATTTCATCATCCGGCCGAAGGCTGAGTTTGAGGTATGAGTATTTTCAATTTAGTTTTGATATTCCTCTTTTTCTTTTTCTAATAATAGAACAATATTAAACAGCACGAGTGGATCTCATATGTTCGGCATTTAGTCGAAGGATATATAACCAAAAGACTATATCTTTCTTAACGTTTTAACTTTTTAACCTGCTGATTGCAACAAAACTATTTATTAGACAAGAAGGCGACATGTATGCTTTTGCCCCCTCCACGTTTAAATGAATTTCGGGGTCTGTAGAAGTTGTAAATGTGTCCCCCAATCTTAATATGTCCCACAAAAAAGTTTAGCGGTTGACTTGCCAATCATCATCCCTCTAGCAATAAGGCCAATAAGTTGAAGATTTAAAGGCACAAGTTAGCGTCCTCCCTAGATTGGGTCAGTCAATATGCAAATTTAGGTTAGCTTCATCTTTGGAATGAAATTAATGGTGTAATGGAAATAAACGGCGTAATGGTTAAGTTGTATATTGTATCTTATCTGTCATACATGAACTATCAAACTGTTCGATGGATGGTTACAATATTTCAATTTTGGGATAAATCCGGGAATACAGCCGAGTGTTGTATTGACTTGGAATTTCTTGTGTCAATGGAAAAATATAAGATATTCAAATATTCCTCTTTTGGCTTGGAAGGGAGCTTCAACCAGTATAACTGGTACTGCTGAATAGGTAATAGAACTGGCCTTTGTCGACATATCAATTTGTTGTATTATGAAAATGGCTGTAGTTTGAATGAGGGGAACAAGAGAAACATCAATGTATACTATTGAAGTATGAGAGGTTATAATTTTTTTCAGGATGGTATAGACATGAATTCAAAAGTTTGAAATTCATAATTAAATGGTTTTCCTGAGTCTTCGGTCACATGTGTTTTTTTTTGTTATTAAGCTTAACTAAAATATGGTGTTTGTCTTAGTTCCTCTGTGTTGAAAAGACTTCTAATATTCCTGGGATTGCCACTTTAAAAATTTTCTTCCTATGAAGTTGTCCTGTTGTCCATTGAGATAAAATGAGCCCATTCTTCTCTTAGCAGATTTTGTTTGCCATTCATTATTATAGTGTTGGAACAGGTTGGACGAATGACATTGGGCGGATTGCTAGCTCTTGGGTACATTGTTGTGGTTAGTTATAAACGAGCATCCACAACAGTCAATTATGGCAAGGTTTCAATGTCGTTTGAAACCATTGATGTTCTTGGTGAAACATTCATGGTCATGAGAGGAACCGATAGAAAGGTATAATATTTTTGATTATGACTCTAAATTATGTTCCTTTTAAAATCAAATCTTTTTTACTACACTTATTCTTCACTCTTAAGTGTCTCATAATGTTGACTTTATGCAGATAGTGTTAATATTTAATAATGTTACATTATTAGTTAAAATATCTATAAAAAAAATCCAGAAATATATTTTACAGTATCTTAGAATATTTTAGAGTATATTTGATAGTCTCAGGAGTGATTTCCTTATTTTATCATATTTCCTGTTGTTTCCTTCCTTATTTGTTTAAGAGTCTACTTACTAATATAATTTGGTGTTAATGTTTTGTATTTTGTATATCTATTTAATATCTTTATTTTGAGTCTTGATCATTCTCTTTCTCATTACTTTATAATTTTAATATAGTACTTCCTTCAATCTCAAATATAAGCAACAATAAATTTATGTTTGGTATTGCTCCTGCCTGATCTGGGAGTTCCATGCACTTGGTTATCTTTGTTGAAATTTTGAGGGTTGTTTTAGTGTTTGGGCACCTTCAGTGTTACTGCTCTGAACAGTTAATTCTAAGTTGATTGCTTGGATTTGTACTTCCTAATACATTCTTTATCAATTTTCATAGTCATGGGCTGTTTCAAATTTCTTTAGGTTTGAATTAGTGACTCTCTATTTACTATTAATATTGTCAGAGTTTGTAACAGCACAAATTATATCTTTAATCTGAATATCATTAGTTAAGACAAAAAACTATATTGTGTTTTGCTCATTCAAGTTTTTTTTTGCTGCTGAATATTTTTCTCCCTTAGCAAATTCTTTATGAAAAGGTTCCCATCGTCCTTTAGTATGACTGTTTTATTTTTTTTCTTTTTTATAATAAATAAATAGTTTCTTTAGCTAGTGGTTTACTTATGCGAGGGACCGTGAAAAATTCTGCAGACTGTTGGGACAGAAGCATTGAGGATGGGTATCAACGGACCATGGATTACTAAATCATATCTGGAAATGATTCTTGAGAGGAAAGGTATGGATTTGGATGCATACTCCTCAGTCTTTTCTTATTCAATTAATTCAGTTATTTTTCCTGTTGTTTGATATTCTTCTTTCTTACATGTGGTGATGGGTAGTAGTACAATAGGATAATTTTGTTTTGCAGATAAAATTTGGTCAATTAGTTTCAGTGATTTACACCGTCTATTCAAAGATTAATTTACCATCAGGATAATGACTAGAACAATTTCAATTTGTTGCTGTGAGTTGTAATTTGTCAGTGAGCAGTGCAATTGTTTTGCTTGCAGGTGTACCCCGTCTTAGTACACCACCACTTGTGTCTAATACAACTGTAGCTGGCAGTAAAGAAACAGCAATAGTTGCACCAAAGCCAATTCGTGTTACCGCTAATCTTGTTACTGGGCTTGAGGATTTATCTCAGCCATGGACCCGATCCCCAACCAAATCAAAAGCAGAACCTTTTGTGGCTACATGGCATTTCACGTCTTCAGATTCCTCAGATCATGACAACACAGTCCTAGGTATTATTCCATGAATTGGAGAACAGAGCCTAATTTTTATCTGATATTTTTTGGTGATAATTTCCTGGATGTCTACATAAGATTTCCTTTGTATCGAGACATCTCTCATGAAGCAACCACAGATCCCTCATCTTTCAGGGACACTGTTAAACTTGCTCCAATGCCTGATTCATATGACCTGGATAGAGGGTTGCTTTTGGCAGTTCAAGCAATACAAGTAAGGAGGAGAAACTTAGAAATTTCTTTTGGACCTCATTTTTTTGAAGATTGCAATTCCATAAGGAATTTACATTTATTTGTTTGATTGAAATCTATCTGCTTATTTATCTTTGTTCCAGGCTTTGTTGGAGAATAAAGGTGTCCCAGTCATTGTTGGAATTGGTAATTGGACCTTTCCTCATACCTGCTCTTGCTTTTTGTGTGTTTCTCCATATTTACCATGCCGACTGCCTGCACATTGCTTTCTTACTCTGCCACACAGAACCATGTGTACAAGTAGCTGTATGTGTATCAGAAGACAAATCTAACAACAAATGAAATAACATTCCACTATAAATTTCTAGAAAAACATATATATAAAAGGAGGCATTCCAGAAGGAGTGGGATATCATTTTAGGTAGAGGCCTTATAAATAGGTCAAGCATTTAGTTACTAAAATTGATAAGTAATTAATGAACAATTTAGGTAGCATATTAAGAATAATGAATCAAATTTTTATATAAGAGTGGGTTGAATTTTGCTAAACCAAATTATCTTCATTGCAAAACATACATATAATATCTATGGTTCTAAGAAATGACTGATCCATAGGAAAATTACGCTTTTCAGGTGGTCCAAGTGGGTGTGGGAAGACAAGTTTGGCTCATAAAATGGCAAATATAATTGGTTGTGAAATAGTTTCCCTAGAAAGTTACAAACAAGTTAAGGATTTTAAATACGATGACTTCAGCTCACTTGATTTAACTTTGCTATCAAAGGTAAGGTAATTGAATAGTTTTAATACAATTTATTCTGTTACTCTACCTATTTTTTTTTTACCATAAATTGATGTTTCACTTTCATATATATAGCAACATAACTTCACAAGCCCTTGAAACTATGTGTGTGTTTGTTTCAAGTCTATAAATAATATTCTTGGGAATATATGGATAGGAATAGAGATACCCATGTTTGTTACAAGGTTGATATCAAATTATTCCTAGGTATCAAGGTTCCTTGGCATAAAATAACTTCCAATAACTTCTCTTATTCCCAAGGAAATGGGCGGGAAAGAAAAGTTCCCATGGATATGGGAATAAATTTTAAAGAACTTCTAATAACTTCCCTTTTACTCATGTTTACCAATAATTCCCAGGAATGTAATTAATATTAACCAAACATGATTTTTTATAAATACACAGGATTAAAATTTCTATTATTATTTCCTGGGATGGGAATATTATTCATGAGAATAAAATTAACAACCTTGAAACAAACACACCCTATGTGCGTAAATGGATTTGTTTTGCTTAGAACTTGAGCTTTAGGCCTAACTCAACCCCGTAAAACTGGCTTTCAATGCGAGGACTAGTCTTATAAGAACTACTTAGACCATATCTCCAGTTGACGTGGGAATCTCAACATCCACTCACACTTAGAATTAGCTATCTGAAATGTGGATCAATGGGGTGGAATAACAAGGATCTCAGCACCCCTCACATTAAGGACTAGACATTTGAAGTGTGGATAGATGCAGGGGAAATAACATATATCTTGGCCCAATGATGGTTTTAGGATAAGCTCTAATACAATCTTAGAATTTGGGCTTTAGCTCTAATTCAATTCCATAAAACTGATTTCAAAGGTAAGGGTTGCCCAAACCTTATAAGCACTACTCATGCTATATCTCTAGTCAATGTGAACTCTTAATAATTTCTTTTGAGGAATGAACCTTTCTCATTATTTTTTGTGCTAAATTTTTTCTTGTCTTGGGAAATACTTATGTCCGACATTGAATAGAGATAAAACAAAAAATTTAATGAGTTTATGTTTTATAAAGAGTGACACCCCTCACCTTACGTGAAAATGTGTTTATAAGTGGGAGGCACCCCTCAGCCATATGTGAAAATGTGTTTATAAGTGAGATGCACCCCTCACCATACAAGCCCTTTTAATAAGGGTTGAGTTAGATCTAACCCAAATTCTAAGATAATAGCAAAGCCTACCCTAGATCAGTTGGGTCACTCGCCCACTATCAAGCCACTCTGATCACACATCGGATGTTCACTCATGGGCGTGAGGGGGTGTGTTGAGAGTCCTACATCGGAAGGTATATGGCCTGAAAGTGTGTTTATACTTTGGGGGCATCCCTCACCTCACAAGTCGGTTTCATAAGAGTTGAGTTAGTCTCAACCCAAATTTAAAGAGTTTTCTTTATAATGATAATGCCGATTTAGTGCCATTAACCCGTCTATTTGCCATGATCCAAGTTTTTTGGACCCTTTCATTAATTTTGACTGCAAAGTTTAATGGTAATGGCTTGTTTCAAAATTATATCTTCAAACAGTTAAATGGCATTTGTTTTGTATTATTGTGAAGTTCTTCAATTATTTGTTTTCACCATTTTTTTCTCAATTAAGATGATGGTAATAATAACTATACTCACCTGAAAATAAAATGGATGATGATATTATCTCTATTTACCCCAAAAAATGGTTTATTTCATTGCTTTAAATGCTTTGGATACATTTTGGGCATTGTACTTGTGGATTATTTAACATTCATCTTCTTGAGTCCTTGCAGAATATTGATGATATAAGAAATGGCCGAAGAACCAAAGTACCTATATTTGACTTGGAAAGTGGTGCTCAGAGTGGCTTCAAGGAACTTGAAGTTTCAGAAGATTGTGGTGTGGTCAGTCATTAAATTGGTTCGCCTGAAATTTGAGAGTTGTACACCATGTTTGACCTTTGTTTGTTTAAATTTACCATGCAAATAGCGTTCAGAATCATAAACACCATTGGTCTGCTATATAGATTCAGTGGCACACTGAGGATATTAGCTGCAGTACAGTGTACTTGTTGAAATCCCAGGATGCACTGTGGAAGGGTACATAATGATCAATTGAGGAAAGAAATATATTGATCAATTTGTCCTTCAAAGGAACATTACAGCATTTACACTTCACGTCCAAAAGTTGTCCATACCCACTTTTTACCTGTTTCCTGTTTTGTCACTCGAGGATAACAGAAAGTGAAGAGCAGATATGCATATTAACAAAATTAAGTATCCCATGCATCTTAGTTTGTCTGTATGCATTCTTCTTGATATAGTTGCAAGTCATGTTATGCTAGTTAGTTATTTTTCCTACTTGTTCATTCTAGTTCTTGAGAGTTTGTCTTCTGATTTTGACCAGATTATATTGGAAGGTGTCTATGCTTTGCATCCCGATATCCGAATATCACTTGACTTGTGGATTGCTGTTGTAAGAACGAGTTACCAATCCATCTTTGAGGCCTATTATATTTCATTATTTATTTATATATTTATTTTTAGTTGTGGCCTGTGGCTAAGAAAGCCTACTGAGTAACTTATTTTCTTATTTGAAACAGGTAGGAGGTGTTCATTCACATTTAATTTCACGAGTTCAAAGGGATAAGAGTAGAGTGGGGTGTTTTATTTCCCAAAATGAGATCATGATGACAGTGTTTCCAATGTTCCAGCAGCTTATTGAACCTCATCTTGTTCATGCACATGTTAGTGGGTTGCATGCTTTTCTGTACCTCCATTTTTAAAGCTGCCCAGGAAGTAATGGTTTTAATAGTTTTGATTATATTAGATTTTAGTCTGAACCATACGTAAACCAGAAGTTCTGCACATCTTTTCATTTTATAATGCTCTCTAAATACTGCACATTGCAATAATGTGATTCTTTATATCTTAATAATATTTGTTTGCAAAAGAAACTTGGTTTTTTTGTTGATTTTGATAGTCCATTCTTTGTCTCTCAGCTCTCACATAGATCTTTAATAGAACTATAGAAGTACTGTCTTTGAATATTTGTTTTTATTTTGAGATAGTGGATGCTTTCAGAGAATTGATGGGTATCTGATATATCACCGTTTAATATTGAACTGCAGCTTAAAATTCGAAACGACTTTGACCCTGTGCTTTCTCCTGAGAGTTCACTGTTTGTATTGAAAAGTAACAAAAAAGTAAGGTGTTTATCTATCTATAGATCATAATATATGACCAGGTTTTGTTCAACTTTTTTACTGAAGATAGCAATAAATTACAGGTAGCTTATCAAGATATTCTAGCAATTCTTGATCCAGCAAAATTTTGCAGTTTAGTGCAGAAATTTATTGATATTTACATGAGGCTTCCTGGGATCCCTTCTAATGGTCAACTTTCAGATAGTGATTGTATTCGGGTCAGAATATGTGAAGGCAGATTTGCATTACTGATACGTGAGGTTGGAATTATTTTTCTTTTTTCCCCATCATTTAGTTACATATATCTTCACACATGTATAGGTGCTGGATCAGTTTCTATTTTATTTTAATTTTTAAATTTCATTTCATATTACCCTGTACTAGCCTATCAGAGAAGGAAACTTCATCATTCAGCCTAAAGTGGATTTTGATATTAGCATTACTACGGTTGCTGGTCTTCTTAACCTTGGGTAAGCATCATTTCAGTACATAAAGATAATCACCCCCATTTCAGTACTAAAGACTATGTTTTATGGATTATGATGTGGTGTTTGATATTTTTTTCCTTATATTCTAACATATGGGTGTGTTGTATTTGACAAAATGATTGACACCTCTTGCAGATTTATTTCTTTCGTTTTTTTCTTCCAATTTGTCCAACAGTTGGTGCATTTACATATTACTGTTATTGATTGGTAGCACTTATCTGTCAGGTATCAAGCAGTTGCTTATATTGAAGCATCTGCATTCATCTATCAGGATGGAAAGGTCACAAGATTTATCTTATGATTTACATTTGACTGAAAATAGATGTTTCCAGTAATTAGCTTAAAAAATTACAGGCTGAAATGAATTCATTCCTGTTTCTCCTAGTTCCCCCCTCCCCTAAAGCTAACTTGGCTGATAGCACCATGATGATTAAATTTGGTTTTAGCAACTGAGTTTTTTAATGGGTTATGAGTTTCTGAAATCACTCTTATAACAGAACTGGGCTTTGTTGTAAATCTATACTATATCATTGATAAATGAGAGTTTTAGGGAGTGAGAAGGAAAATGGAAAATAATGGTGAGATGCAAGATACAGTGGATATTCTTGCTACCCTCCTTGGTACACAACAAATATCGATTACTTTGGACTTTCCTAATCGCTTGAGTGTAATACTATTCACCATGCTCATACTAGTTCTTGGTGAGAGTGTGTGGATTTTGATGTAAAATTTCCCCCAGTATGGCTTATTTTGTAAAGAAGCATTCTGATTGCATCTGGCTGATTGAGCATAACAGCTCATTTGCAAGTACAAGAGTCACTTTTTGGCTCGTTATGTAGTTGAACCAGTGCAGTACCTTAATTTCCTTTTATTACCCTACGCAAATTTGTTGCACATGCATATTCATATTGGAATAATTGAATCATGTTATTGGTCTGCTGGAAGATGAATGATTATTTCATTTATTTGACATAATCACCTCTGAGCTTATTTATGGTTAATCAGTTTCTAACTTGCCACTGAAGTTTTTTCTTTTTTCTTTTTCCGATTTTGCTGCGGTAGATTCTAATTGAGGTTGATCACCTGCAAGATGTCCCTGGTCAATACATTCAGATAAAAGGAGTTTCTAAAGATGCTGTGGCAGCAGCTGGTTCAATGCTTAAATTGGATGGCTCATATACTACTAAGGTATTGGCACTGTTGTTTGATCTAGTTTCCTTCTTTTCTAATCAATCATGTCTGTTGTGATGTCTGTTTGGTGGTTTATAACATGTGGTGGTTAATATATTATCGTTCGTCTGTTTTTCGATAGAGTTACCTTGAGATAGTTTTGGAAAGACTACCAACAATAGAGAGAACTTCTGGTGGGATTAACTTTCAGCAATCAACAAGGCTGCTAGAGATTGTGGACTTTATTCAATCTCAGGTACCCTTTACTCCTTGGAAAAAATTTAGTCTATTTATTTGAACATTCATCAAATACTATCCGAGTGTTTAGTAAATGAGGCAAAGAGAATAAGAGATTGTGAATATATTCTCTTTTTTGTTCATAATATGTGTCTGGGATATGTTTAGTTTATGAGTGAACCAGTGTGCTAATCTGATGTTATAAAATGAGGGTGCTTGATATTTCACTGTTTATCATATCCTTAAATATAATAGTGAAGCCAAGAGAATGCAACATCATAAGGTGCACTGCAGCTCCATCTGGTAGCTTTGAACCAATGCAGGGGATCTATGCATTATAGGTGTGCACAGCAGCATTAGCAAATGTCGAATAGAAAGCGATAGACTCCTAACTCCTAGTAGGTGTTATTATTTAGCAGAATTTTTTTGTGAGCAGTGCTATATCAAGCTAATACATTTTTTGCGAATTTCGTGAATGTACAAAAACAATATAAAAACAGGAAAGGACTGTAATTTGAGATAGAATTGAAAGTTTCAACAAAACACCGTCACCCACCCTTCTTACAAGTTTTGAGCTGAATTTATTGAATATCTTGAAAACATTAAACAAAAGAAGGGTAAGAACCATCAATTTCATAGCAATTTAGAAACTTAAATTATTTTCTTCTTCTTCAAATACCAATCCCCCAAGCATCTCCACCTATACTCTAAAATGCAATGACACTTCAAACTCAAATCCTTATCAAAATATTTACTTTCAAAAACTCATTTTGGATTTCACACCCCAAATCCTTTATCAATATACGATCTTCCAAACAAGGAAAAAATAAAGTACAATGGAGTAGGCCTTCACAGGGTAATAGAAAGAGACTTCAATTGGATACATGAGTTTGAGAGAAAAATAAATGGTAGAGAGGTACATAAATTTGAGAGAGAAGCTTGAGAGAAGAACATTGGAAAATTGCATAGAGAAGAAAGGGTATTGTTGTTTGGGTGGTTGAAGATCAAATAGCAATGAAAGAGAAGACAAAAATTGAGTTTTATTTTATTTTTTTATAAGGAGAAATAAGTAAATTAAAGTCACTAATACAAGCGGGGGTTAGGCTGCCAGCACATCCACAATGTGTTCGTGAGGATATTTTCACTATAACAAGCATTCCCTTTTTTTGTTGGAACAGGGATGTAGCTCTTCTTCAGAATCGTCGTCAAGTAGGGTAGTCTCTCCGATTGAAGGCATTATTGAGGAGATGCAATCAAAGATTAGAAGGCTTGAAAGATGGCTTGCTATAAATACGGTACTTGCAAAACCCTTTTCCCCCAAATGATTGCTGACTTTGAATTCACTGCATCTCTTGTTTTTATTTATTTTTATTGTTTATTTGATTCCTTGGGCAGGTTCTCTGGACATTTCTTATGTCAGCCATTGTTGGTTATTCACTTTATCAAAGGAGGCGTCTATGATGGTCTTCGGGATTATGTGTTGGTTCTTCTCTTAATACCTTCTTATACAGGGCTCGAGTTTTCAAGTGGTGAGTCCATATAGGCTAACTACAGTAACTAATTTCTTGGGTCTAGGTTACATTTAGATCGGGCATTGTGGTTCGTCAATCTCAAAGATATATTGAAGTATTGACCAATTCACATGTAAATAACTTGATGATAATTTGAGGACGAAAACATGGTATGATGGGGTCATGGCTCACTTTACCGCTATACAATTTTTCAAATAATGAAAGATGAATTAATTCTGAACATCTAGAGACATAAAACCTAGCAAGAAAGTTACTGGTAGCAATTTTCATCCAACTGCTGCAATGCAGTATAAAAAATTCCAAGTTGCTTTATGTTTTTATGGCTGAATAATATCTGCTTAAAAAATAGATATGCATTATCAAAAAACTAAATAAAAAATAGATATGCGCATTCTTTTTTTAAAATGCAGTGGAAATTCTAGGCTCTTTTATTTATTTGTTTATTTATCGTGGAATAAATTCCTGAACCACCAGTTAAATTTTTCCTTATTATTCTGAAGCAGGGGTACTCAAATCCAATCCAATCCAAAAAATAACCGAAAACTGGGCCGAAAAAACCAAATATAACCGAATTTTTTCGGATGTGTTTGGACCACCTTATAACAAAACCGTTTGGTTCGGATTGGATTTCGGATGACTTCATGAAAACCAAACCAATCCAAACAGAATCGAAGTTTGTGTCATAAACTCAACTATTTCTCTATTTTTGTTATTCCAAATAATTGTATTTCTCTTTTTGTAAAGCGCGTTAAAATAGAAAACATTTTTCTACAGTAGCAACACACAAAAGAAATGTTTATGTTCTCCCAATTAGTGCTGGAAATGAGTCGAGCTGAGTCGAACTTAGGTTCATCTCAAAACTCGATTCGAGTTCGTGACAAACTTTTTTTCAACTCAAATTCGGCTCGATTCAAGTTTGTGAACAACTCGGTTCAACTCGAATCAAGTGAACCATCAACTACAAAATGAACAAAATTATTCTCATTGAGTTCAAATGAGATCATAATTACTACTATTAAACTTTTAACTGAGTCTGAATACACTTAAATGAGTCAAGATGAGCTGTTGAGGTACTATGAATTTGGCATAGCATTGAATTCATACCCACGCTTACACAATTCACTACCATTCTTATATATAAAACTTCCGATGTGGGACTTTTGTTGTTTTACGCACCAATGCTTCAACATGCCTATGTTCTACTTTCTTTTTATGCATATGATGATTTTTTCTTCTTTATGATCGTTATATATATATATATACACTAGTATAACTGACCGTGCAATGCACGTGTTAATATTTAAATTTATAGTATATGTTATTAAAATTAAAGTAGATTAGTTGAAATATTAGTTTTTTAATTTAATTTTTTTAAAATTTAAGTTAATGAATGTAATTTTTGTCAAATAATTTTATTTTTCCAATTATTTGTGAAATTAATTTTATATTTCTATTATTTAAATATAAAAATAATATATATTTAAGGATTTAATTTAAAGAGATAAAATAGGATGGAGAGTGATCTTCCGCTCCCCATTTAAAACAATATCATGTTTCATTTCTAGTCCCCATTGAAATTAAGAAAAAGATAGATCGTGTATTAATATATGAGTATAAATATTAATGATTGTGTAAATTATAAAATCAAAAAACATTTGTATTAATATGAGTGTAAATATAAGTCATAGTATAAAAAATATGTTTTCCATATTAATATGTGTATAAATAATTAACTTCCTATAAAAAAAGTATTTCGTCTCATATTAAAACATTCGTAGAAAAAAATATGATTCTATAAAAATTATAAAAAAAAAATCCATACATGAGTATAAATATAGCTCTTATAAAAATTATAACAAAAAATATATAATCATCGTATTAATATATGGGTACAAATATAGATCCTCATAGAAATATACGTTATCGTGAAATTATTAAAAAAAGTCTTCGTATTAGTATATGGTTTTTATTTTTATATTACGTAGACATTCATTTAATATTGATTTTATTCACCTTATTATCAAAAAAAATGATTTTATTCAAATATGAAAAATAATACAAATGTAAATATTTAAAAGGATAAAATACTCTAGAGGGTGTGATCTCCAACTTTCCATTCTCAACAATATGATATTTTCTCTCCCGTCTTCGTAGAAAATATAAAAAGAAATATAGACGACCATGTATTGATATATGAATATAAATATAAGTCTTGTGTAGATTAAAAAAAGGCACTTGTATTAATATATTAGTATAAATATTGATCCGTGTAAATTAAAAAAAAATTAAAACATATTAATATAAGTGTAAATATTTTTCATAAGCAATAAAATAAAATAACATAAAATTGCCTCAAAAATAATCATAAAATATAATTTTAGTTGTTAGTGGAAATTGAACTGTGTGGTATTGAGCAACTTTAAATTTCTGAGACAGCTATCCCACTTTTTGAGGTGCCTCCAATCTAGCGAGGGATTAATCAATGCGTTCGGCGGTAGGTCTCAACAAAAAAAATCAAACCGTATATCTCATACTAAATTTTGTTCTTGAGAGAGACATAGATGACACACATAAACTTTGGTTCATTATTGTCCCGTGAAATTTTGTTCATGACAGAGACATCTGTAAATATATATTATAGAGATAGAGATTATAGAAATTAATAACTTTTTAAAAATTATGGTTAGTAACAATTAAGTAAAAAAATACATCATAAAAATAAAAAAAATTTGTGGGTGGAAATTGAACCATGTTCTTTTTTTTGATACATCATAAAAATAGGTTTTTTTGCTACAACTCCTAATTAAATCTACATATTATAAGTAAAAATATATATCACAAAATAGATTTTTTGTTGTTGGTGAGAATCAAACCAAACCATGTTACTTTTATTAAACTAAAGCTCTTAGCTAAATCTAAGTAAAATAATATAAAAATTAGAAAAATGTTGCTGGAGGGAATCGAAGTGAGTATATTTAGCTTGCCTAATTGCTTAAAACTTAAAGCTTTAAAATCTTGCCACATAAGCATATGAAGACTTGGTTGCTTGCCACGTTGGATGATGATCGGGAGAGAGACATCCGTAATTATATTATATATATATATATATATATATATATATATATATATATATATATATATATATATATATATATATATATATATCGAGCTGATTAATAAACCAAACGAGTCGAACAATATATAACTCAAGTTCAACTCATTTATTTACCGAGCTTAATTTTCAACTCAAGCTTGACTCGTTTGGTTCACGAACTAAGTTCAACGAATTAATTATCGAATCAAGTCTCGAATTTTTTTCGAGTTGGTTCGGTTCATTGTCACCCCTACTCTCAATCCACCACCGCCTCCCTTAAACCACCGTTATCTCTTTATTTTCATCTAGCAATGTATTTTAAATCTAACAATATAATTATTATTGTAGTTGCTTGCGTAACTTTTTTTAAAAGTAAAAATTATTTTTTTATATTGACAAGTATTTATGTTTATTTAAAAACCGAATAAAACTGAACAAACTGAATCGAAGTAAACCGCATAAAATTGGATCAGATTGAGTTAGATAATTTTTTTAGCCATCCAAAACTGAACCAAACTACATACTATTTTTTCTTTGGATCGTATGATTTTGTGCCTCATAATCGATCCAAACCGAATCGCGATCACCCTTATTCTAAAGTTTTGGGTAGGATGATTTGTCACATTATCGAGTAAGGATCCTCTCCATTTTTTTTAAAAATGGAAAACATTATTTAGAGAGATGTAGACACAAACATGTTTAAATTCTTTAAAAAATTATTTAATGATGGTGGTAATTATTTGGTGGTGGAATTGTGGAAACCACATTCTACTTTTTATTTTTATCTCTCTCCAAATAGTATTTTCTATTTCTTTTGAGAAATTGAAAGGATGCTTGCTTCACATTATCAAGTTGTCAATAGTTTTGTAACAAAAAAAAAGAGCTGTCAATAGTTTTGTAACAATTTTTTTTTATGTTTAATAAGATTCTTATATTATTTTTAAATTGGTTTTAAAAAGTCAATATCTGATTATGTTTTTTTTTACTAAAATATCTGACTATGTTTATCATTTTCATCTAGCTGCTAAAAATTTCCAAGGATTATTGACCCAAGAAAATAAATAAAAAATATAGGGTTAAATATGTTTTTGGTCCTTATAAAGTTATAAAATTATGTTTTTAGCCCCTATAAAAAAATGGCATATTTTGGTCCCTATAAAGTTTTTATCCATGCAATTTAATCCTTGCAATTTTTCAAAATTTTAAATATTGTTTACTAATCGTTAAAATTTGAATTTTATTTTTCATACATGTTTAGAATAATACTATAAGAAGTTTCTTAACAAAAATTTAGAATTTTTTAAAATGAAAATAATTAAATATGAAATTTTCAAAATTTAAAAGTTAAAGATAAAAATAACATAAATCTCGATTTAGAAATCAAATTTTTAAGTATCTTTTTTCCGAGAAACTTTTAACAGTGTTCTAAATATGTCTACGAAAAAATCATTCAAAAATCCACATTGGTTTAACAGTAGGGACCAAAACTACATGCATAATAATTTTATAGGGACCAAAAAGTGGCAAAAAAGTTTAGAGGGACTAAAAGTAGAAAGTTCAAATGTTAATAGGGACCAAAAACATATTTAACCCAAAAATATATTATGGTAAGAAGATATTTACTTTTTTATTTGATATCTAGAAGAAATTTTTGTTTGTCACATAGTAAAAAACATGATTTAGTGTCCGTTTCGCCTGACTTTGTTTTAGTTTTATGGGTCTTGCTAACGAGTGCACTTGGTGTACTCTTTAAGCATACTATTTAAGAAAATTATTTATTCAAAAAGTTAAACAACACAATTTTCAATGCGTTGACTTTATATAAATTCTATAAAAACTTACTATTTAAAGAGCTTAAAGAGTGCACCGGATGCACTTTTTAGCATTTGCCTAGTTTTATTTCTCCTTTCAGTCATAAGTAGGACCAAACACATATTTTATGAAGTTCTTATTAAAAATAAAACTGGCTTAATACTAATGAAGAAAATATAAAGATTTGTCTCGGCTAAAAAAAATTTATATCAAAATACACTATGTAAAGAAAGATAAGTACAAAATACAAATTATATCAAAATATTTTAGTTTAAAATTAAAAAAAAAAAAGATAAAAACTTTTAAATACAAAAAAAAATTACCAAACAACTTTTACTTTAATTGTAAAATTCTTTTTATTACTTTTAATCTTAAAGCAACTTTTATTTTTTTAAAAAATTAGACAAAACAAAGCCTAAGACATTTAACAATTTAGAGATTTTGAGGTTTTATGTTACAGTTGTTGTTTTAAAAAATAAATCACTTATAAGAATATTGTATCTGTTTGTTACAATTTTAAAAAAGAACCTTTTGTTAAAAAAATAAAACTTCTAAAAAAATGTAAATATAAAAAATAATATCAAAAAACAATTACTTATGAGAAGCTGCTAAAAGTAGCCTTTTACAAAAATAGATTTTTTAGAGGAGAGAAATAAGTGTTGAAAACTGGAGATAATTTTATACGGAGTAATAAAATATCAGTTTTACATATATTGTTTTACATACTCCCTCTGTACCAAAATATATATCGTTTTGAGGAAAAACATTTGTACCACAATATATGTCGTTTTACATTACCAATGAAGCATTTAATGTTTTTTTCCCTCTTATACCCTTAATTAATTATTTCTCTTTCTTCTTTCAATTCTATAATTTATCATTCACATACCATTAATTAAGGATAATTTTGTAAATTAACCCATAATTTATCTTTTCCATACAACAATGATTATATTTCTTAATTTGTGTGATTTGGTCAAAACGACATATATTTTGTATGCAAATAAATTAGATTAGACTTAACTACAATTTTGGTCTTCCTATTTCATATAGTTTTGGTCCCTCTCAAAGAGTTTTTAACACATGTGTCACATTTTATATTACGTGGTAAAGTAACCGCTGATGTGGTAACTTCCACCTATTTTCATTTAACCCATGTCATTACTTTTTTAATTTAAAAAAAACACAATTAAAATTCAGAATTTCAAAAACAATAAGTAAATAAATAAAAACTTCATTAAACACAATATAAAAATCCAAAGTAGAACCTAAATTCTCAAATTAAAATTAAACCTAAATTCTTAAATTAAAATTGAAATTGAAGCAAAATAGTGCACCGATGTATTGTTTTGAGGCAACTTGAAACAATTAAAAGCAAAACAGAACCAAACAGAAGCACAAAAATAGGCAATTTGGCCAAACTAATTTCATTGCATTCTAAATTGATTTTCATTAACATATGCATGTTGAAAGCAAGGAAAATCAAAAAACTTCAATTTGCTATTTATTGAAACATACATGCATATGTTGTAACTTTTCTACTTGAAGCTTCTACTTAAAACATACGATAGGACTAGCGATTTGGTTTGCTGATACACCCAACTATAGTGATGTATAAGGATCACACTCTTCGAGCGAGTCACAGTCCAAATTAAAGAAAGAATTTTAAAGAGAAAATAAGTTTGATATCATTCAACCCTCAAATGAATAATGCAAGTTACAATTTATAATCTCAACACAACAGAATGCGAAAAATCCGGAAACAAAATAACATAAGGAAATAATAGAAGGGTACTCAGGCCTTTCCACTACAATCAAGATCAGCCATCCATCCTAGCTTCTTTGTGATGCGTTTTCTTAAGGTAAGTTATCATTCTCCAATTTCATACTGTCTTCAATTTGTGATATCGGGCCTTCCTCATTCCCCATTGGGCTTTGCTCATTTATTTGGCTCGTATCATTTGTGATTTCAATAAATTTTGATACAATTTCAATATTGAAGTAGAAAAGCTTCAGTTTGCGATTTTTTTTTGGTATGGAAGTTAAAAAAAGGAAAAAGACAAACTAAAACGAAAAACTATTCACGAAAGAAGAAGGTTCTCATTACGTCATTCCTAAGAAGATCACAAAGGTCTTCAGGAGGAGAGACGTGAGACGAGAAGTCGGCATCTGATGAAGCTCCAAGTTTAGCGATAAAGTCTGCACATTGGTTCCCTTCTCCAGGTGTGTGATAGAGAGAAATATTGGTTTGAGAGAGCAACTCATTTATATCTTGAATCAACATAGTATAAATATGATACTTAACCTGTTGACCTTTGATGAGGTTGACATAGTCTAAAGAGTAAGAATAGCATACAAGTTCATCAAGTTTAAGATTTATTGAAACATACAAAATTGAAATTGATATTTTCACTTACGTATTATTTTTGAAATTCTGAATTTTAATTTTGTATTTTTTTTAAATTAAAAAATTATGTTATTAATGACATGTATTAAGTGAAAATAGGTGGAAGTTGCCACATCATACAATAGGTGACACATGTGTCAAAAATTTGCGAGAGGGACTAAAATAGTTTGAAAATGAAATGGGGACCAAAACCGTGATATGAGCAAAATAAAGGATTAAAATTGTAACTAAGCCATTAAATTATTTAAAAAAATATATATTTTTATCAAGTTAAACAAATACAAAATAGATTTACTTATTTTATAAACTTTTAAAAATTAATCTTGAAATTACTAAATATCAAAATCACTTATTTTGCAATCTCTAAAGTATTTTCCCCATTTTGTATTTGTTTGTCTAATATTTTTTTAAAGAATCTCTAGTTTGTTTGAATACAACTATATAAAATTAATTTTATTCAAAAATTATCAGATTTTGACATTTAGAGAAGAGAAATAAGTGTTAAAAGATGGAGATAATTTTGTAATAACATATTATTTTTAAATATATAGTTTTTTTTTTACTTCAAATATATAGTTGACATTTATATGTTAACTAGTTATCATGACCCTAATCTAAAAGCTAATCTTAACTTTTTATTTTTGACTAAAATCTTAACTTTTTATTTGAAGCTATTTTTTAAAAAAAAGTTATAACAAACATTTGCAATGCTCTAAACAGGGATTTTATTTTTAAGAAAAACAATACAATACGTAATTTTTTAAAAAAGATATAACAAACAGTGTCTCAATAAAATAAATAGTCGTTGCGTCAAATTAATAAATGAATAAATAAATAGTCGCATGATAGAAAATTTAAAAAGTTATACCAATAAGCCGGCAATATATTCCTTAAAAAAGCCGTAATATAACATATTTAATAGTAGTTTTTTATTAGAAAAAAAATTCATTTATCTTCCATGACCCCTTTAGAATATGGACAAAATTTAGATGTATTTCTTTAAGTATTTTTCATATGATTTTTAACCTAAAAACAATAATTTCTTCAAAATCATGATTTTCTCAAAATTTGTTTTAACCATACAAAGTGAATTTATATTAAGAATCATATGAAAAGTACATAAAATATGCACCTAAATTTTTTCCTTAGAATATACACCAACCTCCGCTAAATTTTTAAATGGCTCGTGGAGGGTAGATGAAGTTTCTTCTAATAAAAACTATATAAAACTTTCCCAGGAAAAATTATAACTTCTTTTTTTGTCAAAATATTTTCTGGTGGTTAAAATTTTATCTTTTTAAGATAAGATGTATCAGAATTCGAATGAGAGATTATAGATATCCAAGAAAACCTAAGCTCACCTATACTTGGAGAATGAATGAGATGGCGGAAAAAGATCAAATGTAAGAGAATGGACGAGAGCGAGAAATGTAAACATAAAATTATGACACCAAATAAATATACATATCCAAAACAATTTAAATCATGATTAAACAATCGCATATAGTATCCATAACAATTTAACACAGAATTATACAAATCTACATTGCACTAGAAAGTCAGAGGGTCAATATCCGATGGAACAACTCAGAATGATGAAAAAATAGTATCTGTAAACCCCCAAAAATGGAAATGCTTCAAAGGTAAGCAGTAATATTTATAAAGATGTTTAGCTAGCAATAAATATTTCTATATTTGATTGTAATATTGAAGCCTTAACTTTTTAAATTCTTCAAACTTAAAGAAGTAAGCAGCAGCTACTGCAAGTAGGATGATAAACATTGCAAACCAAAAGCTTAGACTTCCTGAATACAAGAAAAAGCAAAAATAGTGAGTCGTGTGCAATGTATCATTTGAATAACCATTTGGAAAATTATATATTTATTGAACTATTTATCCTTAATTTCATTGATAGTTTCTTGTTTTATTTATTTAATATCATGTTGGGTTACTAATTTTCCCAGATGTTTAAGCCAACAGAAAAGTTGCCCCATTTCATATAATTTTGCGTCGCCTAGGTCTATGAATTTAGTTTTTCAAAGATTAGGTTTTGCTATACAGAAAGGTTTAGCGGCGCAGCTTGTTGCCCGTCTACCTTTTATTCAAGTGCAATTATTTTATATATATAAATTATTTCCTTTTTTTGACAAAATATATAAATTATTTCCTATATATAGCAGAACTTGAAATTTTTAGGCTGGCCACAAGTAGACACAAAAATGCTTTTAAATAAGTAAAAATAGTATAATACTAATACAATTTTATTCATAGTACATACACTATTGACTATTGCACACATCCATTGCAAGCAAAATGATTGCTCAACTTCCTAAGTTTACTAGAAATGTTTGGTCATTGAACAAAATCTCGGCACTAAAATTCCATGTTTATTAATTCAACAGACCGATAATAGGCAAAAAGGATAACACCAATTATTATGAGCTATGCAAAACATTTATAAAACTGTAAATCAAGAACTATGTCATAGCGTTATCAAGTCAACAAAGCATGAAATATGTACATACCGTTTTTCTTCTCTTCAATTACTGTTACCCTTGCACTTGAATCCAATGATACAGAAGCCAATGCCCTGAATACAGAACACACAATTATGACTAAAATACCTTCAAACAGGGCATAAACAGTAAATTTTGGTAGGAAAAAATCACTCCAAACCTTGAATCAGGGGAAAATGCTAAAGCAGTAATTATGCCAAGGTGAGCCTTTTTTATCTTTGTATGAATATGCATATTTGTTGAATTTACAATTAAAATCTCTCCAGAAGGTGTTCCACTGCATGTCAACCCACGAAAACAATAGATGTAAGTTTTGGTAAAAATGTACCAATGAGGTCTGAAAGTCAAGCACAAAAATTTAGCCACCACTTGCTTCCAGGTAGCTTAAGAAAAAGACAAGGATGTCATCTTAAGTGCCAGCAGAAGTATAGAGAATAAATATGTACCATGCCAGAAACTTTCCATCAGGTGAGACATTGAATGCACATATTACATCCCGCGAAATATTCTTCGAACTAATCCGTTCCCATGTTTGCGTATTCCAGGTCACGATGCTTCCACCTTTTTCTATACAAAATAAGATACTGTGTCAGTTAAGTAAAGATACAAAAAAGTAGATGATTTTTTCTGCAAAATATATACCTGTCCCGGCAACAATATATAGCACTCGAGTCCCGTCATTTGTTTGAGAAAATCTGCAAGAGCTAAAAATTTCACGCTGTATGAAATTCAACAAAATATGATTAGTACTACATACAATACAGAATTTATGACAAAGCAATCACCAACACAAATTTCAAGAAATTAATCTTCGAGGAAAAGAAATTTTCAAAAATGCATACAAAACCATCAAATCAAAATAACTTTCTCCACTAGTGAGGTTTTAATCAACTACTCACATTTTCATTTGCTAGAGTAGCCAAGACTATTGCTGAAGAAACGTCCCAAACCCTGCAAGGGCCACCACCTCCCAAAGAGACAATCAACTTGCCATCAAAACTGAAAGACAGACAAAACCAGACTAAGCCACAATCCATCCGAATTCAGAAATAATAAGATTTACAGAGCCTCTCTATCCTATCTCTTATCCTTTCTCAACTTTTTCTTTTTTTCCTTGTGATTTATAAAGTCAAATAGTATCAATTAAGTGAAATGATTATGCTGATATGTGCATCAACCTGAAATGCAAGTCCTTCACAGTAGAATGAGCATTAGACTCGTTGAGAATATTTTCCATGCTAGGCCACTTGAAAATCCTTAGACTGCCATCCTGTACTGCACAAAAATACAATATCATATGGCACACCAATCCTTTCAAATAGAAATTATCTACACTTTTATGTTTGATGGTAAGAAGAAAACTGTAATTTGGAAGCATCAAATGATGCAACTACTGTCCTGTAAAAGTAAAATTCCTCCACCAATAAAAACAAAAACCAAGACCATATATCACCACACATATGAAAGTTGAACCAAAATGGAACAGCAACATAAGAGGTTACTGTTGAGATATTTTATATTTATGACTAGTATTTTTTAGGATATTATGTTTTTATATCTTGATTATTATTACCTATTTTGGTGACTCATGTATATGTATCTGTATATATACATTATATATTTACCTTTCAATATATGAAAAATATCAATCCTCACTTTCAAGTGTTACATATTGAGTTTTTGACAGCTTTTGAAGCTACAAGTTACAATTTAATTCACCGGTTGCCAGTTGCCACCCATTTAGGCTGGATCTTCAGAAAATACAAATCAATTATCTATTGACAGCAATGTTTTCAGGTTTTTTTTTAAATGGCCGAAGTTAGTAATTACTTGTTAATGTTACTATTTTTTCTCCTTCACCAGGACTGAACCCTTTAGGCTTTAGCTCAGGTTTATGTTAACAGATATACAAGGAAACGATATTTGTACTATGGACAAACAAATGGTAATTACAACAGCAAACTAAAGCCGTTTCCACTAGGCTGGCTAGAGGCATAACAAATGGTTACATGGTTACGTCTATGACAAATGAACTGGGCTTACCATTATAACCTGGATTAACTTTTCAAATACTAAAGTAATGCTCAAATAATTCTTCTATTAAGTGCATGTTATGTTGACCTTGTGATACCTACCTACTTACATCAAATTCTTCTAACTGAAGATTCTGCATTCATAATGGTTTGTACGAAAGAAAGAAACAACAGTTTGGATCTTAATCTCTACATAAAACATTCCTTAGTTGAACAAAGGGTATAATAATAATTAATGAGTGAAAATAATTTCCAGAAATCATCATTTTACTTCTTTCACTAAAAACTGCCATCCGTTTCTCTTCATTTATATATAAATGTAGAGGAAGATAATACCTCTCCACCAGCAGCTAGTATAGTACCATCATTGTTGAATGCCAATGCTAATTGTAGTCCAACATTATCCAACTCGGTGAGCACTTTCTCTGACACCTTCAGACCCAACTTGTGAATTTCAGAAGTCTCGTTTTGATCCCAGTCAAACCATCTGCATGTGCAAGGCATAATATATTATCAATCATGATGTTCTATAGTTAGTTGTAACAGTGCAAAAGAATATCGAAGTCTTTTGTTGGTCTAAAGTATCAATACAATATTATGGTTTCTTATTGTATTTCCTCCTGCAATGCAGTGATCCCATGAATTCATTTAGTTAGTGGCAGCACTAAAACAGGTTATGGGAATTTACAATGACATACACCATTTATCCAGCTGCCGACCCTCTAAAAACAATTGACAAGAAGGGAAAAAAAGAAGTAAAAAGCACCGTTTTTCCAGATATTTTTTGCGAACTGAACAACACTGCTTATATTGCTCTAAATTAAATGAAATTCTTCAACATTGAAACCACATTTTATATATAAACACTGAATGCTTAAACCTATTTATAGTTGGGATTTATTTCCAATCATTTAATTAGATTAGATTGCTGATAGCTGATTTACAGAAAATTTCTGCTTACTGATTTGTCAATTCAACTTCTTACTAATGCTAGCTACATCAAAATCTAGTTATCAAACATCTTCTTACATCGCACTTTATGGCTGAAATTACTAAAATACCATGCAGTCTATATGGTTTACCATTTTCCAATTCAATCTTCTATCCTAAAGTAAAGGGTAGAAATAACATTTTTGAGTAAAAATTTCTAGAGATAGAATTGTAGAACTAAGTGATTGAATTACTTCAATCCATGTGCAGGCAATAAAGTATAAATAAAATGTTTAAATGACCATTGAAAGATATCTCCTAATTGAAATGCACCCCAGCCTAGTAAGAAGGCTACATTCTGGATATATAGACTACATTTTGGATATATAATCAAGCTATATAGACCTCATGCAGTTCCTCGACATACTAAACAGCTAATAATACTTCTGGGATTTTATTTCGCTATGTTGGATCACAAATCATACAAATCTGAAACCTTTGAATTCATGATTTAACTTTTCGCGATGTTTTTGATAACTTGGTTGAGTTTTTGATAAAAGAAAATGCATTGCAACACGATAAAATTCACATCCAAGCACGGTTAACAACTGACAAGTATGCACAAACTAGTCTGGTTTCATTCATTCAAAATAAGCAGCACTAAAATTGAACGAAGAAACCAACTCGAGCCAAATTTCTTTCTAACTAATAAAAATGACAAAGCTCTCAAAACCAAATAAAAGACGAGAAGCAAAAGACCTGCAGCAACTATTCGGCGTTTCCATTGCACAAATAACGCCATCTCTGTTAGGGTGTAGTGTCATTCTATAAGGCAACTCGGAATCAGTTCCTAGCTTATACACCTGAAATATTGATGAGAGATAACTCAAACTATAGAATCTACACAATTCAATTTCAAACAAATCTTACTTCAACAAAACAAAACATCAAATCAACAGTAGATAACTAAATTCAAAGCAACAAGAACAAATTCATGAAGCACAAACACTGACACGGACACTGACGTGTCGACACCGATAGAATACATCAAATACAACCACATATTCAATATCGCTAAAATTGTAAAGGATGAATCTGCAAACAAACTCACAGCATCCAAGTTAATAGCACACAACGGCAAATTGTCTACTACAAACAATATGATAAAACTAAAGTAAAAAAAAAAATGATATAATTCAATGTAATTGTAAGTGTCCGCTATATTCATCACATTGTAAAACTAACAAACAACTAAGCATTCAAACTTATCACAAAATCCTAATCAAAATCAAACAGATCAAAATTTCTCTAATCTAACAGATTACAAACTTTTCACCACAAAATCAAATCAATCAAAAATTCATAACCGAACAACAAACAGAACAAATCTAAGATATACCGGTGGATCAGAAAGAGAATCCGATGCAACATCGAAGTGCGCGAGCAAAACAGAATTAGGAATACCACTACGTCCTTGTCCACCACCACCGGCAAACACGAGATACTTCCCGTCGTCAACTGATTCCTTCTCCGGCGAAGATTTCTGATCGGCGTCGGAGGAATCGTCGGCGGTTACATTTTTTTGGATCGATTTGAGAACGGTTGGTGGAACCCAAGCAACGGAGTATAATGGAACGCCGTATTTCTTCAAGTTTGGAGGATCCGTTGCAAGTTTTACCATTTTCGCCCTCAAGAGTTTTTTTTGTTTGTTTGAAATTGAATGAGATTCTTCTGCGTGCTTTTTTGTTTTTTATATGCTCACGAAGACTTACACTGTTGTGTGTATAGATGATTACTTAACGCGATTTTCTGTTACTCAATTGTTCTATGTTTTTTTCATTGACCATGAAATTTAATTTCCCTTGAATTGACTTTCTATTTTATTTTTTGTTAGATGGAAAGTAATTGACTTTCTATGATTTTTTTTGTCGGTATTCACTGTCGAACGCAGCGGCTAATCTTTCGCTAGATTGGAGACAACTCGATGGTGGGATAGTTGACCCATTGACTTTCTATGGTTCAACATGAAGATTAATTTACGTTGAATTGAATTTCTAAAAGTAAAAAAAGTAGGACTATTCATGGTTCTGGTTCGGCAGAGAACCAAACCGTTTAGAACCATACAAATGGTTTGTAAAAACTGAACCGAACCATTATAATGGTTCATGTTTTATAAGAACCGAACTGAACCGCAATAATGATTTGGTGAACCGGTTCATACCGAACCGAATCATTTTTTGCTAACTTTTAGAGAACCAAACTATTATCATGGTGAACCGAACTATTTAATTTTTTCAGATTTTGAGGAAAAAAAGTTATCGAAATTTTTAGGATTTCAAGAAAAAGTTCTCGAAATTTTTTCCGATTTCGAGAAAAAATGTTCTTGAAATTATTTCCGGTTTCAAGGAAAAAGTTTTCAATATTTTTTTCTATTTTGAGAAAAAATGTTCCAGATTTTTTTTCAGTTTCGAGGAAAAAGTTTCAAATTTTTTTTCGATTTCGAGAAAAAATGTTCCAATTTGTTTTCAGTTTCGAGGAATAAGTTTAAGAATTTATTTCGATTTCGAGAAAAAAATCGTCGGAAATTTTTTCGATTCTGAAAAAAAAACGTCGGAAAATTTTCCGATTTCGAGAAAAAAGATTCCGGAAATTTTTTCCGGTTTCAAGGAAAAAGTTTTCGGATTTTTTTTCCATTTTGAGAAAAAAATCGTCGGACATTTTTCCGATTACGAAAAAACGATTCCGGAATTTGTTTTTGGTTTCGATGAAAAAAATCTCAAATAGTTGGTTCAAAATCAGTTTTGGAAACAGTTAGAAAACCATGAACATTCTTTATTAGTTATGGTTCGGTTCACCACGGTTCGCTTTGGTTATTACGATTCGGTTCACGGTTAGTGAACCGTCCTTCATAAAGTGGTTTTGTTCGACAAGTGGTGCAACAGTTCGGTTTCTAATGGTTCGGTTCGGTTTGGCGGTTTGATTCGGTTCTTGGTTCAAAATGAACAGTCCTAAAAAAAAGTAAATTAAAAAAAAAAGTGATATCTAGGTATCCATTCAAGATTTGGAAGTATTTACCTTCAATCACTTAAACATATTTTAATCGATATAAATTTTTATAAAATACACGGTTGAATTGAAAATTTATATCATATAGATTATTTGTGTAAAATTTTAGAGAAATTCAAGATCATTTGATATGTTACTGAGACATATCAAAATTAATGGTTTGTGTGATTTTTTGAATGTCATTCATCTTTATGTATCTCAATATCATTTCAAATATCACATGATTTTAGATTGTCGGAAATTTTATACAAATGATTTATATCATATAAATTTTTAATTTAACAGTGTGTTTTATAAAAATTTATATCAGTTAAAACATTATTGAATTGTTTGGGTAAATACTACCAAATCATAAAGGTGTAAATTAGAAAAAACAAAAAGAAAGTAATTTTAGTATTTTAGTAAAAAAAAAAAAAATAGTTGTTTTAGGTTTTGTATGTGAATTGGGTTTTGGAGGGGGAAGGAAGGAGAGATCTTATTTTTCTTTTCAAAATTAAGAACACTATAAAATTCTTTTAAAAATAATTTAAGTGTGTCAAGAAGTCCTAGTTCAATTAGTAGAAAATTATCAAAATTGCTAAACAAGATGTCTATGAGCGTTAGGGGTGGTAAAACGAGCATGCCCGCCCCGTTTAGGCCTGCCCCGCTTAAGCCCGCTAAAAAATGAGCCGAGCCGAGCCAACTTAGATGGCCGAGTCTAAAATTTAACCCCGCCCCGTTTATTGGCGGACATGCGAGTTAACGGGCCGGCCCGCGGCCCGCCAATTTGTTTGTTTTTGTTTTTTTTTGCGGAATTTACATTACAAAAATTATATTGAGTGTCCGTTTGTTATAGTTTTTTTTAGAAAATAATCACTTATTTTTAAAATATAATCACTTTTAAGAAAATAACATCCGTTTGTTATAGCTTTTAAAAATAATCAGAATCTGAAAATAATCTAAAAACTGCTAAAAATCTGAAGCTGATATTAGTAGCTTTTTTTTAGAGGAAAGAGAAAGCAAGTATCAAAAATTTTTAGACAAAAATGTCCTTAATATTCCAATAATATCCTATTAAGAATTTATAGGATTAGTTTGTTATTTTTAGAAGATAAAATTTAGAAATTAGTTTTATTTCTAGTTATACATATAAAGTCATATGACTATAATTTTTTGGTATAAAGTCATACGACTATAATGAAAAACAAAAACATAAATATTTTTCATATATTTATTTTGTATGATATATTATATTTGGATAATCGTACTTTATGGTAATTTTGTGATGCAAAATCACTTTTATATGGTTGCATCCAAATAAGTTAACGATTATTTTTTGATAAAAAGTAATTTTTTTAATGGTAAACAAACACAAAATAGCTTTTGATTTTTTGTAAAATCTCTAAAAAATAATCTCTAAATTATTTAATGTCAAAATCACTTATTTAATGTAAAAATAATCAATTATTTAATGGCCCTGAATATTGATGTTTTTTTTTTTTTGTTTTTTTAAGAAACCACTAAAATTGTTACAATAACTGTAACGGTATTTCCACATCGAGAATCCATTTTCAGTTCTGTTTTCACTTTCCTGTCAAGAATTTTGTACCGATTATTTCAGTCAAGTTTATTCAGCATTTATTTCCAGGTTTTTTTTATGTCTTTATTTAATTATTTATTTATGCTTTATTTAATTTTCTGTTTTTATTTATTTCTTTTGCTATGTCTAGCTAAATTCCTAGATATCGGTATGTAAATTAATTCTCCGAAGGAAATTTAATAATGATTTAGCGCGCGCTTATTAAACTATTTTTCTGATTCAAATTCCTAATTTAATTCAAAGCTTTTGAACGAGAGTAAAATAAAGCAACTAAGGTTAAAATCAATAGAGCGAGAGTTTGAGGTTTTAACTAGATAGTAGGAATTTGATATTAATCTTTGAACGAGCGAGAGCCACGCTAGGATTAATTAGAACTAATTGATTTTCAAAATATACTTTCGAAGCTAAGGTGGTAGAAAAGTGACAGTAAAACTCCTAGCTTAGAAAGTATGGTTTTTATCAACAAAACGAGAGTGTGAGGTTTAAACCTTTAAATTGAGAAAGTTCTTCTGAAAAATAAACCCTTTTCCGCGCGCTATTAATTTATTAAATTCCCGAAGGTTAATTAAGTTACATACCGATATCCCCGCTTTTATTAATTAATTTATTTTCTTTAATTTCTAAAATTCTAAACAAATCCTAATATTCAATAGCCTTAGATTTACACAGTAACGACAGAAATACGGCAGTTTGACTGTTGGTCTCTGTGGTTCGATATCTTTTAAAACTACACGACGAAATTGTGCACTTGCAGTTATAAAATATCTATTGATACACAAATCGTCGATCAGTGCATAACCCCGGCCGTTCCTTTCTCGCTCGCGTCCTGACGTGTGGTCCCCGTAATCTCTCCTGTCGGGGTTCCTTTCTCTGGCGTCTCTTTGTCTTTTTTCTGCATTACTTTCCTCACCCTTAATGTAGCACTCGGCTCTCTTCATAACTTCTTCCATATCAGAGGCTGCCTTTTGTACTAATGACTCATTGAATTGGCCAGCTTTTAAGCCATTCTGGAAGGCTGCCACAAACATCTCTTGGTTAGGATTGAATACCTTGATCGTGGCCTCGTTGAAGTGTGCAAGATACTCTCTCAAGCTTTCATGCGACTGCTGACGTGTGTTGAAAAGGCTTGTGACCGTGATTTTAATGTGCTTGCTTCCTGCAAATTGAGAAATCATTTTGCGATGGAAGTCGTTGTACCCCGTTATGGATTCATCTCGCAGATTCATATACCACCGCAAGGCAGCGTCTTTCAACGTTCCTGAAAGCAGTTTGCACTTCAGGGGCTCCGTAGCCCCAATGATAGCCAGTTGGGTTCCAACTGCTACTAAGTGTTCCAATGGGTCGGTTTTGCCGTCAAAGGACGGGAGGTGAGGAGGTTTGAAATTCTCTGGGACAGGTGCTTCCCAGATGGCGTTTGATAACGGCTGCGATTGGTGTATCATCTCGTCGTCGAGATTGTCGGCCGTTACTCGCTCCTGCTCTATTCGCTGCATTTGGGTCTGCATCTTCTGACTATGTCGACGCAGCTCGGCAATCGTGGTTTTAATGTCATCAGGTGTGCCGTTGCTGCATGTTGGGCTTTCTTCCGCCGTCGTCATGAGTGTGGCCGGGGATAATTTTACTCCGGCCCCACGGTGGGCGCCAAATGTTCTTGATAGAAAGTTTACAAGAGTATCGAAAATGACGTAAGAAAATGATATGCAGGAAAAGTATGAATCTATCTATGTTCTTTGCTGAAGCTTTCTTTTATAGGCTAATGGGGCCAACTGTTTGGCCCATGAACCCCCTCACCCTTCTTCTCCAGAACGTGGGTAATGGTTGGTTTCTTCTCTTCCTTTGCTTGATCGTGGGTGAAGTTGTGGGGAAGAGAATACTGCACGTGCCAATTGTGTGGCTTTACTTGCGTTATGTGGGATGGACCGGTTGTGCTTGATTGATGGGCCGTGTAAGTTCTTCTTGGGCCAGCAGGTTCGGTCCATTAATATACATATAGTCCAAGATCCATTAAAATTAACGGTTTATGAGTTGTTATTAAGTACAGTTAATCTTGATGGGTCTCAATAACATATCAAACGATTTTCAATTTTTCTAAAAATTTGCATGAATGATACTTTCAATCAAACGGTTGATTTTGCAAAATTTATATTAGTTATAACGAAACCAAACAATTTGTGCACCATGCACAATATGTTTTACTTGTCCATGATAGCATTAGCCTGTTATACTATATTTATTTATCAATTCAACTTCAAATTATCAAGTTCATTCTTCTAAAAATCGGAGATTTAACACACACACAAAAAAATACAAAAATCAAATCAAATTGTGACAAAAATAAATTGATCTTAAAAAAATGTCAAAAATTTAACCAAATTATATATTAGAACTATTTTTAAAACTAAAAACTAAACAAATTCACTAATTGAACTCATCCAAGTACACCACCAAAAAAAATTTGAACTCATCCAAGTTTGCAAATTGTTACTCACCATTTAATTTCTATTTGTTTTTTGAGCGGTTCAGTTCGATTTGCCTTTTTTTTTTGAAAACCCTGTATACATGCAATCAAACTTTTTATTTTATTTTTTGGTGAATTAAGTATACTTATATCTTTTTGACAAATATAAATTCAACTCATTTCATTAATTAATACTAATGTTTTCAACATAGCAAGGAACAAAATCGAATAACTTGTGATTAGACTAAGACATGATCGTCCTAGTCAGAGTATGAGCCGTCATATTCGCTTACGTCAGAATAACCTCAAAGCTAAATTAAAATTCAACACAATTCAACAACAATCTAATAGAACTAAACTCAGAAATCCATCTTTCATTTAATTGAATAGCATCCACAACAATTTTAGCATCATTCTTTGATTTATGTAATGATAAATTGAAAAAGGAAATAATGGGGAAGACAAGTTAAGTGGGTAGATTGTGACGGTACAAAGTATTGGACCACCAAAAACAGTTGTATATGGAGGAAACTAACAAATCAAACCGTTTTAATATTTTGTCTCTGCTCTACTCGTGCTCAATGCATCGATCCCAAATAAGTTAGATAAAGGTTGTTGACATTACCAGACAAATTTAAGTACCACTTTAAAAGAAGAAATTCAACTCGTGAATCATAAACAGTGCTGTTTCTGTCTTTCACTTCATTGAGGATGAAATTCTGGCAACCAAACAGACAAATGTTGTGCACAACGTTAGAGCACTTGTCTGAGCATTTGTCACACAATAATAATAAAACGCAGCGTAACAAAGTAAAATAAGCGTGACAGAATGATAAATAACACAGTAGGTTTGTTAACCCAGTTCGGCGCAACTTGCCCTAGTCTGGGGATACCAATCCAGGAATGAACTCCACTATAATAGTTCTAGTGAAAAGCACAATGTAGACTCACTACTTGTCTTTGCACCACGACCCTACCAATGGTTGCTCTACTCTATCTAGGAACTCCTAGGTATAAGACTTCGTCTCAATCCCTACTAACAGTACAGACAGCACTATTAAACACGCACTTGTTTCTTTAGTTTGAATAAGAGTTACACTCTAAAGACACAACTAACTCCGTACTTAAAAGCTTAAGAGCAGTACACCATTACAACTCAAACACAGAGTACTTGACTTGAATCAGGGAGATACAAGCAATACTCACAACTAACAAGAAAACCTAAAACCTTAAGACACACGCTTTAGTACACACACGGTTTTCCACACCCAAAACTAGGGTTTGTCTTCACATATATATAATACTGAGATAGCACGGGTTTGGGCTTCAAAACAGAGCTTGGACGTTGTCAGGTCCAACTGTTAAATCTTGCAAATATATTTTAGAAACATATAATATGTTTCCATAAATGGAAAAACATATTTTATGAAGCAATCAGGGCAAAACGTCATCTCCTGAAGGTTCTACGCAAAAGGCGAGACCTAGTGCACAAGTAATTGAGATAAAACTGAAGCAAATCTTTAAAAAGATCTCGCACAAAAATACGCGTACGTCCTGATGTTGTTGTACGCACATGCTGGAGCATCTGGTCCAGCATCTGTCCAGTTAGCATCTGGTCCAGCATCTGGCTAGTTAGTGTTTTAGCAAAAATGAGGCCAATACACAAAAACCCAACAGAGGATATACACATTTTACATAAACTAAAATAATGTATCAATATAACAGTTCATAGCACAAGAATTTATTAAGATTACATTACAAAAAAGAGCACCAAAATATGTTTCTTACATACCAATGAAATTTTGAAAAATAATCGTCTCATTCAAACGTGTATCCAACTGGGCAGTAGCTTGTAAGTGTTGGGACACGAGGGGACAATTCGGGAATCATCCACATTGGTCAAGAACAATGATACAATGAGTTAGATATTCACTTTTATCCAAAATCTTAATGTATTTGATTTATGGGTTCTCTCACTTATAAAGTGTTCAAATCCAATTTTTTTAACAATGTGAGACTTAACTCACCTGATATTTATCACAACAGTTAAAAACCCTGAACATCAAATTATTCTTTTGAAAGAAATGAGATTTTGCGCCTTCATAAATCATAACTAGACATCAATGATCTATAGCCTCCTTGAGTGAGTACTTTTCACTTTGATTATTGTTGTAGCATCATTTGTCCTCCAAATTATCCTGCAAAACAATGTTATCCAAAATAGACACACATTTCGAAACGACTTATTCTAGAATCAGACACATTATATGGTAATGGTACTACAACACATTTTTGCCTAGTTTAAATATATTGAATTGAAAACATGGTGCTATGGATTTGTACATACTTTAATTATTTGCTATTACTAGGATGTAGAAGAGATAATCAGAGATGAAAATAAAATCTACCTGTGACATTGAAATTGAGATGTTGAGAAGAAGTGGATGAAGTTAATTATCTGTTGGTAATTGAATGATTGAAGCTGCAAGATGATCTGATGGAACCACATCTTATAACTAACATTGAGTTATCTTAAATGATTAATCCAACACAAGTCCATTTTTTACTTAATCCAATTTTCTTAGTAATAATAGGATATTACACTTCAAATCAAAGAAAATTACACTTCAATAAACTCAGACAAAATGTTTTTTTTATTGGTTCTGAAAAGCAATTCTAGAAATGGTTTAAAATGAGAAATTGGATTTAGTTTTTTTCTTCTTCCAAAAAACCATTAATAAAAATAAATAAATACAAAAAATTCAGTTTTTTTTTTCAAAAAAAATTCAAACAACTAATCTCAAAATTATTAAATATCAAAATCACTTTTTTTATAGTCCATAATAAATAAGCCGTTAATTCATATATACAAATTTAATTAATAGTTGTTTATAAGTGTGTAAATTATACATTAGGTATACTGTATTTTTGTATATTGAAAAGATAAATTACTTCCTCAATGAATTGACACATCACACATCTTCCTACCTAATTCATATATCTTCAACTCTTACCACTTAAATTATACTACAAGTATATACTGTATGAGATAACATATAAATAATAACCAAACAAATATAACATATTATAGATAATAGATTGTACTGGCAACTATGACTATAAGAATTAAGAATATAAATAAAAGAAAAATGAAGAGTGTGTGGTTAATTAATATATAATTACCAGATCATGCTGGCAGCTTCAATCTCTCAAACCAACATAACATACATAGACCATAGTACTTGTGATTGTGCATGAATGAAGAGAGATATATAAGTGATGATATATAGATGAATGAAGACATAGAAATTGACAAAAAGGGGCTGGCTGGCACGAGCTAGGCGTGCATGTTTGGAGTAGAGAAAGCCAAGCTCGTGATTTCTCTCTGTTGATGGATCCATATGAAATTAATGTCTATTGCTTTCACTGTGTTATAGAGTGAGTGAGAGAGTATTTAATGGTGTTTTTTTGGTCCTTCTTACAGCTATTGATATCGACCCCTTTCCTCTCATTCACTCTGTAGTGTTTATATTTGTTAACAATCATATTATAACTCACACTAAATGGGACCACTCCATGATTCTTTACAAACAAATACCAAAAGTAGGAAGACTTTGTTTAACATGCACAAGTGTTCCAAGTGGTGCGTGCAGAGTATATAAATCGTGAATAATATTATAATATATACAAAATTTATTGTTGGATTGAAATTTTACAAATTAATCACGAGTAAATGGGGTTCCCGTTGTATCGTTTCTAATGAGATTACGAACGCCTTTTGGAGGAGAAGCATAAATCAAAAAGTCGACATCTAAGAAGGCTTCAAGTTTATCTAAGGAATATGCACATTGTTTCTCCTCTCTAAGAGTGTGATAAATGGAGACATTGGTTTAAGAGAGAATATGTCATAGATGAACACAACGTAAATATGATATTTAACTTGCAGACTTTTGATGAAGTTGATACAATATAAAAAAGCAGAGTAGCAGACTAGTTCATCAAGATCCATGTATTTACCTAGCAGACTAGTTCCGCGAGTAAAATGTCAGATGAACATTGAATGAAGCCTGAGAAGCCGGCAAACTAGTGGCATAAGGTGTTTATAATAATGCAGCCAAACTCAAATCGAACAGGGGAACCAAGGCAACTTTCGTCCACATTAAGAATGATACAATAATAGTACAATAATAGTTATTATTGTTCCACCTAATATATCTTTCTACTAACTCGTTGTTAGAAGCGGGGGAGAAACAATATTTGAATGTTTCGGCCATAGCTCGGATATTGAAGGAGAGTTTACTTGAGGACCAAGTCTTATTGTTCAGGCACATCAAGTTGCAGTGTCTCCAAGACCATGTACCAAACATCAACCGAGAAAGTGAGTGCATGTGGACTTGTGGTACCCAGTTTAACAGGCTTAATTGGTAGTGAGAATGAATTGAACATGTACTTGTAGCAGTTTGGGTCCCACTCTTATATAGTCGATGACCCGACTTTAACTCACGATCTTCTCTATTCCCCTCTCTATAGAGTTTTTGCCTTCTGTGAGAATCAAACCATGTACTTTGGAGTTCAAGTACATGTTCAATCAATTAAGGCAGTAGCCTAATTAGTAGTGAGAATGGATTGAAGGGTATGTGGTTTGATTCCCACATAAAGCAAAAATTCTATAGAGAAAGGAATAGAGAAGATCGTGAGGTAAAACTGGTTCATCGACTATATAAGAGGCTCGAGCTCTTACAAATTGAGTCAATCATACTGTTAAACCCAATGAGTTCCAAAGGATACGTGCAAAGCCAACCCCGACATTTTGGAAGCACTGTTCAAATATTAAAAATTGATCCTTAATAAAAAATTGAATTTTTTTAAAAACAGAACATCTTATTTTTAAATTATAAATAACATAAAAATAAATATCATTATAAATAATGTCAAAAAGAAATATATCATAATAAGAGTTAATTTATTGTAAAAATTTAAATGATATAATATTTGAGCATAAAACTTTTTCTCGATTTTAATTTAAATTTAAATAATTAACATTATTCATAAAAAATGTAAAAGCTATGATTTAGACATAAGACCTTGCACTCACAATCATTATAATTAACTATTAGCCTATTGATACACAAGTATACGACTGTTATTATAGGACTTTACAATTTTGCCTTGTGTCATCGCCTGCCTTGAATACAATGGAGAAAAAAATCATCTTAAATGCTACAACAAATGTAGGTTGCATAACGGCTCATATTACGGTGATTTAGTAAGAAGAAAGTAGGCGTAGAGTTGTAGTAAGTCAATTTAAAGAAGAATTTGATTTTTTTTTTCATAAAGATGAAGCTTTAAAAAATTTATTGTTCAATTTGAAAAAAAAATTAGTATTTCTATAAAAAGTAATTAAATATTATTCATTAGTCATTAGTTACAATACAACTGTCACACAGCAAAGGTCGTTTTCTCGTGCCAAGGAAGCGTTGTACTAGCTAGAAACTAGAAAGCATCACAATATTTTAGCACCAATTAGAATTTTTTCAAATTTCAATAAATCTTACTCTAAAATACTAGGTAGTAACTAATGAAATTGTATCCTAACAAGTTGGAATATATATAACAAATTATATATTTAAGAATTGGAACTGTTTGAATTTCAAAATATTTACTTATATATTTTGAATAGATGTATTTCTAATCACCAGACAATTTTATAAAAGAAACTAACAAAACTATTGTCATGTGCTTTGAGGCCTCTTTGTCCCATAAATCACATAATCACAATTAAACAATGTCTGGTAATTAGATGTAATTAACCGGCATAAATTGGCCAGGTTGGTGGAATCAGGTGAGGATGCTATCATTTTGTATTTAGCTTTGGTTGTTTTCTCTGTCTTTGGTGTATCTGTGTTGACAAAAAATGTCATAAGAACATGCCATATGAAAAGGAAGGACCACATATGTGAACCATTAAAATAGTGATTAGTGATTAGTGGATAGCATCACATGGTTTTGTTTTTGTATTTTTGCCCAATCAGTTTAATATCTTTAATTGATTATGTTAGTTGTGACTTGTATTAAGGTGGTTGTTGTGAAGAAAACTTCTCATATTAGGATTGTTTCCTCTACCAAACGTATTAGGGTTCTCTTCTTTTATTTTTATTTAATTTCTTTATCTTTGGTCCCACTTATGCATATATAGATTATACATAAATCAATTAGTTCCTTTATAGAGGTAGATTTTTTTATAAGATGCTTTCCATACTTTCAATATCATAGATAATATAGTTTAATTAGTGTATCAAATGTGTGTTAATATTTAACATGTATGTGAGATGATCTATTCAATATCTTAATATTTTTTATGAAAAATGTAATGTCTGATTTCTTGACTATTTTCGATTCTTGATTATTAGCCGTGAGATGAGTCATTAAATTTTTGAGTGAAGGTATAAATTTATTTTATTTTTCTTGATTTGAAATGAATATTCCCCTCGAGCCGGATAGGACCATAAAGAATGGTAAAACTTTCTCTCAAAAGAATTTAACTTTGTTGAATTTCCAAAGCAGATTTCGATCTCACGACTTCTGAAATAAACTGAAAGAGATCTCTTATCATTTCATTCAAGTGCTATTAAGTTGAAGACATAAATTTAGATGACGATGTGATATTTCAATCTATTAATTATCGTTAATGAATCTTTAACCAATTTGTCCCCGCGTCTAATCTAATGAAGATAATATGTATTTTAGAAGATTACATATGTAATATTTAGGACTAGAGAAAAGACTCCTTATTTTTTTCATAAATTCATCCACTATCTATTTAATTTTTCTTTAGATCTAAATATAAGAGACTATTTTATAAATAAAAATAAAAATATAAGAGACTATTGAATCAATAAAATTAGTTTATTTGATCTAAAACTTGAACAAAATAATTATTTTTTGTTGACTAAGTTATCTATTATATTTAAGATCATGTCAACATGTATCCTAAGAATATATTGTTAAGCTATTTAAATAAAGAAATATATCATAAATAATATAAATTATAAAGATTAATAATATTTAAAAAGTACTGTAGTTGTTTTATCATAGAGAAAGGGTAGACAAATCTACCAACAGTGTATTAAACGACAAAAATGAAACAAGATGGAGCTGAACATCAAGCGTTTAATGGATGGATAGCGATACAATTAAAGCTCTCTTTGGCATCAAAAACCAATGTGTATAGCCAATGAGCTAACTCTATTTTTTTATTTTTTTACAAAAATAAAAGATGTTCATTCACTCAAATAGATAGAGTATATCAAATGCTAATATAAATTCAACATCATTAAAATTTAAGTATGATAAATCTGCAAACAAACTCACAACATTCAAATTAATAGTATAAAATTATATACTTTTGCCTACAAATAATGTGATAAATATAAAGTAACCGGAATACATATGCTTCCGATCTGTATCATTGAGAAACTTGATCACTGAATGTATTTGTATCCGATCAACGTTGATTTTTCTATCTAAATCAAATAAACACCGCATAAGACAGGAAAACAAAAACACTGCATATGACGGGAAAACAAATTAACGTCGCACTAATACGACGAAATCACAAATAAAAACTAAAAAAAAATCTAATAAATGTGAAAACCACTTATTTAGATCAAAAAGAGAAGATAAAAGATGCATATAAGTGATTTTAGATCAAAAAAAGCCCCAAAATCACCCGTTCAATGGAAGACCAAAAAAGAAAAGCCTTAGAGCTAACTTATAATGATGAGTTTATGTAGTTTATAACATCCGAGTTGGTTTATTAGTTGGTTGAATTTGTAGTATTTAATAAAATTAGTGGTTGAATTAGTTTATATATTACATAAAATGATATAAAAATAATAATTTTAATTAATATTTAATTTTTAAAAGTAAGATGATATAAGTAAAATTGAAAGAAAAAAAATAATAAACTATAAATTAATCAAATTAACTTATCAAAATAAATTATAAGTTAGTAAAAATAAACTATAAATTAAAAAAACAACTACCAAAAAAATCATTTTTTTAAAATGAAGTTATAAACTATGAAGCATAAGCTCAAAATTTGACTTGCCAAACACAGCTTAACCCTGTGAAGAGTGGTTTCAACTTTCAACATTTTCCTAACACTCGCGTGCTCCATGTGAGGTAATGTGTTTGTCACAACAAGATAAGGTTACATCTCTTTATCACTGTCCAAATCCAAATACTACTCACTCATCAACTAGTGTAGATAGATAGAGTATGTGTGTACGTGTATTTTTTTGCTTCTTCTCATAACTATGATTAATCACTTATGAAAATTTCAATTTTGGTAGCTAGAGTAATTATTGTTGGACCTAACAAAATCACACACTCGCAAATAGAGAGTGTTGCTAGCATTTCTCAAGACCACAAACATAGACAAGAACATATAAATAGATAAGTCAGATACGTTTCAAGAAGATACATTGTGCTTTAGGCTTATTATTTGACTAAGACGAAGGATAATAGTCCTACATGTTTTTCTTTGGTGAACAACATTCGAAGATTGCTAGAGTTGAGCTGGGAGGTGAAGGTTTCTCATTGTTATCGAGAAGCAAACAAGTGTACAAAACATTGATTGTTTGTTAGACTATAATATCCAACGGCAACCAGAACCAACATGCTCCTCAACTCCATGTTCAGATTTACTTTGTATTCACTTCTAAGCAAATGAAACATAATCTCAATGTGTTTGCTTTTCCCATGAGCGAATGGTTGAACGGAGCATACCCAAGTTAATTGTTGAGCAAGTTAACATTCGTAATTCCTTCGCTTTCATATCCAGCAGACATATGTATCAGGCCACAAGGCTTGTCCTGTACTCGTAGTCATAGAAGCAGTAACATGATCGACCTCACATAAGGATTGGTGCTTTTCCACACATGAAAACATAGTCTATTGTGTTTTTGTTATTGTTTTCATCACCATACTAATCTATTATCTGAATATAACAAGCAAACTTTTGCATTCATCAACGCTAGTCATGAATAAGTTCATTTTTATATATAATTAATTATGGACCAGAAGAATTATTATTAGATGATTCCAAAATCCAAACCTATAAATTCTAACTCAGATATAATTGAAGTCATTAATTCAATGACAATGTACCAAATCATAATGAAGAAAATGACAGAGAGAATTTTACTGCTAAATTATTTTTCTTGAGTTTCTATACTTGGCCACCCTTTATCAGCTTGTAACTTGACAAACTCGGCCAATATCTTGATCTCTTCATCTTCCAAACGAGCTCCAAATGTACACTGGCCTCGCGGCGTGCAGTCCTTACCAAAGCCCTGCATGAAACTATATAATCTTAATATTTGTATGCAAATTTAAACTCCTAAACCATAAACCATGAATGATGAAGGATAATCATCAAGGCAGAGTTAATTCTCAAGTTTATACAGGATATCTTACCGGCATTCTTCCTTTGCCATAGTATGTCACGCGGTAGATTTCTTCTTCTGTATCAACTCCATTTCTATAGACCAACATTTGGATTATTACTTCAAATATGATAAAATTAATCAGAACAAAGAAACGGTGATCCATGCCTTCACTTTAGGCCACAGTAATGTTCATATGAATAATAGATAGATCATCTGCACGACCCTAGTTGGATAATTAGTTTAATTAAGTGCTTATAGTATAAGCGCTAATCACATAAGTGTTTGTGTATAAGATTATTATAAAGGATAAAACAAAATCTATCTATTTTAATATAAGTTATAAGCTATTTTCATATAAATGCTTCACTTTAAGCCAGAGCAATTTTCATCTCAAAAGGTCCAAAAGAAAAGAAACTCTGAAATTTTAGTTGCCCCTTTTGATAAATTTGATGTTTTCTATGTCCATCAGTTCACATTATCAAATCACAACATGAGGATCAGGTTTTTGTCGGTTACCTTTGTAAATCCTTTGTGTATAGAGTTGACCCCTGTAAGGAAAACAAATGGAAAACGAATAAGGAAGAAATAAAAAACTAATTTGAGTTTGCTTTAACATGATGCTTACCGGTTGAATAATGTTTCCACCTGCAACGTGACATCCAATACATGCTTGACCGAACAATGTGGCTCCTCTTTGGATATCTATTGTTTGAGCACTTGAAACTGTAGAACAAGAAGCTAACAAACATTAACTTCATGCTCCAATAACATTTATAACAACTTCAAGCCAATTGGAACACACAAACGACGACTTTAGCAAGCCTTGTTAGACGCTACAGAAATTTTCAGCCAACGTCTCTACGTCACATATGATTTATCATTTACTTCTAACAACTAATCATAATCCTTGAGTACATGTTCATTGACTACTTAGCAATCATGTTATTTCTTTCTTCTCTTGAACTAGGATTTTCTGAAATAGTTTTTTGATAAATAAGCGAGGGAGAGAAAACCCTCTACAATAATCATCTAAGCGAGGGAAGCTGCAGCCGGTCAATCACCCTGAAGTCACGTCACTGCCATGCCTAAGGTTTGCTAACTTATCAGCACTGCAGTTTGTCTCAAGATAAATATGGTTATCACTTATCAGAGCAGCTCCAGTTCTCTTGATCGATCAGCAAACGGTGGGAATCACGTAATCTGACTATGTTAACTACAACGAGGGAATCTAGACCAACATAAATAGATTGAACAGACAGATTTCTGGTTATTCTCAAGCCATGAAGAAGGCTCCAAAGCTCGGCCAACATAGAAGTTGGTCGACCAATCTTGCAGATGAAGCCACGAATAAATCGAGCCTCATAATCCTTGATAATGCCTCTACAAGCTGGAAGGCCATTTGGTATGAGAACAATCAATGTTGAGATTGAAAGAGTTTAGAGGGGGTGGATACCACTTTGCATAAAATTCAACAAGATTATTCTCAATATAAACCGGGGGACTTTTTCAACAGATGGTGATGAATCAAAGCAAGCTGATGCGCTCAGGGCCAGAGGTTGTTCCTACAAAACTAGTTGATACCAAATACTATTGGCCAATGCCACTAATCCGAACCACCTTAGGAAGTTTGCAAGTTGAATGAGATCCATTGAAATAGGCCAAGACTAAAAAATGAACTGTTTCATACTTATAAATTTCTCCCACAAATCCATAGCCATGTCACAATCCCTCAAAACATGAATGATTGCATCTGGCGCTTGTGAACATCTCGGACATAGGAAAGTTGGGCCTAGGAGGACCTTGCCATTTCTAAATTAAATAGAAAGGAGGACCAGGAACAAAGTTATTAATTAGTCTCATTATTCTACAGCGACTGGATTTTCTCACAGTGTTTAAATGTTCGTCATGTCACGGTTAAATTACAGCTGTACGGTGATTCTTCTCAGTATTCATATAATCCTTTAATTATTTTGAAACGTGCATTCAAGATGTGTGAATGTGAATGTATTAACTATTATTAAGTAATATACATACTCAAATATTTATAAGTAACTTCAATTATATTTTGTAAAGTAGACATGGAGAATATTCAGTTTGAATGAATTGAAATAATTTTCATAAACACATAAACATAGTTTTCATATTTTCATAACCGGATCGAAATTCGAACACAGGACCTCTAGCATACTACCCATACCCAGACCAAACCTAGTGGCTTGGACAAACACTAATTTCTACTACTTTATTGTTTAGATCTAACTAACTAACTAACTAACTAACTAACTACATGTTATTATAAAACTAAAAAAGAGTGAATGACATTGGCAAGCATGGGGTAGTAGTGTAATTTGAATAAAAAAGCAGGGGCAATTTAGTACTATATTTTAGAAAGGAAGAGCTGGTAACCTCACCAGGAATTGGAGAAAAAAGCAGAAAAGCAACAGCTGCAAGAGGAGGAGCCACGGTATTGAAAAACTTGACATGTTTTTTTGTGTTTGCTGTAGGAATGAGTTTCAGCTTGTTCTCTTCCCTTTTCACATTATCCTGTTAGTAATCAATGACTAAATAATTAGACAGGAAAATTAAAAGTGAGAGAGAGAGTGAAGACCGTACCTTAATGGAGACAAGATTATTGTAACCAGAAATTAGGCAATTAAGCTTCATTCCGTTTCTTTCTTCCTTCTCTAATACATGTAATGTAATTGTAATAAGGCTTTATTTATGCGTACTTATCTGATAGAATCTGTCTTACCTTATGCGTGCAAGTATATATAATTCACTTTTTATACTAGTTCAAACTGAAACACTAGTAAGCAGTATAGTAACTGGATAGATGTTCCATGGTGAATGGTGATGACTCATGGCCATAAGTTTTCTCCTTTTCATTTTAAACATTTTTCTTATTAAGTCTTTTTTTTTTTTTTTAACTAACAAAACAAAGATATTCATTCATTTAAATTGGAAGAATACATCGAACACAAATTTAATATTGCTAAAACCAAAAATGATGAATTTACAAACAAACTCACATCATTCAAGTTAATAGCATAAAACGGCATACTTAAGCCTACAAATAATGTGACAAAATAAAAGTAACCGGAATATCTATGACTCCGGATCTGCATCGTTGAGGATCTACTCATTGATCGAATATGAGTTGATTGAAGTTGATCTGACAATCTAAATCAAACAAACATCGTACCAAGACGGAAATATCAAACACCGCACCAAGACGGAAAATCACAAAGGCCGCACTAAGAAGAAGAAATCACAAAAGTAACACGAAAGAAAAAACTTAAACGCTGTAAAATTCACTTATTAAAATCAAAAGACCCAAAAGCACCCCCTTTTAGGGTCGGCCTTGTTTTTCGTGTTAAGTCTTTTCTTATTCTTATATTGTTTACAAATAATCTCTAGTATAAACTTTCAATACATTGGTTAAAATGTCATTGAGACTTGAATAATATTTGGTGTCAAATAAATTAGTGTCAAGTGTCAACGAGTATCCCGACTCTTAAATTTGTTATGTGATTTTTTCTCCTAATCAATAGTGTGAGATTCACACTTTATTCTTTCAAATGTAAATTACACTATAATTTACTCTCATATATTGTTAAGTTGGTTGTCTTTTATTTTTTTTTCTTCAAATAGTCTAATGGCTAAAAATTTCACTCTTATAATCGGAGTTCGTACTTCCACCCTTTATATATATAATATAATATCTTGTCAATTGAGTTAAATTAAGTGTCTTTACTTAGAAATTTTATCTTAAAACTATGAATTTTATTTTTGTTAATTTAATAGTTACTACATTTTTTTAAACAAAACTACCGTTTTTATAATTTTTTAGTAGTTTAATGATTAAATATACACAATTTAAATGTGAAAAAAATAGTTTGCTACAAACAACAATATTCATTTATTTAAATTTATAAAGTATATCAATCGAAATCACAATATATTCAAGTTTGCTAAAAACTGAAAAGGATGAATCGACGAACAAACTCACTATATCTAAGTTAATAGCATAAAATGGCCGAATGACAAAACCTACAATTGATATGACAAAATACAAATAGTCAGAATAATCATGTTTCTAAATATATAACGTTGAAGACGTTAAAGTCATCGAATCTTCTCCGAATTTGAATTTAAGCAAATATGAATAAAACAAACATCATACAATGATGGAAAATTAAAATAAACAATGTACACAGACGGAAAATCAAAACAACGCCAAAGACAGAAAAACAAACAACTCCACTTTACAACAAAAGTAAAACAACATTAGAAGTAAAAAAAATCACGATGAAGAAAACTCAAACAAAATCTAAAAATATGTGAAAATCACTTATTTAAATAAATAAAAACTAAAAAACCGGTCAATAAAATTGATTTTATGTTAAAATTGATCTTAAACCATGAACAAGGAAAGAGACAATAAATTTAGAATTTATAGTTATTTTTTTAACATAAAGGACACTAATTCTAATTTTTGACACACCAAGTAAAGACAAGTCAAAGCAAAATGATCACACTTGATCTAAAGATAAATTAAATCAACAACTAAATATTAATAATTGTTTAAGTAGTAATTAACGTTGAATTTAATAGAAAAATTATAATTAATCCTAACAACTATAGTTGGAAAGAGATTCAACTCAACCTCATAGGTGACCTCCATATTTTAATCAATGAGCCTTATACTTACGATGAAATTTTATTTTTTGAGGAAAAAAATTAAGTCAACAATATTGATGCTTATATTTATTGAATTTTTTTAAATCAAACATATAAATTGCCCTCGTCAAAGATGCTCCTACTTAATTCATATGTCCACAACTCTTACCACTTGAGCTATCCAGATTTATATTTATTGAATTTGTTTTGGACTCTAGTATAAAAATGTTTTTTTTTTTTTGATAATCAACTAGTATAAAAAAAATGTTAAAAAGAAACGTAAAACAGAGGCATCAACGTTAACAAAAACATTCAAAAAGCAAAAAAAAAAAAAAAAAGTTAACAAAAACAACTTTTTTTTTACTCAAAAAACAATTTATAGTTAGAAGAACTAGAAAAAAGCAAAATCCACGTTAAAAGATTGACACAATTAGCAACAACATCGAAGCTCAACTCTTCTCTTATCCATTTACGTTATCATTCCTTTCCGTATTGGACCACCCAACAACACGTTCCCCAAATTCAAACCCTAATTCCCAATCCAATCCAATCATCATCATCAATTAGGGTTTCCATTTGTCGATGACGATGTTGTTGGATGACGTCCTTCGATCAATTGAGCTATGGCTTCATCTCATAAAGAAGCCACAGCGTCAAAACTTCGTTAACCCTAATCTCGACCCTGTTTTGTTGGTACCTGGTGTTGGTGGCTCCATTCTTAACGCTGTTAATGAAGATGATGGTAGCCAGGAACGGATTTGGGTTCGTTTTCTTTCTGCTGAGTATAAGTTGAAAACTAAGCTTTGGTCTCGTTATGATCCTTCTACTGGTAAAAAAACAACATTAATTATTTACTTAAGTTTAATTAAACTACTTAAACTGATTGCTTATGCTTTTTTTCATTTACGCGTGTTTATTCGTTGATAGTGTTCTTATTTTATTCTCTGTTATGGTTATAGAAAATGAAGTTTCATTAGTAGAATTAAGGGGTTTATGCGAGTTTTAAACAAATTGCATGTTAATATCGATAAAATATACCAATTGTTCGTTCAATTTAATTATTTTTTTACTTGGATGATTAGTTTTTATGTCATTAATGCTTATGCTGTATCTGAGCTTTTGTACCGGTTCAGTTTGTTTCTTTATTTAGCTTAATAAGTTATTTGTGTTGTTTTTACGTTGAATTGACATGAAACTAGCTTTTAGTTTGGTAAGCATGACGTTGTTGATAATGTTTATTGCGACCAGGAAAAACGGTAACGATGGATAAAAAATCAACAATTGTGGTTCCTGAAGATAGGCATGGACTACATGCAATTGATGTTTTAGATCCTGACTTGGTATGCCTGTTTTGAACTGAGTTGTGTGAACTGTATTACTGATGGATGAAGAATTGATTGTTGTACTCGTGTATCTATTTTGTAGGTAATTGGAAGCGAGGCTGTGTATTATTTCCATGACTTGATAGTTCAAATGCAGAAATGGGGGTATCAAGAGGGAAAGTCACTTTTTGGCTTTGGATATGATTTTCGTCAAAGCAACAGGTAACTAACTAATTCTAAATTAGAAAAGGAACGGTTCAACGCTAGACATTCATTAAACATTGTTAAGAAGTCCCACATTGGATGTGAGATGGCCTGGACATGGGTTTATAAGTAAGAGGCAATCCTCACCTTACAAGCCAATTTTGTAGGGTTGAGTTAGGCCCAACCTGATTTCTAACAAACATGAAAATGAGTCAATTTCCTTCTCATTACTAACCCTTTTATGAGTGTAATTTTTTTCAGACACCTCACCCTTCACATCTGAAAATTTTATGAGATTATTTTATTTCATCATTCTGTAGGAAAAAATAGATTCTATCTCATCTTATTTTCACTATAGACTTTATTATTAGTAATATTTATACTTATACTGTGCATATTTATCTTTGTGATTATTTTTACAAGGGTTTGTCTAACATGTTCAATGTGCAATATTGCACATGTTAAAGCAACTAAAAGTGGTAACTTTTTTTATTGAAAAACAACAATTATTTATTAAAAAAAATTATACATTTAATATAAAATGCACAAGTTTCAATTCTAACTTACTATTTTGGATTTCTTAACATGTGCAAATTTGCACATGATAGAAAAACCCTTTTTACAAAAGGAACAGTTTTCTCAGGAAGCTGTTATTTGACAAACAAGCATAGCCAAAGTAGACTCAACTGTGCAAATAATTTAATCTAAATTGTTATGTCCAAATTGTATAATTTTTTTGCTGTTAAATTCCCAATGATATGATTTCCCACAATCCTAAAGATAAGGACTCAAACACATTTTCTCTTCAGCAAAGTGAAATTTCTTTGAGAAATGTTCTGTTTATATTCTTTCAGGTTGAAGGAAACAATGGATCGGTTTGCTGAAAAGTTGGAATTAATTTATAATGCTGCTGGAGAGAAAAAGATAAACCTCATAAGTCATTCTATGGGTGGTCTTTTGGTGAAATGTTTCATGTCCCTGCATAGTGATGTAATGCATCCATTAAGCTTCCCAAATCTGTTTTACTTTATTTTGTAGTTTCCTATAACCTTCTCGCTTATATCCATCAAAATCTTCGTTTTTTTTTGCTGATATGTAAAGTCTGCAATTTGTCGTCGTTTGCAGATTTTTGAGAAATATGTCAAGAATTGGATTGCAGTTGCTGCACCATTCCAGGGTAGGTAATTCTATTCTATATATTTAATCAGAAGTATGCATTAGGGATATTTGAAAGGGATGGTTCTTCTAGCACTTCATTGCAATTTGTAAAGCTAGGACTATTGGAAATTTGTCTTCCTTATTTAATCTTATTGGCTGTATAGAGTTTATTTAGAGTAAATAGCCGATGCACAAAAATATGCATTAAAGGAGGAATTTTGAAATATCATAGGAAAAATAAGAAAGAAAAGGAGATGTAGGTTATGTACGGTGCTGTGCATGTCTTGGTGAAAGAGATTTAGGAAAACCCAAGTTTGAAAGTTATAGGCTCAGCGCAATGCTGTTACCACCATGTCTCTTGATGGTGACCTAAATGTGATTGAACTTTAAACAACAATGTATGATTCATTTGATTGATTCTTTGGTTTCTTTTTTAGAGAATACATTTCTTTTCTTGCTGAGCTGTCATGCAGCAGTATTGCTACTGCATTGCAACCATGAATCTTCTCTGCCGTAGCCTTATATATGTTGGGCTTGTAACTTTTCATATGATTCAATTCTTTTTCTAATAATTTCAGTTTAGAACTCTTCAGATTCTCCCTGATTTTAAGCCTTTCATGTAGTGTTTTTTATATCATCTGTGTTTTTGCAGATAGTAAGAGGTTTATTCTAATCTTTTATAACCATTGGAAATGCATCATGACACAGCTATACATTGTTATGCAGGTGCACCTGGATGTACCAATGCTACCTTTTTAAACGGAATGTCATTTGTTGAAGGATGGGAGCAAAACTTTTTTATTTCCAAATGGAGCATGCACCAGTTGGTAAAGATAAATTATTTGGCCTTCTGAATTTGTGTTTTGAGTTCGCTTATTAGTTCAAACAACTTCTATTACGAGGACTTCTCAGAGTCATCCTATCTTTCTGTTTCGGTATATATCATTATTATCTGTTGGATACAGATATTTGAGGGAACTGAGTATTATACTTGTATGCTTTGTGAGTTTATTTGATCGTTTCAGCAGTTTATCCTAAAATGATATAGTTGTGCAAATATAAGTGTTTATTAATCAGTATGTAGAAATAAGAAAATATTAATGAAATCTTCCGTAATCCATGGACAAAAGCCTGAAATAATTAAATGATAATCAAAATTCACAATCCTGCATTTGATATCTATGGCTATATCAAAAGAAAAATAGAATGCAGTGGTGTAATACCTAAGAAAAAAATGTAAAATAATTTTAGCTGCTATTATTTATAGTTTGAACAAGTTATTATATAAATTAGATAGCATTGTCATGTATGATCACTTAATATTGACCACATGATTTAGTATTTTCCATGTAATGTTTGATGATGTGTTCTCTATTATATTGTTTATCTTCTTTCCTGTGCACAAGATTGTTTAAGCATAATCTTGCATGTGGATTTTCTCTGTCTGTGCATTTGGGTACGAACTTATGATACAATTTGTACCTTTTCTTTTGGTATTCATATGCCTTGATTTTCAGAATTACTTATTGAAGCTTGTTCCAATGTCACAGCTGATTGAATGTCCATCAATATATGAACTGATGGCTTGTCCTAATTTTGATTGGCAACATGTTCCTGTTCTGGAATTGTGGCGTGAGAGACTTCATTCGGATGGGAAATCTCATGTTATTCTGGAGTCATATCCGCCATCTGATAGCATTGAGGTTTTTAAGCAAGCTCTTGTTAACAACACAGTGAGTATCAAATTCTACCTTGCACGGCTTGTAGATCAGCAGAACTTAGTTAAAAATATGTGGTTTAAATATGTTTTGTCCCTGCAAACGTTCTAGGTTTTTGTTTTTAGTCTGCATAATTTTTGTTGCTGTTTTAGTCTTTAAAACATAGGGAAATTTGCTTTTGTTCGTTGGTGTATTCGTTTATGTCCTTGTAATGTTTGCTCATGTTGGTTAAGGTCCCTGTAATATGTGGACCATATTATTTTTGTCCTTGGATCATGGATCATAGAAGGATTAATTCCAACAAGAACAAAGATTATAAGAACCAGAACCAAAGTAACAAGGACCAACCAAAAGCGAACTTTCTAATATTTTGCATTTTAGGGACTAAATCCATCCAATATATATATATATATATATATATATATATATATATATATATATATATATATATATATATATATATATATATATGGAGATTAAAAGTGGTTACTGGTATGTTTACTCAGACAAAAAAAATATATATTTAAACTAATTTGAGTGTCAGCAACATTCCCATCATATTGAATGTATCATAGTTGACAACATGATTGTCAGAGCATTTTACAATCATTGCCTTTTCCCTATATTGCGTTGAACTTGGAACTTCACTTAATTCGTTCTTGTGGTTCTGATTCAAACCTTTTTTGGGGAGGGGTAGTCTTGTCAATCGCAGATAGGAGAAATGAACGATTGTTCAAAGTCCACTGTGCTACAGATTGCAGGAATTCTGCTATGCTATAGCCACTATTTGACAATACTGACTATAGATTAACAACGTTTGAGAAGAACATATGTGCTATTCAAGATGTAGTTATCAAGGTTATTTACTTGTATGTATACTAATTTAGATTGGTGTGATATTCAGGTTAGTTATGATGGTGAGGAATTGCCTCTGCCCTTCAACTCACATATTTTGGAATGGGCAAACAAAACAAGGGAGATTCTATCATCTGCCAAACTGCCTCCGGGTGTTAAATTTTACAATGTTTATGGGACCAGTCTTGCGACACCTCATAGCATTTGGTAATGCCTCTATCAATTCTTTGGGTTATACCACGGTTAGCCTAGAAATGTGCATCAATTGTATTTATGATGGTCTAGTACATGCACATATAGGTATTTAGTATTCTTTTTCATATATATGATCCTCACTTTACATGACAACTGTTCTGCAGCTATGGAAATGCAGACAAGCCTGTCTCAGATCTGCAAGAGTTACGTTTTATGGAGGTACATTTGTAATTGTTACAATTTCCTAATATATGTTTACCGGTTACATATGAAAGGGTAGGCACAGCCATATGGTTTGGTGGATATGATACATATCAATGGGTAGGCAAAGCCATATGGTTCGGTGGACATGATATTTATTCCCCTAATTTGCAATACAACTTTTTATCTACACGATTGAAAAAAGTCTGGGCAATTTTGCATCTGCAGCTTTTTGTGTATATTAATGTAATGATTGAGTAAAAATTAATTTTTTTTGTCAAGTAGCATAGTGGTTAGACGCACACACTTTTAAGTTCAGAGAAGTGGGGAATTCTGGGTTTGAACCCAGTCCCCCGGAAATCAATGTCCATGGCAGCTACCAATTGAGCTGCACTTACGAGACATGATTAAATAAACTTTAAAATTCTTTAAATCTTGAATTTTGGAATGCGGCCAGCTCTTAGCGTGCCTATACTTACATCTGTAATCACATCAACCCACATTTCTTTCCTTTGTTTTATCTTCCAATTTGTGTAATTATTTCAAAATATTTAGATCTATTACTTAGTTAGGGTCTCCCCCTTGCCATGTTTAAGTACAGATATAACTTCATTGTATATTGTGTTAAATTTGTGATATGTAAAAACTCCCCCCCCCCCCCCCCCCCACACACACACACACATTTCCTTTCCTTAGGTTGCGGAGGCTGACTTTATTTGAAAATATTCAGGCCAGATACGTGTGCGTTGATGGCGACGGAACAGTTCCAGTAGAGTCAGCTAAGGTTTGGCAACTCTCCTATTCATTTCTTTATGCAATCGATGATTTATTGAACCTAAGTATGCAATGTTGTGCAACTTTTCTTGATATAGTAGGGTTCTTTATACAAGTTATTTTGTGGAGCTTATGCAACATAGTCTGCTTATCGACATTATAAGCTATTTTTATAAGTTGTTCTGACATACACATATGCTTATGTTGTAAGATATAAACTCATATAACCCTTCCAAATGCCCCTAAGTCTTTGTTTTTAACACCAAATGTCAGTGGGTTAATATTGCTCCTTATTGTGGGGTGGATATAAATAGAACACCCAATACTCAACAGTCAACACCCTACTTATCCCACAACTCACCACTTGAGCTGCCGTCCCTTAGATCCCCCAAGTCTAGTGTTGAACTGTTGATTAAAGAAATTTGAGTATTGAATAAATAATTAAAGAATGTGAAAATCTCCTATAGTTAAAAAACAAATTGAAGGGAAATTTTTTGATCTGGTATGAAAGCTCAAATACATGTATGACAAATGTGAAAGACAACAATGTACTAAAGTTATTCAACTATCAAGTATGAGGACTCGAGTTTGTTATCTAAATGGATCAAGTTTTAATTTTAATAAAATATATAAGATCATAACAAAATGATATTTTTCTTTGTGGGGTCAATTAGTAATTTGCCCAAGCTGAAGGGCTTGTCCCCAAAACCCTTAGATTCTTCATCCTATCTGACACAACTTTTATAAAAATATCATTGGAGCTCTTTTCTTGTCATGTGTCTTATGACCAAGTTTATTTATGTAGGAAAATTCTAATTGCTTGGATTTGCAATTTAAATCCTTTCACTCTTTTTAGTTCCTAACTTGACCTGTGTCATTTTAATGATGCTTTATCTTGAGTACATCCATCGTTATCACACAATGCTGCTCATTTTAATGATGCTTTATCATTGGCTCTATATGCAGGCTGATGGGTTCAATGCGGAGGAGAGGGTTGGAATACCAGGTGAACATCGGGGTATCCTTTGTGAGCCTCATCTATTTAGGATTCTCAAGCACTGGCTGAATGCAGGAGATCCTGATCCCTTCTATAATCCTGTCAATGATTATGTGATTCTACCTACTGCTTTCGAACTTGAAAGGCATAAAGAGAAGGGTGTAGAAGTAACATCCCTTAAAGAGGAATGGGAAATTATTTCCAATGACCAAGATGTCCAAAACAATACTGATAATAAAATCTCAATATCAGTTTCTCAAGAAGGAGTTGATAAATCCCATTCTGAGGCTCATGCTACCGTCTTTGTTCACCCTGGCAGTGACGGTAAACAGCACATTGAACTGAATGCTTTGGCTGTTTCAGTTGATGCCTCATGAATCATTCTGTTGAAGTGTGAGTGAACATGGTGGGATAACCTGCTGTATATTTAACTGTGGCCGACATCTATTTGTAAATATAAAAGGACATTCATATGATGCTGCCACCATATTCCTCCATGTTCTATATTGTATAATTGTATGATATGAGTGTCATGTTATGATAAAGAACACCATCTCTGATGTTCCTATCAAACTTTATAAAGAGTGGCGTACTATAAAACATTTGGATCAGCCTATGTACATAGTTCATTTGAAATGTTATTTATTTGCATCACAACTCTTGGATCAGCCTATGTACATAGTTCATTTGAAAGGTTATTTATTTGCATCACAACTCTTACTATCTACAATGCCTTTTTTTTCTTCTTTTTGTTGTCCAATGGAAGAGATGAGGATCTGGAGTTCGAAGTCCCTAAACATAATACCAGTTACTTTTGTGTTAAAATTTCTCTAGAAATTATGAAATCAGCAGTTCAAGAATAATGTGAGCTGAAAGAAATCAGCAGTTCAAGAAAACAATAATTCAGTAATATAACAGAATCATGGAACAATACCAATAATATATAATAGCTATTGGGACAGCTTATATATAATATTTTGAGTTTATGAAATTTGTAACACAGGAAAATGTCTCTGGTGAGTGCCAAACATGGTTGCATATTCCCTTCTTCCTGACCCTAACAATGGTATACTGCTGTATAGTATGATATCATCATGAACTATACAAATGTGTTGTTCATGGTGATTTGTCTCTTTTATTTATTATAAATTTAAATATGCTTTATTTGCTCATTACATAAATATCTCTATCTTATTCCTTTGGCTTGATAGCAACACCTTTGATGACAAGACCTTGCTTCCACATACCACCTTCATACTCAAACATAGATATCTCCATCTCACCACTGTCTTTTTCGGATGCTACAAACTCACCTACTGGAATCTCTATCCATCTTCCCCTTAACTTCTCCATTAAACTTTCCTTGTGCTGTTGCTTCTTTCCTCCTGGAAGCACAAGTCTAACATTTACTGGAAGTTCCCAACCCTGAGCTGGATCTTTCAGCATTACAATAAATGAAACCTGATATAAAATTCCTGGTGAAAGCTTTCGAGTGTCGAATTTTCCATGCAATTCTAGCCAACAAACTCTCTTCAGTTCAGCCACCTCAGTTGTTCTGCCGCTGCAAAACATAACTTGCACTAATTAGGACTAAAAATTATGTGACATGCGTATGCTAGAAAATTATAAGAATCAGTTTAACCAAATAAAGTCCTACATAGTATTAACTTATATATGTGACTTCAAGAGAATATGTAACCAAAATGATATATCTAAAAATGTGTACCTAGCATCTTTTTGTTGTATAAATTTCCAATAATTTGGATCTTCTGCCCAGGTGATTGAGATTGCTCTTGCATACAACATGAAACAGTTGGCGTTGGACTTCTTATCTACCCAATATTTCTACAAAAAACGATAATCATTAAAATTTGTTCTATCGAAAAACTCTTTAACAGAGTTTGTGTTAGCTCGGTGATAACAGTTTGAATTTATAACTTTAAAGACAGAGTTCAAATCTCTTCAAGATAATTATAAAATGATCATCAGTGTCACTTTAGTAAATAATAATTTCTCCTTTCTCGATTAAATTTTTTTCGAATGAAAATTCAAAGACTAGTTCTTTTTGTAAGCGAATATTATTGAACTTGCCTTAGTTTTATGATGTAAGAACACTCCAGCATATAACTGATCACAAAGCTTTTCCTTTGAAGACTTATCAACTGGTGAATCAGCATCCTTCAATATGTGCTCATAGTTGTGTGGAAAACTTTGTTCTTTGATCAAAGGTTTAGCAGCTGATTGAGTCTCATTGGATTTTACAACTGTGCTATGTTGTCCTCCATTTTTGGAGAGTTGTGTGTTATGTTGAGGAGACAGCAACAAATTATTTTCCCTTCTTGAAGGTAATCTTAATTGTTCCTTATTGGTTGGTTCATTTGGTTGTTGGTGTTGTTGTGGCTGTGACTGAGAATGTTGTTCATGTGTTTGTGGTGGTGGCTGTTCTAACTCTGATAGAGATGCCCCCATTTCTATTCATATGCTATATGTATTTATTAGTGTGATATATTTTCATTATATACAAAACAAACTTAGAATATATTTATTTGTATTTCTGAGATATAATATTTATTTGAAGATAAAAGCATCCAATTCTAGATATGTGTTAACTTATTCCTTCTTTCCATGGTGATGGTGCTCAACTTTGCATCTTTGTTGACTTTGGGATTGGGAGAGTTTCTCTTTGCATTCTATGGTATCTATTCTTCAATAAATAACAATATAATTATTCTTTTCAATTGTTTTTTTTTATAGAGAAATTTCTTAAGGTAAGATGGTAGTGTAAGTATAGGTCTCTTACATGTTTTTAGAAGTCTATTTAGCTAAAAATATTACGAGACGTAAAAAGGTCTTTTACGTTTATTAAAGTAGCTTACTTAAAAAATATATGAATGATATTTATTTTATTACTATACTATGACATTAAATTATAAATTTGCTAAAATTTTCAGTAAAGTAAGCTTATTAGTCTACAATCTACATTAATTTTTTGTATATTTTTCGTATCTATAGAAAAATGTACCGACCTCAAAAACTTTGTAACTTGAAAATGGTTATGACTTAGGCTATATTTGGTAAAATTAAACTATGAGTTGGATGATATTGAAAAGTTAGTTTATATATAGTTGATAGCTGAAGATTTATAGTTGAAAAGTTGATCAATTGAAATTAAAGTATTTGGTGACTATAGTTGTTAACGTGTTGTAAATAGCATCTCAAGAGTTTTTCTGAAATTTATTCTTTGGTGAAGTTAATTAACCGCTTGAACTCAATATCTTAGTTAGTAGTAGTGCTCTAGACGAGGAAATTGCCGCATTATTGAGGAATTCACCAGAATTCATGAGTGTACCTACAAAAGATATTCTGACACTCAAGTCAACGAGAAAATGAGGTGGATAAGAGGTTTTTTTTTTTGGAGAATGAGAAAAGCTAACTTGATAGCTAGTGAAGCGTTTATATGAGGAACACTATTGAGTTTGTCACCTAATTGAGTCTTACCTTGTGGATTAGCATCTAAAGATTGCAATGGGCCTTTCGGCCAAACCAGTAATGTTCTAACTTCTAATTATGTAAGTACTAAAGTGTTCTATCTCACTTTCTTATTTTATTTACCAAATTAACAAACAATAATACTTATAATATGCACAAAAATGTAAGATCACGGTCCAATCTCAAACAAATGACCAAAAACGTTTATAATGAATTTTACAGATGTATAATCTGAAGCGTCCAATCTTAAATCAACGATTGAAATTGTCTATTAAGTCAAACGTTTATAATGAATTTGTGTAAATCATTTGCAATATTGATATACTTGCCCACTATGAACCACAAACACTTCTTGGAATAGACGTGTCTCGATGTCGGATACGCGTCGTGTGTCCGTGCTCAACTTGAGTCATTATCCTGCCACACAAAAATGTGACAAATAACTAGCTGCACTCTTTTGCTGATTCCAAATTATTGCAATTTAGGATAAGTTAAGAATATGCAGCAACCATATATATCAGCCTTTGCAGATGACATAGGACGGCTATTATATAATATCACATTCACAATGTCATATAAATTACTATAATTGATTTAAAATACACAAGGAGATTACATTGATTCGCATATTTAGAGGAATAACGCGCACACTCATAACTTTGACTTACAATCCTATTGGTTCATCCTAAAATTATGACAACAAATATAGCATACAAATTTTCCAACAATCTTATAGCTAGCAACAAACTTTCCACAATCCAATTCTCACGTTTTCTTCAATAAGTACAATCCACAAACTTCACAATTTTGAATTTTCCATACACTACAATACAACCTTTAGCCATACATAAATATTAAATACATTCCTTCATGAACATTTGGCAATAGCACAAAATCATAAGCTACATATTAAGATTTTATATAAAAGGTCTTCGAGCGTAATCTGAGTAAGTTGCGACATAAAAAAAGTTTTATGTCGGTGTAAACCACGATTGAAGCCGCATCAGCTGCATTTGACTGTGGTTCTCCGCAACATGAAGAATCACGCGGTATGATACCTATCGTTGCCGCGACCGAATTCAACACATAACTAATTGAAAGTGTGAAGCTAGCAGGTATCAAAATCGAAGAATGGCGGGAGGATTGAAGGTTTTATCAGCTCTTGACTCAGCAAAAACACAATACTATCATTTCAAAGCCATCATCATAGCTGGAATGGGACTTTTCTCTGACTCCTATGACCTTTTCTCAATAACTCTCATCACAAAGATGCTAGGAAGAATATATTACTCCGACAGCCACAAGATTCGTCAAGTCAACCCTATCGTTGCCTCGGCCCTCGTCTCTGTTGCACTCCTAGGAACTGCAATCGGTCAACTCCTATTCGGCCGCCTCGGTGACCTAAAAGGGCGGCGCCACGTCTACGGTATCGCCTTATTATTGATGCTAACAAGCTCTTTAGCTTCTGGCTTCTCCATTTGTACAACAAAAAGAGCTTGTGTTTTTCTCTCACTTGCTTTCTTTAGATTCTTCTTAGGACTTGGAATTGGTGGTGATTATCCATTATCTTCAACCATTATGTCTGAGTTTGCTAATAAAAGGACAAGAGGGTCTTTTATAGCTGCTGTTTTTTCTATGCAAGGGTTTGGTATATTGGCTAGTGCTACGGTTACTATGGTGGTTTGTTCCATATTTCGACGCGCTTCGGAGCCGGCTTCGGCTTTCGATGTGCCGCCGCAGGCCGACGTTGCATGGAGGTTGATATTGATGATTGGTTCTGTTCCGGCTGCCTTGACTTACTATTGGCGTATGATGATGCCAGAAACTGCAAGGTAGTTGCCTCTTGTTTCTACTTCAAATATAACCGTTGACTTGTCATCAATTTTTTCATCCACATACACAATGGACCCCAGTGATCTTCATTATTTTTCAACCATTAGATGGGTTATGAGATTAATCTTTGGTTCTGTCTTAGTCACATTTAAAATTCATTGTTTTCTTAAAAAAATGTGTTTTGAACCTCTTTAGATTGACTAATTTGAGAGATAGTATAAGTCTCTCTTATAATGGTATTTTTTAAGGAATCTATTTTGAGTTTCATACATTGTTAATAAGTGGTTTCACTTTGTTGCATCATATTTATGCAACTTATATCGATAACAATATGATATGATACTTGATGATACCGGTACTCTTACAACTTTTATGCTACTCACTTTGTTACATCAAGTTCCTCTCGGGGAGGAAAAAAATAAAGATGTTGTAAGTATCTATGAGACTGTTTCAAAGAACTTACGATAATTGTGACTTATTCATCAATTACTCTTTTGTAGAAAAAATCCATATATTTTTTAACATACCTTATATAAAAACTGTTTAACTGTAAAATGTTTTTTTTTTCCATAGAAATATGTTATATATAATTAAATTGTTTATCTTGTTACTCAGTACTATTACTTGCCTACTTTCTTGTATGTGTCCATTGAATTGGATATTTCTTAGCGTCTTATTCTATTTAAATTGAAATGAAGATTTTGGTATTAATTAAATGTATATTAGCAAATGATGAGAAAACTGTATGATAAAGACGTCAATGTTTTGTCTAATTGAATGTTATTTTAAAATATATATACACTCATCCATCAGTCCTTGTCTTGGGCCTTCAATTAGTCAAATTTTAACCATTTAATTAACAAAGTTTTAGTCAAAGAAGAAAGGGATTAATAGAAATCAACCATGTGGATTTGCTTCTTTGTTTTCTCTCATTAAATTCATTGGGTCATGTGATTTAATTTTTCTAGTTTATAAATCCACTCAATCTCAAAGTTGAGGGTAACCAATAAAAGAATGCTAGTTAGTATAAAATGAAATTTTAATTAATTTTATTTATAGGGGTTGAAGTGAGGCTTATTTCGTGATTCATGTTGTTTGATATATTAAAATAAATAAAAATATCTTACGATAAGCGTACTACAATTTATTACGATGATCATATTATAGGTGCGAAATTTAATTTAGTTGATCGTTTTTAATAGTCTTTTTTTCAATTTTTCTTTTTTCATCTGAAGACTTGAACCTACAATTTTACTTAAAATATATCTGAAGAAGTCAGTTATCGAACCTAATACTACATCAATTTAGATTTAATAGTATTAGTGTGCATGTTATGCTCAAGCTCATTGCATTGTTCATTCATGTTCATTGCTTGACAAACAATTGAATAACATGATGTATATGATGTGTGTGTGCATTAGGTATACAGCTTTAGTGGAACAAAATGTGCTGCAAGCTGCAAAGGACATGGAAAAAGTACTAGCTGTCTCAATGACCCAAATAGCAGAAGAGGATCCATCACCATCCACCAATAATGCTGCTGTATACCCTCTTCTTTCAAGAGAATTCTTGCGTCGACATGGTCGCGATCTTTTCGCATGTTCTGCCAATTGGTTTCTATTGGACATAGTGTTCTACAGTCAAGTTCTATTCCAAAGTGAAATATACAAACGATACCTCAAAGACAAAGATAGAGAAGATGTGTATCAAGAGGCTTTCCATCTTGCAAGAATCCAAGCCATTCTTGCTGTTTGTTCCACAATTCCCGGCTACTTCTTCACCGTTTACTTCATCGATCGTATAGGACGGGTTAAAATTCAAATGTTAGGTTTTTTCTTCATGGCAGTGGCATATTTTGCTATAGGGTTTCCCTATTACTCTCATTGGACTAATGGAAAAAACCAAGATAATTTAGGGTTCATGGTTTTATACGGTCTTGCTTTCTTCTTTGCAAATTTCGGACCTAACACTACCACTTTTATCGTTCCGGCCGAACTCTTTCCGGCTAGGTTTAGGTCAACATGTCATGGTATTTCTGGAGCTGTTGGTAAGGTTGGTGCAATTATTGGATCTGTTGGATTTCTGTGGGCTTCACATAAAGAGAAGGAGGAAGGATATCCACAGGGAATTGGTATGAAAAACTCTCTTATCATACTTGGAGGGGTGTGCATAGTGGGAATGTTTGTTACTTACTTTTTCACCAAGGAAACCATGGGAAGGTCTTTGGAAGAGAATGAGGTTGAGCGGTCTCATCATGATGAAGAATATAACAGTCTTTGATTTATATATGCATGTGTGTCATTTGTTTGTGTGTGTGTGTGTGTATATATATATATATAATAATGTGTCTCAAATAATAATAAAACAAAAGTTTTTGCCAAGTGGTAAAAATCTATTTGTTGCCAGTTTTGAATAACTTCAGAATCTTTTTTACCACCATGTATGGCTGTAACTCAGTTTTGATCAATAGGACAAAGATGCAATCCTTTTTTGGAACATGATAGAAGGGAAAGCTAAATAAGAATGGAAAAATAAATATGTTGATATTTTGTTTTCCTTTTTTTTTTTTGGTTTTCACTCTCTGATTCTTAAGAGAAAGGAGTCATGGTAATCCAGAGTTCGGGGCGAGTTCTAGCATCAAATAGTTTCAGCCCCCTCCCAAACGCAGTTGCTGAAAATCGAACTGTGGTCCTTCCACCAAATCCAGCGTCAATCACCATTGGACCAACTATAGTTTGGTTGATATGTTTTTTTCTTGCTCATTCTTCATGAGCTTGACAATTATTAAGGCTTAAAGGGTCAATGAGTATTTTCAAAATTATGGGATCTCTAGTGGCTTTAAACTCACCATCTCAGTCAAAGTAATTGCATTAAATTAACCGGAAATAAAAAATCATAATCATAGCATTTATTTGTAAGGAGATTCATTGATCAATTGAACAATAAAACAAAAAACAGGGGAAGATTCAAATTAACTTACCTTCTGTTCAAATCAAAATATACAAATAAATAGGATATGTGACTCCACTACAAGGAATCTTGCTATTCTAACTAGGTTTACCAACGGATATGTCTTATAATAAGCAGATTGCAAATTTGATAACTAGGATCGGTGAATCTTTCTCAAAATCTAAAATTACTTGATTTAAAAGCTACCAGAAAAACTCAATTATCAGGATCAGACAAGTTAGAGGGGCTGTCAAGTTCTGCCATGCTAGCAGAAGCAAAAGATTCGGTAGAGTCCATCGTAGAGAGGGAAGAAACAGTATCGGAGTCTGAGACAACTTCATCATGCACAATAATGTGATCTTCATCAATATCAGATGTCTCCGACCCAGATGCTCCAAGCAAGAGCTTGTTTATTGCTAACTTTGCAGTTTCGACAAACCATTCATCCGCAGGAAGTGCACTAAATGGCAATGGAAATTTGTTTGTCAGAAATCGGCAAAGAAATACAGATGAGGGTAAGGATTGCAAAACAAGAATCAAGGCCATAGTAGTACCTTTGTGGTTGTGTGTTTATGCCCCTAGCAGAGAAGGTCCGGATGGCACGGGCAATGATAGCTGATGCTATCTGATGAACATGTCGAGATGGATATCCCGCAAATCGGGCGATTTCAACCGTAAAGTGCATATCAAGAATCAGCTGCCATAATTAAAAAGTCAGATATGGTTCAGAGGACATAAAACGAACACCTATCCCCAAATTTTACTGGACTACACTGATGATATGAATGAGTATAAATTCAGTATTTCCTTTAACCTTTTTTTTCTATGATTAGTAGCTTATTAAACTTTCTAATGGGATTAAAGTGATAATAGCATAATATTAAATGTTTTTTTCTGGGATTTGTACAAAAAGAAGCATCAACTTTGTGTTGGATAAACAATTAAAACCAAATTATATGCATCAGTAATAAGACTTTTCATGTCTAGTCGTTCAATGTTACCAACTGCATTTTTGCAGTCAAAGAAAACTATTTTAAAACTGAGGTTGCTTTTGAATTACTAAATTGGGAAATAAAAGTATTCAAATTACATGTAACTTGAAATAATATGAAACTGGGAGCCATTATCTATGTAAAGTACACAGTACCTGATGCAAACCAAGTGGCAGGAGAGGAGCTGATTTATCCTCTAAGACACCCCAGAATTCTTGATCATCGGATAACCACATGACAACAGTCTCTGTTAACCTAGCAAGCAAAATTTTCTGTATTTTCTCTTTTCCAAGTAACACATCTCCAGCCACGATTGCCAGTTGCTGCAGCTTTGCAAACAATGCCTGCAAATATATAGCTATACATGTCAGTACTAAATCATTCAAAACATGCACGCGCACGTACAAAGTCTTCCACAGACAAACATATCAGTGTTGCTGATTGCGGACCATGATGGAATGGTGTGGCGAGTTTTTTGACAACCACCATAGGAATTTCTGAAGGGATCCCTGCCATGGTAGCACCATAGGCCGTGATGGCATGTTTATATGGTGGATTTATTCCCATCCACCATTGACACACTAACGACAGTTGAATGGAAAATTGCAAAACAATAGTCAGCCAATATTGGCCGCCACAGTATCGTTCAGAAACAAAATTTCTAATAGAGATTGAAAATACAAGCAAACAATAGCTAAAATTACCAAAGAAAAAAACAGAACATTGAAACACAAAGGGACTGCCAAAGCAACAATAAGAAACAAATCAATAGAGAAGAAAACAGGGCAGCCACAAAAGCAGAGAATAAGAATGATGACCTGAAATGGAAGTGAAGGCAGCGGACCAGAATCGCAGTAAAGATCTTCTTTGTTATCACTCAAGTAAATATGTGCATTCAATTGGGTTTTCCCCTCTCTTGAATAGATGAAACTCAAAACATACTGCCGACAGAAGTGATCTCGAAGCTTGTCAAAAGAATGCTGAAGATGTTTCCTCCACTCCTTTAACTCTACATTAGCACTTGCATTGAACCCTACATTCTCTATTAGCCCGCTATTTGGTTCTTTACTTTCATTTTGCAGCATCCATGTCGAAAATACAGCATTTGGTAGCAGTTCATCCAGTATGGTAAACGCTATTCCTAATATTGCCAATTGCTCTGAGTCTGTTTCCGCTCTGAAAGGCACAGCCTCTTTAAGCTCTGGAAGATTGTCATCATCAGAAGGACCCGGTAGTGATTTGATAAGAGCATCCATGTATTTATCAAATAGTTGTAAGATTCTACTTAGTACATTTCCTCCAAAGTGCAAAATAGCCATTGGTGTTAGCTGTTCCAATATCTCCTGTAGTTTATACAAATACACTGTTAGTTACTCATTAAAGAAGAAAAGCAAATGAAAGTCTGTACAAATACACTATTATTTACTCATTAAGGCAGAAAAACACATCAAAGATAATATATAACAGAAAAGTATGCATATATGTATGATGAACTTCACTTACTTCAACTATGTGCATAAATCGCATTCCACTCTCAACAAGCATGCTATTGGATGAAGATGCAATTGCAGAAAGTGAAGAGGCAAATTGTGGTGACAATGGTAAGCATTCTTCTGATTCTGCCATGTCAAGAACTACTTTTCTAGCACGTCTAAAGTTTGATTCTAAAACTTCTTCAACAGAAGGACGCAGTAGCACCAATAGTAATTTAGACATTTTTAACCCTTGTGACTCCAAGATTGAGCAGTACTTCAGACTAGCCTGAATGCAGATGCTAGCAGAACGTAAGGCAGACACAGTCTCAGATGATGGTGCATTCTCTTTCACCAATCGGACAAAATATTCAATTTCCCACTCTGCCCACTGAACAATTCTGTTGGTATAAACAGGATTATCTCCAAAAATCAAACCAGATTCCTTTCTTGTCAATGAAATTACAGAGAAAACAATTTTAGACAATGTAAAAGGAAATGTTTCAGGACAGAAAGAACTCGATGGAAGCAACGCCTCAATTCTTTTTTGGAGACGAGACCTATAAAATGTCAGCATTAGTTGATGTGCTACAGGACCTTTTCCAAGTTTTATCAAACCATCTAAGGCCTTCTTCAATTCAGGAAAACTAACAGAAGGTTGTTCAGCAATTCCAATTAGCTGGTCTTCAAGCACTGCCTTTCTTTCCATGAAAGCAGACTTATATGAGGAACCTTCACCTGAAGAGTTATTCCCTGAGAATTTCAACTCTTCGGATCTTCTTTCTTCAGCATCTAACGCCTCTAATGCTTCTTCAAACTTATGTTCAGCCAGAAGTACATCGATGTTTTCCAAGAATTGAGTTTTCTGATCATTTTTCTCATTGGATAAAGGCTCAAGAAGTTCAGGTAGTTCCAGTTCATTCTGAATTTCACCAACATCATTGCTTGACTGATTCCACTTATCCAATTCATGACAGACACCGGTCATTAAATCCTGTACAAGAATACCTTGAGCTGAGATATGCTTTTGCAAATCAATCAGTTCATGCTTTACCTCCACAGTTTCTTCAGATATCCTACAATATCAAAAACAAACAATTAAACAAAATTATGCAAAGTAGAGGGAATTTTTTTAATATTAATCATTGGCACTAATGCCCATTTTACAACTGACACTGGCGGGATTTGAACTCAACGCCTTGAAGTTACAATGCTAAACTCTTACCACTGATCTAGCCCCTCAAGTGTGCAAAGTAGAGGAAATTATTTTAAATTAGAACAAGCCTGTTACTTTACAGTTAAGGTTTCAAAAAAATTTAAAAATATTAAAACAGGAACCATTTTAAGCATTTTAAAATTTAAATAGTTCGTACACACTTCAATTCCACAAATTGCTTTGGGGAAGCTTTGTTTTTGACCAAGTTGCAGGCATGTGCTTCGCACACACTTCAATTACACAAACTGCTTTTGTTTTTTGTGTATAGGAATGTGTTGAAGATACTATAGTATAACTAACTTGCTGGGCAATATATTATGAGGTTAAGCTTTTCAGACGATTAGTTCTTGACAGAACTAAACAAATGAAAATACTTCCAGTTTGTTCCTCAACTTCCTCTGTAGTATCCGTGCTATAGAAACAGTAACAGGCTATGCTTGCAACAGGAATGGTTGTCATGATGACAGTGGTTAATGTGTTCATTAAATAGGATTTTGAAAACTGTAATCAACGTGTCACAAAAATACAATGCAGAAAAATGCAAATAGACCAGAATGCTATTCATCATTATTAGCAAATAAGAAAATATCTTATAATGTGTATTATGATAATACAATAGAGTTTCTTAGTATACCTCTTGGAATCAGTTTCTAATCTTAGAGTATCGTAGAACACCTCTTAAGGTTATTTTCTTCTTATATTCTAACAGGTATCGCCAAACAAAATGAATTTTTTTATTTTTTTAGTGTCTAACAGTGTTGTGGATGGAGGAATATGGCAAAAGGCCAAAAGTCAGCCATATGAGCACGCCATCGCTGTCTATAGCATCGCAGTGCCACCATAGCAATCATCCCTTCACAAATTGGCTGCAGCGGTTGTCAAAAAAACCACCAAACCATTCCGCCATGGTGACAGTGGTGTCTGTTTAGTATAAGGGTAAAAATTGAGGTGAAAAATTCAAGGATCAACTTTCAATACAACTTTACTAATAACTTATCCACAAATATTTTACCCCTAGTTTTACAACTATATTAAAATGACCATTAAAATGTTGACTACTTTTTCCCCTTTTCAAATACAGACATGAAAGCTATGTTAAACAGGTATTGCTAAATGGTGATAACTCAAATAACCGGTAACCAGTGCATAAAGGCACCAGTTCAGAGACCAATACAATACACCACTTTCATTAATAAGAACAAAGATGGTTTCATATCCATAACCAGTACCTATGTGTATATGTACTCATATCAGTGCAGTACAGACAACGTGTAAACTTTGAAGAGTTGTGGTAGTAAATGCATGCTAGTGCTTAATAAGGAAAAATGGGAGAATGGAAAGGAGTGGGAACATGATAAGTTAAATGACATATGTTACCTCAAGAAAGCCAGGAACTTTGAGTGCGTATTGCCACATAAGTTCTCCACGGCATCTTTCAAATCTAAGAGTTCACAGCAAAGCTTTCTAATCCCCTGAAATCAATGACAAGTTTTATCATCAATATCAACTAAAGATGCACTCGCCGTGCCACAGATGATGCTAATCATGCAACCCAATCCAATAGTCTTTAAACAGAATTCACAGAACACGCAAGTAAACTAAAAGCAGATTCCAGACTACATATCTTAAACCACAGCAAGGCTGCAACCAGCATTATCAACGGCAGTTAGCGGATCACAGAAAAGCCAAAAATCCGCCACCATAAAATGCCGCGGCGCCGCCACCCTTTGGAAATTGGCCATGGTGGTGGTTGTCCAAAAATCCGCCACGGCAATCCACCATGGCCGATATTTGACAACATTGGCTACAATATACTGAAAAAAGGACCAAAACATAGTGATTACACTATGAACCTGTTTTATTTAACTTATTTAAGTTTTTCTACTGTCATAAGCCCTTCTGAGACTGTTTGGAAAAGGTTATGGAAACAATTTATGACACGTCCGTCCATAAGCTGTTTGCAGCTTATTTCCATAAACTTTACATGATAATAGTTTATAAAAAAATACCAACTTAATTTTTTCTTTCACTAGAGAAATAGCTTAAATATAAACACTTATATGATAAGTGCCTATAATATAAGCACTTAATTAAGTTGTTTATCTAAACAGAACCTATGAATATAAGTATATAACATGAATTAAATATAAGTATCACATAAGAAAATCTATCATGAATCAAAAAAATCACCAAAAAGGAAAACCCTATCAAAAAGGCTTTTTTTTAGAAGCTTTTGATTGAACTTAAACATCAACATAACAAATCTGAGTTAGTTCAGAAACAAAAATATAATTAGAATGTAAATAACCCACATTTAATTTTCTCATACCTAAACGAAAACAGAAATCTTGATAACAAAAGCATGGAAGAAATTCAAATTTTGATAAGAAAAATGGTAAAAGACATTGTTATTAATGGTGAAGTGAAAAAGGAAAAAAGCGAACCTTTTCAGTTTGAGACTGATAGAGAGAATCAACCTTGGATTGGGGAATGATGCTTTCAATGGAAGGAAAGTCATCTTCTTCCTCACTACTTTCCATCTTTTCTCTCTCTCTCTCTTTGTTAGCTCAGTTCACAATGAAGAAGTGAAACAGCAGCAGCACACAAACAAAATGAACGGAAAAATATTAAAATACTAGTAGTAAAGATTTTAGATTCCACTAAATTATCGAATTATGGGTCTGTTTGTTTCAGCTTTAAAAAAATGATTTTTTTAATTTTATTTTTGAAAATAGATTTTATAAAACTTTTTCTTTAAAGTATCACAAAAAAATTTATATTCATTTTTTCTAAATTAAAATACTGATTTTGATATCATATAATAAAAATATATATTATTGAAGATTGAAGATTATAGTTAAAATCGCAATTTTTTTTTTAAAAAGTTGTATTTTAAAAATGACTTTTATAAAAATTTATTTGAAATAGTTTTAAAATTAAGTAATTTTTTGAAATTTTGATGTCCAAATTATTTTTCAATAAAATAATGAAAAGTCTAAAATCACATTTTAAGAATAACTATATATATTACTCAAAAAAAAAAAGAATAACTATATATATATTTATATATTTGAAACTTTTATTAAATATTTCTTTTGTAAATTTTTAGAATTAGTTGTAAAACAAAACAATTCTAAACCATGTAAAATAGCTGTTAGATTAAATGAAGCACTAAATTTTATCATGCATCAAACCACAAATTTTATCATGCATCAAACCACACTAGATCTCTTTTCTTTCTTCTCTCCCACCACACATTGGATCTCTCTTCTCTTCTCTTATGTCCTATGAAACTCTAACACGGCTAAAGTAGAGTGTGTCGTCGTGTCTGACACGTTTCAGACACCGATACTCGTACGACACTCAGACGACACGTATTTGGTACGTCTAAGATAATTTTTCTAAATTTAAAGTATTCAAACTGTTTTAATGGATTTTTTCTATGGATTGATTGAAAGTACTAAGTTTAAATAAACATAAATTATGCTTCTCATAAGACTATTTATAAATTGTGTTCACAAATTGCTTTATTTTATTAATATATAAAGTATATATAGTCGTCTCTGTGTCCTAAGTTTTTTTACAATGTCCTGTGCCCGGTGTTCGTGTCCATGTCCTATCCCGTGTCTGTTTCCGTGTCCGGACTTCATAGCTTATGTCCGCCAGCCACAACCATTGCAGGAATATTTTCTCAATTCAAAGTTCAACCATTATCAACAAAATTGTTTCTTAATATTTTCTCCGTTCCTCTTTATTGGAGTATAATTAAATCAAATAGTTAAACTTTTTGTTTTCATTTAATAAACTAACAAATAAATAAAAGTCCAGATTTTTCTACTCCCGAATCAAACAACCATTGTTTCTTATGAAACATAACTAGCCAAACAGCGATAAAAATGAAATGGGCAAAAAACTGTCATGCTTTTTCTAATGCGGTAGTGGAGAAGAGGCGTGAATCAAACAAAGGAGCGAGAAGAAAGAAAATAGATTTATGGCCTGTTTGTTACGTATTAAAAAAGCATAATTTATTTAATGATTTTGACATTAAATTTAGAGATTATTTTGTAGAGATTTTACGAAAAAACATAATTTATTTTGTGTTTATTTACCATTATAAAAATTATTTTTTATAAAAAAATAATCTTTAACTCGTTTGGATATAACCATATAAAAGTGATTTTTTATCACAAAATTACCATTAAAAACAATTTCAAAATGTAATATATCATATAAAATAAATATATAAAAAATAATTAATTTCTTGTTTTTCATTATTGGTCATATGACTTTATACATATAGCTACAAATAAAACAAATTTATAAATCTTATATTCCTAAAAATAACAAACTAATCCTATAAATTCTAAACAAGATATTTTTGGAATATTAGAATAAATTTAAGGATATTTTTGTCAGAAAATTTTTGACACAGGTTTTTTCTTTCCTCTAAAAAAATCTATAAAAATAAACTACTAATATGAGCTTCAGATTTTTAGCAATTTTTAGATTATTTTCAGATTCTGATTATTTTTAAAAGCTATAACAAACAAATGTTATTTTCTTAAAAGTGATTATTTTTTAAAAATAAGTGATTATTTTCTAAAAAAAAGCTATAACAAACGGGCACCTAGGCCCGTTTGTTACAGATTAAAAAATAAGTGATTTTGCCATTAAATAATTTAGAGATTATTTTTTAGAGATTTTACAAAAAATCAGAAGCTATTTTATGTTTGTTTACCATTAAAAACATTACTTATTATAAAAAAAATAAATTTTAACTTGTTTGGATGCAACCATATAAAAGTTATTTTGCATCACAAAATTACAATAAAGTACAATTATCCAAATATAATAGTATATCATATAAAATAAATATATGGAAAATACTCAAGTTCTTGTTTTTCATTATGATCACATGACTTTTTTTTTTGTCGAGACTGGGGTATCCACCGCTGAACGCAGTGACTAATCCTTCGCTAGATTGGAGGCACCTCGAAGGGTGGGATAACTGGCCCAAGGATTTAAAGTTGTTCCATACCCAATGTGAGAATCGAACCCTCGACCCTTGGTTAAGGGAGGATGAGCCTCATGCCGCTCAACCACACCCCTTGGGTTGATCACATGACTTTATATATATAGCTACAAATTAAAAAAAATAATTAAATCTTATCTTCTTAAAATAACAAATTAATCCTACAAATTATGAACAGGATATTATTGGAATATTAAAATAATATTAAGGATATTTTTGTCCAAAACTTTTTGACGCTTGTTTTCTCTTTCCTCTAAAAACAATCTATCAAAATAAGCTACTAAGTGCCCGTTTGTTATAGTTTTATTTAGAAAATAATCACTTATTTTTAAAAAATAATCACTTTTAAAAAAATAACATCTGTTTGTTATAGTTATTAAAAATAATCAGAATCTGAAAATAATATAAAAACTGCTAAAAATCTGAAGCTGATATTAGTAGCTTATTTTTATAGAATTTTTTTAGAGGAAAGAGAAAACCTGTGTAAAAAAAATTTCGGACAAAAATATCCTTAAATTTATTCTAATATTCCAAAAATATCTTGTTTAGAATTTATAGGATTAGTTTGTTATTTTTAGAAATTAATTTGTATTATTTGTTGCATGAAAAACAAGAACTTGAGTTTTTTTTATATATTTATTTTATATGATATATTACATTTGGATAATTGTACTTTATGATAATTTTGTAATACAAAATCACTTTTATATGATGGTATCCAAACAAGTTAAAGATTATTTTTTTATAAAAAGTAATTTTTATAATGGTAAACAAACACAAAATATATTCTACTTTTTCGTAAAATCTCTATAAAATAATCTCTAAATTATTTAATGTCAAAATCACTTATTTTTTAATCTGTAACAAACAGGCCCTAATATTAGCTTCAGATTTTTAGCAGTTTTTTGATTATTTTCAGATTTTGATTATTTTTAAAAGCTATAACAAACGGATGTTATTTTCTAAAAAGTGATTATTTTTTAAAAATAAGTGATTATTTTCTAAAAAAAGCTATAACAAACGGCCACCTAGTGTAATTTGATGTATGATAAAATCTATTACTTCATTTGATCTAACGGCTATTTTACATGGTTCATGGTGAGGAACTTACTTAATGCCTCACTCTAAAAAAAATACAAAACAAACTGACCCTATATATTAGAATTAGTTGTATGATATGATAGATTGATGGTTTTTTTATTAGATTACCGTATAAACTCTTTTTAAAATGGCTATGTGAGTAACTTATATCAAATAAGTTGATTTTGGTTTTAAACCTTAAAGCTAAAATTTGTAGAAAAATTCGAAGGAAATCTGCAGGAAATTTTTAGGGAGTAAAACGAAAATAAGTTTAACATTCTAGGATGAATTTCAAAAACATAAATATACCAGTACTAAAATAAAAAAATACGCGAACTTACAGGGATCAAATGATTAATTAGCCTATAAAGAAATACTATCTATGTTCCTATTTATAAGAGACAATAAAAAAATTTAAATTCATTGAAAAATTAATCTATCTGACAATTAAATAGACCATATACATCAGTTTTTTAATAAATTTAAAAAATAAATTGTCTCTTATAAAAGAAACGGATGTAGTAAAATTTATCTATGTTTGTTTTTCATATAAAAATACTCAAGTAAATATAATATTGATAGTTCATTATATGCGAGATTTGGATTAAAATTAAATATAAAAATATTCATGTAAATACCGCTTAGTCAAACTTTTTTTCTTGATAAAATCATTTAGTCAAACTTAGAGCGTGTACTGTATTAATTGAAATATATAAAAAATTAAATTTTCGGGATATTTTTTATCCTTTCTTGTAAAAAAAATATTTTAAGTCCAAAAAATATCTTAATGAGCTATACATTTTTATTTGTTATGAAAGTAGTTTTCATTTTTTGATAGAAAACTTTTCTTCCATTGCTGATACTTGAAGACTATAAAATTATTCTAAAAAATTTCATCATGCATGTTTTGTATACAAAATATGGAGTTACATCCAAACTTTGCTTACATATAAATTCATTTGCTGCAGAAGAATCATAAGATAATAAGTTGACAACAATAGAAAAGAGAACAAAACCAAAACATCAAACATAGTTACTTATTGATAAGTGCATAACAAAATTACTGACAACGATAATTAAACATTTATAACTAGTTTGTGCGACTTAAATTTAACATAAATTAAACAATTCAGACACGGGATGCATACTTGCGAGCCCATATGTGTTTTCCGTTGATCTGAAGCTTGGCAACACGTTTTCCGCTCATAACTGCAAATAGAGGTTGTTCACCCTGGTCTTTAATTCTTTCGGTTAAACTTTGCACACAATTCCCATAATTAGTTGTGAACAAGAATCTAACCTCCATCTCTGATACGGGAAAACCCTTAGAAAATGTGAGAAACATTGATCTATCATCATTTGTAGTACCATCATCATCATATGGTCTCTTTTGAATCCATATCCGTTCATCAGACAAATTAATGTTATCAATCTTTAGTGATAAATCAAAGGTGCCAAATAAACGGTGAGGAAAACCAGGGAGAGCCAAAGGTATATTGAATGTATTAGATTTTTATGTGGTACCTCTTTTTGCAGCTATATTTTTGCTTTTCAAAAATATCTGCAAAATATCATTGAAAATTCGAGCACATGTTTTATTTAGAGCAATTTTGATGCCAGTTATTACCGTGTACCTTTTTAAGTTGAACATCTGAAGAGAGATATCCTTTTGTGTGATCAGTTTGGTCAATGGCAATCCACCCCCAATTGGGATGACAGGGTCATACATCTCCAAAAAATTCAGGCAAATCACAGCTTCATTGACTAGAGCATTGATAAGGGTACCTTGTAGAAGTGATACTTTTTTTATAAGGTTATAGTACCCGACACTTTCAAGCCAAAGCCACAAGGCCATGACCAGAAGAAATTGTGTCACTTCACGACGAAGTTTGAAGATCATAAAACAAAATAGCTCGCGGTCCATTTGGTAGAAGAGGTGAACCTCTTTTGTGGTGATAGGAGTTTGTCTCACAATCAAAGGTGTATCCATACTGATGAAAGGTTAAAAGGGGTGTTACACGAAATGAAATAGTGGAGAATTGTGATGGCATATTGGCAAAATACCATATTTATAGATACAATTTTCTGTGGGTAGTGTACTACAATTATAGTTGGCAGTTGCATTAAAAAAAGTTATATTTGGCATTTTCCGTTGAAAAAAAAGGGGTTATATGTTCATTTTTTTTCCCAAAAAGTGAGATGTTATATTAATCATAAAAAAAATTAAAATAAAAAAATTATATATATATGCAGGGACTGGGATTCGAACTCTGATATATCCACTTATACACTTTTAAGGGGTGAAATTCTAGCCACTAAATTACCTGACCAAAATTTATTTTTTAATGGATTGATACTTTTTCATTTTTAAAGGTGATGTTTTTAATTGGATAAATTTAAATATTCTATAAAAAAATAGAATTAGACATTATAATGTATATTGCTCAAAAAAAAAAAAAAAGTATAATAGGCAGTGTTCAATATTTGATATAAAAAAAGTTTGGCCTTTTGAATCTTTTGAAAAAAAAGTTTCTTGGAAAATGGGTAAACGACATCATAATAATTAATATTTTGTCTCTCACTAAACTTGTAATAAAAATTGTAATAAAGTAAATTATTAAAAGACAAAAATACCCATATTTTATTAATACTATTATCTCTTTTTTCTTTTTTCTTTTATCTTTCACATTAAGATTCCTCGATGAGGATTACATAGAAAATGGAGAAAATATTACTACCTCCGTTCCTTTTAACTTGTCGTTTTAGAAAAAAATATTTGTTCCTTTTTACTTGTTGTTTTAGTAGTTTAGGTTATATTTTGCCTATTATATCCTCCTTCTTATTTTATTTTATTGACTAAATTTTGTATAATTGTTTTTGTAGAAATAATAAAATCTTTTTTATTGTATACAAATTTTGTTTGTTTTTAAATAAAGTTTGTTACAATTTTTTTGAAAATAGATAATGTTTGTGAAAAAGAAGGAATTTATCGGTGGATTAAAAATATGATATATATAAGAAAAGGGTATACTAGGAAAATAAGATGCAAAAATATATCACTCATATTTTGGTCTTTTTTTCTAAAATGACAAGTAAAAAGGAACGGAGGTAGTAGTTAAAATTTTTATGATAAAAACTGATTTGATGATAAAGTGATTTATGTTTGGATATATTCATGTAAAAGTGGGTTGAGTAGAATCAAAAGGTAGCATTTATAATCAATTTCTAGATGTAGAATCAATTTTACTTTTAACAAACAAAACAATTTATAATCAATTCTATACCTTTGATTTAATTTTAGCTCATTTAAAATTGAAACCAAACATGTACTAGTGGATTGTAAATACATATAGGATTTTTTTTGTACTAAAATAGGATTTTTCTATCGTGTGAAAAATTGCACATGTTAAGAAGTTCAAAATAATAAGTTTGCATTGAAATTTGTGCATTTTATATTATATATATAAATTATTATTTTTTCAATAAAAAATTACTACTTTTAGTTGTTTTAACAATGCAATATTGCACATGTTAAACATACCCTTAAAATATAGAGAGACAAACTTTAAATTAGGGATGAACTTATGAATTCTTTTACGCAATGTTTGTCTAGTGTATTTATTAAAATTTTGGATAAAATTGTGGTGTCAAATTTTCTTTTGGTAGTCGTTCATAGTCTTATATGGTGATCACTTAGACTCCTTTCATGGTCCAACAATGATATCAGAGCCAATAATTCGTCCAAAAAGAATCAACTCCTTATATTAAAAAAAATAACAATGATTCCTTTTTATTTTTGGGTTACCATAGTTTAATGGTTTAAATATACTTTTGGTCCTCTAAATATTTTCAAGGTTTCACTTTGGTCCTTTAACTATTTTTCGTTCCGTTTTGGTCCTCTAACTTTCATTCTGTTAACTTACTTGGTTCTATATGTTAGAAAAATGTAAAAACCGAGAGCGGAATGGAATGGAACGGAATGGAATGGAACGGAACGGAATGGAACATAGATTTCATTCCATTGTTTGGATATTTTATGATGGAGCGGAACAAATTTCCCACTCCATTGTTTGGAAAATGAACGGAATGGAATGAGTTATAATTTTTTTATTCCAATTATACCCTTTATTTATAAAATTTTAATATCATACATTTTATACTCAATTCAACCAATAAATTTCACATATTTCATTACTAATTCATTGTCCAAACTATAATAACACTCTTAATTGAACATAAACTACCAAATTAATAGAGAAAAATGATCGACAAATAGCCAAAGCCACTATCTTATTCTACAAAAATAAAACACTATCTTATTGATAAAAATATATATTATCATATATTAAAATAATACTATTGTAGTATGTCAGACCAAATAGTAGTACTAATTTAATAAAAAACGAAGAGAAGAAGAAGAGACGAAGATTATATTTGATGTGAATTTTTTTTCATACACTAATATAATAACAAGAATAATAAAATTGATTTGTACACAACAAATTGGTTGCAGAAGAAGAGAAGATTAGGTAGGGAAGATATACTAATATAAAATTGATTTGTACTAAATAAAATAAAATTGGTTACAGAAGAAGAGAAGACGAGAGAGAGGGAAGAAAGAAAAATTTCATAACAAATTTTTTTATTTTATTGTATTTGCCTTTTCAAAAAAAATAATAATAAAACAAATAGGGATAAAATTGTATTTATGTTATTAATTTATTCCATTCCATTGCACACACCCCAAATTGGGCGGAATGGAAAATTGAATGAATGAGTGGTATTGGATGGAATGAGTTCCATCACGTACCATCCCATCACATCCCATTCATTATTTGCAAAACCAAACAACGGAACATAAACACATTCCATTTCATCCCATCCCACCACATTCCATCAATCCAAACAGACCCTTAAGAAAACGGATATCAGATTTGGATTCAGTGTGAATAACGAGAGGTTTTGGGGTATCGTTTCATAAGTTTTTGTGACTGGAAAGATCACCGGTGATGTAGACGGAGACGGTGATGGAGGAAACTCCGTACACGATGAAGAAGAAAGTCTATGGCCACGTGACGTTTTCCTATTGGATCTCACACCAAAGTCATCAAGTCCATAAGTGCCATGTACAACGATAATTAGGACCAAATAGATTAACATAATAAAAGTTAGATGACCAAAACGGAACCAAAAAATAGTTAAAGGACCAAAACGGAATGAAAAATAGTTAAAGAACCTAAATGAAACCTTGAAAATATTTAGAAGACCAAAAGTATATTTAAGCTTAGTTTAATTGGGGACACAAAGTGGATTATTCTCTCTCAACCAAACTTTTTTCATACATAGTAATTAAACCGAACTCCTTATTCTTTGTTTAGTACACTCTAATATTCTCTTACCATTTTGGTCAATTACTCATTCTTCATTCTTAATTATAATATTTAAATTCTATATAACTTTCTTTTGACGTTCTTTAAATACGTAACTTTGACTATTTTTTTGGTCAATATTTATTAAATTCAAAATCGCACATAACACACTCAAATATAATGGTATTTTATTAGGAAGTAAATCATATAATGCTTTATGATTTTGTTCCTCCGCATGCATGAGATCAAGTATCGCATATTCGAAAGTACAATTTCTCAAATGTTTAGAAAAAACGCTAATCGTGTTCGTTCAAAAACTTTTCTCACATGCACAATTATAACACAAAAACCTTACGCGCACAAAGACAAACTTCATTCGTGCAACAAAAATACGACAATCACACTTACATGATGCCCCGTGTCGCTTATGTGACAATACAATTAATGAAACTTCTTGACGGTTGAAACATACGAAGAAAATAAAATAAAATAAAATAAGCAGTATCATTTGCGTATCAAATAATAGAGGGTTAAAATGAGTTTTAGCAAAAATAATAAAGATAAATATGGACTAAAATATGATAAACTATAAGCTCATAAGCTAATTCAAATAGCGTCTCAAAAATAAGCTATAAGTGAAATAAACTATAAGCTCATGAAAACATGACGGTTATCAAACAGGTCTTATGAGCTTATAAGCTATGAGCCATAAATTAATTTTTTGACTTACCAAACAGACAAAATTGTTTCCCACCTAGAGATGTGAAACCCTCTCCCTCCAGGCCAAGTCAAAATCAAAGTACAAGCCCCACATTTCTTGTTATACCCTTTGATCCATCCTGGAAAGGCACGGGTTTTGTCCCGTATTTGAATAATTGTCAAAACATGTGAAAATAATATAGAATATTTTTTGGCAATATTTAAAAATGATTTGGTAGCGAAAATACTTTATAAAACTTGAAAAATCAATTTTCAGGTCATTTGGATCGATACACAAAGTATCTGAATCGATACATAAAATTTCAGGACACCTAGATCGATACAAACACTATCTGGATCGATACAGCACATTCGAGAGAGAACCATATGTATCGAAACACACAATGTGTGGATCTATACACATGAACTGCAGTAGAAAAATATTTTGCCAGAGGCTCAAGATGTATCGATGTTTGTATCGATATATATTAGAAAAGATTTTTTACAAAGAAGCTCATCTATATCGATACTGAAATTTTGGCTACCAGACAAACAAACGCTGTGAACAAAGTAAGCACAACTGTCCGAGCGCGTGTCTAGCTCAGGACAAACACACAATTAAAACATAAATAAAAGCAGCGGAAAAGTAAATAACACAGTAGGTTTGTTAACCCAGTTTGGCGCAACTTGCCCTAATCTAGGGGATACCAATTTAGGAGTGAACTCACTATAATAGTTCTAGTGTAAGGACCAACGTAGCCGCACTACTTGTCTTCCACCTAGACCCTACCTAACGTGACCGCCCTACCTAGGAACTCCTAGATATGAGACCCCGTCTCACCTCCTAACCTAAACAACACACTCAGCGTTGTTTTTACTTTTCTTTTCTTCGTTATGTTTTCTTTGGACAAGAGACACACTCTTCCGACTCAATACTAACTCCGTACCTAACGGTTTAGGAGAAGCACAATTACAACTCAACTAAACACGTCCTATACTTGAATCAGTTACGACGCAAGCAAGACTTACAAACAAATAATAAACTAACAAACTAACAAACTAACAAAGAAGACTAAACCTTAAAACAAACGCTTTAGAACACACACGGTTTAGCTTGACTTTTAGGGTCTGTCATTACATATATTTATACTACTTGAGTAGCACAGGGTTTGGGCTTCAGACACTTTTGGACGTTGTAAGGTCCAAGTCTTGAATCTTCTAGAACAAGAAATCTTCTTGAAAAATATATCAATATCACCTTGTAAAATATATCTAGGCTTGACCGCCTTAGACTTCTTCAGAAACACGTGACTTAATCACAAAGTAATGGTTAAAAGAAAAACCAAAGCGAATCTTTTAAAAGATTGCATAAAATAATAAACGCGCGCTGCCAGATCACGTAATGCTGTTCCATATGCTACAAATCTGACCCATCATCAGTGTTCATGAGCAACTGACCACACATCTGGCTAATATATATTTTTGCACAATTGTAGCCAATCTTCAAAAATCCAACAGATACACACCTGCTATGTATCGATACACATCAGTCAAAACTTAATTTTTTCCCATCATTAAATTTGTATTGATATATTCTCTGTTATGTATCAATACACTACTGTTAAATTTGTCAAAATTTTACTCTATCTTATTTTCTCTATAAATAGCAACAAACCTTGATTTTGACACATGAGAAACATATTCTATTATATGAATTGAGAGAATTGATGGTCCAAAATTTTTTCATACATAGTAATTAGAAATTGAATCGAACTCCTGAGTCTAGAAATCCTAGCTCGAATGGCAAATGCCGAAATTGCTAGGTCGGACGTCGTGATCCGGGTTCGAACATGAGACCTCGCAGTTGTGTGAGTTGTTTAATTTCAGTAGATTACCACTTCATCTAAGACCAAAAAAAAATCAAACTCCTGATTATTTGTTTAAAACACTCAAATATTCTCTTACCATTTTGTTCAATTATTCATTCTTAATTATAATATTTTAATTCTATATAACTTTCTTTAAATACGTAAATTTGACTAAATTTGACTATTTTTACGTCAATATTTATTAAATTCAAAATCGCACGTGACACGCTCAAATATAATGGTATTTTATTAGGAAGTAAACTATATAGTGCTTTTTGATTTTGTTCCTCCGGATGCACGAGATCAAGTATCGTATATGCAAAAGCACGATTTCTCAAATTTTAGAAAAATCGCTAATGGTTACATATAGTTTCAAGACAATTGGGTCGATACATGACATTCTAGAGAGAACCATATATATATGTATCGATCCACACATACACATGAACTGTAGTGGAAAAATATTTTGCCAGAGGCTCAAGATGTATCGATACAAACTTGTCTGGATCGATACATATCATAAAAGATTTTTTACAGAGAAGCTCATTTGTATCGATACACATAGGGGTGACAACGAACCAAACCAATTCGAAGAAAGTTCGAGACTCGGTTCGACAATTGATTCATTTAACTTGGTTCATGAATCAAGTGAGCCGAATTTGAGCTGAGGATTAAGTTTGTTAATTAAATGAGTTGAACTTGAACTATACATAGTTCGACTCATTTGGTTCACGAACGACTCGATTATATATATAATACTTTAAAATTATTTTTAAATTTATATATCTAATTTATATTTATATATTTATATGTAGATCGAAGGAAAGAAGTGAAAAAATAATAAGTATCTTGTTTGGATTGCAACAAAATGGTCTTAATGGGCTGCTACGAACAAATGTTGTGTTTGATAGCAAAATCTGTTTTTTCTAATGATGTTATTGTAAACATGAGTTGGTTTAAGGCTGTGTTTGATGAAAAAGACTGCTTATTCAATAGTTTGCACGTTTCTTCCTGATTTTTTTTTTTGTTTAAGTTGTTTTATAGCGATTCAACGAACTGAACCTAATGAATCGAGTCGAACTGCTCGTGAACTTTAAACAAGCCGAAATTGAGCTAGAAAAAAAGTTTGTGCTGAACTTGAACAGAGTTTTGAGCCGAGCCAATTCTTATCTAGTCAAGTCGAGTCCAGACAGGTTCGACTCGACTCGGCTCTTTTCCAGCCCATATACACCTGCTATGTATCGATACATATCAATCAAAATTTAAATTTTCATGTTATCATTAAAGTTGTATCGATACACACTCTGTTATGTATCGATACATTGATGTTAAATTTGTCAAAAATTTACTCTATCTTATTTTCCTTAAAAATAGCAACATACCTTGATTTTGTACACACGAGAAACATATTCTATGATCTGAATTGAGAGAATTTAGGATCTAGAGGTTAGGTTTTCCAAGTTCACCATCTTCATCCAATTTCTTCAAAAATTCTCAAATTGTTACTCTTTCAATGGGTTCAATAAAAGGGTTATGAGTGATTGGTTGATAACGTCCATGACATATTGCTTGTGAACGTCTTTTGGGTTAAATTGTGGAATCAAGGTTTCTCATCAAAGGTCTCATCAAGGTTTTGAAGGAGTATTCAAAGATCTTGAGGTTTGACACATGGTGGAAGATCAGCCGAACGACTGATTGCAAAGGTTCTTTGAGCTTGAAGAACGGGGTAGATCGAATTGTTGTAAACGGAGGTTCAAGTCACAAAGTGGAAGGTTCGCGCAAGAAAAGAGGATTCAACAACGAGATTGAAGAATCGTGTCTTAGTACTCATTGTATTGTATTCCTATAAACTGTTGTGCATTATTAATGTAATTCAATTGTTTTTTTTTATTGAAGTCTCAATTTCGGATTTCCGCAAAATTGGGGGGAGAGGTACCAGACCATATATAGCGAGGACGACGGAAACTCGGGAACTCCCATATCATATCTCTGTGTTCTTTTATTTACTTTATCGTTATTGCTTGTGTTTTTTATTGAGTGAAGTTGGTTGATTGCAAGTGAATTTCATTGTTGTGAAATTTGTCCACCAAGTGCTTGATAAAAACACTTAGTGAGAATTTCACAATTGATTTCAAGTAAAAACTTGAATTTTTTAGTCAAAAAAAAAACTTGAAATTCACATTGCACTCTACACTTACACTTTGTTTGTGATGTTCAACAACTTGACCATAAAAATTAAAAACTTTTTGAAAAGTAATATGTGAATCAAACTTGCGTTGCTTAATTGTTTCACACGAATTTAGCTTGTTATTATCATCGTTCCATAAGGGTGTGCATATAACTTTTCTGTTGGTCAAATTTGGTGCATAGTAGACTACAATCCATGATTTGCATCCGTGCGTAAAATATTTTTAAAAACTATCATTGGTTTTTGAATCACGTATTCAACCTCTTCTAAGTGAATAGCCATATAGTCTAACACATCCCTCATAGTCATAGTTATAGTCAAGAATAAGGCTACTACAACTCACAAACGCACCACTCCATTTACCAACATCGTCACTATTGAGTTTGATCATTCATTCAAGATGTCGCTTCCAAGTTCCGACCAATGTATATTGTATCCTACCCATTATGACCAATGTATGTATATTGTAATTTATGGTCCATTATATTTAGGAAAAGTAATAATAAGAAAAATTTGTTTATAAAAAAATATATATATTTAAAGTTGGGTTTAAAACCGACCCGGGTCCGATTAAAGACATTGATATACCTAACTCTGGTTGTTTCTAGTTCTTTCGCGGCGAGTCTCAACTGAAAACACACGTAGTCAATTACACTCAGAATCTCACACACACTCGTATCGTATTTTCAATTTCGTGCAAAATCAATAGAAATGGAAGCAAACATCAACACCAATCGTGACCAAATTGTGGACGTTGGATCGGTAGTTGAAGCTGTTTCTGCTGAAGCCGGTGATGCACCGCTTTACACCCTCGAATCGCTTTGCATGCGTTGTCATCAAAATGTATCATTCATCACTTTTTCCCTCTTTTTTTTCTGTGTTTGTTTATTCAATTGAAATCACGTTTTGATTAAGTTAATTACAATTTGCTTTGCTTAGTAGCTTAATTTCACATCATGATATATTTTTTTCTTTGAAATTTGGAGTTATTGTATATTTAGGTGTTAGCTTTACAGCTTCATTTGATTGGTTTTCTGTTTTTTATTTATAAAAGAATCTTTTTTTATTTTGTTTTTGTTATCTAACTTGAAATTTCTGCTATATTTTTCAGGGAACTACAAGGTTTTTATTTACTTCAATTCCTAACTTCAGGAAGGTACATTCTTTGTTTTCTCATGCTTAGTTAGTGGTTTTTTTTATTACTGTTTTCTACCGTTAGGTAATTGGTATTGGGGATATGAATTTTAAAACCCCGGTTTTTTTTATCTGTCTGTCCTTATTTGCTTGTGGTGTAGTATATGATGGAACGGTACCATTCAAATTGATTATGCAGTACCACTTGGTGCATGTTTGGAATCATAGTTGGTTTGACGGACATTGCGATTTTGTTTAAGTTCTAAAGTAGTAAAGTGTAGCTTTTGCAAAATCACAGTGGCTCACCATGATTTTGTTAAACTTACTCAGTGTGTGTTTGGTTCTGTGGTGACACAAATTTATTTTGAATGGATTGATTCCGGTTAAATCAATTGTAGACCCGAAAGCTACAACTTCTAGCTTCAATTTAGAATCAATTCTAGAAGCAAAATCAGTTCTACTTTGAGAGCATTCAAACATGGTTTGGTCATGAGTAGAAATGAATTCTTGAAGAACCAATAAGAGTGTAGACCAAATTAAGGATAGTATGGTAGTTAGAGATATAGAGGGAGACTATAGAAAACTATAGGACACACTAATAAAAATGATTTGAAGTTAATGGTTAGGGTATTCTTATATCATTGGATACATATAGTTGACTCCACCTAGTGGGTTAGTGGAGAAAGATTTAGCTATCTTTTTAGTTTGAATTATTTGTTATTTCGGACATGATAGAAAATAGACACATTAGAGAGAAAATTGGAGTTGTGCCTAATGTGGAAATGTTGGTAGGTTCTCACTCTAGGTCGTTTGAACCTATATGAAAAAAAAATGTAAGAGGCCTAATAAAGTGGAAAAACCAAATGGAGAGTAGTCAAATTCAGGGAGAGCAATTAAAATTAAAGGCTTAAAGGATATTTTCGTCCCTATATTTACGCGCGTTTTTGGATTTTAGTCCCTGTATCTTTTTTTCTTAGGAATTCATCCCTGTATGTTAAAATCATTTTGATTTTAATCCCTAAAGCTAAAATCCGTAGGTAAATCTGCAGGTTTATGAATTAAAAATCCGCAGGTTTTTTCATTGAATTTTCCTGCGGATTTTAGCTTTAGGAACTAAAATCAAAATGATTTTAACATACATGGATGATTTCCTAAGTAAAAAAGATATAGAGACTAAAATAAAAAGTGCGCGCACACACAGGGACGAAAGTGTGATTTAAGCCAAGAATATATAACTATAGAGAAAACCATCCATGTATGTAAATCCGTAGGTAAATCTGCAGGTTTATGAATTAAAAATCCGCAGGTTTTTTCATTGAATTTTCCTGCGGATTTTAGCTTTAGGAACTAAAATCAAAATGATTTTAACATACATGGATGATTTCCTAAGTAAAAAAGATATAGAGACTAAAATAAAAAGTGCGCGCACACACAGGGACGAAAGTGTGATTTAAGCCAAGAATATATAACTATAGAGAAAACCATTAAGAAGGATTTAAATTTAAATGGTTTGTCAGAATATATAATTTACTTCCTCCTGTCAATATTATAAGCAGATTTGACTCTTTTTGGTACATTTGACTATTGATCTATCTAGCTTATATGAGCGATACATCAATTGTCAAATGTACTAAAAAAATCAAATTACCTTATAATAGTGACCCGAGACAGCATAGTATAATATTATTACGGCATGTATTTCATTTACTTGACCCTACCTAATGTAAAGAGGCTTCTGTTATTGTCAGTGTAAACTGTTTGTTACATATTTTGAGTAAATAATTGATATTGTCAATCAAGATAGTAAACTAGGGATCATATCTCATATTGGTATTTTCATCTACCGTTTCTTTTCTCATGTCTGTAGTTTTATAGGAACAGGAATATAGTCTAATGCATTTGCCTTTGTGCAGATTTTGTTGTCGGCTTTTGAATGTCCTCATTGTAGTGAGAGGTAAGCTGCCCTTATTCTATGCCCTGACATTGTAGTGTGTGAATTGCTCCCGTTATTTTTCCATGAAATTTAGTATTTACTGTATGTTTTTGTTGACCTACCAGGAACAATGAAGTGCAGTTTGCTGGGGAAATTCAACCACGCGGTTGTTGTTACTCACTACAGATCCCAGCGGGCGAACATAAGGTTGTATACATTCAAATTTAACCCCCCCGATTAGTTATATAAATTTAAGAAAATGTACATAAGATGAATTTAAAAACATAGTTCAATAGCTGAGGTAGATACAATACAAGACTAATTTGGGTGGAGGTGCCCCGGTGAGTTCCTAGCATCCGGTTGCTACCCAGTGAGTTTCTACATGAGGTTCTGTGTTGGACACCAATGACCAGCCCTAACCTATGACTGATTTTTTTCATACTTATACTCATTCATATGAGTTATAAATTGTGTCCATGTTTAGCCAAGGGACATCTGTCTTAAAAGAGCCAATGATGTTTTGAAATGTTTAAAGTAAAGTAACTGGAGATCATACAAGGCATGTCAAAATATAATCACGAAATACTTCATATAAGACTTCCATGTTCACCAATCCTCAGCCTGGCCATAAAGACAATGAAATATCTCTGGATAGTATCACTCGCTCAAAATGTTAAAAGACATTATAATGACATTTCCACCCTTTTAAAATTGCTGTCTCACTTCACTAAACACTGAGGTATACTGTGAATAAATTAGGAAAAGTTGTTGAAACTAAACTAAATATACTAACATAAGCATTGGTGGTATAACAGAAAAGAGGGCCTACCGAGTTATTGATGTGTGCTTATATAAGATCCCATGTTCTTATGTGGATTTGCAAGAGTACCTTTTGCTAACTAGTTGGCTAATTTGTGAGTGCCTTATTAACAATTTTAATGAATGCAGATGCTCAATCGCCAAGTGGTAAAATCGGAATCTGCTACTATTAAGGTAAATCAAATGTTATTATTTAATTTTCTGCTTATTTGTTTACACTTAGTAGTATCACTTGCTTTTTTTCCCTTTTTTTTATGGTAATGATTAATTTAACAAAAATCCTTTGGATGATTGGCACTGTGATTCTTGTCTCATTTGAGACTTAGACATATGTTATCTTAGTTGAGACGAGACATGATATGTATTTGACCTCTGTTAGTGTGATAAGGCCTGGCTGTTGTTATTGTCGATGGTGATGCTATGTGCAAGCATACTATTGGTCCTATAGGCTATAGCACCTTCTTTTGATATTGGTTGAGTGTCAACTTTGCTTTGTGTTAATTTTTTTTCCTGCTGATACTTTCTTCTACTTCTATTTCACCTTCTATAGTTTGTCAACAACATTGCCTGAAGTTTCATTAACAGATTGTATGATATTTGCATAAGTAACATTTTACTCATGCATGAAGCTGGGTTTTTGGATTCATAAGATTCATCTCTGTTGATTGTTAGTGATCTTGAAAATATGACTAATACGAATGGTTCTATTATTAAAAATTTGTAAGTCTAACATATTTTAAAAACAACTTTCTTATATGTGTGACTGCAGATACCTGAACTCGATTTGGAGATTCCACCAGAGGCACAGCGTGGTAGTCTGTCAACGGTACTTCTGATACACACTTCTATTCACTTGTTATTTTCCCTCTCCTGGCATTGACTTTTTTTCTTCTTCTTGTTCTTATGTTGGCTTCTCTGTCATTTCATGTGTCATTGAATGTCACAACATTTGGCTTCTTTTTTCCTTGCTTATCGAACATTTGAATGATTGATATTGGCGAAAGTTATCTTATGTTTCATTAGTTAATTGTATGTGTTTTTCATATTAGAAATGTTAATTTTGACAAAGAGTCGTGTTAATTATAGGTAGAAGGGATACTAATGCGAGCTGCTGATGAACTTCAGGCCCTACAAGAGGAACGCAGGGTATAATTTGTTTCACCCTTAACCTATATTAAAAATTGTTTGATATAAGTTTCTCCGTTAGTAATCTACTGTTATATATTTTACCTTTTAGAAAGTGGCTCCAGAGACGGCTGATGCAATAGATCAGTTCTTGGTGAAGTTGCGAGCCTGTGCAACAGCAGAAACGTCTTTCACGTTTTTTATTGATGATCCTGCTGGAAACAGTTTCATTGAAAATCCGTAAGAAACTATCTTTTTTTGAAAGTATCCCCTCTCCCAAGGCGTGATTAAATCAGTTTTATTTGAGGAGGAAAAAAGATTATAAAAGTAGGGGTTAAGATATCTCATATAGTTAAGCTAAACAACGAACAACAAATAATATCCAAGAACTCTTCATCCTGTTAGAGTTCACAAATTTCTTTGTAATACATTTAGTTACCATGAGCTGACCCTCACAAAGAAACATAGAAAACCACAATTTCAAACAGACTGGAAACTGTCGTTTAAAGATCTGGCTTTCCTCTCATCTGATACCTAACGCCGAATAACACAAAACATGATAGGACTCCACCAAGGTCATTCACAAAATAGTTCTTCCCAAAATCTAAATTGACATGAGAGAAACTGGTCCAAATTAAGGACTCGATAAACTCAATATTGACCAAAAGCTCAGACTAGGATCACATTAAGTCATTTGGGGAGACTGGAGAGAATATTCAGCTTTGACAGGCCTGCATGCCTTTAGCAGTTCATTGCTTAAGTACCAAGCCAAAAAAAAACTCCAGTTAATAACATGATCTGTCATGGTAACCCCAATTCACAACCAAAGAATGTCTCATAACTATGAAAAAGAGAGGATATTCTATGAAGGGTATGTTTAATTTATATATTTTTTAACGGCGAAGGGTATGTTAAATAAAAGTGTATTATATTATTCTAAAGAAAAGAAAGTCCACTGTTACACCGAATCTTCAAAATATTAAGAAACTTCATCATTTCCTAGTTGTGCTCTTTAAGTGAATTTTAGTGGCTTGATGCTCTACGAATTGTTCCTAATCTATACTGTATTTTATGATCTTTTATTGTAAATTAGTTAGAACAAAAGCATGTATTTGTTAGTGAGACAGTATTGCACCTGTATTTGGAACTTGTTAACATTAATCAAACCTTGTAACTACTTCTGTTTTATCTAAATGGATTGAATATGTGAATAGGTTTGCACCGTCATCTGATCCGTCGTTGACGATCAAGTATTATGAGCGAACTCCTGATCAACAAGCATTATTGGGGTACGTCAATGATTCTACACAGATAGAAGGAGCTCGTGATGCAGCACTAGAAGGTGGAGAAGCTGTGGCTGGGAGAACGAGGAGACAACCGCACGGGTCAGTTGGGGCAGCAGGTGGTCAACGAGCCATTGCACAGAGTAATAGTGCAGACATTGCAGATGCCTTATTTCGATATACTGGACCAACAGAGGTATGTATGCTGAAATGTATTATAAATTTGTACTACTAAAAGTTGGTCTTTTTATGTTGTTTGACTGTTCAGTTTCATATTGACTATTGTCCTTAATAGGTGATGACTTTCCCGTCAACTTGTGGAACTTGTGCCGCCAAGTGTGAAACTCGAATGTATGTCACCAGTATCCTTTTACCATTTTTTCATACTGCCATTTGGATACACCTTACCTGTGTTTTTTACATATATTTTGAAGGATTTTCTGTCTGTTTTAGGCTTTTAGAATCAATGGCAATTAAATTTCAAATGATTGGCTTAAGGATTCATATTCAGTATAAGCCAGAGATTACAATGTTTGCTGAGGGGAAATTAAAATCATATAATGCTGATTTTGTTTGATGTAAAGCTAACTTATTTACTCTTTTAATCCCTTTTTTGGTTTCAACCAATTTTTTAAATCCATTATTTAAATTATTTTTGGTTGAAATTTAAAGCTTTTCGCTATGTTAGTAGTTAACAAATGTTTTCTGATAACTGCATTTGAGACATGGTAGTATCCTGTAGTTGTTGGATGTTTGAGATTAAAATGGAAAAAGATGTCTACAGATTGATCTGTTGAGTGTAAAGCTAAAACCATTAATTGAATATTCAACAACTAAGATTGTGATAAAATATATGCAAATGTATAACAAAATACGAAGATGTTTAAACAAACACCACTGGTTTCTAAATAATGGTTATGACTTAACACTTCACTTTACTCTCTAAAGTGCACACCCTCACTTTAGAGGAGCCAAACCTCTGCTTTGTTTACAATGCCTGCCTTAAAATTTCTGCAATCTGATGCCAATTCTGCATGACAGTATTAGCAGAGCCTGTATAAGCTGTGTGTTTCGCTAGTTTATTTATACACTTCATTGAACTTAACAATAAACAGATATTCCATATTTCCAAGAAGTAATCGTTATGGCATCTACATGTGATGCTTGTGGTTACCGCAACTCTGAGGTATTTGTTGACTTCTGTGTGTAGTTTTCTCTTTTGAGGTCTGGGGCAGCGATACTTACTGCTGTTCACCATGCAGTTGAAACCAGGTGGAGCAATTCCTGAAAAAGGAAAAAAGATTACGCTGCATATGAAAAATATTAAGGACTTGAACCGGGATGTGATTAAGGTTTGTTATCTTATATTCAGATTTTTTGATAAACTGATAAATCTCAACTTCTCAACCCATGCGGTTGTTATATGTGTGTGTGTTGAATAAGTGTTAGATCCTGTAGTTGATATAACCATTTAGTGTACCTATTGCATTCTTTTTTCAAATGTGTAATAGCTACTTCAATTTAGGAACAGTAAGAGAGTACTTTTTAGCGGAGAAGCTACATTGGCTATTGTAGTTATTGTTTGCAATCTCAGGGTTACTATAAGCATCAAATTATTTTGTGGAGATGTGATCATTTAGATGGATCCTAGAAAAAATCAAGCAGATTATGCCTAAATACCACTTTGAAATTGTAATTTTGGCTCTATTCTTTAATTTTGTCACTACACTAGGATGACTATATCATTTTTTTGACGATTAACCTAACAATCTGTGGTTATCATGTGTTCATCTCATCAAAGTGCTTTGTGCTATACAATGCTGCCATCAGGTTGAAGTTATAGAGTTTAAAATAAAAAAGGATTGAAGAGAAAGAATAAAGACTTCTAATTATGATTATGTTATGATAGTTATGACAAGATGAAGTACTTAACCATAGTGTAACACTGAACTCTTAATTCTTATCGAATGGGGACACATTCTGATAACAACTAAGAAATATGAAAACTAATCTTAAGAGATCATATAAGATGCTCTAAAAATAGTTTTTATAGAATGTAACACTCCTCATCAAACTAAATACTCTCCAGAAAATATGATCAAACTATCTAGTCTAAGACTTGGGGTTATTGCTGATGATGGTGGTCTCGTCGGAAAAGTTGTCAGCAAATTTTTCAATGGCCTTATTCAAGACGAGTGCTTACTCTTATTCATTCAAATACTATACTCCTAGATCTAAATTTTTCTCATGTAGGGAAAGGAATCATAATAATATAATAATAAAGAAAAATGAAAACTAATTCTAATGAAGAATATAAGATGAAATCAAGACATATAACATATTAATCATATCATCTAATGACTTTGTTTTCAATGATATACTCCCTCCAGCCTTATTTATAAGCAAAAGTTGTTTTTTAGATACATTGAACAACTAATGTATCTAACTTGTATATAGGCTAGATACATTAGTTGTTCAATGTATCTAAAAAACAACTTTTGCTTGTAAATAAGGCTGGAGGGAGTAGTATGATACTCATAGTCATAGGTCTTTCTGGTGAAGTCAAACCTTTGTTGTGATGTGTCTTTATTCTCTCAGTTTGTTTTGTTCCCCTGCCCACTTACAACTTTGACTTATATATTTTCATACGTGTTACACTATATACGTTGACTGAATTAGTTTGGTTTGATCAGTCTGATACTGCGAGTGTAAAAGTTCCTGAACTTGACTTGGAGCTGGGTAGTGGCACCCTGGGAGGACTTGTTACAACTGTTGAAGGTTTAATTACAAATATCAGTGAAAGTAAGTACTCTCTCTCTCTCTCTCTCTCTCTCTCTCTCTCTCTCTCTCTCTCTCTCTCTCTCTCCTCCCCCCCCCTCTCTCTCTCTACATCAAGATGATGTCTCCTGTGATGGCAAAAATAAGAGTAACTTGTGGAACTGAAGAGGAAATGACAAATAGTAGAACCGTAGTGCGTACTTGGGTATTGTGGGGTGTTCAAGTCCCACAATGATAGGTAGTTTTTAAAGGAATGTTCCCTCCTAAATGCTTGGAAACAATCATGTTATTAAAACGTACACTATGTTGAGACTACTTATACAAAGAAATCAAGACTTTTCGAATTTTATCTCTAAAAGGATTAGGTTTAATTACTCTAGAGGGCCTCAAACTATTAGGGGATTTTTAAATAGGTCAATGAATTAATACATTTTTAATAATTAGTTCCCTAAACGGAAAATAATAATAATCAGGTCTTTGAAGTTAATAATGTGCTATGAGGCACAGACACAGACACAAAACTGACACGTTGAGACACGCACCAATCCAGGGAGTGTCCGTGCTTCATAGTAATGTGCAATGAGGTATTTGAATTTAGGGATCCCATTACAATTTATTGAATTCAGGGATTTTACTAAGTTTAGGAGGGATCTAATTAAAAATTATTTTAAAATTCAGGGATCTGATTAGGACTCAACTACAAACCTAAATATAATATGTTGGCAATTAATATGTTGGCAAAGCCTTTTTTTTTTTAAAAAGTAACTTGGTGCTGCTGAGTACCAAGTTGCAACTTGCAAGAGTCATTGCAGGTCTACAGACAGACCCTTTTTTGTATTTATTGTGGATAGTCATCTTTTGAATTTGCAAATTGCAAGAGTTTGAAATTCGGAGCAGTCCTTGTAAAATGCAGAATTTCTAAAATGAACTTTAATTGTTCTGTCATCCATATATGTTCCAAGTTTTTCCCGATTCTTCTGTGATTTATTTTGATATAATCTATACATCTTTTCTTGAATGTTTGGATGTTATTGATTTGATATGCATGTACAGGCCTTGAGAAGGTCCATGGGTATAGTTTTGGAGATAGTCTTGATGAACATAGAAGAAGCAAGTGGCTAGACTTTCAAACAAGGTTAAAAAAGGTAGGACTTAATTATATAAGAGTCGGCCTAAATTTCTCTTATACACATGTCACTTCTGTCTGTCTTCCCTTTCACTGTAGAAGGGTACTTTGCCATCAGATTCTTTTCATTGTTTCCTCTCTTATGGTTGACAAGGAAAAAAGACATGACTAGGAATAATACATAGCTAGAAGCATTGCAATTTACATATTTGTTTGTCTAGTGAATTATTTGTTTGCCTGAGGATTCAATGAAGTAGCTTTTCCGAAAGAGTCCGGCAAAGCTTTGGGGTAGAGCAGCTGCTCTTCTGTTTTTCACATTTTATACTGCTGTTTATGACATGGCCTATTCAACCTGCATCTTTTCGTTATGTGCAGCTTCTTAGCTTGGATGAAGCTTGGACTCTAATTCTTGATGATGCATTGGCTAATTCTTTTATAGCACCCGTGACTGATGATCTAAAAGACGACCATCAATTAATATGTAAGTTTTCCTTATTAATCTGATTGAGTTTTATTAAATGCAGTTGCCATTTTCCAAGTTTAAATTGATATTATGAATATTTGTTTTGATCTGGGTCCAGGCGTCCAGCCCCCTTTGCACACAAATGCATTCTTCCCTATCAGTCAGTTTAATTGAGAAGTTCTGTTAATTGATTACAGTTGACTGAAACTAGAAATATAATAATTTTCATGTCTTTAGTTATATTGTCTTGTGCACTTAATTTGTATATTGATGTGTTTTCGACCTTTTATTGTTCACATACCTGATTCTTAGCTTCATATCATTCCCGGTGCCTTCATTATTGGGAAAATAATATTTTCTTCATTGTGAATAAAATGTCATATGGTTATTCCATCTAATCGAGAGTTACATGGGAATCCAGTGTACTACCATGGAAAGAAACACGAGGATCTGTACAGTATGCCAATTATTAATATTTTCAATATACATTTGCCTTTTTAAGGGCATGGTTTTAACTAACCTCTTGCATTTATATGCCCTTAGGGGCTTGCGTAACTGGATTCGTGTGATACAATATAACACTGATTGTTTTGTATTATTGCATGTTATCTATACCTGGCTGCATAGATCTTCATCTAAATATATTCATGTGTTATTATTGACATGTTATTGGCATGGTATCTATCCAGTTGAGGACTATGTGAGGTCATGGGAGCAAAATGAAGACCTAGGGCTGAATGATATGGACACCTCTTCTGCGGATGCTGCATATGAATCAACAAACACTACTAATATCCAGTGAACATCATTTTGAATCTTTCTTCTTTCCGCTCCTCTATCACCGCCAACCCAAAACAAGGAGGGGAAGAAACATACTGAAAGATGAAATTTTTGTGTCTTTGATAGCTAGGAAACATAGAAAGTAAGGAAATGCTTGTTGTCTTATTTAATGACTTATTTGATTTGCTTATCATGTCAATGTGACCATTGCCTTTTGTTGTAATTTCTTTTTTATTTTGGGATAAGATTTCCATAACTTTTGTTATCCTTCTTGAGATAGTTATTATGTCTTGAAAAATATAATTTCTTATGAATTGTTGAGTTTGTTGGTCACTTCTGGGTTTTGCAGATAATCCACATTGTTAATTTTACTTAAGATTTATAATAATAAATAACAATAATAATTATAATAATAATATTGATTTAGTATTATATTTATATTATCTCTTATGTTCCTCGCCGTAATTTTCATCACCCCATGATTTTATCTGTAATGACAAGTTAACTTAGTTTAAGTGGGTGTGGGTTAAAGTTTAGAATCATAAAGTGTGTGGGTTTTTAATGACTTATTATTTTGTGTATGTATCAACAAAAAAAATTTAACTTCTAGAAATATCAACAAGCTTGAATTATTCTAAATAAATCTCTTTGCATGTCGTGTAGGAGTAAATCTTATTGAAAATAATTTTTGGTAGTGTAAATTTGATTATTGCTATTTGTGGCAAAATTGAATATAACAAAATTATCACGAAATCATTGTCACCGTCATATATTCATTCCACATAATAAATAGGTGGAAGGATATTAGTTAGACTTCGATGCGGTACAAGTATGCAATATCGTGACATCATTGCGAGACATTATTCGCGATATGTAGCATTTCCCTGTAAATTTTATCAAAGATAAATATTTAGTATGAGCAATATGAGAGCAAAGAGAAGCAGTCAAATAAATATTGTTAAAATTTTAAAACTCTGAAAAGGAATCCATTATATATCATGTACATCTATCATAATTTATATTGTTATTAAAAGAAGTTTATTATTTTATTGAATGTCGGAAAATTAAAATGTCCATTCTGTTGGATTAACGGGTGCTGTCAGGCAGGTGAGTTGGATGTTTCATAGTAATAAAAATGGATCACGATTTAAATAAACAGAATAAACAATTACAACATTTGTTTTTCTTCTTTTTTTTGTTTGGTACAATTTGTTTTTCTTCTTCTAATCACACGGTGTCATCACTTATTATTAGCAGTGGCCAAACGCACACGGTGCCTGTAATCACAATCACAACGACATAACCACACAGCCACTCCATTCCTTTCCATCCATTTGCTTAAAAATGAGTTTACCATTAACAAATATGTATTTGGTTTTCTAGCGACAAATTTTGATTTTAATGTGAAGATGAAATTAATATATGAGTTGGATAATAATTTAACCATACTTCATGCTATTATACGAAAAATTGTTAAGTATCGACTATTTTTTTTCTTCACTTTTTTCATGATTTTATTTTTTGTAGTCATTTAAATATTCTTTTTATGTAAGTGTTTTTTTTTAAGTATTACTAGTAGTATATTTGACTAAACAATCATCGCTTAAAGTACGAAGTAATTTTAAATCTTTGAGTCAGCTGTTTCACTTTTTGAGGTGTCTCCAATCAAACGAGAGAATTAATCACTACGTTTAATGGTGGATAACCTGCACTTGACAAAAATAAATGAATTACCAAATCAAATCCTCTTAGAATCTCCTGTTGATATTTTTTACTCCTAAGTTTTCGTTGTTAATGAAAATTTTTATTGGCTAAACAATTTAATCTTGAGGATGTGATTTGTTGCACAAATTCTCTTCTTTGCGTTGATGTTCTCCATGCATAAGTTTTACAAGCATGCTATTTTTTATCAAGACATTAGAGATATTTTTCATCAAAATTGTCGCATTTTTTTTGGTCAGGTATTCTAATGGTTAAAAATTCACTCCTTAATAATGAATAAGTGGGCATACTGGGTTTGAATCTCGATCCCTGCACTTCCGTGCAATATGTCCAATCAATTGAGCATTTGAGCTAAACTCATGGAACAAATTGTCACATTTGTATCACTCACATTTTATAGAATAATTGTGTTGACTTTCTTATCAAATTTAACTTCTCTTGAAATATATTTTTTGGCTAGAAATTCACCCTTATACATAATGAAATTTACCCTTTTATGAAAGGTGAATAAGTGAAATGATCAGAGTTCGAACTCTTTCTACATATATAATGAAATATTTTACCAACTGAATTAAATTCATGAACACTTCTACGATATTAATAATTTGACCCATTAATCCGCATTAGATTGCATCATTTTTTTTTGAATTATAAAATTAATTCGCTTAACAATCACATTTATAAATTGGAAAATACAAACATTTTTATACATAACTTTTTAAACTCTATTCATTTAAAAGAAGTTTAAAAAGTGAGTTGAATAAGATTTTTCTCTTTTTTATCTTTTTTTTCTTCTTCTTAGCTTTGTTAAAAAAAAAAAAGCATGATTAGATTATTATTTGGAGAAAATTATTATTAATCCATTAAAAACCTTGCTTGATAGTTGATTCCTCAATATGAATCCGAACTAATCGCGTCTTTGTAAATATCACCACTTTATTTATAAACAGTCACAAACCCATTCCTTTTGTTCTCACACTTTCTCTCTCTATATTCATTCATTCACACTTTCTCTCTCTAGAAAAAGAAGAGAAAAGAAAAAGCGTGAGAGAGAGAGAGAGAATATAGCTAACTGCAAAATCATCATCACCACCACCACCACCACCACACGAAACCATTCTTCAACAGATCTGTGTAGAAGAAAATGGGACAGAACCAAAAATCTCTGATCTACGCTTTCGTTTCTCGCGGAAGCGTGATTCTCTCTGAATACACCGAATTCAGTGGAAATTTCAACTCCATCGCTTTTCAGTGCCTTCAGAAGCTTCCAGCTTCTAACAACAAATTCACTTACAATTGTGATGGTCACACCTTCAATTACCTCGTCGATAATGGCTACAGTTCGTACTTTTCACCTTTCCGATCTATCATAATCCAACTCCTAAACGCGATTTTATCAACTTATTTTTAACCTAGAAATTAGTTATATCAGTATTTGTTCGATAATTTGATTTTTGATTTTAGAAATGATTTTAGGTTAGCGTTGTGGTTTATGATTATGTAGTAATTATTTGTTAAAGTGATTATTTAGAGGTTAATTTTTGAGTTCGGTGAGTAATTTATTTATTGTAATGATTTTATGTGGTTTTGTTGTGTTTGTACAGCGTATTGTGTTGTTGCGGATGAATCTGTTGGAAGGCAAGTGCCTGTGGCTTTTCTGGAGCGTGTGAAGGATGATTTTGTTGCGAAATATGGCGGTGGAAAGGCTTCTACAGCTGCGCCGAACAGTCTTAATAAGGAATTTGGGTATTGAAATTATTGTTTTTATGAGATTGATTGATTGATGATTGAGGGTTTATGTGATTGTGTTGTTTATGGAAAGCTTATGTATGTGCTTTGATGTTTACTTTTGGCAGGCCGAAATTGAAGGAACATATGCAGTATTGTGTTGATCATCCTGAGGAGGTAAGCAAGCTTGCGAAAGTGAAAGCTCAGGTTTCTGAAGTCAAAGGTGTCATGATGGAGAATATTGAGAAGGTATATTTGTTTGCTTTAACTTAAGAGGATTATATGATGTGAGCTGAATGGATCTAATTGCCTTTTGATTTAAGTGTTATATGTTGTAGAAGAAAGTATAAATTTGATTATTTAAACATTTACAAAAACTGAAAAGACGGCGAAAAACGAAGAGTGAATGTTTGAGAAAACATATACCTATGAATACTGAACCCTATAAACGAGACCATGAAGTTAGTCAAACCAGTTGTATGTATTGGTATACAAGAGTTGGACTCCTACAACTTAATTCATACTTAAATCTGCACAATTCGTTTGGTTGCATTTGAAATTCATAAAACTGAGTCTTTGAAGAGAGAAAAGGGGGGAGGGATGGTGTTTTGAAATTTAAAATTCCAGCTTGCTCTCAGTTTATCTATTTAATATGAATCTTTGGTCTTTCTGTTCTTTTTTCTTTAATTAATTAGCATGACTTTTAAGTGTAAAATAGACATAGATATAGTGAATTATTAGTATACAAACGACAAAATAAGTAAATCTAAATTCTTACTCTTTCAGTATATCATTGCATGTATTAGTTAAATACTATTTGGCTTAAATATATTTTATTATTGTAAAATGAGGAAACTTTTGTTTGCGTTTCATCCCTCCAAAATTTGAAAATAATGTTATTGGTCCTTGCCATTATATATCACCCGTTACCTGCTTATGGATCTAACTAAAGGTCATGTGGTCATCCCTAATAAAACTCACTAATGGTTGTGGTTGTGGTGTCATGTTAGCATGTGATTTTCTGGACTTTTTCCCTTCATCTCTAAAATGAATTATATTTTTCTTCCCTGAAGTAATTGTTAAATACCAAGAAACAATGAATTTAGAGAGACGAAATACTCGTTTATAGGGACCAAAAGCAATACTTTCGGAATTTGGAAGGATAAATCAAAAAGATTTGTATACATTGACCAAAATGAAAATTTGTACATTTTACAAAGATCAAACTCATCTTTAACCAAAAACTTATTGTATAAACTTTCATGTTACTTTTGAACGGCTCCTGCAATGTGTTACACTTAAAATCATACATGGTACAAGTACAATTTTCACCAACATATGAATCTTGATTTCAAAAACCAAGATTGATTATACTGTTTTTCCTCTTTTTCTGAATGACAAATGTTTGTAATTACTTGTTAGAAAGAAGGTAATCAAACTTGGACCGAACATTAAATTGGTGTTAATACTGGGTAAAGTTTGACCGGGGTTGAATTGAGGTCAGACTCAGACCAGTAATAATACTTGAATATATTATTTTTTTTCTGATAATATAAATATAGATTGTTTTTCTTAAACATAAGATGTCTTTATGACCATGATATATTAATATCATAACACCATTACAGCTCCTTTTTTCCTTTGATTCTGTCTTGTTCTTTAATTCTTATTATATATTATATTATTATCTTTCAAATCCATGGATACTAACTATATGTTTAATTATATTTATTTTAAAAAATGAAAGTCAAACTTTGAAATGGAAAAAAGTAGGTTACCATACCTAGTCAGTACACAACTGAAATGATCACAAAAAGGAAGTATTATGGAAAGCAGTATAATTTAATATGTCAAATTTAAAAAGCAGATGTGAGTTATTAACCAATCGATCCATTAACATTTCTGTATGTGTGTGTGATTTGTTAACCGCGATAAATCAGTTGACTGGCACTTTTGACATCTTACCCACCTTAGTCTGGTTCCTATGCCAGCGGGAGTTGATGTCTGATTGGACCTGGCACAGGTCTAGTTATCAATTCAACCAATTGAACAGGCCCGTTTGGTCCATTTATGATAGATCACCTTGGTTAGAAATATTAGTAGGGGAGTTGAACCCACAACTGCATATATCTCCATCCCTTAGGTTCCTCCCACCAAACCACTTAATCACTTCTTGATTGAATGTGCTGTTTTGATTATTATTTTTCATTCCTTTTGCATTCCTTTTTTCATTCTTCTGATACATGTACATCATACAGTCACCTGCTCACTCTCTTCACTGTTCATTTTACTATAACATTCTCTGCTATTGTACTTCTGAAACATAGACCTGATGCAGTCATTTTTCGGGGGCTCAATGTCTAAGAAATGGAAGAAAGACATGATCTTAAAACATTATATTATTTTATATATTATATTACAAATACAAATCACAGAAATTATTGTTCAATGTCCACAATCAATATGGCCATGGCAAATATCAGAGACAGATTCTTGGTAAACCGATATGGCCAATTTGTGATGGATGGCAGCACCACGGCTTAATACTTGGATATTGTGGCACCATATGTTGTATTTGTCTCTTCGTAATGGTCCACCATCTGCCATCGATAACATTGGTTATGATTATTGTATCGTGCACCATACCATACATCATTTATTCGAAATTTCACTGGGATATTCATGATTTGATATATTATTGTTGCTTTAAACCTTAATAGCACCAATATTTCTACAAATCCAGCTTAGACATGTTAGATATGGATCTATAAATCCAGCTTAGACAGCTTAAAATAATTTTATAACTTAATTGTTAGGTCGGATTTTAAGGAAGGTTGTGATCCGGTGAGTTTGGGTTTTATAAGTTTCTTGACCAGTATTACATTACCTACATATTTAGGTGATTTTACGTGGTAAGCCCACGACTTGCTTTCATGGACACAAGGAGTGTGACAAGGGGAACTTTTATCTCCTTCAAGTGTATTTGCCTACATATTGTGTATTTTATTGTAGTTCTATGCTTTGAGTATCATAACCTGTTTGATGTTTTTGAGTTCCATATTCAAAAGTCGTGATAAAATTAATTCAATGCTTTTTTACATAGTATAGTCGTAGCCCATAGGGTGCAATAAATTAGGTTTCATTTTTTTTTATGATCCCTTTGATAGATAAACTAATCTAGCTACAAGTAATATGGCTGAAAACAATGTTCACCGACTTCTCATGATCCTTTTCTTGTTGAAATTTTATTTAGTCTTAGATAGATTTTAGGAAAGTTTTGAAGGCATACTTTATCTTGTTCATAATAGATTCAATTTCTACTGTACATGGCTTGAATTGTGCTTTGCTTACTGATTACAACAATTAAATTTAAATTCTTCACTAAGTCAAGACCAAATTATATAGAAAACCAAGATATATCTGCAGGGTCAACTATTCTACAACTACCAAATATTTACTACTCTGCATTCTTGTGGACATGAAAATTACAATTTTGTGCATTTCAAAAACTTATTGAATGAGGGAATGTCTGTATGTTAATTATACCATTTGTATAGTATAAAAAAAAGGAGAGATAACACCAATTGTACATAATAGAAGAAAAGTAGACAGAAAAATTAGTTAAATTATTCGCCTGCTCTTATGCCTCCAATCCTCATTTGTTGTCTAATAATCGATGACATTCTGTTACGTTATATTGACGTGTTTGAAATTTAATGTAGGTGCTGGACAGGGGGGAAAAGATTGAGCTTTTGGTTGACAAGACTGAGAACCTTCATCACCAGGTTAGTATTCATGTGATTGGAAGATCTTGAACTTAAAGCATTACTACTTAGATTTTTTCATGTGAATGACTATTTTCTACCGACTGTCATTATAAGATCTACCCCTTCATCTCCATCCCACACAAATGATTGTTTTCTCACTTGCTGTTTTTGGGACAGGCACAAGACTTCAGAAACTCGGGGACTAAAATCCGTAGAAAAATGTGGCTGCAAAACATGAAGATAAAGCTGATTGTATTGGCAATTTTGATCGCACTGATCCTCATAATTGTCCTCCCAATCGTTCTTAAGAATAAATAAACATCACTCTCCGAGACATTGACCTTGTTATTTCGACTTTCTTGTGATTATATATAATGATGATATGATATGATGCGGAAAGATATCAGGTGTATGGCATGATTTTGTATGTAGTCAAGATATCAGAACCTGTATACCTTTAAGCTTTTACAGTAGTATGATGATGATATAAGAATTCTTATATTTGCTTTTTTGCTTGAATATTGTAGTTTGATTTTAATTCACACCTGACCTATCTTATTATTCATGCAATCTTAGTCCCTTGTTTGTCACCTTGTGTATGAATATTTTCTTGCAAGCGATTTAGTTGTCAACAAGGGATAATATTCAAGCAATCTAAGTTGTTTGTCAACTGAGATTTGAATCATCATCATTCTATTTATTATGATGCATCACTTTTCCACTTTCAAAATTCAAAGCTATTGTAGTATAATATGGCTTTGTGCAGGAAAATTTTGGATCATTGTGCGTAGCGGTGGCAAAACAGGTCTGACTTGCCAACTCGGCCCGTTTAACTCGTTAATTTTGGTGGGCTAAGTCAAAAAATTTAACTCGCTTTTTCTGTGAAGCCCGCCCCACTCTGCTCGCCAAAAAACCAGGCCGGGGTGAGGCGGGGGCGGGCCGGCCCGTTTAACTCGTTTTTTTATCTTTACTTTAATATTTATATAAAATTTATTATAAAAATAAGTGGCTTGATCTGATTCAATAAAAACATTTATTTAAAAAACTTAAATAAATGGAGCGTTCGTTTGGATTGATGGTAAGTGGTGGAATGGAATGGAATGGAATGGGATGAGATGGAACTAGATTCCATTGTTTGGTTTTGTTAAATATGAATGGAATGGAATGGAGTGGGATGGAACTCATTCGATCCGATACCACCCATTACTCCAATTTTTCATTCCGCCCAATTTGGGGTGTATGTGATGGAATGGAACAGATTAATTTAACAATTACAACTTTATCCCCTAATTTTATAAATTATTTTAATTCTTCACTCTCTCTTCTTGCGTCACTCCCTATATATTGTGTTGTTTGCTCTTCTCATACTTGTTGTTTCTTCCTCATATTAGTAAAATATTAGTAATATACACCATGAACATGACATTCTTTGTTAATAATGTTTCTGTACAAAAAGAAAGAAAAATAAAATTGAAAAAATGGATCACTTTCAATTGAAAAAAAAAGGATTGGTTCTCTGTAAAAGGGATTGATTCAATGGAAAAAAAATCTGTTTCCCACTTAGTTTCGGTAAAATTAATTTTTCTCTTTTCATTGAAAAAAATATTAATGAAAGGGATTGGTTTGTAGAACATGAAAGGGATTGGTTTAGATCTGTAAAATTGAATCCTAGATAAAAGGGATTGATATTGAAAAAAAAAAGTTTTTTTTTTTCAAAAAATACTGTTTTATAAATAAATGATAAAATTGGAATAAACAAGTTATAATTCATTCCGTTCCATCTACTTTCCAATCAATGGAGTGGGAAATTAACTTCATTCCCTCGTAAAATATCCAAGCAATGGAATGGAATGTCTATTCCATTCCGTTCCGCTCCATTCCATTCCGTTATGCTCCGCTCCGCTCCATTCTATACCATCAATCCAAACAGACCCTAAGTTTTTTCCACTTATTTACACTATGATTGTTTTCGCCACCGCTCTATAAGTGGTTTGATCTTATCAAACTTTAGGATTATTTTCGTCGCCGCTTTATATCATTTTTTATATTAATTATGTTGAATTTGTTAATTATGTTGCTATATTTGTCTTGTAAGTTTGAGTTTCTCACAAATTTAGTTGTTTCTTAAATAAAAAACATTTAATATTAAATATAATTTTTGTAATGTAAATACCGCAAAAACAAAACCAACAAATTGGCGGGCCGGCCCGCTAACTCGCATGTCCGCCAATAAACGGGACGGGGTTGGATTTTAGACTCGACCATCTAAGTTGACTCGGCTCAGCTTGTCTCATTTTTAGCGGGCTTAAGCGGGGCGGACCTAAACGGGACGGACATGCTCGTTTTGCCACCCCTAATTGTGCGAAACAAACTGTTGTTGTGTCTATTGTTCAACTATTTATTTATGGTACAACATTTATTTATTCTCGCAAAATCTATTATATATTTGTATGTAATGTTGATCCATCTTAATATTCACACTCAAGCCTTAAATTTAAGAAAACCAGTACTATTTATATGTAAAAAAAACATAAATAGTTGGAGTTTTTGGTACGTCAGAATGATAGAGACTGAACGTTGAACCTTTTCCTATTTATTTCATATGTCCTTTAGCACTTACCACTTAAACTATCTGATGAAGACTAAATGGTTAGAGTTGATTTTGCTAATTCATATTTAACTTTTAATATTATAGAAGTATGATTATCAATTTTTTTTTTAATAGAAGTATGGATGTCATGTTTTTTTTTTGACAGATGTCACGTATTTTATAATATAATTAATTTACAGCATAAAAATATATAAAAAAACATTATTACATGATTATTTCAGTTTGACCAGTGCCTCAAATCTCAACGAGAAAACTTAGCACCTGAAAGTGATTTAGTTGCCAGGCAAAATTTTATTACCTTTCATTTTATTTCTCATTTTTGTCAAAATAATACAGCACCTTAAAAATCATGTGTAATGGGTGCTTCTTCAAAAAATTAAGAAAAATGAATAGCCTTTTATGAGCTTACAAAAAAGGTCAAGGGAATAGCTTATCAACAGGACAACAAATAGCTTTTCTATTCACATTTGATTATGAGCACTCAATTTCTTCAAACAGAATAGATAGCTACAGAAGGTGATAAAACACTATGGCATTTACCTTCTTACATCACCTCCCCCACTAATCAATTTCATAAATTGTAATTTCAAACAATATTTTCAATGACTTCATAAAAATTATCCGCAGTTCATTTCTTACAGTCACTATTATAAGTTATAACTACTACTATAAATTACACAGATCGCGTCATGTGCATTAGTTTACAAATACCCTTCCTATTTGCTAATTATCCAGGTTAATTTGATGCGAGAGGAACCCCAAAAAAACAAGCATCTTCTTCCAAATCGCATATGTTAACCATAATAATCTTAATTAGGACCATAACATAAACATTATATGAACTAGAGAAAACATAGACATAGACAAATAAGAAATTGAAGATGAAATAAGAAGTGATCTAATTTAAGTTTGGAAGTGGCAGATTTGAGTGAGTCACCGCCACCACCTGTATCGGGCGTTTTGGCTTTTATCCCTGCATCTGTAGCTGCATATGGAAACTTACACGTTGCATAACCTGCAACAAATTTAATCTCATTATTCTCATCACTCTTTTCTTCCCAACAATCAAATGCAAACATGAATGTACAAAAATTTAATCACTCTTTTGTTTTAATGAAAAGTTGTATATTTAGTACATACTTTAAATAAATAAACTTACTAGGGTCTGTGTAAGTAATGACTCCGGAGTGTCCAAAATCACAGTCAGAATCGTGGTGACCAGATTTCTGATAATAAGCGTTCATGGCATAGGCTGCATGGGACCTCAATGAATTGGGTTTAAAACATGATCCATTATTCTTTATGGGCCCACAATCTATTCCATGGCTGCATACATAGTCGATGTTGGACTGCAATGCCTTTTCACTAGCGTTCGCCTTCGGCACACACCACTTCTTTGAATTAGACAATTCTGGTGACTCTGATGGCCCCATTGCCGTGGGTCCAGCTGCTGGACTCATCGACGTGGGTCCAGCTGCCGACGTAGGTGCAGATGCCGGGCTCATTGCCTATAGTTACAACAACCTCATTAGCCAATAGCCTAATAATGTAAATCTCATAGTTCATACTATCACAATATCACTCACTAAATAGTGGTTTTGTCTGAGATATGCTCAAGTGAGACAAGTTTTTCAGCACGCACAAATTTTTTTTCATGGTTGAATTTATAAATTTCATCATTAGATCAATGTGTCACATCTCATTTAATTTAATCCAATGAAACTTATTAATCTAATAATTAAAACAAACTTATGCATAGTAAAAAAATTGTCTAACACAGATTCCATGCAGTCAACTTTTATGTGCAATCATGCCATTTATAGCCGTCAGATCTTGATCAGACGATTATGATTTAAAAACTGTATTTATCAACTACATTTAATTAAACTGGCCGATCTTAATCGGGCGGCTATAAACGATTGCACCAAAAAGTTGATTGCACCTAATCTATTTCCAATTTGTACACCATATACTTGACCCTAAAAAGTACTATAAATACTTCAATTATTAAAATGCAGTTTAGAGTACGAGAAATTTGGCATTTTACATTTGAAAGAATTTTAGCATGTGCCTCTAAGCTCAGCCATGTAAAATGCCAAATGCCAACACAACAACAATAGTACCGTGTACAACCTTGGTATATTAATGAATCAAGGAATTAAGAAAGTGACAATAGGGTAATGCTTTTTGAGCCACATTACTATTCCTTCCTTCAAGTCAAATATTATAATTGCACATGAAAATTTTTAACCAAAAGCTGACAAGTGGCAGTATCATAAGACAGGACACAATAAAAAAAACAGATCAAACTTACCAAAATAACCTCCAACATAAAAATCCTAAAGAAAACAATCTAATGAAACATGGGCACAATTGTACTTCCATAAAAACATGCCGTATACGGAGTAATTTGTCACGAAAAGTTCTAAAACAGTACCAAAGATTCTCCATATTTTCCCACTAAAATAATGAAACAAGTGAAAAAATACTTTACCTGTTGATGTTTTTGAGTAAGAACACCTACATCATAAACCGGTGTAAGATCGGGTTTAAACAACCCATAATTCTGCTCCGAAACACTTGGTTTAAGATTCTCATTAAACAATGAAAAAATATAAATCTCAAAAGTTCTATTAGGCATCAAAGGTGTCCCTTTCCCAGAATTAACATGCTTAATAACATTCCCATTATAAGAAACCGCATTCTCCAAACTAACACCGGGTTGACCCGGATCACCCATAGAAGGCCAACCCGTTTCACCAATAACCAATTCCACGTCATCATAACCCAGTTTCTTCATCGCCGAATAAACCGCATCCATTTGTGCATCAAACATGTTCGTATAGTTTATCCCCGTCGTTTTATCAAAAACGCCACCGTTTGGTTTAAATAGCGCGTAGTTCAGAGTTTCGGGTCGGGTCGATGTGATTCCGAAAAACGGATACGGGTTAACCATAAAAGGAGATTTCGTTTCACGATGAAAGTCCAGAATCGGAGCGAAGATGGTTTTATCATAGCCACGGCGGAAGTTACCGGCACTCGGTGGCTCCGACGAAGATAAAATTCCGAGTGAGTTAGGAGTAACGACTTGAATGTGAGTGAGATTTGAAAGCGTTAAAGCTTGGTGAAGTGCTTTCATGGCGGGAAGAATGTGAGCGATGAGATTCTTATCTGACGTAGCGAGGATTTCGTTACCGACGGCGATACGGTTGAAGGTGGTTTTGGGGTAAGGGAGGATGTTGGTGGTTATCCATGTTTGTGCGGAGGGTAGTTTGGTCAGGGAAGGTATGTCGGCGTTTGAAACGGTGACGGTGACGGTGACGGAGATGTTTGTGTTGGCGAAGGCTTTAAGGATGTTGGGGTTAGTGTCGAAGATTTTGATGTGGGTGATTGTGGTTTGGGTTTTGAGGAAGGTGGCGACGGTTGAGGGTGGTGGGAGGTTGTCGGCGATGGTGCCGTAGTTGACGCCGATGGAGGTGGTGGTGGTGGGTTGAAGGAAGAGGTAGGTGGTTGAGAGAAGGAGGAGGATGTGAAATGGTGTTGCCATTTTTGAGTGAGAGTTTAGAGAGATGTAAAAGCGGTTTTAAGTGGAAAGTGATTTTTTTTATTTTTTATGGTAAGGTTTTGATTGGACCAAAGTTTGAATACCGACTTATAAGTGGGGTCTACTTTTGATTCAAACTCAACATTAATCCATTTCAAGGTTTCACTATTGTGAAGCTTTGTTGTTATGTTCTTTTCAAGTTAAGTGCTAACTAGATATTTTTAATGGTCATTGCATTTAAATCGAAAAAGTTCAAATTAAAACTAAAATTAGTAAGTCAAACAGTTGATTTGTTATCTTCACGTCGTGTATGAATGATTTTAACTTGCCAATTCATATTCTTAAAGTCATTAATATGTCAAACTAAAGTAGAAATATTTCTTATGTATTGCAGTTCTTTGATATTATGTCGACTAAAATCTTCAAATCACTTTTAACTTGAAGATGAGTAATCCCTTATTTTTTATTCTAAATTCATCCCAATATATATGCCCATATCATAGCATGAACTGCGTTTTGCAAAATATACACATGTTGTTAATAAGTGATTTTTATAATGTCATGTTATAATTATGCGATTCATACACATGTTCCTCCAATGATACAAAATGACAATACAATAGGTTATAATATTTTTTATAGAAATTATTTAAATTAATCCATTTAATAAATAACAAGAGAAATGATATGATCACACTCTCTAACACATTCTAATTAAAATTAGTCACATCACACCATTTCTCCATTTGTTCTAATTTTTATTATTAACAGATAAATAAATAAGAAAAATAAATGATGTGACTAATTTTCATTAGAGTATATTAGAGAAGTGTATTAGAAAATGTGACCATAACCTTTCTTAAATAACAATACAATAACTTTTAATAAGATATACTTGTACTGTTTATTTGTTATTCACCCTGCCACATTATACTTCCTCTAATGAGAAAGAAAATATATACACTATACAACTCACTTAGATACTATAAAACTCAATTAGATACCCTGTTGAAAGTGCTCTTATGTATATACAAGAACATGTTACAAAATAAAAAAGTTAGTGTCTTGGACATGTTACAAAAAGTAAATACGAGGTTAGTGTCTTGGACATTATATTTAAATTTGTGCCCAACAGGTATAACTAAGATTTATAGGAGTGTATATAGCAAACAATATTAGATATTCACTTTGACGCAATAATTTTTGGAAAATTAAACCTTCCACCCTTACACTTAACCCCTTACTTTTACAAATTACTTGAAAATTCTATTTTATCCTTTCTATTATTAAATTGATTATAATATTATATGTTACCATTCATTTCACCATACAATTTATTGTTCCGATAATTTTAATTTTTTTCTGGTTTGATGTGCTTACCGGAACAATTTTTCAATGTGTTCCGGTGTGATAATTTTATCAATTTTTTCAAGCGTTCATACTGGAACACTTTAAAATTTCGTTTCGGTTTGTTAAAATTCGTGCTGGAACCCTTGAATATTTATACCGAAAAACTTTTAAAATTGTTCCGGTATCAACCCCTACAAATAAACTTTTCCGGTAACAATTTAATTAGTTCTCCGGTAACATTTTTTGTTGTTTTCCGGCAACCATTTATCTTGTTTTCTTCCTGCAACAATTTATCTTGTTTTCCGGTAACAAATTTTGTTTTGTTTTGTTCCGTATGTTAATTGCTTTCTTCAGATATGATTAGAATCTTGGAGATATCAATGGAATTAATTAAAACGCTTGGGATGCGGCTTAATTAAAATCTACAAAGCTAGGAATGAACACCCACTCAAAAATTGCTCCTTTTCCTTCTTCATCTAATTTTCAGATTCTAACTGTTTCGGATGTAATTGTTTGTGTGCAAAGTTTTTTTTACCTGGTTGTACCTCAATATTGTTACCGGAAAATGGGACCGAGTGTTCTGGAAATTTTGTGTTCTGGAAAATGGGACTAAATGTAAAGGTGGGAGAAATTTTTTTCAAATATAATAAATAATATAAAAAGTAAAATATTATAAAGGGTAAAATAAGGTTATTAAGTGGTTTGTAGGGGTGAGGGGTTAAGTGTAGGGGTGGAAGGGCTAATTTTCTAACTTTTGGAATCTTTGATTAAAGTCGGAAGATGGGCTAGAGGCTAGCCCAATTCATTTATAATAGTCTAATAACCCAAGAAAATTGCTTTATCCGCCCCCTGGATTACTTCCACGCCCCCAAAGTACCTAAATTATCCTTCGGAAGATATCTTCCGAAACATGGTAAGACCAAAAAAATTCGGAAAATATCTTCCGAAACATGGTAAGACAAAAAAATTTCGGAAGATATAATATGAAAATTCATAATTTTCGGTAGATACGATTGGAAACACAAATTTTGGTAGTTACGATCTGAAATATCATATTTTTCGGAAGTTACAAACCGAAAATATCAAATAATGAGAATTTTCTCCCAGTTTGGTAGTTACGATCTGAAATGTATATAATTTTGGTAGATAAAATCCGAAAAAAAAGGAGAAAACATAATCAGTCGAAACATGTAATCTTTTAGGTTTTTCACGTTTTCAAGCTATAAATCATCATTTATTCGCTCTTTTGGAGCATCACACACTCATTTGAAGGCTTAAAACAGGCAATCTTTGTTTTAAGGTGATTAGTTTTTGATTTTTTTTAAGAAATTCTGTATACATAAAATATGGAAGATAACTTCTGAAACCAGATTGGTAGATATCTTCCGAATTTTCTTCCAGTTTGGTAGTTACGATCTGAAATGTATATTATTTTGGTGGATAAAATCCGAAAAAATGCCTTTTACATATTATACAATATGAAAATTTTATTTCCCTAAATTGAAGGTATTTTCGGGGGCCTGGGAGTATTTTGAGGGGCCTAAAAAGCAAATTTCATAACCTAAAAGGGAGAACGAGGCCCCAAAAAGACTTAAAACATATATTTTTCTAGGATAAAATTTTGTTTTGGTAAAAATTATTTATGAAGCGGTATGAAACAAACTCCAATAATGGGAGTTCCACATTTAAATGTGACCACAAGGGAAAAATTGTTTTATAATAAATGTAAGGTCAGACATTATGTGAATGAGATTAACTATAAATTTAATACTTTAAGATTGTTGATTAAGATATCAAACTCGTTTGTATAGTTGTTCTTAATTCATTGTGGATGATATATTGAGCTTTTCTCATGATCCAACAATGAAATAAAAGTCGATAGTTCGGAAAAGATTTCAACCAACACATTTTTTTTTTAAATCTGTTGGAGGAGAGTATAAGCCAAATGAGTGGAATGACTCTCACTTTTTTTTTAGTAAAACGTGCTAGCTTAGAGCATTTCACTAATCAAAATGTGCTCAATATAATGAGGTATTTCAACCCAAATTTGGAGACTAACTATATATGTGGCCGTCTTAGTTAAACTATGAGCAACTTCATTTGTTTGTCTCCTAATAAACTTCACACTATAGTTGTTATAATGAGAAAAAAAGAATCTTCGACTATATCAAACTATTTCTCCCAGTTTAGTATCATCAACCTTGTTAGAGTGGAACTTGTCCATCACAACCTTCAAATCAGGCTCAAAATCAATAGTTCCTAAATTCAGATCATGCACTCAATTTAGAGGTGAGAGTAATCCTAGCGTTTCTTCAATCTTCACTTCACATAAATGTGTAAATTGTTCATATTTTGCTAATACATAAACACCATCTTCATCTCTAATACAAACACCAATGTCAATTCTATTGTTCAAGGATGAAAAAGCAGCATCTATATTACATTTCATTTTTCTACTCGATGGTTTTTTCCACCTTATCTCATGCACACACTGATGATCCATCACACCAGACCTAACTGTATGAATAGCTGCTCTCCATTCTTGCAAAATATTATGAGCATGCGCAAACACAAATTTTTGCGCATCTACAAGATATTCCCAAATGATTTGTTTCTTTGCTTCTATATACTCCAAATAACACAAATTATTCTCTCCGTCCCTTTTTATAAGACCCCTTTTGACAAAATTGCACTATTCACTTATCTTGTTTTGATCGTATTTTTTTAATAATACATAGATGTAAATATTAGCATATAAGATCTTGTTTGATTTATTTTGATGAGTACTTTTAAAATATCAAATTTTTATAATTTTTACTATTATATAATTAAAGATATATTTGTGATCAAAATTGTGTATTAACGTATATGCACTGGTCAAAAGGAGTCTTATATTTAGAGACGGAGGGAATAATAGAGAAGCCTCATCTGTACTAAGTTGCTGAGCCAGCATAAAGATTAAATCAGATGCATATTATTATGCATCAATACATCAACAGAGGATAATTGCATATACTTCATACATTGTTGCTAATTGGACAATTGAAAAATAAATGATACTCCCTCCGTCCCATTTTAAGTATCGTAGTTGACTAAATCACACATTTTAAGAAAAATGTGTAAAAGAAAGAGAGAGAATATTGCTTTTACTAAAATACCCTCTATTTTTATTGGTAATAGACATTGGAATACTAAAAAGTAGATTTTTGAGTGTATTTTTTCTCTTACATAATGATTGCTTTAAGGGATAAAATAGTAAAAATTAATGTTATGAATAGTATATGACACTTATTTTTAGACAAACAATTTTAACAAGTATGACACTTATTTTGGAACGGAGTAAGTATCTTCAACATTGTTAGGTAGCAAATGTGAGAGGTACTAATGTTGATCAATATACAAGTGAGAGGATTCACTTGAGGAGGATTGTTCATGATCTAATTGATGCGAATGGTCCATTGGCTCTCCTCATCACCACACCAACTATCTTTATCAAAAATTGGATCACTAAGCTATTAAAATATAATAAATTAATAATTAGTCTCTAAATCATTATTAATCCATCAAATTAATCAATAAATTGCTTAAAAATGAGAAAGAGAAAGAGAGTGTGTGTGTTTATAAACTAATAGCTTGATTTATAGTGAAAAATATCTAATTTAGTGAATTGAGAATAGTTTAGTGACTACTTATTATTATTATTATTATTATTATTATTATTCTTTATTATACTTTTGGTCAAATAGCCATTTATTTTATTTTTTTAGTTGATGAATTAAATAAAAGAAAGAATGATAATTTAGTGATGAAATCGATAATTTATTTTACAATACTACGTATACATATGTAAAAGAACAAGAACATCAATATCAAGTTGGTATTTTTCTTGGTAACTAGCTAATTAAGGCGACACCGCGCCATTTTATTTGATCATGAAACCATTTTTTTTAAGGCAAATAGAAAATAGATTAAAAAAAAAACAGTACAAAGAATCGAGAGGGTATAAAATCTAACCAAATAAATCCACACAAATGTGTAATTCAACCTAGACTGGTAGTAAAACAATTAAAATACCACTAGTCCCAATGAGCAGGCAAGTTACACAATTAACTTCAACGCTCAAAACTAGGTCTTAGGAAGTTTCTTAATAGTCGGACTAAAAAATATTACACATGTTGACCACATGTTCATATACATGATGACGAGGATGCTCGACGCTCTCGTCCTCATCCCCTAACGAGGCAACACGCCACCAGGCCCGGCTCTGTGGGGTGTGCCGGGTGAGCCACCGCACAAGGCCACAAAAAATAAGAGGCCTCTAAATTATATATGTTTATTAAAATTTATATATGTATAAAAAAATAATTATTTTCTTATTACTTAACAATATTGTTTTTTTGTTTAAAATAAATAAATTTAGCAGACGCATTTTTAATCAATAAGTAACTTAACGCTCTATTATAAAAAGAAGAAATAACACCATATAAAAAAATGTAAAATAATAATATTTTGTAGTTATAATACAATTATGTAGATTCATTTTTAAGCTTAAAATTTTGTCAAAGGAAATTGTTTTAAAAATTGGACTAGATATATTAACTTTGGTTGACCAATTTTGCATTTTATTTTAAGACGGAGAGAATATTAATTAAAGTTACTAAAAAATGTGTTTAACTCAGTTGGTAGGGGAAATTGCATTTTATAAATGAAATTTTTAGTCATTAGGCGACTTGACCAAAATAAAAAAATATGTTGCGTGTAATAAAGATGAGACCCTATTGATATACTATTAAACTTTTTGAAAGGCATAAATTATTTTCTTAACATAGTTATCGCATGTGAAATTTTATTGACTATTCAAGTCACAGTTGTCTTAGGAAAATGACTCGTTTTAAATAAGTCATAAGATATTATGGTATTATTTATTAGAACATGAATTTTTTATGTCAGTTACAATTTTTTTTATGCTATTTGTAATTTAATTTAAAATGAATTATTGTAAAAAAAATTACAACTTTTTATTAAAGGCCTATTTTAAATTTTAGAACAAGACCTCGAAATACACCGGGCCGACTCTGCACGCCACGTCAAACACAACTAAGAAGAGCTAACACGTCTGCACATTAATTTATTTCCTTAAAAGCATGATTTACCACAACCTCCCAATCTAATGAAAACATATTGCCTCCTACTAAATAACCTACATTCACCTCAAATATTCAGAACCCTAACCTTCCCACACATGTATACCTTCAAACATACCCCATAATTCACGATCTGTATAGTTTCATCCATCATGAATAATATAGCATTTTTGACAATTGAAATTTGAAAAGTTCTATATGCATGTCGCTTTGCACTCTACCACATATAAAAAAGAAAGTGTCTTAGCTTGAACATGCATGATGATTTAAGTACTTCCTACTTTCTTGTAAAAAATAAATAAAGTATCTCCGACTTTCATTATTTTATAGAGCTTGTTTTGTTAATGGTTTCCCTTCACACGCTAACAATTAAAATTATAACAAATTATAGTTGTTGGATTTTTAAAATTTATCTTAAACCATGTGATTAGTCTCTGAAAGAGGCCAATAATAATATTCCATTGTGCCATAAACCATGATGTGGTGTATAAGTGCATACCACTTGTGTTAAACTAACAACATATGCATTTAAATATATTAATTTCGTCACTAAAGCCAATCAAATACGTACGCTATCACAAATTGAGAAGCAGATTCAAACTCAAAAGAGACAGAAAATTAGCAATCATCCATCAAAATCACTACAAGAGATAGATGTTGAGATTGGTCCACCCTTTGACAACACAATAGTATATAATTATTACTCCAAAAGAAATATTTTTCTTAACGTTATCTATTACTCCCTCCAGTCCTTAATATAAGAATACTAGATATATTAGATTCTCAATCAATTTAAAAAATAAATTCGTCTTATATTAACAGCTGGATGGAGTACACATTTATATATAAATAATAGGCGCAAATTCTTGGCTATTGTGCTCATCTGGCTGCCTCCAAAAGAAAATTTGTAGCAAAGTGACATACCACCGCACTAGCTCGCCATCAGTTTGGTTCTCTTTTAATTTACCCCATTGTCAAATCATGCATTACATATGTTATAGGTATTGGGGGTTGGACAAGATTTTTTACTTGTATATTTATGGCATATATCTTGTGCCACTTCTCTTTAATAAGATTTTTAGTTGGCCTTTTCACAAAGAAAAAGAAACAATTTGCCCCATTGTCTAGGCAGACATAATTATGCTCTCTTATTATAAGTGTTATGGAGACATATAAACCATTAAAAACTTCACAAAATGAAAGGACCTGAATTTGAATTCCGGTCATAGAGAGTATTCTAACAATTTTAGTATTTTTTTGCAAATTATGATATAATTTGTGAATTAGTGTTATAAGTTTATATTTCTCTTGAATTGAGTTGAAAATATTAAGGCTTAACTATTTTGATCCCCTACTTTTATTCACTCATGAAATTTGGCCATTATTTTAAAATCACATAGTTTTAATCTTATTATATAGAGAGCTGCTAACTTTGATCATGTCGATCGAAATTAACAAATATGACCCACATATAATTACAAATGGATGCATGTGAGACTTATAAGTAACCGGAGGTGTACAAAGACAATGAGATGCACTAAATAATTAAATGTGTGTCATACATCACTAACTTTGACCCACGGTCGAAGTTAGCTAGCAATCCCCTATTATATATAAGTTAACTTATTCAATGAGGGATTGAAACGAGAATCTTCATAGAGGGAGAATCGCCACATAAATTTTCCAATTGGTTGGCATAAAAAAGATCCAACTTATCTTTCACACACGCATATATGGAAGATAAAGCAAACAATTGATTAGTGGCATCGGTTGATATGCTTCTTGAGACTGTATTAGTATATAATAATTCTTGAAGTAGAAATTAATGTTGTTTGGAAGCTAGCTATAGCATTAGCAATAAGGAAAACCTCTATTTTATGGCAATTGATAAAGTTATATGGATCTTTCCACGTTAAGGATAATAGACATAAAAATCAAAATCCAAAGAAAAGAACATATAGTCATATATACATATTGGGATTGGGACACTTGGCATTTTGTTTGATTAATTTCCATACGAATTTCAAGCCCACATGCAAAAGGCAAATGCAACCAAACTTCGTCTATACATGTGATCAAGGATTCCTTAACCTACGTACTAAACACATTTCATATACACGATTTTCAATCCCGTGCAATATTAAACTTCTACATAAATTTTGTTTGTCTAATGTGTGTAATTTAATAGTTGCAAATATGCAATTATCTTCATATGCATAGGCAGTCCAACACATTAAGATTGGCTTTTTTTTATAGGCAAATGTTAGTTGTTAGTATATTATACATTTTTTTTCTCTTTTGTTATGATTTGAACCTTTAACCTCCATCAACTCCTTAACTCTTAGCTTGACTGGTCTGCTTAACTAAAATTGGCTTATTAATTTAGGCACACCATAAGTTTCCATGAATTAAAATTTCAGATACTTCCCTTGTTCATCAATGTGAAATTTTAGTAATTAAATTATTTGACTATAATAAATCCAAAACATTAGCATTTGTGCTCTTGTCATTTTTAAGTTTTCCTATAGTGAACTACTATTTGCATATTGAAGGAAATCAATATACCCTTGTTCCATTTTAAGATAATGAGAGCAATTAAGGGTATAGTATAGTTTCAAATGAATATGTGACATATTGAGAATGGAAGCAAGCAATATTAACAAAGTTGCAATAGAAGGGAGAGGGTGGATTAGTGGATAACTATATAGGAATCACATTAATATTGTTCTTTTTATTATATATGCCACTTTACCTTCTTTTTTTTTTGACACAACTTTACCTTTTCTTTTATACTATACTATATACTACACTATTATAATACACACCTTTTCATATGTTTGTGCGTGTTTGTGAGGGAATTTAAAAACGGAAATAGTACATATGAGATGAATTGGGACAAGATTGGTGATTAATTGTTTCATTTTATTGAACCTACCTTTCGTTATCTTAGTATTGACACTTTTAATATTTTCTGCGATATGAAACAAAGGAAATCAATTTTTCTGTGCGCAGAATATGATAATGTAGGTTCCACTAGTATAGTTGAAGGTTTTATGGTGGTCCTTGTATGGGAGAGAGGTACGTATTCGTTGTTTGATTCCATGAAAGTGACACATTCAATTAATACCTTTCTTTTCTCCTACCAAATTACATTGCAGGTTTAACTAGCCTCGTCTACTCTAACAAGATGTACTGGTAATATTCGGTACTAAAAAATAGTTATTTTATTTTATTTGGTAAAGAAAAAGGAGATGGATACTACCAAAGTTTGAATATAATACGATTACGTCTTTATCAAATGAACTAAGTTTAACATAATACATTTGTTTTTTTTAAAAACATAATGTGGGATTTACTATTAATTTGTCTATATCTATGTAAAAAAAAAATACATCAACTTGAAAAGATTTTTTTTTTTTACTTATAATAATAATTATATATATATGAATAAATAATTACACATGAATAAAAGGTAGACGGGCAACAATATGGAGTCGGCCTCACCTCATCTGAATTGATCAAGTCATTTTAGAATGTAAACCAAATAATTTTTTTACTAATTAATCAAAGATAAACAGTGCCGACTCAAGGTTAAGTGAGGCCTAAAATAATCAGGGATAACCACCCATGATCACACGAAAGAGAGGAGAACTAATCCTTCTCTATGCTTATAAATACCTTCCCATAAGCTTGAGGGAGATTACTCTAAAAGCTTATCACACTAAGCATCATATTTCCCATTCGGGAACAAGTGCCGACTCAAGGCTAAGTGAGGCCTAAAACGAATTTTTAAGCGAGATCTTTTGTTTAAAAAAATAATATTTTTGTTAAAATGATTTTATTTTTTGAAACAAAATTATTTATTAAATTATCAAAGTTAATTTTATTTAATGTTTCTTTTGGTTATATAGTCAATACATTTAATCTTTGTTGAGCTTTTGTTGATCTAAGATAAAATTTTATTAATTCTAGTTTCAATATGATGAGATTCAAGGTTATATAGTTGTTTGATTTTTTGAGGAGCTGTAAAACTGTTGTCTTATTTTTACCATTTTATTTCTCAAATGCCTTTATATTTTTCTGAGGTCTTTTATTACTAAGGCTTCAGGGGCGTATCTACATAGTAGAAAATGAGGGCAATTGACCCCACTCTGTTTTTTTTCATAACTAAAATCAAACAATTTTATGTGTTGCCCCATTTAATATATTGTTTTGTCCCCACACAACTCATCAATGAAATAATTTACAAATAAATATATATTGTAGTTTCAATAGAGTGATTAACGGATAATAAGAAGTTGATTAATTTAGTTCAAGAGAATTATTTTAGTTACATTTTTAAAATTAAATTTTTTATATGTAAGAATTTTATTATGTAACTAATAATCAAACGGTAAAAAATATTTTTCAACTTAATCAGAGGTTTTGAGTTTGAATCAAACTCTACGAATACAACAATGTTAAATTTTTTAGTGAGAATTTTGTCATTCATTGTGACCCTATTCAGCTCGAAATATTAGTCTTTATAATTACGCAGAGAGAATATTTGATTCTACACAAAACATATGTAGACCTTACAAGGATGAGTTTTTAATGTAATGTAACATTCAATCGAAAGGCGATAATATATTTGATAGAGTTGAAAATAATTAATAAAATCTTTCAACAATCAAAATTCAAAAATACATAGTGAGTGATTATATTCCTTAGATGTTATGTACATCTTCAACTTTTGAATAAAATTTTGCAATATTCATTTTTTTTCCACATAATTTGACGATGTCATCATTCTATTGTTTATGTATTCATTTTATAAATTTACCCATTTTAAATCATATAAATCCCTTCAATATATACATTTAATTTATTATAAATAATAATCACTAATATTATTCATCTTAAACCCTACAAAGTTATACTACGATGGATGCATAACAATATTGTTGTATGTATCTCCAATAATTGAAGCAATACATTAACATTACAATGTACATTGGTGAATTGAGGCGGTGAGTTGGAAATTAAATATTGAGCGATATATTAGTACTACAAAACAGTAATGTGATTTGTTAGATAAAATCAGTGAGTGATTCAGATTTCAGAGTAGTATTGTACAGTAGTTGTGTCCACTACTTAATTTTGCGTGGTTGATGGCAGAACGTGAAAATGGTGTTGTGTTGATTATAGTACTACTATACTATTCGTAATTTTGAATATTGACCGATTCGATATCAAAATCAAAAATAAAAAATGAAAATGCCGTATACTCACGCCAAATTTGTCCGTACATTAGGACAAAAAAACTTGTTTAAGGCAGGCCAGCGGGGAAACCGTTTTGTGGGTCCCACTTCTCTACGTGGCTCACGGGTTAGTCTTTATTGTTTCCCACTCCTGTTACTTGCACGTGTGTTCTCCGGGACCCCACTTTTTTCTTTTGTCCCACTTGGCTTTTTTTCATTTTGCCACGTTTTGGTTCGTGGCACTTTGCCCGCGCCTCATTCGTCCACTCACCATCATCATTTTTTTCTATTTCAATCCAAAGTTAAAATTAATCATCAATTATTTATTAACATAAAATTACAAATATAGATTAATTATGTTCAAAAATTTATTTTAATGCAAATAAATTAATATGAAAATTGGATTGAAGTGAGAGATTCTCTAGCTAGGTTACAAATAATATATTTAACTTCCAATTATAGAGGGTATTAATACAACTGAACACAAAATTGTAACAGCTAATATGAATTAATTTAACAGTCTTATCGTTAGTGATTGCGAGATAAATGATTAGATCACGATGACAATATTTTTGACTTCTTATTTTAGAGATGACACTCTAGATTATTTGGTATATGACCGTTATACATGAATCGAAAAATTGAATTAACTTACTCGATGGATCGAGCGAGTCAAAGTAATTCTCAAATTCCAATTCAAAACAAGGGTTATATTATATGAATAATACATATAAAAAAAATATATAACAATTACTTTTAAAAATATATTAAAATAAACAATATTTATCTCATAAATTATAACTCAACTAACAAATACTAAAATTGCTTATCAAAAAAAAAAAAAACAAATACTAAAATTATTAGATAGATGCATCCAATATTTAAACTTAAAACACATCTTTTACTAATTTGAACTTTTCCACATAATTTGAACTTTTCCACATTCACATGGTTTTCATTTAATAATTTCCACCCTAATAACAACAATAATCCAGTAAATCGAGAACAGTTTTTTCCTCTAAAAAAGTAAAAAGTGGAGTAGCATACCGTACTGTACAAGATTAATTAGTTGAATAGATTAGGTAGAGTGATAGATTTATGTGTAACCAAGGAAAAAATGAAAATGAATGAAATTTGACTTATTCTATCTCTCTATCTCTAAAGAAGAGCCAAAAAAAAGCCTTAAATAAACGAGAGACCCATTCACTTCGTGACTCCCTAGTCCTCGCCACCCCTCTTGCATTCTTCGTTATTAGTACCATTCTCATTCATATTCTTTTCTTCAACAATTTCACAACTAACTAACTCTCTTCATTCTTTTTCTTTTCATGGCGGTTCAAACTTCTCCCATCAACCATAATCTCTTCTCTCCACAGTTACTCATCAATAACAACGGAGAAAATCAACAACAACAACAACACTTCTACAACATGAACATGATTGATTCTTCTTCTTCTTCTTCTCATCAATCTTTCTTTCCTTTTCAACAATCACTTTTCTATCATCAACAACCAAATTCTGATAGTACTCTCACCTTCCACAACACAAAAAAACGTCTCAGAGAAGACTCCATCTCTGATCAATCCAACCATCTTCAACCTCTCTTCAAAACTCACAAACCATCCATTCATCACCAAAACCTTCATTTCCATTCTCATCATTCAGAAATCGATCTCTTAATCTCTCAACATGTTAGTTAGTACTAACTTTTCTTTTCTTTTTGATTTTTTGATTTTTTCTGCAACCGTTAAAAAGAAGTTACAATTTTTATTTTTTTTTTTAAATTTTTAATAGATGGAGAAGGTGAGAATGGAGATAGAAGAGCAAAAAACGAAGCAAACAAGAATGTTACTATATGCAATTCAAGAAGCAGTAGTGAAGAAACTGAAAGAAAAAGAAGAAGAAATCAACAACATGGGAAAATACAATTTAGTCCTTCAAGAAAAAGTTAAGAGTTTAATAATGGAGAATCAAATTTGGAGAGAGATGGCTATGACAAATGAAACCGCTGTTAATACATTACGAAACGAATTAGAAAAAGTTTTGGCGCACGTTAGAGACAACCACCACCGTCAAGAAGAAGCGGAATCAAGTTGTTCGAGTAACCACCACGGGGATGCGGTGGCGGTGGAGGAAGGCGGCGGTGAAGAAACTACGTCGGTGATGGTGGTGGGGAAGATGTGTAACAGTTGTGGGGTAAGGGAGTCAGTAGTGCTGTTACTGCCATGTAGGCATTTGTGTTTGTGTACTGTGTGTGGGACCCACATACGTAATTGTCCTCTTTGTTTTTCTGCTATTAATGCTAGTGTTCATGTAAATTTCTCTTAATTCTTTGATTATTCTTTGTTAATTTTGTGAATTTGAACCATCCAAATTTCATTTCGTTATATTCATTTTAAGTTTTTTTTTTTGTTTGTTAGTAATTTGATTTATGTTTTTTGCATGGTTAATTTTTTTTGTTTGTAAAATAAGATGTCGATTAGAAAATTACATATTATATAGGCAAATATAATTCAAAATTAAGTTAAGATTAGTATAAAACGGATTAGCATAATTTTCAAATTAAAAAAAAACGGATTAGCATAAAAATATTGAAATTAACTTACTTAATCGTATTTTGTTTTTAATTGTATAATAAAAAAATAAAAAAAAATAAAAAATGTCGCATTTGGTATTGTATGGTGAGTCACTATGATTAATTCACATTCACTAATCTTTTTAGTATAATAACCTATTTTTTAGGAAAAGATTGTGTTGGGAAAAGATTAATTACATGTTTTTTTTTTTTCAGTTTAAATTTAGGAATTTTTTGTTGATATAGTACAGATTTTTTTATGCTTATTTTACTCATTTTCCTATATTTGTTCATACGAAGATTGGTGGGATGGCATAGAAGACTGTTGGAAAGGTACTTTTTTTTCAATTTTTTTTATTTGATAATTGGCTGAGATTAGAATTATAATATCCATATTAAAGCCATTAATATGAATTTAATTTATATGCACTGACAGTGTAAAATTATTTTACACGTGCATCTAATTAAATCACGCCATATAAATATTTATGGAGATATTTTAAGAACTAACTTATGAAAGTGGCATTTTGTTGTGTTTTGATTGGATGTATGTGTAAAAAAGTTTTACACTGACAGTGTACAACAATTAAACTCCATTAATATATAATTTTTCTTTGTTACATCACCATATAAAGTTTTGTTTGACGCAATCACCATATAAAGCTAGAAAAGTACTAGTAAGTAATGGGTAATTTGGTTTTGGTTACATCACCATATAAAGTTAGATCACAAACGTGAAACCAAACACTACTAATTTTGATTTTTTTTATCTCTTTGGACGATATAACAGATGATTTAGAAATTTAAATTTTTAATTAAAAAAAGATAAACTTCAATCTCGTTCAACTATATTTTTGATGTTTGAGGTTGACACTACAATAGTTTAAGTAATGGGTAATTTTGTTGAGAGTAAAATAAATTATTTTTAATTATAAACATAAAAAAGGCAGAATTAATTATAGAGGATACTACAAGTTTATTTTGTTGAAAATACAGTAAATGGGAGAATGTGACGATGATACCTAAAAAAAAAAGTTAGATAAAATGAGAAAGTAAAAAGCAGGAAGCAAGAGAGATGTGTCTCCCACTTTGAGTGAATGAATAATGGTTAGAAGAGAAAGAAAGAACAGAGAATCCTAATTGTCCATTGGAATAAAGGGTGGTGGATATGAATGAAAAAGGGTCATATAAACCACAAGATATGTCTATATGAACAGGCATCTATTCAGGAAAAGTCTGTGAATGTGAGAGTGCTTTTGTTTGCTTTGCTTTCTTAGCTTCATAATGAATTCATTGTTTGAACTTTGAATGGTTATGAAAAGTTATTTAAAGTGCATGTGTACCTAAAATCCTCGTAAAGTGAAAACAAACATAGGAAAAAGAAAGTTCAACATACATAAGTTTCTGTTGATTGCTTTGCTTGGTATAGCTGCAGATTGTAATTGTAGAGAGACTGTGTGTGTAATGTGTGTAGGTAACCATCGTAACACGGGCATCGATGATATAGTAGTAAAAAGTTTCACTTCACTTGCCTAATAAGCAATGACACCAATTTGTTGTTTCTTGTGCCATTAAAGGGATGCTTTTCTTCCCTTACGTCTTTTTTTGTTATTTCCTCTACTTATCTATCCCATAATCTTTTGTCCCCACACTATTCTATTTCTACTACAATAAGGCCAGCTTCTTCTATCACACCCATTCGATAACATAAGGCTTTATTCCCCTATACTAGTATCATATGGACTACTCCATCCATAAAGGATAAAAAGGATTTCTTTTTTTGACGTAAATAAAAAAAAATAAAAGGATACAAGTTTGGTGCAAGAGAGATGATGAGAAAATTAGGTATCGTGGAGAAACTCAAGTGTCAAGTGTGATTAATGTGAGGAAGTCTTATATTAGTTAAAATTATGGAGATTTGAGCATTTATAAGTGAGAAAACTCATAAACTCATTGCCTTAAAGTTTTGGGTAAAAATGTGGTATCCGACTCACTTGTAATAATATTTTTTGTCATTGTGTGGATGATCATCAAGCTGCCCCATCGTGCTCTAACAACAATATCACGAGCCTTTGATTCAAGAGACAGGGACCTATTGAGGAAAGTAAAATATCAACAGTGGTAAGAGTTTTCGCTTGAGGGGGAGCATTGATAGACTCGCACTTGAGGGGGAGTGTTAGTGTCAAGTGTGAGTAATGTGGGGAAGTCCCACATTGGTTAAAAGTGTAGAGATTTGCGCATTTATAAGTGAGAGAATCCATAAACCTATTGCCTTAAAATTTTGAGTAAGAGTGTGATGTTCGACTCACTTGTAACAATGCTTTTGGTCATCGTGCGGATGATCCTCAAGATCTTAAAATAAACATGGGAAGTAATTAATTATTAAGAATGATTTGATTTGATTTTTTTCTCTTCTATTTTTAACATTAAGATGATGTGTTTGAATGAGTGCTTTTAATTGGTTGACGGAGTAAAATAATTTTACACCTAATTTTAATTTTTTTTTTACACCATTAGAGTAATCTAATTAAACTCATGTTTAAAAAAGTTAAGGGTTTGTTTGGATTGATGGAATAGAACGGAATGAGATGGGATGGAGTGGGATGGATAGCTACTCCGTTGTTTGGTTTTATAAATTATGAACGGAATGGAATGGAGTGGGATGAAACTCATTCCATCCAATACCACTCATTCATCCAATTTTCCATTCCGCCCAATTTGGGGTGTATGCAACGGAATGGAATAAATTAATAACGTAAATACAATTTTATCCTTATTTATTTTACTTATTTTTTTGAAAAGACAAATAAAATCAAAAAGTTTGTTATTAACTTTCTTTCTTCTCTCTCCCTCGTCTTCTCTTCTCCTGTAACCAACTTTTTTTTTGTACAAACCAATTTTATATTAGTGTATCTTCCCTCCCTAATCTTCTCTTCTTCAACAATCAATTTTTTTTTTACAAACCAATTTTATTATATGTTATTATATTAGCCTATGAAAAAAAATTCACATCATATTTAACATTATCCTATGTTTTTTTTAGTTTTTAATGAATCTCATATAAGGTAGTAATAAATAGTTTTTTATCGTACCAAAAAAATTAGTCTTTTTAAACAAGGATAAATATTAAATTAAAAAAATATTAATGATATGTGAAACATGTTAGTTGAATTGAATATAAAATTTAATATAACCCAAGGGGTGTGGTTGAGCGGCATGGGGCTCATCCGCCCTTAACCAAGGGTCGAGGGTTCGATCCTCACTTTGGGTATGAAGCAGCTTTAAATCATTGGGCCAGCTATCCCACCCTTCGAGGTGCCTCCAATCTAGCGAGGGATTAGTCACTGCGTTCGGCGGTGGATACCCCGGTCTCGACCAACAAAAAAATATAAAATTTAATATATTAATATTTTATAAATAAAGGATATAATTGGAATAAAAAAGTTATAACGCATTCCATTCCGTTCACTTTCCAAACGATGGAGTGGGAAATTTGTTCCGCTCTATCATAAAATATCCAAACAATGGAATGAAATCTATGTTCCATTCCGTTCCGTTCCATTCCGTTCCGCTACTTTCCATTCCGCTCCGCTCCATTCTATACCATCAATTTAAACAGACCCTAAAAGATATGAAAGACACACAATAGCTAACATGGAAGATTTACTTAACTTAAGCGGTATAGGGTGTACCGCCTATAAATAAGAGTATGCTGAATATGAAGTTTATAAAATTGATTTGTTAAATTGAAAGTTTATTTTATATTGACTATTTATACAAAATTTTAAAGAGATTATTAATCATTTGGTATGTAATTGAGATATATCAATATTATTCTAAAATGTTTTTTTTTTAATTTAATCGACAAAATACAAATAATCAATCTACATCATTATGTAACCTAAGGGGTATGGTTGAGCGGCATGGGGCTCATCCTCCCTTAACTAAGGGTCGAGGGTTCGATCTTCACATTGGGTATGAAGCAGCTTTAAATTTTTGGGTCAGCTATCCCACCCTTCGAGGTGCCTCCAATCTAGCGAGAGAATATTCACTGCTTTTGGCGGTGGATACCCCGATTTCGACCAAAAAAAATAAATCTACATCATTATGTTGTATGTGATGTCATTTACGTATGCTAAATCATTATTATAAATAAACCAAAATTAAATGTTTAATAGAACTAGTTCTTTTTAATAAACCAAAATTGAGTGGAAAAATTGAGATTCAAACTCCGGTCATAAAGATTCGATCTAATAATTTTAGTATTTTATGTTAGTTTGATTAAGACTTCTAAACTAAGAGGACTAATAATTTTATGTCTGAATTTTTTTGACCATAATTAAACTATAATTAAACCATAAATTTTCCAACATTTTCTAAAGGGGACCCTTAATAATTGTAAATTGTCATGATACCTTTCCTCCATAATGGAGTTAGAATTTCATTTATTGCAAGGATGCTTCCAATTAGGTGTTTGGAAAGTGGCAGCTCTTGAAGTAGGAAAAGTGTCCAAAGCAATATAAGGTGGCCAATGATGCATATACTACATGTGTTGTGTTGTTGGGCATTAACGGGAGCTATTGCCAAGATGATGATACTGACATTTCACAATCAAACCATTCAAATACAGATGCTGACAATTTTTCAGACTCTCAGTATGGTGTGATATGTACTAAATTGAAAGACTGTATTATTGAGTTTGGCTACAGAACCACGTCCATTAATGGAAAATGCCAAGCCATATTATGCTGAGACAAAGAGGCAGAGTTATAAGAAGTTAAGAATAATGATCATGCTGGATAACTAAAGATATGGTGCACAAAAAAAGATAAAATTCATTTTGATGTGATTATTAGAGGTTATTGATTATAGTTGATTGGATCATGTTAACAGGTGCCCTAAAGTTACTCTACATTTTAAGAATACTCAATATAGTAATTTCGTTTTGGAATTGGATAATGTTTGATTTTTAAAAATATGAAAAGCACAAATTCTAATGTTAAATTTCTTTTATTAGTATACTAACAAATGCCCCGATGGCACATGGTTGTGAAGAGAGAAATATGTAAGAGAGAGTATGAGAAGAGAGAAATAGATAAGAAATAGAGTAGATTTGATGGTGTGTTTGGTATAAGAGAGATAGAGAAGATAGAAGTGTTGATTATTTTCAAAAGTACCAAAATGTCCCTAATAAAAAACCTTCAAATAAAATTAATTTATGATATGATTTAATTCAATTTTCACTTTAAAATGATAAAAATTATTATGAAAATAGAATTGATTAATTAAATTTTTAATTTTGACAAAATAAAATTGCATTTTTTAATAAATGCAAAAGAATGTCTAATAAAATATAATAAAAAAGAGAAAAAAGTGAAATAATTAGTACAAAAATAAAATGCCTAATTATATGTATCCCAATCTTCCACTCTCCACCACATCACCGCTGCTTTGCTTATAATTTTCTCAAAACATTATATTTTTTCATCATCATCAACATCGACAATGGATAATGGATGTCACTCATCATTAATTAACATCATCAACAACATACAATTTTTCCATCTTGCTTCATTGTTCGTTACCCTGTTCATTGAAGACCCATTGTTTCAATTTGCCAAAACAGTGAAAATCAAGAATGAGAGAACATGAGATTTGAATAGAAGGGTAAAAATGGAACAAGAACAAAATAGAGCAACTTCTCTCCCATTTCTCTGCTGTTTAGAGAAGAAACCAAAAAGTAGTGGGTCCCACCAATTTGTAATCTCTCTTCTCTATTTCACTGCATTCTAAACAAGAGAAAGTCATTATCTCTTCCTTATTTCTCTCTTCTCTATTTCTCTCTTGCTTATTTCTCTTCAAACAAACAGACCCTAATTGATTTTGTTTTTAAAATTATTTTTAATTTTTTATTGACGAAAAAGTTATCGCTTAAAAAGTTAGTTTTACCCTTGAAATTATGTTCTAATTCATATATAACAATTTAAATCAACTTTGGCAAGCAAATCCCCCCTGTACTATTGTCTGATAAATCAACTTTGCCAAGCAAATTCCCCCTACAGTTATATTTTAAATACGATACAATTATTTTGTTGAGATTTAAACAATCTCTGTGAATACAAATTTAATCATCAATAAGCAATTTGTTGGCTCATGAAATGAGTCTCACTATGTTGGATCATCACATTGAACCAAAAATAACAACACATTTCACTAATTTTATTGTGACTCTTGAGGGGTGGGTTTGGTGATTTTTTGACCTAAAATCACCCATTTGCATCTTAATTTTCTCACTTTTAATCCAAATAAGTGATTTTTCATATAATCAAGTTTTTTAGTTGTTATTTTTTTGTAGTGATTCCGTCGTCTGAGTTGCGGTGGTGTATTGTTTGTCGTCTAATTGGTACGTATGCGATATTTTTTATTTCCTGTCTTGGTGCAGTGTTCGTTTATTTCTAATGAAAGATCAACTTCAACCAATTGCAGATTCAATCAATAATTTGAACGTCAAAGTTGCAGATCTGGAAACATTAAACATAGATGTTTGAATATTTCAATGACTTTACTTTTATCTTATTAATTGTAGGCATTTTACCTTTGTATACTATTAACTTAGATGTTGTGAGTTTGTTTGCAGATTAATCAATTTCGTTTTTAGCGATGTTGAATTTGTAAAAAAACATTATAGTAATAATAATAATATGTCCTCTCACTTATATGTTGTTCAATCTCAATTTTTCCAATCTATATAAAATTTAACTTACATTTGATATACTTAGCTTGTAAAAAAAAAAAAACTTACATTTGATATATCTCAACAAATATAATGGACAAGATAGAGGGAGTACTTTAAAAAAAAGTGGAGGGAATAAAAATTAATGGAAGCAACCATTTAAGTTAATAAGTGGAATTAAAATTGTGACTTGTTTATAAAATCACTAGATCTTTCACTCGTGCGTTGCACAGATTTTATAATTTATAAATGTATAACAATAAAATAAAATTTATCATTATGAAAAATAACATGATAAAATTAAATTAACATAAAAAAATTAGGACATAAAATATTAACCCAAAAAACTAATTTGCACAACTTTAAATACTTTTTAAAGTCATACATTTAAAAAAAAAAACTTATGTATATACCACGTTTGACGTTAGGAAGTGTCTTCGTCATCTTTATTGGTTATGAATATTTTAATCCTTCTTTTGAAATAACTCTAGATATTACAACGTAAATAACATGATAAAATTAAATTAACATAAAAAAATTAGGACATAAAATATTAACCCAAAAAACTAATTTGCACAACTTTAAATACTTTTTAAAGTCATACATTTAAAAAAAAAAACTTATGTATATACCACGTTTGACGTTAGGAAGTGTCTTCGTCATCTTTATTGGTTATGAATATTTTAATCCTTCTTTTGAAATAACTCTAGATATTACAACGTATAATTGACCGTCCGAAACCATGGCGTCATAAGATATATTCGTAAATGTTTAAGAAACTGAAGTACTCTGAGACTTATTAATTGTCATTGCAAACAAAACAATTAGAAGAAACTATTTGCATTAAAACTTGAATGGAACTCTTAGATCACATAAGAGAAATTCTTGCTATATAAATACCTCATCACCAATATTGCTACCTGAAATAACATTCTTGCATATATATTAATTATATATGAGCATTGTAGTGTTAGAACTTAGAAGTTAGTGGTTATTATATTCTCAACAAATCAAATCAAAATTTCAATCCCACTGTTCATAAAATGCTAAAAAGATGCACAACCAACACAACAGATTAAATCAAAGATGAACAAACTCTTCTTTCCCCTTCGAATATGTACAGAGAGCTAGCACACATCTTAAAAATTTATGCAGCTTCCCATGACACACATAGTTGCTGGAATAGGCAGTGAAATTGTATTTTTCCACAAATGATATACAAAAGTGAGGAACAAAAATTACTGGAATATGCAATAAAATTACATCTTTAGAAAAATATATTGCATCAGACTCTGGCATTCCCCTTCTTTTTCTTTGTTGCCTTTTCAAACATACCAAATACCACATTTCTAAAAAAAGACACATTTCATACATTAAAGGGAACACAAAATATAATTAACAAAAATGAAAAAATTAAAGCAAACAACCCACAACATATGTACCAAGTTTCGACATATGTACCAACTCATTCTTCTTACTAAAACATATAAAATCCAATCAAATCTAAATATATGTAACTCTTGTGTGCAAGGACACCAAAAAATATCATTTTTCATTGATTATTCATTCATTCAAGCAATTATATAAACAAAATGCAAAAGGACTACTCGCTCCATTTGATTTTTGCATTCAAGAAATTCATTCAACCACTACTCGGTCAAAATAGGATAGATTTGAAAAGAAGAAAAAGTGAGACGGTGCAATTAACATGTATACAACCTTTTGGTACAAACAAATATTAACTGGATACATGAATGAATCATACAGCCTTGGTATTTTGCTACTGCAATTTATACTTTGGAATTAACATGCACACAACCTTGTGTATTTGGATGATTAATGTGTATTGACTATTTCCTTGGCTCAATAAAAATATTCACAGTTCATTTTGAATTTCAATCAGTAAAGATAAGATGGGCGGACCATAAGAATTAGAGGCTAATTGGGCCAAGTAATTATCAATTATTAGAAAATTAAACCTTCCACCCCAACACTTAACCCTTCACTCTTATATTTTGATTGAACTGACCAATTTACCCTCATATATATACTAAAAACAGTTCAAAAAATTCACTTTTCACTTTTCACAAAACATTGTTCCGGTTTGGAGAAGAGAGCGAGTGGAGAAAAGTAAGGAAATTACACACCGGAACAAATATTAGAGTGTTCCGGTTTTGATCTTTATACCGGAACGGTTGGAATGTGTTCCGGGAAGAATTTCTTTACAAACCGGAACAACGATGGGAGCGATCCGGGATGAGTTTGTGAGGCAAACGCAATACCGGAACCAATCTAAAGTGTTCCGGGATGCGTTTGTTAAACGAACGCCATACCGGAACGGATCCAAAGTGTTCTGGGATGAGTTTGTTCTCGGAATAAAAACAAATTGTTCCGAGATCCATACCGGAACGCGTTAAAAAGTGTTCCGGTGTGTTTTCCCTTTTTTAATAAATTTATTTATTTATTTATTTCTATAGGGGTCCGCACTAGAGGACGCGATGGGAGAATTATATCAAGAAATCGTGGACGAGACAAACCTATCCGAGGTTACGTGATGCAGTAGCAGTATGAGGAGGAGGAGGAGGAGGAGGAGGAGGAGGAGGAGGAGCAACATTATGAGGAGCAGCAACACCCTGGGCAGCAGCCTGCGGTATTAGAGCAACCTCCTCCAGCAATACAACATCAGCCACATTTGCAGTGGGGTGGAGGACCGGTTGATACGACTCTTCTCATCAGATATAACGAGCATGTTGCTCGTTATCTATGATTTGGTGAGGTAATTAATTTATTTTTATACAAACTTTAAACAAATATATAGCTTAAATTATAATTTTTTTTACAACAATTTAAGTTATAACGTTAAAAAATTTAAATAATATTTATTTTAAATTTTAACAGTTTTAATTTATATAATATATTTTTTTTTTTAAATTTCACATACATTAATAAAAGGCTTAAATATGCAATTAGTCCCTGCAGTTGTTTCAAGTTTTGGTATTAGTCCCTGCAGTTTTTTTTCTTAGCTTTTAACCCTTGCAGTTTCAAAATAGTTTGCTTTTGATCCTTACCGTTAAAAAAATTGTTAAAACTAACGGAGTGCCACGTGGCCCAATCAATATAAGCCACGTGGCACAGCAAATACCACACTTTTATTTTTTTATATTTTGAAGAAAAAATAAATAAGTGATAAGTTAATATTAATATTTTATTATTAAAAAAGAATAAATAAATTACATAAAAGAGGGCTTAGGTTATGACTTATGAGTTATCTTCTTCTTCGTGAAAAAGCTTCCATAGCTTAGCAACAACAATTTTTGTTCTTTTAATATACCATAAACACTAATTTATATTTTTAATCATCTTTATTTTCATCAACAACACAATAATTTGAAGCAAAACAGTAGTAAGCATGATCATAGATTGGAATTAAACAAAGATAAGATTACACTGGGGAGATAATTGAAATTTGAAAGCAAATTTCACTGAAAAATCCTTCCAATTTAATTTATTGTAAATGGAAGATTTGAGTTAAGTTTAAACAAGTACTAATTAATAATCTATTCCACTTCTTCTTCACCTAAGTTTCTTCTCTCCAGAATCCACTGACTCATACCTCGAGTCTCGACCCTCTCCTTTTGAAATGAAGTTCATCGTGGCTACCTTCATAAGCAGCAAATTCATCGTCGCTCTTCCGATTGCGATCTACTACAGGTGCTGTTGGCTTAGATGTTGTTTACGGTCCTAGTTCAGGTGATTTTCAGAATGAAGATGATTCTGATTAGTGGTTGTTGGGGGTGATTGTGATTGTGACGCTCGTGCTCGTAGTCGCGATCGGAACAATGAATTTTGTGCTTGGGGAATTGAATTACCACCTGATGACGGTGGATTTAACTTCTGCAGACAGGAAGGAAGGGGAAAAACATCATCTCCTTCATTTTAATTATTTATTTTTTATTAATAAAATATTAAGTGAGGTTTTTTGTTGTGCCACGTGGCTTATAATGATTGGGCCACGTGGCACTCCGTTAGTTTTAACAATTTTTTAACCTTTGTGTAACTGTAGGGACCAAAAGCAAAGTGTTTTCAAACTACAGGGGTTAAATGCCAACAAAAAAAACTGCAGGGACTAATACCAAAACTTGATACAATTACAGGGACTAATTGTATATTTAAGCCTTAATAAAAATGTAATTATTGTGATTATTTTATGCGTGTGAATTTGTATAGCTGTATATATTTATGTATTTCACATATATTAATAAAAATTAATTTTTTTCAATTAATACAAGAGCGACCAGGAAATAAAAAAGAGTTAAAAATAACTTCTATGGGAAAGAAGCTTATGGGATGGATACCAACACTACATCCCCCAGTGATTAAAGGTTGGGTAGATGGATCAGGATTGGCTCCACTAGAGAAGACTAATTTGAAGATGGTTGATCCCCACATTATATCTGCATTTGTGGAGAGATGGCACACAGAAACATCGTCATTTCACATGCCATGGGGTGAAATGACGATCACACTTGACGATGTGCGTTGTTTGTTTCATCTTCCAGTTCGAGGCGATTTTTATGATCGACCTCCACCAGTGACAGAAGAAGAAGCTACTGCACTTGCAGTGGAGTTGTTGGGGGTGACATATGCACAAGCTAAAATGGAGACTAGAAAGCAGTATATGAGACACAGATTATGCGTGGTAGATCTGACTGTGCTGCTAGGGTGTATATGTTGTTGTTGGTTGGGTGCACCGCCATCTTTGCCGACAAGAGTTTTTCGAGTGTAGACGCGAAGTATCTACCACTCTTTAGAGTTTTGGGTACATGCAATAGGTTTTGTTGGGGCGTAGCTGCTTTGGTGACTTTATATGATAGTTTAGGAGATTCCTCATTGTATGTCACGAAGCAGCTTGCAGGGTATCCTTCACTTCTACAGGTAATTAACTTTTTATGTTATTAATTTATTTTGTTTATGTTATTTATTTAACTTTTAAATTTATTAGTTTTATGTTATAGAATTATTATTTTTAAGTTATTTTCAATTATTATTCACGATATCTTTTTTTTTGTATCAAAGTTGGATCCACGAGTATTTTCCAATCATTGGTATGCGTGCCATGTCTGGGATTAACTATAATGATTTAAATGCACCTGCTCCTTGTGCTGCTTGGTGGAAGTACAAACGGGGGGATAAAAAGGTTGATGAGTTGCGGAGCATTATTGATGATCTGACACCTGATGATGTTATATGGTGTCCTTTTGAAGGTCATCGGAATTTTATTCTGTTTGATACTATTTGTTTGTATAGTGGATGTCTACGTTGGTGTGGCACTATTGTTCCTCATTTGCCTGAGAGGTGTATTAGACAGTTTGGATACATACACCAGATGTTGCCACTGCTGATGTTGACAGTGATTGGATTGACTATCATACTAGCGTGGATCGGGTCCTTGAGCCGGTGCAGATTGCGAGGTATGCATAGGAGGTTGCACCAGATTACATGTCTTGGTATTATCAGGTATCACATCCTAGACTTTGTCGTCTTGTTGATGGACCACATGGACCACCTCCAATTCCAGAGTGGCAGCCACCTTTAGCTCCAGAGTGGCAGCCAGCACATCAGTATGATGCACATGATGTGCCAATTCATGATGCACAGGAGATGCCCATTCATGATGCACGTGAGAGATTGGCTGCGATTGCTTCTGCTATAGAGCAGGGACTAGATGTTTGTGGTGCTGGTAGAGATGAGGCACAATTTTATCTTTTTTTAGGGCACTCGATTTGTCTCATGGTGCAGATTTACATTGGTATTTTTATTATTGTTATTATTATTGTGTAGTATCGACTTGTTATGTACTAACGTGTTAGAGCTTATGCTATCGATGTTTTTTATTATGTACAACATGACGACTTTTTATTATTTAATATAATTAACATTACTGAATAAAAAAAACATTATAACATCTATAATTTCAATTTAAAATAAATAACATCTTTAATGTCAATTTAAAATAAATAACTTCTATAATGTCAATTTAAAATAAATAACATCTTCAAAATAAATAAAATCTTTAATATCAATTTAAAATAAAGAACATTAAAAAAATCATTATAATATCTAAACTCAAAATTTCTATGTTATGACCACACTAGGTAAACTGTAATTTAGTTGTAACCAAGACTGAAAACGTCCAGCATATGCTGACTTCCAAGATTCTGCTTCTTGTGAACGGAACTTATTTCAATCAGGTGTAAGTTTGGGCAACGGGAATCCTGGTTTCATGTTTACCTGAAAGAAATAAAAAGTTACAATTGGTTGAGATAAACTAATTAAATATTAAAATTAAAATATACTTAAAAATTAAAATACACTTAAAATTAATATTTACCTGAACCCAATGACTTCCATCAACAAATCCAATGCAAAAAAAACCTTGTCGAAGAGGAATGTGATGTTATACCGATTTAGGTTTTCCCAATGTAACTAAGATGACATCATACCGATTTGCTACAAGATAACCCATGGCAGGTATGGTGAACCATCTAACTGAAATTAATAAAGAATCTCTGACAACTTGTAGACTTTCTCCAAATAATTTCTCATATAAACTAATATTATTTCTTAGTTCATTATCCAACTCTCGACGAACTATGGGCCAACCCTCCACTGTGTATCAAAGTAATGATGCAATTGCTCTAAACCCACAATTTCCATCTGGCTCAACATCGACAATGTCCACAATATATGGATGAATAGACTTTGGAAATTGTTCCAAATATTTTTTACTTGATTGCTTATGAGATGGTTGTTTTTGAGATGAAGATGATTAAGATGGTTATTTTTGAGATGGTTGTTTCTGAGATGAAGATGGTTGAGATAGTTGTGTTTGAGATGGTTGAGACTGTTGTGTACATACCCTTTTCGACGATCCTTTGGGAATCTTCATATTCTTTGTCGACATGCTCAAAGTATGAAGGATCACGATAGACATCATAACCTTTTGGTGCTTTGCTTTTACCTTTCTTCACTCCTCCTTTAGTTTTTATTTTTTCAGGCGGTGCACACATGGAACTTGTAGCTGGATAAACAAGTTCACACACTTTACATTTTAATGCTCGTTTTCCAATAATATCAAGCGAATGAAATCGACTCCACAGTGCATCTATTGCTTGAGTCATGTCTAACTCGTATCCATCTTCTGTGTCATCCTCCATTGGACCTTCCATAGTTAATTTCTTCCAGTGAACATGAATAGAATCCAACGGTATCGGCACACTAGTAAGTTTATACCCACTCAATTCACATGCACAAGGTAACCCACATGTTGATCTCAATGTGCAACCACATATATCCTTATTTGTTTGGACATATGCACATCTCTTCAACTCTTTTACAATATGTGTCATAGCGGCTCTAGACACAAATCCTCTCAAATTTTGAAAAAATGGACCTTTGTGCATGCGCTCAGTATAATAAAAACTTTTTTGAAATGAAGCTCTAATATTACCTATTCGTAATATTATGTTGTCATTCATGGCATCCCAACACTTGCACAAGTCACCTTTGCTATTTTCCAACATTTGTTTTAATTTCCAATGTTCAGACTCAACCCTAAATTCAACAGTAAATCATATAAAGTTAATCAACAAAATACAATGTTATAAAAAAAATTAAAAAAAACAATGTTTTTCTATAAATATTGTTAATTTTACCTATTAGTTGTCATGTTTCCCAAAAACATCAATTGATTGACTCATGCTTCAACAAATCTTTGTTTGTGAGGATTCAACCATGTTTCTTTCACATAATCAACAAAAGTGCTCCATTCAACACATGCTTGCTCAAACTCGTTTAACTGCTCCTGATATTTCACTTCATCACGACTCCACACAAGTTTTCGCCACAATTCCATGACCGCATCAACCATATCGCTTGGTAGATTCTTCTTGCAGTGGGAATTGACATTTTTTTCTATATGAAAACGACAAAGCATATTCACAGTATGCGGAAATACAACTTCAATCGCATTCATCAAAGGAATATCCCTGTCAGTCAAAATTACTTTTGGAAATAAATCTTCCTTAATAAACAATCTTTTAAGTTTATCTAATGCCCAACAACAATTATCCTCTCGCTCTTGTTCCATGTAAGCAAATCCAACAGAAAATGTCAACTCAGTTGACGTCAGACCAACAATTTCAAGAAGTGGATGTCTGTATTTATTGGTTTTGTATGTGCTATCCATTATCAAAACAATAGGAAACATGTTCAACAACTTAATTGAATCTGGGTGTGCCCAAAATATATTTCTCAAAATTTCTAAATCATTATCTCTTCTTCTACTCCAACATACATATTTCGCATCATCTAACAATTGTAACAACTGTTGCATCTCTGTTTTAAGACCTATTTCATGTTGTTGTATAATTTGTCTATTCTTGTATATTTGATTGATATGAGTAACACTCTCTGGATTTTGCCTTTGCAACGATCGAAGTATGTTTCTTGGTGCTACACGACATTTTGTCAAATCTGCTACATGTTTCTTTTCATCTTCAGTTAAACGTCCTACACGAGGATGACCTTCATACCTATCAGGTTGTTCATGGTTGTGCATTCCACATCTCACTTCAACTTTCCATCCTGAACCATCTGTTGACGATGTTGATCTAATTTTGAATGGACAATCATATTTTTTATTGGCAGATTTTTTTGAACTTTCAACTTCATATTTTCCGCCTCTATCACAACCTAGAATTAACTTATCATTTCTTCCTCTCTTTTCGGTCTTTTTATCTGATCTAGTAATATTAATAATGACCCTGTTTGTAAGTCCAACATCTCTTGCCCATTCTACCACTGCTTGCTTGAGAACTTGCCATACCTGTTGAAAGTACTTAAATTTATTAAAAATGTTGATAAAATAAATAAAACCTGAACACTTAAATAGCAAATCTGGTTTACTGGGTTAATAAAGAAAACTGGAACGCTTGAATTCCGTTTCGGTATCAATTTCTGGACAGCAAAAACACTGGATCACTTTCAAAAGCGTTCCGGTAACAATTCTGGAATTTGTTACAAACCGGAACGATTGTCTTATTGATCCGGTATCAACATCTGGAAAAGTATGTACACCGGAACAATTTCGCTTTGTTCCGGTAACAATTTACGAAGATTGTAATAAAAATTTACGATACCGAAACGATTAGAAAATGGTTCCAGTAAATATATTGAACCGTAACACTATTAAACTTACCGGAAAAGTTGGAATGTTGGGGTGTAGGTAGTTTCCGGAACAAATTAATGAATGATAAAATAAATAATAAATAAATTTAAATAATTTAAAGGGCAAAATAAGATTTTTAGGTGGTTTGTAGGGGTGAGGGATTAAGTGTAGGGGTGGAAGATTTAATTTTCCAATTATTATTGGCTGAAACATTAGTTAGCGGGGAGAGGGTAATTATTAAGAAATGTCAGTGAAACATTAGAGAGAGAAAAATTCAAAAATTAGAACAAAATTGTTGCATGCATAAATCAAATAAGGCAAATGCTAAACAGTGTCTCTAGAACACTCTTTAAGCACTTTAAATAGAAAGTTCTTATAGGAATCTGTAAAGTCAACGCATTGGAACTTATGCTGTTTATTTTTTTAAATGAAAAGTTTATTTAAATAGAATGTTTAAATAGTGCCCCGGGGGCACTCGTTAGTAAGACCCATCAAATAAAGATAACAATTCTTAGTAGTCACTTACAATTCAAAGATATTGGAATTACCAATGCTTAGTGGATTGAATAATTGACCAATAATTAAACATATGCATGAATCATCATTGTAAAGATATTAGTGGAGAGAACAATTAATAAAAAATGTGAGAAAAAACTTTAAGAGGGAAAAATTCAAATTTTAGGGTAAAAGTGATGCTTGAATTGCAAGCATCGGAAGAAACATATACTCCCTCTCTCCCTAAATATAAGACTCCATTTGACCAGTGCACGTATGTCAATGCATAATATTGATCACAAATATCGTTAATTATCTAATAGAAAAAATTAGGCTTAAATGCAGTTTTAGTACCCCTATTTTGATATTTTTGAACTTTTAATCTTGTATTTCTAAAACTAACTTTTTGGTCCCCCAATTTAAAAAGTCAACAAATTTTTTTAATCCCCTTCTCATTTTAATGATGTGGCACTAAGTTGGCACTAATGAGTTGGAAAAAACCTTATCCATGTCATTTTACTAAATTCCATATAATTTTTTTATCAATTATTATAAATATAATAATAATAGAAATTATATATTATATATAAAAAATTAATAATCCCTTAAAAAATTTTTATAAATATTAAAAATTATTAATTTTAAACATAACTGAAAATAAAAATTTATAAATCAAAGAACCCTAATCCTCAAATTGAACCATCAACTTCATCACTAGGTTTGAATAAAAATATGAATTTAATTTATGTAACAAATCAATTCATCTTCTTCATCAAGACACAAGTTCATATCTCTCCCGCTCTCTCTTTCTCTTGTTAAAAGATAACACAGAAGACCAATATGGTACGAAGGTGTCGCGGCGGTGATGTGCATCAGTCGGCCGCTGTTTAGTGGGGGGCTGGTGGCAGGGATGAAGATGGGGAATCTTCTCCATCTTATAGTTTCTTCTTCCCATTTTTAATTTTTGAGTGGAGGGTGGTTGTAGATTTGATTTGTCTGCTTTTGAATGATTTGTTTGGTGTTTTAATTTTTTTGGAAGATTGAGTTAATTGCTTCATGAGCAGATTTGGTGTTATTAGGCCAATTTGATCTTTTTGTTTTCAACGTTGACTGGACATTGTTTTACAAGAAAAAAAGCTATGGTTATGGAGTTGGGTAGTTAAGGTAGTGCCTCAAAGTTGTTCATAAATAAAAAGTTATGATATAAAAAATCCAATGACGAATGAATACAAAATTCCGGGCTGTTCATGAAAAAAGACATAGTTAAGAAATTATTTTAATATAAAAATAAAATAATTAATTATTAAAATTAATGACATTTTTCCAACTCATTATTGTCAACTTAATGCCACATCCACATCATTAAAATGAGAGGGAGATCAAAACTTTTTGTTGACTTTCTAAATTGGGACCAAAAAATTGGTTTTAGAAATAGGGGATTAGAAGTTCAAAAATATCAAAATAGGAGGACCAAAATTGCATTTAAGCTTAAAAATTATAAAAATTTGATATTTTGAAAGTATTCATCAAAATAAATCAAACAAGATCTTATATGTTAATATTTACATCTATATACTATTAAAAAATACGGTTAAAACAAGATAAATTAATGGTACAAAATTATTAAACGAGATCTTATAAAAAAAAATGGAGAGAGTAATATAAAAGATTATAGAGGGACTCTGTGTATCTTGCGGCAAACTTGTGCCTAACACGCACCCCCACAAGACTAACACATGCCCCTATTTCTATTGGCAAGGCGTTAACAATGCCTTAAACTCTTCCATGGATACGCATACAAGCATGAAGCGATTAATTAATTTTATGTTATCCTTTTGTTAAGGTCAACGGGTACACCTACGTACGGCTTTAATTATAAAACCAACTTTTTTTTTCTTCTTCTTTTAATTTTAACTAAACTTAATTAACTTCTAGCTTCAACTAATTATACTTTCTGTCCAATTTTAAGTATTATAGTTGATCAACATGCATTTTTACACGTTAAGAAAAATGTATAAATAAAAGAGAGAAAATATGATTTTTATTAAAATATTCTTCTCTATTTATTAGTAGTAGACATTGAAATATTAAAAATTAAATATTTGAATCTATTTTTTTCTCATTTAATAATTGTTTTAAGAAATAAAGTAGAAAAAACTAATGTTATAATATGCATATGACATTTATTTTAAGACTAACAATTTTGGAAAATAACACATTTATTTTAGGACGATGGAGTACTAGTATAGCTACTAGTTTTTTAATAAAGGAAATACTAGTATTTTTTTTTATAAGCAAAGGAAATACTAGTATGAATTAGCAAATGACATTAGCACAGACCATAGCAGTACACCAATTCTTAAGGCTTAAATATACTTTTGGTCCTCTAAATATTTTCAAGGTTTCACTTTGTCATTTAACTATTTTTTGTTTCATTTTGGTCCTTTAACTATTTTTTTGTTCCATTTTGGTCCTCTAACTTTCATTATGTTAATTTATTTGGTCCTAATTATCGTTAGAAAAATGCCAAAAACGTTAATTTTGTGTATGTGGCACTTAGGGACTTGGTGGCTTTGATGTGACATCCAATAGGAAAATGCCACGTGGCCATAGACCTTATTCTTCATCGCGTACGGAGCTCCCTCCATCACTGTCTCCGTCCACATCACCGATGATCTTCCAGTCACGAAAGCTTACGAAAAGATACTCTAAAACCTCTCTTATTCACGCTGAATCCAAATCTGATGTCAGTTTTCTCATTAGAGGTTTCTACCTCTCGTTTTTTACATTTTTCTAACGGTTAGGACCAAGTAGATTAACAGAATGAAAGTTAGAGGACCAAAACGGAACAAAAAATAGTTAAAGGACTAAAGTAAAACCTTAAATATACTTAGAAGATCAAAAGTGTATTTAAGCCAATTCTTAATTAATGAATGGTTTGAGTATCACGACCATTCTCTTTTGAACATTCATTTTAACATCTACTCTTTAATTAGTTAAAATCATTGTAAGTCTTTGCATAGGGCTGGTCCAAGGGTAAGACAACCTAAACAAAGATTTTAGGCTCTCTAAAAATAAAAAATAATTACTACGAAAAAAAGTTTCTTATAAGTCATAAACTCATTAAAAAACAATCGTGACTTGTTGTTTATCAAAATAGAAAGAAAAAAAAATTGAGAATAAATTGTTTTGTCATTCATTACTTCATCTAAACAATGAAGTTTGACAATGAAGGAATTTTAATTATTTTACCTAAACAAGAAATTTTGAAATGAAGAGAATTCAAATTCAAACATTTGAATTCAATGTATTCTCAAAATTCTTTGGATTTTAAATCTCCCCATCCAAACACATTTTTAAAAAAAGGATTATTAAAATGAAACAAAAACTTTGCAATTTTTCAAGAAATTATAAATAAAATTCGTTTTATACTTCAGAGAAAAAAGTCTTGAAAAATAATTAAAAAGACTCATTTTAAAATTTGCTTTAAGCCTTATTAAATGTTAGACCGATACTGTCTCTCGACCACTTTTAAAATAGGTTCTACATAACATGATGGAACTTACATAAATTTCACTAAATTAGACAGAAATTATTAAAGAGGTGTATAAAATAGAGTATTGTTTTTTGTCAAAAAAAATAATTTGTTAGCGCTCCTTTGAAGTCTTTACTTTAATATTCTTTATGTGCTTGATTGTAAAGTTTTTTATTTTTTATAAGCGATTGATTGTAAAGTTGATGTTAAATAGTAGATTGATTTTGTAATATTGATGATTTTAGATAAAAATAATTTGGTCGTAAAATGATTTATATTGTTATAAAAATCGAATTATATAATAAATTTAAGTGTAAAAATATTCATACATTCTTTTATTTTCTAGATTCATTTAACACTTAATTTTATCTTTATCTTTTTTTTCTTATTATATCATTAACTTATTACATCTATCACTTCGGACTTTTTTTCTTCTTTAATAAACTATATGTTATTCAATAATCCTTATGTCTAAATCAATAGTACGTAATAGTTAATGATCCTTGCCGTAGTACTGATTAGTACCATTAATTATGTAATAATATATCAATTTTTTTTTATGATTGTACGGTATATAGTACTCACTCAAGTTGGTGTTCTTTTTTTTTTTTGACGTAACTCTAGTTGGTGTTCTATAATCAATCATATGCATAATTTAATTCTATAATTTGTGACTAATAGAATGTAGCACAGGCCTATAAATAAATTATATAATGAAGCTTAATTATCAATCAAAACCAACACAACATAGCAGTGAGGATAACACACTAGAGTCTAGACAACTTCAATTAATGGCTAATTCAGCAACTATGAGCAAAGTAATCTCCATTATTTTCATCTTAATCACTCTTTTCACATCAAAAGCACTAGCTGATTGTGAAGCTGAATTTTCCAACAGTTGCAACAACAAAGAAAAAGCTTTGCCTCTAAAAATAATATCAATATTTGCAATATTAGCAGCTAGCATGATTGGTGTGAGTTTACCCTTGATGTCACGTTCGATCCCGGCTTTAAGCCCGGAACGAAATCTCTTTGTAATTGTGAAGTGTTTTGCGGCCGGTATTATTCTTGGGACCGGATTCATGCACGTACTTCCTGATTCATTCGACATGTTAAGGTCGGATTGTTTGGAGGAGAAACCATGGCACGAGTTTCCGTTTACGGGACTTGTGGCTATGTTCTCTGCGGTGTTTACGATGATGGTGGATTCTTTGGCTACTAGTTATTATAGTGCAAAGGGTAAGAGCGGTGTTGTAATTCCGGAGATTCATGGTGGTGATCAAGAGATGGGTGATGTTAATGTTGGTCATTCACATGTTGGTCACAATCACTTTCATCACGAGGTCAAGATAGATGAAAACGAAGCATCACAACTACTTCGTTATCGCGTAGTCGCTATGGTAATATATATTTTATCTTTCTCAAATTAACTTTTTTAAGATAATGCACATCAATTTTAAAAAATGGTTAACTATATGAATTTTCAATTTACAATAATGAGTTCAGCACTATATAATAAAAAATAAGTTTTGCTAATTTTTCTTCTATATAATTATTTGATAATTAAGGCTAAGGTAATTGATATGGAAAATGTAGGTATTAGAACTTGGAATTGTTGTTCATTCAGTGGTGATAGGACTTTCCATGGGAGCCTCCAACAACGTTTGCTCAATAAAAGGTCTTGTGGCTGCCCTTTGCTTCCATCAAATGTTCGAAGGCATGGGTCTTGGTGGCTGCATTCTCCAAGTAATTCAATTCATTCATTCATTCATTAACACCACACCTTTATTATATATTTCAATTTCAATTAATTACTTAGTCAGAAACACCTAATTCAACATACAAATGTTGATATTGTTATATTGAACATCTTTATCCAGATTCAGAACCAGAGTTTTACAATTGTGTATGTGAATTTTCAGTAATTATTATCACTTTATTTTCAAAAAAACTTAATTAGTTCCTTACCTAAGAAGCATAGACATATACACTGATAAACGAACAACGGACACGAAAGAGACATTGATGCAAATAAAAATTATTTAAGAAAATGATATAATTCAATGTAATTGTAAGTGTATGTGTCAGTATCAGACACGACGCATGTCTGAAACTACGACACGCCTAATTCGATAAGTGTTTAGCGTTCCCTCACTTACTATATATAGTACTCCCTCCGTCCCAAAATAAGTGTCACAATTGACCAGTTCACGTTTGTCAACTCATAGCTTTGATCGTTAATATCCTTAATTATTTATCTTTAAAAATTATAAAAATTGTATATCTTAAAAATATTCATCGAGACAAATCAAACAACATGTATATGCTAATATTTACATTTATATATTAGTAAAAAAATACGGTTAAAATAGATTATGTGAATTGTACAAAATAGTCAAATGTAACACTTATTTTGAAACGGAGGGAGTAATATTAATAATGTAACGGTTGAATCTTTTAAATTAACAGGCAGAGTACAAGTTCTTAAAAAAGGCCATAATGGTATTCTTCTTCTCAATTACAACACCACTTGGAATTGCATTAGGAATTGCAATGTCAGCTAGTTACAAAGAGAATAGTCCAAAAGCACTTATCACCGTTGGATTACTTAATGCATCATCTGCTGGTCTTTTAATCTACATGGCTTTGGTTGATTTGCTTGCTGCTGATTTCATGAGTAAGAAGATGCAAGGTAGTATTAAGCTTCAATTAAAATCTTACGTAGCTGTGTTTCTTGGTGCTGGTGGCATGTCTCTCATGGCCAAATGGGCTTAATTGTATTTTCACCTGTTATTTAAATGTTGTAATATTTGTAATGTTTAGAATTTCTCCACTTTTTTATGTGTTAATTATTAGTGTGTTACCTTTATAATGGTATGTTACTATGTTTGATATTGTGATGTAAAAAACCAACTATATAGTTGATTTTACCTCTATGTTATGTTCACATTTGAATAAATAAATTGAAATTAAAGTGGTATTTAACTTTTATATTTATTTGTTCTTTGTCAATTTAATACTACAATATAAGAAGAACAATATGTAACATTCATGATGTGAGAAAGATTACAGAGAGGGTGTTTATAATATATACAAGTTGCTTTCATAGCTACCAAAAGGAACTAACTACAACAGAAACAATAACTAACTAAACTACTAACCAACAATATAAACTAAAATAACTGACTTTCAGTTACAATTTTAACCCTACCACCATACTGTTATTACAAGTAATTGAATTAAATATATTATGTTGTATATTATTATCCACTTTTTTGTAAACGGCAAAAGAAATGAAAACTATATTAGCTCACTAGACAACACAATTACCCACCCCTCCATAACACAAGGAGTGTTACATCTAAGGCGGAAAATAGTGTACAAAGCGAAGAACAAAAATGAATCACCGGTTGGACAACACAATTACCCACCCCTCCAACATAAACTAAACTGAAAAATAAAATCTTTTTGTTTCGCCTTTAACCACCACATAACTTGAATTTTAATCTGATTAATATCAAAATATTTGTTCTGAAAAATACATTCATTACGTAATTTCCAAATCCACCAGCTAAACACTAGTCACAAAATCTATTTTTTTTTTATTTCACTAGATGAACCTGAAGACTCATAAGCTGTTGAGCATGAGAAAATACATCCATATTATTATCCACTTTAATTTGACTAATATTGGTGTCTAAAACTCATTACAAACTGATCATAATATAATATGCATAAGTATTTGAATCACTAATAAGGTCTTCCATAAACAATATTTAAACACAACATTTAGTTTTTTAGAATTGCATATTTTCCATATTGAAGGAGAGAAAGAGAAAAGAAGAAAAAGAAAAAAAAATGCATATTTACAAAATAATTAAATGATATATAAAATTTTGTATGTGTTCAAGACTCCAAGTAAATATTATTTGATGTTGTGAGTTGTGACTAATTTGGACAAGGATTTGATTTGTTGTGTTTTTTTTTTTCAACTCAATTCAACGATTTGTTGTGTTTACATGCACTTAAATATTGCAGAAACGACCTAAAAATTAAAATTGAGTCATGCTAATAATTTTTATTTTTTGAAGCAGAAGTCTAAAAGATAAAAGAGGAAATAAAGAAGAAGAAAAATGTGAAAATGAACAACATTTAAAATTTTAAAAAATTAAATAAATAATATTTTGTTGTTTTCACCACTAATCTAATTTGTTTTGAAGTGAATTTTAGCATTAAAGTTTCCTCCAAGCACATAGATCGAACCGTAAAAATACATAATTTTTAAAATTATACTAATTACTTTTTTTTTTCTTCTTTAACATAGGACAAAACATTTGTTAGCACTTTAAAAAAATTTGAAGGACATAAATGACCTTAACTTTTTCACATACCAATAGGACTAAGGAGGAAGGATAAAGGGTACTATTGTCCTTTTACTTGGACTAACACAACATTTTCCTTGTCTACATTACTGTAATCTCCTCTAATTTGAACATGTTTCTGAGAACAAAGCAACAATTAGGCAAATCGGGTTCCGATGAACGGAATAAGACAAAGATTGTTCCACACACTTCGTGTCGATGGCCCAACGATATCGTTGAAGAAAAAGGCATTAGAATTGGAGAAGAAGAGAACCAAGAGAAAATCCAAGACCAAGGACCAGTTCATCGTTCCGGTACCGGAATCCTTATCCTACCTCGACACCGCTTCCATGCCCGTGATCGGCGCTGCTGCTGGCATTGCAATTTTTGCTAAACTCCTCATGATGGTATATATACACACGTTCATTTCTATCAATATTATTTTTGCACATTACCTGTTCGATCATATTACTAAGTGAAATTAGTAATAATGAGTGGTAAGTTGATGGCAGTATGATGAATCTAGATCACAAGAGTTGTTGGAGCATAAGATGAAGAAGGCTCCAGAGGGTCAAGGCACTGTTAGAATGCTCAGCCGTGAGGAGTGGGATAAGATTCGAGAACTCCCTCCTAGAACTCCATTTGAGTCCAAGTTTTCCCGGCCAAATTCCAAAATTAGAACCGGAGAACCATTGCGTCTGGTATCACTCTCACACTTGCTAATTTTATTATTGATACAATGTTGACAAGCTATGTAGCTCAGACACTTTAAATTGAAGGTGTGCCCAAGTGTTGAATATGTGTCGTATCTAAAATGAAACTGACATATGTGATTACATACAATCGACTTTGCTGTTTGTGTTTGTGTCGGTGCATCATAGCTAATGACCTCCTGATAATGCACAATCTTCCCACTTGGAGACCTAAAAATGTTTTCACTGGACTATCCCTTTGAGTGTCACTCACTATATATTTTATTTACCTCATTTAGGGAGCTAATAGAATTTGAGAGTAGTTTAATCTTAAACATATTACTTTACATGATTGGTTCATATTAGATTTAAATAAGAATAGTTCTAATCTTACATGTTTACGTTACACAAAAATAGCTCCTATCACTTTATACACCTTTCATACACACACGAGTGACACTTGCTGAGAATCAGATCATTGGAGTTTTAGACGTGGAATTTAATTACAAGGATAGTTCAGCATAATGATTTTAATTAGGAAAAAGGTAAAAGAAGGCTTAACAGAGGAACTGATGCAAACATTGTAAGACAAATCAGCATATGGATACGATAAATTAGTTGTAACAGTAATAAGAAAAAAGAATCACATGGAAGATGGGGTGTGAGAAGAGTTATGTACAAGAGAGTGAGCATAAGGTATATACCATAGCATAAGGGATATGCAATATGTGATGTCAGTGTTTCCTCTCTTTGAATCCCTTCTCTCTTTCCGCTTATTCTTCTAGTTCTACATAGTATAGTATCTTGTCGCCCCTAATTTATACACTGGGAGTTGATCATTGTTGATTGTTCAATAAATAGTAACCCAATTCAATTATTATCTGTGGCATTACATTTAGTAGTTGAACTTTTTTCATATGCTTTCTACAGGAGGATTTAAAGGATTGGACAATTGATGTTTTCATGGATGGTGTTTCCAGAGCTGAAGAGTGTGGTAAACGTGGTACTATGTAATGCAGCAAGCAAGTTATAAGGGTGACCTTTATATTACCGGTTAGTTTAGTTTATTAGGTACTGTGGTGATTTTTGTTATGAGATGGTGTGTAATCATATTAACTACCTCAAATACCTTCATTTTAAACCTGGAAAATTGCATGAACAATTTTGAGAACATGTAACCAGATGCAAAATAGTATTTCTTTATGTAACTATGTTCTTTTATGCACTCTTAAAACAATAAAGAATAACTAGTGGTGTACACTTATTGGAGCAGAGACTTTAATACGATAAAGCACTTAAATTGTGTAAGCCCGAGCCAATGTGCATTTTCTTAATTCGTACAACAATTTGTTGTCATAGAATCTAAAGTTTGATAGCAGGTTTAGCAATTAATACATAAATCTTGTATTTAGTTAGTTTCTACAATGATGCACCGCTCAAACAATATTTGATTAGTTTATTAACAATAGAAAAAAGTATCCTTTTAATATTTGATTTCTTTTGTCTCAGTAACTACTTATTCCTGATTACACTGAGAAGCATGGATTCGGTAAAACAACCAAAATGTGTAACCCATCATGCGTTTCAACTTTCAACCCCAGTCTTCCGTGTTGATCAGAGACTTTACAGTTTCAATGAGTCGTACTATGAGATATATGAACTCGCGGGACTTGTGTAATGAGTGTTGATCCTTCCGAGTGACTCATGTGAGTAAGGTATAGTGTATATGTTATGTTGCACCAGAGTAAATAGTTAACTGTCAATTGGAATGCATGAAGCGTTGGTGGTCTATTATGCAGAACATTATAGTGGATGGTTGTTCTAGTGATACCATTGATTTTAGGTCAAGTATCTTGCTTACTGCATAGAGGTGTGACTCATGAGCCTAGTTAACATAGTTTCCTGTCATAAAATTTTGATGTGTGGACTGTTTTATGTTAAGATGCATATTATTGATGGTTACTGTTATGATGCATTGGTTAGCCCGCGTGAATGATACATTATATGTTTTGTATATTGAAGTAGTTTTGAACATATTGCCGAAGAAAAACATAGAAAATGGAGTAACATTTTATTTGTGTCCTCGCTATCAGAGTGTTGAGAAGGCCTAATATTGCCTCCTAGGCGATGGACTGCGGTGAGTTTTTCCGTCGTAAATGCACGCTAGAGTGGCATATGGATGATGAACTGCAGGCATAGAATATGTTGGGTTTGATGTTGTCTTTATGAGGTAGTAAGAGTACTAGTATGTCCTAACTCCTAATTAATTAGACTTTGAAATGTCCGCTTAGATGTTGGATTTAGATCCCCTGCTATAAAGAAAGCACGCGGTTTCACGCGTTTTAAATTTTGACCGTCAATTTAAGATACAATGTCTCAAATCGTATATTACAAAAGCTAACATCAAATGATCTCGGCCGTATACATCAAATGAGACGGTTCCAATGCATTATTGCGCGATGCAGCAAATGCACCAAATCCAAATCCTTAGATACTAACGAGCTAATGATTTTTTTTTTCATCCCAAAAGAACTTTTATAACTCAAGTTATGATGGATTCAGTGGGTAAAGGTTAAACTATCAAGATCAAGTTATGATCCAGTACGCAACCTAAATTTAAACATACTGGATGATCAAATGATCATCGGATTTCAAGGTCAATTTAGAAGTTATAAATAGTAATCTTCTTATATAGGCAAATGTCACTCTAATTGTCCATGTATGATAGCTCAAGTGGTAGGAGTTGGGGGACATGAGTTGGATAGGAGAAAGTCGAAAGGTTCAAATCCTGCGAGCATTTATCTTTTTGATGTAAAAAAAAAATGTCACACTAATTGGTTTAATGTAGCCTTAGATACTTAAAAACTTATAGTGTAAATTTTGATTGTTAGAATATGCGCTCGAGGGTTGATTTCAAGCTGGGAATAGAATTCTCTAATGTAGCTTTAGATACTTCAAAACTTATTAGTGTTTTTTTTTTGATAAACAAAGAATTGAATTATAAGGAGTACAAGGGGTACTCAACCCTTACTATTCAAGAGGGGGAAAGAGGAACTGGAATGCCCCGAAGGCAAACCAATGGGTTGTTACACCAATCAACATAATTTACATGAATGGAACTTCCTCTCCCTAAGAGCCAAAACCAAGATAAATGATGAATGTGTTCTAGTAGACTGGACATATTGCAGCTTGTTTCTCTGAAAGTAATATTGTTTCGGAGTCCCCATATGCACCACGAAGTAGTTAACCAAATAAGATGGCGAAAAGGTTTGCCTACTTTACCTTGAACCAAGCTGCCTACTAAATTAAAATGACTAATGACGGAGTCCGGTGTGGATATAGGTGGCAATGCATCCAAGTGTAGATATGTGGTAAATCAAAGTTATCCTTCGCGCGTAATTGGAGAGATTAATCCTTCGAACTATCTAAAATTCATTTAAAATGTTGATATCTCTCAACAAATATTTTTCCATAGACGCTGACCGGGATTGAATCGAAAACCAAATGGTTCCGGCCAAAACATGTTTTTTTTTAATCAAACACAAATCAATTCATTTCATTAAAAATAATAGTAGCAATACAATCAGGTGGAGTATCAAAGGTAATGGGCTAGACTGAAATATAGACGCTCGTGCAAGATTATGAGCGACTCTATTAGTTTGCCTCCTAATAAAAGCTAAATTGTAACTAACATGAGATGTAATAATGAACCTATACCTATTTAGAATGAGTCCAAGCTCATTATCATAAATAATGAGTCCAAGCTCAAAACATGTTATAGAACTAAATTATTGTTGACCAATAACAATAACAGCAGTGTAGTCCCTCACCTCACCTCACAATAATGGAATGGTCACGTTGGTTTCCTCCTACGTGGTTCCGCAAAACTTGCACAAAGCCCCAATATAATCCAATAATGTCCCACCCACACATCCCCTCTCTCTCTATCTCTGACACTACATCGTAAAATAGAAGAAAAACAAACATGAAATAAGAAAAAGATAGACAGAATTCCCGATACATGTTTATGTTATTGCTTTCAGGCAGCAAGATCCTTGGATTAACATTTACTTTTCCGTAGCAGTAAGGGACAAATTATTGTTCACTCACCTTGGTGTTAGTGGTGTGGTGGGACAAAGTGACCCAAAAAATGTTTAATGTTTATAGTACAAGACATGTGTTTTCTTGTTTGTGACTCTACTTAACTCTGTAGTGTACAACGTATCAGCAAAAATAAGAATCAAACAAAGAGAAGGAACACACAAATAAAGGGCAAATTATCACACCTACTTAACAAAAAATGAAAAGAAATACTACTTTAATCAAATCAAATTTCTCTTATCTTTAGATTCAATTTTGAGATAAAAGATAAACCTATTCTAAAATTGATGTATTGTATTGAATTCATTTACATGTCTACGTGCATGTTTGTATTCACATTGAGATGAGTTTGACAAACACAGTTTGAGTTTTTAATGGAATAGTATATTAATAAACTGAGAATCCTGACTAATACAAGGAGTGATAGAAAGAACCTTCTAAAAATTTACATCAGTCAACAATCGACCAAAATGAAACAAACAAGAAATTTAGCCCGATACTCATACAAACTAAATGGTTTGACCACCACATAGGAACAGTTAAATTCATATTTACATTATAGGTCTTCAATCACCAGAACAAATATAGATTGACTTTCTCTAACATCTGATAGATTGAACTCGCCTTAACCTTGAACACCCTATTATTATGTTCCGTCCACAACACACAAATACAACATAACCAAATGAGCTGCAAAAAGGAACAACAAGCTCTCAACCCCCCAACGAAATGAACAAACTATACAAAATGATCCTGTACAGCCGCCAGATCAACTGAAGACATGTCAATCCAATATCAAACCAAACATCACATAGGACCGAAACTCGGACAAACCAAAAAAAGATGTCGAGTTGTTTCCACTCCCCCCACAAATCAGAAAAACAGTTTGAGTTAAAAAAATTTTGTCATCGTAATGTTGTCGGACTCATAATTTATTCAAACAATAATCGACTAATTTAAAACTTTTACTTCTAGAGTTCATATTTATTTTCAAACTTACATTTACTTCAAATATATTAAACACAAATAACTTAAACTAAAATCAATTTAAAAGAAAATCATTCTTCAAAAACTTATCACCAATCACAAGAAGTATGTGAAACAATAACTTCTATATTTTGACAAGAATGAAGAATGTGAAACAATAACTTTTGTTACTAGCAAACACATGTGACTGCAGTGTCGTGCATTTCATAAATATTGGAGGTGGCAACATTATTTCAAATCTCATTTTGTTTCTCTAAAATAAATAAATAGACAAAACAAACAAATTGTTGCAAAGTACTACTACTTCTTTTGTCTTTCCAATGATCACATGTCAGACAAAAATTAACCAGCAAAGGAAAATAAATCAAAGTCAACACTTTGAAACAATGAAGATAAGCCTTAAATAATGAAAAACTGTACCTGTGTAAATAGCTGTATTCAATTAACAAACTGTTTACACAAAGAATAAGAAATACTACTAATATTTTGCTAATCAAAATTCCAAAGTGAAAAGTCAATACAAGAGAAAGTAGATCTTACATTTGTAGTATGAATCGTAATGTAATGTAATGTAATAATATATGATGTTAATGTGTATGGTGGACTCATCATTTTAACTTTCCAATGCGTTCTGAAATCTCAAAGCCGATTTTATAAATTTAGAAATTGGAGCTACTAAGTGTCTGTTTGAATATGTGGTGAATTTGGCAATAAAGCTCTGAAGTTCAATTTTGACTAAAATCATAGTGACTCACCGAAATTCTGCAAATCTCATCATGATTCCAAACATGCAGTGATCCAAGTCACGATCACGCCGTGCTTTTTGCAAATCCAAACAAACTCTATCAACAAGAAATGTGATCAGTACCATAGCTGATAGCATGAAGACTTGAATCAGACATATTTGTAACCCATCTCATAGGACCATTCAATTCTCCTTGTATATTATATGCAAAAGAAGGCCATTTTACATCACTTGATTCACACATTCCATTAACACCTAATTTGATCATTTTTTGTGTTCTTTCAAGAACTATAAGACTTGAAAAAGTAGAAAAACTGTTTCCAACAAATACATCAGCCCTCAAACACACTTCATAATCAATTGCAGACTGAATTAAATAAGGATATTTTGCATAAATTTTATCAACACCAAGTTTCTTCTTCTCATAAGGTAAAAAACCTTCTTTCCAACCTTCTAATATTGAAGAATTTTGAAGTAATTTATCAGCCACTGCAAGATAAACAACAGTTGGATTCTTATTAAGACTTTTTATGTTCCCAACTCTTTCCATAATCTCTTTCTTGCTACTACATATTTGATTTGTGTTCAATCTTTGTTCCAATTTTTTGCAATGAATCATCCAATCAATTTCTACTCTCATATGAACCGCAACATAAGGCACGTAATTCTGAACCAAATCTTTATCGTTATAGCTTCTTCCGATTTCTCTAATCATAGACACAACTCTATCAGCTTCTTGAGAAATCTCATCAACCAAAACTAAACACTCAAAAACCTTAGCATAGTCCTTAACAGGCCAATGATCATGCCACAAAAAAGGGTTTTTCCCTACAATCTTAATCACTTCATAATCATCAAATGAACCATTTCTATACTCTTTCAACTGATCTAAATCTCTTTCTACTGTCCACTTTCTACCACTTCCTTTCTGCAATTCAATAACTTTTGTTGTGTTCAAGAGATCCGAGTACCGACCCAATTGAACAAAACCACTGCATAGTTCATTAAACTTGTCAAATTTGAACACCTTGTCAAATGAAATTGGTTTCAAAAGATCAATTTCCTTGTAAAACAAGGAAGCACTAAGACTAGGCATCAATAGAGTTCTGTTCAAAATTCTTGCAGTGAGAATAGCCCTTGCAAATGCAATCTTTTGATTGTTTAATCCCCACACAATTTGAGGAACCTCCAAAAACTTTTGTTGTTGAACAACAAAGCCAAATGATGAAACATTTTTGTTCATAATAACAAGGTTGTGTGGTAACAACAAAGCCCTTAGAATCAAAACAGTAAGAAACAAAAACACAATTTTGCAAACTAGGGAATTTAGATTGAAACCACCCATTAACTTCATCAGTTTGCAACTAAACAAAAAATCCATATAACAAATACATCAGAATCAAACATAAGGTACCAAACATTAGGTTGTCTGATTCACGATGGACTTGGTAGGGAGGTCCCGCAAACTGCGTTTGGGAGACGACATAAACCACTTGATGACAGAGCTCGCATCCGAACCAGATTACTCGGGTCGGATATTGATGGTGAAAATATAAAAAAATCAACAAAAGTAATAAAAAAAAAGCTTGAATAAATTACTTACATAGGATGAGTTAAAGATTAAATTTTGATTGTAACTAAGGATATTTATCGCAACCCAAAAGCAGGAAAATTAAGATACACCATCATGATTCATGATCATGGAATAAACATGGTGATAGGAAAGTATATGATCGGATGATGATGATTGGAATCAAATAAGAGTAAATAAAACAGAGGAGTGTGTTTGGAGAATTTGGATCAGTGATATGAAAATTGATGATGGTGTGAAGAAGAAAGAATTTGGAGAGAAAAGTGATGAAGAAAGAAAGGGATAATTCTAGGTAGGTGGTTTTCTGTGCTGTAAAAGCAAAAGAAAAAAACCAGCATGTGTTGTGTGTGTACACAAAAAAGAGAATATTTGAGGAAAACAATAAAAAATTGAGAGAGAGAGAGAGAGAGAGAGAGAGAGAGTGCGGCTGGGGATAGAAAACAAAAGGGGAAGTGAAAGATGAAAGGTGTCAGAAGTGTGAAGAAGGAAGGAAAGGGTTTGTTCTGTTTGTTTAGATCAGAGACACAGTACTTACATTACAGGTGAGAATATGAGATTTGGGGACCCAATTGGCAAACAAAATATACTCAGTTACATCCGATCTTAAATATAAGCAATTTTGTACTTTTTAGATTTATAGAATGATCGATGTATTTGGTTCATATTATAGTTCAAATACAATAATCATTCCAAAAATTCAAAATGTAAATTTTTTTTTTTATATTTAAGATCAGAGGGAGGGAGTATTCACAATGGTGCCACTTATTTTGGTATGTTGATAAAAATATTTCACTTAATTGTATATTTGGTTATCAACTTTTTCCATTGTGTAATTTAAATTTTAGTAATTTTGGCCTCACACATTGTATCTCTTTTATATTTTTGGTGTTCTACTCGAGTTTTCTTCTATTAGCTTGTCAACAAATAAAAGCTAGGTTGAAACTAGTATTTAGATTAGATGCAGCATTCACAACAATTTGATGGTCACTCTTTTGAAGATAATATTTTCAAAGCACTAGACATAGCAACCAATACCTTTTTATGTAGTGGTGTTTCGTGGTGTCGCGACAGCTAAATACATCTTTTATTTTTGGTGAACATCTAAATACATTTCTTATAATAATATTAAAATTATGAGTTTAATTGATATGCACTGACGGTGTAAAATAATTTTACACGCTCATCCAATAAGAAACCTCCAATCTCCCATGTCATACGAAGAAAGTGGGGTAAAGTGGGGTGACGTGGCGGAATACATGGTTATTATTGGTTGACCGTGTAAAATTATTTTACACTGTCAGTGCATACAAATTAAATTCTAAAATTATTTTATGAATATATTTTCATTAAATCCTTTCTTTTTTTAAAATCATGATATTGATGTGAAATTTCTACCATTTTTATTGATGATTAATTTTTATCGAAAAGTTTGTGGGGTATATAAGATGAGTTCTCATCTCACAACTGAATTATGTATAAATTATGACCTATAAATTAAACATATAGTCACCTACTTAAGAAACTCAAAACTCTTATCACTTAGACTAATTTATCATCGGTTAAATCCATTTTAACAATTTAAAATAGTTCATTCACTATATGCATATGAATTTTATATTTAAACTTTTAATTCGATGTGTCCATTAACTAAGCTATGCCTATCACATTAGCCATATGAAATCCATTCGTTAATCACTTTTAATATTTATTGAAATTAAGTTTGTCAACTTCACAATAAACATTTAAATTAAACATCACATTAAACATAACTTAGTCACAATCAAATTTCGCATAATCCAACACACGCAAGTGAAAATAGAGACAAAAAATGTAATTAAACATAAATGTTTATTTTAATTTTTTATAATCAATCGTGATTGTATTTTTTTTTTTTTTATACCTTGAGTTTTCATAAGATAATTGCATCTCTAGGTGCGGAGAGTGCCAAAAATTAAATGTGTGCGATGGTTCTTTAGTAGGAGAAAACGTTTGTACATGTTTGATGAAAAGATTAACTAGTATTTAGCATGCAACGATGGTAAAGAAAATAAAGGCAATTGCATTGAGGATTATATGCATTCATAATTTCATACGGATTAAGTAACAGAAAAGGCAATTGCATCAAGAAGATTGAGTCTTGAAAAATATTAGAAAATTGAGAAGAATGGCATAGTAGAGTGTGACACATAAAACATTGTATGTTGTGGAACAAATTGAATTACTTTGTAGAGGTGTAAAAAATAGATTTGGAGGCTAATTTAATTATTACTTCATGTATTATAATATTAGATTAAAAATAAATGTTTATTTTAATTTTTTATGATCAATCATGATTGTGTTTTATTTACTTTTGATGCCTTGGGTTTTCATAAGATATAATTGCATCTTTAGGTGAGTAGAGTGTCATGGGAAAAAAAAATTAAATGTATGCGATGAAGACTTTAGTAGGAGAAAACGTTTGTGTTTGATGAGAAGATTAATTAGTATTTAGCATGCAACAGTGGTAAAGGAAATAAAGACAATCGCATTGAGGACAAGAAGACTAAAACAAAGGACAAGACTAAAATAACATTTTTTTTTGTCAAATAGCTTAATGGCTAAAATTTCACTTCTTAAAAGTGAATAAATGGACATACGAGAGTTCGAACCCCGGTTCCTGCACCTTACTTGCAAATGTCTTGTCAACTGAGCTAGGCTCATGGGACAAGTTAAAATAACATATTTAGTTCAACAAAAACTACTTAATTACTTCAACAAGGAAGTGTATTTTATCCTAATGCAAAGAGGCCATAGAAGTTAATAAGTTATTATACTATAAATAGTTCTTCTGCCACAAAGAAAAGAGTAGATGCAGGTTTCAGACGAAAAACATTCCATTTTCCGTATTAGGATGCAACTTGTAAAACCCTGGATCATTTGAAAGTGAGGCGGTGGAAGAAAGGGACGAAGAAGCTAAAGGTGATGATGTAGAAGAAACAGTTGAATCTGGAGATTGTGCCGACATCTTTGCTTCATAGTACAACCTTCCTCTATATGCAGCAAGGTCAGCATAGTACACAGGAGGGACTAAAGAAACAGGTTTAGTGCATCTTGCATAGGTAAAGCACATATCATATATGAGCTTCTGTAAAACATCAGAAGTAAACTTGTGCTCATCCCACAAGACATGATAGTGAGTGGGCTTGCTGGTACCTAGGCTTCCATTGTGACTACAAAGGTAAAAATCAAATTCAAAAGGATGTATGACTTTTGTGTCCACAACTGTTCCAGGGAACACATTGCCGCCATTAGCAGTCCCCTCATTCGGACCAGTAGGAAACAATCGAGTTTGATGTCGCTTTTGGGCTACGATAAGAGTGACAGTTGGAAAGTAATTCAATCGCTCAAATACTATCTTCAAATCTTTCAACTCCTCAGAAAGAACCATGAGAAATTGACTCTCACTAACACCGTCACGAAAAATAACAATTTTCTGAGGCCTGACTTTGTTAATCTTCTCATAATATGTAACAAGGTCAAGGCAAATTTCTCCAATATTCAAAATTTTTTCCATCCGATGCTCTTGAGCGCAAACACGTGCTGCATAGCGATTTGCAGCTGGCCAATTTATAGTGGCAACAACTGCAGCAATTGATGGACTATTTATGTCCCGAGAGCATGGATGATTGACATCAGCCCCTATAAACATAACGGGACTTTCGTCCTTGAAGTTTGGGTGCCTATTAATGAGCTCTACATTACTGCCTCCAATTTTTGCATTGATTTTTAGAGCAAGATTTGTGAGATACTGGTCTTTCCCTTCATTAGCATTACCAGATAAGCAGCACTGTGTCACTATGCCAACCTTGGTCTCGGCAATCCACTTGAGACACTTGTAACCTTGATCCCTGTGGGCCATCACACAAAGAAGAAATTGCAACCGCTGCCGACATCTTTGTTGAACATTACTATTTATTTTTTCAAGTAAGTCACTTAGTGCATTGTAATCCCCAAGTTTCCACATTGCAGACTTCTCATAGCAAACAGGTTTCTTCATGTCAATGCCCAACTTTCTGTACTTATCCATCAGATTGTTAACAAATTGATCGCCTCTTAATCTGGACCAATTAGATCCATTGCTGGTAAAATCAAGGATGCCCCAACACTCAACAGGTTTTCCTTCTACCATTGACTTTCCAACTAGATTCCACTGGCATTTCTCTGGAGTCAATTCCATTTCAGTACTCTTTCCACGTGGATCACATAACTTCAATGTTGGAGGCCCAATCACACGTCCAGTCACATTTGTCATGGAAGTGTTGACATTCATTCCAAAGTTCTGAAGAATACCACCGCTGTCAAAAAAAAATTGTGAGGCATTTCTCTCGACAAATTTTAAAAATAAAGCTAGGGCGAATCAAAATAATATGCTAACTTATATAGACAAGAAGATAAACTCATAAATTTTAAGATCACAAAGAATAAAGTCATATATCAAACCATTATAAATGAAGGAAATTAATACTGCACGAAGGTAATCACATTTCTGATTCTAGTGCTTTAAACAAAGAGGTTTTTTTGTTGAATATACACAACTTGCATCTATGACAACAAAGAGGATCAAACCCGCCACACCCTTCAAAAAGTAACATTATTGGACGGTACAAATCACGATGGAAGTGAGATAAAGAGAACCTAAAGTGCCAAAAATGCTTCGTTTTCATATCAACAAAAAAACTAAGCAAATTAAAAAAAGTTTCCCACAGGGACATAATTATCCAGCTTCACTATTTTATCATTTGTAATTGTAACTAAAAATCAGAAAAGGCTGTAACCAAGATATACAAAACAACACTTACATTCAATAATATTTTTAGCATAGTGTATCAAGCAAGATAATAATCTAACAACAAACATTAGCGGCACTAGGTCTATAGGTATGTAGTTAATGAATGAGGAGAAAGTGAGTGTAAGAAGAAAAACATATGCAACATAAAACTCATGTTTGAAGCCATTTCGCTATATATAAAAAAATGCATAACCATCTCAACAAGCAGGCCATTTAAGTGTGACTAAAGAATTCGTTTAGTCAGCGTCCATTCAAATGTTAATCCAATTAATCCATCCATTATTAAGTTTAGAATTATTAAAATTAAGCTGAGCTAGCACGGTTTAATTAAAAGCAGCAGAAATGCAACAATTAGCTATAAAAAATGTAAAGGAAACAATTTAAGTTCCAAAATGAATTGTAAGTACAATAATTATATTCATCTTACCCGCAAGGTCCATCAGCTGACTTAACCATCCTTTGTATTGTAGATTCCCTATCCCGTGGACGAGCCAAACACATATTTTTCAAGTTCTTGGCAGCATTCTTGTCCAAATACTCTTTGGGAAATCTCTGACCCTCAACCAAGACGCATAGCTCCATAGGCACAAAATTAGTCTTGTTTCCGCCAAAATCCAAGGCAGGAACATCTTTGTGCACAATATCTTTGTCATATTTATTTTTAAAATATGCAAGAAGAGAGGTACTTCCAGGGAGGTTTTTACCCTCTTGGTCCAAAATAGGGAAAGTGATATGGCGTGTATCATTAGGTGTTAACCTAGCAATGGTGTATTTCTGTTTGGTTCTCCTGTGAGTGACATTTACTTTCAACCCAATGAGTACGTCCTCAACATCTTTTCTATATCTCCTAAACTCAGCCAAATTAAAACCCTTTATACGATCATGGAGGAATTCCAAGACTGACATTTTCTTTCGAAAAGACAAAACTGAATAGTCAAGACACAAAGATAAACCCTGAGCCGTGGTCTTGAGACTATGATGAAACCCTCCAAGTGCAATTATTCCGGGTTCAAGATTCCTCTCTATCAAGGGAGGGTCATTGGGAAAGAAACATCGTCCTAAAGAAATGGTGCGCCTTGCCGGATGCTCTTTCACCACTAAGTCCATTCCCTGTAAAATATCTCTCGGAATAGAATAGACTCTGCCACTAAGGTAATCTCTCAACTTTCGAAGCTCAAGTTTGTTCACAAGAGTTATAGTAACCGTATAAGATACAGCTTTTTCATCTTCTCCTTTTGAGACCTCCACAGTAAAAGTTTCTTCGGGCAGTGGCACAACACTGAAGATGTTTTTTTCTCCATCATAAGCAGTACTCTTCAAAGGCAGTTTCTCAGAGTGATCATGGAACAATTTGTCCCTGATCATACCCAAGTCAAACTTCGAAATCTTTTTCGGAGGCAAACCCTTTTTTGGTGGCATGGTAGCCTTCACATCCACATTGTAGTGCATAATAATGCTTTGTGGATTGAAGGTAACCGGAAAATGATTCACACGAAGTTTGCAGTTTTTAACTGACACCGTCCCTCCCTTGTCAGGCCGGTGTATGGGTGTGATTGTGGTGGTATTTTCCACTTGCTGTTCTTCTAATTTCAGAGATTTAATATCTGCCACAGAAAAACATCTTATGTCACACATACAACTAGAATTGAATTTTTATGCAATATCAATGTATTACTACAATTTTACAACGTATCAAATCACATCCCACAATTTACATATTTGCAGAAATAATTTATTTTATGAACAAGTTTTATATAATAAAGAGGTATCATGATCTATGAAGCCTAGACACGGACATGGACACGGGACACGATACTGACACCGGATACGAGACAATATAAAAAAACATAGGACACGGACACGGCATTATATATTTATTATTTAATAAAATAAAATAATTTATGAGCACAATTTATAAAAATTCTAAAAAATAAATACTTAAACTTAGCAATTTCAAAAAGACATAATATATGTGAACACACTAGAAGTTACTCTACATTCATAAAATTGACCTCTAAGTAGAAAACACTCAATTATTCATTGGATAAACAAAATAACCGCACTACCAAAGAATAAGCTATATGAAGGAAAAGCTATGACTACTGCTACACTGCTACATAATATATATAGCTTATTATATTACCATAATAATAATAATAATAATAATAATAATAATAATAAAATACTAATTATAAAAGAGAAGAAGCAAAGGAAACAGAGCAATCATGTAAAAAGAAGAAACAGAAGCGGTGGAGATTGGAAACTGGAAATAAGTTTGATTAAAAGCATGTATAAACAAGTTTTATATCCAGTGCATAACAAGTTTGTTATAATATCAAGATTCCTATGAAGTACACGGACATTAGACACAACACTGACACGTCGACAGTAGAACGCGTATTGGACACCCGATATGGCTTCAAAACTACAGAACATGATCCTCCCTATTTCTTTCTCCATTACTCAAGAATGGAGAGGTAGGCATCTTGATCCGTTTTTATACTAGAATATCAATGGAAAGCATACCGTGATTACATCATTGCAAGATTTTGCTTTGCACACAAAAATTAGGGGAATCATCATCAGATACATTATTAGGATACTGAAGAGTGAAAAATCAAAATTCAAGATGAATACCTGAAAGTGGATGAGTTTGGACTTCAGGTTGACGGTTGACGTTGGCCGTAGTGACCGGAGGAGGAGTCGGAGACGAACTTGTGTGGCCGTAGTGACCGAAGGATGGTGGTTGATTTGGCCTTTGTTGCCAACGATTCTGCGGTGGTTGAGGAAACCCTCGGCCACCACCACCACCACCACCGGCGGGACTTGATTCTTGTGGCTGATAAAACTCTCTGCCTCTTCCTCTTCCTCTGTCATTACCGCTACGAGCACCGCCACGACCAGAAGAACCACCGTAACCGTTACGGCCGGCAGTTGTGTTTCTGTAACCGCCTCTATCCATTGGAGTAATCGGAGCAGAACAAATAAAGATAAAGAATGACTTAACTGACAAGAACACGAACACGAACACAACAAACTACTCTACTGTATGCACGTACAAAATACAAATAGCAAAGGAACGGTCTTATTTATACTTTTTTTTTTTTTAATCATTAATCTAACTCAAATCCGTATTAAAGAGTGTTGAGAATAATACGCATAAGAGAAATGTTAAGATTACACTTTTTAACATATTTTTTTAACATATCCAAATTAAAATTAATCACATCATTTAACTTTTCATTTTATTTTAATTTTTTTTATTAATAAGTAAATAAATAAAGAAAATAAGTGATGTGACTAATTTTAATTAGAGTATGTTAAAGGAGTATGTTAGATAGTATGACCATGTCATTTTTCATATGCATAGTAATATAATTAAGAACTATCCAATTATGGAGTAGTTTGTTAAGAATATTTAAATATATTTAAAAAAAAGTATGAATTTATTGATGGATTAAAATTAAGATGTATATTCCACAAAAAAAAAATAATAGGAAGATAATGTGCAAATAAATATATTCTAATTTAATTTGGTCTTGTTTTTTTCTTTCTAAAATGGAAAATAAAAACAAAGGGAGTATATAATTTAATTACTTTTCTTTTTTGACTAATTTGTTTTTTGACTAATTTTTATCATTTTTTTTGTAAAACTTCTTTTCTTTTTGGTTAAGAAAACTTCTTCTATTTTTCATAAATTAAATACTAGTTCTTGACTCTTGGCAAAAAATAACATATTAACGAAAATAATTAAATAATAATAGTTCTTGACTCTTGAAATATAATTTGGAACTAAGAAATATTATTTTTGTGAAAGTTATATTATTAAAACTTTAGATAACATTAATTTACATCATAAGGGTGTATATGGAGTTAGAGAGAAATGAAATGATCGGTGTAAACAAAGGAAGTTAAGAATATACTCCACCACCTTCACCTTGTATTTTAAAAATGAAGTTAGTTAAATATTAGGAATGAAAATGAGAGGAAGGTGGGAAAGGGAAAGAGTAATACTAGGGGAAGGTGTGAGTGACGTGAGTTAGGTGTTTTTGTTGTCATTTGGTTAGTCTGTAATCTCTACCTAATCTTCCATTGACTGACTTCTCTATACTTTTTTGTCACCTGTCAATTATCAGTTACGACATGCATAATGTATTAACATCATTAAAGAAAGTTCCCCGTCGTCATCCCTTTTAAAAGTATTTACCGTACTATACATTACAAACAATCTTTATTTTTTGTTTACTAACAAACAATCTTTATTTGAAAAGAAAATATTTAGAGCTGTTAAAAATGGGCTGGTCCGCCAGGCCGATCTATAGTTTGGACAGATTTTGACTTTGAAATAGCTGACCCAAAAGTAATCGGATTTTTTTAAGTCAAGCTCATGTAGCCCTTCTAATGATTGGGTTGAGCCGGGTTAGCACATCAGACTTCGGGCTGACCCATTATCGACTTTTTTATATCACTTTTGTAAAAATATATCAATAAATATATAAAAATTTATTATTTAATTGAAAATTTATTATAAAAAACATAGTTTAACACATAAATTCAATAAAAATGAATATATTTACCTATATAAAACTTTAGTAATTTACATTTGCATACAGTTATATCTCAATAAAATTAATAATGATGAAGAACTAATATATATTTGATCGAAACGGACCATAAGTCCATCAAGTCAGACTCAATAAATTATGGTCCAACTAAATTTGAGTCGGGCCAATTTAGCCCATAAATAATGTAAAGCCCCGCGGGTCAAACCAGACCGAGTCGGTCCATTTGACAACTCTAGAATTATAAACACAATGACACAAATAGCACATCCTTGTTGATTCAATGGAAGATGGAAGACTTCACAAAGTTTTTTATGGGGTATAAGTTGGGAATATTATATACTAAATGTGATTTATACAAAAAAAAAAATTGAATCATTTATACCAAATTTTTTATTGGATTGAAAATTTATATTATATAGATTATTTATAATTTATTTTAAAATTTATAATTATTTGATATGTTATTCAGATTCATCAATATTAACAATGTTCATTAAACCTGACCAAAAAAAAAAAACAATGTTCATTAAAAACTTTTAAACCGTTAATTTTGATAAATCTCAATAACATATCAAATGATTTTTAATTTCCTTAAAAAAATATTATTGATAATATATATGATAGAAACTTTCAATTCAATAGTAAATTTTATAAAATTCATATTATTTATAATAATATTCACAACTGCTGCGTGATGCAAGACATGACAAGCTCTTGCACTTTAGAACTCGCCTTGCTGAGAATAATACATCAAACAACACCTATTTATTTATAGGTATGATGGCGAGTGGAAGGTCTGTCCCATTTAAGCTCGTCTAAATGTAGGTAGATCGATCAAGTTAGGCGTTTGAGTTCAACGGTCAAGTCTATTCCAATTATTAATGAGTTGGCAGATTGACATACCAATACATCAAACAACTTATTTTATTTTTTATTGTCTCCTTATAAATTTACTGTATAATTTATATTTTATTATGAAATAAAATGTTTTTCAACAACACATATGAGACCATTTTCTTGTCAAAACAAAAAAAACAACACAGTAGAAAATATCTCAAAAGATTAACAAACGCAAGTGGACTAATGAATTTATTCAATCTACTAAGCTAGGGTGGAGAGACTACTGGCTGGGTTAGTGCCGGGCTCAGCTCAATAGAATTTTTTTTAGTTCAAAAAAAAGACAAAATAAAAAGGGCATAAATCAAATTAAGAACCAAATTTTTTTTGTGCCGGTGACATGTTTGTAAAATGTCAATGTGAAGAAAAGAGAAGTGAAGATAGTAGTATTTTTTTATTTTTATAAAGAAGATAGTAGCTAGTATTTTATTGAATGTAAACAGTGAAGGGAAGTTAATATTTAGCAAGATTATAAGATGATTATTACAGTATATAGTAAAATAATAATGTAAGGTAGAGTGAAGAGGAAAGGGGGAGGTATTTGATTCGGAAGAAAATTTGGTCAAATTTTTTTAAAGTCATATGTGAATTTGCTGTTAAATTGTAGTCCAAGTTTAGAAACAATTATGTCTCCGCCACGATAATTTTTCATTCTACCCCTTAATACTCTCTTCTCTTCCCCTCTCAAAATTATTTTTGTATGAGAGTAAAAGAAAATTTGTATGAGAGAGTGTTGGGGGGTGGAATGAGAAATTATCCTCCGCCAATTTACACAAGTATACAATATTATTCACCATACATGAACCGAAAGTAGTAGATATAAAGATGATATGGAGATCAAGGCAAATATAATAATTGTTTTGGTTCAGAGCCGGTTTTTCAATTTCAAATTCGGTTCCTACACATAATGTTTTTGGGGTCTGTTCAGATCAGATGGAGGTCTGGTTCCTGATCCAACTGATCGATCCGATCCAATTTTCACTACCTTAGATATTATTGAAATTATTACAACTTCAATTTACAATTTACAATTACAAATTTACAAGCACTCCAACAACTATGATATCTTCTACATAACCAATCATAAGAGTAAGAGTGTAAAATCGTAAGAATTGAATTTATGCCCTTTACTTAATATTAGAAGTATTTGCCACTAAACTACACCAATCAATTTTTTTTTTTTGTCTGGTAGCCTAATGGTTAAATACTCGCACATATAAATAGAAACGTGAAATTCTGGGTTCGAACCCAAGTCACTTCAATAATGTCTCTAGTAGCTACCAATTGAGCTACACTTATGAGAGGTACACTTATGAGTGGTAAGTAACGAACTAACACCCACACCCAATTGAGCTACCAATTTGATATAACTTGCTAACTAACATATAATCAATATGAAGTTGGTAACTAAATACCCTCTTAATTATTACACGTTGTGCCTTCACGAATTTGATAAATGTTTAATTAACTTACAAAATATTGATTAGTTCAAAATCAACTAAAATAAATTATGGCATAAACACCTTTCCATCTAACCCTAAAATCCAAACTCCTACCTTTCATCCATCTTTATGTCCCCTTAAACTTAAAATATCAGCAAAAGAAGTATACAAGTTAAATAGAGAGGATCTCAACTCCTTCTCGATGATCTACTATTTGGTTTTAAACATGTAGTTCAAAGGAAACGGACTCTAGTAATCTAAAGTTCAACTGAGAGGTAAGTAACAAACTAACACCTACACCTAATCACGAATTGTTTCAGCCATGGTTTACACTCAGATTTTCCCGAACGATTCAACCTCAACTGATGCTTATTAGTCCCAATTCTAAGAGTTAGCTCATTGGCAGTACCATGCCACAAAAGCGATGTTGTAGTCTATGCCAGAATTAACGGTGAGTTTGACAAAATCATGTTTACTATTACAATCACTGCAACAACTATGATATCTTCTACATAAACAACCATGACAGCAAGAGAAATGCAATTTTCACTCTTCCATATGCTAAATTAAGTTTATCACACAATAATAGGGTTAATTAATTATTCTTCTAAAAGTTTGATTTTGAAAACAATGAAAGTCAAATGAATAAATTTGATAATTAGGCATTGACTAATATTTGGATTAAAATGAGTTGAAAGAATTACCATAAGATCAAGCAGCAATAATACTATTGCAACCAAAGGGAGTTCTAAGGGTGGAACCCTCCCAAGGTAAATTAACAAAATGTACATGGTGTTTAGGTCACACCATCCATCTTTAAGTCCCCTTAAGAACTTATAATATCAGAAGTTCTGGCACGATTTTAAGTAGATTATCAGCAAAAGAAGTATACACTAAATATAGAGGATTTCAACTCTTTCTCGATGATTTACTAATTGGTCATGATGAAAAATACTCAGTCTTAACCTTTTGGTTCCTAGGGGAACAGACCCTCATAGTCTAAAGTTCGACCAGGAGGTAAGTAACGCACTAACGCCTAACCACAAATTGTTTGAACCATGAATCACAATCAGATTCTCCTGAACAATTCAACCCGAACTGATGCTTATTAGTAAGGCCTTGATGGAAGTGACACAACAGGAAGAGGAGGCTCAATAGTCCCGACTTTAAGCCACTGCTTATAATACAGAGCAAACATAACAGTTCCTATGTCCAATTTATTATTATACACTCTCCTCAAATACACCATTTTCTTTTCCTTGTCACCATCACATTCATTTGAACCCGAAATTGCTTCAACCTCGTCCGTATACCAAATTCTAAGATGAACAAGATGAGGAAGAAACAAACGCTCCCAAAACTCAGGAACTAAGTATGTTCTAGCCAAAAATGGAGCAGCGCAAAACACTTGCATTAGATGTCTAGCACAAACCCTATTGTTATTCTGAAGCTTGTAAGCTATTGCCATGTAGAGTTCAGCACAAGCAGAAAGATGAGAATTTGGTATTCCACATGTTGTTGCATCTTGTAAACTATTAGAATTCAATGAAACAATAATGGTTAAAAGATCAATTGAATACTTCAAACATTTGAGCTTTAGCTCCTTTTTTGTCCCTTGATCATCCACTAACTTGTCAATATTATCCAAGCAAAGTTTCACCTTAACAAGAATCTCATTCTCATCATTTGATTCTGAACCATTCTCTCTTCTTCTAACCAAGTAAGAATTGCATTTTTCAAAGATTGTTTTTCTGAAAAAATCATCTTTTATATATCTTCCAATATAGTCACTGAGGATACTAACCAATGCTCTGATTGCAACTGCATCCATAGGCGGTCCTTCTCTTATTGAATCCGGCGAAACAACTGACTTCGAACTGGATGAATTCGAAACCCTTTCATTGTTGATTTGAAATGAGTCCAATGACAGCAAAGACCCTTTTTGTATCATGGCCTTGTCTACCTTTTGGTTGGAGCAATCAATGTTCTTTTGATCATGTTTGATGCTTGATGTTATCTCTTTGGTTTCCATTGAAACTTTGTTTTTTTTGTTGAAGCCTTCTTGTGTGAGAAGTTGTCTGAGAGAAATCATGTGTTTCATTGTGTAAAGATTAATGAGAAACAAATTTAAGGTACAATGAAACAATTAGTATAAAATTTATATGATTCAAGATAACAAAGAGAATAGAGTGAAGATAAATTGGGCATGGAAATGAAGACAAAAAAGTGATTTAATTGTTGGTTTAATCATCATTAATGGATGGTGAATCTATTGAGGTCATTTAGCTTAACATTATATGAAGGTCAAACATAGTTTTGGATAAAACTTATTTGAATGTTTGGACTTATTCAAAAGGCCGGTTGCGTTAAGAACAATTTTCTTTTGACAATTTGCATTAAAAACAATTGAAGTGGGAAGAAATGGTGCCTCTCCTCCTAACTTCAATACAAAAATTAATATATATTTTGATTTTTGACAGTTAAGAAACATTTTTATCTAAGAAAAAATCTATGCTCATGGAAAAGTAGTGGCGGAATCCGGCCAAAAAGTTACTTTTCATCTTGTGTAAATTGATGAAATATAATGAAAATTGAGTAGAGTGGAATAGAATGAAGTAGAACAAATTTCACGTTTCATATCTTACCTCATAAATTGGAGAAGAACAAAATTCAAATGGCGGTATATATATGTGATGAAATTCATTCCATCTTCTTCCATTTTATTGATATTTTTAACATTCAAATAATAGAATATTAATTTATTCCATTTCTTTTCATTCTATTTCATCACATTTTATCAATCCAAGTATAAGTTTGGGTCAATTCTACCATGCACAAGTGCAGATGCATATATGATACGGTGCAAAAACCAATGATATCATTATAATGAATTTGAACTTTATAAAATCTACTGTTAGATTGAAAGTTTATATCATATAAAATATTTATGTCAAATTTTAAAGAAACTGATAATTGTTTGATATGTTATTGAAAATCATCAAAATTAACATTATTAAATAAAAACTCATAAACCGTTAATAGATGAGTATCAATAACCTATCAAATAATGTTCAATTCTTTTCAAATTTGACATAAATATAATGATCTATAATATAATTCAATCCAACAATAAATTTTACAAAATTAGCAATAAATTTAAAATAAATTAATGATAAATATTCTTTGTGCACCATAAGCCACATATGCTAGACGACTTATGCATATTAGAATTTCTCATAAAAACATTAATATACTACAACCACAATACGATTTCAATTAAAATCTATGTTATCTATGTTGTTAGTTAAGCATCAAAATGAATAGTTAGCCAGTGATATTCAACCGTGAGTTCAAGTGAATGCAAGTTGAACAAGAATAAGAAACTTACCCTACACCAATACGAGTTTTCTTTTTTACTACACACCAATACGAGTTATCTCACCTGCATAAATATAATGGTGTTAAGCCTTTTATCCAATGCTTCACTATATAAATAGCAAAAATCAAAATTAAGAGGAGAAAAAAATAGAGACTTATAACCTAATTGTTGAGAACATGTCTACATATATTTTTGAATATTTTATATTTAAATATATTTTAGATTTATATTTAAAATAGATGTCATTATGATTTAAGATTTATATTATTTATGTGTATAATTTTTAAGATTTGTTTGTTATTTAAAATAAGAATGATCTCAAAATATATTTTTGTAGCTCCGTATATTGAGTCATATTCTATAAATGATAATGAGAATACATATTTATTATAATCTCTATATATAATTTCTCATATAAAAATATATGCCACCAAATTATGTAATACAAATCATAAACAAAACCCACAATAATGGTATATCAAAAATACCATCATTAATAACCATATATTTGAACAAATTGCGAAGGGATGAAGAATGGTAGGGTGTGTAATAAAATCTAAAGACTAAAAATAATGGAACAAATTAAAATCAAAAACTAAATTATACAAACCAGAGTTGCATTCCTCAAAATCTAAATACTTCAAAACTATATTGTACAAAGTTTCATCCCTTAAACTATATCCCTTATAATCAAGTTTACTTAATATTTTTGGGAATGGTAATTAAGATATTTTTATGAGAATGGACAAGATTGATATTTTTATGATTAGTTTAGGATAAAATTGAGATTTTTGGAAGAATTTTTTTTTAGTCGAGACCAAGGTTTCCTCCACCAAACGCAGTGACTATTTCCTTCATTAGATTTAAGGCACAAACACCGGACCTTGAGATATCCAATTTTTTCTTACATTAGCGTATTGGCAATAACTAAGTTTTTTTTTTGTACAAACTAAGATTTTTCTTATTAAACAAATCTAAATACTTGTGCATTTGAGGAGATTTTTTTAATATTTTTTTTTTATATTTATAAATAAGCTCCTACGTAATTATGAATTTCCGAATATCAAATATTGTGTACTAAGAATTTTTTTATCACACAATATTTGATATTTGTAATTACATTATGTAGGAGCTTATTTAAATTTGTCAAAATAAAATCGTCTTCAAAAATCAAATTAATTAAATTTTGATTATGGCATGCTATGGGAAAATCAAATCAAATACCAAATTCATTACAACACAATAATAACAAATTATTGAAGATTAAAAAATCGAAGAGAAAAGGGGGAAATTGAAGAAGATTAAAATTATAACTTACAGTGGCAAGGGACGGTGGTATTCTGTGTCGCAGTGGTGTCAACGTTGACAAGGAGGTGGGTGGTTGGTGGGAGGTGCCGCAATGGCGTTTAGTGGGGTGGGTGAAGAGAGTCGTGTTAAGAGTTATAATATAAGTACGAGGTTGTGTTAGTTGGAGGGACATTTTTGTAATTATCAATTAAAAGAAAGATTTTTATTGACACAAATTAATTAAAAGAAAGATATTTATTTTTTAAAATAACAACGGGTTTGACTTTGACTTTCTCCATCCACACGTAGCTCCGCCAATTTACAAATTAAAAGTACATACAATATAGATAATATTTGGGTCTGTTTGGTTCAATCGAGGGGGGGGGGAGAGAGATTTTTAAGGAGGTGAAGTGAGAAAATATAATTTATTATGTTGATAAAATTACCCACACTTTTTAATTAAAATTCTAAATTATTCTCGTTGAAATATTAAAAATTTAGGTTTTTTTTTTGACAACAAAAAAAATTTAGGTTTTCTACTCATTAGATTTTTTTTTTTGGTTATATATATTCATTATAATTTAATCCTTGTTTTTTTTAAGGATAAAAAAGTAAATTAATCATTCCCTCCTCTGCCCTCCCTCATTAAAAATTTGAACCAAACAAAAAAAGTTAAAATATTCCCTCCCCTCCCCTCCAAAAACCTCAAACCAAACAGAGCCTAAATAACACAAATTTCATTAGGTCACAACTAGATAGATACACACTAATCAATATATATATATATGTATTTGTCTTGTTAATCTCAATTATTAATCCTTTTTTTTATTTTGACAAAATAACTCCATTGGTTTTAATTTGGCTATTATGCACATTTTTCTTTAATTATAGAAACCCCTATTGTTTGTGTTGAAAGAGAATAAGAGTGTTTAAAAGCTTGTTGGACTTAATTTTTGTTTGTGGGGCATAGAATTATGAGTACTTATATTTGAACAATTTATTTTTTGGCAATTTTTTTTGATACATCGGAAATATAAATTATTTTCGCTAAGGATTAAACTCTAGACATTCCCTTACCCAACTCATATGTCCTCCAACTCTTACCAATTGAACTATACTACTGGGATTATTTTTTGGCAATCTACATACATTGCATATTTTCCTCTTCAAGACAAAAACCAAGATAAATAAAAAATTATTAAAAGGCAAAATTAAAAATTGTTTGAACAATATGAATATACGATTTGTCTATTCAGTGCATGTTTAGTTTCATTTTTAGAGGGGGCAAAACTTATTTTAGAGGTGTAGAGATTGATTTTGACATGCTTGTATCTTTAAAGTAGAAATTGATTTATAAATGATACAAGAACACAAAAGTGACGTTTAAGACATCTCAACTATGTAATACTCCAAGAAGTCACTTAAAAAATAACTTGATAAAATATATTAAAATAATATTTGAATTTAGAAATTGTAGTTTCTGATTCTAAAATTGATTTTACACTCAAATTTTTGTTTAACTTACATAAATAATTTTATCTTCAATTAAATTTTAATCAAAATTAATTTAAAGAATCAATTCTATTATAGCAATACTATGATTATTTTTGTCACAACATAATTATGGTATTATGTTCACAGTTGTGCTATAGCCACACAATTATGACTATCAAATTTATAAATAAAAAACAAAACTTTATAATTATCAACTACATATATTTGACTCCCCAAGACTTTGTTTAGATGAGAAAAAAATGTGGAAAGAAAGAAAGAGAGAGGAAAGAATGTTGAAGGAATGAATATGAGTAGAAAATAAATACAAAATGAGATAATTGTTTAGTTGTTTGGTATAAGTGAAAGTGAAAGAAAAATGAGAGGAAAAAAAGATGTATAATTTTAAAATGACAAAGATACTCTTAACTAAAAACAATAAGAAAATGTGTCAAAGTTGTAAATTTTTTAATATAATTAGATATGTGTGTCATTTCAACCAAAAACATCCATCATCCCATTTTCCATCCGATTTTGGGAGATGACATTTTTGGTGGGCCCCACCATGAAAAAAATTTCCTTCTCTTTTTGATGTCAAACAAAACAATGTAAAATGAAATATTCTCCATAATTTCTCTCCTCTCTCTTTCTTTCCTTCTAATTTCTCTTAAATCAAACATAGTGTAAAAAAAACCATATATTGCGTATTGTTCATTCATTGGATTTATACTTTTGTATATATTTGTCATTTTTTCTTTTTAAATTTTAATATAAAAATAGTTGTGTCGTTTACTAATTTTATTTTGTCATCAACCATAAAAAATTTACTCCCTCAATTCCTTTTTAACCGTCACAGTTGACCATTACATGAATATTTTTGACTATATATTTTTATTAATATATAAAAATATATATTAGCATATAAAATGTTGTTCAATTTATTTCAATAAATAATTTTTAAATATAACTTTTTATTATTATTTTTATAATATAAAATTAATGATATTAGTGGTCTAATGTGACAATTAAAAAGGAACAAATGGAATACGTGGTTAGCATAATTTAGTCACAAATAAATGAGTTGTAATTTAAATTTGATATAGATCCTCTCCATACCATCAATTTCATGCTCTTTCTCTTTGCTTAAAATTGTATTTGACACATGACATATCAGAAAAGAGTAGTTAGAATCTCTATCTGTTTAATTTACAATTGTTGGGTTTTTGTATGTTGGCTACATTTTGCAAAAACAACTGCTAACCAATGCTGAGACAAATGCTGTAGCAAGTGGAACAGCATTGTGTTGTCTGATTTTTACGCGCCAGTTCGCGTTATATTTCTGTGCAATATCTTCTGAAGATTCTATGAAGTTTTATGTTTAACCTAGCGTGCTGATCAAGACGCGCAGGTTTAATGAGCTGTAAAAGGCTGTCTTGCCTTGGTGTATTTCCATAATTAATATTGATATATTTTTGGAAACAATATTCTTGCTCATGAAGAATTATTCGCTGGACCTGACAACGTCCAAGCTGTGTGCTGAAGCCCAAACCAATGACTGCTCAGTATTATATATATGTAAACACAAACCCTAGTTTTGTGTGTGGAAAACCGTGTGTGTACTAAAGCGTGTGTCTTAAGGTTTTAGGTTTTCTTGTTAGTTGTGAGACTTGATTGTATCACTTTGATTCAAGTCAAGTACTCTTGTGTTTTGAGTTGTAATGGTGTACTGCTCCTAAGCTTTTAAGTACGGAGTTAGTTGTGTTCTTAGAGTGTGTCTCTTATTCAAACAAACGAACAAGTGTATGGTTAACAGTGCTGTCTGTACTGTTAGTGGGAATTGAGACGGGGTCTCATACTTAGGAGTTCCTAGGTAGAGCAGCCATTGGTAGGGTCGTGGTGCAAAGACAAGTAGTGAGTCTACGTTGTGCTTTTCACTAGAACTATTATAGTGGAGTTCATTCCTGGATTGGTATCCCCCAGACTAGGGCATTTTGCGCCGAACTGGGTTAACAAACCTACTGTGTTATTTATCTTTCAGTCACGCTTATTTTACTTGCAACGTTGTGTTTTATTATTATTGTGTGACAAGTGCTCGGACAAGTGCTCTAACGTTGTGCACAGCATTTGTCTGTCTGGTTGCCAGAATTTCAATTGGTATCAGAGCAGGCACCCTGCCTGATTGGGTGAGCTCCAGGGAAGATATTTCTGGCTAAGATGGACAAAGAAGGAGGACTGATGAATAGACCACCACTCTTGGTTGGTGATGCAAACTATGATGACTGGAAGTCTAAAATGACTACGTTTCTGAACTCCATGGATCACAAAACATGGAGAGCTGTGGTTGTAGGATGGGAACCTCCTGTAGTCACTACTGGTAAGGAAGGGGAGACCGTCACTAAGCTGAAACCTGAGGACGAATGGATCAAGGATGAAGAAGCATTAGCCAATGCAAATTCAAGGGCTCTAAATGCCTTAACCAATGGAGTTGATGCGCACATCTTCAAACTAATAAAAAAATGTACTATTGCAAAGGATGCATGGATGAAGCTCCAAACTGTTCATGAGGGTACCTCAAAGGTAAAAAGCTCAAGGCTGCAATTGTTGACCAGTAAATTTGAGAACTTAAAGATGAAGGATGATGAAAGCATTCAAGACTTTCACATGAGAATGCTTGAGTTTGATAATCAATTTGATGCCTTGGGAGAAAAGATCTCTGAAGAAAACCTGGTGAAGAAAATGCTTAGGTCTTTACCTAAGAAGTTTGATATGAAGGTTACTGCCATAGAGGAAGCCAAGGACATTTCAGAATTGAAAATGGGTGAACTAGTAGGGTCTTTGCAAACGTTTGAAGTAATTGCGAATGAGAGATCTGAAAAGAAGACAAAGAGTATTGCGTTTACCTCCAAATCTGAGGAGAGTGATATGGAAACTGATGACAGTTTATCTGAAACCATTGTGATGCTAGGGAGGAAATTCAATAAAGCCTTCAAGCGGTTTGATAGAAATGCCAAGACACATGCTCCAGACAACAGTCACGGCAGTAATAGGAACAGCAACAATCTGAGGAAATCAAAGACAGATGACAAGACAAGCCAAGGCAAAGGAGTTCAATGTCATGAATGTGAAGGATATGGGCATATCAGGACTGAATGTGCCACATACCTTAAGAGGCAAAAGAAAGGAATGACTGTCTCTTGGTCTGATGAAGATGAATCTGAGGAAGAGTATGAATCAGCTAACCATGTGATTGCTTTAACTGGGATATGTGCTTCTGATGCTGAGTCACACGATGGTGATATATCTTATGATGAATTAGTTGAATGCTATAAGGAATTATGGCTCAAAAGCCTAGAAGTTGGTAACACTGTGATCAAGCAAAAGAAGACTATTGCTATACTACAGGCAGAGAAAATCAAACTTCAAGAAGAAAATTCAAGACTGGAGGGTGATGTTACTCTATATAAATCCAAGATTGACAACATGAACAAGCAATTGAGGATGCTGAACACAGGTACTAATATGTTAGAAGAAATTCTAGAGACAGGACAGAAGTCTAATGATACAAGAGGAATTGGGTTCAATTACAAGTCACTAATGAATCAGAAAACAGTGCCTATAAAGAAGTTTGTCCCATTTGTTACTACCTATAATCCAACTATGTCAAGACAGATGCCCCGACATCAGGTGAGACAACAAACAATCAGAAATTACACTAAACCTAAGAGAAGACATTTTGGTTGGGTTTGTTATCATTGTGGAAGAAAGGGACACATCAGACCTTATTGCTTTAAATTGTATGGGTATCCTGTTAAAGCTCATATACCAAAAGCTGAACCTATTCTGAAGAATGCTGAACCGATTTTGAAGAATATGGAACCTATTCTGAAAAATGTCAAGCAAGAGTGGAAGCAGAAGAGCAATGATGATGATCCTAATTCAACAGAATCTGAGGGTGTGGAGATTGCTCAAATTGCTCATACCTCTCTAAGAGCATCATCTGGAAGCGATTGGTACTTTGATAGTGGATGTTCAAGACATATGACAGGAAATAGAGATTACTTGACAGATGTTCTGCCATATGCTACAAGCTTTGTAACGTTTGGTGATGGAGCCAAAGGGGAAATCAAAGGCATAGGATCACTAATCAATGAAGGACTACCTAAACTTGACAAAGTTCTTCATGTGAAGGGGCTGAAAGCTAATCTAATAAGCATTAGTCAGTTGTGTGACAAAGGTCTAAAAGTCAACTTCACAAAGAGTGAATGCTTAGTTACAGATAGTAAAGGTGATCTATTGATGAAGGGAGAAAGATCAAAGGATAATTGTTATCTATGGGTATCTCAAGACAAAGCTGAGCTGTCTACTTGCTTAGTAACCAAAGAAGATGATGTGAACTTGTGGCACCAAAAGCTTGGACACTTAAATCTCAAAAGTATGAAGAAAGCTATTGCTGAAGGAGCCATCAGAGGCATACCTAGGCTTCAGATTCAAGAAGGAAGTATATGTGGAGAATGTCAGATAGGCAAATAGACAAAAAAGCCACACCAGAAGCTGCAGCATCTGACCACATCCAGAGTGCTTGAATTGGTGCACATGGATTTAATGGGACCTATGCAAGTTGAGAGCTTAGGTGGAAAGAAGTATGCTTTTGTCAAGGTAGATGATATTTCTAGATATACTTGGATTGATTTCATCAGGGAGAAATCTGACACTTTTGAAAAATTCAAGGATCTTTGTTTAAAGCTTCAAAGAGAAAAGGAATGTGGTATCACTAGAATCAGAAGTGATCATGGGAAGGAGTTTGAAAACAGTAAATTCTCTGAGTTTTGCATGATTGAAGGAATATTCCATGAATTCTCTGCTCCTATTACTCCTCAACAAAATGGAATAGTAGAGAGAAAGAATAGAACATTACAAGAGTCTGCCAGAGTAATGTTACATGCTAAGAAGTTACCATTCCACTTCTGGGCTGAGGCTATGAACACAGCCTGCTATATACATAATAGAGTAACCTTGAGAAAAGGGACATCTACAACTCTGTATGAGCTATGGAAGGAAAGGAGGCCCACTGTGAAATACTTTCATGTGTTTGGAAGTAAATGTTATATTTTAGCTGATAGAGAACTAAGAAGGAAGATGGATCCTAAAAGTGATGAAGACATATTTCTGGGATATTCAACTAATAGTAGAGCCTATAGGGTATTCAACATCAGAACTAATGCCATGATGGAATCCATAAATGTTGTGATTGATGATAAGGGCAAGAATGCTGCACCAGAAGATAGTACATTTGGCACATCATCTGACTTACAAGAAGAGACAGAAGATGAAGGTGTCAATGAGGAAAACAGTGAGGTAATAAGTTCTGAAGATACAGTTAATAACAAAGGTCCATCCATCAGAGTTCAGAAGAATCATCCAATAGATCAAGTTATTGGTAATCCAAATCAAGGGATTACAACAAGAAGAAGAAACTATGAGGTATCAAATTCTTGTTTTATTTCAAACTTTGAACCCAAGAATGTTAAAGAGGCCTTGACTGATGAGTTCTGGATCAATGCCATGCAAGAAGAACTAACTCAGTTCAAGAGAAGTGATGTGTGGGATCTAGTTCCTAGGCCAGAAAATGCTAATATCATAGGCACAAAATGGGTCTACAAGAACAAATCTGATGAGAATGGTACCATCACTAGAAACAAGGCTAGATTGGTTGCTCAAGGTTATGCTCAGATTGAAGGAGTAGACTTTGGTGAGACCTTTGCACCTGTAGCTAGACTAGAAGCTATTAGGCTGTTACTTGGAATTGCATGTGTTCTCAAATTCAAGCTATATCAAATGGATGTCAAGAGTGCGTTTCTGAATGGTTACTTAAATGAAGTGGTCTATGTGGAACAGCCCAAGGGGTTTGTTGATCCAGCCTTTCCAAATCATGTATACAAGTTGAAGAAAGCACTATATGGTTTGAAACAAGCTCCTAGAGCTTGGTATGAGAGGCTAACTGAATTCTTGGTGAATAATGGTTACAGGAAGGGAGGTAATGACAAAACACTGTTTGTGAAAGATGAGAGAGGAAAGCTGATGATTGCACAAATATATGTTGATGATATAGTCTTTGGAGGAATGTCTGACCAGATGGTACAACATTTTGTTCAGCAGATGCAATCTGAGTTTGAAATGAGTCTTGTTGGTGAACTGAATTTCTTTCTAGGTCTTCAAGTAAAGCAAATGGAAGATACTATATTCATATCTCAAAGCAAGTATGCAAAGAATATGGTCAAGAAATTTGGTATGGACAATGCTGCCACCAAAAGAACTCCGGCTCCCACACATGTCAAATTATCTAAAGATGATAAGGGAGAAGATGTAGATCAAAGCTTATACAGAAGTATGATAGGAAGTCTACTCTATCTGACTGCTAGTAGACCTGATATCACATTTGCTGTTGGAGTATGTGCTAGGTACCAAGCTGAGCCAAAAATTAGCCATCTGACTCAAGTGAAGAGAATTCTGAAATATGTGAACAGTACTAGTGACTATGGCTTGTTGTATTCTCATGGAGAGAGTACTATATTGGTAGGATATTGTGATGCAGATTGGGCTGGAAGTGCAGATGATAGAAAAAGCACTTCTGGTGGATGTTTCTTTCTAGGTAACAATCTTATATCTTGGTTTAGTAAGAAACAAAATTGTGTTTCCTTATCAACTGCTGAGGCTGAGTACATAACTGCTGGTAGCAGCTGCACACAATTGGTATGGATGAGACAGATGCTGAGTGAGTACAATGTCAAGACAGATGCTATGACATTATATTGTGACAATCTAAGTGCAATAAATATTTCTAAGAATCCTGTACAACATAGCAGGACCAAGCACATTGATATCAGACATCATTTCATCAGAGATTTGGTTGAAGAAAAAATTATTTCTATTGAGCATGTTTCAACTAAGGAGCAATTAGCAGATATATTTACAAAGGCTCTTGATGTTGCACAATTTGAAAAATTGAGAAGGTGGTTAGGCATTTGCCTAATTGAGGAATTGTAGCAGTTAATAAATGAGAGGCGTGCAGCAGTTAATTTCTCCCACCTCAACCGCTTTATGCACGCAAATCAAGGAAGAGTATCCCAACTTCCCTTAAACGAAACAATCACACGCAATCATCATCATTCCTTACAAACATTCTCTCAACTGCCCTCTAGCCGTTCTCTCTGCTGATCAAAATATTTCTCACAAACTCTCAATCTCTCAAACACTCATAACTTCTTCTACCATCATGTCTACTTCAACAAACTCTTCATCTCCCATCGTAACCGATCAAACTTCCCCCATTGTTCCAGAAACCACTTCTCCGGTGGTAATGGATGTTCAACCGCTTGCGACGATTACTGAATCCACTCCGATTAAACAGCGCCCCAAAGCGCTGGTTGCAAGAAATAAGAGTACTAGAAAGGGATCCACTTCCTCTGCAACGAAGAAGTCCTTGAAAACAAAAGGTAAGAAATCTTCTCCTGCTGTCCAACGTGTAGGTCTATCCATGCATGACCTGTATTGTAAAGAAAATCCGTTTAAATCGACTGTTGTAGAACCAGATGTTGACACTACTGTCACTGGATCTGATGAGAAACCCGTTGGGGAAACTGAAACGATTGTTGAAACCCTAGGTTCTGTTAATCCTAGGATAGATGAAAATTTGCATGTTGAAACCACTGTTAATGCTAGTGCTGATGACAAGACTATTACTGATGATGTTGCTGAGAACATTGCTGTGATAGAGGAAAATGTTGATCCCTCTGCTGATATTCAAAAAGCTGTGCTAAATGCTCCAGCATCTTTGGCACAAGCTGATGTGGAGTCTTTGGTTATTCCAAACACTCCTGAGACTGTGAGTGCTCTTGACAATGATTCCCCCAAGCCTCAGGATCAAAATGATGAGGGTTAGGAACCAACTGAGACTGTAAACATTGAACCAACTGTTGTGGTCAATGTTGATGAAGAAGAGTCTGCTGAGAAAACCTTTGAAAAGACTCCTGCTATTGGTGTTGCTCGCAGAACAAGGAGTAAGGCTGTGTCTGGTGTTGTTGAGAGTGCTAAAGGCACTAAGAAGAAAATTGTTACTGCTGGGAAGAAGCCTATGGCTGGCCCCCCAAAGTCTTGGAGTAAAGTGACTCCCAAGCCTGATCAAAAGAAGAAGAGTCTCAAAAGAAATGATCACCCTTCAAGTGATTCTGACTTTGACATTGCTGAGACAGATGCTGCCCCATCTGGTGGAGCATCTAGAAAAACTGTCAAGGGCATGAAAGTCCCTATGGATATCCCTCAAGCTCCATTAGATAATGTCTCCTTTCATCTGGAAAGTGGAGCTATTCGCTGGAAATTTGTCTATCACAGGAGACTTGGACTTGAAAGGAATGTGAAGGCTGAGGTATTCAAGTGCCAAGAGCTGGTTGATGTGTTGGAATTTGCTGGGCTGATGAAGACAGTGAAGGATCTGGGTCATTGCTATGACAAGTTGGTGAGGGAGTTTGTTGTCAACATACCTGAAGAATGTGATGATCCTAGGTATGCTGAGTACAGGAAGGTGTATGTACGTGGCAAATGTGTTCATTTTTCTCCTCAAGTGATCAATGCTTATCTTGGAAGATCTCTTGAAGACACCCCTGAGCTGGAAGTTACAGATGACACCATCTGCAAGACTATCACAGGTAACAAGCTTAGACACTGGCCTGGGCTTTTGTCCTATGCAAAATTGACTCCACTGTATGCTGCTCTGAATAAAATTGCTGCTAATAACTGGTCCCCTACTACTCATTCAAATTATGTGGCCACTGTTCTTGGTAAGCTTATATATGCAGTTGGTACTAAGTCTCCTTTTGATTTTGGTTATTACATCTATCATCAATATTTGGAGCAAGCTAAGTCATTTGCTGTTAAGTTTCCTATTCCTTTTCCTACTCTGGTGTGTGGTGTTATTTTACAACAACACCCTGATATTTTGGTTAGCACAGATGCGCTTGTTAGAAGGCCTAGCCCTCTTGGTTTGGATTGCAGGTTAATATCCCAGCCACGAGCTGATGATTTGGCTGGCACGTCTGTCCAGTCATCTGGTGTTATGAGTAAGCAGCAGATGATTGCTGAGCTTACTGATGTTAGTGTGGATTTGGGTGCTAAGAAGCTGAAGGTTGATAGGGTTATAGCTGCCTTGAAAGCTGAAGTTGCAGCTGAGGGTGAGGCTCCTGCTCAAGGCCATGACAGGGAAGAAGAAGGAGGAGATGGAAATGCTTCTGCTGCTAGTGACACTGAGGAAGTGTCTGCTGCCTCTGATGAGACTGCCTCTGATTAATGACTGTGTAATTTTTTTTCTTTGCTTTTATTCATGCACCTGAGTGTGCTGTATGGTCTGTAATAACTATATTTGTGGCCTCTCTGTGCCTTTGTGACTCTGTGACCTATGTGACCTGATGTGCTACTCTGGATTTCTCTTATGCAATATTGCTGTTTGTCAGAATTTATGGCTAAAAAGGGGGAGTAGAATATAGTATAATTATTTTTTTCTGATTGAAGATTGCTCTGACAGATGCTCCTACATGTGTCATATTGAAGTAAGTTCTATATTATGTTTCATACGAATGCATATTTTGAGGGGGAGCATTATGATATGTAGTTTTGATGTGCATATGTTGAGGGGGAGCGCTTATATCTGATTATCTCCTCTATGTTGTGGAATTATCTTTCGAGAGTATGTTTTCATCTCTTTATATGAACCCACTATATATATGTTCTCTTTATCTGGCTATTCTTGTGAGGTTAGGCGTATTATGATTATTTGCCTCTGATACTATTTACAGGTTATCTTTAGTCAAAGAGTTCCCTTGGAAGTAGTTTCAGTATATGCCAAGATTATGTTTAGTTGATTTGAGAAGACGTGTGCTGATGTGAATTGAAGAAATTCTGTGTATCTCTCCAAAGAACTGGCTATAGATTGTTTTAGCCAAAATTTTGCCAAAGGGGGAGATTGTTGGGTTTTTGTATGTTGGCTATATTTTGCAAAAACAACTACTAGCCAATGCTGAGACAAATGCTGTAGCAAGTGGAACAACATTGTGTTGTCTGATTTTTACGCGCCAGTTCGCGTTATATTTCTGTGCAATATCTTCTGAAGATTTTATGAAGTTTTATGTTTAACCTAGCGTGCTGATCAAGACGCGCAGGTTTAATGAGCTGTAAAAGGCTGTCTTGCCTTGGTGTATTTCCATAATTAATATTGATATATTTTTGGAAACAATATTCTTGCTCATGAAGAATTATTTGCTGGACCTGACAACGTCCAAGCTGTGTGCTGAAGCCCAAACCAATGACTGCTCAGTATTATATATATGTAAACACAAACCCTAGTTTTGTGTGTGGAAAACCGTGTATGTACTAAAGCGTGTGTCTTAAGGTTTTAGGTTTTCTTGTTAGTTGTGAGACTTGATTGTATCACTTTGATTCAAGTCAAGTACTCTGTGTTTTGAGTTGTAATGGTGTACTGCTCCTAAGCTTTTAAGTACGGAGTTAGTTGTGTTCTTAGAGTGTGTCTCTTATTCAAACAAACGAACAAGTGTATGGTTAACAGTGCTGTCTGTACTGTTAGTGGGAATTGAGACGGGGTCTCATACTTAGGAGTTCCTAGGTAGAGCAGCCATTGGTAGGGTCGTGGTGCAAAGACAAGTAGTGAGTCTACGTTGTGCTTTTCACTAGAACTATTATAGTGGAGTTCATTCCTGGATTGGTATCCCCCAGACTAGGGCATTTTGCGCCGAACTGGGTTAACAAACCTACTGTGTTATTTATCTTTCAGTCACGCTTATTTTACTTGCAACGTTGTGTTTTATTATTATTGTGTGACAAGTGCTCGGGCAAGTGCTCTAACGTTGTGCACAACATTTGTTTGTCTGGTTGCCAGAATTTCAACAATCACAAAGTTCAAGTTAATATTTTTGATGTTCCTTCCAAGGACGGACCTGTGTAAGGCTAGGTGTGGCTATAGCCACACGAGCCCGATCAAATTTTTTTTCAAAAGTAATAATAATAAATCATTTTAAATCATTTTGTATACATATTCATACAAAAATTAATAAAAATATTAGTTTAGAGTTTATTATTGATGATTGTAGATCTCTCAGTACACATGTTAATTTTAGTATTAATGCGATTATTAGTTCATAGTCTATTGTTGATGATTTTAAGTCTTTTAATGTAATTTTTTATATCGTAAATGTAGAGTATTATTTTAAATTATATAGTTTAACTTTATAATAATCAATTTTCACTTTGTTCCTAAAAAAATAGTGGATAATTAATTGAATTTGTAGTATTGCATGAAATTAACAAACTTTTTATCGGGTAAAATTAGCAATTGAACTAACATATAAATATGAAATTGCATAAAATACTATGTTTAATTAATATTTAATTTTTTCAAGTAAGATAATACGGGTAAAATTGAAAAGCAAACTAATAAGTTGTTAAATGAATTAAATTATAAACAATTATAATTTTGGGTTTTATATATTTTCGTCCTTTCTATAATTTCAGGTTCTTCCGTAAAATTTGGGCTCTATATATTTTGGATTTTATCAAATATTCAATAAGTTATTGTCCTTTTTATTTTCGGAATAGAAATTATATTTTTTGGAATAATAGTTTGTTTGGGTTTTTTCTGAGCATAAGTTTTCTGATATATTAATAGTAAGGAAAATGATAAACATTGCCTTTAGGACAATGGTTAAGGATACAAAAATAGAAAAAACACTCTTGAAACTTGTGCAATGTACTTTTCAACAATAATAAAACACAATTTCCAATGTAAATATTACTTTTGTTGGTAAAGGGCACTAGTTAACAAGACCCTTTAGGTCCAGGTCTGTCTCTAGTTCCTTCCAAAATTCTCTTTTTGGTTGGCGGTTGTTATTAAACAGGTTACCTACAAGAGGAGCTCTCAATCACCATCGTATTTTGCTCAATTCTCATGACTTGTCTTGTGTTTTTTGTTCTCATGGTACATAAGATTGTTCATATATTTTCTTTCTTTGTCAGTTTAGTAAGGAAGTGTGGATTGGTGTCTTGGGTTGGATTGGAAGGAGTATGTCTTCGGAGGTTGTGGGGTGGCATCACTTGTATTTATTTGGTACTATATTTTAGAGGACAAAAGGTGATAAAGTTGCTCATTTGTTCTGGTTAGCAACAACGTAGAATATTTGGAAGCTTCGCAATAATATCATATTCAAGGGGGCTACTCCTCCAAATATCTCTTCTCTTTTGGATGAAATTAAAATTTTCTCTTGGTTATGATTTAGTGGACGGTTTGATTGTCATTCTTGTATTCTGTTCTCTATTACTCCTATGAACTTTTTCTCTAATCCTTAACTTCTTGTTTGTAAAAGATTGAGTACCCCTTGTACTCCTTATAATAATAGTATTTTTTGCTTATCATAAAATGTTAACATTTTTGATATTTTTAACAGTTATATGTGAATTCAATTTCAATAGATTACCACTTCATCATCATCAGATAATTTATAATATTTGAGAAATAAATATAATAAATGAGTAGCAATTAATATGGATTGAAGAGGTGTGGGAGAGAGGGATTAACATAGAAGAAAGAAAGCGTGGTTAATGAATAGAATAATGTTATCTATCCGTTGTTAAGCTTCTTATTACCTACCTTACCTTGCTCTTGTGCCATATGCATATGCAGCAGCACCTCCATTCAAAGTTCAAACTACTACCCAGAACGGTGCTTGCTGAATAATATATGGAGTTAAGAACTGCTTCTATTGTTCTTCAATCCTCCTCCTATCTTCCTCCAAAGTTTCTCTATCCAGATTCACCTTCTTCCTTATCCACTTCACTTCGCTCCTCTTCATCCTTCCCTTTCTCTTACAAAGGTCAGTCACTTCTTTTTCTGCGCTATATATGCTTATATTTTTTAGGATTACGACTATCTTTGCCAAATAAATACTAGCTAGCTAGCGGATAACTGATAAGTTAGCTTTATCTGAGTTAGCTCATAATTCATAACGGATAAGTTATCTGATTGAATTTGTAGTGTTTGATAATTTAGCAATTGGATTAGCTTTTAGATATGAAATGACATAAAAAATAAATATTTCAGTAATATTTAATATTTTCAAGTTTGGTGATAGGGATGAAATTAGAAGAAAAAATGATAATTTATTAGCTTTAAGCTATAAACTAGTTAAATTAGCTTATTAAAATAAGTTATAAGCTAGTAAAAATAAACTATAAGCTCATGCAGAAAAAGGTTACCTAATAGGTACTTTTATTTTCCAAAATAAACTTATAAGCTATAAGTCATGCTCGGAATTTGGCATTTTCAAACGGAGTCGTACTCATTCTACTTAATTTCTCTTTGTGCAATAAATAATTAGGGATAATTTTGACAAAACAATAGTTCAAACTGCTCTGAAATTTGAAAACAACAAATAAAAAGGAACAATCAGGATTATGTATTATATTGGCAAAAATGATGTTTCTCTTACATTTCATGTTTTTCTAATTATATTTAGTTTTTTAATTTCTTTTGTTAATCAAAGGTAATTAATATTATCCTCGTCCGCAAAAATAACACTCCTTTCAATAAGTAACTAACTAACTAACTAACTAGTGAAATTGGACTTGGTAAATGGTAACCAGTAACCAATTATTGTGGCGTCCTCTAATTAATATTCTAAATGCAATGTACTTGTCTCTCTTGAACTTGATTGTCGTGTTACACAAGACAGTTACTAATTCCTGTTATTTATGTAACTTCTTAGTTGATCAAGCAGATCAACAACATTCCTTTCCAATTGCTGCTGGTGCTCGTGATACAAGGGCGATGCTGAATTGTATTGGTGAAGGTTTGGCGTATGCTAGTACCTCCGGTTCTGCTTTTTCTTGCGATGATAAGAAAATGAATGGTAATGACGACACAAGGTTTTCGGATAACAGCCAAATGATTGGAGATTGTGATAAGCTAATTGAGACTTTCATGGTGGATGAGTCTGAATTAACTGATTGGAGAAAGTTGTTAGTTAACAACAATAACAAGTGGAGGGATATCAGGCTCTATTTTTTCAGACACTGTCAAGATAAAGCAGACAATGAACATGATCTTCTGATGAAGAACAAGTTGCGATTGCTTCGGAATAAGCTTAAAGAGGTCACTCATTTTTTATCTAAATTTATACTACTTTGTATATTTATATTATAATACCATTTCTCTAAGTTTCTTGTTTATATGGCTTTATAATGCACAAGTTTATTAACTATTTCTCTTCTGCAGATAGATGATGATATACAGAAGTACAATCAACTTATTGAAATGATCAAACGGACTCCGTCAGAAATTAGTAACATTGTCTCCAGGAGACGTAAAGATTTCACTAAAGATTTTTTTGTGCATCTTCATTCAGTAGCTGAATCTTATAATGCGAATCGAAAAGCACAAACTGGTGAGACTCGATGCTTTCAATTCTGAGTCATATTTTATATTTAGCTTATAAGTATGATATTACCTAAACAACAAAATGATATCCCTGTGAACGGTAGTGCTTTATAAGTATATAGTGTTAGTTCAGTTTATACTGCGACTAAAGTTAGATACCGATCCTTTTTATAATAATCACATAAAAGTCATATTCCATTTTCATTCATTTTCATCCATATCTTCAAAAAGTCTTCATTTGAAATATAACTTATCTAAGTTAGTTTTATTTTGTACTTGTCATGTGTTTTTAAATGAGTCACTTTTATTGGATAGTTCAAACTTTTCTCTTTACTTAATCAAGTATTTGTGTCATGTTTATCTGAAAAGATTTGGCAAAACTTCGCAACGCTTGCTTGGCTGCAGTAAAAGTCTACGACACTGCAACTGAGACTAATGAAGCACTAAATTATGCAGAGTTGAGCTTTCAAGACATTATCAACTCTCCTCTGGATGCTTCCGACCAAAAGATAGACAATTTTGCTGAGAAAGGTCAGTTCTTTGATCCAGAATCAGTGGCTCATTGGCTGCGGTTGTGTTATGATGTGAAAGAAGTAGGAAGGGTACACACAATAATCTTGAAGTGTTTTAGAGGCTCAAGTACTTATGTTGATAATAATTTGATTTGTAGTTATTTAAGATTGGGCAAGTTAGCTAAGGCTCGTAAAGTTTTTGATGGCATGACAAGTAGAGATACAGTTACATGGACTGCTATTATTGATGGGTATTTAAAATATAACTTGGATGATGAAGCTTTTAAGTTATTTCATGGTTCAATTAAGCACGGGGTTCAACCAAATAGTAAGATGTTTGTCTGTTTCATGAATTTGTGTTGTAAAAGGGTGGATTTAGCGTTGGGGAAACAAATTCATGCCAGTATCTTGAAAAGCAACTGGAGGAATTTAATCGTTGACAGTGCAGTTGTTAATTTTTATTCAAAATGCGGTAAGATAACAAGTGCATTTAGAACATTTGATCGTATGGAAAAGCGAGATGTGATATGTTGGACGACTATAATTACTGCTTGTTCCCAACAAGGGTTAGGACATGAAGCCTTGTTAATGTTGTCGCGGATGCTAAGTGATGGGTTCTTTCCTAATGAATATACTATATGCGCTGCACTAAAGGCTTGTGGAGAAAATAAAGCATTGAAATATGGGGCACAGCTACACGGTGCCATAATAAAGAAAATATGCAAGAGTGATGTTTTTATAGGAACTTCTCTAATTGATATGTATGCAAAATGCGGGGAGATTGTAAGTTCTAAAAAGGTGTTTGATAGAATGAGGGTTAGAAATACAGCTACTTGGACATCCATTATATCAGGATACGCGCGAAATGGGTTTGGCGAAGAGGCTTTAAACTTTTTTCGAGTAATGAAGAGGAAAAAAGTATATGTTAATAAATTGACACTGGTATGTGTGATGATGGCTTGTGGCACAGTTAAGTCTTCACTAATTGGAAGAGAGGTTCATGCACAGAAAATCAAAAGTCTTGTTCATACTAACATTTACATAGAAAGCACTTTGGTATGGTTCTATTGCAGATGTAAAGAATACTCTCGTGCTTTAAATGTGCTCAAACATATGCCTTTCAGGGATGTCGTTTCATGGACTGCCATTATCTCCGGGTGTGCTAAACACGGACTTGAAACCGAGGCTTTGGAGTTTTTGTGGGAAATGATGGAGGAAGGCGTATCGCCTAATTCCTATACTTACTCATCAGCTTTGAAAGCATGTGCAAAATTAGAAGCTCCAATGCAAGGAAAATTAATTCATTCCAACGCAAGCAAGACCCTTGCATTGTCTAATGTATTTGTGAACAGTGCTTTAATATATATGTATGCAAAATGTGGATATATTGCTGATGCTTTTCAAGTTTTTGACACCATGCCAGAGAGGGATTTGGTTTCTTGGAAAGCCATGATCTTGGGTTATGCAAGGAATGGACATTGTAGAAAGGCGCTAAAGCTCATGTATAGAATGCGAGCTGAAGGCTTTGTGGTGGATGATTATATTCATTCGACAGTTCTTACTGCTTGCGGAGGCATCGATTGCGGAGACATTGTTTGGGATCTCGAGTCTTCTTCACATGACTCGCATGCCTTGTAATCTTCTGCGAGATTGTAGACTAATGGGATGTTCCTAATTAGGTATATATAGGAAAGAAATGTTATAGAATTCATCCATTTCTTTTATTGTTCAAATTGGTGTCTAATTATTATCCGTTACACAAGACCTGTTCTCTCATGATGTTACCTGCGGTTGGGATTGAATCAGCAATATATTCTGGTAGCACTAGATGGCAGGTAAATTGGGTTTGGAGATCATAAAAACTTTGTTCTTTTGGTGGAATTTTGTCCTGATAAGTGATAATTGCTAAAAATATAATAATCAACTAAAGGATGTTATGTGTAAGGCTGTAAATTTGTCCAAAATCCTAATACAAAAGAAACATAAAAATCATATTTGAAAATGTAAACCACTATTAAAATGGTACTGATTGATGACAAAAATGGAAAACTGTGCTAACTCATTACTATTAAATGTCTTTGATCCAAAACCAACCTATTTGTGTCTAATAGTATGGTTTATTTAGAATAAATAATCATTTGGTAATTTGGAAATACAATGCATACATAATAAATCTTCTTCAAGCAGTATGATAATATTCTTCAAGTTTAATACAAACAATCTTACAAATACAATACATATATAAATCGAGTCAATTTAAAAACAACACTAATAGCATAAAAATAAATTAATAATTTTTCTAATGAAGTAACAATGAATGAATGAAAGAGATAAAATGGATGAAGGTTTTTTATTTCTTAGGGTTTGGTGGTGAAGAATGAAGATGATGAATTTTTCTGGGTCCGATGATGGAGTGACGAATTTTTGAGTTTGGTGATGATGATAATCAAAAAAAGTTAGCAAAAATGACTTATTTGGCAAACAAAAGTATAGTTAAGAGGTCAAAATATAAAAATAATTAAGTCATGAGTCTAAAATAAAACAAATAAATAAGCTAAGAAGCCAAATTTCCAATTTTTACTTGAATTTTTCCATCCTTAGTCAACTTCAGCAAATTGGGCTCCATGGTAACATCGCATTTTTATGGTGGAGATTTGGTTCTTCAGCTTTGTAAAAAAAGAAGGTGATTCTTCACCTACAACATCATTTTTTCCCTTAACATGAAAATTCTTCAAAACACATGAATCCTCATGGTCTTCTCTAAATTCGGATCCTTCCATTTTTTCATCTTCATCAGTAAAATGCTTATTCTTCATTAAATCTAACACAAATTTCTTGGCTTTCATATGAGCTATGATCACTTCTTTGTTGTTTTGATCTTTAATCACACAAAGTTTACGTTCAAATAATACTTTGTAGTTTTTCTCCAATAACTGAGGAACACTTAAAAGATTTTGATTAAGTTCAGGAACAAATAAAACATTCTGAATGAGTTTCAAACCTGAATGACTTTTAATTGCAATTATTCCAGTGCCTTCTACCGCAATGACTGCTCCATTGACAGTTCTGACTTTAGAAATAGTACTTTTGTTGAGCTGTCTGAAAAGTTCTCGATCATAAGTCATATGGTTTGTGCATCCACTATCAATAAGCCAATATTTTGAAGGTTGTTTTGTTTTAAAACTTGACATTGCAAGTAATTGTTCCTTTTGCTCCACCGGTTGATCCTCACTTACAAGGTTTTAGTGTGTATCTTGCGAATATAAGAGAGATGCGGTTAAGTCTCATTTTAAACCTTGTTTTATATTTAGAACTAAATTGCACTAATACATAATATAGTTATATTTTATATTTTTTTTAATAAATAAATTCTAAAAATATTGTAAGCACAATCATAAATTATAAATAAATCTTAAATAGATTTAAATATAAATCTAAATTCATAATCTTTGAAATGATATTTAGACATTATCTTAACACGGGTTAGTAAGAATAAAGAGGATGTTGTGTCTCTTACTTGTAAATTTCCTTAGTTGAAGTGTGTGTGAAGTTCTCTAAGGGAAGTCATGTAGTATTTAATTTGTGTTAAGGTGAATGAGAGGACAAATTTGAGGTAATATAATGAAATAATATTTATAGAATTCAGAGGCAATGATGATAACAAAGAGAAGAGAGTACATGCATGGAGGTGACTTAGCATTGAAATAAAGACAAGAAAAGAGTTTTGTTAGGTTAATCATCATTCATGGATATGGTGAATTTTTTGAGGTCTTATAGTTTTAACATTATATATGAAGCTCAAGCATATATAGTTGTGGATTGATTGGCGTTAAAAACAATTGAAGTGGGAAGAATTGATAACTTTCTCCATATATAAATTTAAGACAATAATCTACTTTGACAGTGAAAAAACATGAACTAGGACATTTTCATTGAAGAGTAATTTAAAATACAATAGGGGGTAATTTTTTAATGAAATCCAGTTGGTCACTATTTCTTAGGAAGTGGATCACTTTATCTAAAATTAAAAGTTATTATAATTATTTTAAAATTTGCACTTTTTTTTAGTTATTCCTTCCGCCCCAAAATATAAGCCCCTTTGCAAATTATTAGGTGTATTTATTACTTTTTTCCCTACACATACTTTTAATTATTACTACTAACTTGCATTAGAATACAAATAGTTAAATTTCTACACATACAAACAAAAAACAATTTAGTAAAATTTACACACAAATTAAACACAATAATTCCATTAACAACATTTCTTAATAAATGTGATATTAATAAAGAATGTTTATATAATAGGACGGAAGAGTATACTCCCTCCGGTCCTAAATATAAGAAACTTTTTACTTTTTAGGTTCATGGAATGATTGATGTATCTAGTCTATATTATGAACCCAATACATCAATCATTCTATGAACCTAAAAAGCAAAAGTTCTCTTATATTTAGAACCGGAGGGAGTATTATAATTTGCACATTTTTATTAACTAAAAAAATAAAATGTCACATGCCACCCCACCACTAGTGGCCTTCTAACTTCCGCCTACCACCACCCTAGGTTGCTGCCAATAGTAGTACTACTACCAACTGCCACTAGGCACTAGCCATTGCTTTTGACCACCATCATCTGTCCTTTTGGGCTTTGGCTACCCCTTAGCTACAACTATTATCAATAATAATTTTTTAAATAAAAATTGATATTCAAATTACTTTATTTTAAAAAAAAATTATACCATGTCAAAAAAAATATTATAATATAGTTCTATGAATTGATTGGATCCATCTAATGAAAACATGATAATTGATGAATTGAATATATTAAACAACTTTGTAAATTGTAAATGGATTAACATTATCAATCATTTATAATTTAATTCAATTTTATCCGGTTCATTTTAACACCTTTATCTTCAAAGTGGCAAGAGTAAATAGATCATAAGTTGTACCCAAAAAGAGGATATTGAGTTTCTTAGTAAACTTCATTGGTAAGCTATGTTCTATTCGGTCCAAAGTCTTAACTCCAAGAGATGAAGCTACGGTGTGAATGGTGGTTGCTATGGTGGCTCAGCTCCTTGACAAAGGGGGGGTTCCTGCACAAAAAGGGACTCTGACGCTCAAGTCAGTAAGTGTGCAAGAAGAGAGGATTAGGGTTTAGAATCATACCATGAGGTGGTGTGAAACCACCTATTTATAGGCGTTTTGCCTTGTTGGATAAGAAGGATTCCGTGTAGGAATCCCGACCCTTGGAATTTGTGCCGGTTTATCCAACAGTGGAGATCCCAAGGCCTTGCTGTGTCCGTCTACAACGCGTGTATTGTAGCTTTAGGGTGGAATGCCCTTGGGAAGCGTGACGGGCCTCCCACATGTTAGTGGGTTTGGGCGTACGCTTGTATTTGGGCCTTTGGCCAGCCCAGAACAGTTGCCCCCGAAGTCAATTGCTGCAGATGAAATCTAAGCGTTGACTTGATAAATGTATGTTCCGTGAAGGGACTCCTGCAAGGATTAGTCCAATAATGGCAATAAAGCAAAGAAGAAGAAAAAAGTTTAGGGAAAGAAAGCTAAGTATACCGTTTTGGATTCCCGTACCCTATTTATATGCCCCCGGGTACGGTATCCGTCTAGGCATAGTGATGACGTGTCATTCCGTCTTTGGTGAAGAAATTTGTTGCCGGATTTTATCCTTGCCATTTTAGACGGAATTCTATCCGTTAGGGTGTTGAATCGTTTTGTCTTCTTGGGAGTGTGGGACAGCTGTGCGTTATTGAAACGTCGTGGTAGCATTAAAAGCGCACGCGTGTCCCCCTTTACTGCGCATTTACTGCGCACACATCACTAGCTGTCATAGGGTACTCAAGTATCCGTTATTTCGAGGTTCCATCTGGACCGTTGATTTAAATTTTTCGCATTCCCACCATCTAGTCCGTTTAAATATGCCTTCCTGTGGTTTATAAATACTCGAAAGTTAATTCATTACTTCTTTTCGCATCTTAGCTTCTTGAATCCTTATTTCTCCTTATCGGCGATTTCTTCTTCTTCTGTGAGTTTTTCGTTGATTCCGATTCCGTACCAGTAATCACTACTTCCCCCAGAAGATCTTCTTGACTTGTGAGGTACTTTCGTTGACCTTTCATCTTATCAATTTATTTTCTTTTTCTGTTTGTATCATTATGGCCAATACATGAAGATTGATAATTTTGAGTGATAGTGATGAGAGTATTACGAGTGATAGTGAGCTAATGGTTTTGAGTGATGACGAGATACTCTCTGATCAAGAGTTTTTTGAGGGACCAACTTATAGGAGAAGGTCTGAAACGGTAGTCATTCCAGGAGATGGTGAAGGAATGACTTATGAGCAAGCTCGCTATAATGATCTTGATACTTTCACTGTGAGTGTTGATTGCTTGAAAAAGTTTTATCCCCAGGACGCTGATATATCTTGACTGACGGTTTAACCCGCACTTATTATAATCATGACCGTGAGATGGCTGTTGTCAAGTTTAGCAATGACTGGATTCAAGAATACAAACGTTATTTTGAGGAGGGATTGTGCATTGAGTTGTCAAACATATATTTGCAGAAACTTCTTTTTAAAGGAAATGAAATCATGGCTGACACTAGTATTGAACTTGCCAGGCTTGCAGCGAAGGAAACAAAAGATATTGAAGAAATGGTGAAGGTATTCAAAGCTGCTCCCGTGTTGCCTGTTGATGCATGTAAATACCAATGGGTGGTACCAGAGGTTCTTGGCGTGCCTTGTGACTATGCACGGAAGAAGTCTCTTGACGGAGCATACAAGAATGTGGGTCCTTCCAAAGATTGGAAAGTTACTATCCCTCCTATAGAGAAAAGACTTTGTTCAAGTTATGTTGACTGTGAGATTTCTTTACCGGAGACACTGGTAAGTACCTTTCAGGTCCGTCTTCCGTTTACGGAGTTTGAAGCCGGGTTGATGGCTCATCTCTGTCTAGCTCCCTCACAAATCCATCCCTCATCGTGGGGGTTTATAAAGGCCTTCCAATTCTTCTGCACGTATGCTAGTGGTAACGCTAATGTCCCCCTCTTCATGAACCTATTTGACTTGAATAGGACTAGTAAAAATACTTCTGATAAACAAGGTTTTGTTTCCTTCCGTCAACGGACAAAATACTTTGAAGTATATCAGAATTCTTTTAAGTGGCAACGGGGAGAATATTATTTTGTGGTCCCGACTTCAGAAAATGCTCATCGGAGTCTTTGTCACTTACCTGTAAATGGTCAAGCCCCTGCTGGTGGGCCAATAAATTTTGATGATTATACCGTCATCACGAAATTATCTGATGACGAGGAAGCTGTTGATACTAGTGAACGCGGGGAGGTCCCTCTTCAACCACTTGTTGAAGGGGCAGCCCCCATTGTTGTAGATAATGAAATAATTGCTCCTTGTAAATCCAAATTCCCCAAGCATTGGTACCAGAGGCATTTCTTACTTGCATCTGGTGGTTATCTGTTTAAAGATGGGGAGCTATGCGAGGCTGATTGTCAAATGAAGGTGAAGATCCAGGAGTTTTGTGACGAGATTTATAATGAAGGGGGGCGTGATTTTATTAACACGAGAAGATTGATGGGTTGCAAGTCTCTTGAAACCTGAAACGCTGCTTTTGGTGAGGTTTCTGAAAACACTTTCTTGACGGGTTTGCGTTATGGCATGATATTTACCTTGTTCTTTTTCTTTGTTTTGCAGAAGAGATGAAGGTTGATCTTGCTGTTATGAAGAGCATGAGGCTGGCCACCAAAGATCAAGGCCAAAGCTTTCGCCAAAACAAACCTCAACAAGAAAAACCTCCACAAAACAAACCTAAACAAGACATCCCTCAGCAAGGTGAACCTAAACAAGATTTACCTCCACAAAGTGATCCTCCAAGAAATGATCCTATTCAGGTTCAAACCTCTGCTCCTGTTGGTGAATCCGGTTCTGATCCTGTTCCGCAAATCCTTAGCGGAAACGATAAGGGAAAGGCGGCGATTGTTGAAACTGTCATTCAACCAAATGCCCAACCTGACAAGGATAAACCAGTAGGTTCTACAAAACCTACAAAACCTGCCACCCAACTTCCTCCGCCGACGGCTAAAACCAACAAACCTCCACCTGCTGCTGGGAACAACAACAAAAACAAGAACAAAAAGGGTGGAGGTCCCCCATTTGCTAAAAAATCTCCTAAACGGAGCAGAGTGACCAGAGAAAATAGCAGCAGCCGTGATTCTGAACGGACTCCTCCTATTAACGACGAGGTATCAAACGTTCCCCGTGCTCCTCCTCCTCCTTTCAAACTTCCTCCAGTTCTTCGCGGTTCTCTTATTCTTCACCCCAAGATTATCCGAAGTATGGTCTCTGCTGATGATTTCTAGTATATCTCTAGAATGACCGCTGGTAATCATCAAGATGAATTGGCGCGTATGGCCTTTGATCTCCAACGTGCAAGTACTTATGCTTACATGATGGCTAGTGAAGAGTATGACATCTTCTCCGGGAACCAGGCTGTGAAGGAATACCAAAATCAACAAAAATTGGTTGAGGAGCTCTGGAATGAATTGCAAAAGTCTCTCGATAAGATGATTCTTCCGGAAAGCCAGCTGAAGACGGCCAAGATTGAACTAGAAACTGCTCAGGAGGACATTACTTCAAAAGATGCTCTTGTGAAAAAGCTGAGAGGTGAATTGGCTGATGAAAAGAAGAAATTTGATACGGCCAAAATGAAGCATCAGGAGGAGCTAGCTGGGGTGAGGAAGAGGCGTGAGGAGTTGCTTGCTGTAGAACGTGAAAAGGCAGCCAAAAACAAAGTTGCTTATGACGATTTAATGGGTTCCCTAACCAAACACGTAAAAGATATTGAAATGTATGGGGAACCCTCCATTTTGGTTAAGCGGGTCATTTCTCAAGATGAAAAGTTGGCTGCCAAAGAGGCTGAAGTGGAACAACTCAAGGCGGAAGTTGACAGGCTTAAAACGGAAAAGCATAAGGAGTTGGAGGACCTTAAGGCGGAGAAGGATGCTGAGATGAAGCAGCAGGTTATTGAAACCAATGAACTTGTCTTCTCCACAATTATCCCCAACATTCTAGACCAAGTGGGCTTGCTTCTTCCCGGGACCAATATTGATTTAGATTCAATTGACCTGTTCAACAAAGTTGTTGACGGTAAGATTGTTTCCGCCGTGGATGAAAATGGTAATGAGCAAGCTCCGCCCGCTGAAGGTGGACCCGCTAGGGCTGATGAGACAACAGATACCCCTGGGGAGAATGCTGATAAGAAAGATTAACTCATGTTGTACTTTATATGTATTTCCTTTTTATCCTCCCAGTGAGCATGTTCCCGGTTAGGAATTTATGTTTGTAACATAAGTACAATATTCCTTTTAATCCAAAATGCAATTTTATGCATCTTTAAGTATTCAATGTGTCGTATTCGATTTCATTTTAGAGTTTATTTAACAGGTGCTCTTATTTATCTTGACGGATTCAAGTTCCATTTCGATGTACAGGTGCCTTTCTCAAAGGGCTTTATTTCGACATTTTTACGATCCCATCTTAGGAATTCATAACGCGAATGTATTTATTGTCTCTGTCTATGTCTTTTAATGACATTCTACTTCTGAAACAACTTGACGTTTGTGTTACGAAGGAGAAAATTCCGTTATGGGAATATTTTTGTAATATGTGTTGTATGTTTAAGACTTCCCTTCTTCCCCTGTGAACGTGCGCTACTTTCGGGTGGCTAGCCGGAAAAGCCATTCACTAAGTTGCCCTCGTTGAGAGAAGGTCTTTTGCCTTTCTGAAAGGGCTTTTACGTTTTCTTAACGTGTATTTATTTAAGTGTTTTGCACTTTGGATTTTGAATTCCGTCAAAACGTTAACGTTAACATCTATTTTAAGACATTTTCAAATTTGCTGAAACATAAAAGAGAATAAATTTCTGAATATTCATCACTTCATTGAATCTTTTCAAGTTGTTACATAATAGCTTCCGTTCCATGACGGGTACAAAGGCTTCCGTTATAACGGTAAGCAGAAATAGATAATTCAATATCAACTAAAATACTTCTTCAACTTGGCGGCATTCCAAGTCCTTGGAATGGCTTTCCCTTTCAGGGTTTCAAGCTTGTAGGCTCTTTGGCCTGTAGATGCTGTGACCTTGTAAGGCCCCTCCCAATTTGTTGCCAGCTTTCCGTCAGAAGCATTCTTTCCGCCAACATCGGCACGGCGGAGAACCAGATCTCAGGGATGAAAATCCCGTGAACGAACTTTCTTTTTATACTTTGAGGCCGTTATTTTCTTAACGGCAGCTTCTGTGAGTGCAGCGTAAGACCTTTTTTCATCAAGAAAATCCAACTCTTGTTGGATAGCTGTGGAATTGTCTTCCTCATTTAGAGGGTAAGCTGTTCTCCAACTTGATTCATCAATTTCCACTGGTATGACGGCTTCAGTGCCATAAGTAAGCCTGAATGGCGTTTCTCCTGTTGTGGAATAGGGTGTGGTTCTGTAAGCCCACAAGACATGGCATAACTCTTCAGCCCAATTCCCCTTCGCATCATCAAGTCTTCTCTTCAATCCCCTCAAGACTACACGTTTAGCTGCTTCAGCCTGGCCGTTAGTTTGGGGGTGTTCAATAGATGAAAAGTGTTGAGTAATTTTGAAGTTCTCCATAAGCTTCTTCATTTTCTTGTCAGTGAATTGCGTTCCGTTATCGGTAACAACAGAACGTGGGACTCCAAATCTGGCCAATATGTTTCTTTTGCAGAACTTGATGACGATTGCAGCGGTAATCTTTGCCAATGCTTCAGCTTCAACCCATTTGGTGAAATAATCAATAGCAACAATCAAATATTTCAACTGCCCCGCCGCCATTGGAAAAGGTCACAATATATCCATTCCCCATTGATAAAACGGCCACGGGATGGTAAGACTGTGGAGTTCTGAAGGCGGGGAATTATACACGTCTCCGTGTTTTTGGCATTTCTCGCAGGTCCTTACAAATTCTTTGGCATCTGCAACCATCGTAGGCCAATAGTACCCTGCACGGAGTATCTTCCTTGCCAATGCTCTCCCGCCAAGATGTTGGCTCGCAATTCCTTCATGCACTTCTTCCAAGGCGTAGACGGCTTCTTCTCCTTCTAGACATTTCAGTAGGGGTGTGGAAAACCCTCTCTTGTACAATTGTCCAAACACAATCGTATGTGATGGAGCCCTTCTCTTGTCCAGCGCTGCTTCTTCCTTGCTTTTTGGGAGCTCCCCCGTCTCAATGAATCTCATCACGGGCAAGATCTAGGAAATCTTGTCGCCGTCTCCGCCAAGGACCATAACCATTACTTTCTCCGCGATGCTAGGCGCTTCCAATGTTTCCTGAATAAAAGAATGGTTCACGCCGCTTCTTCATGTGCTTGCTAATTTGGATAGGACGTCAGCCCTTGTGTTTTGCTCCCTTGGAACATGCATAATCTCAAAATCTTCAAACGTGCTGATGGTTTCTCTTATCACCAACAAGTATTTCTGCAACAAAGGTTCTTTTGATCGTGCTTCAGCTTTCACTTGCGTCACTTTCTTTTGCTCTTTACCTCCCTCGCTCCTAGTTCTTGCGCTAGTTTCAGGCCGGCAATGCAAGCTTTGTACTCAGCTTGGTTGTTCGTGGTGGTGAACGAGAATCTCAAGGATACTTCTATCATTAACCCTTCATTGCTTTCCAGAATAAGTCCTGCTCCACTTCCTTTGCTATTTGAAGAATCGTCTGTAAAGATGGTCCACTTCGTGCACGGTTCACTGGTGGCCGGAGTCATCTCCGCCAAGAAATCAGCAAAGGTCTGGGCTTTCAAAACCTTTCTACTCTCAAAGGTAATGTCAAATTCTGAAAGCTCCACGGACCACTTTGTCATACGTCCCGCCAGATCAGGTCTGAACAACACTTGCTTGATTGGTTGGTCCGTCCTCACCACTATTGAGTGTTCCAAGAAATATCTTCTTAGTTTCCTCGCAGCTGTTACTAACGCCAACGCCACCTTCTCAATCTTCTGGTATCTTATCTCAACTCCGGCTAGAGCCTTGGAAATGAAGTATACCGGATTCTGGTTGGCTCCAGTTTCTCTTACCAACACGGCACTGACGGCTTCACCTGATATTGCCAGATACAAAAACAGCGTCTCGTCTTTCATAGGTCTAGACAATACCGGTGGCTAGGAGTGTGAAAGCCTTTTCAAACTCCTCCGTCCAAATGAAATCTGTTTCTTTCCTCAGCAACTTGTAGAACGGTAACGCATGCTGTGCAGATCTAGAGATGAATCTGTTTAGCGCAATAAGCATCCCGTTTAGCTTCATAATCCCCTGCTTTTTAGACGGGGCCTCCATTCTGATGACGGCGTCACATTTATCTAGGTTCGCCTCAATCCCTCTTTCAGTCAAATAAAACCCAAGAATTTGCCCGCCTTCACTGCAAATGTGCATTTCTCTGGGTTCAACCTCATCTTGAACTCTCTGACTTTGTGAAAAATTGCCTCTAGGTGGGCACTGTGTAGGCTCTCTTCTGCTGATTTAACGATCATATCGTCCATGTATACTTCAAGCATCTTGCCAATCTCGCCTTCAAATACTCTGTTCATCATTCTTTGATAGGTAGCTCCCGCATTCTTCAATCCAAATGGCTTCAGTCATAAAAGTTGTTTTGTCACGGTCTTTAACGGACATGGGAATCTGATTGTAGCCGGAATAAGCGTCAAGAAAACTCAGCAGTTTGTAGCCTGCTGAATCATCAACCAATTTGTCAATATGTGGGTGTGGGTATGAATCCTTTGGGCAAGCTTTGTTGAGATCCGTGTAGTCTACACACATTCTCCACTTTCTGGAAGATTTTTTCACCAAGACGACGTTAGACAACCATTCCGTGTAGTGAAGTTCAGAAATAAAATTCGCCTTCAGTAATCCGTCAAAGATCTCCTGTGCAGCCTTTTCCTTCTCCGGGGATTGCCTTCTCCTTCTTTGGGCCACATACGGGTATCTTTCGCTAAGGTACAAATTGTGGCATGCTACATTAGCGTCTATCCCCGACATTTCACTAGGTGAAATTGCGTATAAACAAGCGTTCTTTTTCAAACATTGGATAAGGTCTTTCCGGACATTTGTTGGCAAGTTTGTCCCAATCTTAACCTTTCTATTCGGATGTTCATTCAGCTGCACTTCTTCAAACTCTCCGTCTGGTATACGCCTACTAGATTCTTCTGGGAGCAGTTTCCGTTGGTAACTCTCATCACCAGATGCGCGGTCATTAGGATGTATATCGATCTTTGCGCCATTGACATCTAATAGTTCGGATCGTGGTGGTGTTACCTGCTCTGGCACATCTACCCGAAGAATCTCTTCAGCTTCTACCATCTCCACCGCATCCAACTCTTTCTGCAACTCCTTATAGCACTTCTTCGTTCCTACCAAATCTGCCATAACGGTGACTACCTGGTTTTTCTTGCCGTGATATTTCATCTTCAAATGAACAGTTGAAGGTACGGCTCCAAGAGCAGCCAAAGTAGTCCTTCCAAGTATACAATTGTACACGGCTTTGCATGGTACCACCAAGAACTGAACCGGGATGGTTATCTCAGATTCTGCATTCTTTCCGTCTCCAAAGGTTACTTTCAACGTCAAGAACCCCAATGGCCTTGTCAAAGAGCCATTGAATCCTTTCAAATCTGACCCTTAATAGGGAGACAAGTCTTCCTTCTTCAGTCTCATCTTGTCAAACAAATCTTCATACATGATATCGCACGAACTTCCTTCATCAACCAAAATTAGGGACACATCAAAGTCAGTAATGGTTGTCATGATTATCAAGGGAAGTAGTTTGTTTGGTTTGTTGTCAATCCTTTCGTCATCAGAAAATCCAAGAATGGGCCTTCTAGGCGCTGTGCTTGTTGACGAAGTATCCTCTACCTTTGATACGGAAAAAATTTCCGCTATCGTTCTCTTGATAGTTCCTCTTGACGGCCTACCGGTAGTTAGGAGTCCTCCCGTAGTGGAGCCAATGAAAGGACGCTTGCATTTGCTCCTGACTGTTTCTTCATCGCTGGAACTGGAATCCTCCTTCTCTTTACTTTTCTTTTTCGAAACCGAATCTATGGCCTTCCGAATAGGTTCTTCCCTTCTTGGTGATCGTTTCCTCTTAGGGGATTCACTTCTTTTTCGGCTTCTGTTGTTGTTTTTGCGGTAGCGCCTCACATCTTTCCTGTCTTTTTGTTCGTCTTTGGTATAACGGTTCAATTTCCCCTTCCTTATCAAATCTTCAATGGCATCCTTCAGATGTATGCAATCGTCCGTATCATGGCCATAGCACCTATGAAAACGGCAGTATTTGGATTTATCCGCCTTGGGAGATTTTTTGACCGTTTGGGGGAACTTCACCCCTTCATCCCGGAACTCCGTGTTTATACACTCTCCTAGAATCTTATCTATGGAGGTGTTAAGAGGAGTGTATTCCGAGAATCTGGGCCTGGGCATCTTCATCTTCCCCTTGCTATATCTTTCGTGTTCATTCCTTCCGTCGTGGTGTTTGTCTGAGGATTTTGCTTTCTCTGCTCCTTCAGAGATAAGTTTCTCCTCGTAGCTGATGTACGGTTGGGCGCGTCTCAGCAGTTCGCTCATACTTTGTGGTTCTTCCAACCCCAGTTTCTCCTTGAACATGGAATTCGGCTTCAGTCCTTTTTCAAAAATGAAGCACTTGAGTTTGTCATCAGCTCCTTTCACATCAACGGCTGCACAAGTAAACCTCTCAATATATTCCCTGAGAGTTTCCTTATTCCCTTGGACGATGGCACTTAAGGTGGCAACAGATTTGGGCTGTTTTCGCCTAGAAGTGAAGTGGGAGGTGAACTCTTTGCAGAGTGTTCTCCAAGAATCTATAGATCCTTCCGGTAACGCTTTGAACCAAGTCATTGTAGCAGCCTTAAGCGTTAAGACGAACAACTTGCATTTAACAGAACCACGTGCGTCATAATAGTCCAAGATGGTGTCCACGTGTTCAATGTGTTCGTCTGGGTCACCGATTCCATCGTAGCTTTTCAGCTTTGGGGGCTTCTCAAGAACTTTCGGTATCTTACAGCTAGAAATCCTGGTGGCAAAAGGACCACGTGTACGGGGAGGACGCGATGGGTTAGGACAATCTTCTCCGCGTCCAGGTATATGGGAAGGCGAACCTTCACCATTTCCTCCATTTTGGCCTCCCCTGCCGTTGCCTTCGCCATTCCCGCCGGCATATCCGCCACCGCAACGGTGCTTGGATAGAGGCATACCATTGTTCCTGGTTCTTTGCGTCTTCCTGGATTCGGCTTCATCATCCGGCTTGGATCTTACCTTGCCGGATTTTCTCCTTGCTGATTCTGGTATAGCAGCTTCGCTTTGAGCTTGAACTTGCAGTTGTTCAACTCTCACCAGTCTTTCCTTCTGCTCCTGTAACAGAGTCAGAATCGCCGTCAAAGTGTTGTTATCAGTTGTAGCAGCAGCTACTGCCACGTCATTGGCTGGTGGTGGTGGAAGAAGCTGTTCCTGGGTGCGTTCGTCGTCTTCCACGATTCTGACTTCACTCCTAACTCTGTTACGAGTACTCACAGAGGGAGTGAAATGCGTTTCTTCCTGAACCGGTGATAAAGCATGAGGAATTTGCTCAGAGGTATTCCGTAAGCTGACGGAAGATGATGCTCTGGTTGGTTTCGTTCCTTTCGTAGCAACCATGGTTAAGAAATTTGGAAATAGTAACTAGAACAGCTTTATCAGATTTGATACTGATAAATGAAAGAATGAGTTTGAGAAGATCAATAAATGACTTCCCACAGACGGCGCCACTGTTCTATTCGGTCCAAAGTCTTAACTCCAAGAGATGAAGCTACGGTGTGAATGGTGAATGGTGGTTGCTATGGTGGCTCAGCTCTTTGACAAAGGGGGGGGGGGGGGGGGGTTCCTGCACAAAAAGGGACTCCGACGCTCAAGTCAGTAAGTGTGCAAGAAGAGAGGATTAGGGTTTAGAATCATACCATGAGGTGGTGTGAAACCACCTACTTATAGGCGTTTTGCCTTGTTGGATAAGAAGGATTCTGTGTAGGAATCCTGACCCTTGGAATTTGTGCCGGTTTACCCAACGGTGGAGATCCCAAGGCCTTGCTGTGTCGTCTACAACGCGTGTATTGTAGCTTTAGGGTGGAATGCCCTTGGGAAGCGTGACGGACCTCCCACATGTTAGTGGGCTTGGGCGTACGCTTGTATTTGGACCTTTGGCCAGCTCAGAACAAACTATATAAGAGGTATCGATGAAATTTGTGGCACACTTAAGCAAATTAAAATATGTTTTGCGGCATACTCTGGTAGAATTAGGCAATGAACCATATATAGTTCATGCACCTTTCTTTAGTTATTTTAAGAAGAAACCCCACGTGATATATTTGTACCAAAGAAAGAGAAGAAATCCCATGTGGTAATATTAGTAGTAAATAGTCAATTGCGTATTTAGTTTTGACTTTTGAGAGAGCAATATGGGATATTAATTGTACCTAGCTAGCTAGGGATGTAGAACAATGGGTTATGATGAATATGGGATGTAATAATAATGAAATGAAATTTTAATTAGAAAAACGGATTATGATGAAAAAAACAAAATATTAGTTGTTGTAGCTAGGGATGTAGAGAACAATGGGATATCTTTTTTCTCCAAATTATAATTGAACCATATGAGATATCATGTTAATTTCTATAGGTGTGTAGACAGAAAAGGTTCAACTAATTTTTTCCATATAATTCTTTTTTTCACCATCATTAATATTCTGCTCAGTAAACCGATAAATTTGGTTCGAGGCGAGTTTTGATATTAAGTGATTTCAATCCCCTTTTAAATGTAGTTATGGGATCAAATTGTGATTTCCATATAAATATTGTTTAAATATTATTTCAATATTAATATTCATAAATTTGATGGTTTAGATTTTGAGTGAAAATGTGATGTTAATGTTTTTTTTTAGTAAGTGATGTTAAGATTATTTGTTTAGTTGCCTTTTGTTTTTGTTTTTTTCACATATCAAATTCAACGTCGATCGTCACTAGACCAACTAACATATTTAGTTATTTTTTAATATAATGTAATAATCCAACCAATAGCTCTAAATGGTTTTTTTCTACAGTAAGCTCTAAATGGTTTTTAAAAAATAAAGGTTTGTCTTCGTGCATAAGTCAACAAAAATACTATAAAGAATACAAATTTTATAAAATTCACCGTTAGATTGAAGGTTTATATCATATAGATCATACATGATAAATTTTACATAAATTGAAAATATTTTGATGTATTATTGAGACTCATCAATATTAGCGGTTTATAAGTGTTTATTGAATACTGTTAATCTTGATAAGTTTCAATAACATATCAAATGATTTTTTAATTTCTGTGAAATTTGAAATAGATGATCTACTATATAATATAAATTTTTAATTCAACAGTGAATTTTATAAAATTCGAATTTGTTATAATATTTTCATCGTCAACTTGTGCATGTATGGTGAAAGACTTAAACATTAGAATTCACCTATAAAAATATATATAGTAGGGGGCATGTAGATCGTGCACCGTAAGTTATTACTACTATTTTTGAATGGACAAAGTGAATGAATTCGCAGAGAGTTAATCGCTCTCGACCAACACATGCACAGAACAAAAGATGTGCTTGGACATCGCAGAATCTAATAATGTATTGCTTAAATATTGTCAAAAAAAATATATTGCTGTTCCATAAAGGCAGCTGTAGTACGTATAGGAGAATGTTGAGTTGAGGTTGCGTGATTTTTATTATTATTATGAGTTAATTTTAGCATATGCGGTTTAAACATAAGTTATGCATGTGGACTATTACATTACATTCAAACTTTCACCAATCAAGTGGAGTAATCACATTAATATCACACACCTTCATGGATTTTCCTAGATACTAAAATTTACGGTTTGGGTCAAAATTAATTAGGCATAAAATTCCCTATAGTCGTAATAATATGCAATTCAAAGACTGACTAATTGTGATTATGATTATGAATTTATGATGATTCAAAGTATGGATGAGGAAAATAAATCTTATGTTACTTCCATGTATGGAGTTTCGTTTGATACAATTAAGGAAAGTGTAATGCAAGATATCACAAATATATTAGAAGAAGACACAACAAGGATAGCTCCAACCTATTTAGAGAACTAAATCAAAATTTGAAATTAAACTTTTAAAAATTAAATTAGAGGTCTTTATTATCTAATTAATTAGATATTCTAACCATCTTAACTCAATTGGTAAAGGACATTGCACATTTGTGCAAGGATCGGAGTACGAACCTGGTATGTATGTCCACTTATTCACCTTTAAATAGTGAATTTATAGCCGCTGGGCTACCTGACAAAAAAAAAGATATTCTAACCAATTTTAGTAAGGATTGAATTTATAGTTTATGTGCATAACTGGTAAGAATATCTCATTATAAATATGTGTGTGTGTCGATGTTTGAACCTAGAATTCCTACGTATTTGCCTCGCAAGGTACATTTTTAATCACTGCACTACTTGACAAAATAAAAATTGAATTTTATATACAATTAATAAAAGAAAATAAGAGATCTAATATATTTTATAAAAAATTATTATTAATAGTACTAGTAATGGTCACTAAAAACTCTTTTTTAGAGGTATATATTAGATGATGAACCCCTTAAAAATATATTATACTGAATTTTAATTTAAAAATGTCAAAATTATTATATGTTGTCATTAGAGTTTGTATCCCGACTACTTCATTTGCTTGTGAATTTTCAATGACTATTTTCATTTCGTCTAGCTACAAAAATGTTTTTGCGTATAAATACCAAAAATTAATTAAGTTATAAAAATATAGTTTTGAGAAAAATAAATAAATAAATAATGTATACTATTAATCGTACGCACACACAAAGTATTTAAATAACAAAAACACATGAAATATTTATTCTTCTGATTTTATTTTATTTTGATAAAATCAAAGATGTTATTCATGCGCATCTGCATACACTAATCCACTAAAATTAATTTAAGAGTTGACCACTTCTCATTTTTTATTGTTACCTAAGATATAGATATACCCACCATGTGGTCAAAAGTTTGTATCTTTGACAATTTTTTTATTCTTCTTTTCCTTAATCAAGTTGAGGTCAACCTTTTAGCTATATGAATCTGTTAAAAATACCTATTTAAAATTAATCCATGCTCATCCTTCTGTTATTAAAACAATACAAGTACTAGTAAATATTAGTAAATACCAAATGCAATAGTACATTAATGGAAAATTAACCAAAAGATAATGAAGGGCACACGCAAAGAGTATTTCAGGAAAAATAGCCTCATGTGTAACACCAAAAAAATTCGGCGCGACTTTTACTTAGCTTTCAAACATTTTTTGTTCTAAGTTCAATCATTTTCTTTTGTAACTAATCAACTTTTTGTTCGAATTGAAAATGTAACTAACATAAACTGTGCAATTGGCCTAATAATTCATATTCTTACAGCTATAAATACCCTCACAAACCGTTACAACTTCTATCCCACTACCTTCTTCACCACTTCTACAACTCCATCTTTCCAACTTCTTAGTTCCTCTAATTATCACATTATTATATATATATATATATAACTCTCCCAATTTCACAATCAATCAATCATTAACATTTCATCAAAATGTTGAAAAATATTCCTCTTGCTTTTCTCTTCTTTGTAATCACATTATCTTGTTCCTTGAATACCTCAACCGCGGCATCGTTGACATACAATGTAATCAAATTCGGAGCCAAACCGGATGGAAAAACTGATTCAACTAAGGCTTTCCTAAACGCATGGACTAAGGCGTGTTCGTCGCCTTATCCTGCGGAAATTTACGTTCCGCAAGGGAAATTCTTGCTTGGAAGTGCAACGTTTAGTGGAACATGTTCCAATAAAGCTATTTCCATAATTATTGATGGTACTTTGATGGCTTCATCTAATTACCGTGTTTCTGGTAAAACCGGTAATTGGTTGAAGTTTCAGCACGTCGATGGGGTTTCGATCCACGGTGGCGTGCTTGATGGCCAAGGGACTGCTTTGTGGAATTGCAAAAATTCGGGCAAAAGTAATTGTCCAACTGGAGCCACGGTAATGTTAATCATAATCATGCATTACCATTACACATGATTAGTATTTTCCACCTTAATTGCCTGGTTTTATTAATTTATAACTTAATAATCAAGTTAGAGTTAACGTGGTCAGTTACATTTAGAATTTAGTGGGGGTAGGGAATGATATATAATGGAACGGTTAATTATTTAGTGGAGGTAGGAAATGATACTAGTATAACATAACTACATTGTTCTTTACTTTGTGTACTACAAGGATAATTATTTAAAGACTTTTAGTTTATAAAAGAAATTAAGACTTGGTGATGGTGGTTAATTTTTCCATTTTGTGGTGGTTTAATTTTCAGACGCTGGAATTTAGCAACTCTAAAAACATTAGGATCAGTGGTTTGACATCAATGAATAGTCAAATGTTCCACATAGCGTTCAATGGATGCCAAAACGTGAAAGCCGAAGGTGTAAAAATCATGGCAGCCGGAAATAGCCCTAACACCGATGGTATTCATGTCCAAAAGTCCTCCCAGGTCACCATCCTCAACTCCAAGATTCAAACCGGTGATGATTGTATCTCAATCGGCCCTGGTACAAGTAATTTGTGGATCGAAAATATTGCATGTGGACCAGGCCATGGAATAAGGTTCTTTTTAATCTTTTTATTTAATTGTCATTCAAAGAGAATTTTTGTTTGTGAAATTAACTAATAATGGTTTGTTAATTTGCAGCATTGGAAGCTTAGGATGGGAATTAAACGAACCAGGTGTACAAAATGTGACAGTTAAAACAGTTACATTCACAGGGACCCAAAATGGTGTTAGAATAAAGTCTTGGGGTAGACCAAGTAATGGATTTGTTAGGAACATCGTTTTCCAAGATGCAATTATGGTTAATGTCCAAAACCCAATTGTCATTGACCAGAATTACTGCCCGAACAACAAGGGCTGCCCCGGTCAGGTTAGTTCCATTTCACTATCTTATTGGGCCTAATGGGCCTCTCACTTTCTTATTGGGCCTAATGGGCTTCTTACTACATATTTTTAGCATGGAAATGAACTGATTTTTTTTCTTGCTCAAATTACTATTTTAGGCTTCTGGAATTAAAATCAGTGATGTAACATACCAAGATATTCATGGAACATCAGCAACACAAGTAGCAATGAAATTTGATTGTAGTTCAAAGTATCCATGCAGTGGTATAAAGTTGAAGAATGTAAAGCTTACTTACAAAAATCAAGTAGCTGTCGCATCGTGTAACCACGCCGGTGGAGCTGCGTTGGGTTCAGTTCAACCAGAGAGTTGCTTATAGATCAAAAATTCACCCAAAAAAAAATTATTGAGCAAAGATTCTTGATATATAGTTAATTAATTTATACAATGTATCACTAATATCACTATGTTGTAGATTTTACTTCATTGCTTGACCTCATTAATTTATACAATGTATCACTAATATCACTAATATTACACGATTGTATTTCTACTATTCAATTTTATTTATACACGTATATTTGTAACAGAAAATTAAGGGATTTTATATACTATATTATTTTTGTTTATGTTTTGCTTGATTTTTATACATTGGGCTAATATGGCCCATCTTGATGTTCTATTTTTTTGGTACGCAGAAGTTCTTTTTCCACCCCCATTGTTTCTTAAACAACCCCAGCAGTGTTTTTCAATTTACAATGTTTTAACCATGTCCAAGAGTATATATTTGGACAAAATTGATCAGGAGTATACTCTTGATGGATTTGTAGGTATGGTTTGTGATCTCACCTGATCAGAAATAATGGCCACCATTGGTTCCACCGTAAGATTGCTGAAGGAGGAGAAGGGGGGGTTGTACCTGCAGGGACTCCGACGCTCAAGTCAGTCAGAGTGGGAGCAGCAAGTACAAGGTTAGAATAATAGATACCTGAGCCATTGGGTGGAATGGCATATATATACCCCCAGCGCTGGGCCAAGACCATCAATGAGGAGGCAAAGATTTCGTCCCTGCCATCAATGGCTGTCGGGATTTTGACTTGCGGTCATAATGAGCAGTGAATGCCCATTATCCCGATATCGTCCGTTACGCTTTTGCGCAACGGCGCGAAATGTTGGAGTGGCGAGCATGCGAATGCTCGACATGATAGCATCATGTTCGAGGGGCACGTTGCTCGCGATCCAGCGTGTTTTTTGCCGAGCATCGTGTGCATCTGTCGAGCGTAATGGATTGAGCTGGTCGTCAGGCCAGTCCAGAACAAAAGCCCCCCAAGTCGCCATTCTCGAGTTCGAGAGTGGTGAGTTTAAAAGTCGAGGAAATGAATTATGCTCGTATGTCTTTGTGCGTCGAGCAAGTGTTTTAACTCGCGAATCTTTTTGTGCGGATATTCACGTTGCATTCATTATGTCGAGGATATTTTCTTTCCTTTTGCGTTGGGATTCAACAAATCTGGTGACCTCGAATGTTGCAAGATTTTGGTGACGTGCGCAGATTTCGAACTGAAAGATGCGACGTTTTGGCGTCTATTTTTTCAGATTTCTGCCGCGTGTCAGCTGCGATTTGACGCACTTGAGTGCCTTTCCGTTTTTTCGCGGTTTTTGAGGCGCGTGCAGGAGCGTGGGGGCGCGTGAGTCAGTCACGTCTTTTCGTTTCTGACGCGTGAGGCCCAACCGTTGGTCTTTTGGGTTTTCCCACTCAAATTTAAACTGCTATAAATACAGTTTGAGTGGGTTTTCGTCCCACTTTTCCAACTTCCTCCGTTCGTTCTTCTTTCTTCGTCTCCCAACTCCCATCGTTTATTTTTCGTTCTATCACACTCCAGAGGAATTTTACCCCATTTAAGATCTTCGTCATCAATTTCTCTTAATCAACAGTAAGTACCCTTTTTTTTTATTCTTCACGTTTTTACCCATGTTTCGTTGCATCTGGTTTACGCTATTATTGTTGTTGATCTGTTGTTACTTTGAGCTTTTATGTTTCGGCTTCTGTGTATGTATATGTATATGCCTGTGTTTATGTTTTAGGACCCATAAACTGTTTCTAGGATAGTGAACCATAATTTAGCAGATCATATAGTTTGGATAATATGAAATTTTATGGTCTTCAGTATGTGCGACTTGATGCGTTTCTGGGTTCTGAGTGGGGAAATCGTGAGTGTGAAGAACATGTCGAATTGAGTGAGGAATATGGCGAGCGCTTAGTAACTGTCAAGGATGTGTCTGTGGCAGACTCTGTTCGACATTCCTTTAGGAATGAGTGATCGCGTTTTCAGTTCCCTTGCTTTGATGTTGGGGATGATTTTGATAGTTGGATTTATCGTCTTTTTGTTCGACTTTCAGGTCCTAATGTCGAACAGCGATCGCTCTGATTTCGAGCATAGTGAAGGCGAGCATTCTGCCGCCGACGCTCGCAACACTGTCGAGCATTCTGTTGACAGCGAGCATACAGTTTCTGCTCAACCCGAAGACGAGGATGCGGTGGAACAGGGAGTTCCTTTTCATGAGAGGGATTATTCCTGGGTGGCTGACGAGCCTAGGACGACGGGCTCCGTGTACGCTGATTTTGATCCCAACAATCCTCCGTGCTTCCAAGAGATAGCTTCTCCCTCGACGGGTTAAGAGTGGGGAATCTTTCTTCCCTCTGCTCGCCATACTATATGCATGGAATTCCCTAAGTGGCGAGTTCCCATGTATGAGATTTGCTTTGAGAAGATGGGTTATAGGATGCCCTTTACCGAATTCCAGAAAAGTGTTTTTAGACATGTTGTCCTTGCCCCCTCCCAGATTCATCCCAATTCGATGGCTTTTATTCGTGCCTTCGAGTTGGTCATTGATTACTTGGGTTTTACCCCGACTGTCCCTTTGTTCTTTTATATCTTCACCGTGCAACGGGCACCAAAGAAAGTCGGGGGTTGCAGTTGGGTGTCTTTTAAGCAGGGAACTCGGTTCTTCAATATGTTTTTAGATTCGGTGAGAGATTTTAAGAAAAAAATCTTCCTCGTAAAGCCCAAGAACGACCCGACTTATTTCACCATGTCTGAGGTTCGTGATATTCTCGGGGAGGATGGTCGACCCATGCTCAGGGAAGATGGGCAGCCGCTGGGAGAAATACATCATTTCTTCCCTTTTGTATGGCTCGCGACCATTATGTTGGTCGACCATCTAGCTTCTCATTTTCTTGGGAGCAACTGACGGCGGATGAGCAGCTGGCTTATCGGCTTCTGAAAGAGTATGTAACCAACTTTGAGCTTGGTTACATGATCGACAAGGACGGGAATTCGATGGTCGACCAAGGCGGGAAGCAGCTGCGAGAGATTCGTTACATAAACACCAGGGCTCTTCTGTCTTGCTCGACAAAAGAGGAGGCGAGGGTTTTGTTAAGTACGCCGTCGATTTACTCTTTTCTTGCTTGATGTTTTGTCGCTCTTCTTTTAGTTCTTTATTATGTCTTTTCGCTATGGTTATCTAATGTTTCCCTTTTTTGTTTCAGGAAATATGTCGACTTTAAAGGAACGGATGAGGACAATGGCTGCAACTAAAGCGGCAAAGCTGGGTGGAGCGGCAAATGCGGTCCTCGAGCAACAGAGGATTGCGGCCAGCACTGAGGAGTTCCTGACGCCGAGCACTTCTACTGGAGAGAAGCGGTTTTCGCAGCCCTCCACCCTGGGACCTGCTGCTAAGAGAGGCAAACATGCTAAGGGTGTTGGGGGCGAGGCCCAAGGTTCTGTCAGGGATATTTCTCTTCCCGAATTACTTCTCAACCCTGGCCGCCTTGGGGTCAAAGTTGCTCCCGGCGACGTTGCTGCTGTCCGGAGTATGGACGATGGGGATCGCCTCGAGAAGATCGAGACGCTTGCCCATGCTTTAGGAGGCACAATGTCCATGCTCCGTGTTTTGCATGACGCAGAGTCCTCGCATCTGAAGGAATTGGAAAAGTTGCGAGCTAAAGTCTTGACTTTGAAAGCGAAGCTGACCAAGGTTGAGAATGATTTTGAAGATTACAAGGGGAAGTATGAAGTGCAGGTGACCATAGCGAGCGAACTCGAGGCGGCAAAGGCGAGGATTGAGGAACTAGAAGGGGAAGTGTCCAAGTCTGCTGAGGAGAAGGCTAAGCTGACGGAGGACTTGGCTGCTGAACGACAAAAGTCGAGTGTTCCGGACGCCGGGGATGCCGAGGGCGATCCGGAATTCCAAACAATGTCCAGAGCGGCCCTTATTGCCAGGCTTCGGAAGCAAGATGAAGAGTTCATATCAGGTGTCGATGAGGCTTTTGCCAATGTCATGGCCTAGATAAAACTGAAGAATCCTGGTGTCGAGCTTAACCTGGAGGGACTTAGTGCCTCCAAGATAGTGCAAGATGGTCAGCTCGTCGAAATTGTCTCCTACTCCCCGGAGGTGCAGAACGTTGATGATCACTTTCCCCGCCCTGAAGATGCTCCTTGATTTGATTTGTATGCGATGTATTTGATTGTGGCCTGCGAGCCCTTTGGCCTGCGTGCCTTTTGTTGTAATATTATGACAATGTTTATTTTAACATGTATTTTGTTTCATTGTCCGTTTGTTTATATTTTTTTGCCTTTGTTTTATTCGTTCGCACAATTTATTCGTCGGGGAAGAATACCCTTTTTGTATGCTCGACAAATCTTTGCTGCCGAGGGATAATTCTCATGAGGTGTGGGGAACCTCATGGTTGCTCGATTAGTGACCTCGAGCTAAAGCGGAGGAGGGTCGAGAAGTTATAGACCTACTTCCGCGGTGAAGACCTCCCATCGCGAGCTGGGTGTTTCGCCATGGTACCCGACAAAAATGAATCGCAGGGGTTCATTTGTCGCGCAAGTTTAAAGGCAGATGCTCGTACCTAAGCAGCTCCCCGTTGTACAGGTGTGCCCGACCATTGCTTGATCTCGACATCACCTTCGTTAAAGATAATGTTGTCTTAACTTTAACTATAATAGTGTTTTAGCTTATCGCCATTCCATGTTCTTGGGATTTCGTTTCCAACGAGGGTTTCCAATTGATACGCTCCGTTTTCTGTTTTCCCCCGAATTCTGTATGGTCCTTCCCAATTTTGAGCCAGTTTTCCCTCCAACGAGTCCTTTTGGTTGCGGCGAAGGACGAGGTCGCCTATTTCAAATGATCTCTCGATGACTTTTTTGTTATGGCGAAAAGCTATTTTTTGCTTCATAGTGGCCTCTCGGATGGCGGCCTTTGTTCGTACTTCGTCGATGAGGTCGAGTTCCTCTCGTAGGAGTTTGTCGTTCATCTCCTCATCGAATGGTACTTCCGTTCGCCTTGATGGTTCCCCGATTTCCACCGGGATCACCGCCTCAGCGCCATAAGTTAGCCGGAAAGGAGTTTCTCTAGTGGTCGAGTGGGGTGTAGTTCGATAGGCCCACAAGACGTAGTAGAGTTCCTCGACCCACGAGCTTTTGGCATCGTCGAGTCTCCTTCTTAGTCCTCGCCAGATAACTCTATTGGCTGCTTCTGCTTGCCCGTTCGTTTGAGGGTGTTCGACGGATGCAAAATGTTGTTTTATGTTTAACTTCGCCATAAATTCTTGAAACTTTTTGTCTGTAAATTGCGTGTCGTTGTCAGTTATAATCGCTTGGGGGATTCCAAAGCGGGCCATTATGTTGCGCTTGAAAAAGCGTAGCACGTTTTGGGCGGTGATCTTGGCGAGAGGTTCTGCCTCAATCCACTTTGTGAAGTAATCCACTCCCACGATCAAGTATTTGTTTTTCCCCAGGGCGAGAGGAAAAGGTCCTAGAAGGTCCAGTCCCCACTGCGCGAAGGGCCACGGGGATGATAGCGTTTTCAACTCGCTTGGTGGAGCGTGCAGCATATCTCTGTGTATCTGACACTTTGGGCATTTCTTTACGTGTTCTTTTGCGTCATCTTGCATCGTCGGCCAATAGTACCCTGCTCTGAGGGCCTTCCTTGCGAGTGAACGTCCGCCTAAATGTTGACCATTTAGCCCTTCGTGTATCTCGAGCAAGATATATTCCACTTTGCTTTCCTCGACGCATTTGAGGAGAGGAATGGAGAATCCCCTCCGATAGAGTTTATTGTCGAAGATGGTGTACATGCATGCTCTCTTTTTAATTTTGGCCGCCTCTTTGGGGTCGGATGGCAGCTCACCGTTTGACAAAAATTTGAATACGGGGGTCATCCAGCTGTCCGCCTCTCCGATACTGAGGACGTCGATCAAAGGTTTGTTCTTTATTATGCTCGGTTTCGACAATGTTTCCTGAATGACGGATTTGTTGCCTCCCTTTTTTCTTCTCGTGCTGGCCAATTTCGAAAGTATGTTTGCTCGACTGTTGTGTTCACGGGGAACGTGTTGGATGTCCACACTTTCGAACTGGGCCAGCTTGTCTTTGATTATTGACAAATACTCGGCTAAGTTCTCATCTTTCGCCTGGTAAACTCCTGTCACCTGTGAAGCCACGAGCTGGGAGTCGGTACAGATCTTGATTTTTTGTGCGTCAAGGTCCTTTGCCAATCTCAGCCCGGCGAGGAATGCCTCATATTCTGCTTGGTTGTTGGTCGTCGGGAATGAGAGCCCTAGTGATACTTCTATGAGTATTCCTTCCTCGTTTTCTAGAATGATTCCGGCTCCGCTCCCTTGGGAGTTTGAAGATCCGTCAACGAAAATAGTCCATAGGGAAGAATTGTTGGTCGTTGGGGACATTTCGGCTATGAAATCCGCTAATACTTGAGCTTTCAAAGCTTGTCGTCCTTCGAACCGAATGTCGAATTCGGATAGCTCCAACGACCATTTTAACATTCTCCCGGACATATCAGGTCGTCTGAGCACAGTTTTGATCAGTTGTTCTGTTCGAACGACGATGGTATGTGCGAGGAAGTATTGCCGGAGTTTGCAGGCGGCGATTACTACGGCCAGTGCAATTTTCTCTATTTGCTGGTATCTTGTTTCCGGTCCTTGTAACGCTTTGCTTGTGAAATAAACAGGTTTCTGTCCTTCACTTGTTTCTCGAATGAGAACCGCGCTCAAGGCTTCCTCTGATACTGCGAGATAAAGGTATAGCTCCTCGCCATGGTTTGGTCTCGACAATACGGGAGGTTCGGATAGTGCTTTTTTGAGGTTCTGCACTGCTTGCTCGCACTCATCAGACCACTCGAATTTTGATTCTTTTCTCAATAATTTAAACAAGGGAAGGGCGTGTTGCGCGGATTTTGCCACGAAACGAGAGAGTGAGGTGAGCATGCCATTTAATACTTGTATTGATTTCTTTGAATCAGGAGTGGGTAGAGCGGCAAATGCTTGACATTTGTCGGGATTGGCCTCGATTCTTCGTTCGGTTAGATAGAAGCCGAGGAATTTACCTGCTCGTACCCCGAAGGTACATTTCTCAGGATTAAGTTTAAGGTTGTACTTCCTCGCTTGGGAGAATACTTTGTTAAGATGACGAGTATGATCGATTTCTTTTTCGGATTTGACGATCATGTCGTCCATATAAACTTCGAGCATGTCTCCGATTTCGTTTTTGAATACTTTGTTCATCATTCTTTGGTATGTGGCGCCTGCGTTTTTTAAGCCGAACGGCATTACGTTATAGTAGTAATTACCGGATTCGGTCATGAAGGTCGTACTCCCTTTGTCAGATTCGACCATCGGGATTTGATTATACCCTGAATATGCATCCATAAAAGACAATAATTTAAAACCAGAGGAATTATCAACTAATTTGTCTATGTTAGGCAATGGATAAGCATCTTTGGGACAAGCCCTATTGAGATCGGTATAGTCAACACACATGCGTCATTTTCCATTAGATTTCTTAACAAGTACAACATTTGATAGCCATGTTACATACTTAGCTTCAGAAATAAAATTTTCCTGTAGGAGGTCTTTTACAGCTTTTTCAGCAGCCTCCGCTTTTTCAAGAGACTGCTTCCTACGACGCTGAACTATAGCACTAGCCTTTTCATCTATGGCCAGCTGGTGGCAAGCGACATTAGGATCAATGCCGGGCATGTCAGCTGCACTCCAAGCAAAGAGGTCGGCGTTCTGGCGGAGACATGCAATCAGTTGTTTCTTCACCAAGTCGGGGAGACCAGTACCGATCTTCACGCCCTAAGCAGGATCTTCACTGAGAGGGACGATCTCGAATTCGCCATCGGGGATTGGGCGGAGAGCAGTATTTTCATCAGCATCCTGAGAATCTTTGTTGAATCGAGCGTCGAGGTCGACCGGGCTGTTGATGGCATTGACAGCTTCTGTCTTTATTGGATTTTTGTCCTTCTTTGGAGTCTTGACAAAAGCTTGGTTCCGGGCAGCAGCCTCGAAACATCTACGAGCAGCGTCAATGTCGCCGTTCACGGTTGCTACTTTGCCATTTAGGGCGTAGTATTTCATCTTCAAATGGACAGTTGAAGGTAAGGCGAACAGCTCAACGATTGTGGGTCGACCAATGATGCAGTTGTACAGCGATGGACAGTCGACGACCAGGAATTGCGCCTTCACGGATTTGGCAGCTTCGCCTTCACCGACGGTGACAATCAAATCGACGAATCCCCAGGGTTTGGTGGTCGACCCGTTGAATCCTTGCAAGTCGGATCCGACATAGGGAGACAAGTTTTTCTTCGTCAACTGGAGGGTTCTGAACAGCTCGGTGTACATGACATCGCATGATGCGCCAGTGTCGACCAAGATTCTTCTGACGTTGAAGTTAGCCATGTTGGCTCTGATGAGTAGAGGGATTTGGTAATTTGGAGTACCTCCGGGCACTTCATTTTTGTAAAATGCCAAAGGGAGATCTTCTCCTTCCTCCGACAAAGTAACATGTTCCGTTGGGGACACGCTCATCAGTTCTTGAAATTTCCTCTTTACGGAGCCGATGGTGACTTTGTTAAAACCGCCACCGGAAATGACCATTGCTTTCGGGAAGTTTTCCCAGGATCGATCCATGTGTTTGATGAAATGGTCCAAGAGTTCTTCCCCGTCCCCAGGTCGAGCGAGGAAATCTTCTGGCCGAGAGATGCACATGGCGATGGGTAGACGGTCAGTCCTTTCGGACTTGTCAGCAGATGGAGTGTCATCGTCCACCTCGTTAACTTCGCGAACTTTGTCCTCTTTCGGACGTTCTTCTTTCTTATGCTTTTTCTCCCCCCTGGCGGTATACTGTTTTAAGTACCCTTGCCCAATCAGAATTTCAATGGCGTCCTTCAGATGGACGCAGTCCTCGGTCACATGTCCATGACTGCGATGGAAACGACAGTACTTGCTCTTATCCATCCCCGGTTTGGTGATTCCTTGCTTGGGATACAAAACCTGACCCTTTCAGAAGTCAGTGTTCGCACATTCAGCAAAGATGCGATCCATGGGGGCATTCAGGGGGGTGTAGCTCGCGAATCGTCCAGAGGGAGGTTTAAACTCCCTTTTCCCTTTATCCCCTTTTCTGGGATCTCCATGCTTCTTTTGCTCGCCTCCCGAGCTTGGTTTAGTGCTGGTTGAAGCCGACTTTGTGAGCTTCACAGCGGATGTTTTTTCTTCATAGCGAATATATTTCTTCGCTTTTTCAAGGAATTCTTCCAATGTTGAAATTTCCTCGATTCCTACTGCCCTTTTGAAGTCACTACCTTCCAATAGACCCCTTTCCAGGAGGTAGAGTTTCATTGAGTCAGGGGTCTCAACCTGAACAGCCTCTTTGTTGAACCTTGTCAGATATTCTCTTAAAGGTTCTCCTTCTTTCTGAACAACGGCTTCTAATGACACTGCCGTTTTCGGGTGTTGTTTTGAAGCAGCGAAGTTGGTGGTGAACCTTTTGCAGAGGTCGGTCCATGAGTCGATGGAGTTAGGGGGAAGGTTCCTAAACCAGGTCATTGCCCTTCTTTTCAGGGTGGTAGGAAACAGCTTGCATTTTAAGGAGCCTGAAGCTCCTCGGCAATCCAGCACGGCATCAACGTGCTCGATATGATTGTCTGGGTCACCTTCCCCATCGTACAGGTCCATGGTTGGAACTTTCTCCAACGCATGTGGGAGCCTCATTTCCCGGATCCTCTTGGACAGAGGATTTTTTGGCTGCTCGTCATCAAGCCTGAGGCGATGCTCCCGAGGATGATTTTCGTTCTGTCGAGGACTCCTCGGAGACTTGGGACGCCTCTGGGAGCGATTCCTAGGTCGGGGGGGTGGGACGGTCCTCTGAGATGGTCGGGGCGATCTTGTCCTCGACCGTGATTGAACCGGCGATCTCCCGTTGCTGCTAGCATTGGCGGCTGTAGGCCGAATAGAACGAGATGATCTAGAGTACTCAACGGCGGCGAGTCTCCTATCTTGTGCGTCGAGTCTCCAGTCCTGATTCCTTAGCAGCTCGGTTTGCTGGTTCAGGATATCAATTAGCCTTAGGGTCAAGGCATCAGCTTGGGGAGGAGGTTGAACGATCGGGATGTTCGGTTCAGGAACTTTCTCCTGAACCTGTTCTTCTTCCGAGACGGGGGTCATTCTTCCGTCCTCCATGATTTCGACGAATGGACGCTCTTGTTGATCCAATGCGCCAGTGTCGGTAGTCACCTTGGCGCCGGTAGCAGCTTTGGAAGAACTCTCGATAGACATCGTGGATGTTTGAATTTTTTTTTGGTAGTTTTGGTCTTAAGCTTTTGAGAAAAGACGGGGAAACTAGTAAATCCCCACAGTCGGCGCCACTGATCTCATCTGATCAGAAATAATGGCCACCACTGGTTCCACCGTAAGATTGCTGAAGGAGGAGAAGGGGGGGTTGTACCTGCAGGGACTCCGACGCTCAAGTCAGTCAGAGTGGGAGCAGCAAGTACAAGGTTAGAATAATAGATACCTGAGCCATTGGGTGGAATGGCATATATATACCCCCAGCGCTGGGCCAAGACCATCAATGAGGAGGCAAAGATTCCGTCCTTGCCATCAATGGCTGTCGGGATTTTGACTTGCGGTCATAATGAGCAGTGAATGCCCATTATCCCGATATCGTCCGTTACGCTTTTGCGCAACGGCGCGAAATGTTGGAGTGGCGAGCATGCGAATGCTCGACATGATAGCATCATGTTCGAGGGACACGTTGCTCGCGATCCAGCGTGTTTTTTGCCGAGCATCGTGTGCATCTGTCGAGCGTAATGGATTGAGCTGGTCGTCAGGCCAGTCCAGAACAGTTTGGATGTATATGTTGAAGTTGTTTGTAGTTCGTTTAGAGTTCTACATTGCTCAGATTTTTAAGCTATTGGATGATAAATGTATTTGATATCCAAAAATAACTTAAAACCACCCCTCTCTTATAAACAAAAGAGGAATTTAATAGTTCAAATTCAAAATAAAACTGGTTTACTAAGATTAGACAACGGTATTATTAAATCTAAATATTTTTGTGATGTAGTTCAAAATAAAACTGATTTACCAAGATACACAGCATTTCCTGTTTTTTTACCATATTCATCGCCTCATTAATTGCTTATAACATTATCTATCATTTATCTACCTTTTATGAAAGCTAGTTAGTTGGAAAAATTGATGGATTCCATTATCATATGTTATGTTATCTCAAATGTATTTTATTATTATTTAGTGTTACATAACATGAGGAACTAACTAAGTGATCGAATTTGAGTGATCAAAATTACCTATGTTTCTTATATAAGATATAGGTACACTTTCTAGATTCATTAAAAATTGATGTATTTGATCTATTAATGAATTTATATATATTTATTTTTTAATAAATCCAAAAAGTGTATTTGTCTTTTATAAGAAGAAACGGAGGCAGACACTATTAAGTTTCAATTATAAAGACAAATTATTAAGAAAAATCCTAATTTGTATCCTAAGTCAAATACTCCATAACCAAATTTTATTTACTTTTAGTATCAATCTCAAATTATCATGACTCTCTTCTCTTCTCTTAAAAATCGAAAGATATAATATAACACATAAAAACATATCATGGTGAACTGAAAATCTACCATGGGCCAATATTGGATCTCATGGGATCCTTGGGGGACAAGAAATATAAATGATGTACTATAAAGCCAAATGCATGGCCTATCATTGTTTGAGGAAATGTTGAGTCAATTCAATACAGTTTCTTCTTTAGTGACAAAAACACGATAATCTTGTTGGCCATGCTTTGTTTATCTATGAATAGAGCAACATGTCAACAAGGGTTATGGGGACCCTCATTCATCTAGTGAGGATGTCACTTTTTATTACTTTGTGAATTGAACCGACCCAATTTTTGTCTCTTTTTAATTAACGTGTGAATAACTCTATTAGTCTTGAGCATTTGAGATGTCCCTTGTTTGTGCTTTATTTATATTTATATAACAAAAACATATCATTGTGTTTGTGGTAAAAAAAATTATTATTATTATTGGGATCTTTCTAAATTAATATAATGCACTTTGCTTTAACAAGTAAATGATTCTATAGAAGAGAGGACAAGAGGGACCTCTTTATAGAAGTAGGTCTAACAACAAATTCTTTTGAAAGAAAGGACACAATAGAAATTTCTAAAAAGTCAAATACATCATCATGCCATTATATCAAATCCAAAGAATGCCTTGCAACATTTTTTATTTGTTTTTGTGATAAAAAATTTAGAACGAGAGAATGATATTCTAACTGATTTAAGGTAGAATTTTTTTTACATTTAATTTCTTTTAAAAATATTTGTGAGACTCGAACTCTAATAAAAAAAAATTTGCCTAACGAACTCTAAATTTTTGAATTCAATACATATCTTGCTCTTTTCTACAACATCATTTTATACATTAAAGAAAAATTATAGGCCATTGAGTATTATACTAAGAAAATATTGAATTGGTTTTTTCTGTTATACTCCAACTATATATATAATTAAAAATTAAATTATAATATTATTATGTGATTTAATAACATATTTTTCAAAATTAAATTTTAAATCTCAAGTCATCAAAAAACTCAATTATTATTAAATAAATAAATGTATGTATAACATAATTAAAAATAAAACTTAATCATGTTAACGCAAATATTTTAAATAGATCAACTATATATAAATTATATTTATTAGCGCAATAGAAAAAACAGACTGACTGATATGGGAGTGTCCATTTAAACGTTAGTAGTAATAGTATTATAAGTAATTATAATTAAAAAAAAGTATAAATGATGGAGGAGAAAAGTCTTTTTATTAAATCAAATGGAGGGAAAAAGTCATGGTCATGACTCATAGTGAATTTAAAATAGTCTCACTCACTAAATGAATTTAAAATTCGTTATCTCATGCAATTGGTGAGAAAAGTTCACAATTCATGTTGGCGGGTAACTATTTTCAAAAATTTGAATTTACATATTATAGGTTTTTTTCTTCGTTTCATCATATTATAGTTTAATGAATCTAATTAGTATAATATTAGCCTATAAGATTATTAAACATGAGCAATCAATAATGTGTTGTCACATCAATTATAATGAATATAAAAATATATGAGTTGATATTAATTGATGTAATAACATATTATTGAAAATATGTGTAAAAATAATTGTACATAGACATAATATATTAAGGAAAATGTTAGCATGTGCCCTTCATGCATATGTTAAAGAATTAAAAATAAAAATATTTATCTCAAAAACCGTACATTTAACTTTTCAAAATCAAAATATTATATTTTTTGATGTGAAACTTTTATTTTAGGTTTCTTTAATATGTGTCATAATGGCATATGTTAACTAGATTCATGTATTAATTAAACTCTAGTTTAATAACCACACTAATATTATAACCTTTCTGAACATAAATTTTACTTTGAAGAATTAATATATTTCAATTGAGATCCTTAAAATCGAAGGGGCTGCATATGTGTAGATTAGTGATGAAACTTTAACAAGTGTACTAAAATAATGTCGAAGTAATAATAAATAAAATAATATCAACGTGTTTGATTCCTAACTTGAGAATACACCAGCGTAAAAATTCTTGAAAAGAATTTGTCAATTTATCATATAATAAAAGGTTTTACTTTTTTTTTTGTACCAAAAAAAAAAAGGTTTTACTTTTTCTTTTACAAGCCGTTTTACTTTTCTCTATAATATGATGTAAATTACTCACTTTCAAATAAAAAACCACATTCCACTATTAATTAGGTAGTGTATGTTTTGATATTTTGATATTTTGTAGCCCTCTTATACTGGTCTCAGTTTGTCTTATATCAAGACTTTGTTTTATTAATAATATTTTGTCATTCGAAAAGAATATGTAAATGCGTGTATATATATAGTAGAAACTTAATTGGAATTTAAAGAAATATACTGATTTCGTTTTTTTTTTTTTTGATAAGCCGTACTGATTTCGTTTTATATGTGGCTAATGAAAGGATTATTATTAATATTATTTTATAAGGGGCTAATGAAAAGATTTACCAACAAAAAATATGACAAGAAGTTAAATAAATGTGGAAAAGTGACGTGTGAAAAGTATGCTACCCTACATGGAAATGTAGGAAAATCTTTTCTTTTTTTGAAACATGTAGGAAAATCTTATCCTATCATAAAGTTGCTAAAATATTACACATAATTAGTGTCGGTTAATAAAGAATAACAATAATAAAAACACCGTGGTAAAACACTTTTCTCTACAAATTCTAATCAACAGGTCCAAATTATTAAACCAGTTCAAACTCTAACCCTTCCAATTTATTATTTTATGTATGTAAGTTTTTATTGACTTGTTATATTTTTCATTGTAAAAAAATACTTTTCCTGTTCTCATAAATTTATATTAGTTGGTACAAAAATTATATTTAATATGTAAGACTTAATAAGAATAAAACCTCATGCATTTCATTTATTCATTTTAAGAATAAAATTTTAACTATAAACTTACTTGAGAAAAAAAAACTTCTTTTTACAAAAGAAAAACTAAACAAAACTCTTCTTAATGTATATTTGGTATCATCACAGTGAATATGCTAGAATTACAGTAATTTTTCAAAAATTACAAATTATAATTTCTACTAAACCACAATTTCTTATAAAATTACGGCTGATCATTGTGATTACATGACTCATTTTTATATCAAACATGCACTTAATGAGTTAATGTTAATATACTTAATGGATAATGGAATATGGACCCAAGGATTTCCTTAAACACCAAGGCACCAACGCCCAATGATTTTAACAATTGGTCATAATTAGTAAAATATTATTAACACCGCTACTTATTACTATACACCCGCCATGTTTCCTTGCCCAATACCACACTTAAAAATTACTCCCTCCGATCCAAAATATATGTCGTTTTGAGGAAAAAAATTGTACTATAATATATGTCGTTTTACATTACCAATGAAGTATTTAATCCTCTTTTTCCTCTTATATCCTTAATTAATTATTTCTCTTTCTTCTTTCAATTCTATAATTTATCTTTCACATACCATTAATGAAAGATAATTTTGTAAACTAACCCATAATTTATCTTTTCCATACAATAATGATTACATTTCTTAATTTGTCTGATATGGTCAAAACGACATATATTTTGGTACGAAGTTAGTAATATTTAAAAGATTGATTATTGTGTTGTGAAAAAATTACTCAAAATCAACTGTATTCAATAAAAAGTAAAAATACATGAACCGTTAATTTTAATTGATTTTAATAACATTTTAAATAATTTATAATTCCTATAAAATTTGACACGAATGATCTATATGATATAAATTTTTTAATTTAACGGTGGAATTTATAAAATTTGTATTCGTTATAGTTTTAATCATAACTTGTGTACTAAGCACCACTTAGCCGTAGACATGGCCATAATATAGATCAAATATATCAATTATTCAATAAATCTAAAAAAAATATATTTTTATTTATAAAAACATTCAGATTGAGTATTGAGGATGAAGACCATGATTGATTAGAGTCAATAATTACTTACAACACTACATTCAATCAAATGTGAGCCATTAACTATAAGATCAAGCCATTAAAATTTAAAATTCACTCTTATATTTAAAAAATAAACTAAAATTATAATCATTATAAAATAATCCATACTCCCTCTGTCCTAAAATGTAAGAGAAAAAACTCAATTTTTTTGTTCCAAAATGCAAAAGAAAAAGTTTAAATATTTATCTTTTCAAAAAAAATTTACTCTCTCTTACTTTTTCTATAACCGACAACCAATAAAAATTGTTTTTACATCTTTTCATACTAACTTTTTTTTTAAGCAACAAAATATAGCTTTAGACATGGAGGTTTATGTTCAAACACAATAATTAATTAATAATATATATATATATATATATATATATATATATATATATATATATAGGATAATTACATTTGAATGGAAGGTAAACGTGCAACCTGTGCCGCTATATTTTGTTACAACTTTTTTCAAAAAAATCATACTTTCAATTATTATTTATTTTAATAAGTGTGATTTTTATTTTTTATTTTTCATTTCGAGATGGAAGGAGTAGCATTCAATTCATTTTAGGTATTGAGGAATGGTGTTTTGGGAAGTGGGTCCCTATGCATTGGATTTTTTTTGGTACATCAAAAATATAAATTGTTACCGCCAAAGATTGAACTTTGGACCTCATCTATCTAACTCATATGTCCCCCAGCTCTTATCACTTGAGCTATCTTACGAGGACCTATGCATTGGATTTGATATTGAATTGAATCGTGTTTCCATGTTTGAAATCTTTTCGTCAAATCTGAATTACTATGAATCAAATCAACCAACCGAAAGAGAGTGGTAGTTTTTTCCTCTAACGGTCGATGGACTTTGTCTTATTGCCTGCATTTTGCTTTGACCATCACGTTGTCCTAGACGGCTGCATTGTTATTGGTTTAATTAATCTTTGAGAAAACAAAGCTTAGAGATAATAATACTATCATTGTCAATTGACATTGCCCCCAACCTAATTCACCTGCCTTGAATTCTTTTTCATGGCCTGCAATCTTCAACACTCATTGTGGAATATTTGGAGATTTAATTTGGTACATTTACTTTTTACTTTGTGACGCATAAATATATTGGAACTGTCTGCTTTAAAATATACTGTTGAGATTATTTTATTTTTAATTTTTTTTATTTATGATATAAGTCATCAGATCTCAAATTAACGGTCAAAATTTAAATCAACATGTGTTTTCTTTTGCGGCAGAGAATACAAATCTGTAAATTAACCTCTTTAAAGTAGCATGTCTTATGCAAATAACTTGTAAAATTCTAGTTACAAATTCAATTTTTCACTTTTGCTCAGATATAATTTCACATTCTTTGAAAATTGAGATTAAATATGCTAGTTTATAAAATGTATTCATACTTCTTAATTTAAAGATATCTATTTCAGAAATATAAAAAATTATGAGAGTTCACAGAAGTCGTAAAATGGACAATATATCAAAAAATCAATATTAAAGATTTGATATTGGAACATTTGCAATGTTATGTACAATCAAATTTATGCCACACTCAAGGACTTCCAGATTATTTATCCCCTCAAAAAGTTGTGTCTGCAAAACTTTTTTGAATTTGCGGTTAAGTAATACCGGGGAGTTCAGGGAGTGTTAAGAGAAACAACGGGCCAATGCTTCAGGACCACAAGAGAGAGACGTCACATCTCCACACAAAACTTTAAAAACATTAAGTTAATGAGTCACTTCTTTTATAAACCTAACATTCTTCTCATTCATAGTCGATGTGAGATTTAACTACTCTCACTTGGAATCTAACAAGTACAATATGTACCACACATGGAAAATATTAGGAGTAATTTCTATAAGTATAGTTCAGTTGATAATGACATTACATTTTATATATAAAGATTGTAGTTTGAATTTTAATTTCTCGCCTAATCATCTCAATAGTTGAATAAAAAAAAGTTAGGATTAGGGATAGGACCCACATGGAGTGGTGGTGTGGCATGCCATTTTGCCTTAATTATTATATAATGCAGGCCAGGCCACTCTCCCTTCCTAGCTACTTTGCTACCTCTTCTCCACACGCCCTCTCTGACTTCTTTGTTTTTTCTCTTCTTAACTTTCACTTTACTCTTTTTTCTCTTGCTATATATACACATCTCTCATATATATGTCTTATTAGACATTGATAGTTAAGTTAGTTAGTTAGTTATAATTTGAAGGGATATATAGTACAAATTAATTAACATATTATTATATACCATGAAAGAAAGCAGTGGAGGTAACAAGAAGCAAGGTGCAGCTTCACCATGTGCTGCATGTAAGCTTCTAAGAAGAAGATGTGCTCAAGATTGTGTCTTTGCTCCTTATTTCCCTGCTGATGAGCCACACAAGTTTGCTAATGTTCATAAAGTCTTTGGTGCTAGCAATGTCAATAAGATGCTTCAGGTAATTCACTCCAATGCAACTCTCTTCTCTTACCATTTACTTATTTTTGGTGTGTAAATGATTTCACATTAGGTATAATCAAATGTGATTTCAGCCATATAAATTCATTTTGACTAAGGATGTGACGTCTAAAAGTTGATCTTCGTTCGTATAATTTGATAACATATTTAAGTGTTTTAAGTCTTTTATAAATTTCAACATATTTTTACATCATAAATCACTTCACATTCAATTTATTTTTAACTAAAATCGATTTTACAAAAATCAATTACTCAAAATTAAATTGTGTAGAATCAAAACACACTTACCCTACATATTCAATTAATTAGTTATTACTACTTTGTCACTCCCCCACCCCACCACACCCCCCTATAGTCAAGTTATCAGTTATATGATACTCCCTCCGATTTTAAATATAAGAGAAATTTTGCTTTCTAGATTCATGAAATGATTGATGTATTTAGTTCATAATATAGACTAAATACATCAATCATTCTATAAATCTAAAAAGCAAAATGTCTCTTATATTTAGGACCGGAGGGAGTATGATATATCAATCCTTATCCCATACATAGAAATAAACATTATTTTATATGCATTTTCATTTTCAGCAACAATATTAATAAGGACATGATGACATGGTTGTACTGTAGTTGTAATAAGACTAATGCGTAACAAGACAAAAAGTACTAATGAATTATTAATTTTGTTGCTTTATTTATAATCATAACTTCAGATAATATAATAAACTATATTTTTATCAAATTACGCATGCTAAAGCTACTGCACTTGTATTAAAGTCTTACATTGACAAAAGATTTGAGTTATTTGACGTATATGAACATTCTATCTAGTTAGTATGAGCTAATTTTTAGAAATAAAATCTAAATTCATTGAACTTGGTATAAAAATTGGATTAAAGACGGCAATGTGAAAGTAGACATAAGAGTGTGTATATTAAAATATACTATAGCTCCGTACCAAAATATAAATCGTTTTGAGAAAAAAAATTGTACCAAAATATAAGTCGTTTTACATTATCAATAAAGCATTTAATGATGTTTTTCTTTTTATACCCTTAACTATTTATTACTATTTCTTCTTTTTACTTCTTCAATTTATCTTTTCCATACCATTAATGAAGGACGGTTTTGTAAACTAATACATAATTTATCTTTTCCATACAACAATGATTACATTTCTTAATTTGTGTAATATGGTCAAAACGACTTATATTTTGGTACGGAGATAGTACTATATTGGAGTATGATATTATCTAAAAAAATTCAATTTGATGTTTAAATGGGCCTACTACATTTTGTAATAGTGGGATAAATAAATGCTACTCTCACCTTTAAGATACAAATCAAGGTTCGCCGACACCATGTGATGATGTTATAATAACAGGGAAAAATAAAATAAATATGTGGTTGGTCTTTGCAGCAAGTGATTCAGAAATTAGATTGGTTACAAGTTCTTTGTACGTGGCTAATGAACTATGAATTTCTCCATTGGAAACTCAATCATACATACTTTTACCATATTTGTAAAGAAAAGTGAGAGATTGGAATGTTTGGCAAAAATAGAAAACATAGATTTAATTGCATGCCTTGTTGCATACTCTAGTGGCCCTTTCCTCTTTTATAATTAACTTGTGTTTTCTTTGACTATGATTGAATCCCCACATCTATATTCTTCTAACTTCTTTTTAGAAGAAAAAAGAAAAAGGTTTATCATGATTGATTTCTAACTTTAAACTTGATTTTAAATACTAAAAACATAAATATGTTCTTCAACTTGTTTAAATGTTTTCCAATGTTATTTTGATGGGATCTAAATCTCCTTAATTAAGAATCTTGAATTTTGCATGCATCTTAGGGTTATATATCCACTCAAATTTGTGGCCTAGATGCGTAATAGTAAAATTAGTTTTGGAGGTAACCAAAAGACACGTCCACCACACACAACACAAGTAAGTAGCCATTGAAAAATAAGAAAAGGTGGAAAAAAAAGATTATGGATTCGGCGCGTTCGTACGTCCTAATCTATTTGTCTGCTTTTCAATTCCAACATTTAGGTCTGTTTCATCTTTTGGTCTGCCATGTGATCCATCCATAAAATATGAAAATTGAACATGACAAATCAAAAAGTATACATATATACACATATACTATATGTCACATTTTTTTATTTGATGTATTGTATTGGGATAACCAATAGGAGCTTCCAAACGTGGTGTTGCCCCCCAAAAGTCTGGGTCAAGCTCAAATTTGTAACTTAACAAGCAACCAGATTTTGTGATATCACTACACTAACCAAAGATCTTCACTTTTATACTATTTGGCGCCATTAGGAAATCAAAAGAGTCGTGTTTTTTTAGTGCATTTATATGAAATGAAATGATAAAATCGTTATAAATTTACATTTATAAAAATCGGAGAATTAGGGATACAATTTAGTGATGAACTTCTGACTTAATAATTTTGTCATTTAAGCTAAAATTTATGTACTCAAGAGTCGTGGTAGTTAGTGTATTTGGAATATTAGTTAAAAAAAAGAAGAAAAAAAATTGTATCAAAATGAGTACTATATTTTTTTTAAAGTTAACTACATAATTTTTAAGTAATTTTACATTTTTCATAAGCATTTGTTGGCATTTTCCAATTAAAAATTATTACAGTAACATTATCTTTCTTCTACACCACGTGAAGTTGTCTCATCTTAAACAATTTTTTATCCAAGCATTGAATATGTTTTCCTTGTTTCATTGTCAAACACAAAAAGTCCATTATCACAAACAGTCCATTCCATATTATGCAATTGCAACATATTTCTGCTCCATTACTAATATTTTACCGTAAGAGAGCAATTTTATGTCAATGTTCTTAGCTACTTTTTAAGTCTAATTAAGAATCAGATTTGTTTTCAATAAAGACAGTCTAATTGAAAATGTTTAATTCTTATTTTTAAGCAAAGTTATTTTTCTTTTTTTACAAAATAAGCAGAGTTGTTCACATAAGGATCTTTCATATTTTGATTCTTAGGTTAAAATAAATATTTTTTTCTCTTTCATTCATCATAGAAAGAACTAAAATGTAAGTGCTGTGGGATCTAATGAATAATATTAAGTATTTTAAAATAAAAATCCCTAAATAAAGCAAAATTTGAGTTCTTTAAAAATTACTTAATCTTACATGTCATGGTGAAACTCAAGTGAATAGTATTAAAAATCACAATTTAAGTAACTAAGGATAAATATGCTCCAAGAGTTCAATTGTACGCAATATATGTCACCATTTTTAGCTAGAAATAAAGAATTTTATTACTACCAAATATCTTAATAATAGAGACATCTATTTCATTTTAAAAATTGAGAGAATATATACTCCTATTACGTGTGATTTACACTTGGTAGTACATGTCATTCAGCTGATTAGATGATTCATAATAAAGTTAGATTATGAATCGTTCAATCTTCATTAAGTAACATATCTTTGATTAAAGTAAGTGATTTTGACATTGGACAATCCAAATATTTTATGTGACCTTCCTCAGTCCTATCAATCTAATATTCAATAAATTAGTAATCTTTAGTTGTTCCCTAAAATACATGATATTGTTGACTGAATTACGAAAATTAATAAAGTTGATATAGATTTTCTTCAGTGTCAATTTAGGTGGGTTAATTATTTAGGTTCTTAAAAAAATAAAAAATAAAGTTGATATAAGTATTAAATTTGCTTATAAGTGAAATCAATGCAAGTATTAATCACTTGTCCCTTTTAATTTGCAGGACTTACCAGAACATCAAAGAGGGGATGCAGTGAGTAGCATGGTGTATGAAGCTAATGCAAGAGTGAGAGACCCTGTGTATGGTTGTGTAGGGGCAATTTCGTCACTTCAGCAACAAATTGATGTGCTACAAACCCAATTAGCTGTGGCTCAAGCTGAGGCAGTGCACCTAAGGGTGCGCCAAACTGCATCATCATTTTGGAATAGTGCAGGACATAGCCCAACTAGCCCAACCTATAGTGGTGGCTCTCCATCATCCAAGATCAATGAATCACAAGCCAAACATATTTTTGATATGGACATGGTTGTGGACCAAGCTGGTTATGCTGATTCAATGTGGTGATGCAATGCAACAATTATTATTATTAAAATATATAGTTATATACTAGTAGTATCTATCTATTTAGACTATGATCAAAATATACAAAATAGAACAAGGGAGGGGGCATTATTTTTTAAAAGTGATGTCTTCTATAATTTTATTTTAAGTCTAGAGGTCTATGTAAGTACCTCTGTTAGCGTTCTTTGAGTCTTGAGGTCTATTTTGACTTGAGCCTAGTGAGTAATTGAGACTCAATTATTCACTGAGAGTTTTATGATTCCACTTTAATTAGAAGAGTAGAAATAGAGCAGTGGTGGCGGAGGCCGTTCGCCCGCTTGATTGATTTGGTTATATATTTCTCATTGCTGTTTAATGAGATATAATATAGTGTAAATATATTACTTGACATTGTGTTAAGGGCAAGTTACTATATGGTTTTGGTTTGTGGATTCTTCATGGCTAAAAGACCGGATGGAGTTTTGTATTGTTGTTCAGTGATGCTTGACTTTATCTTTTGGAGATTAATTACAAGGAAGATGCACCTATTGGCATTTACTTAGTTTTTCACAAGTATTGCTGCTTCTTTGTAATGTTGGGATATTTCTATATACAATTATCAATTTGAGGATTTATGTATTAATTAATGTGTTTTTTTTTTCTCTTTAGTTTTATTTACCTTTTTGTTTTTCTCATCTGTGAGGAGGATCTTATACTCGACCTACTTATTAATACTGTTCTCTTGTTTAAATTCCTTTTAAATGAGTAAAATATCATTATTAAATATATTAATGATTAAAGTTGATAAATCTAAACTAGTCAACTGTGGCACAAGTTATGGTGCATAAACAGTATATTTGTGCACTGTGCATAAATATCCAAGATTGTTTAACACACCTCCCCAAATTTTTAATGCACCCCCAAATTAGTGCACCCCAAATTGCTTAACATATCCTCCAAATTTTTAGGGGGTGCGTTAGAAATTTGAGGGGTGCGCTAAACAATTTAAAAAGTGTGCTAAGCAATTTTAGAGTACATTAAGCAATTTTAATTTTCATTATTTATGTACGATAATACAAAAGAAAAAAGCTTATGCACCATAGTCATTCCCGTCAACTATGTCAATTATTTTGAGACGGAGGGAGTAACGACAGAGAATTGAGTTGGAATTATTTGTAGAACTCGTTTTCATGGACCAGCTAAATTGGAGGGTTGGATGCTTATATAAAAACCAATTGATTGTCTAATTAAACAGAAATTGTAACAATTTTCCCACAACTTGGAGCATGCACAATTACAAAACCATTTACAGCTAAATTGGCAGTGTCTTATTTCATTTAGATATGTGCAAAGCCTTGCTCTATCCCTAAACTATTGTTGGCAGTTCTGAATCTTTAATTCCTTTTACGATAATTGAAAACTTTTATTTGTTTCACATTTTTCAAAAAACTAGTACACATAATATTCTTGAAATTATATAGCAGGTAGATTACCGGCAACCCCATTCTAATTTTTTGAGTAATTCAATAACAGAGTAAGCTGCTATGAAGAATGAAATTCACATAACATGCAGCCCCTAAAAAAAATAGAAAGTATAAGCTACTACCAAATTGAGTAATTCCGTTCCATAATTAAGAATATGAAAGAAGGTAAACAAGAGCATCCAGAGTCATCAATTCCTCAACACAATAAGCAAATAAAGGACAGTAGAATATTCATTCACCTCAACAAATATTTTTCTCTTCATTTCTTATGTGTGCCCTGTCCCTGTCTGCATAACCAACTTTACCCTTCTCATTTCCTTATTCAGGAAGATCATTGTGATAATTGGAATCAAGACGTTTCTTCATCTCTGGTTGACTGGGAACATCATCTATCATCTTTCTCTTGCGATTGTTCAACAAGGATGAAGCATCATCTATCATCTCCCCTTCTTCTGCATTGAATTCATCTCTGCCTTTCCGTAATTTCCCTTTCATGCCCGTCTGACTCCCATCTCTAGTTTCCTCAAGGTCCTCGCCATCAGGCTTAGACCAGCTCTGTCTTCTCTCTCGCTTATTATTCTCACTCACAACTGCTAATTCAACTCCGTCTTCGAGCTCTTTCTCAATGAGATCATCCTCATCCTCATCCATTACATCTTTCTTTATAGTCATTTCACTTCGTTCCTTTCTCCTTTTTTCTAACGCGGCCTTTACCTTGTCTGTGTCAATCATCCTGTTTGTCATTTCAACTCCATCTTCAAGCTCCCTCTCAATGAGATCATCGTCATCCATTATATCTTTCTTCATTGTCATTCCACCTCGTTCCTTTCTCCTTTTTTCTAATGCGGCCTTTACCTTGTCTGTGTCAATCATCTTGTTTGTCATTTCAACTCCATCTTCAAGCTCCTTCTCAATGAGATCATCGTCATCCATTATATCCTTTTTTATTGTCATTTCACCTCGTTCCTTTCTCCTTTTTTCTAACGCGGCCTTTACTTTGTCTTTATCAATCATCTTGATTGCTTCTTTGGGTGAGTAACCAAGTGGGCCTTCACGAAGCTCCAGATTTCGATCAACATTGCCACTAGACTTGTAGAATGCTGTATCATCACTATTTCCTAATTCTGCAGCCTCCTTTGTACCAACAAGTTTATCTTGATCTCCAACAACTATTCGTTCAGTTCCAGATTTAGATCTATTTGCCACTTCTCTCTGGTTATCTTTCTCAGGCAACTTCTCTGAGGTCTGAGAATCCCTGGTTTCCAAGTCCATCTTGTGATCAGTAATGTCACTGCCCACTTCTGCACTCCCATCATTGCTTTGGTTTTCGGTTCTTGTAAGTGGTACTGCATTATTTTCCACTGATGAGCGCTGAGGAGGTGAATGAGATGAAATTTGTTTTGAGGCCTGCTCCTCACTCATCGCAGGAGCCTTTGCAGCAGCTCTTGTTCCCCCTGCAGCAGGCCCTTCTGCTTCACTGCCTTGTGATTGTGGAATTCTATTCTGCTCATAGAGTTCCAACATTTGATTGCTAACTTCTACAAGAAAAAAACAACAAGGACTCAGAAGGATACACAAAAGCATTCAGAGAGAGACACAAAAGGATAGCCCCTTGTTTAAATAGCAGCAAACTACCCATGGCATAAAATTGTCTGTGCTCTAATGAAAATGCCTAATGAAAACAGGGATAAAACAGTCGAGACACATGACAGTAGAAGAGATTATTATATTGCATTAAGCCACGGGAACACACAAGACTATCCAATTGAATCAACTTTCTTAGTATGCAAATGAATTGAGGAATTGACACCAACCCTCCAATTGGCGTGGGGTGACATCAAACTCCTGCCACCAAACCTTGTCTCCATCTGACGGAAGCTTCACTTTCAGGAACTTAGCAGCCAGGAAAATGGCACCTGCCGCAATATGGTGTGGCTTAAATTGCAGGCAGAGAGATGTCCTCAGCCTGAAAGCCACTTTCCAGTGCGTGAACAAAAAAACTATTAAAATGAATTCATCAAAGTTAAATTAGAATGAGTGGAAACTTAATTCATACCCGTCATTAACAAAATTCCATGCAACTTGTGCAAGGGTATTCTTTGCAACGTTGAACTTCTTTATGGCCTCGACAAGAGGCTTATATGGATGCTGGACATTCAAATCATAACCCAAAGTGGCAAGTACAACCCTCTCTGCAAGTAAAATTAATTCCTTCTGCTGCTCGTATACTTCCTGCAACATTTACAAATTCTATTGAACAAACAAATATAAAAAGGATCGTGAAAAGAGATAGTACAAAATACAAAGCAAGGTTAGTTTTTTTTTTGCTTATATTTAAACAAAACAGGATGGAGTAACTAAGCACCCTAGTAAAAGACATTAAAATTTAAAGACTTTGTAATTTACGAGCTAACAAAACATTGTATAGGATTTCAATATTGAGATCCCATCTACCATGTCAGCACACATATTTTGAATTTATGACAAATAAGAGGGAGGCCCATTCTTAAAGCAAATAGAATTGAAAACTAACACAATATAAGGAAATAATCTATGTAGTTAATCTCGGATAGCTGTAAAGCGGATAGCGGTAAATGCTATAGCAGTATACTTGTGAACACTTAAAAACCATGTACAAATTAAACATAAACTTCAACAACATACATAAATACTAAAAAATAGAAAAATACCCAAAATCAAAGGGACATTCATACTTAAAATTCATAATAAAACTGTCATTTCCCTCAAAATAGGTTCTTAATAAGACTAAATAGCATTCCAAGATTTCCAGCTGATTTAGAAAAGGAGCAAGATGGAAATCGTGTTTTAGTGTGTGTGATACAATGTTATCAATCTCGGATTTCGGCGCGGCGCGGGCAATCCAAAAATTGGCACGGCGCAGAATCGCGGAGCAGAGAGGGGGTTATTTTAGTGACACGGACACTAATATTAAAATATATATTATTAATTAAGGACTAAAAAATTATTTAGTATAATAAATATAATTGTGTAAATGAAAAATTAAAGATAATTAATTGATTTATATTGTTAATATGAAATATATTTAGTATTAATATAAATGAAAAATATATTTAGAATTAATATATAGTACTAATACCACCATGTAAATTTATTTATCTTGTTGGGTTTGTGTAGATTAGATCATTATGGGTCTGGCCGTCTGGCCCAATGATATATTATGACAAAGGCATAAAATGTTAACCCTAATGTTTATCCCTCCGCCGCATCCGCATGCCTTAAGAGAGAGAAAGATAACTTCAGAATCAAATCGCAATCGCTTTCTTTCATTTTTTCACCTTCTTTGCTTTTTCTCTTCTTTCACTGCTTAATAGTTTATAAAAATAAGGGCAAAATAGTTTTTTCCCAAACCATAGAATCGCGCCGCGCCAAAAAATCTCCGACACTGAACCGCATTAACTTCTCGGCCGCGATATCGGCCATAGCGGCCGCATTACTCTGTCGCGGTGAACCGCACCCATGGTTGTCGAGATCGCGATCTATCTCCTAAGATCGTACGATCTCCGCTCTTTCGACAAGCTACCGATCTAACTCCAATGGAAGATCGAAAAACAGGTAGGAGCGGTCGGCGCGCCGAGGAAACGCGTGGAATCGGCGCGGTTTTGCGAGTCGGAGAAGACGGCTGCGTGACCCAGTGATCTGATTTTACCCGACCCGGCTCTTTCTTAGCGATTTTGACCCGCACCGGCCGGAATTTGACCCGTTTTCGCCTTAGAAGGTCAGATTCACCAATTAATTTAGGTTTTTTGGACGGCTGGGTGGTGCGATTCAATTATTAGGTGTAATTTTCAATCACAATGATACGTTTTCAAGAAGGGTGAGAGATGTAACTTTGTAAGTACCTATGATTCATTAAATCAATTCATTCCCTATTATCTTTCTTTTCTTCTATAAAAACCACTTCATTGAGCAATTCCTACTCATCTCTCACTCTTCAATTTCAATAAAATAGTACAACATTTTCCTTACATCTTTCATGTTAATTTAGGTTGGATCTTACGATCCTACGATATGTGGGATCTTACGATCCTTGTTACGATCCTACGATCTACGCTTTTTCTAACCCCCAACGATCTTTACAAAGATCCCGATCCTGACAACCATGACCGCACCAACCTGACGCGGCGAGGCTTATTTTGGCACGTATCGCCAAGATAACGGCCGGCGCGGCCGAGATCAACAACAGAGGTGTGATATCACGTGATATTCACAAGTTAGGGCAACCAAGGGGTGCAAAAAAGCCCTAAATACTCCTAACAGGGGTTTTAACATTTTCCCCCCCAAAACACAATAGTGACCAAAAAACGCTACCAAGCCGCTATTGTGCCACCACGACGCCGCTATTCCCGCTTCACTAAATAGCGGTTGGCAGCTCTGTGGCGTGGCGGAGAGGGGGTCTGCCGCAACGCTATACTGCTATAGCGTGTTATTGACTACTGATAAGTTTGAACTAGTTTACAAGAGAAGGAATAAGAAGAATAGAGAAAAGGGTGGTGGGGACACCACTAATGATGATCTATCAGCTCCAAATGATTGTGAGGGAGTGAATATGAGTGGGACAGATGTCACTCATTGATTGGTTCATGAGTGCTGTCATTCATTGATTGGTTCATGAGTGCTATATATAGTTGCAATCAATGCAAGGGATATTCATGGATGAATTCAGTTAGCAACTTTGCTATTGGGAGCTCCTAAACTGCTCTATATGCTTAGCATTTACATTTCCTAAATAATTTCCCACTTCAATTGACTGTAACTCATAGTTAGATCTCAATTGCACTCTATTTTTACATTAATACAATCATCCATTTCACTGTTATTTCTACTGTTTTAACATGTTATTCTACTACCCTGCTATTTTGGATCCTATCAACTACATAGGAAATAATTGGAGAAAGAGCAAGAAAGAAATGCTGGAGGAAAAAGCAGTAGCTTAGATCTCAGATAAATCAAGAAATTGGGATGCAATGCATAGAAATGAACCGATGAAAACACCATCAGTAATAAATACCTTCTGTTTTATCCTTTGTGCAGCTGCAGGGTCCTTCTTGTGAATCATCTCATAAGAAATTAGAATAACATCTTTAAGAGGACGAGGAGTCTCCTCGACCTTTCCAGCCAAAAACATGCAAACTGTGGCAATTGTCTGCAAAAGATATTCATCAATTGGATTATGAAATTCCAACTACGTATTCTTTAAGTTTATACTGCTTTTGTATCTATCGTTCTCTTAATATAAACTTGGAAGATAACCGCAATCAATTTACGCAAATACTTGAATATAGATTGCTAATGTATTGAAGATTCTTAATCGAACACTAAGCAGAAGTTGGAATTTGAATTAAAATGCAAGACACAAACAATCACAAACATCGATCCCCAAAAATTGTAAATTTGACTACGACTACATACTCTTGTTCTAAACTTAAAATGATGGACTGGAAAAAGGAACAACCTTAACTTAACTTAAAAACAAATCTGTAATTCAATAATCCCTACGATTACAAACTTAAATTAAAAACATTGTGCAAAAGAGACGAGAAATCTATGATTACAAATCCCTATTGAAGAACAACAAATCTGGCAGTCCATATAGGAACACTCTCCAAAAAGAAGTCCTTAAACAAATTTTTAGAATATAGATGCAAACAAAGAAATTCAATATTGGGAAGGCCTTATTACATTATGCAAGAAATACCAACTCGAGCGTTGCAAGAACAGGTATCATTAATGCTTTAGCATATATTAAATAACTAAAATTGTAATTAACACAAACATAAACACAAGTTTCTGATAGGTTTTGTATATAACATTAATACTTTACCCTTCAACCCAAAAGCCAGCTCAAGTGTGAGGATAGCCCAGGCCTCATCAAGACTTCTTTGGTGATATCTTTAATTGATGTACATTCCCTCACATTCAAGACCTTACATCTAGAGTGTAGACAAAGATGTATGATCCAATAACAAATCTAGGGTAGTCTTGATACCATTTTAAAATTTGAGCTAGGTCTAATAACTCAACCGCAAATCATAGCTTAATTATTGAGCGTTGCCCAAGCTTTATATGAACTACTTTGACCATCTCTAGACGTCCAACAAATTTGAGCTAGGGTAGTCTCTTATACGCACAATTTCTAGGTGTTCATATCACAAGCCAATAGAAAGACTAATGTGTTGAGTTTTAATGTTAGAAAACATCCAAACCCAAACAGGCATTAGGCAGTTGAAATTTGAAAATGCCAATATTAAGAAGAAAAAAAACCCTCCCACATGTATCTGCCAATATTAAGCATTGAAAATTAAATTAAAAACTCACATATAAGTACTATTGTGATATTTATTTTTTTCGTTGCAATTACAATATGCTAGTTTTCCACTATGGCAATCGCCCAAGCATGCCACACTAAACTAAATGCAAAACTTACAAAAGACCAGGGGAGGTAAGATGCCTACAAAATATATATTTGAAAGCATAACAACCCACCCTTCGGTCATTCTTTGCATGAGATTGTCGAAGAAAGAATCGGTGACAAAATATTATGGCTGTTGCTATAGTTACTTGAGGCCTGCAAGGGATGAAGTAACAATCAATATGCGAACCTCCGCTTGAAATTCAATAATAGTAAATGGATATTTATGGCATAATGACAAAACCCAAGTACATTTAAAAGGAAATTGACATTTATGTTGCAAAGACTACAAATATAAACATAATATTAGAATCTAATTAGATAAAAAGTATAATGGGAAAAATGGCAATCAACTTTCAAAAAATTAAGTTAGCATATACTCATAGTGCTTTAAGATTGCATAGTCGGTGCACCATTAAAATACATAGGCATATGGACACGTGAGGAACTGTAAAAACATTAAGATGAAATGAAACATACAACCCCTCAGAGAAAATCCAAACACATAATATGCATGCAACTCTGGAAACTAATAGCTAATATATTCATAGTAATTTGAGTCACAGAAAACTCACACTTTAAGCCGCATGCCTAAATCTTGTAAGAATGTGCAATATGACTTGCGCAGATAAGTCTCCTTCTTCAAGTCAATTCCATCTATTCTTGAAGGGGCATTTTCCTCTATATCTTTTCTAGACATATACCAGCGACCCAATGCTTCTTCTTGCTTATCTATAGAAGTTCCATATGAATTTCCACCAGGTGCACTATGATGTGGCAACTCTCCAGAAACAAGTGCTGCCATATTACACTGTTGACAGGGTTAATTCTGTATCACCTGTTCAGCATCAACCAGCAGAAAGATTCTGGGCGTATAAAATAAAACAGTGAATATCATTGACCGGTAATTTAAAGTATTAATATAAAATTACTGAAACTCTATGCACATGAGAAAGAAAAAAAGTTACATCGGAAAATAACAATGCAGCATGATAAAGACAGTACATCAACCATACATACAAAATAAATAGCAAACACAAAGTGATTTGGAACTTTCCCTGACATCATTACATATATGCACTCCCTCTTCAAAATGTATTACCATGAGTATGGGTATACTATAGATAGCTAATTAACGCTAGAAGAACTCCTCTGATTTCTTAGACACGACTAGCATTCTGTCTATCCAAGCTGAACCACTCTGACCTCTTAGACATGACTAGTATTATGTCCAGCCGAACTCCTCTATCGTCATAGACACACTAACATTCTATTCAACCGAACTACTCTGACCTCTTAAGACACAACTAGCATTCTATCCAGCTGAACCACTCTGACCTCTTAGACATGACTAGTATTGTATCCATCGGAACTCCTCTAACCTCTTAGAAACGACTAGTATTCTATCCCTCCCGATGAACTCTTCTGACCTCTTAGACATGACTAGTATTCTATCGAGCCATAGATTGAGGAAGGTTAAACTAAAACATGCATATTATTATTATTATTATTATTATTACAATTAGAAAACAGGAAGAGATTTTGTATCTAATTAACAAAAGATTGAAGAAAGTACCTTGAAATAAAATCCCACAAGCATAAATTAACCTAATTTATCGAAAAAATTAATTCTTCGAAGAGCAAACCCTAATCTACGTTTTACAAGTCAAAGAAAAGGCCAACATATAATATACGAATTCCAGTAGCAAGATAAGAATTTGAAAAACAAAAAATAAAAATTAGGGTTGAATGATAATAATTGAGGAGAAAAAAAAATAAAACGCGTTGAATAATAGAGAGAGATAGATAGATAGGGTTTGAATGAATGAGAATGTTGAAATTAAGAGGGAAAAAGATGAATGAATAGAGAGAGAGAGAGAGAGAATTGAAATCGCAAATGCATAAATAAATAAAAAAATAAAAAATATGAAGAGATAAAGCGATAGATGGATCTATGATAAAACGCATGAGAGAAAGAGGAATGATGAAATGAAAACGCAGGGAACCATACCAAACGTAGGTAGGTAGAAAGCACGGAAGAGAAGGGTGTTCGTCGGCGATGGATGCAGCGAGCAAAGTGCAAAGCTCCACACGAACGAACGAACGATCAATCGATCTCGTTTCTTTTGATTGCCCTTGCTTCCTATCGCTGCCTGCCTGGCTACCACATTTTTTTTTTGTATTTTTTGTCTTTCCTTTTTTTTTTCATCCGAATATTATTAATTATATTAATATTAATATACTTTTTTATTTTTAAATCGTGGCACGCATATGGTACAACAAATGTTGTTGTCATTTATCTTTCAATCGAGTGTAATTATCTTTCATTTATATAAAAATGGTTCAAAAGTTATATTGGTTCAAAAGTTAACAATCAAAGTTATAGTGCATCCAATTTAACAGTTTCGACATTTTTTATCAATTGAGTTAATATTTATCACCAGATTGCATTATCCTTTCATCCTAAGAAAAATATTGGTCGTATAAATATTAAGATAAGATATTTTAATCAATTGTTGTAAATGCTAGTAAGAGTTTGGCACCCTTAAATATAGATAGTTAGAAGTTTAATTTTTCGCTTCTACAAAAGAAAAAGAATCATCTTGTGTCATGCAACTACATTACACCTTCAAGAAGTAGTTGTAACTTAGGATATGTGAATCTATTCATTAGACTATTTGATAACAAATAGTAAGATAAGATATAAAAAATAAGATTATAATCATATTAAATAAATTTTGCCATCTAAATTTTAAATTTTGTGTAAAACACTTAAGAAAAGTAATTTATTATTTGGATCGCATTCAACATAAAGAAAAAGGTATGAGAGAAGTAAATGTGATTGGATTTAATTTGTATATAAAATTTTAGAATTTAGAGTGGACATAAATCAATTTTATAAAATTGGTTTGTAAAAGTGTTTATAAGCCTAGTTCAAATGGTAAAGGGCATTGCACATTTGTGTAGGGACTGAGTTCAAACCCAGTATGCCCACTTATTCATCTTTAATAGGTGAAATTTTAACTACTAAACTATCTGACCAAACAAAAAAAACAATAGTTTGTAAATAAGGATTATCTCTATTTATAAACTCACATGACATCTTTCTCTCATCTTTTTTTTTTATTACCCCATCAATGTCAAGATTCCTTTCTTTACTCCCTTATGGTATGTTTGGTAGGAGGGAGAGAAATTGAGACATGAAAAACAATGCATTTAGACTAAAATTTAGCCCAAATACATACACATTAGTTTCTATGTCACAATTTCTCTCTTTACAATTTCTTTTCAACTAAACAAATGCTTAGAGCACCAATATCGCCTATAATTTGATGTGTCTTCACATTATCCAAAGCTATTCTGTCAAAGTATATGATATATTTGCTATTGACAATCGTGTCTATATTTTGCATTATGCCATGGCAACATATCTTTTCTATTTTGTGGATGTAAAAATTAATATAAAATTGTATTACAATATAAAATATTGTGTGTTTAGTGGGACTCAGTTTAGAGTTTTTGATCGATATTTTGATCGATATTTAGAAAGTATAATTGAGTTGCTTAAATAATTTGCTAAGTATAGAGTAATGTAAAATATTATATAGAGTCTGCTTACACCACCAAATTAGATGGCATGAATGTATATAGATGCTCTTACTGGCCAACTTCAATGCTAATTGTGCATTTTTACCAACATGGCACGCATATGTGGATTTTATTTAACTTTTTTAATTATGGTTATATTGACACATCATGAATCATAAATTTTTAGAGACAAAAAATAAAAATCTTTCTCTTCTCCTTCCTCCATCTCATTTTTCCTCCGTCAGTGCAACACTTTTTCCTTTAAATCAATTGAAACCCCATTAATAAAACACATAAAGTGGATTCTACTATGCACAAAGACCACATATTGTCTATGATGTACAAGTTTTAGGTTAATATAATCGCGGTACGAATTTTGTAAAATCTAGTAAAAATCATCAGATATATTATTAAGACCTATTAAAATTAACGATTTCCAACTCTATGACCTGTTTAGGGTGGGGGGTGGGGGGAATTTGCGACCAACCCTTCTCTTGTGTGCCGATGATGTCTTTGTATTGATTCGTATAAACATTTGCTTTACCTAGACTGACACGCCTTGTGCTGCTATAGATTTTAACAATTTTTTATTAAGCTGATTAAAAAAAAAGATTAATGGTTTCCATAAATACTCATAAATCGTTAATCTTGACGAGTCTCAATAACATATCAAATAGTTTTCATTTTTTTTTAAATTTTGTAAAAAATTCACACCGCGACCATGTAATTCTAAGACTTGTGCACCATGGACCGTGTGAATATTAGAATTTACCATAAAACATAACATGTTTCAAAAAAAAAAAAAAAGGACAACAAAAACATCAACAAACCATAAAACATCGTCAAATCTATGAATCTCTAATCGCTTGACCAAAATCAAACAACACAATATCTTTGCCTTCTTGTTATAATTATTGCATTGTGAAAGTTTTCTCTGATTGTGCAGAGGCTTCTTATGCTCATAAATTGACTCCAAGTGTTAAGAAAACAACAGCTCAAGTTCCGGCGCAACACAATTACTCGCAGCAAATATGCATATAAACTTATAGTTGTTTGGCTAATTAAAAGAACTAATGATTGTATAGAATAGATTTAGTGCTTCCAAGAAACTGTGTAATCATGTCCAAGACTAAACTTGGGCGAAAATTGACAAGTCAGCTGAAACTTTCAGCAGAAAGTCTACAGCAAAAGCTATCCAACATATGTTTAACCAACTTGCCAAATATAACATAGCAGCCAAGGTGAGTACATTCTGCATTGAATCACGAAAAAATGATTTTCTGGTCAATATACAAAACTTCTCCAATCTCAGTGTTCTACTAACGGATTTTACTCTAGCCATTTCCGCTCATTAAACCTTGAAAGTTCTATATTTACGATTGAACAAATTTGTGGTGGAAAAAAAACCTGGAGAAGTGGAGACATTTTTTTCCTATACTTTAATCCCACATTGCTTGAGAACACTTTATTACAAGTAATGAATTGAACATCAGTCTGACTACTGTACAAATTTACTATAGTAAGCTATAAATGAAGAAGAAGAAAAAAGGCATTTTCAGGAGAAAAATAATGCCAAAGAGAAGCTCCCACTACATCAACAAATTGACTGTATTACTTGATTGTTACGCTAGAGTTGCCCTCTTGCCTTTTGTATCCCTTGACTGCAGCCATTGCAAAAAAAAAAAAAGAAATAGCTATAACACAGTACCAAATTTTTTTTTTCTAGCGAGTGCAAATGACAAAGAAAAACAAGAAATATCTCATTACATAAGTATTATTTACCCAAATAAGTCAGGGAAATAAGGCAATTGTCTCGTATGATATATATTTACTTAAAGAACATCTAGTATTAAATCTATGTCTTGCCTAGTCATCTTAGCCCATCGTGATACATAAGAGTCTTTTCTTGATTCAGTAGACTAGTGCTTTAAGAAATTAAAAAAAAAAGACTACATAACAGAAAATTGAGGTTAACATCACAGGAAAGCCTCTATCATCTCCTTTTACGGTTAAGTTACATCACCATTTTCAGTCACCGAAGATAATTTAAGATAAATTTTAGTGATTTCAAAATGTATGAGGGTTTTAACAAGTTTAGACATATTTTGAACTTGCCTGAAGAAATTTTTACATCACTGATGAGAAAGCAACAACTATTATGGTGGCTCTTTGAAATATTAACTGAAGGTATGCTAGAGTTTGTCTAATTAAACGAGCTAGTGTGCTTTAATCGATGTCCCACAAAACTCATGATCAAACTACCCAGTATCCACCAAGCAACAAGCTCTGGCAAAAATTGAATACGTTGTAAAACTTGAAACTCAGATTAACACAATGGTGTAGCATCACCTTATTCAGCTTTTGATAAAATATGAAATCAAGTTTTTTTTTTACACATAATATGAAATCAAGTTGAAGCTGAGTTGGGTCGGGCATTTTCCCCCTAGGTCCATTAATGTGGGATTGTCTCTGCCTAATGTGCTTGTAAACATAAAATCCCCAACTTCAGCATAAAGACTTGACAAAAAATACAGAGACTGAGGGAAGAGAGGACTAGGGAGAGGGAAAAACCTGGGCAGCAACGGATCTCTTTGAATCCAGGAATTGGTGATAAATACTGTAGAGTCGTCTTTTCTCTTGCTCTGGAACAGATGGTCTGTTGTTGGATGCAGTGAACTTTAGAAGAGCATCAGTAATAACAGGTGTTTTCTCTGAACTAGACGTATTGATATTGCCCAGAATATTATTAACTGCTGCAACTTCTGCATCTGAGAGGAGAGCACGGAGATCAGCTCCACTGAATCCCTCAGTCATATTAGCTATTGCAGCCAAATCAATATCATTGGCCATTGGTAACTGCGTCAATTTGATAGATATAGATGTCAACAGAGCTAGTATCCATGTAAAAAGATAAGTTCTGACTAGTAAAAGACACACATATCTCTGGTGAAATTCAATGTACCATCAATAGTGAACCTAGCGATGAACATATAATAAAACCTGAACACTTGCGATGTCCTCGTCATTCATTTGGAAAAGTTGCTCTCACAATCGATTAAGAATGGTGATCTGTTAATTTTTCATCTTAAGAAAATAGTCTTCTTTAAATGAAATATGAAATTCCGAGTGGTGCTGCAGTAAGAATGGTGATCTAGTGATAGTAATATTGAGTCTACCTTTTCCTAACCAACAGTTTTCCTTCATCATCTTTCTTGCATCTCCTTCTTTAGTGCCTAAGGGCTAGTATAACTGACAGGCGCACTTTCTTTAGCTTAGCCATATGTTTTCTTAAGAGTCTTACAGTCTTGCTTCACTACTTTATAATTATTTCACTTTTACTCATTTTTACACAACAACATGTTTTCTAACATTCATTAGCTTTAATCCTTTGCTGCACATCGCCATCCCACCACCAAGAATCTTACCCTTTGGTTCACAACCCACCAATTCTCCTAGGGTCTCTATGGCTATCTTCCGTTTTTTGAACAGGCTCTATGGCTATCTTCCTATTCCCTTTATCTACTCATCCTAAATATCATCAGCCCTTCCAAATTAGAATAGTGACATTAAAGATATTTTCTTGCTAACATGTCTATTGAAAATAAGATTATGATCATGTATTAACTGCAAAGGATAGACATACTGTATCATATCATATTGTGTAAATAAAGATAGAATATTTTGTAATTATTCTATTAATTTCTTTTAAGCCTATATAAACTAAAAAGAGTCACCGTTGTACAGTTGAGACACGCGGTTTCACAGCAGTATGTCTCTGATTTCTTATAAGATATATATGAATATGTAAAACAGTTATATCCAAAAACATACCTCTCTAGAAAGTACCGTAAGAATTTCCAATCTCTCATCCCGAGATGGAAAGTCACAAAATAGAAGCCGATCTAATCTACCCGGTCTCAACAGTGCTGCATCCAATAAATCGGGTCTACTGCTTGACATAAGAAGCAAACATCAAAATTGCTGAAAATTAATATTTATTTCCCATCTGTTTTCTTTCTGCATCTCAAAAATTGAAAGAACAAGCAGGCACCTAGTCGATTGTAAACTTATCACAGCCATGACATTTTTAAAATATTGTACATTTAATGAGCTGATTTAGCTTAGATCAATGATCACATCACATATGATTTAAGACTTGATATAATGAATCAATCTCGGCCTGAATTTTTTATATGCCCTTAAAGTAAACCCTACATCCAACATGTTAAGGAAAAAATTCTATCAAATGGATGTTTTTGATTGATTTCCATAAATAGTAAGTTAACAACAAGGTTCCTGGTTGAATCACAAAGACAATAAAAAGAGACATAAATAACAGAATATAGTCTGAGATGAGATAAGTTAACTCTTTTTTTTTTTTTTAAAGTTACCACATAGGTGTAAAAATAGAAATGCCAATTTTGACATTTTAACTTTTTGAATAGTTTAGCATCAGTATGGTCTTGAATGTAAATAACAAATAGATAAAAGCTAAATACCCTTCTAAACACGAGTTTACTTGGTTATATTAAGTACACGATTAATTTGGGTAGCAGTCTTGGCATAAAACTTAACTTGTTTATCAATCAAATAAGATGGACAGCCCTTTTCTTATTCAACCATGCACGTGACAAAACCCCGAAAGTGCATTGTAGAGTAGATGCAGAGTATTAATTAAATCTTGAATCAGAAATTTCCAACTGTAACTATTCAAAATTAATTGAAAGGTAGAACCAAATCCAGGTTGAACCTACAACCTTCTTTTCACTGTTTAATCCTTTCGGCTTTTAATCTTACATTTCTGACACTTCATTTCAATTTTCTTCTTTTATTTTTGACAAATTAATGCTTGCTTGAAAACTAACCTGGTTGCAGCAAACACAAATACACCCGCTAAAATCTCAACACCGTCTAACTCAGTCAAAAACTGTGAAAATCGAATATACTGAGGTCAGATTGTATTCACAAAGCGTATAATAAAAAAGTGACAAATATATACTGACCTGATTAACAACACGATCAGTTACTCCAGTGTTGTCGTGTCCTCTCTTAGGAGCAATAGAATCAAATTCATCAAAAAAAAGTAGGCACGGTGCTGCAGCAGCTGCTTTAGAGAATATATTCCTAACCTGAAATCAGCATTCAAGACTTGGACATTGAAAGCAAATCACCAACTTCAAAATGATAATTTACTAAATATTGTATATCAAACCAAAAGAAAAAGCCCTAGCTAATCAATATGCATTTAAGACAGTTCAATTCACAGGCTGACAATAAAAACAGCTAGATTTGAGTCAAATAAGACAAAAAAAAAAAACGACAAAATAACCTTCAAAAATATATTTTCTAGAGATATATGGATTAAGAAAGATGATAAATTTGAAAAACAGCAATAGCCTAAATAAGTATTATAAGTAGTCTCTTACAGCTTGTTCAGAAGCACCGATGAATTTGTTTAACAGTTCTGGCCCTTTCACTGATATGAATCGAAGCGAAGAAGCAGCGGCAGCAGCACCAACTATGTGAGTTTTGCCACAACCGGGAGGACCGTATAAAAGGATATTTGACCGCAGCCTTAATGGTGCTTGTGCAAAAGTTTTTGGAAACTTTGATGGCAACTCTATCATCTAGAAATATTTTAATAACATTATTAAAGCAAATCATACGAGCATAAAGTAAACATGCAAACAAAAAAGTAAGAAGAACTAAATTATTGTTCAAGTAAGAACAGGTGATTCTTAGTGTCAAATAACCGATTATCCCAAAAGCTTAAGCTGTTAAGATAGAGTCAAATCAATGGTTTTATATTACTTCTAACACGCCCCCTTAGGCCCTCACGCAAGAGCCCACTTGGGCTTGAAGCATGGATAATGTATAGGTCCGCCTATGATAAGCTTAAATTCCACTTTTTAATTAGAAAGTGAGGGGAGCGGGGATCGAACTCTAGACCACTTAGTCATAGAGACTCTGATACCATGTCAAGTAACCGCTTATCCCAAAAGCTTCAGTTAGGCAGCCTGCTATCAGGTTTGTGCTATTGGGCCACCCGCCATTTATATCCACGCACCAAGTCTAATAGTGTTGGGCGTGAGGGGGTGTGTTAAGAAGTCCCACATTGGATGTGAAATGGTCTGGACATGGGTTTATAAAGTAGAGGCAACCCTCACCTTACAAGCCCGTTTTGTGAGGTTGAGTTACGTCCAACCCAATTTCTAACATGGTATCAGAGCCTCTCCAAGATCCGTTAGGCCGCCTGTTATCTGGTTTTTGCTATTGGGCCACCCGTCATTTATATCCACGCACCAAGCCCAATATTGCTGAGCGTGAGGGAGTGTGTTAAGAAGTCCCACATCAGTTGCGAGATGGCCCGGATATGTGTTTATACCCTCACCTTACAAGCCGGTTTTGTGAGGTTGAGTTAGGCTCAACTCTCAATTTTGAGCTAGTCTCACATCGGTTGCGAGATGGTCTAGATACGTGCTTATAAGAGAGGGGCAACCCTCACCCTACAAGCTGGTTTTGTGAGGGTGGGTGTTGAATGAGAAGTCCGACATTGCTTAGGTTCCCGGGTTGTCGAGTGTATAAATATGTGAAGGCAACCTCACCCTATGAGCTAGCTTTTGGGGTTGAGATCCAAGCATATTTAACATGGTATCAAAGCCGGGTTAAAGACTGCAATGGTGGGCATATGGCTCAGGTCCACGCTAGGCGTGAGGGTGTGTGTTGAATATGGTGTTGTTGGAGTTTGTTTGAAGTCCCACATTGCTTAGGTTCCCGGGTTGTTGGGTGTATAAATATGTGAGGGCAACCTCACCCTATGGCCTAGCTTTTGGGGTTGAGATCCAAGCATATTTAACACTTAGCATGTACCACACAAGATATACACACGACATGGCAAAGAGCATTATTAGATATACACGTCTTACAAATATAATATTATAATTTTAAATCCAAAAAGAAATGTTTAAACTGAGACAACAATGCAATGAAATATTGAATGAATTCAGACCTCTTTATTAGAATTTCGAATAAACTGAGAAGAAATCGGAAAACATAAAATAAACTAAGACAACAATGCAATGAAATATTTAATGAATTCAGACCTCTTTAATAGAATTTCGAATATCAACAAGACCACCGACATCGCCCCATCCAGAACGGCCATCATCAGAAACAGATTTTGTGATGTCGCGCATCGCAATTGGGAGAAAATCATGCATTGCCTGAGAGAAATCCTCCTGTAGCAAAGATGGACCTCCGTGCTCATAAATGCCATTAGATGGCAGAAAACGGCGAACAGCAGCATGGACAGTTCTGTCAACTAATATTTCCTGGAAGTATACAGGCAGCCAAGACATAGTTATGGGCAGTTCAGTTTGTTTTTTTTGGTCAGGGACAGTTCAGTTGTTTTAATAATATTCAAATGACTAACCAAATATCTACCAAAGAAAATGTTTGTTAATGAAATGCAAATGAAGTCGCTGAAGTTGTATTTATGTTGGGGGTAGAATATGACCATCATTTGAAGTTTTACGAGATATAATCAAGTAATTTTACATTCCTTATCTCTAATCTCTAATCTAGAACACTTATGAACCACATTTTCAGCCCGTTTTCATGAACAAATAAACCAACTCTCCAGCCCGTTTTCACTACCACCAAAAAACCGGGCCGGTATGCAAAGAAAACAGCTCTAATTTATAAAAGATATATGTCAACAATTCTGTGGTGGAACGTCCAACTCATAAACTGTCTTGCTTTTCTTATCTTATCTACGTGTATGTGTGTGTGATGTAAAATATCTGCAGTGGAAGTTTCTATCACATAAAGTGCCCAGCTTTTCTTCTCTCTCTAAACTTCTCTTCACATAAAGCCCATAACAAAAGGAACCATATGGTAATACATATAAACCAGGCTTAAAAAAGTAATTTTTAGATGAGCAAAACCTAATGAATCACAACTACCTAAACAATAAATCTAAAAGAAGTGAAATACCAGATCATAGCCATCATAACCATCACATTTTACAGCCACATCCAGCAGGATGTCATCATTGCATTGCAAGTGTCGCCTTTGTATTACATGCTTCAACATTGCTTTGCGCTCAGAAGCTGCAGGAGCAGGCAGCTTAATGTGAAAGTCAAATCGTCCTGAAAACAAAATAATCATAACATTTGTTGCCAAAATATGAGAAATTAAAAGCATATGGAAAATAAAAAGATAATAATAGTAAATGATAAATATTCTTTCTAAATTTTATGATAACATTGCAACGATTTTACATGCAGAAGTAGCAAACCTGAAGAGCTCAAAGATTGTGGTATATTCTCTAGGGACTGTATGGTAGCTATGAAAGCTATTGGACCAAATCCACATAACTTTCGCCTCTTCTCCTGTACAGTTTTCGGCAATAAATTCATAATGGGAGAAAAAATATACATAACAATTGAGCATCAAAATGAAGATCCAGTATATTTAACCTTTTGAAAATTGCTTAGTATGATATCCAATTTTAGTTAGTGATTACATAGTCATGACTATGAACATCATTAACCAGATGTTGCAGGTGTCGAATTTTTCAGATGCACAAATATTTTTTCTGTTTCTATATAGGAGTACAAGAAACATCTAACTTAGCATGGAAAGTCTTTAAGAGCAAAAGAATGTGTTTTTATTTAGTAAGCAAATGTCTGTAGTTCATTTGTTAGGAGGAGAGGGAAATGTTAGTTGCAGAAAAGAATTCGTATTTAGTGAAGCATATGTTTTAAAAGATATTTTGTTTACTGTATCAAAAGAAAAAAATATATATTTTGTTTATGGTTGAAAAACAGCATTTAGGAAATATAAGGAGAGCTTTCATCCTATACTTGACCAACTTGGAAACTTCCCTCACGTTCAAGAATGTACATTTGTAGGTAGCAAGACATCATGTCTGGAATATGGTGTATTACCACAGTTCATTGGAGAATAGCCAGAGTTTATTTTTTTGGTTTGCTAAGATGAATAGCCAGAGTTTAACTCAACCACATTGACTGAATCCTCTTAAGGTCTCGGGTTCAAATCCTCCTGGTGCCACTTCCTGTGTTGAGCCAGTCTATACAAAGCAAAGCTCTGGTTTCAATTGGGCCTCCCACTAGTGGACAGTAGGATCGGTGTCCCTCGGATTAATCGTTTCTTGGCCCGAATACCGAGTTTTTAAAAAAAAACTTCATTGACTGAATGAAAAAATCTATGGATCGGACACAATTATTCATTGACTGGATGAACAAATCTCTTGATATTCAAGAGATCCAGAACGGTCACTAGATCCAATTCTAATCCTCCCCAAATGACCAACTCTCCCTCTCAAGTCTTAACACATTCTAATTTATAAGCAATATGCCTTATTTATTTCGTCTAACTAAGCCTCTTAACTAAGAGACTTATCAGACTGCCAGAGTCATTATTAGGAAGACAGGCCATATATCTAGCCAATGTAGGACCTTGCAGATTTATTATGTACTTCCATCAATAAATGAGTACTTGATTTTTATTTTCTCTTTCTTATCAAGATCTATATTTATCACTTCCTTCTCCTCCTTTCCAGTCAGCATTTCTAATTGACATTTCATATCATATTAAACTATTATTAAACCCAGAGACTTGTATAAACAGTCTTCCTCTTCTGATTGATAAATTCTTTAATAAAAAACACAAAGCAAACTGAAACTAGCCTGCTGATGACTTTAAAGGCTGGATATCAACCACAAGCCCAATACTTCCCAAAGCCAAAATTCCCATCAATAAATATTTTGACAAGCATTTGTTACAAGGAGCAATAGCATGCATAACATTTAAGAGAATCAGCAGCACATAGCACCAAAGGTAAACTTCTTACCCCATATTCATCCATGATGTCAACTAGAAAATCTGTGAGTCCAGCAACAGACATTGATGGCTGAGAACCTTCGGAATCAGGGGTAGAAATTATACTATCAAGATTGTCAAATATGACAACAGAAGGTGCATGGTTTATAGCTTCAGTTATATGGTTTGCAAGTTCCTGACGAATAACTGGGACCTTCTCCAAAGCAAGTTCTGAGCAGGAAACAAAAATTCTGCATAGTATTGAATGATGAAATTTTCAAAATCTGAACAGGAATAATTGTATACATGGAAGATTAGGAAACAAATAAGAATGGTGTGGTCAGTAAGAATTAAGATTAATACATGTGCGCTAAGATGTCTTCATGATTCTCAAGGGATTTTGCCACATTTGTTGCTAGTATAGTTTTCCCAGAGCCCTGGAAACAATTATTCAAATATCAAATTACTGACAATTCACTAATATCAGGCCAGAAATCTATCTTGCTTATGTCCAGATCAAAAACCTAAAGGTAAATGCATCACTAAGCATACTGTTGAGTCTATGAAGAGCTAAATTTCAAGCCCAAAGACTAGCACATCAGCCAATTTTGTACTCAGATGTAACGAGGATTGTGAGGCAACACCAAAATAAATTCATTTACCAATTTAGGAGCTTTGGGCTAGGAGTGCTTTCCTCAAAAGTTATCAAAGGTAAACTTAGAAAAAGAATTTTTCTTGAAACACATTTTCCAGTTTAATTGTTAATCAAGGAATTAAGTAGTTACTCACTCAACACTATTTCAGCACTGTTACCAGTTAAGTGATCATTAAAATATACTGCTTATGGCCCTATATGTAACACCCTTTAGAACAATGCACAATTATTAAAAAAAAAAAGTTTACATTAAATTTTTCAACAACGTACATTCTCTTTTCAAAATTTTCCTTCAAATTATTAAGAGAGATAAATGGTTGGTCTTTCAATGCTCTCAAAAAAAAAATTCAGGTGTGCTATTGCAGAATTCTCTTTGATTTATTTAGGAATACTTTGTGAAAAAAATGGTTAATGTATCTTGCGATTTTAAAAGGGACTTATAAAACGGGACAAGAAAGTTTTACAAGAGTCTTACATATAGGGACGAAAGTAGTATTTTTGCCAAAAAATCTAACAATAACAGGTTATACATGATAAAAGATTATAACTGATATGCTTCTTTTAGGTCTATTTCCTTTTACTTGTTTCTTTTCTTTGTTTATGCCTTAAACTATTTTTACAGGAATCCCTTATTTTCCAACCAGTTTAATGGTCAGCTTCTAATAGCCTTTCTTTATCCAATTATAAAAAAATTACTATATATATGTGTTTGGTGGGAAATTTATAGTCAAATAATGTTTGCATAACTTTCACCCACCTCCCCAACTTGGCACCCAATATTTGTCAGCAAGCCATCCCATACTTGTCCAAAAATTCTTTCATATATTTTCGCAAAACAAATGACAATAAAAAATACCGTATAAATATTTAACCATCCAGAAATTCAAACTTGTAGTCAACTAATCAACCTGTTCATTATACATTGAACTTAATATCATAATAAAGTTTAACTGGTACTCACCGGAGGTCCATGTATTATAACATGTCCAGGAAGTGGCAGGTTGCATGAGCCAAACCACAAACCACAAGCTGAAGATAACAATACCAACATCCCTACAGTCAGCAAAAAAGTCAAGTTAAATTAAACGTCATTAGAGGGCCTCCGAGTGCACAAGGGCTGCAAATTTGAATAAGTTGAATTCAAATTGATGTGCAACAGCATCAAGGAAGAAAATTCTAACAATTAGAACTGATCATGAATACTAACAGCCCAAAACCACTCAAACAAAAATAGGGAATTTTAAGTAACAAAGAAGTTAACCAGACAAAACAGATAGCACGGATCAACTTCTTTCCTAAATATAATAATATGCATTTCTCAACCTCAACAGGTCAGGAGAAGACATTACTTGTATTCACATGACAAAGGAAGACCCACAGCATTATCAAGGACCTACTAGAAAGAGATTGTTAAAAGGTTAGGAAATCAGGAAGTTTGAACTTTCAATACACCCTATATCATTGTACAATCCTCGAATAAATAGAAACATATGCGGTGCTTTATTTACCACAAGCTCATTGTTATTACACATACTCTAGCTTATGGGAAAGATTACGTCTTGAAAAAATAAAATGAGACTCAATATGAAATGATTGAAATCTTTTCATTTGCTAAAGTGACTATTAATCTATACAATGGAAGCTGTTCAAAAAAAATCTATACAATGGAAGGAATATCATTTAAATTTTATTTTGAAAAAAATATCACCAGAACAAACCAAGTGAAAAATAATGGACACTTCACCAGAAACAAAAACATACTATTGATAACATCAGAAGCAGTTTTCTCCATCCAGCCAAGGAAAGGAACATTTGAACGAATGTGGTCTGCAGAGGCTCTTTCGTCGATAGAATGAATAGAAATTGGACCCCCCAATTTCATTCTTTCAAAAAACTTCAGATCCTCAATGTTGATGTTTTTGAGTCTGCCACCAAGGGAAACTTCATATGCATTAAGTTTTTCATGATGCAGATCTTCTTCACCAAAGGTCAATAAAAATAACATTTCAGCAGCCTTGCCACTGTGTACGGAAGAAGTCAGCTGAAGCTTCTTATCACTCCCAATTCTGTAACAGCTTAATTCAAAATGAAGCAAGGTTTTACTACCGATAACCAATGAATTAAATTCCTTCCCCATAATGGAAGTAATTGCCTCAAGCTGTGCAATATACCATAGCCGTACAAGACTTTGTAATCCCTTTTGATTCTGAGATTGGTTTGCAACCTCTTCATCTTCTCTGTAACTGGATTCATCATAAAGAGCCGCAACAATTTCACTGTGGATTGACAAGTTTATGGTATCCAAAAAGACACCTGAAGTGGCTTTTCCATGAAACTTTTCATCAATGTGATTACCGTGGCTGTAAAAATCATCTAGACCATCTTTCTCAACAGCATTCTGCTGCCTTAACAGTTTGAATCGACAAGGACGAAGAGAAATGGAAGGGATAGTTTTTTCCAATATAATATCGCAAGCCTTCAAATAAACCCCTGCACAGTAACAAAAACAATATTCTCTTTGAAAATCAGATATTGAAATTGAAAGGATAGTCAGATTATTCATCTGAAATATAATTTCGGAAGCAAAAGAAAACATCAAAGTTTAACATACTGCTCATCAACCAATATAAAGATCATAATTCATAACTCACAGGCCATAGCAGCAATGAAAACCTATTTTTTAATTTAACGCACAAAGAAAATATAGCATAACTTTTAACATACAAGTCCACCATAAACAAGAGCAGACTTCCATAAAGCCTTACACTTTTCTCCCAATGCCATGAGAAGTTCAAAATAAAAGTTAAAGTACCAGTGCCGATATCTTATTCCCTGATTGACATGCTTGATAGCATGATGCAGTGCTGAAATACAATAATTACGAAATGCTAGTTTCCTAACTAAAAAACAGATAAAACAAAAACCAACTTCAAATACATTTAACAACAATTTGCTGGGCTCAATATCCTGCACATTTATTTTATGAGCATGCATGTAATTGCTTTTAATATATTGTGGTTTAAGTAAGGTGGATATTAACACAACTTAACGTACATGAATGCAGGCTAGCTCTCAAATAAAGGCGAAGAGACTTAGCTAGCATTACATGTCCTTTGGCCACAGATTCTGAAATCAACAGATGAACAATTGCTTGTCGATGTTCCTTCTTGTTAGTATTTCCATTCTCAAATACATCAACAGCTGAACCACCTTTGGCTTTCAAACTATTGGATTTGGTTCTGGAATTATCAACATTCTCTTTCGATACTCTTGGCACTATGGAAACCAACTGAAGTGTGTTAAATGAGAAGCGCTTGGCTGTTTCTGGGTGAACAATAGCAACCGAAGTAAGCCCTACATGAAGCTCAGCACCTTTGACATGAGTACTGGTACGACATAAATCATTTGCCTCTTGTAAACGGAGCAGCATCTTTGCAGTATGCTCTTTACTATTAGAACCTACGTGTGAATCTCCTGCTAAATCCGAATTATTTTTGCGCGTCTTTGGAGCAACCTCAACTTCGGTTCCTGGCATGAGTTGTACTGATAAAGTTTCACATGTTAGATAGGTCACGCACTATGGATATTATAAACAATAATTGGCTTAACAATTCAAAATAGACTTGTTTACACTAGGCTTCTAAGACTCCACAGAGGAAACGAATAAAAAATGACTAAACATAATGCTACCTAAACCACAACATGTGATACCTTCCTACTTGATACTATTTAAAGTGTTACAAAATCATGTTTTATAGTACTACCGAATATAAAAACACATGAGAAAAAATTGAGTCAAAAGTAAGTATGCATTTTCGTGACAAAATACAAAGTGCAAATGCATTTAATTAGTCATTAGATATGAAATTTAAAACAACTTAGACAATGTTTCATAGCAAGGCAATTAATCCACCACACAAAATGATGTCAGTCTCAGTTATCCAAAATACTTGTTTCAAACATTAAAATCATTGGTCAATAACAGCCTAAGTTAACTAGTTCAATATAAATAAAAGAACATGAACACTTTACCAACTCCTGTTCAGATTAGCTTAATTGAGTTTATTTATCTACTGACATAAACACTTGTGGAAACAACATATCCATAACTTATTTTTAACTTATTTTCATAAGTTCTCCGAAATAGCTTAAGAAAATAGTTACAATTTCTTATATAAATAGTGTATCCGGTATAAAGCACGAACACGCCTCGGACATATTCATGTCTTGACACTGACACGACACTTACTCAATTACACTGAATTTTATCATTTTCTCAAATATTTATCTATGTCAGTGTCTGTGTTTCATATACCAAAGCACTTATACGAAAGTTCTTATGCTCTAACCGCTTGATTAAGTTATCTATCTTCCAGCCAAGTGTACTAAATACGTAAAAGGAAATAGGCATAGTAATTCTTACCCACCGCATTCTTGGGAAAAACAGAAGCAACATGAAATGTAATAACAGTGTGACCATTCAACCGTAAAGGAAACCTCATCCCTTCATGAACAATCCTAATCTGCAACAAAACATTACCATTTCACATTTCACAAACCCTAATTATCCTATTTTTTCATCAGAAAATGAAATCCAACGTATACCGAACCTGATTGAGAATTTGATCCTCAGCTTGTTCAGAATTAAGTTCCAAAATCTCCCAATCATCTTCACTATTTGGTTCAATAGATACATTAGAAGCGTGAGGAACATTAGAAGCGACTTTAACTTGAACAGGAGAATGAATCGGTAACGAAACACATTGAGCAAATTGTTGAGAAACTTGTATGGATGAAGTGGAAGAAGAAGTGGCGCCGGACCAAGCGACGAACCAGGAGTGAGGAGAGTGAGAAGGAGAACGAAGCTCGAGAGCGAGAATTGGTGGAAGAGAAGATGAAGATGTGGATTGAAGAGTTTGGATTAGAGGTAAAGGAAGGGATGCGAAACAGTTATTTATTGTTCCCACTGCTTCGACTGTGAACTCCATCGTTGATTTCTGGTGTCAATTCAGTTGAGTCGGTTGAACTGTGTGGAAGTGACGATTGCTAGTTTGCTTGCTACACACAAACGCAGCTTCTCCCTCCTTGATAGTTCGGTAGTTCCTACGCTTTTTTGGAACGAGTAAATAAACAAATTTTTTTACATGTATTTTTTAGTTGAGATCGAGGTATCACCACCGAACGTAGTAACCAATCCTCGTTATATTAGAGGCATTTCGATGGATGTGATAGGTAGCTCAAAGATTTAAAACTGCTTGTATATGAGGTGATGATCAAATCATCGATCCTTGATTAAAAAGTATGAGCCTCAACTACTCAATCACACCTCTTGGATGTATAAATAAACATTACCTAACAAAAAAAATAATAAATAAAAAAATTTAATTCTAGTAAATTAGAAAAGTAGGTGTCTCCTTTGAGTTTTTTCATTGGCTTAATTATATATTTAGTCTCAAACGTTTGTTTGAGGTTTCAATTGAGTCCTAAACATTTTAAAATTTTCAAATAAGTCTCAAACGTTTATAACACTTGCATTAATTAGTCTCTTCTATCAAAAAAATTCTTCCCAATTTGTTGTATGTTTTCTAGTCATGTTTTGATAGAAAGAAAAAATACACAATATATATATATATATATATATATATATATACACAACACACAAAGAGAGTTTGGAAGAAATATTTTTATAGAATAGACTAACTAATCCAAATGTTATAAACGTTTGGGAGTTATTTGAAACTTTTAAAATGTTTGGGACCAAATTGAAACCTAAGATAAACGTTTCAGACTTATTTGAAACTTTTAAAACGTTTGGGACCAAATTGAAACCTAAAATAAACGTTTGAGACTAAATGTATAATTAAGCCTTTTTCATTTCTCTCAAATTATTAGTCACTTTAGAATATTATTACTCCCTCCGGCCTTATTTATAAGCAAAAATCATCAAAAAAAAATTGGCCTCAATTATAAACAAAGGGTCTTGCTAATTAGTGCCCTCAAGGCACTAGTTAAGGTTCAACAAATTCAACTCTATTTAATATTCATTTTTCAAAGATACTTCTGTTGGGTCACGAGGGGGCAGCCGGGAGATCATCCACATTGGGTCCAAGAACAATGATATAAGAATTGGACATCACACTCTTACCCAAAACTCTAAGGCAATGAGTTTATGGGTCATTCCACTTATAAAGTATTCAACCTCCACTTTTCTAAGCAATGTGGGACTTACTCACACTTGCCACAACATTTTCCCCCTCTAGTGTGAGTCTTCAATTTATTATGCTCCCCCTCGAGCGGAAGTGTTTTTTTCCAACCGTAAACACTTGTACCGCCGTTTGCCACTTGCACAACGGGACCCGCCGCCTGACCACACTTTTGTCAGGAGGACTTTCGATACAAGGAGCCCGATCTTTAACCGTCGGCTCTGATACCACTGTTGGGTCACGAGGGGGCAGCCGGGAAATCATCCACATTGGGTCCAAGAACAACGATATAAGAGTTGGACACCACACTCTTACCCAAAACCTTAAGGCAATGAGTTTATGAGTCCTTCCACTTATAAAGTATTCAATCTCCACTTTTCTAAGCAATGTGAAACTTACTCACACTTGCCACAATAACTTCTACTTTACGAAAGTTGTATCATCTCTTTCCTCTTAAAATAAGGTCATTATAAGAATTGTTAGTAGAAATTGCACATAAAATCATAAAAAAAAAATTATTTCTTATTAAATGTGCAAATTAGAATATTTGCTTATAAAATATGCTGGAGGGAGTACAATATTAGTTCTTTTTTTTTTCTTCAATAAACTACTTTTATTTGTTATTTTTCAATTCACTAAACTCTTCCACTAACTATCATTAATTAATAATAAGGGTATTTTAATAAACAAACTCATTTTATTATTGAAATTAACAAAACTAATCATTTTCTTAAAAAGTGTGAAAAATTCAAATGTGACACCTATGTGAGACGTAGAGAATAATTGTTTTATTGGAGCGAATCTTTTAATTCCTTTGTAACTTTGTTTATTTATAAGGGTATTAGGTACATCTTGTGTTTGATTTGACTTTTTCTTTTGAATCAAACATAAATCAATTCATTTCATTATTAAAAATAATAGTAGCAATTCAATCAAGTGGAGTATAAAAAATACTAAAGTTAGACTAAAATGCAGACGATCGTGCAAGATTATGATCAGACTTTTATGGTTAATATATTTCTTTGGCTTCAAAAAAATCCCAACTAAAAGATCTCACAATTAATCTGACACATCAAATAATATATTTCTTGCTTCAAGTATCATTAATCCCATTGATAATGAGTAGGACCAAGTAACTCACTCGAGGTAGGTGCTAAAACACACCACATTTAGCATAAACGACCTCTAATTTGATTGAAAATTCAGCAGCTTTACAAAATATATCAAACAACTCTGTCTTGCATAAAGAATCACATATTGCATGATCACATATTTACGGCATACGAGTTTCTTCAGCGAGCTTCATCACGATGCATTTGAGCTTGAATTTCCTAAAGGTTCTTCCAAATTCCAATTGTAGTTTTGTATCGAAATGGTGCTTTGAATAAAGTATGCTCTGTTACATTGATTTCAATTTCATGCGTTTGTTTTTGATTCGGTTGATTTTTTTTTATTCTGTTAATTAGAGAATCTTGCTAAAGAAAATTGGAAAAAAATATAAAGAAATAATTTTTTTATGTATTTTTTTTTAAAATATTTATAATAATAATTTGGTTCATAATTGCAAATTGGTTTAGAACCAATTTTAAACTGAATTGTAATTGTTTTTTAAAAGCAGTTCAGTTCAAAACTGTATTAAATGGTTCAGTTTAAAATATGGTTCAATGTAGTTTAAAATACAATTTGGTTCAGTTAATTGTTTTTTTGAACACCCCTAATCCCAAGCCTCAAAAAATTGATCTCTTGTCTCTGAAGTCATTGGTGCTTGAAGGATTCTGGTTTAGAAATGCAAGATTAGAACTTAATAGAAATAATTCCATACCAAAGTTTTGTATCATGAGAGAACACTAGAAGATGTGTCAATGTCCATACAACAACAGACAGCACAATGTCATTTGAAGATATATGGTAGCTATCCGCGACATTGTACACAGATGCAGAGGGTTCCAATTTCGTATTTTGTGGCAACTAAGCAAAATGATATGATATGCATAATTAAAATTGCACAGTGACATTATAATAGTAACACTTGTTAACAGAGGGAAACAAAAATATGTTATACATTGAACTTTTATTTATAACGACAGCACAGAGTTAACATTCATAATTATATTACATCATAAAAGCAAGCCAGCCTTACGATGAGCTTGTGCTCATTCTGAAAACTAGTCCAAGATGCAGGTATATCACTATAAAGATCAGCAACAACAAAATGAGAAAAATGTTAAAAACAAGTTGACAAAAATAACCAACTGATCCAAACAAAATTAAAGGGAGTAAGACTGGACTAGTTAATCAAATTTGCAGTGGAAAACCCCTTTTATTCATATTAACAAGGTGCTAGTGAGTGGCTAAATCATAGTATACAACTAATTAAACATTTTTCTTTTTGCCGCAGTATTGAACCACATCCCTGACATTCTTTATGTCTCACTTATCTGATAGGTTATCGTGTTCTCTTTCCATTGCTTCTGGTCCAGATGTTTCTCATAGAAGGTGACTTCTTTGTTTGATGTAACAAACAAAGCAGAGGAGCTTCTAGTACCATAATGCTCCTAATCACAAGAAAGTTTTCAGCTACTGTCAAATACAAAATCAAGATTAAGCTTAAGTGTGCAAACAAGTGGAATGTGTTTGTCAGTTACCGAGAAAAGCTGTGTGTCGACAAATATCGAACTCAATGGTAATTCCAATTCTGGAGGACGAATCCCTGGTAGCAAGCACTCTTCATTGTCTTTAACTGTGTTTGTCATTAGCTTCTCTACCATTTCTTTTATGGGATATTCATCTTCACCATACTCATCAATAAGCTCTTGGAAATTATGGCGCAGCCTTTCAGCCTTAATGAAAAATATATGACGTAGTGTAAAAATTCAACCAATGTAACCTATTTTGCATACATGAATCAATTACCAGTAACTTCGTGTGTGTACCTTTGGCCAAGGAGCATCCAATGATGCATTAGTCAAGACGTGAATTCCAGGAGTAACAGAAAGATAGCCGTGATTTGGTCTATTGAAGACATAAACCATAGTGGAAGTGCAAATATCAGCTAATACGAGGTTAAAACCGTTGTACAGATGAGCCTCTTTGAGCACTTCCTCTGCAAAATCCTGGGGACTCTTATTGCTCTGTTGCAGCAACATATAAAACATCAATCAATGTAATGTTGCCAATGTAGTTATAAATGTTGTTATATATATATAATAATAGAGATTAACATAACAAATTTGATTTTTTGACAAATTAATAGGAATTACATATAAAAAAGTAAATAACCATTTTGGTCCTTAAATATGCGAAGAAGCAGTATCATTGTAATCCCTAAATGCATTGAAACTTCAAAACATTATTTTGCATTTCCTACTATTTCCTAGACCAAACTGACAAACAAAGAAACATCGAAGGACAAAGTATCTATCAGAAGACACATTCGAAAATCAAACTGACTAGTAATAATGAACACATTCAGGCATGTTTTTGTAATTTTGGTACATTGACTACATTCAGATATTATAATGACATCACCTAACATACTATTCAAGAACCCAAATGGTTGTTTGGCAATGCATGAAAATGAGCTTATAGGTTATAACTTATAAGCTCATTATGAAAAATAAGCCCTGTTTGGTAAACTTTTCTGCACATGAGCTTATAGCTTATTTTGACCAGTTTTTAGCTTATTTTGATAAACTAATTCAATTAGCTTATAGCTTTAAGTTTATTACTTTTTCTTCCAACTTTAGCTCTATCATCTTACTTAAAAATGATTAAATATTAATTTTATATATATTTTTTATGTCATTTCATATCAATAAGTCACTTCAACCGCTAATTTTACCAAACACTACAAATTCAATCAGCTAGTTTATCAGCTATAAGCTATAAACTACCTTATTAGTCATCGGCTATATTTTGCCAAACAAAACGGTAGTAGATACTACTCATAAAATTAGAAACTATGCTACGCAGTATTATCAACACCGACACAACAAACAGATGGGGTGCATGAATTGACATACCTGAAGAAAACGAAGTGGAAGGTCCCCTCTAGTGTTTGGTTGTGGAATGTTTTCGAGTTCTCTAAAATTGGTGAGAAAAGCCAACCTACCAGCCTTGGTGGAAGCCAACCAAGTACCACCGCAGAGTACATCCTTACCGCCTAAAATAGTTTCGCCGGTCCACCATGCCAACGGCTCCGTAGGCCTTTGTTTGCCATATAAAAGACATACAAGAAGAGTCAGAGAATGAAATGAAATAGTAGTAAGGAAAAGGAGAAGAAAGTGATGATTTGATTACCGACCGAGAATGAAATTCGTCCCTGTTGAGTAAGAGGATGAAAGGGTATTTTGGATGAGATTGCCACATGAACACACCGATACACATTTTGCTCAATTCCAGATTTCTTCACCGTCAGATCAGATCATCCTATTTTTGTTTGGAAAAGCCATGTTATAATAATAATGTCAACCATGCCAACGGTTCAACAAAAAGAACATTAATGTCAACCATGTTAAGGTTGTCGCTACCGTCTTTAAATAATCTCTCCGTCTCATTATATAAGCACATTTTTAAAAAAATCCTAAAATATAAGTCTTTTTATAAATTACTAAGTGTAATCATTATTTTTTTCCCTACACATACCTCTAATTATTATTACTAACTTACATTGGAATACAAAAAGTCAAATTTTTACACATACAAACAAGGGACAATTTCGTAAAATTTACACACAAGCTAGACACAATAATTACATTACCAACATTTCTTAATAAACGTGATATTAGTTAAGGGTACTTATATAATGGGACGGAGGGAGTATTAAACTTTTCAATCAAATTATACAATTTATCTATCATGTTTTGATCATATTTTTTTAATAAATATACAGATATAAATATTAGCATAGAAAATCTTGTTTGATTTGTTTTCATAAGTATTTTCTAAATATCAAATTTTTATAATTTTAGTGCTGGATAATTAAAGATATCAGTGATCAAAATTGTGCATTAGCGTATATACAGTTGTCAAACAAAATGTTATATTTACTACCTCCATATAAGTCATTTGGACTATATTACACAAATTAAGAAATATAATCATTGTTGTATGTAAAAGAGAAATTATGAATTAATTTACAAAATTGTTCTTGATATGTAAAAGATAATTTGAAGAAACAAAAGAAGAGAGAGTTAAGGGTATGATAAAAAAAATAACATTAAATAGTTTATTGAAATTGTAACGTGACTTATATTTTGATACAAATTATTTCTTCAAAGTAACTTATATTTTGGTGTGGAGAGGATATCAATTTGGGCCCGAACAAAAAAAAAAGGACTCCCTCCGACTCAAAATATAAGAGAAAACATAGTAAAAAAATCTTAATGTATTTAGTTTAAAATTTGAACTAAATACAACAACTTTGTTTGACAATTTTTTTTTTATATTTTTGGGAGAAAAAAAAGCTAATAAGCTAGTACATGCTTATAAAGATGGTATTATTTTATAATGAAGAAACTACAAGCAAGTACATCAAATCACACTGATAAATTTTAAAATATCTATCTTTTCATTCCCTTATTTTATTTCCCCTCCTACTTTTTTTAACCAAACATAACACACCCTTACCTTATCAAAATAGATTGGGGGTGGTACCCACAAACAAGGTTCTCTCGTCTCTAGTGATGTCGTCTTCAGAGTCAAGTGGAAGAGGTAATCTTCAAATTCTACCGTTCTTTTAGCATAGCAACTTGAGGTTTGAGCTAGGTTCTCACCAATGTATTCATGCACTGTATGTATAGCAGTCTCTTTTTTGCTATATTTTGTTCTTTTCTATATATACATAGAACTCTTACAATACTAAGTGCATGCACATTTATATGTGTGCTTTAAGGAGTTTTGAACTACCGATTAGAATATTTGCATGAGTGGTCCATAAGTCGTAGCTCATTTGACAAAATAAATGTTGAAATTGTTAGGTCGGACGTCATTATCTAGGTTCGAACCCCGCCTCCCTCATTTGTGTGTGTGAGTTTAGGTTGACTCTGTCATTTCGTCTGTCATTTTGTCTATCTATAAAAAAAATATTTGCATGAGTTGTTACCGTTATTGTAATTAATGGGTATAATTTGAACTTCAAGCTGTAAAAATACCACACAGCTTTGGTAAAAATATTTGATTTAATATTTATGATACTTTAAAGTCAAAACAAGTCTTTTAAGTTCAGTTCGTAGTTGCAGGAATACTGATATGCAGTGACCCGAGTTTGAACCTAAGATTTCACATTTTTCCACCTTAAAAATGTGCAAATCTGACGACTATGCTACTGGACCAAAAATAGTCAAACAAATTTTGTTCAGAAAGTAAGTACTATAATTATTTTTTTGAAGAAGAAAGTATGTATACTTTTAATTTTTATTATCCAGTTTGACCCTTTCCTAAATTCTCTTTCACAAATAACTGCTGTCAAAATCAGTCTCTAAGAGATCCTTCAATGTAAATGACTAATGAGTGTTCTGTGTCTTACAACCAACCAGTGTACATAGGACTCACTATTTACTAGTCTCTGTCACATTTTTATTCAAGTATGAAGTAGAAGCATTTCACCTATGATTGTCAGAAATTCATAAATCTTGATTCATGCATGATTATGTGAACTGAACTTGGAGATGGATCCAACTATTAACTATAGGGAATCAGTAAATAAGGAAACAAGTCAAACCAATGAAATTGGAAAGTGTTTAGTTTAAGTATAGAAATTGAAGTTGCTATATAGTAGTTTTTTTGTAACAAAAAGTTAACTATATACTAATGAATTGCTTATTTACCTGTTTGATGATTCGGCTTACTATGACTAGTTGTCTATTTCATTTCATATTGTTTTCCTTCTATGATTAGTGATTACTCATCTTCCTCATTGTTATATATTACATTTACAACCAACAAACTTGTTGGTGAATTATTGGTGCATGACTTTGCATCATTATTATTTGAACTTCTCAATGCTTTAGCTACAGGTACCAAATCTACAGATGTAGCTTAGGTTTTCCAGCCCTCATTCTCAGTTTATTATCAATATCAAGTATCAACTTTCATCTTCACCAACTATCGCTAACTTCACATTTATTTTCAGTTAGTATCTGTCAAGTTAAAGTAGAAAATCAAGCCCACTTACCACCATCTTCTGTTCCTACGACAAATATGCAAACAGGTGGAATTAAGCCACTTTCAGGAAAGCCATACTTTCAATCGATTATTTCAAAATCACATCTTGGTCCCCGTTATGCAATGGTACATAATTTCACACTTTCAGTAGTAAAATATTATCATTTGCTTTTAGTATTGTTAAGGCAAAGAAAATAAAAAAGTTAGATAAAGAACAATACTATCATTATGTGTGTTTGTACTTTGTGTACATCAACCATAAAGGCAAAACAGATTAAACAAATGATATAGTAATATTTTTGTTGATGCATTTCTTTGTCCAATACTCCAATAAATTATTACATCTATGATATAATTTCTCCTCATTTGGATCAATTCCAGTGGCTTTTAACAAGATAGATCTTATCTTATATTATTTATGGCCATGATTTTAGCACATTTGGTTTTACTGTCATTAAACTAATGAAGGTTTTGGAAAGGTGCGTGAAAAAATCGCTTACATCTTGTATTGTTTGTGTATATAGGGGCCGTCTGTCAAAATATGCTCAACACTTCCTTCTGAAATGGTTCCGGCTATTCTCAACTGTCACGGTAAGAGCTGGGACATGGTTTATAATGGCCAAAACAAATGCCAGCAGTTTGATACCTTTGGCTGGGGAAATTTTGTTCAAGATAATAATTTGAAGCTTGGAGACGCGTGCGTTTTTGAGCTCATGGAACATGGTAAAGAGAAAATTGTCTTTGAAGTTCAAATTCTTAGAGGCGACTTCCCGTGGGAGTTTTATGGAAATGGTGAGAGTGAAGATTTGTCGATTGACCTATCTGAATTGCCTGGAACCGGTGAGAGTGATGAGCCATATGTCATAGACTAGTATTCTGATGTAAAATTTATTTTTCCCTTTCTTTCTGAAACTAGCCTGAGGCTAACATTTCCGGACTTGAAAACCACCTACCTTTTGTCTTGTGAGTAGGTTAGAGCATCGATTTTGGTGTTAGGAATGGTGAATTTATGTACTAGTACAATGCTCTACTTTTGTTCTGTATGCTGTTTTCTTGATTAACTCAGGGTTATGTTAAGAATATATCTTTATTATAGAAGTGTAAAGGTATGAACCTTTTAACTTTTTAAGGATTGTTTGGATTTGGACTATACTTTAATTTTGGGGAAATAGAATGATACCATAGTCCATTATTTGGTTTGACTAAAAAGGATGGAATGTAATTTAAAACTCATGAACCCATTTTGTGGTAACCTGTTGTAGCTTGATGGCTTTGGCACTCTGAAGTCTGAACAACTTAGTTCCAACAGAACGGCTTTAACTAACATCATAGTTCCCCGTTTTCTCAACAGCCTACGATACGTGGTATGGTAGACTATTTCACGATGGAAATTTGCGGTGAGGTTGAATCTACAAATAGGAAAGGCATGATACCATTTGGTGGCAGTGGGCAAACGCTCACCCAAATATACGCTACTAAAGTTTCATTAGATCAAATAACAGCATTTGTATTTGTTTCCTTCTGTCTGAGAAGCATTTTCACAATCAGCACAAACAAATTAACAACAGTTGTATCTATTTTGTTTTGCCCTTATACAGAGTAGAATATTATTTCGTGTGCAAAAGCTTGAAATTATATTCTAGTCGTCTAAATGTAACGAGAAAAATAAGAGTATGTGAATGCAATACAAAAATAAACATAAAAACACACTGGTGAGGCTTCTAAAATTTGAATAAATTTTTATGGTTTGATCCTTTTCTTCTCTCTAAGCTATTTAAGCAATCTATCATCTATAATTTGTTTACAGTTTTAAAGAGGATGGAAATGTGTAACCCAACAGAGTGGAGCAGAAAATAACATTTGGTTTGAGAGAAGTGAAAATCATGCAGTTCCCTCCTTGATTCTCCATGTTTTGAGATAACAGACTTTGAGTAGCATATAGTAGTTCCAGACCATCCTTTTGAATGAAAAATTTACATTTTATTCCAATCGATGTCTTAGTTTCAAACATATACTTGTGTGAGATAGGATCAGGGATGCAAGTATCGAAAATTCGTGGATAGATTTGTAATACACACAAACAAACTATTTAGTACAAAATTTGCAGTAAATTAATCTTAACCAGTTTAATATCAAGTGGCGACAGCTAATTCGAGGGTATCTCAATTTCCATGTGATCATAATATTAAGAAACATTCAAGTTCAACAATGTACAGTGGCGACATTAGTGCAAGTAAGGAATTTTCAATGTGGACATTACAATAATTCCCTAAGCAAGAACCCTTAGTCACTGTTACAAACACATTTAGACCAAGATTGGAGCTTAACAAAATGCTCAACTATCATGTAGTGAAATATTAAGCTCCAATTTCAAGTCTTCAGCGTATCACTAAGAAAAACTTGACAAAATCATAGACGCTCTGTTCTTCTAGGTGAAGCCAGGAATTTCTCCTGGCATCGGAGCTAGCTCATTCTTGCCAAACTTATCCTCATCATAAAATGTGGCACGCACTATTCTACCCCCAAAGTATCGACCATCAAGGTCAACAAGCGCTTTAGTTGTTTCTTCGGATCTCTCAAACTGCACAAAGATTCTCACTGCTTCGTCGGTGGGAAAATTTGGCTCTGTTATCTCAAATATCAGAACTCGGGTTACTGTTCCATACTTGGCACATTCTGATCCTACCTCGTCTTCCAGCTCATCATCTACCTCACCAGGTCCCACCTTCAAAACAAAGCAACAATGAGTCATGTTGAAACATAACAAATTAAATACCACTTTAGGATGAACTAAAACAATCACTGTTGAGCTTTTAATGACACAGATTAATAATAAGGAGGACTCAAAAGCATGCAGAGAAAACGTGTGCTAAGTCAAGTTCATCGGGTACTCTGGAGAACAACCTAAACTTAAAGTGACATTATACAGGGCACTGACTCTTTATGAACTATGATTTATCTCTGCTCAATACTAGACATGTGATAGATATCACAACTACTGCATCAATTTCAGTTCAATCCAACAAGTAAAATTTGGCTGGAAGAGAAAAAAAAAAGGAATAACATAGCATTGAGCATTCCAATTTTCGGGATTGGAGAGCTCTTTACAGAGGGTTGGAATTGTATTATATCTTTCCTAATATTTCCTTCTTAGGAAAGACTGCTCATTCCCCCTCCTCTTTCTAAGTAAATTTCTTCTGTTGATCAAATGTCAAACAAAGGCAACTTCAGATAAATAACCACATTTGATATATTGCTACTCCCTCCGTCCCAAAATAAGTGTCGCAGTTGACCAGTTCACGTTTGCCAACGCACAACTTTGATCGTTAATATCTTTAATTATTTATCTTTAAAAATTATAAAAATTGTATACCTTAAAAATACTCATCGAGACAAATCAAACAAGATCTTACATGCTAATATTTACATTTATATATTAGTAAAAAAATACGGTCAAAGTAGATTATGTGAATAGTGCAAAATGGTCAACTGCGACACTTATTTTGGGACGGAGGGAGTAATACTTTGTGAATTGTGATCAAACTCAGATTAATAATATGCAAATGATGAAAACATAGTGCACACCTCTATGTTCCACCCTCGTGCCTAAACAGTTTACAACAGACACAAGATATTAAGCATATCAGCAAATATTTATCAAACAACTAATTACAATGCAGGCACAAAGTCAAAAGGGACTTATCCCCAGAAAATTCCTTAAAGAATGAAAAAGAATTTCAGAGCTGAAAAAACTGAACTGATTTTTTTTTCAATTCCTTCAAAATATTAGGAATGGAATCTCAACTCCTGTCCGGTCTCAATGAAGAAAAAACTCATTTGGCTTTGGTAAGTATAATATATACTATGTTAGCATCATGAAGTGATACAAATCGGTTCGAAAGTAGATAGCATCCCCAAGAAATAAAATATACCATACATACTTAACTCAAAGAACTGTAATTCTTAAAAGGCATTACCCAAACTTGACTGAACTCTGAAGTAATTCTAATCCCAAATTCCTAAGTACGAAATAAAGCCACAATCTATCCAGGGACAAGATATAAAAAATTCCAATCTGCTAATAAACCCTAGTTCCCAATTTACAATTACACCATATATTAATAGTTATAAATATCATCCCCTAAAACTGCATTAACATCATAACATTCTAAAAACAGGACATTGAAAAACAGTTACTCATCTACTGAGGCATAATTACAGGAGAAGGACAAGAAGGGGCTATTTTTCCGGCGTGATGAGAAATATCGCCAAGCCCGTGTTTGCAAGAATGAAATACCATGTGGTATTGATGAAGGGATATTCAAGGGAAGGAGAAGGTAAGCGATTGCTACATGATAATGGGGGTGAAATAGTACTCTAATGAATTTAAATTGAGGAGATGGGGTAAATTTCAGGGTGGAGTATTGTCAGCCAGTGAGCTGATTTGTTAGTCAACACGGATAGAGTTGGTTAAATTCTAACAGGATTGGCAGGGATAGGCTACAATAAAGAGAAGGGAGAGAAGATTAGGGGTTTTTATGTTTTGTTGGAGATTGGTTTTAGAAGGAAAGATTTCGGGGTCTCAAAATCCTGAAAGGAACAACTGATTGTACTCATTCTTTCTCCAACCTTTTTATTCATCGTTTCTATATTCTCTAGACCAGTATAGATAATGAACATTTACTTATTTCCTCGATATTTATTACTCCAACTTTCTTTCAGATATTTTCATTCTCCATCGTATCTTATCTTGTATGTCTGTTCACCTATCCTCATCTTTACAACAGTTAGTCTTTACTCTTGTTCACACTTCACTTCCTAACATTTGTACATAGAACATCACTGGTCTTATAGAAGCCTGGCTAAATTTTCCAATGAGTTTGTAGATAAGTCATATGGATGTGAGGAACATGTGGAGATATGTCATTAATACAAATGTTGATTGGACAGACTCCTTCAGAAAGATGTTCTACATGAGATTACTGTGTTCTTTCTGGAAAATCTGATATTGTGGACAATAAGAAGCAAACAGTGGCTGCCAGATTAAGTGTAGAAGCCAATTCTTGAGCAACAGAAACTGTGCCTTAAGAACCCATATGATGATAAACAAAGTTGCTCAAAGATCAAGCGCAAAGTCTGCCATCAAAAGCTAACTGACCAACTAAGATCCCTCAATTACATTCTCCCCCTCTTTTATATACTACTACCTCTAACACGTGCAGCGCAGCTGCTCTAACACTTTCAATTCTTCACAAACAATATCTAACCAACAGGCAAGTTCACATGGCCCTCCTTTCTTCTAATATATAATGTTACCAGATATTTAATATATCTCTTCAAAATCATACTGAAAGAGTAGTCACTAATTATTACTAAGACACAATTTCTGACCAGTAAAACAGAATGATTAGCAAAAAAACCCTGCTAAAAACTTTGTGTGACGTATTCATTTTAATAAGGCAAATGATATAAGTTGATCATAGCTTAATAAGTTAGATTAGAAAACCATAAATAATTGAAATCACATCCAGTGATAACCAAGTCAAAACATCAGAAGGCCGAATCATATGCCAAATAAGTAATAACCGAAGAACAACTGCACATAGCATAATAACAAAGTTTGTACTATCCCTAAAAACACCCATCAAAACAATGCAGGAGAGCACAACTATAAAGCAAAGAATAAACTAATTACTATTATCCATCTCATATAAAACATGGCCCTATTCCTTAAAGTTTAGGAAATATCTCAGCATCATTAACAAACACATAAGCTCTGAAAGGAAACCAACAGTAGTTAACATATGAAAATGTGCATACCATGTTTCTAAGTAGCAGCACTCTAGTAGGTACTCCATTGATGTTAACACTCTTGACTTTCTTATCAGACTTACTGTCACTGGCATTGACAATAACACCAGCTCGTCTATCGGTTTTCTTCGCCATCAAAGGAGTAGTAATCCCTTGTTCCTGTTTCCCAAGCCCTTGCCCTTCTTTCCATCCCATCTTCGCCATCATTCTCTGAGCAGCAGTCATCTGCCCACCAGCCCCAACTCCCAACCCACCCGTCTCTGATTTCCCAATAGTAAATCCATCCACATTCCCCGGGGGTGAAGGTGACCTCGGAACACTTCCTCCACCACCACCACCACTCATCCCCACACGCCTCCTCCACGCCTCTTCCCCCGAAATATTCAACCTCGAATCACCACCCTGATCCCTATCTCTATCTCTATCTCTCTCCCTTTCTCTTTCCTTTTCTCTTTCCTTTTCTCTTTCCCTCTCTCTCTCTTCCTCCTCCTCCCTCCGTCTCTCTAACTCCCTCATCATCTCCGCCTCCCTAGCCTTCCTCTTCTTCTCTCTCCTATACTCCTCATAATCATTCGGTCTCGCCGGATCATACTCTTCAATTACCGTCGACTGCACCCCCACCAAAGCCGGTTGCATCACCTCGTCGATCACCGGAGAAATAATCATCGGTGCAGAAGACAAAACCGTCTTAGAATTTGAAATTTTAGGTTTGTTTTGAGATCTGAGAAGCGTATGAGGAGGTGTGAAAAGAGAAGAGGGTTTACGGAGAGTGGCGGGGGCCATTTTGGTGCTTGATGACCAAACATTGGTGGTTGGTTTATCTTCTTCGGCGGAAGAAGGTGGAGGTAGGTCTCCGTATAACCCACCTAGCATTTCGAAGCTTCAAACGAATCAAAACGCAATGATGAGAAGAAAGATACTTTGCGTTTTGAATTAGGGTTTTGTGAAGAACGGTGAAGAATGAGACAGTGGCTGATTACGGTTGTCCGATATCGGTAGCTACCACCTACTCAACTCAACGTCGACGGCTCGATTGCCCCTTCTTCGTTCTTCTTTCATTCAAGAGGTTTGTAATTTTATTTTATTTTTTGATAAAAAAAAAGAAAGTAAAAAATAAAATTACATTTTATTTTAGGAAAAAAAATTTATTTGACATAATAAATTTAGGGATAATTACACTCACCTCCCTTGAAGTTTATTAAAATGACACTGACACCCCTCTAATTTTAAAACTTATATTAACCTCCCTTAAGTTCTCATCAAATAGACAAACACATCCCCTCTTTATTAACACCATTAGTTTTCCGTTAGTGGAAAAACAAAGAAATAGCAAAAGACAAACCCAATTTTCAAATTCCACCATTGATAATCAATTAATGTCATCAAACAAATCCAAATGAATACTGGTCTCGATGAAGCATTCAACAAGTATAATTCTTTCTCTTCCAATTTGATAATGTGACTAACCATTCTCTACCTCTTACATGAACATAAGGCTTTCACCCTCCCTATGCACACCCACTTACATATTTTATGGATACGGTGAATCTGTCAATGTTAACCCATTTATAACCTTTATGTAGCTTTCCAGTTCTGCAATCATGTGTTCGCTCAAAAACAAAAAATTTGAGATTGATAATTGATTAATTTGGATATTTTCATTCTTGTTTGACAGAAATTGGTTTTTTGAGTGGAAATAGCCACAAAAGCATTTGGAAAGACTATAATCATTTTAGAGCCATTTATTCCTGTAGACAAGTATTTATGAGAGATGGAGCATGAAGATGCATAGATGGAAAAATGAACAGCGGGCCAAAAATTGTACAGAAATTATACCAATGGAAAACATTTAGTTTTATTTTAACGGTAGTTTAACGGTGTTAGTTTATAAGGGAGATGAGTGTTTTTTGAAAAATAGAGGGGGTGTGTGTGACATTTGAATAGACTTGAGGGGAGGTGAGTGTAATTATCCCATAAATTTAAGTAAAAAATATTAAGCCGGTCATTCGACTTCTCCACTTTAAAAGTGAAATTTTTAGCCGCTAGATTAACACCTACTCATTTATAAATTACCACTTCCACTCACTCAATATTACTATAAATAGCACACTTCACTTTTTTATTTTTAACACAATCATCTCAACTATTCTTACTACATTTAGTCTTCTATTATATTATTACTCTTTTACTATATTTTACATATATCACTACTATTACTATCTTCTCTTCGGTCTTCTACCATCCTTACTACTCATTTACTATTTACTATATTTTACATTTATCTCTACTACTATTACCTTCAATCTTCTACTATCTATTACACTTTTACTATATTTTATACATCTATCTCTACTATATTATAATACTATTACACCCTTCCAACTTTTTTACCACATTTCACATTCATCTCTGTTACTCTTTTACTACTCTCCACATATACACTTTTACTACCATTCACTACTCTTTCATTAATCTTTTATTATAATTTCACTACTCTTTCACTATTTCTATATTTTCTACTTCTACAATGTCTACAATGTTATGGGCGAATGAACAACATAGATCTCTAAAATTTAAAGAAAATGTAATTTCTTTATTTATGCTTTAATTTATTTATGCTTGAATTTAATTATATTTTATTTCATTTAATTTATTTATTTATTTATTCAGGAAAGGCTTAGCCTCCTATTTATTTACTTATGCTTTAATTTATTTATTTATGGAAGGCTTAACATATTATTTATTTATTTATGTTTTAATTTATTTATTCATATTTATTTATTTATTTACACCAAAACCCTACAACTCAAACTTCTTGTCATCATATTCTCACTTACACTCTACCTCACAAACTTACAATCAAAACTACAACGCATGTCAAGAATCACAGCATTTCCCAAATCTATCATTATTCACCCAACAACCACAACCAAGATCCTAAAACCAATCATTTAAAAACTATCTTCTAGACTTAAACGAGCCACCAACTTCACAAATTGACTCCCCATATCATGACTTTCCACCAGTTCTCAGCTCAATTCCATTTTCATTTGAAGATTTATCGACATCACAAACCTACAACCAGCTAAATACCCCAGAATTGGACAACGTTATGAATTAGATGGAAGACAATCAACAACTGTCTCATGAACTTTTGAACAATACATGGGAAGCAAGTCCAAGTAATATTAATGAAAATCAATAGGACTTTATTGCCCAAGAAAATGTTGTTCAACAAATCGTTGTTGAAGAAGATGAAGATGATGATGATGTTATGGAAGAGGAAGAGAATGTTGAAAACGAATTACAACCAAATGAGCGTAATCGTCGTACTCGTGTTCCTACAAAATGTGGAAAAGGAAGTCATTTGATTGAAGATGCAGATCAAGGTCGTGGTCGTCCTTGTTGATATTTCTTTATTCGTAATTTGTTTCAAAATTTATAATAATATTTATTTTTAATTCTCATTAATGTTTATCATTGTTTGATAAGTTTTGTTTTTATTTTATTTTAAAATGAACATTTTAAACTCTAAATATTCATAATTCAACATTTAACTTAAATACTTGTTGTCAAAAAAAAACTTAAACACTAAAACCACTTAAAACAATAAACTCTCATTTAACTTTATACCTTTTAATAAACTTAAACTTTGAGAGTCATTCCATAATCATATTAATTAAATATAACAACAACAACCCCATAATCATATTAATTAAACAACAACATACAAATAAACCACCAACTTGTAAACAACAACAACATTAAATAAACTCACTTACTAACTTATTCTACTTAAACATTAATATAACTAATGGTCCATCAAACTAACAACTTCATCTTCTTCATTCTCTGGTTCAACACAAGTTGCACATATTGCCTCAACAGATCTAACCAATTTTGCATCTACCTCAATTGGTTCCATTGTACTGTACTGAGCGAAAATTAAGAATATGGTTTGGACATCGTCGTTGTTGCACAGAATCGTTTAAGTGAAACTAACAACGCGGCCGTTTGAGATGACGGTCGGGCATCGATAAACAATTGTTGTTACTCTCCTGGTATTGTTAGAGTTTCCTCTCTCACGAGCGTTTACCCAGTCCAAACGCTTATTTAAAGAAGCTAATGTATCGTCAGTGTGGATCCTAAACAGAATTGCTTTATTACTATTATTGAAATACACTGCAGCAATGTGAGTGTTTACGTTTCGCTGATCCCAAATTTGGGTAGCCATAAAAATACGTAAGCAAAAGAAATGTAGAGAAAATTTTGGAAACTTTTGTTGTGATTTAAATATGAACACACATACCTGCTTATATAGAAACTACGGAAAAATGAACTGGAAAAAAAAAACCAAGCCTTTGGAAACTCGCTACCTACAGTAGCGAGTTCCAACCATGGCGGAAAAAACAAAACGCTTCAGAAACTCGCTACTGCAGGTAGCGAGTTTCCAAAGGATCTGCAAAGCTTAAACTCGCAAGTGTCAGTCGCGAGTTTTCAAAGGATCAACAAGCTGAAACTGGCTACCTGCAGTAGCGAGTTTTACCTGCAACAACTCAGCAGGGCAGTTCAGAAAATTTCAGAAAAACAGGGGTAGATTGATGTTTTTTGTTGCTGACAGGGTTATTTCAAAAAAAAAAAAAAATATTAACATCAAAGCCATTTCTTAGGTTTGGTTCGTTCGGGACGTCATTCTTTTTACGGCACTTTCTCTTCTTAATGTATTGATCATTTGGTTTGTATACAAATTTTATGATTTTAGGTTTTCTGTTATAAGAGATTGAGTACTATCTGTACTCTGTTATAATATATTTTGTTTATAAATTTTTTTTTAAAAATTCACTTTAAAAATATGAGAATTTTGAGAATGAACTTTTTTTTTTAATTCATTTTTTTTATCCAAACAAATAATTTTGAAATAAATGGAATTCAAATGTATCATCTAAACAAAATTTTTGAAATGTATTGAATTCAAATGTTCCATGAAATCTTAAAATTCCTTGAATTTTAAAATGACTCATCCAAACACACTCCTAGACTACTAAAATCATCTTCTATGGTAATACTTATTAGATACTTATTGAGTACTTATTAGGTACTACTATTAGAGCAATACCCATTTGAGTATCTATTAGGTAACACTTAAATAAGAATTTTCTCTCTCTTGACTATTAGCGGGTCTCACATATTTTTATATATTATAGACTTTGATAATGTTCATATTTTATGGAACATTACAGAGAAGATTAGTATGGCCTCTGTGCAAGGATGACAAGCAAAAAAAAATGTTCAAATTTTTAGATTAAAAGAGTACTCATATTTAACGTTTGATAAATGTTAAATATGATCAACTCGATTGAAAAAACTTAAAAAAAACTTAAAAGATAATAATAAGTTTACTATAAGAATAAATTTAAGTCAAAGGACATTTGTTTTTGTTACGTGTCAAATGATAAATTATTGTACAATGAATGTTGGAAAATATGATAATTTTATTGGAGATGGTATTGATTGAAATATCATGTTGGTTGTGGTTCTTGATAATGTGTAGAAGACAAGAAATGATATGTAACAAAGGAATGATATGTATACTTTGCCCCAAATAACATCTTTTTATGCTAATATGCTCTTTGAGGAGCATTTTGGAGGTTCAAAAAGACTGTCTTGTCTCAGAGTTGATTCACCTAGCAGTATCCAAATGTCTGGTGGTCACTTCAAATGGAGATGGTGCAATCAGTAATTTGGATGATAAGGCATACTTGAGAGAGTGGTTTATGGCCATGGATGAATACTTAATTTTTTGTTACTCTCTTGCTAGATGTTTTAGGAATATTGAGATTATGTTTTCTGCTTTACCAATGTATGATTGTTACACACTTATTTAGCATTACTCTCTTTTTTTAATGAGTTTTTTTTTCCGGCGTAAATCAAATATTCTCTGTATGCAAAAGTGGGACATCTTCATTTGAATTCAAACCCAAAACCTCACAATTGTTATGTAAATTTTAAATTTAAATGGTATTTTATTTATCATTTTGTCTACAAATAAAAAGTCTCATAGTTTGCACCCAAAAAATAAAAAAGTCTCATAGTACACTTCAGCATTCACTACTTGCGTAGCCCGTAAACTAGTGGAAAATCCCCTACATTTCAGCACTCACTTTAAAAACATAACTCCTACTTAAGATCTTGCCATTCGCACCAACCTACAACGGTTCAACATGACTCTAACTTATCTGACCAGCATAGCTGAAATTCTTCAAATCTACATCAATATTTTCAACAATCCAAAGCAATAATAAACATACAAATAATGTACATAGAGATCAACTAAGCACTCTTATTTGATGCCTCAAGCTTCAGATCTCGGTAAAATGTGCGTAGACAGCCATTAATTATACGAGGGGAAGCTCCGTCACAGAACCGTTTAGCGAGATCCACTGCCTTCAAAACAAACATAGTACATTATATCATTACTAAGTCCCATATTAGCTATCATTTCAGCATCGCGTCGCACAATATTCAAAGTTCACTCCAATAGCAGAAAAAAAATGACGTTGTCATTTAACAGGGATATATGGCCTACAGGCCTAGCCTACTTAAAGTCCAGCTCAGCCTAACTGGTTTAGTAAAAAAAACTAGGCTTAAGCTCTTTAAAAGGCCAATATAAATTGCCAGACTTAGGCTCTCTAAATACCTACTGTATTTAAATTGTCAAGCTTAGGCTCTCTAAAAATCCTATTAGGCATGTCAGCAAGGCTAATAGGTCAGGCCAGCCTTTTAAAAAGTCCGGTCAAGTTTAAAATAAAGCATCTGACAGGTAATAAGGCAGACTCAGAATTTAAATTTTTTTTAACTAAGTCTGGCCTATTTAAGCAATGTTTGCCTCGACCCGGCCTATTCCCAGTTCCCACACATCCATAGTTGTCATATGTTGAAGTAAAACAATAGTTTCACTAACACCTAGATAAAGAAAAATAAAAATTCAGTGATTAGAGAAAATTAAGATGTACCTCATTAATGACGATTTGGTGTCTAGTGTCTAACATGGTTATTTCAGACATTGCCAGATGAAGAATAGAAAGCTCTAAAATCTTTCCCACTGGTTCTTTCTAGAATGCATCAACAAACAATAAGCATTATATGGCCATTAGCAAACAATGTCATATTTAATAATCATCACTATAGTAATATTATGTGCAAGTGCAATAGGGTGTTTCTATGCAAGGGATTTATAAAACAGAAACAGTTGCAGATGATGGTAGTGGTGGAACTTGGTTGAATATTTTAAAATGGTCAAATAATTAAGAAATATATATAAACATTTCACCATGAATACATGAACTGTTTTGTGTTATAGTGATCACTTTTTTCTGTTTTGTAACCTTAACATATACATTAAAGTATATATGTAAAACAATATGCAAGGGTTTCTAATTCAATGTAAACAATACATGTGCATCGTGATGCATTCATTGGTAATGAGTAAATAAACCAAGCCATCAAATGAAAATAATCATAATCTTGGGTCTGGAAAAAATAGAGTAATCGGCCAAGAGTGACTGATTTAGTGGCTTGCACTCAGCAGGCTGAATTTAACTGCCTGATTGAAATGTAAATACATCTCATCTCATTTATAATAACAGTAAATAAGAGTGAAACATACTTGGTATGATCATAAGTTTCAAATGCTCTATTGACTCATATTGTTTGTTAAAATTGATATTCTCAATAGTAACTTTTTGATTTGATGATCCCAATATATGCAACAAAACAATCGATACTGTTACGAGGCTGTTATCAACTTTTGTAGGCAATTTATGTCGTTGTAACTTGTAAGCTTGAACTTTGAAATTCTAATTATTGCATTCTTTTAAAGGAAGATAAAGATAACAGCCAGCAGGGGATAGCTAATGTTGAAATGACACATCGACTAAAATTATAGCCAAAGTAGTCATTATAAAAGCTTGGGCAATCCTCACCTCTTGACCTAACTCAAACTTCTGAGTAAGGTCTCAGCACAAATTCTATGAAATAAATAGAACATTTACAATTTTGTCAAAAAAAATAAAAATAAAACATTTACAATATCTCATCCATTTGGTTACGGATGCAAGGGGATATAATAAATTGTGTACCTGCCAATTTGGTGGGATGACTTTGTTAATAACAGGGACATGACCATCCCATTTATCCCTAACTGCAACCAATAATTTCCTAGTGAACCTGCAGATATGGTACAGTGCCAAATATTAGCTTCCCTCACAATGGTTGGAATAAGATGCCGTGGGTTCAACTCTCCCCACTAATATTTCTAACATCTTATGACTAACATTTTCCATTAAAAACAAAACAAACTCAGACACACAAAAACACTTAAGTTTGCAGTCTTTGAGGAAAAATGACAAGCTTTATCTACAACTAAAAGTCTGGTGCATGCATTATATGTAAATGGATTTACCTCAAAATGAGTCTACTATATACCAGCTTTGGGGGAGCTGCAAGGACTTCTTCTTCTGGAATGCAACAGAAGATAACATGTTACAAAAGGAAATTGTAAACTGAGGAGATAAATGTTTTACAACAAGTCAAAGTTTTTCCTAGTCATACAAGTGACAGCACACATACTCCTGTCATATGAAATAATGTGACATAATAAGTTAGGCTACGACCAATTTATAACACCTAAAGTATAATGCCAGAATCATAAAAGTTTTCATGAGTAAAAATGATGCCTGGATTAAAATCTGTAAATAAATCTATTATAAATATGCAGAGCATAAAAATGATAACAAAGCAATTATAAGAGTGAAAGATTGCAATGCTTGAATGACCATATTGTGACTTGCAAAGGGGTCTTGTGAAATACTAACTTAAAGCCAACTTACAACATGCAACGGCTAAATCTCCAAATTTCTGCAGGGACAACCAAGATAAAATTCTGTTCTCGTGCCTACTTATGCAAAAAGTTTGATGTTGCATTCCAATGTAAGGTTTTAAAATGAAGCCCAGGTCACATGATGCAGCGGTAATAATGTAATATTAGTCCGACATTAAAGGAGTTCCATTTATATGCATTGAACTGCTCTTTTTGACACATTAGTTTAATTAGTTTAACATATTATAATTGAAAAAACAAACCTAAAAAACTTAATTGGCTAATCCCGCACGTAATTTATCGTCATCCTCAATCACGAGACCCAGCAGACGACCCGAAGTAGTGATTATGCAGGCATTACACATAACTATTAAGCATGTTAGAAATTAAAAAAGAAAAATATTGTAATTTAAACCAGGCTGCAAATGACAAAAATCAGACTGCACTAGCCGCGACATGACTACAGTTTCATACCACACTCCTGAATCTTATCTCATCTTACTAATGTACACACTACAACTTTTTTTTGGTCAAGTAGTCTAGTGACTAGACTCACACATTATTAAGTGTGGAGAAGTGGGGAATCTGAGTTTCGAACCCTGACCCCTCTAATAATGTCCTTGGTAGTTACCAACTGAGCTACACTTACGGAACGACATGCTACAACTTTTAACTTTTAAGCTATAGTTATCATGAAAACTCAACAAAACAAACAATCTACTGAAGCTTCTATTAGCAAATGAAACACAATATACTACTATAAAGAAATGACCCATTTTTCATTTCCAAAGAGCAATCAAAATTGGAATTTGACCAGCAAATCAAATTAACCAGTCATATATATCAGTCATGAAAGTGTGCAGAAAAAATACCAAATGTACAATTTGAAAAAACTAAGTTTAGATACAATACAAGGGATTGTGACTTGTGATGGAAATAATATCGGGAGCATATGATATAACATTACCCATTATTGTTATATCAATTATTACCAATTGAAGACTCGAATTGAATGTTCCTTAGAAGTTCATTTGCTTCTTCATCTGTTTCAACAACAACAGGTGGCCCTCCATAACTCATGTGATTATACTCCAACAGTTTTCTACTATCAAATTCACAGCCAGCTTCTGTAACAAACAAACAAACAAACACATTCAATTCAATTCAATTGTCAACACAATACAAACCAAACCATAGTCATTAACCATTAATCCATTATCAAAAGCAACCGTGAACCAATTACCTTGACGCTCATTCATCCGTTTCTCAAATAGCCGAACCGGATCCAATCCCTCCAAACACGACGCATAAATTATAGACCTGCAAAAAAAAAAAAACTGTCAAATTCAGCTCTAAGGAATATGGAATTAAACTATTGCAGCAATATTATTATTTTTGAACGGAAAATATATTATTATTAATAATCAGGTCTCTGCACAAGATGAATATATTATTATTATTATTGTTATGTGCTTACAAAGCAAGTTCTCTGGCGGCTCTAGGACTACAAAACTTGCCGGTTTTATCAACTTTAGGCAAAGGAGTTGAAGATTTATCGGTAATTCCTGAAACAGAAGCTTCATCTTTGTCGAGTGCTAAAGTGGAACCGCGGAGAGAGCATTTGAGAGTGAAAAGTGATGAAGTAGAGGTGCTGTTGTGTTTAGGGAGGAATTTGGGGAAGTGGGAGTAACGGTGGTGGTTTAGCGGCGAAGAGGGAAGAGAAAAGCGGTGGTTGAGTTTGGAAGATGAAGAAAGGGGAAGCAAGGCTCCTTCCATTGTAGTAGCAGACTAGCAGTTAGAAGTGTAAATGGATAACAATAATTAGTAGATTGCCAAAACGGCGTTAGCTTATATATTTTGCCACGTTAATCGATTTTGAAATGAAAATAAATTATTTTTTCTCCCTTTCAAAAAAAATAAATTTATTTTTTCACATGCATTTATTTATTTATTGATGAAACGATTTCTACATTTTTAAGGGTGAAAGATTCGATCTTCGTCTTGGATATGAAACAACTTTAAATCTCTAACTTAGCTACTTTGTTTATATATTTTGATCTCGATAATTTTTTTTTGACGATTACTACATTTTTGTATTGTTTTCACTCTCTGATTTTTAGAAGAAATACTCTAACAATCTAAAGTTTGAGACGAGCTCTAACACAATTAGTTTATTATACTTTATAGGGAGATTACTTACTATGTTGCTTCAAGGATATGTGAGTTTAATTCCTGAACAACGAATATTTCTATTTATACTAGTGTGACAACCCGTGCGATGCACGGGAAGAAATGCGATTATAAAAAATTAAAAAATAAATTGCGCATTGATCAATAATTCATTTAGAAATTCAAGTTGTTAACAAATAATATTTTTGAATGAACAGTTTTTCTAATATAATTTATAAAAGGAAGTCGTGTTTTTTTAACGGTTATACATTGATTTTTTTACTATAAAATAAATTTTATATTTGAATTTGAATATATATAATAGGAATACCTTGCATCTGAAAAATATATAAGTTTTACTTTATATTTTATCTACATAAAAATATGGAAACATAAATCCCCTAACATCAATCTGTATTAAAATATTAATAATTAATAATAAGGAAAAATTTAACATCTATTCTAGTAACACATGTTAAAAAATCAATATGAAAAAATTATCAGAAAAATTATTCGACATTAAAAAAATTTAGATGTCAAAATATATGTTACCAAAAAAAAATATATAAATGTTTGACTATAGGAAATTTATATTTGTTTGTTTGGAGTAAAGTGTTATTTAAACTTGTTTTTTTGACAAAGTTTTAAATAAACTTATTCCTACTTTTTCCTAACATAGAAGTATTTTGAATTTATTATAATTTTAATAAATAATAAATGTGAATAGTTAGTTTCTCTCTGTCTTTCTCTCTCTCCAGGGAAGAAGAAGAATCGCAGAACACAATCATTGAGAAGCAAATCTGAAAACCCTTCAATTTACGCTGACTCCTTCAAATATATTCCTTTTTATCTCATTTCATATATCACATTTCAATTTGACACCATCTTTCTTTTTGGTATTTCACATTTCATTTCCAATCTTCAAAACCATCTTCAAAATCTCCGATCTTCAACTGGAAAAATATCACGACAATGATAGTTATTAAGAGTTTAATGTACGAAGAGTTCCGTCAAATCGATCAGCTCCGACATCGTCTCGCCGTCAAACCAATGCATATCTCAGATGCATTTGTGTCAATCTCGGTCACACGGGCTCTGTCAAATCTATTTGCATGCAACATATACCGTTCCAACAAATTCAAGCATATCAGCACATGATTTGTTAAATAATTCAGCAACATCACGATCAAAGATAACAAATGTTGCTGAATCTGTAGAATAAATGACCTTTTAACTTTATGCGATACCTAATATAAGAATAAATATTTATATCAATATATATAAAATTAAATGTATAAGTATGAATAAAAAAAATTTGGGTCAAAATCTAACCTCGGTGAAACATTGAGAACATGCTTATTGCATTTCTCACAAAAGTACATCCGCTCATCGGGATATACTTTTTTGTTACAAATACTGCAAGCAGTATAAAACCAATTTGTATCGTCGACGATAACATTCACAGCACCATAAACAACATAGCTTGTCTCCGATTTCACAAAACATATTAAAATGATTAAATTTCAAAAAAAAAATAGAGATATTTATCTGTGATTAACTGATCATAATATCGTACCAAATAACAACTCAATAGACAATTCTACCAAAAAAATGAGATTAGTTCAAACTTTGCTTAAGAAAAAAACTCAATAGAAAACAAAATAGATGACAAAAATTGTAATAAAAAAATAGTATATCACAAAGAAGTGAAAAATAAAAAATATTAAAAAGTACCGGATGGTTAAATAATCAATAAAAAAAATGTTAAATGAGTCATACCACTTGAGCATCCTTCAATGAATCAATGGTTGCTTTTGGGGTCAACTGCAACATATCATCTAAAAGGCTAACCTTTGAGTTGTCCTTCAACATGAATATACCAGGGGAAGGGGAATTGTTCTTTTCCATCATCCTACATTTTGAAAAAATTATCATATATCAACACATCAAAATAAAAACAAAACGAGCCATTAATTAATTAATATTCTATGGAACAAATATGTATATACCTTTTTTTCAAATCAACAGCAACAGTATACACCGGATTAAAAATCAACTTTGTTGCATGCATTGTGTTTTGTATTGTTGGCTTCCCAATATAATATAGATAATAAAAATACACGAATCAAAAAAAATTAATTTTTAAATAATTATATGCATAAAAGTATAACCATGCGAATTTTTTAAATATACTAAAAAAATTTGTTACCTTGAAAGCTCTTTAACTTTAGTTAAGAGCATAATCACCACAACATTTTCTGTTTCGCCGGCAGCAAGAAATGTATTCAAGATGTCTACATATTGACCGAATAATGCACACTTGAAACGGTACCTATAATGGAATAAAAAATAAATTATTTTTGGATTATCAATTTTAAAACAAAACACTCTAAAAAAAATTTACCCATCATGATCGAGCTCTATTGCAAGCATTTTTTATTGGATGCCATTCTTTTCATAGGTTTTTTCAGAACCAACGCCAATAAGCATTCCCATCACATCTAAACAATAAAATATCAATATTTTAAGACATTTTATTTTGATCAATATTAAAATTTGTTTAGAAGCTTTTAAGAAATGATATATACTAACCACTAAGTAGTTGGTGTCATATTGACTTGAAAATATTTCACTTGGGTGATTCATCAAGAATAAAGTTGGAGAAATTATATATAGAACTATCAACCATTTTTATTTTAGTAGAGAATTGAAAAGTAATTTTAAATTCATGCTTAGTAGTTTTATATTTTCCAATATTGGCAGCAATACCAAAATGAGCAATGTTATACACATTATTCTCTTTTATTTCGTTCTGAAATTTATAGATCAAAGTTCTCCGGGCAGTAACATGTATGCGATCACCCTAAAAAAATAGTAATATTAGAATTAAGATATATTATAAATTAAAAAAAAAATTCAATAGAAAAAATAAAACAAAAAAGTACCGAACTTGTATATCACCAAGCATACTTTGTTTTTATAGCATATATCTTAATGTTTAGATTTAAACAGTACCGAATAATTTTTTTTTTAGAATAGGAACAAATAGAAAAGTTGAAAAACAAAACTCACATTAGAGTCCATTAAAACCAAAGTCTAGTAACACGAACCTGAATATTCCAATCGTCTCTCAATGGAGAAATTGCAGGTATAAAATCGTACTTAGGAGACATATTAAAAAATGAATGAGATAATTTATTTAGGGTTTATGCAAAAATAAAGAAAAATACCAATGAATAATAAAAATGAATGTGTGAATAGGTTGTGTCCTTTTTTTTTTGGTAGAAAGGGTTTATTCTCCTATTATAATTCTTTAACGACATTTATTATCTACCATTTATAAAAAACAGGTTTCTTGTCCAGCACTCACGCGTTCAGCAAACTTACGTTTCTTCTACTGAAAATGTGCCCTCTAATTATGAGCTCAATAGAGACTTCCTCAACAAACTTACGGCAATTGATGTGATGATTATAATTATGATTATGTAATGAAAAATTAGATTAAAAAATGCCAAAATAACATATTCCATTCTTTAAAAGCATTTATTATAAACCAATTTTAAAAACGTGTGCGCCAAACTTGTTTATCGGTGCTAATAAAAAAAACTTGCAAGCAATAATACGTTTCAAATCTTGTCATTAAAACTCTATTATTATTATTATGATTATATTATTATTATTATTATTATTATATATTTATTATATATTATATAATAAAAAAAGTCAAAAAATTGAGGTGATAGAATGCCACATGTATATGTATAAGTTAATGTAATAAATGCTAAATCATTGTGGGAAGATTAAACTTATAAGAATGACACGTGTACAAATGGTCTTAGAAAATCGGTGCCAATTATATATAGTATAGATTTAAATGCAAATTTTAAAGTTTTTTTATTGATACAATTTTCTCTGACATTATCATTTAAATCGTTCTGATCATTGCATTTAATCAACAAAGTCTTGGACTCTAGGTATCATTGGATTTCTCATATTGTTAACTCCTCTTCGGCCTCCTTTTCTTTTTTTTGTTTTCACTATCTAGTTCTTAAGGGAAAGTGACCCAAGTAGTTCAGATTTTGGGGCGAGTTTTGACATCAAATGGTTTCACTCCCCTCTCAAACACAGTTGTGGGGATCGAACTGCGGTCCTCCCTACCAAATTCGACGTCAATCACCATTAGACCAACTAACGTTTGATTCCTTTTCTACTTATACTTGAAATTGACCTCGGAAATTTAAGCTTTTACAAATTAAGCATTTTTGTTGGTTGGTTCTTCACAAATGTCTCCCCACTAGTGCTTTTAGGTTTATGCGACACTTGACCACATATATCCCTCTTGTATAAGATGTAATTCATCCGACGATCATCTTTTTTATTTATTTAGGTACTGTCCAAATTTTACATTTATTTGAGATACTCTTCAATTTTATTCTGCATTTTTTTATTCAACTATTGAATTTACATATTGGTTTATCATTCATTCCAAATCTTCTAATGAGATTTTGTTTATACTAACTTATTGGTTTATTCGGAAGTTTATGAATAATTTAGTGTTTAATAATAAACAGATGGACCAATTGACATTGTCTCCGCAAATTCACAATTGCATATATATAAGCCGTTACATCATGTATCTTGAATTGTATCCTTAGAAAACACTATCAAAGTCAACGTCGATGACAACTCCCTTAACAATCATAGCAGATCTGACTTTAGAGGTTTCATGTGCAAATGTATGAGCAAACTAACTCCTTGGATTTTCTAGTTGTTTTGAGATTGCTACTAGCCGCTTGCAAGCTGAATTCCATGCCATTTACAATGGTTTTATTTAGCAATGGACCAAGATTTCAACAATGTGGTTATTGAATCATATTCTATGATCACAATTGAGTTAGTGGAACATGATAATTCTCATCTCTATTCTTATGCTCTTCTCTTCAAACAAATTAGACATTCATAAGGTTGAATTGGATTGTTGTCTTTCAGCTTAGAAAAAACAATAAATGTGCATACCGACTTATCAAGAAAGGTGCTATTTCATATGTCTCTTTAAAGAGAGAGAATTATGCGACATATTTAAATATAATAAATTTAAATGGTAAAAATTTGTATTTTATCACAAAAATCACATTTTATTCTTTTAAATAAAAATAACATGATGAATCCATTCTCAATATTGATCACACGCGTGTAAAAAGAAAATCATCACATGCAAAAATAAAAATTCTAAATTTCTATAAACAATGTAACACATTTTTAAACTTTATTAGTCCATTAAGAAAATCCAAAATAATGTAATTTAACCATTTAATAATTTTTTTTAAAAATAGTTTTTTTTATAGTATAATATTTTTTTTTACTATAACATTTTATTGTTTTTATTCTCAACTTCAAATTTTTATATCCCATCAACTACCTCAATCGGTATATATGTTGAGATCGAATTCAAACTCAAGTACACTTACTTATTTACTCCCTCCGTTCCTTTTTATAAGACCCTTTTTGACAAAATTATACTATTCACTTATCTTGTTTTGACCGTATTTTTTTAATAATACATAAATATAAATATTAACATATAAGATCTTGTTTGATTTGTTTTGATGAGTACTTTCAAAATATCAAATTTTTATAATTTTTACCATTAGACAATTAAAAATATTAGTAGTGAAAATTGTACATTGACGTATGTGCAGTGGTTCTTATAATTAAAGACGGAGGTAGTTTTTTTTTTTTTAAGATAAAATTCTAATCACTATCGACAAAAAAAAAATGTTCAAATATTGATTGACATGAAAATCTAATGTCAAAATTCGTACGGGTTTGGTAATGATCTTGAATGAGAATTCTGAAATGAATCAATCCAATTTCACCAGTCAGTAGCAGTCGCTGGTCACCACTGTCCTGAACGGTGCGCCTCCCTCAGTCTCCCGATAACACTCCTCTTCATCCCCACAAATAACCACTACTTCAAAATCAACACACTCTCTCACCATTTCAACCCTCAACAAATCTATCTCGATCGATCTAACATTCATGGAGCTTCGGCTTCAAATCTTTCTCATTTCTCTTCTCATCGTGTTTCTCCTCCCATTTTCTTCTTCTTCTAAACCCATAGACCCACTCCTCGGCATCGCACCCCAAGGTTCGCTTCAACTCGCTCATAACCATTTTTTTATTTACACATTATTACATATATTTTTTATCTAAATTATTATAATTGAAATTATTGTCACTTGTTGATTATTATTATAATCGCAGATGAAAAATATTTTAAGTCTTCCGATGTAATTAGATGTAAAGATGGATCCCTAAATTTCAACAAAGACCAGCTTAATGACGATTTCTGTGATTGTCCAGATGGCACCGATGAACCTGGTTAATTTTTGTTCTTTTTTTTTTTTGAATAAATATTATTTTATTTGTTTCGTATTGGATCATTGATTTTTGTGTGAATTTTGTTGTTATTGTTAGGTACATCGGCGTGTCCGCGTGGAAAATTTTATTGTCGGAATGCTGGCCATTCTCCTGTGTATCTGTTTTCATCTAGAGTCAATGATGGAATTTGCGGTGAGATTAATGTGTTTTTTTAATTGCATGTATAATTCAATCTGCTTGGCTTAGAGTTAGTGCTTTAGCTAGGGTTTTTAATAGAGGTATTGGTTGTGATTGAGTCGTGATCTTTGATATTGTGGAGAATTGCGGTAAAATGCAATTGACGTGGTCGAGTTGCAGTTTCAACAACAAACAGACCGTTATGCATGACTCTTGACCAATATTAGATATAGTTATAGCTATGCATATTGGATAGATTTAGAAGTATGTCTGAACACTGAATATGCTTTTATTGTGTACTTTTCAGCATTCATTTTGGTATAGAAACTGAACATATTTGGATCTATGGAAGTTAATGTGAACTTGCATTTTATCTTGTTATTCTCACTGGCAATGTTAGAGTCTTTTTGGCATAGAGATTAGAGAGGCTTGTGTGTAAAAATTGGCACTTGGTCTTGATGCTATTTTTTTTTATGTTGTTTTTACATTGCCAAAAATTATCTGTATATTGTATTATGTTCAAGATTGTTTTAGCTGAATTTATAGATTTTCCATATCTTTTGAGTCATGTCACAGTGTAACAAAGTGGAGTATGGTGACTGGTGAGCACCTTATTTTGTGATTCGTCAGTTACATTATTCATTTGCTTAACTGCTCGAAAAGCGTTATTATTTTACTATGAATTAAAAGTATTGTGAGCATTATAGTTAAATTCCATTGATTCCCAATTAACTGCTAATTTGTAGTTTGGCCTGTTTCTAGACTTTTTAGTTTCATTAACTCCAAAGTTATTTACTTCACTTTCCTGCCGTTATAATGTAGATTGCTGTGATGGTAGTGATGAATATGATGGTAAAGCAAAGTGCCCAAATACCTGCTGGGAGGCTGGGAAAGTTGCTCGAGATAAGCTGAGAAAAAAGATTGCCACATATCAAGAGGGTGTCAAAGTGAGAAAGCAAGCAATTGAACAAGCATATTTAGTTCTGGAGAAGGATGCGGCAGAGCTTTCAAAATTGAAAAGAGAAGAAAGTATACTTAAAGGGGTTGTGAATCAGCTAAAGGGTATCGTTTTTTTGTTCTACCCCTTTCTCATAATGTTGTCCTTAAGGATGTAAAAACTACCTTAATTTTGTATTAAAGGATATATATAGTCATAAAAATAAATGATCAATAGGTCATCCATACAAAGGCAAAATTGAAAGTCACTATATCAAATGCACTCATGACTAATTTTAAAATGCTGTATGCTATAACAGGTCTATTTTGTATTGGTAGGACATAGTGAATGTATCAGTAAGTCCGATTAGGAATGCAGGAATGTAGGTATTGTTATGTTTGATTTGAAGTGTTAGATTAAGCGCCTTTATTTGTTTCAAAAAACCCTTAAAATGTATGAAAGAGTTTAAAGTGTCTGAGATATTCTGAACCAACTGTTTAATTACACATATGCCCACACCCAACTATTTTCAATTGATGAATCACATGTGACAAAGTAATGCCACTATTATCACTCTATGTATATATGATTCATCAAGGAAAAGATCACATAACATATTTGACCTTGAAGTTACAGGTTTCACACCATGTCATCAAGGATGTGAACTTTTGGTTTGAGTAACAATATATATATATATATATATATATATATATATATATATATATATATATATATATATATCATGTAAGGTTTGTGTTAGCGATTTTCTATCATATCAATGATTTTTTTTCTTTAACAAACTCCTTTTGTCTCCATTGTAGATCATAAAGAACAAATAGACAAGGCAGAGGAGAAGGAGCGTTTACAGAAGGAAAAAGAAGAGAAGCAGAAGAAGGAGGCTGAAGAAAAGGCTAATGAAAAAAATAATAAAGCCGATGAAGAAAATACAGGACTTGAACATGAAGCCGAAAAGCATTCACACATTGAAGACGATTCTGCAGCAAGTAACCATGAGAACATTGAAGGCGTTTATCAGGTTTGATTGTATCAGCCATTTAAATTACAACTTTACTGTATAATAAGAATAAGTCTTATTGAAGTGTTTTGTTCTAATTTTTTAACACATTAACAATCTGGAATCTGGCATTCAGCTAATATGAAGTGACTCTATGTATATATGATTTTCCTGATCTTTTATCAACCCCCTAGGAATTAGGAGCTGTACTATGTTAAAACCGTACCTATTTAGACATGCAAGTATGTTATTAGAAGAAAGTGCACGTTTTTGCTAATTTTCTGTTTTCTCGTACTTGCAAATATAGATACTAGATAGAACAGAAAATTAACTGTTTCAAACCCATCCATATGTGTCATTGGAGCAGATTACTTTTCTTCCTCACTCTGTTCCTTAGCTTTTATGTGTGTTTGACTGTGTTTCACTACTCAATTATGCAGTCAGTGGTTTAATTCATCTATTTAACATTGAAAACTTTCTTATAGGATGAAGCTGAGGAAAAGTTAGCTGACACACTTGATGATTTTGTTGAAGCTACTGATACCCCTGGAAGTGAAGGATCCTTGCTTAATAAAGTGGAAGAGGTGAATAAAATTTGTGGATTGTAATTTTTATTGTCTGAGTTATTGTTATTGAGATGGCATTTCCTGCCATGTGTGTTCATTGGAGATGCTTCCTCATCATTTTTACCTGATCTTTCTTGAATGTAGAATGCAAAAGAAACTGAGAGAGAATCTGCCGTTGAATCAGAAACTGACTTGACGACCGGAAAGCCAGAGTCTTCTGAAGAAGTCATCAATAAGGTATCTGCATAATTTATAGACTCATAGCTTGACCGGAATTTACTTTTATTCTTGTCTCATAGTTACTTGTTCAATTGATTTGATTCACTTAATCGACAATTATTAGGTCATAATTATGTACTGGTAGGCGCTTCTATTTTTGTCAGTTATTGTCTCGTAACTTCCCCAAGAAAAGTCAGTATAATGGCAATATACAGCACCCGGTCTGTCATATTGTAAAAATGAGATGAAGTGAGACACAATGAATAGTCTCATAACGAAATCATTTCATTGCCAAAACAGTTGCACTTGATTATTTATCTATATCTAGGATAAAACATCAGTGATTGCAGAATATGTCTTGTGGAAAATTGCTTCACTACCTTTTATTTTCAGATTTGGATGTAAAGAAACACCGAAACACTGGGGCTGTTCTTTCAGATTTGAACATGTTGCAATTTCAAAATTAAAATGAATAATTCACTATTGAAACAAAACCCCTCTTTTGGTTTTTCTAATCCTCTGATAGGACAAAGTTGGATATTAATATTATAATGCTTTTTACTTTTAAAAAAATTAATGCTATTTTGCTTAACTTATTTTACGTTGTATTTTATGGTTATGTAACATTGCAATTACTGGCATTAAACCCTTTTTTATTGGGTCTTTTCTCCGACCGTTTTAAATACTCGTGTTCTGCAATTTGTTTTTGGCAAAACTATTTTTATAGAGCATGACATTATCTTATTTTGTATTTATTTTAAGGCATTGATCAGCTTTTCATTTTTCCTGACTTGTCTTTATGCTAGTGGATTTAGATACTATGGATGCAAGCCATATCCTGTTATACATGGTACACCTACAACAAAGATATTCTGAAAATTGAATAACATATCATGAAAGTATCTGTCTTCCTTCATGGAAAATTACCAATGTGTGTGTTAGGAATCAAGGAATTGAATTCAAAGAAAATAACTATTTTATTAAAAGATAGATTAAGAAAGAATAAAAGATAGAGAGAGAATAGGAGGGAAATATTTCCTCCAAGTGTTTCCCCTTCTACAGTAGTGTTACTACTCTATTCACAAAAGTACGCAAATCTGAACGAATCTCCTTGTCTATCCATGTATTCTCCTATTTACACATGAAGGTCCTCTAACTAATCAATTAACCAACTAACTTCTCTAACTAGTTCCTCACCATCCTATATTGTTAATGTTATTAACTCATCCTTATCCCCTATCATCATAATAAACTTCTCATTATCCTATGAAACACAAAAGTCCTTTCTAGTTTCAATGGATAGCTTTTTCAGGCCAACCTTGAGAGTTGTGACATCCATTCATCAGCTGTCTCAATTTAACTTAAAAGCTTATCCACATTTTCTTCGTCTTCGAACATCTTTAACTGCCTCATTCACCATTTGAGCTGATGAACCATGTTATAGCCTATAGTAGTATTTTTACATCAAGGTAAATACAATGGCTACTGGCTAGAGTTCATGGCTTGTATTTAAAAATACTACTAGCTTTTGGTGTCACAATATATAATCAAGCCATCAGTCTTAAACATGGTAATTTCTAACGACTTACTGCATATTATAAGCCCTTTGGAACTCATCTTCAGTTCTTCCGATATCTCCTGCTCTCAGGGGAATTGTTTCTTTCCTATATGAACTGATTAATTGCTCGAAGTTATGTGTGATAGTTTAGTTTAGATATAACTTCACAATATTTCTCTACTTTTCTCATCTGTTTTTTCTCTGTGGTATATATATATTTAGGGGAAAGATGTATCTGATAATACTGATGGATTATCAAAGGAAGAATTAGGCAGGCTTGTTGCTTCTCGTTGGACAGGAGAAGATGTTGGTAAGAAAACTGCTGAAGCTGACACTGTATCAGACAATGCAGATCAAGATATTTCACACGGGACAATTATAGAAGAGGATGAAGGATATGCTTCTGAAACTGACGATGACAACCACAAATATGATGAAGATGTAAATGATGATGAATTTCAAGAGGATGAGCACGACGACGACCTTAGTTCCTCATACAAATCTGATGTTGACACTGAAACAGACTTTTCAGGTTTGTTATAGATATTAATGCAAATGATTATCAAAGTGTGGTATATAATGGACTTGTGATTAAAGTAATTCAAATGAACTCAGATGATAGCACATCAGAAGATCCTTCTTGGGTAGAGAAAATACAGAAATCTGTATGGAATTTGTTTCAAGCCGTTAATATATTCCAGACACCAGTGAACCAGTCAGGTACACGATTAACATTCCATTACCCATATCTTTTATCCAGATATATAGATATAACTTACACCTTTCTCTTTGGTCTCTTTAGATGCTGCTCGTATACGCAAGGAATGTGATGAATCAAGTACCAAGTTGTCTAAAATACAGTCTAGAATATCGAGCCTGACACAAAAGCAAAAACTTGATTTTGGTTAGTATGATGCTGGTAACTTTTGTCACTAAGAATTTGTATTGTAGAGGTATTAGTTATGTAATTGGCTAGAGTAAACTGAAGTAAAACTTCAATACTACAGGTCCAGCAAAGGAGTTTTATTCATTCTATGATCGTTGCTTTGAGAGCAAGCAGAACAAGTTACATTTTTTCTCCCTTAGCAGTTTACTTTCTGTTGTATTTGGCATTTTTAATAAATCTGAAAGTTAGATAGTCCTCTGCTGTTCATCTCACATGCTGCAATGAATTTTTCTGTTCAGGTACGTTTACAAAGTCTGCCCCTATAACCAGGCTACTCAGGAAGAGGGCCATTCCACCACCCGTTTGGGGTAAGGTTTTGGTAACTTGTTGATAATTTTAGCAGACTGCTTTTCTCGAGTTCAAAAGAATTCAAACATCAGTTGGTGAAAACAATTAGTTTTATATTCCCTATAAAAGAGACAAAAATAATTCAGTTTTCTTTTCACAGTCGCTGGGACAAATTTGAGGATTCATACAAAGTAATGGTGTTTTCTAATGGCGATAAATGCTGGAACGGTCCTGATAGGAGTTTGAAGGTATATAGTTTTTGAATTTTAAACAGTATGCGTCATTTCTTTCAGTTGAGAGGACTATATTGGATCTTTTCATTCTAAAACAATTAGATTCAATTATGCTCAACTGGTGCTTACAGGACTATATAATTATTCATTCTAAAGTAATTATATTCATTTAGTTTCGATGCACAAGTGTTTGTTAAAATACAATATAAATTCCATGTTTTTCCTTAATAGTTAAGAGTGTATTAATAGGCTTAGTAGTTCATCGTGTGTTTTAAACATGCTTTCAGTGAGTTATAGTTGGTAACCTATTGCAAGTGGGAAGTTCAATTTCAGTTTCATTAGGTTTCTCATGAAAAAATAATCGTAAGTAATAATTAAAGTTACTACTCTGGAGTTTCTCATGGAGTTAAATTGAAAGGTGCCTCAGATTTGTGGACCATCTGTAATTAATGGCTGTTTTTTTGAACAGGTCAAGCTTAAATGCGGGTTGACAAATGAGATTACTGATGTAGATGAACCAAGCCGTTGCGAGTAGGGATTGTTATTTTGTTTTTCTCTGCTCCTTTCACCTCTTTTCTCCTTTTTGTCATTTTTCTGTGCGATGCTTTCCCCTTTTCTCATTGCTATCTCATGGACCTTATGGCAGGTACGTAGCTTTATTGGCTACCCCGGCCCTTTGTCAGGAAGAAAGGCTGAAGGTACTTAAACTGATTATTACATGATATTTGCTAACTATTGTCCTTACATTACCTCAATATGGTATTAATTGTGACTGTGGAACGTAACAGGAGTTACAACACAAGCTAGACTTATTAAATTCAGAACAACCAGAAAGCCACGATGAGTTGTGAAAACCCGGATGAATTATAACTGGTAAGTTTACTGGCATTTGATTCATTTTCTTTGGAGATTTGAGTACCAAGATGATCAATTTTTACTTTGAACAGCTAGTAAGAAGATCATGGAGCAACTGAAGAATGGCGCCCTTAAGTTCTGTATACTAGAGCTTACGACAATTTGATATTGGTTGGGATTAAGGAGGGGCTAGGACTAGAAATGGGTTCGGGATCCTTATGGCCCTTCCGGTTTGGCAACATTCTGATATGACTAATTCCTTAGAACATTTTTCTTTTATTAAAATCACAATGACTACCTTGTCTGTGGCTCTCTTTCAGACTGTCCATTCCATTTTCAAAGGGTTGATCTTTATAGTTGATACGATACGATGCAAAATACTAGGCGGCCAGAGATTCTAAGACAGAATTTTTGTTAGAATGAGTTGACATCATTATTAATTTTAGATGAAGTGGTTTGAACAACCTTCTTATAACGTTCTAGTGTGATTCATAGATATTTCCATATTTTGTTTGGGTGGATTTAGGAAGGAGATTTTTATATTTTGTTTGTGTGGACTCAGGAAGGGGTTTAAATTATTCTGCTGAAAAAAAGCGTTAAATGATGTTGAAACTTCTTTCACTGAATTTTCAGATAGGCATTGAAATAACCAATAGGTTTTAACGAGTTATTGGCATTCTAAAATGATCAATTCATTTTAGACCGTAAAATGGGCATGGGCAATAATTGTTAGAAGTCTTACATTGGCTATAGATATGACAAAGATAACCTTTATAAATGTGTGCAAACCTCAATTCTCAAGCTAGCTTTTGTGGTTGAGTTTAGGCCTCCCAAATTCTAATATGGTATCAGAATTTATCCTACATCCATTTGTTGTTTGTTGTGGATACCTCTTATATTTGGGGCACCCGTTATTGTTGATTTCACGTTCCAGCTTGTTCAGTTCTGGACGTGAGGATGTGTGTTAGAAGTCCCACATTAACTAGAGATATGACAAAGATAGCATTTATAAATGTGTGCAAACCTCTACTCTCAAGCTAACTTTTGTGGTTGAGTATATGCCTCTCAAATTCTAATAATAATAACAAAGTTTTTATTTTTGGTAAATATAACAAGGGTTTTTCTATCATACTTTTAAATACATTAATGTTTTTTTAAAAGAAAATAAATGAATTAATGGTTGAGATTACATGTATGAGCATAACTAATTATGAGTGTGATGAGAACATTAACTATTATCTTTCTCATTTAACTATTTACACTTTAGAGTGGTTATTATTCATTACACTCATCTTTTTCTTTCTTTCTTCCGTCTTCCTCGTTCCTCAATATTTCTCCCAAAGTTTGGCTTGTAAAATCATCAAATGCTTAAAATGCATTAATAAACCAATGAGATTATACTTTCTTTTGATATTTAATTTAATATCATGTTTGACTATATATGTCTTCATATCTTAATTATAGTTTTATAATAATACAGTTATATAATAAATTCTTTTTGCAGTTTCAAAAGAAATAAAAAAAAATACAGTTATATATGTATAAAATTATAGTAGATTAATAAAATTGAACTATTTATAATTTTTATCATTTTCCAAAACACTACTTATTTTTTCTCAAAAATACTTTTATTCACTACTGCTCCACTAGTCCACGAGTCCACCGTCCCATTAAATCAATTTTAGAATGTGCCGCCAATTTTTCATAGTGGCTATGTGTACTTTACAATTCCAAAGTGTAATTAAAGTAGCGTTTCCAATTGTTTGTTCCATTTTGCTTTGGTTTTCAATCTCTTAAATTTTTGATTAGTTGTGTTGGTTTTGTAAGTGGGGGTAAATATGAAAATTCATTATAATTTGCAAATCAATTTAATATTAAAATTAAATTTTTTAATACTCATTTTTTTGTCAAAATGACTCCTATGAATAAAAACAAAGAGAGTATATAATAATATTATTGATTTGGTCAAAAAAAAAAAATAATATTATTGATAAAAATGTTATTCATGTTTGTTTAAATAGAATGATGCAGTAAGTTTAAAAGACTTGAAAAATAAGTAACGACTATAGTAATCTAGTCTATATTTTATATTTATATAAAGAAGATACATTCTTTTGATGTCACTTATTTTTTTTTTCTATTTTACTTTCAAATTTCAATTTTTCTAATAACAAACAAAAGTGAAAACAAAATTATAATTATTTTCAACATATAAATTAATATCATAAAAAATATACACAGACCATTTGACACACTAGTTAAATTGTAATGAGTGGTTGGTTTGTTTTTCCTTGTATCATCATTCATCACCCACAGTAATCACTTTACTCGTGTGTTAATCACTCACGCACACCACTAAACATCGTAATATTTTATTAATTAAAAAATAATTAGGTTATTAATTCTATTTTTAAAATAATAATAATATCGCTAACTCGTGTATTGTCTTGATATAAAGCGAGAGAAAACGACCGCGGCAGTGTAGTTTTCAATCAGATTTCTGAATCAAAATCAAAATCAAAACACTTTTTTGTCTGTCCTTTTTCACATTCATTGATCCACTACGATGTCGACAACAATGGTGATGGCAGAGAAGAAGCCGAAAACGAAGATCGTTTGTACGCTGGGACCCGCATCAAGGTCTGTTCCCATGGTCGAGAAGCTTCTACGAGCAGGCATGAATGTCGCTCGTTTCAACTTCTCTCATGGTTCCTATGAATATCATCAGGAAACTCTTGATAATCTGAGACAAGCTATGGAAAATACCGGTATTCTCTGCGCCGTTATGCTCGATACTAAGGTATCAACATTTTTTGTTCTTTATTTCTCTTCTTTGATTTGTGTTATGTTATGTTGTGTTGTCATTTATTTATAATGATTATGGATATAATATAATGTGTGATTAATGTGAGAGTTTTTTTTTAATGACCTAATAATGTTGTTGATCTTTTAGATGTATATTTATTAGTATTAAAAATAGATTTAAATTCATTTGTTGTTGTTGTTGTATCCTGAAGATTGATTAGTTTTAATTTTGAGAAAATGATATATTTCAATGTAATCGTCAGTGTCAGTGTCGTGCCGGTGTCGGACACGACACATGTCCGAAACCGGGACACGCCTATTACGAGAAGTGTCCGAGTTTCATAGTACGTGTATGATCACTTATTTGTGTGTGTGTGTGTGTGCGCGTATTTCAGAAATTTGAACCAGTGAGTCGTCAACATGTTTATAAATTTGTGTTGGAAACGGTTATGTAATAATATATGTATAATATTGAAATTATGGAAATCGGAGTGAGGTCGAATGCCCTAAATGTTCTTAAATCGGATCTTTCCGTGTATGTTTGTATGTATAGCGGAGGAGCTCAGTGGGGGCTGGGGCAGGCCACGGCCCACTTAGGATTTTTAGTATATTATGCGACATATGGTAACAAATTAAACCGTGCCGTAGTAGAAAACTGTGTCTTTTCAATGGGGAGCAGGTTGCGATTTGACCCTTAAAATGATTAATATTTTCTTGGGCATGATTTAAATTAAAATCTGAAGATGAAAATCCAGGATTTGAAATCATCAAGAATGATATACAAATTCATTCATAACTTGATAGTTTATGCGCATTGTATTATGTATCTTGCACTGAATGCTGAATTGGTGTGAATATAAGGAATTGCTTTTGTTGGACTTAATGAAGTGAATATATGATATTGTGTAATTCTTTCCTTATCTATCTTTCATCTTCTGTATATATATTATATTATTGTAGGGGCCGGAGATTCGAACCGGATTTCTCAAGGATGGAAAACCTGTCCAACTGAAACAAGGTCAGGAAATAACCATTTCGACCGACTATGACATAAAGGGAGATGAGAATATGATCTGTATGAGCTACAAAAAGTTGGCTCATGATGTCAAACCCGGGAGCGTCGTACTCTGCGCAGATGGCACCATATCATTTAAGGTTTTATCATGCGACAAAGATGCTGGTTTGGTTCGATGCCGCTGTGAGAACTCTGCCATGCTCGGCGAGAGAAAGAATGTTAATTTGCCTGGAGTAATAGTGGATCTCCCAACCTTGACTGAGAAAGACAAGGAAGATATCATGGTCTGGGGAGTTCCCAATAAAATTGATATGATTGCGCTTTCTTTTGTTCGTAAAGGTTCTGACCTGGTACAAGTTCGCAAGTTGTTGGGGAAACACGCTAAGACCATACTTCTCATGTCAAAGGTATGGTATATTGTGGATTTGTTGTTTTATTTCATGATAATAAAGAGTGATTGTCGAGTTGGTTTAGAAATATATCAAGAGTTTATGAGTCAGACATGAAACATGATATCATAGAGATGGATATGACATCTACGTTAACGTGTGTTATCAAATATCATCTAACAAAATTTGGGATGTTCTTTAATGAAACTGTCTTTCCAGTCCCTACTGATATTTGCTATCTCTAGTACATATTATACGATTTAATTACTTTTTTTCTGTGTTGATTTTAATATATGTGTCAGGTTGAAAACCAAGAAGGAGTTGCAAATTTTGATGAAATCCTTGCAAATTCAGATGCATTTATGGTTGCACGTGGTGACCTCGGAATGGAAATTCCAATAGAGAAGATATTTCTTGCACAGAAAGTGATGGTTTATAAGTGCAATATCCAAGGAAAACCAGTTGTTACTGCAACCCAGATGTTGGAATCCATGATCAAATCTCCCCGGCCAACCAGAGCTGAAGCCACTGATGTTGCCAATGCAGTTCTTGATGGCACAGACTGTGTCATGCTCAGTGGTGAGACTGCTGCTGGAGCTTATCCAGAACTTGCTGTTCGAACTATGGCTAAAATATGTGTTGAAGCTGAAAGCACCATCGACTATGGAGACATATTTAAGAGGATAATGGAGCACTCACCAGTACCCATGAGCCCATTGGAGAGTCTAGCTTCTTCTGCGGTTAAAATGGCCAATTCAGCTGGAGCAGCACTTATATTGGTTTTAACTAGAGGAGGGAGTACTGCAAAATTAGTGGCCAAATACAGGGCAGGTATGCCAATTCTTTCTGTAGTTGTTCCTGAGATCAAGACGGATACCTTTGATTGGTCCTGCAGTGATGAGTCCCCTGCCAGACACAGCTTGATATACCGAGGATTGATTCCAGTACTAAGTGCAGGTTCTGCAAGAGCTTCTCATGCAGAAACAACAGAAGAGGCACTAGACTTTGCCATTCAGTATGCCAAAACAAAAGGCCTCTGCAATAACGGAGATTCTGTGGTGGCTCTGCATCGTGTGGGTGTCGCATCAGTCATCAAAATCTTGACTGTGAAATGATCTCCCATTAAAAGGAGTTCTTCAGTTGCTTTTAGCAATTTTTGATGGTGGGAATGAAGTCTTATCATGCTTTTTTTTTCATTCTTAATTGGATGCTGAACATCAATCAGAACTTTTATTATTAGGGAATGTTCCCTGTTTTAATATTATCCATATAACACCGTTTCTTCACCTTATTATTGGCGTCACTGGCAAGTGGTGACCGCCTTTCGGTTGTTGATTATGCATGAAGCTTTTTTGTAAACCTTAAAACTGACCGATTTCTGGCTTCTCAGTTTTGATTTGTTTACAGTTTTGATATGTTGGAGTTGGACCACTCATATAAATTTTGATATAGAATTTTATGGGTTTTATGTTTTAATTCTTGGTTATTATCAATCTGAAATGTGGTGGTCTATTATATCTTGCAAATTTGAATAAAATAGCATATGTAGCTAAAGAACATCATTTTTTTTTTTGAAAGGAGCTAAAGAACATCATTAAAAAGTTAAAAACTAGGATTTCTTTAAATGTACACTGATGAATTATTTTCTTATTAATAGTTGTTACACTGATGTCGATATAATTGTGGTCCACCAGGACCATCCTGAGTCACTTTCCCATCCAGCCATGACTCTATATGATATATCTATGGATTGGTTGGTGGTACACGTTTTTTATGCAGTGTCGACCTATCAAACTAATATAGTTTAGTCCATTTTGCTTGTTTTGAGACTTTACATTAGGCTTAGGAATTTTGTCATTAGACCATGGTTTGTGGAAATAATTGAAAGACAATTAGGCAAATGTTAACAAGTGCCACAAGGTCAAGGATACTACAAATTAAATTATTTGTATTATTTTATTTTGAAATTGTGTATTCAACATTTTAATTTTTTTTAAGACAAAATTCTTCTTTTATTTATTTATTTTCGTAATTATTTAACAATGATGGAATGACATCTCTTCAACTAGTGATAGGTTATATGAGTCACATTTATTGTGAAATCAACACTTGTGTTGATGTGCCATTCAAAAAAAAAAAAACACTTGTGCTGATGTCTTAGTGATGGGTATATTTTTGGTATATACCACTGATGTGATTTTTGATTTTGTATTGCGGAATTTGGTGGGATATATTTTTATATGAAGAAGCTATGGAGATTGGAGAATATAACAAATATTTTATTCATTGTTCTTGTTCTCTTCCTCTCATTATTATTCATGGTATAAGGCTCTATTTATAGACTTACAAAAAATATATTTCTAGATCATATTGATCTTAAATAACAAACAAATCCTAGATATTCTAAACAAAAATATAAATATTCTAAACATAAATATAAATCTTAAATCTAATATTATTTTATTTTAAATATAAATCTAAACTATATTTTAATCTAAAATCTTCAAAAAATATTTACGCATTATTCTCAATAGTTAGATGAGATATTTTTATAGTATAATTTTTTGTACTATTTTTTATTCCCCACCCTCTCAAACTTAATGTACACCTGCCCTCTCTTGCAACTACAAATAGAACAAATCTTACGAGATATTTTTATACGGTCACTTTTTTTTTTTGGTGAACTTTTTTTTTTTTTTGGTGAACTTTTATACGGTCACATTACAATCCTAAATCCTAAATAAAATATATTTAGACACACACTCATAAATATAAAAAAATAAAATAATGAATTGAATAATTCAATTTTGAAATAAGAAAGTTATATTATTAAAACTTATGTCCAAGTAAGTAAGTGTTCCTCTCAAATATAATATCCCGCAACTTGTTCCCCAAGTTTTTTATATTTTTTTATTTTCTACTTTTATAAAAAAAATAATAAAAACAACCAATGATTCAGTTTTTTTTTTAAAGGTATATTCTCGAAAAAAATACGTCAAGATATTTTATTTAGAAATAAAATATCACATAATAATTATAATTATATATAGTATTTTCCTAAAACGACAGTTAATACAATATTCTTAGGTTTACTACCAGTCAAAAAACATATACACTCTGATTACTTTTCGTGGAAGAAAGTCCAAAACCTCGTTCGCGTGAGACTTTCTTGGAGAATATATAAACACCTTTTAGTTTTACTTTCTTTCAGACTAAAAAAAAAAACCATAAACAGAAAAACCGAAGAAGAAAAAAACTCTCTCTGATCTAAGATGGCGCCGATTGTTGCAGAAACGAAACCAAAAACGAAGATCGTTTGCACTCTTGGACCTGCATCGAGGTCTGTGCCTATGGTCGAGAAGCTTCTAAGAGCAGGTATGAACGTTGCTCGTTTCAATTTCTCTCATGGTTCTCATGAATATCATCAGGAAACTCTTGATAATCTGAGACAAGCTATGGATAATACCGGTATTCTTTGCGCCGTTATGCTTGATACTAAGGTATGATTACGATTTTGTTCTAAATCTATTTGAAATTTGAATTGAGTGTTTGTGTTTGTGTTTGTGTTAGGTTAACTTGTGATTTATATGAATTTAATGTGGATAAGTTGATTTTGACCTTATATAGTCTATCATGTTTCGGTTTTGTAGTTCGTTAAACATCTTTGTCCGTCTTGTGCAGAGATCTGGTTAATTATAATAATATATTTGCCGTCTCGATAAACTACTTATTGAAGTACTTATAGTGTAACCGCTTGTCATATGACTAATTATGTACTGTAGAATTATTTCTATAACAAAAGATAAATTGAAGTCAAACTGTTTTCAACTGTTGTTGTAAGCTAGTATTTAAGTTGAAAACAAGTTATTATGGATCTGTTTTAAGTTGTTCAAAGTGTTTATGCTGATAGATAAATTTGAATAAGTCAATCCAAACAAAATCTAGTTTTTTTTTTAACGCTTTTGTGCTATGCATATAGTAAGATAAGAGCATCTTGAGTGCTTGGTTCTTACTTTTTTTTTTTTTTTTTGATAAGCTGCTTGGTTCTTACTTGATTCTTAATCTTATAGTTAAGAAGCTATATTTGGTGAGTATTTTCATTTGAGAGAAATGAGATGAATGGTCTACAAGAGTAGAAGAACTGTTTCTTATGCATTAATAAAAGCTCTACATGAACATCACAAAAACATTAATGGTTTAACTGTTTAGGCATGTCATGTTTCGTATCTTATACTAAATGTTGAGTTGGTGCAAATTGATGTCATTACTATTCATCAAATCCATAAAGTGAAACTGGCATTGTCGAGTTCTTTCATTTTGTAGCTTTAATTTATTTATCTACTTATGTTGTTGTAGGGGCCTGAGATTCGAACTGGATTTCTCAAGGACGCCAAGCCTGTCCAACTGAAACAAGGTCAAGAAATAACTATTTCGACTGACTATAGCTTAAAGGGTGATGAGAAAACAATCTGTATGAGCTACAAAAAGTTGGCTTATGATGTGAAGCCTGGGAGTGTCATACTCTGCGCAGATGGAACCATATCATTCACAGTTTTATCATGCGACAAAGAGGCTGGTTTGGTTCGATGCCGCTGTGAGAACTCTGCCATGCTTGGCGAGAGAAAGAATGTTAATCTTCCTGGAGTTGTAGTGGATCTCCCAACTTTAACTGAGAAAGACAAGGAAGATATCATGGTCTGGGGAGTTCCCAATAAAATTGACATGATTGCCCTTTCTTTTGTTCGAAAAGGTTCTGATCTGGTGCAAGTTCGCAAGTTGCTGGGGAAACATGCTAAGAACATACTTCTCATGTCAAAGGTATGGTATTTTGTGGTTTTGTTTCATGAAAAGTGATTGAGATGTTTTAAAAATATATTAAGAGTTATGAATCAGACATGATATATGATAGAGATGCTTATTGCATCCACATTATCTAACAAAATTCAGGATGTTCTTTAAAGAAACTATGTTTTTACTTTTAGTACCATTGATATTTTCTATCTCTCGTATGTGTTATTTTTTATTACTTATTTCTAGTTCTTTTTCCCGTGTTACTTCCAAATGTATTTGGCAGGTTGAAAACCAAGAAGGGGTTGCAAACTTTGATGATATCCTTGCAAATTCAGATGCATTTATGGTGGCACGTGGTGACCTTGGAATGGAAATTCCGATAGAGAAGATATTTCTTGCACAGAAAGTGATGATTTATAAGTGCAATATCCAAGGAAAACCGGTTGTTACAGCGACCCAGATGTTGGAGTCAATGATAAAATCTCCCAGGCCAACCAGAGCTGAAGCTACTGATGTTGCCAATGCAGTTCTTGATGGCACAGACTGTGTCATGCTTAGTGGTGAAACTGCTGCTGGAGCTTATCCAGAACTTGCTGTTCAAACTATGGCTAAAATATGTATTGAAGCTGAGAGCACCATTGACTACGGAGATGTATTTAAAAGGATAATGGAGCACTCACCAGTACCCATGAGCCCATTGGAGAGTCTAGCTTCTTCTGCTGTCAGAACAGCCAATTCCGCCAGAGCAGCTCTCATATTGGTTTTAACTCGAGGAGGGACTACTGCAAAATTGGTGGCTAAATATAGGCCAGGCACACCTATCCTTTCTGTTGTCGTTCCTGAGCTTACAACTGATACCTTTGATTGGTCATGCAGTGATGAGTCTCCTGCAAGACATAGCTTGATATTCCGAGGATTGATTCCAATATTAAGTGCAGCTTCTGCTAGAGCTTCTCATGCAGAAACAACAGAAGATGCAATAGAATTTGCACTTCAATGTGCCAAGGGAAAGGGACTCTGTGTTATTGGGGATTCTGTTGTGGTTCTGCATCGTGTGGGCACTGCATCAATCATCAAAATCTTGACCGTGAAATGATCTCACAATAGAAGTATTATTTATCTGTTTTGGCAACCTATTTTTATGATGGGAAATAATAAACTCTTATATTATACCATCTCCAATCTAAGTTGGATGCAAAACATCAATTAGATGCTTTTATTGGGGTTTCCCCTATACATTTATCAGTTTCCTTATTACTGTTATTGTTGAGACGAGTTGTGAACTCTTCATTTTTTTGAGATTATGTATGAACCTTTTGGTACTAGAAAATTTTGGCCAACTTTTGGCTTTTGATTATTTTAGTTTAATTCTAGTTTAATGTTGCCAAAATAATGCAGTATAAATCTTGGTTTCTCATTTCAACTTTTGGCTTTCATATTTAATTATGTTTCGTCATTTTGAAATTCAATGATATGGTCTTTTAAATATTAGTAATAAAATTTTAACTGTCTAATTTTAACTGTTTAAAGAGGTAGGGCTACTATCATGTACGTTGTGTTTTGACTTTTGACTATGTCGGAACATAAAGGACTATATACTACTGGTTTGATACCATTCAATTTATGCAAGCATTCGTGTTTTGACCATATCGAAACATCAAATTATATTCTACAAACCTATAACCAGGATGAAATCACAACGCAACTGATCTCTTTTGTGCCAAACTGCCTAATGTGAGGGACTATTTTGAACCCCTCACTTACGCAACAAAAAGGCGTGTAATCTTGCAAAGGCAACACGCGACCCCGTAAGTGATGACTATAAAAAGACCACTGCTTGTGCAATATTGTCAATATTCAAAACAAAACAAAGTTTCCATCAAATCTCTCTTGAAACAAAACTTACCATAAAATATAAGCTAAATGATTTTGAATCTGTTAATAATAGATTTTTTACCCTTGTTTTTAATTTATCTTCCCTATAATCAATGTTGGTATTGACCAGCATGTGTTACATATTAAGAATCTTGCTATTCAATTTTTTTTTGACTAACAATGCTATTCAAATTTTTTTGACTAACAATGCTATTCAATTAAATATGAACACTAACTGATTTCACATCATCTTTAATATTGTATATAAATATATCCTCATGATCTAGTTTAAAAAATAATAAATAAATAAATAAAATGCCTGCTACTAACTATGGATACACTAACTATCCTAATCAATCACTGCAACAAAAAAAAAAGGCAAGAAAAACCCCGGAACAAGTTCCAGACATATTTTCCACCTATATGCAGCATGCAAAGCTAGGGTGCAGCATGCCAAAGTGCTTTGCTCATACGCAGATCTGTCAAAAATGTAACTAGATTAATTTCCTAAGCTCAATTCCACAGACATATTCAGGCCTTCGAGGCAAAGTCTTGGATTTCATTCTTCTCATAGAAAGCACCAGTGACGTGCCTCTCTTTTCTGCCCAAACCTTTACAATGAGAAAGTTGCCCAAACATTTACAATGAGAACAATGCATTTCGGTTTCTATTTTAAACGAGTTCCATCTTGTGATTTATACATTCTCTTCCTGCAAGGATTAAAACACATAAGAAGTTACCAACTAGATAGCTCTAATGTGAGTGAGTCAAAATGACGGTAGACAACTAGACATGCCATCAACTTTTAAGTAAGAACGAAGAAACAAATGTGAGAAATATTAATGGAACTGATCTAATTCTACTGAAACGGTACTTGTATACAGAAAACATATATATGCAGTACTGGCAAACAATACTAGAAATAAACGGCATAGAGCAAGAGAATTCTCTTGCACATCTATGAATTTATGATGTCATTCCATTTATATTATCTTCATTTAGTTCATTTCTATCCAGTTTCATGCTTCTTCGTTCTTGACTGAGCCAACAAGAACTTAAGGGGCAGACATTTAACAATTACAGCGTGACACCAACCTAGATAGGAAAGAAATTCATATGTAGTTTTTAAAATAAAATCATGTCTAAAATATAGGAAATTCTGAAGAGAAGGAACTACTAGCTAAGGTGATGAGAAATTGCAACGTCCTTGAGACCAGGCTTGCACCAGTAAGCAGTAATAGTCATGGTTGAAAAGTAATAAAACAAAAAAGTGGAGAAAGCAAAGACACTGATAGGATTATCAAGAGAGTAGTCTAGGAAAAGATATTTGAAAGCCTTGGCAGTAAAAGTCTTGCAAGGAAAACTAGAACATCGAAAAATATAACAAGATAAAAAATAGACAGGAGTATCAAGAAACATAAAAGGGTAGTCCCTGAAAGTATCGCAGGCTCCTGTGCAGGGACTACCTTTTTATGTTTCACAATTTACATATAGCAGGCTCCTGTGTAGGCATGACAAAACCGCACATGGTAAATTTTTCTTCTAAAAGTATCGCAGTCTAAGCCTGATCACACTATGATTACGACAAAATGATCTAAAATAAAATCTTTACAGTCATCCCTGTTAAAATTTTACTAAAAACCAATAAAAATTAATAAAATGTCACGGTAGACATCCATCTGCGTCATTCAGTATAATGCGTATCAGATCAAATTTCTCAGTAAATTGTTATATGAGATCAGGTGAAAGACGTTCTAGGCAAAAATACAGATTCACGGTGCTGCAAAATGGTAAGACTACAAAAGGGTATATAATAAGCAAATACTTACATCCACAGCCTGAAAAGATCTCTCCGTCGGTGTCTTCTGTGAGACTCCAGTAGCTGATGTTGACCCATTCTGGGTAATGTCATGATTGGGCATCTAGAAACAACCAATCAAATGAAATAGATAAAGTCTAATGAAGCTTATCAAAACAGTAAGAATATGGTAATAAATATTAAATCCCTATAATGAAGGTTCCTGGAAAAATTCCAAGATATATCAAACTCTTTCGGTGTAAAACCTTAACTATCAGTGGGTGTGGAATGCGCCTTTGAAACGTGTTAGAGACTGTACTGGTACCAATAAATGGAGCCCCCCATCCCCCCATCACATCTTACAACAGGAAAGTTAGAAGAATAAAGTGCGAAACTGATAAGAACCTTGGGAGAACCACACCACAAAAGCTAGCTATTGTAGTGGGAGAGCCCAAAGCCTTATAAACCCCACAATGGAATCCCATACTTCCAATGTGGGACTCAAGTCCCATACCTTGCAATTGAATCCTAACAGAAACTTCATGACTTGATAGCAGAAAATGTGACTCTAATTAGGCAGGAATTTTATCTTTCTTTGGGATAGGTGCAACTCAAATCTCAATGATAAGAAGTAGAAACCTAAAGTTCACCAGTATCTCACTCATACCAAGAAGGCAAGAACCCTGTTCTAGGTTAATTATCCAAAACTTACTTCAGGACCAAGAATAACTTGTATGTAGTTATTTTCTTATAGTAAAAAAAAACTATATTTAGAATACGTTTGTAGTAAACTCTACTGTTTCCCTGTGGGTACTTTATTGACCGCTGGATTATGCACTGAGATTTAATCCAATACTGAATATAGCTAGCAACAAGGTAGGGTACTGGTACATTTGAGATACATACTAGTATAGAAAATATTGCCTCCCAATAGACTGTTACGCTAAAATTGCAAAGCGTAGTGTCTAACCAATAATACCAACTGAAAATTTATCATTGAAGCAACATAAATAGATATATGGTTCTGTGAAATTTTTTTCCTACCCCACATGTAGATTTGTTTTCTTGACTATCTTCAAACAGAGATGAGTAGTATGTTGGATCATATATAGAGCCTCCAAGTATCTCATTGGAATCAGAGATTTGCCTCGCTACTGCTGGTGTCACTGGACTCAAAAAACTACTCCGTGCGTCAAAATCTGCTGCTCGAGAAGTTGTGTCCACATAGGATGCACCCAGCCTATAAATTTGAATCCATAACAATGAGGATGATAGCCTCACTATAAAACCGGCAATTTGCATAGCCAGGGTAAGTTTCACAGAAAATATGAAAAATTTGGCATAATCGTCGGAAGAAATATTCCTGCAAACACACATACAGATTTTCATCAGATATGAATCAAAAGCACAGTCATGATCACTTGTTTGATTCATACAAGCATATAAAATTGGTTCATATCAAGTGTGAACGTATATACTTTCCTCTGTTCACTATATATCACAATGACTTCATATTGATAAACAGTACTGGGTGCAAAAAACGTTGGCAGTGATGTGGCTACTGGCTAGAGTGCATTATGATGACAAAATAATTTCATCAATCACGATAACGAAAGGGAACCTTGGCAGTGATGATCAAAGGATACTGGCTATAAACTATAAAGGTGATGAAAGTAATCAAAGATTTATGCAACCACGTCATTGGCACAAACAACAGAACTATGCTAGTGGCAAAAGATGTTGAGGTACTCAGAAACAAAGATAGTACACACAAAAAACAGTTTTTTTTTAGCTTGGAATTGCATTTCTTAGAATCTAGGCTAAAAATTGAAAATATAACTAAAATAGTTATTTTCAATGCTTATATTTGAAATTTGAACTTCAATATACACACCAAACAAGATAACTTGAACTGGGAAGTTCAATTCCATTTTCAATGGTTAATTCCATCCACCAAATGGCAGCTCAAAATATTCCAACACAATAGCATATGTCAACAAAAGAAATTGCATATGAGCATGCTAAGTTTCGGGCAACTCTGTTAGCAACACAGTGAATTGCATCTCATCATCCCACAAAAATCCCACACAAAAGCTACTACTCTGCTTTAAAAAGAGACATGATTTCCTAAGGCAACAGGGTGTATTTCAGTGATTGGCATCTCATCCCATCCCAGCCATTTCTCAGGAAATGGTTTATCTGCATTGGCTCTATATAACCGAATATCGTGCCTACAACAACAACAACAACCAAGCCTTATCCCACGAAGTGGGATCAGCTACATGAATCAAACGACGCTGTATTGTTCTATTTAAAACTATGCCTTTCTCCAACTCATTTATCTCCAGATCCTTCCTAATAGTTTCTTTTATAGTTTTTGTAGCCTACAACAACGGCTTGGTTATGTCTAACCAACTGCAATGTGAGATATATGTATATTACACATGTATACATGAACATGACAGTGAAATGATTTCACAGTAATGTGAAAGAAACATAATTTCTTTCCTAGGGACTCAAGTGTACTACTGTGTTTCTAGTGATTCATTCATGGGACAAATGGATAACCCATATATGGTCTTTATAACCGGATGGCGGATACTACACTGTACAATCAACGGAAATGCCACAGTCATCTCTAACATTTTTTTTTGTTTCAAAGATGCTAGTGGCAAACTCACACACACTAAATGTGGAGAAGAGGGATACTGCGGGTTGGAACTCGCGTCTCAGCATACCAAATGCATCTGCAACCTCTTACTATCTCTAACCAATACCACAAAGTGAAATGCATATTACATATTATCTACATAGCAATCAAATCATTGAACAATAGCTCTAACATGTAACATAAAAAACATCGATAAAAAGAACAACGGAGAAAATAAGAGAGCAAGACATACATACCAAATTTCATGAGTGAAGAGAATGAACCAAGAAATGTCAAGCAAAATAGAGCAAAAGAGAAGGAAAGCATAAGTACGACCAAGACTCTGACTGCTACTCTCAATTGCAACCAATGCAAACAATGCAATTGCAAGATTTATAAGCGATACACCATTGTAAGATGCTCCTAGCGATCCAATTAACGCGCACCCAATCTTCGCATTTTTCAATCATAAAAACAACAACAACACATCATCAAATAATCATAATCATAATAATAATAATAATAAGAAGAAGAAATGTTGTTATAGTAGTAGTAGTAGTATAACCAACCTACCTGAATGTAAATGAGGATGACAGCTAATGATTGAAGACTATCGTAATCGCGAAGCCATGGTTGTATTCGATCTCTCAAATTGCAACAACAACAACAACAACCACAAAGCATCATAAATAATAATAATTAGCGTAATTATTGAAGATGAAAAAATCAATCGGAATGCATCATCATCATCGTTGTGCTTGGTGGAGAGTGATGAGTAATTGGAAATTTTGGGGAACAAATCTGGTAGGTAGTTGAAGAAGAAGACGCAGTTGCAGCAAAAATTGCAACTTGTGTGTGTTTTTGTGTTATTGAAAATTGAGTTGTTTTATGTAATGTAACCCCCCTTTTCTTTCTTTCTTTCTTTTGTTTTCCACCTGTGAGTCTCTCTAACCAACTTTTTTCTCTTCTTGGCTCTCTCTCACTCACACACAAGGCAATTCAATTATACCTTTCTTTCTTTTTTTCACAAAAAATAGTTCTATTAAATTAAAATATAGTACACTGTGATGATCTATATTCTATATTCTATACCCAAATTTTTGTCCTATATATCAAAGGAAAAATAATTAAAAAAATTTGTTAGTGTAAAATTAATTTGAGTCAGCATGCATCCGTTGATATTAAGTGTAAAACTTTATTTTGACACTAAATCTTGTTTGATTTAATGGCTAAAATTAATCTCATAATTTGTAAAAAAAGATTAAATCATGTAATATCTAAAACATATATATTTTTTTCTTACCAAAAAAAAAATAAAGCATTTATATTTCCCATCTATATATATAGAATGTCTTTTTTTTTTGAATAATTTATGGAATTAAGGCTCTATTTAGTTCAACCGGGAGGAGGGGAAAGATTTTTAAGAAGGGGGAGAGGAGGTGATGTAAAATATAATTAATTATATTTAACAAAAATACACTCATTTTTTTATTAAAATCATAAATTATCCTTGTTAAAATATTAAAAATTTAGGTATTTGTTTTTTTTAGTCAACAAAAAAAAATTATGTTTTCTACTCATTATAATTATTTTTTATTGAGGAATGCTAGAAACACACTCTCTAACACACATTTTCAATACACTCCAATTAAAATTTATCACATCACTCCACTTCTCCTTTTATTTTAATTCTTTTTTTATTAATAAATAAATGAATAAGGAAAATGGGTGATGTGGCAAATTTTAATTGGAGTGTGTTAAAAAAGTGTGTTAGAGAGTGTGTTCCTAGCATTTATATATCCATTAATTTTTTTAACATAATATATTCATTATAGTTTAATCCTTATTTTGAATTTATAAAATTAAGGATAAAAAAGTAAATTACTTCTCCTCTTCACTCTCGTTGTTAAAAAATTGAACAAAACATAAATCTTTTAAATTTTATCTCTCTTCTCCTTCAAATATCTCGAACCAACCAGGTCTAATGGAATCTCAATATCCCTAATCCGATCCAATTTTACACAGTTTATTCGATTATCATGAATATAAAAAATATAAATTTAAAACTTCACAGTTTTAAATGTAAATATAAAAAATATATTTAAATTGTTAAAAGAATTATGCACGCAAATAATGATTATTTTGATAGATTTAAAACTTATTGTTAGATGAAATTAAAGAGAGATAAGTGAGATGACAATGGTTGGAGGAGGCAGTGATAGATCGAGAGACGTTGATTTAAATGAGATGAAACAAAAAAGAGAACTAAGTGAGATTGTGTGTTGTTACGATCAAAGAAAAATTATTTCTAATTTAGCGCACCTTATAAATAGAGAAATATATTTTTTGTGATAAATATAGAGAAATAATTGAGATTTATAACATATATTTCAGTTCAACTTTGATTGGTTTGGTTATCATGAAGTCATCTAAAATTCAGAACCAATCAGTTTTGTTATATGGTGGTCTAATCACATCCAAAAAAAGTTCAATTTTTTTGATTCTGTTTTCAGTTATTTTTTTGATTAAATTAAATTTAAACACCCCTACTTTAAAAGATGAAACAACTAATCCAAATATATAAACAATTGAACAAGGCCTAATTGATGAATGTTTTCTGGGTTAATAGGTTAACACTCTCCGTAAAATATGCAAAATTTGCAATATACCCCTGTAATTTATTTTTTTTGAAAATTCTCCTTGTAATGTTTGATTTTTTGCAATACTACTGGATTTTAGTCAACCATAATATAACCGCCGCAAATAATTTTAACGGTGTTTATTTTGTTCAAATTTGCAGATTTACTTTGATCTAGATCCAGTGCAGATTCAATTACTTTAGCACCTTCAACGATGAAGTTCCGAAGGCATGAAGATGACTATTCCGGACATTTGAAATTTATTATATCAATTGTAGGCTTCGTCAAATTTGTAGATATTAAACCGTTTTATGTTATTAACTCAGATGCTGTGAGTTTATTCGCAGATTTATCTTTTTATTTTTTATTTTTAGCGAAATTGAATATGTAATGATATTGATTGATGTACTCTTCCGATTTGAATGACTGAATATCATTGTTTTTTAGTCAAAAAAAAATGATAGATTTTATATATTTGGGAAAAATTTGACTTCTTTGGGTTCAATGACGTTTATACTTACTTCCGTTTCCGTAAAAAGAAAAAAAAAACTTTTATATTTACTTGATAAACTATTGATTGATGTTCATTCAACTGTCTTAAATTATTTGATTTAAATAAGAGTTAATGACTTAAGAACGGATTTAAATTGTAACAAATTAAAATAACTAGTATCATCACCCGTGCCAAGCACGGATAAAAATATAATAAAAAAAGAACATTTATGTATCAATATTTACATTAATATCAAATAATAAAATTTAGTTTAAATTATATTTTCATCCTTATATGTACGGGTATTTTTTACTTTGATCCCTGTATGTTTATTATTTAGGAATTCATCCATGTATGTTAAAATCTTTTGGTTATAGTCCTCAAAGTTAAAATCCGCAGTTTTTACCTTTGAATTTTAATGCAGATTTTAACTTTAGAAACTAAAATCAAAGTAATTTTAACATATAGGAATGAAAATGTCATTTAAGCTTAAAATTTTAACAAAAATGCATTACACAATATAATATGACTTCTAAAATTCTAGAATGTAAACTCACAAAATAAAAGAAAATTGATAAAACCTTACATTAGTGAAATGGAATAAATATTACAAAAAAAAAAGAAGGTGAAATACCAAAATTTTATTACTAAAAATGAGATATTCATTCAATCCAATGATTGATAAAATACATCATCAGGTTCAAATACAAATTCAACATCGCTAAAAATAAAAAGGATTAATATGAGAATAAACTCACAACATTCAAGTTAATAGCATATAATGACAAAATATCTTTAAATAATATGATAAAAGTAAAGTCACCGGAATATTCATGTTGAAATCATGAATATTGTGCTATGGAAAATAAGCTAATTAAGGATCTTTAGTTGAAATCATGTAGTTTCCCATTCTAAAAAATCTTTATTTTTTAATTATAAAAAAAAGGTCATGTTTTAGTCCCCTGCCCTTCATATTAAGTCAAATAACAAAAAAATTTATATTATGAAGAAAAAATTTACTAATAAGAATCATGTAGAGTTTAACATGCAAGCTTGGTTTGTTGAGTGTGAGAAAATTGACATTAATTATTCTAATTTTAAAAACACTATCAATTTAAAACAACAAAAAACAAAACAAATAATTTTCAGAAGATCTATTTTTCTTTTAATTTTATTTATTCATGATCTCACAATTTTGTTTTTACAAATTCATGATCCTACACTTTTTTTTAACAAATTCATGATCCTACGATTATCTTTGAAGATTTGCGCCAATGAATCCAATTCAACTATCGATAAATTTTCGAGGTTGAAAATGTTATGGTAGCTTTGACATAATTAATAACTGAAACATTCAAAATTCTTGATCCATTTTTGCTCCTCTTGGACCTTATGTGAAGAATGAATATTGACTCATTCTTTTTTGGTGATTTTAAAGTTTTTATCCATTGTTGCTCCTCTTGGCCAATTATGTGAAAAATGAATATTGTTCTAATCTTTATTCTAGGTTCATCTATATATTATAACATCAAAATATAAGGAAAGAGAAATTAATTTTGAATAAAAAAAAAGGTACGATCCGGTATAAAACTAAACAAACATCCTCTTGATACTTACTTAAAGAATGGATAATTATGATGTTTTATTCAGTAACCATATATAAATAACATCAAAACAGAAAAAATAACATCAAACCAAATGATGGTATTAATTAATTTTTAATTAAAATAGGAAAAATAGAAGACTATGATCTAGTACTAAACAAAGATCCGAATTTGTTTTCACAATCAAATTAACTTTTCCTTTATGAATTAAAGAAGACAAAAGCGAAGAAAAAATTATTAACAAACACAAAACAAAATAAACTACATTGATAAAATAACACGACGATTCAAAATACTTTACCTTTTTAACCAAACCAAGATGAAATAAACCTAAAAAAATACACATGCATATGTTAACGAATAAGAAACCACTAAATCCAAATCATATATAAATCATATTGAATTGTCAAAAATGCACATATGTTAATGAATAAGAAACCAATAAATTCGAATAAAAAAAAAACCATAAATTCAAATCACATATAAATCATATTCAGTACAGTTGTCAAAAAAATGCGCATATGAGCATAGTTTTTTTTCCTGTGATGATCAGATTTTTATTATTTAACGCACTACATACAATATAATAGATCCATGAAAATATTATATTATTCTATCTTTAAGAAATCAATTGATTGATGAGGGAAATAAACTTTCTATGGAACAAATAGAATGACCAAACGAAAAATATCTAAAAGAATCCAAAATGTAAGTCAGCAATTTATCTTAAAGCATAAAATAAATATGATAATGTATAAAGAGAAATCAAATATTTGACAACAAAAAATAAGAGAAATCAAAATAAATATAAATTTACTCTTCTAATTTCTCCATTCATATGCTTTTTCTAGGATAAATAATAGATGCAAAAACATCAAAGCTGCTTCCCCTTCGGATGATGCATCACTGGAAAAAAAATTAAATCAAATCAAAAGATAAACAAATAAGGATTTCATTGACAACTATATATATAAAAGAAACACAAAGATACTACTAACATATTTTATTTTATTTTCTGATAGCAAACAAAAATACTACAAATAACCGTTTATGTTAGTAGTATTTGATTATTTAAAGAAATGATTACATGAATGCATAAACCATTCCTACGAATAACCATCAATTTATATTCTTCCTTTCAAAAATCAATTTATATTCTTAATGACAAATTCATTTACATTAACTTGTTGACTAATATGATGGCTAATATTCTTAATGACAAATTCATTTACATTAGTTAATATTCAATACATTCAAATTCAAATTTCATAATTTACCGGTCACAAAAACAAATGACTAAAGAAATAGAGAAATTCTATGGTACAATAGATAAATCATCATGTACCGGTATAATAGAAGATTTAACCAATAAAAAACCACCTTTTGTCCACATCAGTATTTTTATATTATATTTTAAAAATTAATTATTACTGCATGTCAAATATTATTCCACATATCAAGTAATCATTGGTTAATGCATGTTATTGTACCGGCACATGATGATTTATCTATTGTACCGTAGCAACATCCAAAGAAATATTTTGTCAAAAAGTCTCGTACAAATTGCTATTTTAATCATTCTAATTTTTTTTGCTATTTTAATTACTTTTATTTTGTTTATATATTTTAATAATTTTAAATACATAAAATCAAAGAACAAAATAAAATATGTGATTACCATTTTTTAAACCAACAATTTGATATAAAAAATAGCTTAAAAATTCTGATAAAAAATTTAAATAATATTTAAAATCTATTTAATATTTAAAATCTATTTTTAATACTTTTTAAGTTTACTATTTTTATGTCAAATTTAACGTTAAAAAATATTACAAAAATGTACTATTACTTCTTTGTCATTATTACACAATATTACAACTCTTTAAATTGATCAAAAATAACAACATATTAAATATGAAATTGTCGTGAGGCTTGTTGTATGTAAGATTGCCACGTGGACATGTATCAAGATAGAAAAATTGGTAAATTATAGTATTAAAGATTAAAGATATTCATTCTGACTTTAATTATAGATAACTTTCCACTTTTTAGATTTATTATATAATTAATATATTTAGTATATAATTAAGATTAGATACATTAATCATTCAATAAACCTAAGAAATAGAAAAATTGCTTATAATTAAAGTTAGAAGGAGTAATAATTATATTATATGTCTTCTCTAAAATTAAAAAGGTTAAATAACTAAAATATTGAATAAGTAATTAATAAATTTTATCAAAAAACAAATTTTTAAGAGAACCAAAATTCAAATATTGAATGGAATAACTAAAATATGGTCTTATTAAGAGGTTTATAAACAAAATAAAAAATGAATGATTAAATTGCACTTTTGACTTCTAAGGTTCACAACAAATTTGACACCCATATTAGAAAATACAACTTGTTCACTAATAAATAAATAAATAAATACAACTTTTGATTCCTTAATTCCACCCCTAATGGAGATGTGTGAGTTAGGGTGGTAAGAAGAAAGGGGAAGCGGTGTGGCAGTGACACCGTCAGTTGTGGACGTGTGAGGATGAGTTGTTAAGGGGGTGTAAGACTTTTTTTGACGGTATTTTTTGCAGCTTAACATTTGAGATAAGTGTTTGTGGAGACATGAACCTAGAAGAGGATGCATATGAATTGCTTACATATCAAGAGTCCTCATCAGGCGGTAACCTCTTCAGCAGATATTTGACATAAACAGGTTTCTTTGAAGGTTTCTATTCTAGCATGGAGGATGCTTCGAAACAGGCTACCGACTAAGGATAATCTGGTGAGGTGGAATATAATTCATACCGATTCTCAATATTGCGTCATTGACTGTGGCGGAATTGAGACATCTCATCACCTGTTTATTTTTTTCCCCTTTTTAGCGCCGTTGTGGAATTTGTTCCGGTCTTGGATTGGAATAGCTTCAGTTGATCTTAATTCCTTACATGAACATTTTGATCAGTTTATTTATTCAGCTACAGGTTCGCAATACTCTGATATTTACCGACTCAATGACTTACATATATCGAAGTCTTGGAATGTATGACGCCTATTTCACGGCCCCTGTCCAGATCACACATCGGGTGCCCTTCCACCGCATTTGGGACAGCCATCACCGCTTCCATGAGCCTCCCCCGGAAAACTTGGGCAGAAGACGTGTAGTTGGAGATGCCCGCAACTACCGTCGTCCGTTCGGTCGGGGATCAGATGGATGATAAAATGAAGACGACGATAGTTGTGGGCATCTCCAACTACACGTCTTCTGCCCAAGTTTTCCGGAGGAGGCTCATGGAAGCGGTGATGGCTGTCCCAATTGCGGTGGAAGGGCCCCCGCTATATGATCTGGACAGGGGCCGTGAAAAAGGCGTCATACATCACAAGACTTCGATATATGTAAGTCACTGAGCCGGTAAATATCAGAGTATCAGTAGTGTCGTCAATACTCCAATTTACATCATCCTCATCATCGTCATGATATTGGATCTCAAGAGTGCTCCAAAGATTGTGCCAGTGAGCCACCCTGAGATGAGTCGGGACATGAGCTACTATCTATAATAATATACCACAAATACCAAACATAAAGAAGGTAGGGCTAAGATATATGTACAAGTATAGAAAATAGGGGATGGGGTGTAAAACAAAAATATACATGTCATCTTGCCAAGCGCCATGAAATAATCCTCATTAGAATTTCAGGCATGATCAACCAAGTTTTCCATTAGTCAAAACTCAACCAAATACAACTATTCAAAATATTCACTTTCCTTTTATTATTGAGGATTTTACACTTCGTATTGAAGTTCTTATTTCTCATCTCAAATGGTAGTATATTTTCTTCTTAACAATCACAATCAATCAAATATCAATAAATAAATATTTAGACAAATAGTAATGTAAGACAAACACAATACAACTTAAAATTATTATAGACTATTTTTATGATAAATAATTAAGGTCGGTGTAACCTTGTTTAGTGACTCGTTAAAATCACTAAAAAAAAATATACTTTTCTTAGTTATTTATCAGTTGTAGTAGTTGTGGACACCATTACACATGTATATTAAATTATTTTACGCTAATCGTAATAACGTATACAAAATCTTACCCCACGATTGCTTTTGATAATAGTTTTGAAAAACAGACACCTCTAACATTATTTCTTTTTAAGATCTTCAATACGACGTGCTTAGAATACTCTGGAAAATAAATATCAACAGCACAATGATATATCAAATCTTGCTCGAAACATAACCGAAACAATAGAACCTACTAAATAAAATCTCCACACTCAAAGAGCATAGAACTTGATTTTAATAAAGTGAGAGAGTTTCTGAAATTGAATGAATGAAGATTCAATATAAGGTCACCTATTTATACTAGTTTAGGATGAATAAATAATTGCTTTCGTAAGACTTAGTCATGAAGCTTTTATCTACCCATTGCCACGTTTTCAAGACACTTATCATGTATAAGTAGGAGATGTATATCTTATAGTAATTTGGGAGGTGATGAGTAATAAGTTAATGGATGAAATTGAACCGTATTGATCCAACGTAAAAAGTAATAGCATGAGGTGGAAATCTAGCAATGCTAGCATGAGGCGGAAATCTAGCATGAGGTGGAAATCTAGCATGATAACGTGTTCAAATTCAAATAATAGAAGGGAACATAGAGTGTCATCATTTTAAATTAAAGGATTATGTGTCATGTTTTAATTTGATCATGGATATACATAGAAATGAAATAAATTGAATGGGAGGGGATGAAATTTTAATTTAGTTCAACTGAGAGAGAAGGGAGTGGATGAAATTTTAAAGAGATAAAGTGAGATAAAATATAATTTAACGGCTCTCCTTCATGCTCTCCATTTTATTGGTTTTTCAAGTGCAATCCGTTAAACCTAAAAATAGTTTTCATCTCTTATGGTTGGCATCAGTTTGGTGGATTTGGAAAGCTCGCAACGATGTTATTTTTCAGCACAAAGTTTTTGAAGTACATCATGTCCTTGATCAAATTAAAATTCATTCTTGGTGGTGGCTAAAGGCAAGCTGCAAGAACTTTCTGTTTGACTTTAGTTTTTGGTGTTCTAACCCGTTAGTCTGCCTAGGGTGGATGGGTGTTTAGTTTTTTGGCCTTTCCTCTTACTTTGGCCTCTTTGTACTTAATCTCTCGTACTTGTGTATTATGCACTAGTTGAAGCACTTCTTGTGCTAGGCCAGTTTTATTTTAATAAATACATCCTTTTGCCGTTTCAAAAAAAAAAAAAATTTATTATATTGATAAAATTATCTTTATTTTTTTTATTAAAATTTTAATTTATTCTTGTTAAAATATTAAAAATTTAGGTTTTTATTTTTTTAACAACAAAAAAACTTAGGTTTTCTATTCATTATATATTATTTTTTGGTTATAGATTTTTTTTTTTTGCGTAATATATCCATAATAATTTAATCTTTATTTTAAATTTATAAAGTTAATGATAAAAAAATTAATTAATAATTCCCTCTCCTCTCCTCATTAAAAAGTTGAACCAAAGCACAACAATTTAAAATATTCTCTCATTTTCCTTCTCATCTCCTCCAAAAACTCTGAACCAAACAGAACTTTAAGTTGACATTCTTGTCATTGGCTCAATATCAGTTATGCTGAAAGAAATTTTTTAATATGGCTACATAAAAATGCTTTCAACATAGTAATAAAAAAAAGGCTTAAACGTCATTTAAGTCCCAGTATGTATGTGAAATTTTGGTTTTAGTCCCTGTATGTGATTTTATTCCAAAATAGTCCTTGTATCGACCAAATTTTTTGCTTCTAGTCCCTAAACCAAAAATCTGCAGGAAAATTCGTAGGAAAATCCATAGGAAACTTGAGAATTTTCCTGCGAATTTTAATTTTAGGGACCAAAAGCAAAATGTTTGGTTGATATTGAGACTATTTTGGAATAAAATCACATACAGAGACTAAAAACAAAAATTAGTGTACATATAAAGACCAAAAAAATGTTTAAGCCTAAAAAAAAAGAAGCTTCCAACATAAAATAAAAGAATATAGACATATGAGGTGTTTAGTAGCTTTGATGCTCATCTTATCTATTTGCAACGTCTATCTATGTATATAATATTGTCCTATTCATATGTATATAATTATATGGCAAGTGAATATGGTTACGCATGTTCTGGCTATAACGACTATTTCTTAGTTTTGTTGTCATATTTTCGATTTAATACTATCTTATATTTCCAATTTATTATATAATAAAATGATATGAGTAAAAAGAATTAGTAATAGTAAATAAGTTATACTCGTGTTTATATACGTATATAAACCAACTATTACTTAGTAGCTCTAATTAAATAAGATCATTGTGATTTATTTTATACTCATAAATATAAAGTAATTTAATTATATTGATACTATAAAATAGTATAAATAAATATTTCTTCTAGTCCAATATGTTATGAGAGAAATTAATAATAATTCTTCTACTAAATAATTATCTTTTTTCAAACACTTTTAAAGATTGGATGGAAAACTTTTAAAACCAAAATATATTAAACACGAAAAATGACAAAATTATAAAGAAATAAAACATTGATGTTTTAAGTAAGATAAAATATATCGAGGTCCAAAAATCGGGATGCTACATGCTCGTTGTTCGTTCTTGCAATTAATTAGGTTATGTTTGTGTTTGGGTTATGTGGAATTAACAGAATAGTCGAATTTTCAAGGCCAAAAAGACTTCCATTAACCATAAGTTTGATAAAGTTATTTTACATGCCTATGATTGATTGAAATATACTTATGTTCATCTAAGCTTGAATGTTCATATGTGACGGTCGAACCTTTTTTTTTGTATAGATATCAATTGAATTTTTTAGTTTCTTTTTACCTCTATATCATTCAATATAATAAAGCAAAAGTAGATGTTTGGCAAGTTTGCCATTTGTCAACTTCTAAGGTTGCTTACTATTTTTAAAACTTCTATTATTAATAATATTTCTATAATTATCTTTTTTATTTAAATTTAAATTATTTAATATTTAGTAATTATTGTTTTTTGTTTTTTCCAATTTCGTAAATCACAACATATTTTTTTATTTTGACAACAAATAAATTGTATGCAAATTTTTATTTTGTAAGTTTCTCTCTCCCTATTAAGTTTTTTTTTCTTTCAAAAAAACAAAATGAAATTATCTCTCCTTTATTACTTAGCTTGCATAAATTTGAAATTTTACAAATTTAATTGTAAAGCGTGTACAGAAAATTAAAGTGAAACATGTATTGAGACTTGAGAAGACAAAAGAAAAACACCTACATTCATTATTTTCCTCAGTTTCAAAGCAACTCTTCAGTTTTAAGTTTAATGCATTCGATTTTTGTTTCTACTCAAACACCTCTTAATTGCAATCAATAATAAAGCAAGTGCCTTCACACCCTTAAACCTGTTCTTTGAATATTTTATAGTCGACTTCTTCATTCCTTATGTTCCATATTTTGTTTTTTGGTACAAGTTTCATCTTCTTCTTATTTCTCTATTGTAGAACAAATTAATAATGATTGTTGTATATGACTATATTTTGTTGTTTTTTATACCTCTATACAGTATTTCTTTTCATTCATATGTGATTTCTTTGACTATTGTATTTATTATGAAGATGAAATTGTTGGTTTTGATAAATATTTGTATTTGTCCATTGCAGATTTGTTGGCTACTCATCTGTTAATTTATCAGTAAGTATATAAATATGTTAAAGTTTTTTAGTGCTGCATTTTTTGCTTGGATCATATGATATTTCAATAAGAATTTGCAAGTTGTGTGTTCCTAGAGTGTCAGGAATATATATATATACATATAAAGAAGTGGGAAAAATAAAATGTCAATTTGCAGTCTAAGTTGTGCATGGTCATGCAAGGTGTTAATTATTGGAAGTGATCAAAGAGTGATTCGAAGAACTTTGGTCTAAATATTTTTGTTTTTATATTGTTTTCCCATAGTTTTTGCAGTTAATTTGATGTTATTGTTTGGCGTGCGCCTGCGTACATAAAGTATTGATGTCATTGAAATTGTGTAGTTGGGTGATTATGTACGTGCAACTATCATGGTAGGAGTACTAATTTTGTGGAATGATTTTATTCACCATAACTCACCTACTCTTGGTCCTCGTGTTCCCCTTGAAGAATGGGTTGAAGCTATAGTTTCAAGTGTTACAGCTTCTCAATTTTTTGTAATTCTTTTGACAATTCTCAAAGCCATATGGAGAGTAGTCTTCGTTTATGTTCAAATTTTGCATTATATATAGTTTGATGAATCAATCATTCTCATAAAAAATTTGGTGAGTCAATCACTTTCTTCTAAAACCAAATCACTTGGTCCAACACAATTTCTTGACCCTTCTTCTTCATTTTCTTCTTCTTTTCTTCTATTCTGTCCAACAACATCGATCTCCTCCTCTCATGTTCTCTAGGAAATTCAATTGCTTAGTCCCTCCAATTTTGCTCCCAAAGTTTAATCTATTTCTTTCTATTTTGTAGGTTGCTATTTGATTGGTTGAAGATAATTTATGATTTGTGGGAGAAAGTCTACAATATTAGTTTTGATATCTGTAATATTTTCTTCATTACTTATGTAGCTATCTAGAGTTAAATTAGAGTAATGTTACAAAAGGTTGTTGTTAATAATTTTAAGTAAAGATGATAATAACTGTGAAAATGGTTCTAATATATATTAGATGTAGAAGGAAAAAAAGCTGAATTAATGAAGGCTTAAAAAAAAGCTTCGAGTTGGACGTCATGATTGGTCAAATTATAATTTTGACATATATAATTTGTTCAAATTGGTCATGATTTGATGCTGCCATTTTGCTATGTTTGGTCTCAAATTCATTTAGATTTTAGTACATAGAACAATAGTTGTCAAATTTAAGCTTGAACTATATTGTAAAGAGTAAGGTTCATATAGTCATATTTTAAAATTTCATATAGTAATTTTTACTTATCCTATATTATTATATTGTTTTTCATTTCAACATTGTCCTTTTCTTTTCTTTTTTGTATACAAATTTTTATTTTTGTTGTATTCAACTCTTTTATATTTATCGAACATTTCTAAGTGGTTTTATTGATGAAAAATTCTAATGGAATATGTTTTCAATAGTAACTAATGCTATATAATTGCATGCGTAGCAAAATTGATTATTAAAATTGAATTGTGTCATGATTTTCATTTTAATTTTGAGTCAGATTTAAGTTTCCATATTTTTTTTTATTTTCAAATTTTAATATGAAGTTTAAATTTAAAATATTTATTTTTAATTTAATTAAATGAGAAATTTTCCCGTGCAGCATATGGGTATACACACTAGTAAATGTATATTTTGATGTTTCTTCTTGATACACCTTGGACCTTGTGCTAGGAAGAATTCTCAAATTTTATTATAATCCATTTTGATTTTTTCAATAAAATAAAATAAAATTACATTTTACCATTTTAAGTATGTGATATGTACACTATACAAATACAAATTTAAAGATCAAAATTGCAATTTTCAAATTTGAGATACCAAAATCGTCAAAGTATGAAACTTGTAGATTAAAAGTGTTATTTCTAAATTTAGAGGTTCAGTTTTATTATTATTGGAAATAAAATTAAGGTCTAAAATACCTACTTTCAAATTTAGCAGCAAAAATTGCAATCTGAAGACTTTTGTGGCCAAAAGTGCAATTTAGTGAAAATAAAATTTGTTTATCGGACATTGTTTACTTGTTAAGAGACACGCTATATCAATCCGCCGTGACGGAACAGCCACCGAGAGAGCATCAGAATATGGCAGAGACAGATTCGCCGCCTTCTCCCAACGTAGAAGAACCGTCGTCATCCTCGCCGAAATCTGCCTCCGCATCGTTGGCGACGATGGCTGAGAATTTTCAGCGTTCTGCAATTGAATCCGCTCGTACCGTGCAACATACCTCTACCACGCAATTTCGCACCTTTCAGGTTTTCTTTCTCTTTTTCTGGATTCTTCGTATTCGTTGCGCCATAGGAAACATAGATAAGATCATATAGTTTTATTGCAATTTATTGATGCTTAGTGATGATGGAATCCGTTACATATATGGATCTGCCAGTTTTGGTCTCATTTAACTCACTGCTTTTTCCCCGCAACTGCGCGCATTTGGGAGGAGACTGAAACCACTTTGATGCCAGAACTCGCCCTAACTCTGGACTATTAAGCCCCTTTCCCCTAGGAAAACCAGAGGGTGAAAAATATAAAAAATAAACTCACTGGTTTTAATTGAAAGATGGTTAGACATTGCAGAACATGCAGGAGTATCTGCGTATCGCTACAAAATTAATTGTCACTGATAGTCACTATTATTAACTACTTTAGCACTATGTTAGGGGACTCCAATACCATTACCAGCATTATATCAGGGGACTCCAATTGCTAGTTAATTAGAGATAGTTAAGAGAGAAGGAAAAATAGGATATAAGTATAAGAGGAAATATGGGGAGAGCATACGGTTAGCCTAAGTATAAGAGGATATAGGATATAGCCCACTGGCGACCGGAGGTCCGCCGTGGGTCACCAGAAATTTGCCATTCCGCCGCGCCGGCCACCGGTGGTCTGGTGTTGACCACCATCCCACCACCACCAATTTTAATTAATTATTTATTAAATTAATATTTAGAAAATTTGGGTATTGGGCTTCAATTAGCTATCTATTGGCTTCATTCTAAAAACCAATAATAAAAAATGGTTATGGTTTGAAATTGGTTTTCTTAAAATGGTTTGGTGTGGTTTTTTTAAAAAAAAAATGGATTGTGTTATTAAATTTGGATAGGGTTTGGTTAACGGTGTGGTTAAAGGTACCCATATTTTTTGCACACCCCTACTGTTAGGTGAGTGTTTTGTGACCTTTGAGTGGGAGGAACAGATCCCGTAAGTTCTACAATATTATAATCTTTGTAATTGGGGAGTTTATCCCCATTTAGTGGAATTATATACATTGTTTCTATCAAATGTTATCAAAGCTACGATGTTGGTGCTGTGGGCATTGCATCTTGAAGATAATTCCAATGTTTGGCGCTTATCGAATGTGGAGCAGTATCTTGTGAGTTGTGAGGCCTATTGAATACTTGAGGAGGATAATATATCAAGTTCAAGGGATGTGTAGGCTGTAGAAAGCGGTGCTGTCAATTGGTTGTTTTTCCAGAAATGGGGCAACGGGCAACTGGAATGTGATGTGGTGGGCTTTGGAGATTGCTCAAGTGGTTTCTGTGTGAATATGTCTCCCATCTACTGGTGCCTATTTGGGACGTGGAAACAGAAAGTGAATTGGAATTAGAACCGTTGCCATTTTGAGACAAGGATAAAGAATCTGCAGCTAAGATGCCAGAAGCATCTATAGAAAAGGAACGAGAACCAACGGAGCTCGAAATCTTGGAACTGGAGAGTCAAAGACCACCCAGATTCAGGGGGCAGCAAAAGCAACCAATCCACAGTTTGGATCACGATGCAGATAAAAAAACAAGATGAAGGTGTGAAGAGTGGAAGCGGAAACGAAAACCATTATGGTGGAGAAACACCAGAGAATGACCGAAGGGCAATGAAGTGAGAATGGTAGTGGAAACTCACATCCTATACTACAAAACTACCCTTGTTTTACGGATATACGACATCAAAAACGTATAAGAGATTGTTCCGTATAGAAAAGAACAACAAATAGGAGAGCCCAGCCAGCCTGTCACCACTGCCAAAACAATAAAATTAGAATTATATTTCTTGATGCTCTGTATATTTATACATTAATTTTTATGGTTTGTTCTAATTATAGTTTAGAGCAAGTTAGAGTTTAAATTATAATTCTATACATGACTTTCACTTTTGGTATCCAAATAGAGCATTACATGTTTGATGGTTTGACCTGATTCGATCCAGGAGCATAAGATATGCTAGATCAGATTGGACTATAAATTAACACGTTTCATATGTTTTTCCTATGAGTTTCATATATTATTCTATTTTTTTATGAGATGCTGTCATATGGTTTAACCTGCTAAATCTGTCTGACGTTATGAAGCTTGATTAGTTTGGGCTGTTTTTCCTTTATATCATATACGGCCAATGTTAACTGTTATTGATATATAAGAAAATAGTATAAAGTCTCAATTGGTGAGCTTCTTGCACCGGCTTTCCTACTTGTTTGTATAAAGTCTCTTTTCTTCTGATGCCATAGCTTCTTTTCACCCTCTCTTATTTTTTTTCTTTCCATGTTCTGTTTTGTCTTGTATTAATACAGGAAATTCTTAACCATGTGTAATCCCTTTCCTGTCTCAATAAAAATGAATTGTTGCCAAACTCATCCAGATTATGTATGATTCTTTTGCAGAATTTTTTACCAGAAGCAGTGTCACAGTATAGAACTTATGAAGATGCTTTCTTCAATAAAGTTAAAGGTGATTACAATTTAAATAGTTTCAAATTTATGAGCGGTATATTTGTTCTTAAACTTTGAAGCACCTTTTAATGGTTTGGCAAAAATAAGGTTGAACTTTTGTGGCCATGTGTAATGTATGCAATTATTTTAAAATTTGGTTGGAGCAAAATGCTTGCATAGGGTTATGTTTATGGCCTCTATTTGGTGTTTAAACTATGGTTGTTTATTCAATGGATTTTTTGACACTGATATGCGGAAAGATCAGACAGGTTGCTTTATATTGAATCTTTTCATACTTGTGAAGGACTCTAGCACTTGGAGGATATCTCTAATTTGTTGGCAATCGAGAAAGCAACGTTTTTCCTGGGTTGTGGGTGATTTTTATGTTTCTAGAATCATATCTAATTTATGATCTTAACCCTTTTGCAGAAGGATTGATAGTAGCAAGGGAGAATCCTGCTATAGGTGTTGGTTTTGCTGTTTCTGCTGCTCTTCTTGCTATGAGAGGTATTTTCCCATCTTTTGCACTGACAAATAATAAGTTTTCCACTTTTCCTGCATTATACCACTTGTTTTTCTTAAAATGTTCAATTAACGACTTTTGCATCTTTAACTTTATATTGTGACAAGTATTATATTATTCCCGAAGTAAGGAAATTAATGCAGGTTCAATGCTTATTTCTTTTTGATTTGTGTAATTTCATTGTTTTCCTTCCTTTTTTTGTCTTTCATGTAGTTTCTATGTTATTAAGAAATCACAATGTCATGTGACTAGCGTCTGTCCTTTATAGGACTACATAGCTAAATTTGACTTATAATTTGGATTCTCCAGTTGGTAGGCTAAACGTAAATTTCATTGTAAATCCTCGTTGAGTTTGGTGTTTCTCCATAATTTTACGTAGAGTGTGCCTCCTATAATCTAAATTTTCTCACAAGAAAAAGCTTTTGAATAAACCATTAAAAAAGACCTGGCTCAATGCTCAAATTGGTTTCTCATATATAACCCGACTACATCAATTGATCCATGCAACTGATCCCACTTGGTAAGGTATAACCTGATTGTTGGTGTTAATGCATATCTTGGTAAATGTGATTAATATGACTCTTGTATATTGCATATGATTCAAACCAGTTTTATCTAGTGCTTTCTGTATCTCAGGTCCACTGAATTTGTAATTGTCTTGTATCCTATTTTATTTTGACGTACTTAATCTTCTTGCAGCTCCAAGAAGATTTCTGTTTCGCAACACATTGGGTCGATTTCAGAGTGAGGAGGTAATATGCAGTTAACCAATCAAGATGGACCCGTAACCGGTGTTCCTTTTGTGATGCATAAATCATAATATGCTTTTTCCTTATATTTTTTATTTTGATGAACTGCTTTTTCCTTATATTGTAGCTTAACATTTACGACATTCTATTGAGATCTTAGACAATTGTGTCTTGAATGTTGTAATATTTTGTATTCTGTTTGTTTAACCTTTTTGCATGAATACCCATGAAGGCACAATATGCAAGAGCTGAGAAGAATGTGAAGGACTTGAACCTTTCAGTAGATTTGCTGAAGAAGGAGAGCATAAAATTGCTTCAAAGGACAGCTCTTGCTGAGAAGGAAATGAAATACGGGCAAACCGAACTAATGTATGTATTATTAGTCCAGGAAATGATGTCTAGGTTATTTGATTACTGCTGAAGTATGCCTGAATGTTTTACTCCAATGATGAATAGGAACACTGGAGCCCAATTACAACGATTGGCAAAATCATCATACAAGGTTGAAGCCAGAGCTTCTGGTATGCTGTTAAAACAAAATTAACAATTAAGTCCATGTCTTCTTTTTTGCGTTACGTTTCTTTTTGGGGAAAAAAACAGAATTTCCTTTAATGATTATTTTGATCCTTTCATATTTGCTTTGAGCACATGTGATGATATCTACTGCCGCTTTGACACTTACTCTCTATTATCATGCTGTAGATTTAATAGACAGGCTACGGGATATACCTAGTCGTGAAGCTCTGACACTTCGAGCTGAGGTAAGTCTATGATTTTGTATTTTTTGTTTTCCATAAGGGCTGTCATTTTAAATTACTTACTGGTTTTTGTCCACCACGAACACATTACTAGGTTGCCTCTTTGACTTCAAATTTGAAGAAACAGAGATCTGTGCTGGACAAACGGATAATGAAGATCTCCGAGTTAGGTCTTTCTGTGTGATCAATGGACAAGTTTTGGTCCTTTCCTTAATGCACGCCCGCGTCAATCATCTCATTTTATTTGGATAAATTATCCCTATCCACTGGGGCATCTATTTTTTGTTTGGTCAATTCAATGAATACGTAGATGGGGGGCCTTAATAAAAAGGTGACTGAAAAACTATATTTAGATATTACAGCTTTAAAGAAGTTCACGTTGAAAGTGACCTTAAGAGTATGTTTGTTCAAGTTTTAATTTTGTTTGGACTGTTAAATTTTGTAAGTACATCAGATCTTCTAACGCATCGACCGTGTAAAATTTTCCCCATTTTCTTTCCCCTTTCTCTTCTCCTTTATTCTCCCCACTACAGATGCTACAGGTGAAGGCAGTGAGGAGCATTAATCTTCAACATTGGTCATCACCAGTGGTGCCGTGGTGGCTACCCAAAACTAGCAAAATAATATACTCATAAAGGAATTCCCCAACTCAAAGCAAATGCCCTAATTTTCTAAAAACCAAACAACAGTTACATATAAGTATATACTCTCTCCGTATTAAAATATAAGTTACTTTGAGAAAAAAAATTTGTATAAAAATATAAACCATTTTACAACACCAATGAAACATTTAATGTTATTTTTCATATTAAACTCTTAACTATTTATTACTCTCTCTTCTTTCACTTCTTCAATTTATCTTTTCCATACCATTAATGAAGCACAATTTTGTAAACTAACTCATAATTTCTCTTTTTCATATAACAATGATTACATTTTTTAATTTGTGTGATATGGTCACAATTTTTTACTTTTTTACTTCATTTCTCTAATACTTTTAAGGAAAAATATGGAGTGAATCATATACTGGCCTGAAAGCCTTCACGCTTAAATAGATAAAGCAGTTATGTGAATCTCAATGTGGAGTGCATGTGTCCGTTGAGATTAATATGATAGCTCTCCTTCATTGAAACTTGAGGGCATTGATCTTTGAGTTGACTACATGTAATGCGTAGGGCTTAGCTTCGAGTAAACAATGAGATCTAAATTAGATTGAACTTATGGTGTTTAGGCCGCTGATTGATATTGGACCCTTGTCTCAGTCTAGAATAATTGTAATCATACTTTCCGTATTGATGATACTACTTTCTAGAATTGGTTTCGTAGTTTTTTTGTTCATGTTAACAAAATTTCTACGTAAAAATTATTTACTGGTATAATTTTTCTTCCCTACTATATTTTTTGTCCGTCTTAAGTTAATTATATAGAAAGGAAATTTTGTTCAAGTGTTTTTTCAATAGTGGCATTAGAGAGGGCATTTGGTATAATGCCTTTTTCATTGAGTTTCCAAAGTAAGAATTGAAGTTAATAATACCGATTGTATTAATGACATGTACAAAGTTATCCACTATATTATAGTGAATTGTACTTAAATCATATTCTCTTCGTATCAAATTATAAGAAAGAAGACTTAATTTTTGTTATCTTAAATTATAAAAAAAAAATATTTTAATTTTTTTTTCTTCTTATTCTTATAAAATTAAATGCTTTAATTTTCTCTCTCACTCCATTTCTCAATAAACTTCATAGGAATATATTTTTTTAATAAATGTGATTTTTTTATTTTACTTTATAATTTAAAATGAAGGGAATATTTGTCTTAAAAAATATTCAAGTTTTAGTATTTTCAAAGAGCTCAAACAATCACCACAAAAATTGGCCAATGCAGATTAAAACCACCAATACTTGTAGTACTAGTAACATTGCACTAAAGTCAACGATAAAGATTTGACAATTAATCAAAAACAATCAAAAAATTTCAATTCAACTATTAAAAAAATATCAAAACTGTTTGAGTAAACGTCGATGATAGATTCAAAGTCAGATATTTCAACTTTGTAGGTATGAATTTCAATTTTATGAAAGAAAAAAAAAAACACTACAAGACAATCTCTATATTAATTATTCATGCGGCGCGGTACGCACTTATTGTGTGCAATCTGACGTTACATAGTTATAAAAAGTATATTTACCAAAATACCCACCACTTGCTCCCTTTTGAGAACGATGTTTCAAAAATTCATGTGGCTTCTAGAGTGAGCGCATATGAAGTAAGGATAATAGATACGACACGGATATGATAATATAAGAAAATTTTAAAATTTAAGATACGGTACTAATAAAAAATTAAATATATAAATATAAAATATATAGATATAACTAAAAATATTTTTTTTTTGGTCGAGACCGGGGTATCAACCGCTGAACGCAGTGACTAATCTCTCGCTAGATTGGAGGTACCTCGAAGAGTGGGATAGCCGGCCCAATGATTTAAAGCTGCTCCATACCCAACTAAAAATAAAATTGATAATATAGAAACATTTAAATTATTAAAAGGAAAATAATAACTAGTGCCCTTAGAGCATGATTAAGAAACACAAAAATAGTAAAAGTACATTGGAATTTGTGCGGTCAAAGTAATAAAAATATATAAAATGTTGTTTTCAAGACAAACTTGTTATTTTTGTTACCTTAACTAGTGCCCCATGGGCTTAGTTAACAAGACCCTTATGTATGAATTATGCCCTCACTTATAAAGTCTCGATACTCTAAAATTGATCAAATATCGTGTAGATACCGTATATGATACCGATACGCGTTAAATATTTGCCGATATGTATGGGAGAAGTATTCAATAATTAAATTTTATTTTTTAAATAAAAAATACTGACACTTCTGCAATACTGGTATGATATTTTCCGATACGTATTGAGAATGAACCAAAATATTTTTTATAAAAGTCTCAAATATTTTTAACAAAATTTATTTATATTTTATAAAAGTCTTGATCGAATAACACAGAACATTTTTATAAAATCTCTCAAAATCTTAATCCAACATAAACCAAAAATTTAAAAGATTCTTAGATGTATTCGGCTAAAAAAACACATTAACGAAATATATTTATTTATAGAAATTAGGAGCAGTGATTTGAAGTTTGAACGATACTAAATGAGTAAATTACCGACCGATTCATACAAATTGACTTAACGAGATAAAAACAAAGATTCACTCACTCACTCACTCATCTCCAAATAGCCTCCTCGTAGACATCGCATCGGAAATTACGTCTCTGTAGTCGTTGTTGCTCACTTCATACTCCACTCTCATTCATCATGCTACCCATTTTCTAACTCTAACTATTCATTCTACTTACTCAAACTCAGATCTGAATTCTGATCCTATTTATCAATTTCAATTCTCCCTAATATGGAGGGGAACTCCGGTGGTGGCGGCGGTGGAAGTAGCGGCGGCGGCGGTGCTGACGTGGAGCTACTTTGTAAAACGTTACAAGTTGAACACAAACTTTTTTACTTCGATCTGAAAGAGAATCCTCGTGGTCGTTATCTTAAGATTTCTGAGAAAACTTCTGCTACTAGGTCTACCATCATCGTTCCCTTCTCCGGCATTTCTTGGTTCCTCGATCTCTTTAATTATTACGTCAATTCCGATGAACAAGAGCTTTTCAGCAAAGAATTGCAGCTTGATACTAAGGTTTGTTTCTTTCTTCTAATTCACTAATTTCCTTAACCTAATTTCTTCCCCTTTCTCTCTAATTCAGTAATTCCTCTTTTTCTTTTTTTCTTCTTCAGGTTTTTTACTTCGACATTGGAGAGAATAGAAGAGGCCGTTTCTTAAAGGTACTTATAGTTGTACGTTTAGGCTTTGTGGAGTTTTCAATTTCCAATTTTAGAAAATGTATTTTTTTTCATGAGGGATAAGGAAATTGAGTTATTATTATGATAATTAAGAATGTTTTTGATTTGGTTATTGTTGGGAAGGTGGTTGGTAAATAATAACAAGTGGAAGTTAATGAGCTTAGGAGTTTTCTATTAAGATTACATGTTAAAATTAGAAAAGGTTCGAAAGGGGAAAAAATGGAAATTTTGATTTGGATTTTTTGTAGTAAATGTTGAGCATCTTGTTAGACATTCATAATGTGGTTGCTTGAAATGGATAATACTACCAAACGTTAGTTGGTCCAGTGGTGATTGACGCTGAACTTGGTAGGGAGGACTGCGGTTCAATACCCCGCAACTGCGTTGGACTTGGAGGGGACTGAAAGCACTTGATGCCAGAACTCGCCCCGAACTCTGGACTACTAGGACCTCTTTTCCCTAGGAATCATAATACTAATGTAACATTTAGGAATTCAAATTTGACTGCTTCCTGTTCCCGGTCCTAATGGTGGGTAGATATAGAGTAAGCTGTGTTTTGCAGTGATTCAGTAGAATTATTTTGGTGTCTGTGATGTGAAGACCATACACCCGCATAGCAATATGTTTGATTTGTATCACTAGAAGCATTAAACTCTGCAACAGCAAGTAAACACCCTGTTTACGATGAGAAAACTAGAATATAATATAGCTACTTTTATGTTGTAGTCCTGCTGAGGCGGAGTTTCTGATTTTTATTAGGCATTTACTTCTGATGCTTAGTTTAGATATTTGTTTGATGATTGTTTTTAGAGTGCTTATGGAAAAAAAAATAGTGCTAAAATGCCAAAAGCCTCATCAACATGGCTTTCTTTTGAAGACTCTCACTTCACCCTCAATTCGTATAAATTGCACCACAATACTTATATCTTACCTACACAAAGTCTTCAACTTGTATGTTCAATACATCAATCTTTTATTCTCTCCTTCTCCTTCAAACCCTGTTTATCCCTTATAATCTCTTCCAACTCCAGCATAGAGTTTGGAAAAAATCAAGGAACTTTCCCGTTTATTACAGTTCATAATATGTGGAAATGGATATTTTATTTTGTTTGTGTAAAAATTTCAATATCCCCTTTTATATTCATGTTGCTAGATTGTTGCTCCTATCCAATGCTTTCTCAGTTGCCCTTCAATGTGGGTTTTTGAGGGTAGGAAAGGGTAAAAGGTGTCGAAGATTAAGTGATCATTTTGTATTGAAAGTTTAGGGATGTTGCCATTATTGATTGCTCTCTGTTTTTGCACGTGCTGTTACACAATGGAAAAACTCTTCTAATTTTTGGTGCAACAACATTTATTATTCTTGTCCAACAATTGAACAAACGCAACCTTTAAAGCATGCATCACAATGGAACATAAGAATGGTAAAACCGGTCTGCACTTCAAGGAAGTAGCTATGCAGTCAATTGTTATATTCTGCGATCCCTACATCTTCTATATAGGTCGCTGTTAATAAATTTTCATTTGAATTTGTTGATAAGGGATGCTAAGTAACATTTGCAAAAACTTTCTTTGCAAACAACTCTGGTAATTGGTGTTTCCAATTAACCCAAATTGTTTTAAAGAGGCTACATGTAGTCCTTCTTAAACGGCTGTTATCTTGTTTTGCATCCTTTTGGGCTTACCTATTATTTGTATTTTAGAATTGCTATCTAAGGGACTATATTACATGTATGCTTATTTTGTTTCAGTATCATGACTCTAATTTATTTTGCGTAGGTGTCTGAAGCTTCTGTCAGCAGAAACCGTAGCACTATAATTGTTCCTGCAGGAAGTGGCAGGGATGAAGGGTGGGCATCATTCAGGAACATTTTAGCAGAGATTAATGAAGCCTCAAGGCTTTTCGTTTTGCCCAATCAGGTTTCTTTCTTTTTTCAAGTAGACAGTTTTCCTACTTCGCCACCAATATTTTCCTTTGTTGTCTTTTTTTTGGTGTTAAAACTCATCTGTTGTTTGTATTTCATGACAGAAAAATTCTGAATCTTCAGAGCAACTAGTTGGACTTTCGGATGATGTTGGTGCTGGCTTCATATCTGGTCATAGTACTCAACCTGCCACCTCTTCTGAACTGAATGTGGACAGGTCTGTTGATTTGCCAACTCAGGATGAAATTGGGAATTTGGGGGTCTCAAAAGTGATCAGGGCTGATCAAAAAAGATTCTTCTTTGATCTTGGGAACAACAATAGAGGCCATTTTCTAAGAATATCTGAGGTGTGTTGCAATTATGTTTTTCTTGTCCTTGTGCCGTTATTTTGTTATAGTTTGAGGTAGAAGATTTTCTGCTGTAAATTCTTGTTATCTCATTGCAGGTTGCAGGTTCTGATCGATCCTCCATCATTCTTCCATTGTCAGGGCTCAAGCAGTTTCATGAGATTGTTGGTCACTTTGTGGAAATCACGAAGGACCGAATTGAGAATATGTCGGTTGCTAATGTCCGCACAATTGATCCCCCTCAAAGATGAATGCTAACTTGGAGCTTGTGGTGACAATAAGTAGTCCCCCTCTGCCAAGGTTTCGTCGGTGATATGAATGGGTGTTGTCTTTGAATCTGATTTGTGCTATTTTATTTTTCCGTAGCCTCTTCCTTTTTCTAATATATTATTCTACAATTAAGACGTTTGAAATAAACCAAACACTTTGTTTGTCAGCAGAATAATGGGGAATATCTGTACAAGGTTAATTTGAATAGGTAATAATGGAAGAAAAACGGACCAGGACTTGTACTCGATTGGATAGTTTGGCAACGGGGCTATACTTTGTAATAATGATTGTTTATTTTGCTTTCTTGCACATATTTCACATGGATTAAGTTTTCATACAGACTAAGGTATCAACACCTATTCAGATCATATTTTAGGTTTTATTATTTACCAATATTTTGTACTGTTAGATCTTCGGAGTTCATATATGTTTCTATCGTTATCTATATCTATCGTGTAAACATTCACGCCTTGGAATGAATAAAATGGCGGGACTGCTTCTAGAAAGAACAGTCTAACATTTTGGTCGTAGCGAGTCACATCATTCCCTGACTTAGATAAAAATTCAAATAAATCTTCTATTCAAATAAATCATTCCCTGTGGGCACAGGGCTGGCCTTGTGTTATGTTTGCTATGAAAATTAATTGGTAAGAGCAAAGTGAGGACCAAATATTTTACTGTGGGAAAAATGTCCCTCATTACCATTTTAAGTAAAGTGGCTAAATATGAGAAATTTCATCTCTATTTCATACCGTAATTGTCACCAAAAAAAATAAAAAAATACTTGTTCAAAAAACAACAAAAAAAATACCGTAATTGTCATGATAATACTTCATCTCAAGATGAATATAATTTTTTCGTTTCTTTTCAATTTTATGATATAATTAATACTACTTATACTTATATCACTCTTTTTTTTTTGACAAATCTTATATCACTCTTATAATTCAACATCTTTCACTTTGCATTTATGATGATTGTCAATATAACAATAGTTGTGAAAATTATTTTAATAAAAATATTATTGCATTTCTTTCATTCATACAATATTCTTAATATGTGTCAAAAGATTGAAAAAAATATTTTGTTTTACTGCTATGAAAAGTAGTATTTTTCCCCAAAACTTATAGTAGTTTTTCCAAAAAATTAATTTGATTCAAATTGTTTGCTTTTTTTTTATAATAGAGTTTAAAACTATTTTTTTTTTTAAGCAAATAATGGAGAGCAAATAGTAAACCATTTACAACACCTTAAATAGATTAAATAAAAAAGAGTACAAAAGGGATATAAATCTGACATAATTAAAGCAAAAACAACTTGATGGATAATATAGTACAACCCCACTAGATAAGGACAACAAAATAAAATAAAAAATAAAAAAAACAAATTCAAATTTGATGTCTGGTATACTGGTAGGGTGTCAGAATCACGAAAAGGTGGGTCATTATAATTCTGTCACTCTACCGTGATACGAGACACAAGCAAAGTCAAACACTCACGTGAATCAAAATTTTGTAAAAGAAAATATTGTGAATAAACAATAAAAAAAAGCATGCACTAAAAGTTTGATTATATTTAAATGTCATTCAAGCATCACTTAGAGGGGCGAAATATAATTTTCTCTAATATAATTTCCATAAAATGGTGAGTATTATAGTATAACACTTGTATAAATTTTCAATAAATTATTGAATAAATTTATGAAAATATACTAGTATTATTGAATAAATTTTCTCTAGTATATTTTAACATAATTTTTTTTATAGTATAACTTAAGCATCCTTAAGTGAATAAAGTGTAATTTTTTTTTTGAAGTGACAAATTTTATAAATTTTATTGATATGCAACTCAATTACAAGTAGTACAAGAGAAGCCAAAATTTAAAGGCAACACGTATGGGCAAAAAACCCCGCCAATACACACCCAAAACAACCCCACTAAAACAAAAACACGGCAAAGCCACTCCCCAATACTTACTATCCGCGAGCTAGACACTCTCCCGAGTCCCACCTCCATTCATAGTACATACACGGCGACATTTTCACTTTGGCCAAACTCCATTTCTAACTTAAAACTTTAATGAACTCCACCACTTCGAACGGGTCAAAAAAACCATTCGCCAAAATGGTATCGTTTCTCGCCTTCCAAATAGATCAAAGGACCGTATGCCAAACCATTAAAAATATTTTCCAGACCTTGGTATTATATGCCGTTCCACTCAACATCACAAAGAGCACAAAAAGATCTTGGGGGATAATGATACTACCTACCCTCAACCACGAAAAGATCTTATACCAAATAGTGATCACTTTTGGACAATGGAGAAAAAGATGAATAGAAGATTTCAAGATATTCCGACACGCTACACAAAACCGTGATACCTCCAGAGCTAGAGCATAGCTGGAAGCAAGATTATCCAAAGTTGGAATCCTAAAGTGTAATTTATTCAAATGAATTGAAGAAATTTAATTATATCAGACACATTTAATTAACTATATATTATCCCTTTCCTCCAAGAGTTGTGTCCATTTTATGCAAAAATGTTATAATGATATATTTTATTGATAATAATGTTATAATGATATTTGAAATAATATCATCCTGGTACGTCCACATATTAACTTTTAAAGATGAAATTCATCAGACCAAAATAAAAAAATATATAATGCTCTTCAAAGCATATTTTTTATGCTATACTTTTGTTACGTTATGGTTATGGTAACAGAGCTATAAGCTATTAAATTGGCGATAAGAAGGGATGAATATATAAATGTAGAGAACTAAATAAAGTATATGTGAATAATTTCATTGAGTCTGTTTTCTGTTTTCTTTTGTGATAAAGAGAGACGAAAATAGAAAGTAAATAGAAAAACATGAGTGGTGGAGAGACACATAAGGTGCGGGTGAGAGACAAGTTCGATAACCACAAACGTTGTTTGGTCAAAAAAAGGTTGTCACAAAGACATATATAAAGCCATGATGATATTTGAGCAGAAAAGGCAGAAGAAGAAGAAACATTATCTATCTTCTTCCAATAAAAAAAATAAAAGAAGGAGTTAGGAAAGGGTTGTATATAGAATAAGAACCTCTTCTTAAGAAAAAAATATCATTGTTAGATTAGAAAAAGACACAAAAAAAAAAATGGCTCGTGGGACAATTATAGCTGTAATGGTTTGCCTTATGGCAACCGCGGTTCGATCGGAAGATCCCTATGTTTATTATACATGGAATGTTACATATGGTAACGTTGCTCCTTTGGGTGTTCCCCAACAGGGTATTCTTATCAATGGTAAATTCCCCGGACCTGAAATTAATGGTACTAGTAACAACAACATTGTAGTTAATGTTTTCAATAACCTTGATGAGCCACTCCTTTTCACATGGGGTGGTATTCAACAAAGGAAAAATTCATGGCAAGATGGAACATTGGGAACAATGTGTCCCATTGCTCCGGGAACCAATTACACTTATAAATTTCAAGTTAAGGATCAGATCGGTAGTTACTTTTATTATCCTACTACCGGTCTTATGAGAGCTATTGGCGGTATCGGTGGGATCAGAGTGTACAGCAGGTTGTTGATTCCTGTCCCGTATCATGATCCAGCTGACGAATATTGGGTTCTCATGGGTGATTGGTACGGTAAGAGCCACACCTCTTTGAAGCAATTTCTTGATAGTGGTCGATCCATTGGAAGGCCTAAGGGAGTCCACATTATGGGAAAATCCAACAGTGCTGAACCACTCTACACCATGGAGCCTGGAAAGACCTACAAGTACAGACTCTGCAACGTTGGTCTTAAGGACTCGCTTAACTTTAGAGTCCAAGGTCACCCAATGAGGCTCGTTGAAATGGAAGGTTCCCACACCGTCCAAAATGATTATGATTCCCTCGATATCCACGTTGGACAATGTTACTCTGTCCTCGTCACCGCTGACAAGGAACCCAAGGACTACCACTTGGTCGCTTCCACACGTTTCACAAAGCAGGTCTTGCAAACAACTGCTGTTATCCGTTACTCTAACGGTGCTGGCCCTGCTTCCCCTATTCTCCCACCTGCACCAGTTGGTTGGGCTTGGTCTTTGAACCAACTTAGATCTTTCCGTTGGAACTTGACCGCTAGTGCTGCTAGGCCCAATCCTCAAGGATCTTACCATTATGGTCAGATCAACATCACTCGTACCATCAAGCTTATTAACACTGCTTCTAAAGTTAATGGAAAACTTCGTTATGCTCTTAACGGAGTTTCCCATGTTGACCCCGAAACTCCACTGAAACTTGCTGAGTATTACAACGTTGCTGACAAGGTTTTCAAATATGACACCATCCCTGATAATCCCCCTGCTGTCATCAACGACATCACCTTGTCTCCCAACGTCATCAATGCTACCTTCCGCACCTTCATCGAAATCATCCTCGAGAATCCCACCAAGAGTATTCAATCCTACAACCTAGATGGATACTCTTTCTTCGCTGTCGCGTAAGTAATTAATGTGAACAAAATATATAATAACTAAATCATATAATTAAAAATGATTATTAATCATTGTGTGTTTATGTGTAGTGTTGAGCCAGGGAAATGGACACCAGAGAAGAGAAAGAGCTACAACCTTTTGGATGCCGTTAGCAGGCACACCGTGCAAGTATTCCCTAAGTCATGGGGCGCAATCATGTTGACATTCGACAACGCTGGTATGTGGAACTTGAGGTCAGAAACCGCGGAGAACAATTACCTTGGCCAACAATTGTACATCAGTGTGGTGTCCCCCGAAAAATCCAACAGGGATGAATACAACCTTCCAGATACTCAGCTTGTTTGTGGCATTGTCAAGGATATGCCAAGGCCTGGACCACAATACAATTAAATATTTCATCATTCATTCATTCATGCATTAAGATATATATGGGTTGGTTTAACTTTAATTTGTTGTATGCTAGTTGATGTATCAACCAACCCTTTCCTATGTACAAGGACTTTACCCACAATATGTTAACATACGGAACATATATAAATGTAAAATTTGATCTCCTTCAACCATCTTTCTCTTCTCTATCTCTTTTAGTAATAATAATAATACTGGAGATCAATTTGGTATGATCTTATTTGAATAGAGTACTAAAGTTTAGAGGCGATTAATGCGAATTATATTGAGACTAGATAGTTAAGCAAGTTACAAGTTACTTACAACTTGTAACTTGTTGAACAAGTTAGGGAACAAGTTAGTTAGCAGTTAAGTTCTCATAGCTTAGAAGTTAGTAACTAAGTTGCATATTCTATAAATGTAATTGTAACTATCACTTCTATCAATAAGAGAATCTATTTTCATTTCTTTCAATCGAGTTTTGTCTATTCCTAGTTCGAACTTTATCTCTTTCGTCATATTCTTAGAAACCATTGTTATGATATCAGAGTCCGGTTGGATTTGGATATAGGATAAGATAGTTAGTTACAACTTGTAACTTGCTTAACTACCTAGTCTCAATAAATTACAATTTGTCAAATTCACAAATAAATAATTTAGTTTTGAAAAGAAAAAAACTTAACAACAGTGCATCAATTTAAGCTCAAAAAGCGCAAGCATCAGAAACTAGCACCAAGGTAATCAAATTAAGTTTCACAGATTAGAGTTAAAACATCTTAAGAAGAGCTAAACATGCATCAGTATACTAAAATGAAAACATCAATTATAACTCATTAATCCATAAATACATAGAGATTTAGCTCAAATTGAGCTCAAGAAACAGTGGAGATATATAATTAACTGTGAAAAGAGTCATTCCATAAAAAGTACTCATTGTTTTCAAAAGTGTCAGTCGCTATTATAACAATCTTTGAATCAATAAAAAAAACATTTTAAACTTCTTGATTTAGTGTTTTGTTAGCCAAAATCGTCACCGACACTTGAAACAATTTCTATTTTTTTAATTATGTGTCTCAATATTTGACTCATTAGATCATTTATTGTTATTTGTGTTGTTACGATGTCTTAACATTGAATTTAATATTTTAGTGTTCAAACATCGTATACGATATTTGTGTCAGAATTTCAATGTGATTAATTCTCATTGATTTGTTGAATTAATTACCTACAATTTTTTAAGAGTAACCTATACTCACCAAAATAAATGTATAAAATATGAAGAAATATGTGGCATTATAAGATAAAAAATATATTAATTATTCTTAAGCAAGACCTCAGATTTAAGGTTTTCAGATAAAAGATGAAAAAACAATATGTGGTTAAAAAAAAGACCTTATTAAAGGTGGTGAATCCCCCTATAAAAAGTGCTCAATTCAATATTTCGGCGAAAATTAATCATTAACAAAATCTGAAAATAGTTAACATCAATAATATAGTTACATAAAAAAAAAATCATTCACTTTAAGATAACTTTCTTTTTGTTCTCGTGAGTTTAACTTAGTGTAAAAACATAACATTAAATATGAAAAGGTCGAAGTTTGAATATCGGATATCCCATTTGTTTATCTTAAGGATAGAATTAAACTACTTGACTAGAGAACAATAACTATCTTTTTTTTTCTTTTTTTTTGAACAAGCCAAAAATGAGATATATATATATATATATATATATATATATATATACGAAAAAAGTCACGCACTAGCACAAGATGTGCACAAGATGTGCTAGAGCATATAAAAGTGTTCACACCAGAAAACTAAGAAAATATAAGCCGACCAACAATCAAATACCCAAACATAATAAGGGATTAACCCACCAACTATGAAGATTAACCCCTATCCTTGGATACTGTGTCCGCAACCACCAGAACGAATGCCGCTTGATCAAGTCCAACAAATGTGAAATCGATTGCGTCGAGTTCTTGAATAGGCGCTGATTGCACTCTGTCCAAATCACCCACACACAAACCAACCAAATGAGCTGCATTATTGAACGCCTACCCCGGCTGCCGCCTACTGCAAGAGTGAACTGTGTGAAGTGAGCAGTGGGAGTCGAACTCGAAGGGTCCACCATCACAAAACCAATCCAAGACCTGACTAGCGTCCACAAAGATCCAAAAATACCACATGAGAAGAACAGATGCTGCGCCGTCTCTATGTCACCACAGCCAGAAACACAAACCTGGTCCGCTGAAGAAAGGATGCCTCTACGAACCAAGTTTGTTTTCGTCGGTAACCTATCCCTCAAAAGTCGCCAAGCAAGAATAGACACCCGTAAAGGTACATGTCTATGCCAAATAAGCTCTGCTGCATCGTCTAACAAAACCGTGTCCTGAGTAGTCAGAAGCTGATAAGCACCACGCACTATATACCCAGTCTCTGGATCGAGACGCCAACGCCAGGCATCAGCCACCTGCTCATGCAACTAAACATCGTGTAGTAAGGCCTGACACTCCCCCAACATCTCCTCCTCCCACACCCATAACTGTCTCCGCCACTCCCAGGCCAACCCACCTGCCCCCCACCTTCGGGAAAACATCTCAGCCACAGTGTGATGCTTGGTCTCTGCCAAATCAAACAAACGACCAAACCGCACACTCAACGACACCCCCCCCCCCCCCCCCCAACCAAGGATCTAACCAAAAAGAAGTATCCTTCCCAGCCCAACCCGCCGCACCACACCCTCCGCAAACTAACCACTCCCAACCTCAACATCACCATCCCTAATCTTCACTATCTCCTGCCACCATGTGGACCCTCTCCTCCCCCCCGAACACAGACGACCACCCTCCACACCATACCTAGCCTTCAACACCCTAAACCATAAACCCTCCCGATCCACCAACATCCGCCAACACCACTTCCCAAGGAGAGCAGTGTTAAACTCCCGTAACCGCCGAACCCCCAAACCTCCATACTCCCTACGCATGCATATAGATTTCCAACTAATCCAAGAGACCTTCTTAGAAACCTCACCCCCCCCCCCCTCTAAGAAAAAATTAAGCAAAATAGAGTCAAGGGAAAAAATGATACTTGTGGGACCTTTGAAGAAGGAAAGAGCATAGACAAGAAGAGAGGTCAGAACTGATTTGAGCAATACCAAATGACCACCATAAGAGAAGAAACGACTCTTCTAGCTAGACAAATGCTGTTTTACACGAGACACCATCGGTTCCCAAAAGCCTAACCGTCTCGGATCCCCCCCAATAGAAAGGCCTAGATAAACGAACAGAATCTTACCTACTCTACATCTCAAAGCATGCGCTGCCTCGACTAACTAGTAATCCGGAATATTGACCCCAACCAGCATACTTTTATGGAAATTCACCTTCAAACCCGACATGAGCTCAAAAAGCATAAGGACAGCCCGCAACTCTCGCACATTGGCCCAACTTTTTGCCCCTAGAAGAAGGGTGTCATCGGCAAACTGTAAATGAGACACAATAATGCTACCCTGACCGCCCACTTTATACCCGGTGAACAGCTGTTGCTCCGTCATTGACCTCATTAGGACCTGCAACCCCTCTGCCGCAAGTAAAAAGAGAAACGGGGACAAAGGATCCCCCTGTCGTAAACCTCTCTCCAGCGGGAACTCCTCTGTTGGGCTTCCATTAACCAAAACAGACGTTGTGGTTGTAGAGACACATTCCTTTATCCATTTCCTCCACATAGGCGGAAACGTCATCTTACTCATCACAGCTTCCAAATAACCCAATCGACAGAATCATAAGCTTTCTCAAAATCCACCTTGAATAACATCAACTCTTTCTTACTTTTCCGAGCCTCATCCACGATCTCGTTTGCAATAAGAATCCCATCAAGGATATGTCTGTCACGCACAAACGCGGACTGAGACTCAGAGACAACACTCCCTACCACCAGACGCAGCCGATTCGCTAAGACTTTAGCCAATATTTTATACAGGCTCCCTACCATAGCTATCGCCCTAAAGTCTTGAAGACGTTGGGGGCTATCAACTTTAGGAATCAAAGCAATAAAAGTAGAATTCAAGCCCTTAGTCAACCGTCCATTACGATGAAACTCAGATACAAACCGCATGATATCACTCTGCATTTTCCCCCAGAAGTCTTCGATGAAACCAAAATTAACCCCATCATATCTTTTTTTTCTTATATAATTAGAAAGCACCAAAGTTCTTGAATACAATCAAAATCAAAGTTTAAAAAATAAATAGAATTGTATTTAAATAGTGATATAAAGTTTTATCTGATTGTGTTTATATACATATAGTGGTATTTAAATACAATCCTATGTATATAAAAAAAATTAAAATAGTGGTATAAATACAATCCTAAAATAGTAAAGCACCAAGGGAAGAAATAAAAATTCTTTTGTTTCAACAGAGTTAATTTTTTGGGTAGATTAGCACAATTTTCAAGATTATAAGATCACAATAATGATGCTTGTCAAAAAAAAAAATCACAATGACAACATATTTAATTTCAATTTCAACTTTTTAAGTGTTAAATTCGATTAATTTTTTTTATTGCTAAATTAATTTAAGTCTCATTTTGAGGACTAGCGGTAATTTAACAAATTATATCAAAAATATATATTTACGGTCTCAATGGATAGATTTTTTCTATCTATTTATGCATCATTACACATTAAATCAATTTAGTAGAACATAAAAATTGTTAAGAGACTTTATTTTTACTAAGCTGTTAAGAGACTTATTTATCTTAAGGATAAAATTTTTAATCATTAGACTACCTAATCAAAAAATAATAACTATCCTTTTTTTCTTATATAAATTAATATTAAATATATTTATATCACTATTTGTTTATAAATCAAAATGAAGCTGTAAAATACATAGGATTATATTTGTATATATTTTAGCAAAGTTTTTTTTTTACAAAAGCAAAACTAAGCAAATTCATTAATAATAAAAAATGTAATATTAATACATATCAAAATATCATCAAAAATTTAGAAAATAGCAACATGTAGTCACTCCTACGAGAGCCACTACATAAGCTTTTCTTCTATAGGAACTCCACCAAAAAATTGTGAATATAAATGACAGATAATCCGAAGCTATATAATATAAAGCTTAAGTTATTCCTAAGTCTTCATTATATCTATGTGTCATGTCTAAATGAACTTTTTTTTTTAACAACCATATCTAAATGAACTTATCTCTTCGTTTTCTATTAAAATTTTGCCACGCTCTCTTAGCATGCTCCACTAAATTATTTTAATGTGTAAATGATGCATGAATGATAAAAAAAAAATACCCATTAAGATTATAAATACATTTTTTGTATTATTTGTCTTAACTTTTCCTACTTAAATTTAGCAATAAAATAAATTAACCGAACATATCACTTAAAGAGTTGAAATTAAAATCAAATATGTTATTATTGTGATCTTATAACTTGAAAATTGTGTTAATGTACCCAAAATATTATTTTGAAAGTTGAAACAAGAGAATATCTTTGTATTAAAAGTTAAATGAATGTCCTAGACGTATTTAGTTTCTGCCGATATATCGTAGGGGAATTTCTTCTCCTAGACTCATTCCGTTGTAAATTTTTTTGTTCGGGCTTAGGCCCTCATTATCATAAAAAAAATGTTAAATGAGTTATGTTAAAGTATAAATAGTTTAGGTGTTTATCATGGTCATGATCCAAATGAAATTACAAAAAGAAAAATATTACAAAAGATAAAAAGAAGGTTTAGTAAGCATTAATTACCTTTTCAATTTTGAATTTTAATTTGTTAAAAATTATATAATTTGTTTTTTGTTATGAAATATATATAATTTGTTTGCGAGAAGCTACACAAATAACTTCTAATTTAAATCAGCTTTGATATATATTTTAAATCTGTGTGAAAAAATAATGTAAAGGGTTAACCTGTGCATGTTTATAAAAGATAAATAATCAGTTTAGAAAATAAAATAAAGGACGAATTTAATATAAATAAATAAGATAAAGAAATTATAGTATATCTCTGCCTATATACGAACCATGCGCACATTTTGTTACATTATGGACAAAACTAATTAAGTAAAATAATAATAATAATAATAATATTAATGGTTTAATATATTTTTAGTCCTTACAAAATGGTGACATTTTAAGTTTAGCCCTTTTAATTAGTTTTTATTAAATTTGACCCACGGTCGAAGTTATTAGCATTTCCCTATATATATATATATATATATGTTAAAAAATTATAATTTCAGTAAATAAATTTCATATGATATTTTAAACATACCTATACAAAAATTATTCAAAAATTTAAGAGTTTAATGATATATATAACTTTTAGAGACTAAAACTTTGTATAAGAAATTTTTTTATAAAGACTAAAAATACTATAATAAAAATTAGCATGACCGTAGTAATAACAATGAAGTAACAGAAATGCAAAATATATAACAGAATAAATTTTGTGAAGAAAAATATATTGAAAACTAACATTGATGCAGTCAATTTGTTTAATGGTGAACTGAAACCGTAGGGAGTGATTATGTTATGGGAAATGGGAATGGTTGGATGTGATGCATTGTTTTTTTGTTATGTTATTCAAATGTCAACATTCTAACTATAGACAAGGAGAATTGGTTTGACACATAAATCGGAAACATGTTAGAGGAAGCACGCATTCTTAGGAGCAATACCAATGGTAAATGTTAGAGATGTTTACGGAGAGTTTTAATGGTTAGTAAATACTTCAACATATCTATATAATTAACAAGTTTGTAAATTTGTTAATCAATGTGCTAAACTTGATTAGTAAGAAAACATCTTTTCTTTTGATCAAATTATAGAAACAAAATATGGAAAGAGCAACTTTTTTGTTGTTACTATGTATCATGGTTGGTACAATATCAATGGTGAAGAGTGAAGATCCTTATTTCTATTTCACATGGAATGTTACCTATGGCACACTCTCCCCTGCTGGTGTTCCTCAACAGATTATTCTCATCAACAATGAATTTCCTGGACCTAACATCAATTCTACAAGTAACAATAACCTCGTTGTTAACGTCTTCAACAACCTCGACGAGCCTTTGCTGTTCCATTGGTGATTTACTCGTTTCATCTTAATAACTTGTTTTTGATTTGATCAATTAACGTACACCGACGGTGTAGTATATTTTTACACATGTATTCAATCAAATCATGCCATGCAGATATCTCTCAAGAGATTTTAAGAACTTACTTATAAACGTGGCATTATGGTGTGATTTGATTGGATGCATGTGCAAATAAATTTTACACTATCATGTCAGTGCATACAATTAAACTCATAAATGAAATCTATAATCAAATTTTGCAGGGCTGGAATTCAGCAAAGGAAAAACAGTTGGCAAGATGGTGTAGCAGGAACAAACTGTCCCATCTTACCAGGAACAAATTTCACATATCATTTCCAAGTGAAAGATCAAATTGGCAGCTACTTTTACTATCCTAGCTTGGGGTTGCATAGAGCAGCCGGTGGTTACGGTGGTCTACGTGTGAACAGTAGGTTACTCATTCCCGTCCCATATGCTGATCCTGAAGATGATTACACCGTCCTTATCGGTGACTGGTACACCAAGAGTCACACCACCCTTAAACAATTACTAGACAGCGGACGTTCCCTAGGAAGACCACAAGCAGTTCTTGTTAATGGCCAAAACGCCAAAGGTGACGGATCAGACAAACCACTCTTCTTAATGAAGCCCGGAAAAACCTACAAATACAGAATCTGCAATGTTGGTCTTAAAAACTCCCTCAACTTCAGAATCCAAGGTCATCCAATGAAGCTTGTTGAATTGGAAGGATCGCACACCGTGCAAAACAGTTATGATTCCCTCGATGTCCACTTAGGACAATGCTTTGGTGTTCTGGTAACCGCAGATAAAGAACCAAAAGATTATTACATGGTTGCTTCAACCCGATTCACTAAATCCGTTCTCACAGGTAAAGGTATTATGCGTTATACCAACGGTAAAGGTCCTGCTGCACCTGAACTCCCTGAAGCTCCAGTAGGGTGGGCTTGGTCTTTGAATCAGTTCCGTTCTTACCGTTGGAATCTCACCGCTAGTGCTGCTAGGCCCAATCCACAAGGTTCTTACCATTATGGTCAGATCAACATTACTCGTACCGTTAAACTCATTAACAGCGTTAGCAGAGAAGGTGAAAAACTCCGCTATGCACTTAACGGCATCTCCCATGTTGATCCCGAAACCCCTCTTAAACTAGCTGAATACTATGGTATCGCAGATAAGGTTTTCAAGTATGACACTATCCCTGACATGCCACAAAGTGTTGGACCCAGTGTTACATTGCAAGCTAATGTTGTTAAATTCGCACACCGTACTTTCATCGAAGTCATTTTCGAGAACCATGAGAAAAGTGTCCAATCCTATAATTTGAATGGATACTCATTCTTCTATGTAGCGTGAGTAAACATACATATATTAATTAGTACTATCTCTGCTCCTTATTATCATTATAAGAGGCAAATGCACTTTTCAGATTCATTAAAAAACAGATATATCTGGATTCATTACTAGAGACCAGATACATTAGTTTTTTTTATTGAATCCCGAAAGTGTGCATTTGTCTTTTCTAATGAGGAACAAAAGCAGTATCAATATCAATATACAATTTTGAATTTGCTTATGCAATTTATGTGTTTTTTTATTTATTTATGTACACAGCGTAGAGCCAGGGACTTGGACACCAGAAAAAAGGAAGTCCTATAACTTGCTTGATGCAGTTAGCAGACACACAGTTCAAGTGTTTCCAAAATCATGGGCTGCAATAATGCTGACATTTGACAACTGCGGAGTTTGGAATTTGAGGTCAGAGCTCGCGGAGAATCGTTATCTAGGACAACAAATGTACATAAGTGTGTTAACTCCGGAACGTTCTCTAAGGGATGAGTACAATATGCCAGAGGGTCACTTGGTCTGTGGACTTGTTAAGGATCTGCCAAAACCTGCTCCATATGTTAACAACTAATTAAGTAATTAATGGTGGAAGCAAACCTCTTAATTTCTTTCTTTATATATATATGTAACTAGCATTCCCCTGTGAGAATCCTCTTAGCTGAGGTAGATGATATTTTGTATACAGGGTGAAGTGAAGAATAAGTTAGGGCTATTGAAGCATTATTAGATATCAAGTTGTTGATCACTTTGAATCAACACTTTTAGATATATTTTCATTACAGTTTTGTACTTTCAGTAGGTGTTTCACTCCTACTCCTACAGTTTTATATATACCACAAATTGCACTCATTTCTTTTTATCTATTATTGTTATTATTATTATTATAATTGATTTTTAATATATTTTGTGTTTTTAGAGGAATTATATAAATAAAGTAATTTTTTAGAGAATGTCTGAATCAATATCCTTGGTTTATCTGTGGAGCTTTAGATATACCCTTGTTATAGTAGGCAAATTTTATATTACTTGCTAATGTATTCAATGACATTTTTTTTCAATGATAAATACTAATGACATGTTTAACTTTCATTTACCACATTTCTTCTAAACACATTCACATTCATACCGGATCTTATATGAGTTTTGGTCAGTTAAGTTTTAAATACACGCACATTCATGACTCCTAGCTTGCTTCTTAGTTCCATGAACTTAACACTAGGAAGTGCTTTAGTCAAAATGTCTGCCAATTGTTCTTTGGAACTGCAATGCATCAATTGAACATCTCCATTCTTTTCAGCTTCTCTTATAGCATGAAATTTGACATTGATATGCTTGGTTCTTCCATGCTGAATTGGATTCTTGGCAATTGATATAGCTGATTTGTTGTCACACCATAACACAATAGGTTCCATTTGGCCATGATTCAGATCGGTCAATACCTTTTTGATCCAAATAGCTTGATTCGAAGCAGCTGCAGCAGCAATATACTCGGCTTCAGCCGAGGATTGAGCAACTACATCTTGTTTTTTAGAGTTCCATGAAAACACTCCACTACCAAGTGAGAAAACATATCCAGTTGTGCTCTTAGAATCATCAACAGATCCAGCCCAATCACTATCAACAAAGCCTTCTAGCTTTCCATCACTTTTGTTGTACCAAATGCCAAAATCACTAGTACCTTTAATGTATCTCAATACTCTTTTTCCTACACCAAAGTGTGTAACACTTGGTGAATGCATGAACCTTGAAAGCAAACTAGCAGAGAACATCAAATCTGGTCTAGTTGCAGTCAAGTAAAGAAGACAACCAATCAAGCTTCTATATTGTGTAACATCTGCCTTAGCATCACCGTCATCTTTGGACAGTTTTTCATTTACAACAAGAGGAGTCGAAACTGGTTTACAACTCTCTAATTTGAATTTTTTCAGCACTTCATTGGCATACTTTCTCTGTGAGAGAAAGATACCATCATCAAGTTGATGCAATTCCATTCCTAAAAAATACTTCATCTCTCCAAGATCTGTCATTTCAAAGACCTGCAACATACTCTTCTTAAAATTGTTAATTGAATGAATATCATCACCTGTAACCAACAAGTCATCAACATAAAGAGAGACTATAAGCCTCTTCCCATTGCCACAATCTTTCACATAAAGAGTAGGCTCATTTTGACTCCTTTTGAAATCATTTTGTAGAAAGTGAGAGTCAATTCTGCTGTACCAAGCTCTTGGAGCTTGTTTCAGCCCATATAAGACTTTATGAAGCCTATAAACTTTGTCTTCATGACCTGAAACAATAAAGCCATCAGGTTGTTCAACATAAATTTCCTCTTGTAGAACTCCATTTAGAAATGCTGATTTGACATCTAAGTGAAAAAGTTTCCACCCATTTTGCACTGATAAAGCAACAATTAATCGAATTGTTTCATGCCTAGCAACTGGCGCAAATGTATCACCATAATCAACTCCAGCCATTTGAGAATATCCTTTCACAACAAGTCTTGCTTTGTGCTTGTGAATAGAACCATCAGGATTTAACTTGGTTCTATAAACCCATTTAACTCCTATCACATTTTTATCTTTGGGTCTTGGAGTGAGTTCCCAAGTACCATTTTTGTTAATGGCTAACAACTCCTCCTTCATTGCATCTTTCCATTTTGTTAACATAAAAGCCTCTTCAAAACAAGAAGGCTCATTCACCACAAAATTGCAATTTTCATAAATTTCAGCCAAAGATTTGGTCTTTAGCACTGGTGAATCAGATTCGGCTACCTCATATTCCTCTTCATTTGCTGCATGTTGTTGGTTGTCAGAAGCATGATAAGTAGATTTTGTTTCACATTTTTGAACTTCATTATTCTCCCAATTCCAAGTTGCATTTTCATCAACATCAATGTCTCTGCTGATGACTATATGTTTTGTCTTCAAATTGTACACTCTATAACCTTTGGAACTAGATGCATAGCCCAAAAAAATCCCCATTTCTGCCTTGTCATCCAATTTGGATCTTTTTGCCGCTGGAACATGAACATAGCATATTGATCCAAAGATCTTCAAATGTTTGGCTGAAGGCTTCACTCCTATCCATGCTTCAATGGGTGTTTTATCTTGAACGGCTCTTGTTGGTAGCCTATTCAAGAGATACACTGCTGTATAAACAACTTCAGCCCAAAAACTTTTTGGTAATTTCTTTTCAGCAATCAAACATCTTGCCATCTCCATAACTGTTCTATTTTTCCTTTCGGAAACGCCATTCTGCTCAGGAGTGTAGCTCACCGTCAATTGATGGACAATGCCCATATCTTCACAAAACATATTAAATTCATTGGAGGTATACTCTTTTCCATTGTCAGATCTCAACATTTTAATTTTACAGCCACTTTGAGACTCCAACATAGCTCTAAACTTTTTAAAGACATTAAAAGTATGAGCTTTGCTTGCCAAAAAATACACCCATGTCATTCTGGTGAGATCATCAATAAATAAAATGAAGTACTTATTCTGGCTCAGAGAAGGAATACTCATAGGGCCACACAAGTCGGTATGAACAAGCTCCAATTTGGTTCTAGCTCGTGTAACATTTGTCGATTGAAACGACTTTCGATGCATTTTTCCAAGTTGACAAGCATTACATAAATCATCAATGCAATCTATTGGATGCATGTCTCTAACCATATCATGAGATTGCAAAAATTTCAATGCATTCATATTGAAATGACCATATCTTTTATGCCATAGTGCAGAATCATCATGTTTAGAAACAAGTGATGTTTGATTCACTTGATTCAAACTAATTGGAAAACTATTACCACACATTTCAACTTTTACAACTTCAGAATCATTTGAATCCATAATGACACAAATATTATTCTTAAATGAAAGTGAATATCCTTTTTTCATTAACTGAGCAACACTAAGCAAATTTTGATGCAACTTTGGAATTAACAAGACATCATTGATAAATTTTGGACCTTTGCTAGTGTGAACAGAAACGGTACCTTTTCCTTCAGCTTGGACGATTTCTCCATTTCCAAGATTTACTTTGGTACGGACAGCCTTGTCCAAAGAAGTGAAGAGACTTGGTTCTTTTGCCATGTGGATTGTACACCCACTATCAACATACCATACATCTTTTGAGGCTGAACTGCATTCATGAGAAGCCATAAACAAGTGATCTTCATGTTGGGACTGCTCATCGGTGAAGTTAACTTGATGTGCATGTTGTGCTTGAGATTGATTTTGCTTTAGTCGGCAAATTTCTCTCTATGCCCCCATCTCTTGCAATAGTTACATTGAATTAGAGGCTTCCCCTTATAAAAACAATTTTTGGTCAAGTGATTTGTTCTTTTACAAGTTAAACAGGGAGGATACCTCTCCTTAGCTACATATTCACTTGAACTTCCATCTTCCTTACTTTTCCCTTTTTGATCACCGCCTCTTTTGTAGTTTTGCTTCTTATGCTCTTTTGGACCAAATTGCTTTCCTTTGTGTTTGGCTTGAAATGCTCCTTCAGTTGCATCATCCATCCTCATTGAAAATCTTTGTTCATGAGCTTGCAATTTACAAACCATCTCAGAAACGGTTAGTTTCTTGAGATCACATGACTCTTCAATAGCAGCAACTTTGGCTTCAAATTTATCGGGTAAGCTGATCAACATCTTCTCCACTACTCTACTGTCATCCACAACCTCACCATAAAGCCTCATTTGATTCACCAAGTGAGACAACTTTGAAGTGTACTGCTTGACAGATTCAGTTTCCTTCATTTTTAGCATTTCAAACTCTCTTTTGAGAGTTAATAGCTTGATGGACCTTACCCTTTCATCACCACCATACCTTTCATTCAGCTCATCCCATATTTGTTTTGCTGTTTCGAGATGCATGATGCCAGTAAACACATCATCTGCCAAAGCTGAATGCAAGCATGAAACCGCTTTCTCCTTCTTCAATGTTTCCTCCTCATGTTGTTTGATTTGAGCTATTGTGGGATTAGCTCTCAATGGTGGAACTTCTTTGTCTTGTTCCACATACTCCCATAAGCTAAAAGACTTCAAACATGACTTCATTTTGATAACCCATATGTGATGATTTTCCCCAGAAAATTGAGGAATAGAAATAACAGCATTGCTGCCTGAACCCATTTGATTACTCATTTAAACTTACAATTTTTTTGTTTTGACCCACAACCCTTAAGAACACAGCTCTGATACCACTGTTAGAACATGCAATGGCAGCAGAACCATACACAATAAAACCAGAAAAAATAGGGGAGAAAAAATGGGAGAGAAGACAGTTTTGTGTTTCTGAAAATGCTTCAATACAATACAACTTGTTTCTTACATATTTAGGCACATATATATAGCAAAAAAAACACAGTACTTTGCTGATATCATGACAAATTTTGTTTACTTGCATAAGTTACATGTCCATGCTTTGAATAGTAAAACATTACCAACTAAAGAAGATAAAATGATTACACACATAGACAATAGTATTCTAGAAAAGTTTTACAGTTCAATAGTCAACAGAGATCACTCGTGTTCTTTAAGTTTGATAGGATATCTTACAATTCAACAATCTTTGGAGGATATATGGTCAGCAACTTGGGATGGTGACCTTGAGAATGTCAAATTTTAGTGTGTCAAATTGAATTGATACATATGTGGTAACTGTTGGTGGTATTCTAGAGGTGATAATTGACACTAACACACTCTATGAAGAGAGTAGTATGTGATAAATTATATTGCTGCATAACTTAGCATAATTTATGAATAAGAGAAAGTATTGTGGAGTGAATATTCTTATATTTTTTCATATCATTTGCTACTCATACACATGAATATATAGCATAAGCAGTGATCATTACAATTTGTCAAGAGTCACCAACTTAATTCATTATTAATCACTCCACTAAACACTAAGTGCTTCCACTAACATATATGACAGTTAACATATGCAACTCTTCACTTATTCTAGTTAATTCCCACTACCTTATCATATGTCATCAGCACATTAATCAACATACTCCCCCTTAATGTGCTGCTCTTTAACTCCCATTGCTTCTCTAAGTTGCTGAAATCTTCCTCTTGGTAGTGCTTTAGTAAAAATGTCCGCAAGCTGCTCCTGTGAACTGCAGAAAATCAGCTGCACATCTCCTTCTTCAATCACATTTCGAATGAAGTGATGCTTTATGTTAATGTGTCTGGTCCGGCTATGAAAAACTGGATTCTTTGCCATTGCAATTGCTGATTTGTTGTCACAATGAAGCTGAAGACTTCCCTCTTGCTTCTCTCCAATGTCTTCTAATATTCTTCTCAACCAAAGTGATTGTTGTGTAGCCAAACCAGCTGTTAAGTACTCAGCTTCAGCCGAAGATTGCGCTACCGTATCTTGCTTCTTTGAGCACCAAGAGATCACACCTGAACCAAGGTTGAAAACATAACCTGAAGTGCTCTTCATATCATCAATACTTCCGGCCCAATCACTATCACAATAGCCTTTAACTTCAAGTATAGAATCCTTCTCAAATCTGATTCCATACTCCATGGTTCCCATGACATACCTTAGAACTCTTTTTGATGCCCCTAGATGTAGATGACTTGGTTTACTCATGAATCTTGAGAGTAAACTAGCAGCAAACATTAAATCAGGCCTTGAAGCTGTAAGATAAAACAAGCTTCCAACCAAACTTCTATACATGTTTGCATCTACTAATCTTCCACCATCTTCCTTCCTTAATTTTTCATTCACCACTAAAGGAATATCAACAGGTTTGCAGCCATACATGCCAAACTTCTTCAAAATATTTTCAGCATACCTCTTTTGACAAATAAAAACTCCAAATTCATCTTGGTAAACCTCAATACCAAGAAAATGATGCAGCAAGCCAAGATCACTCATCTCATATTTTTTCAACATTTCTCTTTTAAAGTTTTCGACCATTTTCTCGTTGTTACCGGTATACACCAAATCATCAACATAAAGGGCAACAAGAAGAATATCATCTTTACCTTGATGCTTAACATACAAGGTAGGCTCACTTTGACTTCTTTGAAATCCTTGCTGAATGAAGTAGCTATCAATTTCACTATACCACGCTCTAGGGGCTTGTTTCAACCCATAGAGTGCTTTCTGCAACCTGTAAACTTTTTCTTCTTGGCCTTTATTCACAAAGCCTTGAGGTTGTTGCACATACACCTCTTCTTTTAATTCTCCATTCAAGAAGGCTGACTTCACATCAAGTTGAAACAAATTCCAACCCTTTTGAGCTGCTAACGCAATGATTGTTCTCACTGTGTCCAAACGTGCAACCGGAGCAAAAGTCTCACTATAGTCAATTCCAGGCTGTTGTGCATAGCCTTTGACAACTAATCTAGCCTTGGCTCTTTGGATTGAACCATCTGGATTATGCTTCAATTTGTACACCCACTTTACTCCAATAGCTTCTTTATCATTTGGCTTTTCAACTAGCTGCCATGTTTTGTTCTTCTCAATTGCATCTATTTCTTCTTGCATCGCCTTCCTCCAAACATCTTCTTTGATTGCTTCATCAAAATTTTCTGGTTCCACAACACAATAGTTGCACCTTGCATAAATATCACTCAAATCCTTCAATTTTATTGGAGTTGAGCTAGGAGATGATGAACTTGAACTTGGTGAACTTGGAGAGGATGAAGAACTCGGACTACATGGGGCTGGTTGCTCATTTCCAGCTGCTGAATTTTGTTGTAATAAAATTGCAGGAACTGTTTTCTGCTCCAATTTGTCTTCTTCCCAATTCCAAGAAGCCTTCTCATCAAATACAACATCACGGCTAATGATCACCTTGTTTGTCTTCAAGTTGTAAAGTCTATAGCCCTTTGACATAGAACTATAGCCAATAAAGACAAATTTCTCACTTGTTTCTTCCAGCTTTGTCCTCTTTTGTTTTGGAATTTGAGCATAGCAAACACACCCAAAGACTTTAAGATGGTTCACTGAAGGTGTTCTTCCACTCCAAGCTTCAAATGGAGTCTTATTCCATACAGCCTTTGTTGGACATCTATTCAACAAATACACAGCAGTATTTACAGCCTCGGGCCAAAAGGTTTTAGGCAAACCTTTCTCAAACAACATAGACTTCGCCATCTCCATCACAGTTTGGTTCTTTCTCTCGGACACACCATTTTGTTGAGGTGTATATCCAACAGTGAGTTGTCTTCCAACACCTTCATCTTCACAGAACTTGTGAAATTCATTTGAGGTGTACTCTTTCCCCCTGTCACTTCTCAACATTTTTATAAACATGCCACTTTGTTTCTCAACAAAAGCTTTAAACTTCTTAAAAATTACAAAAACTTCAGATTTTTGTCTCATAAAATATACCCATGTCATACGTGTAAAATCATCAATAAACAAGATGAAGTACCTATTTTTAGCATGAGACAAAGTATTCATAGGACCGCACACATCTGTGTGTACAAGCTCCAATACTTGTTTGGCTCTCCATGCTCCTTCCTTTGGAAATGGTTGGCGGTGGTGTTTGCCAAACATACATCCTTCACACACACCAAATTTTTCTTCAATTGTTGGCAGCCCATACACCATCTTCTTTTGGTAAAGCAACTTGAGACCATTGTAGTTCAAGTGTCCAAGCCTCTTGTGCCACAAACAAGATTCATTATCTTCTCTAACTATCATACTGAAATTTTTCTCATAATTAAGAGAAAGTGGAAAGCTTCTGTTACTTGTCATTTTTACAGCAGCAACATTTCTTCCTTTTGAATCAAAAATTTTGCACTCTCCATTCTCAAAATTTATAGAATAACCATGCTCCAAAAGCTGTCCAACGCTCAGCAAGTTCTCATCTAACTCTAGCACATAAAGGGTGTCATGAATGACTCTTCTTCCTTGCTTCGTTGTAACTCCGATGCTTCCTTTGCCTTTTACCTCAACAAGTTCTCCATTGCCCAGTTTAACTTTTGAGCTAAATGAAGAATCAATGTTGATAAAAGCTTCTTTCTTTCCGGTCATATGATTACTACAACCGCTGTCTAAATACCAAACATTTTTATCTTCTTGAGATGCTTTTTGACAAGCAAAGAACAAATTACCTTCATCGTTTTCACCTTCTGCAAAAGAAGCATGTTGTTGATTTCCAAACCGACAATCTTTTTGAATGTGCCCGAATTTCTTGCAATTGTAACATTGTGGTTTTCCCTTGTTCCAGCAATCCTTCTCTTCATGAGTGTTACTGTTACAAATTCCGCACCATTTATTTGATGCTCCTTCATGCCATCGTCCGCCATTCGTGCCTCTTCCTCTTCCTCGTGAGTTTCTTCCTCTACCTCGGCCTCTTCCAAATCTGCCACCTCTAGAAGACTCACCTCTGTTTTGTGTTGGGGGCTTATTTTCACCATTGTTGGGCTGAATGTTGAGTTTAGATTGAAAGACACTCTCAACTGATTTTTCACCACGCCGTAATAACCTTTGCTCAAAGGATCTCAAAGACCCCATCAACCCTTGAACAGTCATAGTTGATAGGTCCTTGGTTTCTTCTATAACAGCCACCATAGGATCAAATTTTTCTGTCAAGCTGATCAGAATTTTATCAACAATTCTGCGATCTTCTATTGTATCTCCATTTGACTTCATTTGATTCACTAATTCAGAGAGTCGATTGAAGTATTCATTCAAACTCTCATTCTCCTTCATTTTTTCATTTTCATAATCTCTCTTAAGAGATTGAAGTTTCACAGTTCTCACCTTTGAGTCTCCCTCAAACTCTTGTTGTAAAATATTCCACGCTTCCTTTGATGTTTTTGCTCTCATAATCCTTGGGAAAATGGACAGAGAGACTCCTCTTTGAATCATCCCGAGAACTCCAGCATCTGTGATCTTTTTCTGCTTCAACTCTTCAGCTGGTTTGGTTGATTCTGCTGCCTTTTCACTTGTTGTAGGTGCTGGTTCTTCATACCCCTTTTGGACGAACTCCAAGACATCCAAAGAGGTGAATAGAGTCTCCATTTTAACAGCCCAAAAATCATAATTCTCTCCCTCAAACAAAGGAACTTTAACATTGCTATAAACTGTGGAAGCGTTGTTTGTGGTGGCCATTTTCGCTGCAAGGATCTGCTGCTCTGATACCACTCTGTTGGTGGTATTCTAGAGGTGATAATTGACACTAACACACTCTATGAAGAGAGTAGTATGTGATAAATTATATTGCTGCATAACTTAGCATAATTTATGAATAAGAGAAAGTATTGTGGAGTGAATATTCTTATATTTTTTCATATCATTTGCTACTCATACACATGAATATATAGCATAAGCAGTGATCATTACAATTTGTCAAGAGTCACCAACTTAATTCATTATTAATCACTCCACTAAACACTAAGTGCTTCCACTAACATATATGACAGTTAACATATGCAACTCTTCACTTATTCTAGTTAATTCCCACTACCTTATTATATGTCATCAGCACATTAATCAACAGTAACTTTAGGAAATGGTAATGAATTATGTAATGTACTTCCTAACTTCAAACTAATGGGTTATGCCAATATTTTAAAAGCTCAGTTCAGAAACCACAGTGTATATAGCTCTATAAAAATCAGTGTATAGTGCTGACTAAAACAGTGGCAAACATATATAGTTTATTTTCACACAACTAAAAGCAGCTAAATTGCATTAGTAGTACAACTTAAACTTAAAACAATTACATTATGAAATTACTTCATCACTACAATGATAATTTTTAAAATGTGAGAATAAAATAGTGAGATGGTTACAATAGAGGAACCAAAAGTGCAATTAAATATATATACTATATTGTGACGATCTTTCTTTTCACAAATTTTTTTACATTCATGAATTTTCTCCTATAAGATAAGTTTCAATCTCTTTATTATTACTTAGAATTTTTCATCTCACACCAGCTAGCTTGAATAAAAATGAGCTCAAATATTAAATAAATATAATAACATTTAATTAAAATATAAAATAGGATATTATATCATAAAATATTCAATAATCATACATATTGTAGATCACCTAGCTACAGGATTACACCACTAGTTCATGACTAAATTATACATGATCAGCAAATTCCACAAGCACCACACTACACTAGCCTTGATCTGAATAATGGAATCCTTAGAATTTATTAACTTATTTTATTTATAAAATCATTATTGAAGTGTAGGACAATCATTTTTCCTTAGGTGGGTAGTAAACATTAGTTCCACATATATTTTTCGTAGGGGTAGGACAATCAATATATTTTAAGCTTTTGTCAAAGCAGATTCTTACTTCAACTAAATAATTACTTGAAGTGTCGCACACAAGCTGTGGATTTTTGCCTCCAATGTGATTTTTTAGAGCCTTTTCAATGTTTGCTAAGGGTATGAGTTTTGTTGCATCAGGTTTAATACCGTTATTCTGAAGAATAACTAAGATAAGATATTCTCTTTATGAAGCTTTATTGCCAGCTTGAAGTAATCAATTGGTTGCAACATTGAACAAGTACCATGATCAAACCATTCATGCTTCCAGAAACCTTCGTCATTTCCAGTTAAAGACTTCCAATTATTAACAAGATCACTCTTCAAGTTACCAGTAATCTGATAAAAATACATATATAAGCATATCATATGATAAATGATAAAATTAAAGCTATATATTGATCGAAATAAATAAATAACATACTGTACGGGCGTCGAATAATGTACCCCTCGGATTACATTTAGATGGTTGCGGCCATGAGTTGATGGACTAAGAACTTTTCAAATTCATGGGTACATGGCGTAGTCGAACTCTCACAGAAAGATGGTGGCCATGTTTCTGATAGCATGAAAAAATCAAAAGAAGCTAAGGATGAATGTGGCAAATATTCATTTTGAAGAAATTATATGTGAAGGACTAGTCGAATACCAAAACTTGTGTACATTACAAAATCAACTATGCATGTATTTATAGGCTCTATTGAACAACTATCAACTTTATCATTAATTGTGAAAATAGTGGATTTATTGTGTGTCCTCATCAAACTTGCTATATATTCTGAAGTTTCAATCACCAAGTCTTTCTAAATTTGCATATGATGAAGTTTTGTTCACACAATTAGTCTTAACTTTAACTTGTATTTATTCATATCAAGAAGTTTTACTCACATAATTATTTCCAAGTTTGCATAGATTCATAATATAATATATGATGAAATTTTATTTATATGACAATGTTTAATTACAGAAAACCAAATTCAACACAACTCTCTCAAATACACAAATGAATTAAGTGTCATCAACCAACCAGTTGACTAAGGTTGCAATTATTAATTACTATTACTTAATATAGTAGAGTAAAATAGCTTAATCAATTTTGAATAAGACAGCAACATTACTAGAAAAGTCCTATGTTATTATGCATAAGATAAGGCTACCTCGTACATGTACCCAAGCATAAGAATGGTTACCTCTTAGTATTACTCTTCTGTCATTGGTTACTTCTTAGTATCCACTGCAAATTTGGTGATGCCAAAGTCGATGAAAAATTGAAAATCCACTGCAAAATTTTATCACATACAATATGAAATAGAGCAACATAAAAACTCAATTAAACATGATAGTAAAAATATATCTACATTGAACCAGAATATGACTCACATTTTCATATTAACTTCCCATGTTGCCTCTTCAGGTCTCTTTCCTTGCCATTGCATTTGCACCATAACATGACTCACATTCTCCGTCCCCTGCATCACTATGCGTGTAGCTAGCACTGTTTCCGGTTCAAATTGTCCAAGAAAATCTCCCTCACGACTTTTCATGAGAAGTGAAACACAAGTCCGTTTCAGTAATTTGAGTTTATAAGTCACAGTCCCTACCCTCTCCAAGATTCGGTATCGACCGTAGTAACATGCTGCCAGCTTAGCATAGTAGCACTACCTCACACATTTGACAAATAAAATTCATTAATGAATTATACAATTCTCTTTTTTTTATGATATGCATTTTCGCTAATCAAAAGGCTAGCAAAACTACAATTCTCCAACTGATTGGATATTCAACGTTATTTTCACCGTCCAATCAAACACTTTAACATTCACATAGCACAACATTTTCAATAATACTCTGAAAACATCTAGAAAAATTCACTCAAAAAGAATCAGATTTACACTAAAACACAAAAAGGGGAAAAATATAAACCATCATAGTTAAATGCGACACCAACAGAAATGAACAACTTTGTTTTTCCTTCCATCAATATAAATATCGATACAAGATCACCCAACTGTGTAGAGAAATAGCCAGGCAGTCATTCAGCCTGACTGTTGAGGGTTTAGGTTACAACATAGAGACTAAAGTTATATATCATATTAAAATAAGGTACATCTCAAAACTAAGAAAATGTACAGAATATGAGAATATCCCTTTAATATAACAATAAGGGGTCTATTAGAACTTACTCAAATAATCACCACCACAAGGTGTGTCCATAAATTCAATCTAGCTAATTCAAACGCAACTATATTTGTTCTTGGTCATATCAAAGATCGAACTATGAATTCTAGCATATTCGCACAAGTAATCCATCAAACAACTAAACTGCAAACACAAAATAAATCAAGTCATTGACAACTCTCCAACTTTTCATCAACTAGCTTACATAGATTCACAGAGGACATAAAATCATTGTGATATAATGCCTCATTACAGTATGCTCAAAATTATATTAAGTTATCAGTTCAGAAATTATATCAACTAGCTTTCATCAACTAGCTCAGTTCAGAAACCAGTGTATATAGCTCTATAAAAATCAGTGTATAGTGCTGACTAAAGCAGTGGCAAACATAGTTTATTTTCACTCAACTGAAAGCAGCTAAATTGCATTAGTAGTACAACTTAAACTTAAAAATTACTTAACAATTACATTCATGAAATTACTTCATCACTACAATGATAAATTTTAAAATGTGAGACTAAAATTGTGAGATGGTTAACAATAGAGGAACCAAATGTGCAATTAAATATATATATATATACTATATTGTGATGATCTTTCTTTTCACAAAAATTTTTACTTTCATGAATTTTCCCTTAAAAGGTAAGTTTCAATCTCTTTATTTATTACTTAGAATTTCATCTCACATCAGCTAGCTTGAATCAAAATGAGCTCAAATAATAAATAAATATAATAACATTAAATTGAAATATAAAATATGATATTATATCCTAAAATATTCAAATCATCCTACATATTGAAGATCAGTACCTAGCTACAGGATTACACCACCAGTTCATGACTAAATTGTACTTGATCAGCAAATTCCACAAGCACCACACTACACTAGCCTTGATCAGAATAATGCAATCCTTAGAATTTATTAACTTTATTAATTTATTTTATTTGACAATATGCAATGTCTTTCCTATAATTTGACCATTCCTTTGTATCCAGCAGATCAATCAGTTATTCACCCATTAACCATTTTTATGATATGGGTGATTGACAAACCACTTTTTATTATACAAATTAAAATGGTTCTAATAAAGGCCAACATAAATCTCTTAGGAGAAAACAAGAAAATCAACTAATGATTTACTCATCCTATTAAAAGAAGACTTTTCATATAAATTATTATATCATAAGAACATGGTCCTTTAAAAGCACCAAAGTCCTCAATCATTAGGATTCTTAAATCAAAGCAATTGTCATACATACTCAATAGAACCGGGAGGAGGGAGGAATGACATTCAATCAAAATAGACTAGTTCACCACCAACTATTTTATCGAATAATAATATATCACCATTATATTCTTGAAATTTCATAAGCTTGATTGTTAAGTCATTAACTTGAAGGCAATCCAATAAAACGCAAAAAAAAACATTCTAATAATTGTATTAAAAACCAGATCAATTTGCAAATAAAAAAAGAAACTTTTGGTATAAAACTGATAAAGCATTTAGTATACAGGTTTAAATTGTACCAACCAGATTCACAAATATCTTTGGTGAAAACAAGAAAAGAAAACTAATGATTTATTGCTCCAATTGAAACAAGGATTTTCTTACAAAGTACTATACTATAAGAACACACTTCTTTAAGACCAAGCCCTTCAATTATCTGGGTACTTAAATTAAAGCACACTAGTTCATTACTGTTACTTCTGAAGAATATATCACCATTCTTCCCTGCTCCAATAGGATGATCAATGTAGGGCAAAGGTCCAACAATAAAAAGTTTAGTCCATGATTCAGTCACACCAAGTTCACCTAAAATAAATATGTGAAAAGTAGTCTCATCATTAAACGATACCGCCGAACCAACACACCATAAGATCAGAGCAACAGACCCATTTAATACCACCAAGTGTTTTGACACCAAATCCATATCAAAATTGGCATCTAAGTCTAAGAGTATTGACAAGGGTACTAGTGTTGTAAAAACCTCATCATTGGTCAAGTCAAACGACACCAAGTAGTCTTCCTCAGTATATTGATCATCGTAATTGTCTGAATAGATTTCAGACCACCAATGACATATCCCATCCAAGTACAATCGTTCAGATTCCCAACGACAGTTAGGCATATTGACATCAAGTTCTTTCCATGAGTTGAATCTCAGACTATAAATCTCAAATACCTTTTTTAATTTAGAAAAACCTATATGCCTAATAATCTTATAGTCATCTCTAACATGATCATAACCAAATCCGTTAAGACAAACTAGGCCCTGAATATTTGATGTAGACTCAATAGAACTGGGAGGAATGACATGGGATTGATCTGTTGTTGGATTCCACAATACAAGACTTCTGTTGTGTAGGCAAAGACAGAGCAATCCAATAAAATGACCACACCCCAAAATATAAAACCTAGAGTCCTCCTCATGAAATGGAGTTGGCATGTTTAATTTGAATCTATTCCCAAACCTCTGACCAGAAAGTGAATGCAAATGGCAATAAGTTTTACATGTAAGATTTCCGTTAGGAAAAGAAACGGAAAGTAGCTCCTGATGCAAGAAAATAGATGTATCATCGTAGTAGTAAGAATGACGGTGATCGTTAGATATGAAATCGGTGCGGTAGAGTTTGATGAAATTAGGGTTTTGAAATAAGAGAGACCATGTTTTGTTTACGCATCCGAATCGCTTCAAAGATTTTAAAGGAAGTTTTGACAGAACTGATAATGCAAGATCTTCAGGTATGTGCTTTTCATATTTCACCATTTTAGAAAAAAACAAAACAAATATAGATTTGAGTATGTAGATGAATATTTGGTTGAAGCAATTACCGATTATTTGGAGCTTCTGAATTCAAAACACATTCATTATGCAGCCATGCCTGCCACAAAACTATAGCCAAATGAATCATTAAAACAAGAAAGGCAAGAAAGAAATCTCCACCGCACATTACTTAGACTACCTCATGATTTTTGCCATTAACGTTTCATTATTACAGTATTTAACACATTGGATTGGATGAGATTGAGAAGCAAATGAGAGTGCTTCGTTATTAAGAATATTATGTAGTCAAAATTGAGTCAAAAATTGTAAAAAAATTGAGTCAATAATTGTAAAAAAATAATATAAAGTTCAATCAAAATAAAAATATAACAAAACATTTAAAATAAAAAAAATGTAACATTAATTTTTCATTGTTTTTTATTTATTTATTACTAATTGTTCATAGATTTTTATTGACTAATTAATTCTTCATATTTAAAGCATATATATTCTCAATATTTTGAAGAATATTTTATTTTATTTTTTGCCTCAGATTGTGTATAAAGGACTAATGTCAAGTAGGTTGCGGCTAACGCAAAAGTGTGAAAAATTGAGAAAATTTGGATTCACTCTTCCATTTGTTCCATAAAATGTGCTGCAACAATTGAGCACAAATACTCAAGTTATTGAGTTCTGAATGGTTAATAATTTTAACTAAAGGACGAATCGTTCAAGAGAATCCAAGTTCAATATTTGGGGGGAACAATTTCTTAAGCAAATTGTGACTGAACAACTCCATTCTATAACATTTTTTATCGGGGATAAATACTAATGACATGTTTACCATTTATTCATTAGGATTGATATATATTTTATTCATTTTGTTATAGAAATATAACAATTAGCATCGGCGTATATTTTATTCATTTTCTGATGTATATAATTTGAGTTACTAGTGCATAATACAACACTTTAATGTACACGATAATCTCACCCCAATAAAGAAAAAGCAGAGAGCCCATCAAACTAAGTTTGCACTCTAAGTAGTGACCTAATTTTTTTCATAATATTTTCATTCATGGTGAGCGTGAAGGGTGCGGATATTTGAGTCAAAAAAATTGCCACTTTCGCTACCTAGATAGCGATGAGGGCATTTTAGTCATTTCCAGGGGCGTGTGAGAAATGCTTGGGGACGTAAAAACCAATTCTCACTTGAAAAAGGTTGTAAATTTACTATAGATTTGGTCAAATAAGTGTTATTGCGTTAATATAGTTATTTTTTGGGAACTATGTTATGGGGAACAAATAATAATTACAAGGTTTGTTGAAAAGTCGGTCGATAACGTGGTTCCCAAAAAATACATATATTGGTCAAAGTAGTTGACAGAAGAAATTACATCTATGAACTTAAACCCCTTTAACTGATGATGATAGTAATAGATAAGAAAGAACAAATCCCTTTAGACCAAAGCAGTAGTAGCACCAGGAATAATATATCAAGTAGCTCCAATCCATTTCATTCATCAAAGGTCGATATGTCACATTCATTTTCATACCAAAAAACGATGAGCCCCACGTGCCTAGAGAAAATAATGAATCAACCAAAATTGGATTTCCTACAAATCCTTACACTGCCTGCAGACACCTGATTTGCTGCTCGATTACTTCCAAAATTCTTCCGATTTGATTCCCTCGCGATTCTTGAACCAAACTGCAGCAATACATACATGTATACAATGCAAAGACAAATCAATCACTATGCAAAAAGAGTTGTAAAGCAAAAATCTGAAGTGTAACGTTTTCGAGTGCACACTTGTATTGCTCGTTTGGGAAGAACTGCTGCTTCGTATAAACCAAGCAATTCTGCAACCTTCAAAAAATATATAAACTGTGAGATTTAAGTTTGGAAATCTGTTTTCTGAATTAGATCTTCAGACAGCAAAGCATTCAGTTTTGGTAAAAAGAAGTGAATGTATTAAATATCACAATTTCTATGGCGGACTACCATGACAGATGGTCTATGGTGTACGGGCACTTGAAAATCACCGGAAACTATATTGATGACTCATGGTACATTGATACATGTTGAGACAATGACCAAGTTTGAAAAAACAAAGACAAACAAGCAATCAGTGTCTCAAAAATCAACACATTCATTTTCCTTTATTTCTGTCGAACCAGCGCCGATCAAGTCATTGTCTCAATAATGAGAACAGGGAAAAAATGAGCTTCTACTTCCAAAGGGCGACATCGGTTGTCGTTGGTATATCAAGTGATTTTCAAGTACCTGTCCACCATAGAACCTGCCATAAAATATAGCTCCTTCTGATGGAACTTCAAACTCGCGTATGAATTCAATTCAGGCAACAACACTAGCTTCAAATCCTTATATTCATAACTCCTACGATACATGAGCATGTTACCAAAAATTCGTATCACTAGTTTGAATCAGCTGAGTTAATATATACAAAAATCACTTGATATATGTGCTATTGAAACTCATTAATATTAAAGATTTATGTGTTTTTATTGAATATCGTAAAACTTTGATGAGCCTCAAGAACATGTAAGTTATTGAAAAAGGTCTTGACAAAGTGTTGCTGAGTCGGCCAATAAATGGTTAGACAAGCTGAAAATTCATACATGAATGACTTTATAGCGGTAGAAAACAAGTAAATAAATCTCAGTCAACAACAATACCTCTCTTAAAATCTTTTTATCACCGGTGCCACTAGGTTGATCAAGGTTGGCAACCTCCCATAAAGGAATGTTGAGTAAAACCCTTATTACATCCTCATCCAAGAATGGGAATCTAGCCTAAAGAAAAATACAAACCAAAAAATGAAAGTAACTGAGATTAACAAATTTAAGAGCAATATTAATTCCTGCAATAATTTGAACATTACCTCCTTTCCGTTATCAGCAATACATCTATCATCTCTCCCTAAATTTCTTTTCCAAATTCTTTGCATGTCGAGTTTCATTTCCTCGTGTAGCCCCAGCCAACTGATTAAGGCATATTAATATTATACCATCAGAGTCCATTAAAAGATAATGCATCACATGTAGTCATAGTTCATAATATTAAGTTAACACCAAGATAACCTGATAATTTTGAAATGCTCCTCCTCTAAGTAGATGTATATCAAAATACCACATAAAATATAAAAAAGTCTTCCAAATTATCAATCAAAAGCTTTTAGTCAGATAAATATTTTAGAGCAAAAAAAACCCTATTAACTCTGTTGTCAAAAATATACAAGTGGTGTCAATTGGGTCCTTAAAATACTCGCTGTCAATTTAGTCTCTCTCAATAATGTACCGGTTCATCAATTTAGTCCCTCAATCATGGAAACTCTCATCAAATTATTCCCTAAATTAGGAGTCCATTATATGATTACACTCATTCCTAAAATCCAACAAAGAAAGACCGATATTTTGAATAACTGAGAAACTAAAACGGTGATAAAAAATTTAGGATGAAAGTAATGATGATAGTATCTTTGGAGGAGAAATCAGGGGTTTAATCAATATTTTTAAAAACAGTGAGCTGAATAACAAATTAGATCTGAGGTAATTTAGTAAAGCCATAGATTTTACAGTATCGTTCATATTACGGTTTCATTTGCATCATATGTTTCTTTCCTATGTACATTGATTAGCATTTATATCCACTTCTTCTAAAATTTAATTGGCCACAGCTAAAGCACAGATGAAAGAAAGAAATTACACCGACATATGGTAGAAACTAGACAAATATAGGACCCAAGCTAATGTACATAAGGAAAAGAAAGTTTTATTCAACAACACATAGAAAGAGCAGAATATTATCACTTGTTAGTTGTAAAGATTCGTATAGAAATAAAATATGATTCAACATTACATATTAATAATACCTTCCTCGTCTAAAACTTGTTCTATGTCTCCCATAACCAGCACACTGTTCATCAGCACCAGAACCAACAAGGAGAATCCTTGCATTGGACTTGTACTTAATCCGTGCATGAGTGTCATCATTATCATCTTCATCAGACACCCATCCATCACCACCAGAAGCGAGCCATAAAGCTAGTCCAATATTAAGGTCCTGTAAAGATATGTGCAAATCAATCATCAAATAATGTAAAGGTGTTTGAAAACTTAGTTATAGGCTTTTCAGTCTGAAATTTCAGCAGATCACGCATTAAACTGAAGATAATTTTAATCAATGAAACCATCAAATTTATACAGTGCTCTATGCAACGGCAGCAACGCTTGGTTAAAGGAAAGACAAGTTTAGATTCTTAACAAAGACTTATTTTACCTCTAATGTTACCTTTTCTATTCTTCTAAACATGTACTTTTCTATTCTTCCAAAATTGCCAACTTAAAATTAAATGATGTTGAAAAAAGTACAAATGTAAAATACAGAATGATATGCCTTTTTGACTGTCTGAAATTTACAATGGGTTCATACTTCATTATTCAAATCATATATGTTCATGCATATGACAGAACTAGAACAGTAAAGTAATGATCAAGAGGATTAATTAGTACCATGTAGGTGTTGGCAGGATTAATTAGTGACATAACATGACTAGTTTCAAACACCAAGTCTGACAAGTCAGCATCAATCTCGACGAGTCTCCACCTGCATTTTAAACAGATGATGTAAAACGCCTGAACTGACAGATGCTATAAAAGATATTGACATAAATCACGTCCAATAAATCAATTTTGTCAAGATCTTGACTAGTTCAATCTTAGTCAAGATCTCAATCTTGCCAACATTGTTCACAATGATTTGTTCGTTGAAAAAAAATAAAACTTGATGTCATTAATTTCATTTTGATGCCAGTATATTCTTCCATGAACATATACAAACAGCGAAAAAGTTATTAGACGCATCACAAGAAATTTGTAAAGCACTGGATGAAGGAATGAATTATGTCAAGACATTTTAAAACAATAGGTCAATTATACATATTTCCTCCACAACTCACAAATTTATTCACTATTTAAAATTTAGTGCCGATTCACATCAGTGAGATTTAGTTCATTATTTTCTATTTGAAATTAGGTTGCGGCATTTCCTACAATGATTGGAAAAAAATTACCAGTCAAACCACATCATTAACCATACAAGTAATATATGTTCCAGACCATTTTTAATGCATCTAACAATGGAAAAGATATGCATAAAGTTTATCGCAGATATCCAAAATGATAACAAATGCAATATTTCCTCTCATCTTCAATATTTTCATCCAAAATAGAATAGATAAAATTCAATATCATACTCAATAATTTATAATTACTCAACAAGAAATATATAAAATAAACATGGATTACATACCTTCTGGATGGTGCAACTCTTTTTAGTTCTTTCAGCCCTGCCTTGGCAGATTTTCTATCAGGAGCTAACTCGCCGTCAAAGCTTACAGTAAGAAGATCAATTTCATCTGTCAATTAAAAAAGATTAGAGATTCAGCTATCAGGTTCCTAAAATAAAACATGTAAACTAGACAAACTCAACCGGTTCAACTTTGAGGCGATTCAACATCAAACAAGGAACTTGTTACATATAATAATCCAATGGCTTGAAATTTTGGGATGGGATAGTTGATTTGTGACATGGCACCAAAGCCTCCATGATCAATTGTGTGTTATTTATGCTTCAAATAAAGATTAAAGGTTCAATATGAGTGTTATTTATGCTTCAAAAAGGCTCTTGCATAAAGTGGCATATTAGATATAAATCATTCGTTGTACCAAGAAAAGAAAAAGATATAAATCATTCATGTGATTTCACCCAAAAGTGTAACGTTCTAATATAACTGGTTTATGACGTAAGTACATAACTGTTCAAGATTGTGTAGTATAATCACCACAGAAGGTAATTTAAGCTTATTTGGGAGCACTCACAACTGGGATCTAGACATTGATCCAATAATGCAGCAAGTATCATAGAATCCAGCCCACCAGAGAAAAGAATTGCAACAGGAACAATTTTCTCTTGTCCGATACCAGATATCGCTGCCTAGGCAATCAAATTCAAAGATTTCAATCACGAGTCATGACAGATATAAATGACATTGACTGAAGAAAAACATGATCAAGTCTACAATAAATATAAATGTCATTAAAGCCTCTAAGGTAATGCCGTCCGAGAACAAAAAAATTGGCTAGAAAAGAATTGATGAAGAGTTAAAAGCCACTGGGTAAATAAAGCCCTAGAAAACAAACCCTACAAAAGATATAATAAAAATCCAAACTCAATTATTAGAATTTCTAAATATGCCGATCACAAAAATTGGTGGTGAGATGGAGTGGTTGCAATTTGCACAAGGGAAATACATGAAAGTTATAATAATTTGTGTCAGAAGTTAGCACTGTGGCAGACTAAAAATATTTGGTTGAGCATACTTGAATAAGCATCATCTCTAGTGACAAAAATTCTGGAAGTTTCTAATATTCACCTTTTGTTGTTAAAATTTCAAGAAATACATTTGTTAAAGTATTTGTTAGTTAAATAAAAAATAAGATGAGTCAAAACATGTAAAGATGATTATAAAGATAAAATAAAATATTGATTCGTTAGAGAATACAACTATCATTCACCTGCACCACTTTATCTTAAGTTTTTTTTTAACGTTTTATACAAATACAAATGATGGTAGCCATGATGCAACAGTTGAAGTTACTGTCAAGTGACAAAAAGGTCGGACTCACGGGTTTAAGTTGTGAAATCATGAAGCTGATAAAAAATTTAATGTAAGACACAAGTCTCGAATTATTCATCACAAAACTATTTGGCATCCCCAAAGTTGAAAAATCCTATCGATATCATACAAACTGATGACGACACATAATACCTTTGATGTTATGTTAGCCAAACATCATAAGAGATATACATACAATATTTGTCATCTAGTTTCAATTAAGTTGCATACCTGATAAATAGTATACAATGATGTACGCCGTATCACAGATTCCTTTAAAACATTTAACAACATATGAGCTCGCATTGGAATTTCAGTTTGATTTGAACCTGCTAAATCAAGACAGATATTGTCACAGCCTCTGAAAACTTAAAAGCTACAAAAGAATCGCCAAACACACTACAAAATACGGGAATGGAAATTAAGGATTCCATGGTAATCACCTGCTTCATGTGGAACTGTCTCTAAAGAAACTGAATGTACATCTTGTTGCATCCTGGAAAGCTTCTGCCGAGACATTTGCAAGTTTCCTGAGCTTGGTTCAATTGAAATTCTCTCCCACTTGATAAGTTCCTTCAATATTGAGTTTGTATATTCATGTATCTGGACTTCGCCAACCAGAAATCCATTTGAATTTGAAGCATCCATGTGCATACTATATATTCCACATGGTAACTCTTCCCAGTAACTACGATGTTCTACTCCATTATGAGCTTCATTTTCAGCAGCAAATTAATATTAGTAAGTCCAATTGTTATAATAATAGGTCTATTCTTTGGTGGAGTTAGAGTGAGTGAGTGAGTGAGTTAGATATGATTAGTAGTGACTGAGATTGCTATACTGTACATACAAAAGAGGAAGTGATAGAGGGAGACTATCTAGTGATTTGAGAAAGTGTTGAGAACTTGAGGAAGGGATGAGCTCATAAGCCACATTGTTGCTCTGTATCAGGGAACTTATTATTTTAATAAGATAAGAAACCAAGTTCCAATCAACTAGTAACATAGCTATGATTTATGATCTTGGAGCTATGAATATTGCATTTTGTCCAAAATTTGATGGAGAGAAAGCTTATTAGCGGCTAATCAATGCAAAATTTTGAGGCTAATGAAATTGTTGAGATAAGAAGCAACAACTATGGAGGCATGAAATCTCCTACAAACAGTCATATACTTTGTAAACTTTTTCACAATGACATATCCACCAACGTCAAAATGATAATGAGTGCATACTTCATAGTTTACAGTACATTATGGCTAGCACTAAATTAAAATAACTCCAGGTTGTTTTTGCTATATGACAATAGGTTCTATTCAGGTTACTCTATTTCACATACCAGAGGCTTGCCGATCTGGAGAAACTGGCGATACAGAAGAAAGAAGAAATGTTGAATCGTCTTCTGTAGGCCAGTGGACAAGGAGGCTCCGCCTTCCAAATGCATCTCGGCCAAACCAAAGGGTCCTTGAACTATCCTGCAATAGGAAAAGAACGCACACTGCCACCTATGACCCACAACCACGAGAAAAGAATATACACTGTTTTAAAATTTGTACACAGAAGAAACTTACCACTTTCAGTTACCTGCCAATAGACGATGGCCCATGGTCCCTTAATTGTAGAAAGAACATCTGTAATAGAACCTTTCCCACATTCAACACAATAACCAGTCAAACAAGAACCACAGGAGCAACAACTTCCGAGAGTCTGCATGAGAAATTCAGCATCATTGCAATCACTAGCAAGTTCAAGTCCTCCAAAAATCTCACCTAAAAAGCATAACAATAAATTACAATCTAAAACATCTTATTGCAAACCATTCACACAAAGCGATAGACATTCCACAAATTAAGGGTCCGTTTGATCTGCAAAATGAAAGTACTGGACAGAACAGTACAGGACAGCACAAGACAAACATTTACAATTTTAAACAAATTTTGTCTTGTATGATGTTTGATGGAAAAAATGTTATTTTGGTGATTTAGAAAAGTTGTGCTGAGGACAAAAAGTTGTCCCATGGTTCAGTGGGGGACAAGAATATCTGATTTTGTCCAGTTCTTTGACCCCCAGTTTGTCCAGTCCCAGCGACAATTTACAAATCAAACACAGTACAACAGAAGTTGTCCTGTCCAGTCCTCTATTTTTTAGCAGATCAAACGCACCCTAAGGACATGTTGTTTAAGATTAAATAAACAATGGTTTTGATGTAAAATAGTTTACAAATTTTTGAATAAATCAGAAATTAATTCACCGTGAATTAGCATTTGATTTGCATAAAATATGTAACAAACGAATCCTAAAAAAATATTTTCACTATTATAAAGAAATACAAATCAGCTTCTGATTCACATAAAATTCTATAAAAATCATTTCTAATATGTGCTCTCTATTAATCACTTTTATTTTAATCTTAAACAAACAGACCCTTAGCATACACAGTACAAATGTTAATATCATATACTAGCTTTAACACAGCAAAAATGACAAAAACCCAGTTTAGATAAACAGCTTAGTTTGCAGCTTATAGCGTAAACGCTTATCATGATAAGCACTTATGTATAAGCTATTTCTATAACAAAAGATAAAATAAAGTTACCCTTTGTTCATATGTAAATATCTTAATATATATTCTAAGAGGAGGGATCCGTTGCCTCCAAGAGTAACTCTGAAATGAGTTGCTCCATGTAATATCTCCTTATTTATGATGAATTTCATCATTCCAACCGTCCAATTAAAAGTTCCTATTGAATAGATATCTCTACAAGTTTTTATGAAATTTTAAAACTATTTGATACATCATTAAATAATTTCAAATGAACGTATAATAAGCTTTTAAAAAACACAAATATATATTGATGCCTAGATTACATAGCTACGAATTTCGTATTTATATAAAAATGTGTGCACTTGATCATTGATATATAATGATAATAATCAACGGTTAGATTAGTAAAATTCATCGTGAATAATGAGATATTCCTCATATTCTAATATTATTTTCATATAACTTATAAGCTGCTTTCATATGTTATGAGTACTTAATAAAAAATAAGCTAAAAACAGCTTCCAAACATGTCATGCGTTATTTTCATAAATTCTCTTAAACAGTTTCGCAATTGTCTATGTCAGTACTAACTACATAAGCTCAAATAAGTTAATTCAAACATCGAAAAGTATTCTACATCAACTACCAAAAGAAATTCAACAAAATCTAGATAAAGTAGCGAAAAACACCGTTATAAACAAGAACGTTTCGAGAAACATCCTCTAAAGGCTGAACAAGCGGAACAGTTCCTCTAAGCTGCAAAGTTGCACCAATGAAACAAAGTTCACCGTTACAATCATTGTGTTGCAGAGTAACTTTCTTTATACCCAAGCTATCAGGACCTCTTCTTCGTAGAGCTTCTTTTAGGTCATCTAAGGAAATCAATAACTGCATCAAATCAAACAATAAAAAAACAATTAAGTAAAAAATGAAAACAGTTTTGCCTATGTTTGGTATCACGATGTGCCAAAAACACCGCGATTCACGTGATTTTGCAGAATTTACAACTTGTAGCTTATGTAAAATCATTGTGGGTCACTGTGATTCTGACACATGACACGGTGATGCCAAACATGGACTTAATTGTTTGTTGTAACTAACTTTATGAAATTGGTGGTTACATTTTCTGATTGGCGATTTGGGGATGGTGAATCGAAGGGAAGAGATGAAATGTTGATTCGAATTCCTGAGAGTGTCAACGCAATTCCACACATTTTTCTTTCTGTTTCTATGTTTTGTGGAAATGTGGGTTTTGTAGGGTTTTTTGATGGTTGGGTTTGGTTTTTTTTAATAAATACATTAAAATAATTATTTAACATTTTGAAGGTATCGGTGCTTCCGTAGCATAGTGGTAGTGCGTTCGCTTCGTAAGCGAAAGGCCGCGAGTTCGATCCTCGCCGGGAGCTGTTTTGTTTGAGCGTTTTTAATTTCGTAGAGATATTGTCTTGCATAGCTTAGGTAGGTACTCTCGTATTTGTATTAGTCAGCAATAACAAGTATGTTGTTTTTTTGACTTAACAATTTTTTATGGTTTTAATTCTTACTAAATTTAAATTTATTAAATTATTTTTTTTATTTTTATAAATACTAAAAAAGAGGGAATATCACATTACAATGGTATATTTATTTGAGAATGTGAAAATAGATTATCAATCTTTAGATTAAAAAAAGATGGTCCAGATTAAAATTCTTATTTTAAACTAAATAATTTAGAGAAATTGTAGATTTAGGAGTCTCAATAATTTGTCAATTTATTAGGAAATTGATGGAAGGTAGTTTGCGTCTCACAAGATCGTTCCATAGAAGACATAAAGACTTCCTCTGTGGATTTTGTGTTTTGCCGATTCAATATATAATAACTACTAGTTTGAGACCCGTGCACGCACGGGAAATTTTTTGCTTAGAATTTGTTTTTGTAGGTTTTAAATATGCGAAATTATGCAAATAAATTAAGATTTATAAAAAATACTTAAGTAAAAATTAAATTAAAATAAAATTAGTTAATAAATTATATAAATAATTTCAGCCTTCATTAATACCTTTACAATATATAAAGGGAATACTATATTTTGGGATGGCTTTTTGATATTTCTAATACTACCCTTTTAAGACAAAAATAATTCAATAGGAAAGGGAAGTTAACAAAGAGGAAGTTAATTTTTTTTGAAAAACTACACTACGGTTTGTTGGATGCTTTTCTTACAAACGATTCCTTGAAAAGCTCTGCCTGTGAATTATTCATGCAGCATCAATTGTTGTCTTTGATCAATATTTTGCCTTCTATCTCATTGCCATGACACGATTGAAAAATGGAGAGGGACAAAAATTATGATACCATGTTAGAGAATTTTTTTTTTTGAAGCAACCATGTTAGAGAATTGTAAGGCAAAAAACATGATACCAAAAGTAAATTATGGTTCAACTTTTTTCTTCTTCTTTTACGTCAATTTTTATTTCATTTCCTACTTATGTTTTCTAATTTTCATCTAGCCTTGAAACATGGTTTAATTTATCCTTTCAAATATAATGTAACCCCACAAAAGTTAATTTTTCCCTTTATATATTATAAAGATAAAGATATTAAAAAAATTGGATCACACAGACGGACACTGGACGTGCCTGTCTGGCCGCTAGTTACAAATAAAAAATAGTTTTTAAATTTTTTACAAAATTGTAACACTATGATTCAATAGTTATTTTAATCGTAAGTGGTGATGGAAATTAAACTTTATATTAATATCATAGTAACCAATAAAAAAGGGCATAATAGCAACCATCCTCATCCCTGTGACCTTAACTGCGAGTTAAAGATGTTATAGTGTAAATAATCAAACAATCTTTTACATTATCTTTTAGCACAATATTAGTATTTATACACCAACAACATAGAAGTGTTTTACGCGCGAATTCAATCAAACAACATCATACTCATAGTGTTGCTTTTGTAGGCTAAATTGTAGTTTTGGCCTCCCAAGTTTCACAAATGTGCAATTTTAACTCCCTAATTTTTTAAACATGTGATTTTAATCCTCCAAGTTTCCTAATTGTGTAATTTTAACCCCCCAAATTTACCCCTTTTTGCAAATTTCACGACCCTTAACTATTTAGACCAAAACTTTCTTACATATAATTTTTTTTTACAATATAAAAGTTTAGAATTAATAAACAATAATAAAAATTTTGCAATTGTAATCATACGTAAGACATATGACCCTTAATTTTTCTGTTTAGTTGTCTTTCTTAGGTTTTTTACGTGACAATTTTGATTAAAAAACACTAATATCTCATTGCTATATAAATGCTTTCTTTTCTTTCTTTTTTTGACAAAAAAATAATAATATTAAGACCTTTTAAATATTTGGTCTAAATATTTGTTAAAAAAATATTTAGTCAAAATAGTTAAGAGTTATGAAATTGCACAATTAGTAAACGCGGAGGGTTAAAATCACACGTTTAAAACTTGGGGAGTTAAAATCGCACATTTGTGAAACTTGAGAGCCAAAACTACAATTTAGCCTTTTAAAATATATACACACATATTTACATAACTTGATTTGATTGCAATTTTTTTTGGTAGAATTTAATTTCACAACATAGTTTCATTTAAGCATATAATATTTTTTAATACATTGTTGTCCTGAAAGTTTTTTTGCCCACATAATAAATCATCATTTTGGTATAATAAAGTCAATATATATAAATATATATATATATATATATATATTGTCATAAACTTTGCACATTTTTATAACAATTTAAAAGTTCACTCTTTGTTAAAAAGATAATTATTAAAGAATTTTTTTATTTTGTAGCAAAAAAAAAGTTATAAAAACTTCAAATGAAGCTATTTTAAATAGATTTTCATAAAAATCATTTCCATTCAATTATATCACATTGATGGTCTGGCAAAATTTTATGTGACCATAATATCTTCTCATTCAATTATATCACAATTATGGCGGGCAATTTTTCTTTTGCATATGATTTTTTTACATATGATTGAATATTATTTATTGAGTTATAAATAAAAATTGCTCTGGTTTATTTTTTGCATATGATTGAATATTATTTATTGAATTTTTTTTTTTTTGCATATGATTGTCAAAAGCCCAATAATCAATATCAAAATTAATTTCAAAAATTTTAATTGTTAATTTAAATATTTAACCATAAAATATAATCTTCGTCAAAAAAAAACTACAAAATATAATCAAATTATGATTTTAAAATTATATAAAACGACTTTTTAGTAATGTTGTTACCTTAATTATATAAATGGTATTAATGTTATTAAATTTTAAATTTGAGAGCATATTCCTTATATAAATTACTTGGGTATGAAGTAGCTTTAAATCTTTGAGCCAGCTATCCCATGTGCCTCCAATCTAGCGAGGGATTAGTCACTGCGTTCGGCGGTGGATAACCCGGTCTCGACCAAAAAATATTCCTTATATAAGTGGTATTAAGCTAAGTCCTATATACACATTCCTTCGTTTTTGCTCAATTCACGTGGTTCTTTATAGTTTGCTATAATTTAATTATGGTTATATTTGAATAATTCCAATAATACAATAAATTATTATTAAATAAATTATAATAAATTAAATAAATTGTTCAAATATTAAATAAATTGTTATTAAAAAAAATTATACAGGCCACCACAATTATACAATATATGATTGATAAAATTTAAATAAATTATAGATCTTAAAAAAATATAGATATTAAATAAATTAAATAAATTACATGTTTCATTAAAGTTAAATTTAATCTAAACAATTAATAATATATGATTAAAATATTGAATTGTATTATTGGGCAAAAAAAAAGAATATAAAAATAAAAGTAATAATAAAATTAAAATTGAATGCTCAGAAATAGTGTGGATAAAATAAAATCATAAGAATAAAATAAAAATAAATGGTTTTAGTAATCATAAGAATAAAAGTAATAATAATGATAATAATAATAATAATAATAATAATAATAATAATAATAATAATAAAAACTAGTATAACTAACCCGTGCAATGCACGGGTTAATATTCAAAATTATAATATATGTTATTAAAGTTTAAGTAGATTAGTTGAGATATTAGTTTTTTAATTTAATATTTATTAATGAATTTTTTTGTCAAATAATTTTATTTTTCCAATTACTTGAGAAATTGATTTTATTTTTCTAATAGAGAAGAACTAAAAATTCTTTTATGATTTTATTATCAAATAGGATGAGGTTTGTAAGTTGTATAGAGAAGGAGAGGTGCACTTGGGACACATGCTCTCTCTTATCTTTATATAGAGAAGCAATGGAAACATTCATTTATTAAGACTAGCTAACACAACCATAGCAAATTGAAACTTAAAATAAATGTTTAAGACTAAATGTGTAATTAAGCATTAAATATATTATATAATTAATTAATTCGTTACCATCAAATTATATAATAAATTAATTAAACATTTCGATATACATATTTAAATGGTAGAACATTTGAATTTCGATAAAGCCCACAGACAACGTATTTTTTTGAAACGAGGCTCTCTTGTTAACATTTATCAATAAATTAAATACAGTAAAAAAAATAATAGATTAAAATTTTCGATAAAAAACTGAAATATAGTATCATCTTTATTAAACTCTGATAATATTGGAGTAAAAGGCAAAAGGCGTATGTTTCGCTCCCACTCACCAAGAGAGTCACAAAAACTCTCTCTCTCTGCAAATGCAAATAGCAGTGTGGTGAGTGAGTTTGTCATAAATAAACAAAACTACTCATACTCAGTACTACTGACGCTACTGTCGCGTGGTGGTGGGGGTAAGGAAAGGAAACAAAACAAACACCACCATTTACGTTTCTCTATTCTCTCTAAGCATGTCTCTTCATCCAATCTGATGCTTGCCTTCCTCAAAACCAAAACAGGTTCAAAATCTGTTTTATTCTTCTCTACACCATTTTTACTACTTTACTTTACTTAATATGTTTTAGGTGGTGATTTTGTTTTAAGGTTTGGTGTTTTGTCCTTCTCTCTCTCTCAACATATGTCAACTCGTTGCTTACCTTCCTCAAAACAGGTTCTAAAGCTGTTTTATTTCTCTCTTCACCATTTTTACTACTTTACTTTACTTGATATGTTTTAGGTGGTGATTTTATTTTAATGTTTGGTGTTTTGTCTCTCTCAGCATATGTCAATACGTTGCTTACCTTCCTCAAAACAGGTTCAAAAACTGTTTTATTCTTCTCTTCACCATTTTTACTACTTTACTTTACTTGATATGTTTTAGGTGGTGATTTTGTTTTAACGTTTGGTGTTTTGTCTCTCTCTTTCTCAGCATATGTCAATCCCAGTGCCGGTCCCGATTTTTTGGAGGTCCAAGGCGGAAAAAAAATGGACCCCTAATAAAAAAAAAATATTTTTTTAATAAAAAAAAATTATATATTTACCGTAAAAAATAAAGAGAATTGTATATTTAAATATATTAAGTAACACTAAATAACATTAAAATTAATTGTCTAATGATTATTATTGAATGTTAATTTAATTTATTAACGTGATTTTGATTTTGTCCCGAGCCCACTCTATGTTTTTGATACCTACTATTTTTTAGTTGTTATTTAAAATAAATAAATAAAATTACCAATACTGTCAACCGTGAGAATCGAACTCGCGTCCCGCAATTCACCTCAACCAACAACAACCGCTGCACAAACAAACACTTCTTGTATTAGCTTCCGCGAACAAGATACTTAATCTAATAATGCTTGTGGGTATGAAAAAAAAAGAGGCCCTCAATAATTTGAGGCCCAAGGCTGCAACTCAGCCTGCACAACTTCTGGGTCGGGCCTGGTCAATATGTTGTTTACCTTCCTCAAAACAGGTTCAAAAACTGTTTTATTCTTCTCTTCACCATTTTTACTACTTTACATTACTTGATACTAGTAAGATACCCGTGCGCGGACGCACAGACGGCCGGCATTGCCGCACCGTTTTCGGTTATATAAGCATACATTAGGAATCCATCTTGGTGTTTAAAGTTTATTTGTAACTCTTAATATGCACATTTATATGATACAATGTAATATATTATGAAGATGTCTGTGCGCAGTCACATGCATGGCGTCGTTGTTGCACCGTCTTAGATTATATAAACATATAAGAGAATATATTATTAACATGACATGCAAATATATAGTCACAATAACTTATACAAAATCATAAAGTCATTAATACCATAAATTAAACCATTAAAGAAGCCAAATAGGTAATTAGGAATAAGTTGTACAAAATGATGATGTTACCAGAAATATTTTAAATTACATAAATAAATTACATAATAAGTACTTGGTCAATCCATATATATAAGCATAAATAAGTTAAAAGCAAGTAATAAACCCAATACATTAAAAGTAGTGACTACTCTTTCTTTGCCTGATTATGAATAAATAAGAAATCTCTGCATTTATCGATTTGGAACTTTAGCATGTCTCCTATTTTTGGTTGATGGGTGCTGAGATAATTGTACCAACCCTCTCCTATATATTTTTCATATTTGCCCTTCTTAGTAGTCCTTTTTGAAGTAATAAGATATGACTCATAGGACCATTGTGTCTTCTTGCATACCAATGTAATATTGTTTACGTTGAGCAGTACCTTTCTTGATATTGAAATTGGTATATGCTTGAATTAAGAAAAACACAGGTGAGTAAAATTTATTGTGAATGGAAAATTGGTAAAACGTATGAAAATCAGGAATATAAGATCATACCAATACTTGTTTCTTTTTCAGATTTGCAACTGATTTAGTAACTCTTTTAGTCCAAGTAACTACTTTTTTTTTGTCATGAGCATTTTTGCTTGTTTTCTGTAATAAAAATTCAGTTAATAAGCCATTATCAATAGGTGTATTATAGTTTGAAGATAAGATTTTTTAACTATATGCTGATTCAACCCAAAAAAGATTATATACATGCATATGTAGAAAAAGCATTTGGAGGAATTTAAAATGGAGTATATAGTGTTAAAATAACTTACGATCGGTTGTTTTGTTTTGAGATGTTGCTTTGATGTTGAATTCTGGTTACTTATCTCCGGAAATTTTTCTGCCACACAATTGTCATCCTGCATCATATAACCAAATGTGCATGATTGTAATTAATAATGCATTCAATAATAGCATAATTATTAACCTTAAAAATACAGGATATTGTGATTATAGGTAGATTACCTTATTTGGAGAAAAAATATTGACAGCTGTTTTAGTTGAACTTTGTTGATGATTTTTTGTTCCATGTTTGATATTTCTAAATATGGCCAAGAGGTATGATTATTAAATAATGAATAAAATATAAATGTACGGGTATCCAAATAGTAGGATTGTAGTTTAACAAGAAATAGTAATCTTAGAATCGCAATTTCTATCAAGATAGAATTGAGGATATAATTTGGCTGACATTTTCATGTGTTGTGATTGTCTTTCGCAATCTTCACCAATTATAGTTACAAACTACGTAAGATTGATTAATTAAAATCAGTTAGTTGTTTGATCAAAATCAGCTATATTTTATATAATAATGGAACTTATCATCAAAAATTGAATTAAAGCAGATGTTGTTGATACAAAATATAACTATTAAGCATATTAACAAATTGAAGGCATGATATCTGTGATTGTGGTTTTGGGATATTGGTAGTTTCTTCCGGAATTGAAGTTTCTTCATCTTCTAAAACTGTCATGTTGAAATCATTATTCAACACAAGATATTCAAGTTCTACTCTAGTCCATTTCTTAAATCCAAAACTTGTAGAAACATTTTTTGCAGAAGTCATGTAATTTATGCTTGGACTCATGTGCAATTTCACTGCAACTCAGCCTGCACAGCCTCTGGGCCGGGCCTGGTCAATCTGTTGTTTACCTTCCTCAAAACAGGTTCAAAAACTGTTTTATTCTTCTCTTCACCATTTTTATTACCTTACTTTACTTGATATGTTTTAGGTGGTGATTTTGTTTTAACGTTTGGTGTTTTGTCTCTCTCTCAGCATATGTCAATCTGTTGCTTACCTTCCTCAAAACAGGTTCAAAAACTGTTTTAATCTTCTCTTCACCATTTTTACTACTTTACTTTACCTGATATGTTTTAGGTGGTGATTTTGTTTTAACATTTGGTGTTTTGTCTCTTTCTCAGCATATGTCAATCCGTTGCTTACCTTCCTCAAAACAAGTTCAAAAACTGTTTTATTCTTCTCTTCACCATTTAATTCAAATTGTAAAACATTTGAATCTATGATGAGGATCAATGTGAGTCGTCCTATGAAACATTGGAAGATTTTTGTTTTCCTAATCATAAGAAAATCATAGTATTAAGAAGATATGCGCAAGTGAAATGATAAAAATTGTGATAATTAATAATAATATTATGGAAAAATAATAATATTATGGAAAATGATAATAATATTATTTTTTATCAAAAAAATAAATAATAATATTATGGAAAAAAATTGTGATCAGAGTGTGCAACAAAACGAACATTAGGAAGATCACTTGACACAATGTCTTGTGAAATAAGATTTACGAAAGGAGAACACTATGTCACTGTTTCCCACTACTTCTCTGTATAAAGAGAAGAGATCACATGTCTAAATATCAATTAAATATAAATTACATGTAATATTCCATATTATAATTAAAAATCATTTTTATTTATTATTTATATTATATAATTAATTAATTCGATACCAATAAATTATATAATAAATTAATTAAATTGTAATATTTAATTAAACATTAGACAATTGTATTCAAACATTTTGATATGCATATTTAAATTGTAAAACATTTGTATTTGTGATGAGGATTCATGTGAGTCTTCCTATAAAACATTGGAAGATTTTGGGTAATTCTAATCAAAAGAAAATCATAGTATTAGTTTGAAAACAGAATATTACAAAAAATTACATGTGAGTTTCCCAGTTTTTTTTTCTCTGGAATATTTTTAAATATTTTTTAAAACATTTTGATTTTTTTTGATTAATTGAATTTTAGTTTATTGATTAAGGATAATTATAGAATATTACAAAAAAAAATTATTTGGTGCACTTAATAGTTTTTATGTTAATTGTCATAAATTAACCATAATTATAGTACATGTTTTAGTATGTAACTTTAAATTAAAATAAAGCTATACACACAAAAATAGATTCTTATAATATATATTTGAAAAACAAAAAAAAATGTTTAAAACAATTTCAATTTTTTTTTAAAAATAAATGGGGGTACACTGCTCCAAGTTAAGCACGCTTAACTATGAAGTTCTTATTTGTTGGACTCCCGAAAAGAAGATGCACTTGTTGGTATAGGTAGTACATATCAATCCTTATAAACCATCCTTCAACCATGCAGTCCCATACCTGCACAGCCTCCGGATCCCTTTCATTCCAATGTGAATTCGGGCTATTGCTTAGAAGCTGCCAGAAGCCGCTCATTGTCATGCCTTGTGCACCGGCGTTCATTCCCCGCCCTGGTCAGCCTAGGCTATTACAGTGGTGGAGCGGGGGGGCGGGGTGGAGGGCGCGGGAGTAATGGGGTGTGGGTGGGTCAAAGTTAAGTAATATTGACCTTCTCGCACGTCTTCTACTTTTCTAACCAATTAATGTGTTTTTGGAGGATTGAAATCTTCGTAACAAAAAAAGAAAGAGGATTCAAATCCATCATAACAAAACCTAATAAATGTTTGCACAATTCTCAAATCAAAGATGGGTCCCATTCCCATAATATGTGAAAAGAAATACTACAAATCAACCGCAGTTAGAGATTAGAGATAGAATAGAACCAACCAACCAACCAAGTAAACCAAACCAAAAAAAAAACATTGGGCCTGGTCTGGTCCCATTAAACCGGGTTGTTACAAACTAAAAAACCCTTCAATTAATTAATATTAAAAAAAAAAAGACTATAAATATTTACCAGTACTAATAATTTAGCCCTTACACAGTTTCACGACAGATCCTATACTCTCTCTTCTCTACTTACTCAACACACACACACTCGCCGCACTCTCTCTCATTCTTTGATCTCTCCATCGCACCTAAGAGGAGAGGTTTGTTTCTACCTACTTTTTTCCACTTTCACTTTCTCTTTGATCTCTCTATGTTTTTTTTTTTAATTATTCAATTTCATTTATTTCTGATTCTTTATTAGGGTTTCGTTTGTGCTATTCCGTTATGTGAGATTTAGTACTTTTCAATTAAATTCATAACTTTTTTTTTTAATTATAAAAAATTCGATTTAATTGTTAACGTTTCGATTTGAATATTTTTAGGTTAGATTAAATTTAAGGTATTTGTTTGATCGGTGGTTTTTTTTTTTTGTCGTGTATTGAGTGTGTCTTTAATTTGGTTTTGAAATGAATGTTTGTGTGTTATGATGTTTGTTTGTAGAGATGGCGGTATCTGAAGGAGTCCAAACCCCAACCCCTCAGATGGTTGGCAATGCTTTTGTGGAGCAGTATTACTCAATTCTGCACCGCGACCCGGAACAGGTTCATAGATTTTATCAAGAATCAAGTGTCATCAGCCGTCCTGAGGATAACGGTACCATGACATCTGTCACTACCACTGCTGTAAGTTCTAACAATCGACTTAAATCAGTAATGTGTGTTTTAATTATATGAATCTAGATTTAGCTCATGTTTAACGGTGATGATTATAAATTTAGTTTTTTATTTTCATGGCTCATATTGTTGTTAATGCTATATCGGTATATTGGATTTCTTTAATTGAAAAAATATCGGCCGTTTTTGAGAAACTGAGTCACGTCTAGTTAAGTTATATTGTTAGCACTGTAATCAGCACCGGAGAGATGCTTCGTATTCGATTAGTTAATTGTAGATATCATTCACATGTAGCCAAATTTATACTTTGTCCTTTGCTGTTGCTGTTTTTGGTTTCTGGCTCTAATTTTAGACTATTACCGTGTCAATAGTATAAGAGGGTGCGTGGAATCAAGGATTGGTGGGCATCTTTAACTAGTATCTTATTAAGAGCATACACATTATAGACAGATTAGCTATACTTCCAGAGTTTATGCCATGATTTTGTATTATGGCAACCAATTTTTTGCCACGCCTCACTCCTCAAAACCTTAACACTGATTCCTGGGTGAAATCTATCCTCTCTATACTCATGTTTCATGCTGTAATAACTTATTATCTTCTTGGTTGGATGTTGAGTTCTTTTGTTCTCCATGAAGCAAATAAATGTATTAAAAGTTATTATAATTTATGATTGGCATTTTTGGATTATATAATGAATGTTGTATTTTCAATCCCCTGTTTACAGTTCTAGCTCATTTTTAATTGAGTTTATTATGCTGCAATATTTCTCGTGTTCTATTTTATATTGCTTTTGAGTATGACTATGGTGTGTTGCGACGTATGATTTAATTGTCTGACTTCAATCTTTATTTTGATGCAGGCAATTGATAAGAAGATTCAATCTCAAGAATACAAAAGCTTTAGGGTAGAGGTTCTGAGTGCTGATGCTCAGCCTTCATTTAATAACGGGGTAATTGTTGTAGTGACTGGCTGCTTGACTGGAACTGACAACGTTAAACGCAAGTTTGCTCAGTCATTTTTCCTAGCTCCACAAGACAAGGGCTTCTTTGTTTTGAATGATGTTTTTAGATATGTTGATGCGTATAGTTCAGTTGATATTGAGCCTGTACCAGCCATTGTTGCTGAAGAAAGTGTTCCATCAGAAGCTTTGACTCCAGAGCCTGGTAAATCACATCTGAAGTAATTTGATAAAGTTTGAGTCTTTTAAAAAAGAATGTTTTGAATTGCTCAAGTTATTCACACTCAACAAGATTAATATTTATAGACAGAACATAAGAATAATGAATACAACTTAAATTTACAGGGTAGTTAATAAGGATTCTTCTAGCCATATGTCTAAACCTATAGATACATCCATTTTAATATTGATTCCTTATGCTATTACTGCCATACGAGTACTTTTATTCTTGGAAGTTTTGGTTTTAAAGTTTTGGTTTTGATTGTTGACTACAGAGCCTATTCATGTTCCTGAAGTCATTCCACCCACTCAAACTGTTATTGCTGATACTGAAACTATCGTCAGCAAAGAAGTGAGCTTACCACAGGAGAATGGAAAATTATCAGTTACTGAAAATGTGATTCCTGTCAATCATGTTAAAGAGTCAACTCCTCAGGAGCAACCCCCAAGCATCGAGAAAGTTGCTTCAAATACACAGGAGGATGCTCCCAAAAAATCATTTGCATCCATTGTGAGTTTTATTTATTGATTTACTTATTTACACATCTTTATTTTTCATTATCATACTATAACTTTGCAATCATTTGTTCCAGGTGAATGCCTTGAAAGATAACTCTGCTCCCTTCCATTTGAGGGCTTCTCCTGCAAAACCTGCTGTGCAACCATCCCGTGTGCACAATAATGGGCCTGCTCCTGAAGCACCAGCCCCTAACATGGACATTCCATTGGAAAGGAATAATGAGAACGGAGGTAATTTTATTTATACCCTCTCTTCGACTCTGGTTAAATGTTTTTATAATTCAGTTCAAAGACTCTCATTCAAATGGGACGTTCTCTTATAACTTCTGTAATTTGGTCTTCCTCAGGTAGGGCTCATGCAATATTTGTTGCGAATTTGCCTATGACTGCAACTGTAGAGCAATTGGACCGGGTTTTCAAGAAATTCGGGTCTATTAAACGTGATGGTATTCAAGTTAGAAGTAACAAGGTTCGTATGTTTTAAGCATTTCCAACACCTAGTTTACAAACCACACATTGACTACAACTTACGTTATTTTTTTTATCAACAGGGATCTTGCTTTGGTTTTGTGGAATTTGAATCTGCTGCTTCACTGCAAAGTGCCCTAGAGGTATGATGTATTTCTATTAATGGTCATTATCAGCATAGTCATAAGTTAAATGTTTCTTGCATTTCTTTATTAAATTTTTCAATGTTTAACATGATCCCTTTTTCTAGCTTCATCTGAAAAATTGAATGTGTTATTTCAGGCCAATCCTCCTGTTATGTTGGACAACCGTAGGCTGTCCATTGAAGAAAGGCGAGGCAAGTGTGCCATATTTCTCTTGTTAAATTTGAACATTTTAACTATTCTGGCAGATTTTTTTTATCTTCTCCTGGGACTGCTTTGTCTTTGACTAATTTCTACTCTAAATATGCTGTACAATTATTTGCTCATGATGCTCTTAAACAGCGAATTATATTACTGCTACTCTATTACTTATACATTGTTGCAGCTAATGATAGTGTGATATATTCCTCAGGACGTGGTGGATACCGAAATGACAGAAATGATAACTTTAGGGGTCGTGGCAACTTTGGTGGCGGCCGCGGGGGTGGCTTTAATGGAAGGAATGATTTTGATAGGCGAAGTGAGTTCTCTGGCCGGCCTCGAGGAGGCAATAATAATATCGGCCGAAGCAATGGAGATGCTGCTCCAAGGAGTTATCAGAATGGAGGAGGAAAAGTCATCCGTCAACCGCCAGTGAAAGCTCAATAAAGTGCTTCTGTTTGTTGGTAATTGAGTGGCAACGGAATTTTCTTAGTAGATAGCGGCATCTAGGGATTTTGGTTTGAATTTGAATTAGAGTCTTTTGCTTTGTAGTTTCCGTGATTTTTTTGTGTCAGAGTTCTTTGCTAAGTGTTTCTCCATAGTGACCTATTTTTTCTTAATCTCTTCCAATTTTGTTTCCTACTGTATCTAATTTTCTGGTATGATTGTTTTGGAATTGGCCAGTTATATACCATTTTTGTTTAAAGAATTTATTATATTCCTTGTCATTTGTTTATTATTACATGCAAATTTATACTTAGAAAATACGTAGGTTGATCATTTTGTAACTTATAAAAATCGTTCTACATGCAATAGTTGGTAAAATATGTTGAATGAATCTGGCTCAGATGGGAAAAATTTAACCACGGAAAAGTAAAAACCGTGAATGATGCCAGAAAAGATGTTTTGAACCCCAACAGAATTGATGGCGATACCTGAGAGTTAAACCACCATTGGAGAGAGAACAAAACACTGCAAGGTGAACAAAGGATAAAGCCATGGCAGCGCACGGTTAACCCTAACAAAACAGAACGAACAACGTACCAACAATGTACATCAACAAAGTGATTGTTGCAATACTATGCACCTAGAGCCCTTCTAGGGATGAAAATCTAGCAGGGATGATGCTAGGACGAAATAATAGTTATATATGATATTGAGGATAAAGGGAAAAATATTTCAATCAAACTTTTTTTTTTATGGTCTAGTGATTAGAATTTCATCATTTAAATGTGAATAAACGAATTGATTGTAGTTCAAATTCCGACTCCTACATATAAAATGTGGTATTTTCATTAATTAAATTAAGTTCACAGGGACTATTGTGATCAAACTTTGGCACCATATCAATAAAGAAAAATAGATGCAAGGAAAAAGAGATTTTTAACTCCAAACTACACATCTAAAAACTTTAAAGAACAAGTATCCATTGATTGAAGATATATAGGAGTCAAACAATGTTACAAACGAACAATGTTAAATAGTTTCTTCATGATGGTGACAACTTGTGTACCCCCACAAAATTTGGAGGTATATACCCCAATCACTATGAAAAGTTATAAGCGATATAACTTTTTTATAAAATACACCGTTGGATTAAAAATTTATATCATATAAATTATTTGTGTGAAATTTCAGACAAATCTATAATCATTTGATATGTCATTGAAACACATAAAAATTAACGGTGTTTAAGAAATTATAGAAACTGTTAATTTTGATATATCATTCACAAGTAAAGAGAGTTGTAGATTCGTAGAAAAGGAGAGTAGCCTTGATTCTCTTCTTTGATCACCCAAAGGTTTCATTAAGGCTTTACCTGTTGTTCTATATCTATAGGACAGAAAAAACATCTATTTTATTTTTGGTCAAGGTATTATTGACAATTATTCACACGCCAAAAATATAATTTGTATATGGAACTACTCACACACAATGGTTTATTTAAGCAAGTAATTTAACTCAAGCAGCTAATAAGCCACCCCTAAGAATGAACCGTATAAAAGAATCTAAATTTGATTTTGAGATGAATCAACAAATTTTTGGATCAACAAAGTCTTTCCACGAAATTCAGAGGATTAAAAAACCACAACGATTTATTCTAAACGAATATACAACTATAACGTAATCTATTTGAGGTCGCCTATTGTGCAAAAATAATTCCTTCTAAAAATAGAAGCATTTCCACCAAATTTGTACCCTAAAAAAAGAATTGTTACCAATATTTAGTTGTAGAAAACATATTCTACCTGAATCCTTTGCTGTTTGGATTGAAGCAATTGACCATTCTAACATAGTTAGACATCATTCCTTGTGTTTGTCCTCCTTTTACGGGTTCAAAACATTTAAATCTTAACTCTTTTCATCTCTATTGTATTCAATCTTTTGCTTCAACAAATATTCAATATTTTTCTTGATCCAAACAACAAAGGATTTCTTGCATTAATTTTCAAATTGGAAGGGAGATGAAATCCATCTACAATTGTGGTGAAGTTGCACCAGCCCTCTTAATATCTCGTTCTCAAAGTAGAAGATCCTCAAATTCATTCAAATTAGAAACTATCATTGAAGAGGAATCACAACTACAAGGGTCTAACTCAATATTAATCAAGGGTGTTTTTTCTTTCCATTTGCTATTTTCTGGGTTGATATACATTTTCTTGTATAGAGAATCCTCTATGTAATGAATTTAGAACAAAATGAAAGAATTTGTTTATAACAATTCATTCATTCATTCTAATGTGTAATACAACTTCTAGATGATTATCTATTTGATTATTTTGACCAAATAGATATTCATAAATCTAATATAACAGTTTTTATTTTATAAAGTCGTAAACAATCTCAATATCTGAATTTCATATAAGAAGTGACTATCTTTGGGGTGTGGAAGCATATAAAGCCATAAACAATCTCAATAATATGTATTACCGACATTCTTGTTTTTATTTTTTTATCAATAATCTCCATTACTCGGTTGTTGTACAGTGATGCACGGGATGCACGGGTACTCCGTTTTAGGGAGAGTATCAGTATTGGGTACCGGTAAGCACCCGATACTTCATGGGTACGCACCGACGCCACACTAATTGTTTATTTATTTTTTTTAGTCTGGGTCGCCGGGTATTTACCAGGTACTTGAACGGTTTCTAAAATTAAAAATAAAAAGATTTTTTATTTTTTTTATAAATATTGTCCAAAAAAATCTTTTATTTGCTTATAAAAAGGTTATTAACTTAGAACTGCAAGAAAACAGTAAAAAGAGTAAGAATTATAATGAAGGAGCAACAAGAATGTGAGATATTGGTGGAAATGAATTGGATCTATTTGATGAAGCTGATATCATTAAAGTTGCTAATCTTTCTTTCAATGAACTTGAACTAGATGCCGCTCATGATGATGAAGGGGGAAATATTGAGATTCGGTTTTGACTCGATGAATAATGACATTTTTAAAATGTTTTTTTTGTTATTGCTTATAATTTGACTCTTTTTGAGCAAATTATTTTTTAATTTGATATGATTATTTTGATGTTTTTGAACAATTTTAATTATTTTTAAAGTGTGTTGTTTTTTATGTTTATATGTGTTTTAGTAGTATATTTTTATTATTTTATTTATATAATTATAAATAAATAAAAATTATACCAACGTACCCGTGTCCTATTTTAAAAATTATATTTCATTTCATTTCAATTCTTTTTTTTTTCCTTTCTTTATTTGCAATTTGATGGTTAGAATTTCATTGATAAAATTATTTAAATAATTAATATTGTATTCAATTTTTTAACGCAACTAAAATTAACAATTAATGGAAATGATTATAAAAAAAAATTAATAGAAACATGAGAAAATAGTGTAAAATCACTATTTTTTTTTATAACAAAGAGGCCTAATCCCATAGAAGATTAATAACATAGAAACTAAACGAGGAGCTGATATCCCTATTACATCAGTAAGTAACAAATGACTAAAAGCAGGAAGATACGTCTGAAAAAAGATCATCCCGTTTTTCATTAAACACTTATGATTTGCTCCAACATCTGCACAAGAATTTGATTCACGATAAGAGTGATGGACCACAAGTCCACAACTTCCAAGAGTAATAAGCCTATGAATATCGGCTCAACAAGAGAATGCCCCAAAGGACTAACTCTCCTACTAGATGTGATGTTCTTTACAACAATCAAAGAGTCGAATGTTGACATGCACTTTGCTCCAAAATCACCAACATTAATAATGATAGTATTTCACACCAGCTTAATTAGTTTAAGGCACTAACATATCTATAAAACAAGAAGTATGAGAGAAAAGGAATGAAAGCAGGAACAAGAAACAATATCCTCTTTGGCATAATAACATGTAAACTCTCACTTCCTTCTTCAATAATTGGTTCCAACCTTGGAATTCTAGTAGAACATTTTTGAGGGGTTATTAGAAGAGCAGGTGCAACTTCACCACAATTTTGGATGCTTCTCATTTCCACCTTCACCATCTTGCTTAGCATGAATAATTAATTAATTAATCTTGATCACAAATTGTAATTAACAAAAACTCTTGTATTTCTTGACTTTCTTTTGATCAAAGCAAAATCAGAGAGAAAAATGGTTTGGAGAGAATGGCAAATGGACCATGTATTTATATATTGGGGGAGTGAATATTTAATTGGTTGGCAAAGCTATGAGAGTCATTGGTTGAAATTTGTGACAACTCATTAGTGCTTGAAACTTGAAAGGGTCTTAGCTTGGATTGAGATAGATTTCACGGCAAATAACCCTTTTATTAGTGCCATTCTAGAAGCACTGCAAAAATAGATAAATGATGTGTACACAAAGACTTTGAAAACGTTCTAGATTTTGATATTAATTAATTAATTAATGGATTACAATTTTATTTTTGTGACTAATAATGGTGTACAATTTGTTCTAGTCGGACAATCCCGTGTACATATTAGTTATTAAAACATAATTTCCGCGTAACATTATTTTTTCCTTTCTAAAGTGTGTGCATCACATAAACTATATACTCTCTTCTTGCCTATCAAAAAAATAAATAAATATATACTCTCTTCTTTCATTTATTTAAAATGTTTACTGAAAACTCTTATTTTTATTCACCTATTGTTTTTTAAAGTTCAATGCAATATATGTTGGAACAATTTCTAGGGGTCTGTTGCAAATACTTGAACATGAAGATGATGATGACTGCACATAAATTCCAAAGTGTGTAAGAAAACTAACCTTTAGGTTCGATTTGCTCCCACCAGTTTATGCAAACTGGATGCAAATGGGATAACCGGCGAATCCCCTTCAGAATACTATTGGAATCCTTAATATGAATTGCACACCCATATCAAGCGTATCGTCAATGATAATTTACAGAATAAAGTTCCTTCGATTTTTCTCGTGCACTAGAGAAAGGAAGAAGTGATTTAAATATTTTAGACATGATTTATTCATACAAGTATGACAATGGTTCTCTCTTTTTTTTGCCTATAAAGTGTCTCTATTTATAGAGAAACTTATGTCAATTGGTGAAGGGACACACCCTTAAAAGGTTTTCAGCAATGTTCAAACTAACCATTGCAACCTTTCAAATATATTTTGGAAATTCTCCCACAATCCCCCACCATTTTCAAAATGTATCTAAATCCATAATTCCGGAAATCTCATGCTTTCAATAAATCTTACGATTTGAACAATTATCTAATAAGTTAAGTTTTCCTCAAATAGATTGGTAGACAAGCTTTGAACCAATTATCCATTAGAACAAGTGTACATAACTCACACATGGGATCTCGGTATCATTGATCGAATTATAAATATGACACATTTTAAGGCCTTGTATCTCGTATCCTTTTCATGAGAATTTAAGAGTCAAGCCCTTGAACTCAATGAAGCGGCCACACTTCTAGGTAGACTATATCATAAATGCACCCATAATTATGCATTCAAGCAAACATATGCTATATGTCTATTAAGAGAAAAATCTCATCCTACCACTTTATTCTTATGGTCCAAGTATTTTTACCCCTTGGAATGTATTTATTATTGTCAAGTACTTCAATCACTCTAATAGTATACTTTCATCATTGAACTCAAAACTTGATGCTACTCAAGTGTGAGTCGAGTTTCCACCATTGGTGATCAATTAAATATGAGCTTGTTCCACATCCCTAATGATGTCTTCAATGATTTAATCTTCATGTCTGAAAACATCATATCCTTGTCAATCCTTTCGTCAAAGAATTGCAAGATTTTTCAACTTTATAACTTTGAATATTCAATAACCACATAGCTATGTTTTTCACAAACTTTGAATATTCCATATATATTCAACTTTATGTTTTTCACAAACATTGAATATTCCATATATATTCTTCTTGATAGTTTAGACCAACTATCACAAAATCATGACCCTTTTAATTTGTCATTTGATTCCATTGCGCCATATGCCCAAAACTTTATGTCATCTTTCCTTTGTTATTATACATGTTTAATAATCATTTTAATATGAAGTTCTACTTTCACTTGAATGTATCCATGACACCATACATTCATTGCATTAAACATGTATACACCATTAAACATGATCAAAAAGATCCCTCATGACCAAACTTTAATTTCATAAGATGGGTCACACACACATACCACATGAACTTAAAAAACAATGCTTTAGAATTTATTAGAAGAAACCTTTTCATATTAGTTGGCACATAACTAATATATATCCACTTCAAAAAAAAAAAAACTAATATATATATCATAAATTCTAAATCTCAAAATCAAGTTTCATGTATATGATAAATTCAAATAATAATCACAATAGAAAAATAAACAATGATTCAAAATCATTTACATTTTCTATAACTTAAATTCACACTATGAAAATTTACCAACTTACAATAATTTCAAAATATCCATCCAATCTCTTAATATCAAAGATAAGCAAGAAATTAACAATAAATTTCATATTATCATGCATATATCATATGAGATCATTAATTCTAAATTTAAGACTTCTTGCACAAATAACACCACTATAATATGCATTTCATATTTATGACAAGTTATATACACCACTTTTATATTAAAATAAGACAACATTAAAACATGTCTCATAAATCAAACTTATTCATACTTGCCAAAATTCACATACTTGAATAGTTTCTATATCATGCATATCATATATCAAGACAAATTAATTGTGTACCTTTCACCATAGTCATCATTAGTATACGTGTGCTCATTTCTCTTTTAAAAATACTTGTCAAAATCATAACACAAAACTAATCATAGAACAACTTCAGTCACAACCCTTCACGAACAAGTATGATTTTTCACCAAAAGACATACCATTTCAACAAACCAATTCGTGATTAACAACTATTCAAGAGCAATCTTACAACAGAAAAGCAATGTCAAAATTAAACAAATTATAATTGAGTAAATATACACGAAGAAATGGTGAAATATTCCCTTACAGACAAACTACATCCCATGCCTATAGAATCATGTCAACGTGAAGGTACTCTTCACTTTTGAACAAATATTTACCATTATTCTTATGAATTTTCTAATTGATAAATATGTATTACAACAATAGATTAATATAAAAATTCAACACTATAATTATCTATGTTCCATGCAGAAAGCAAACATGCCAAACACGATATATAACATGCATACTTAACATTTAATTTACGTTCAAGCATGTAGAATCACAGTGGTCAATCATATAAAAAGAAAAGGTAATGATACTTATCTCTTGAAGTCAATATCTCTTGAAGCAGATCAATCATCTCCTTTAGAATTGCAGCCATTAATCACAAATAAATCGTAAGTCGAATCTAAAGATTGTTGGAACAATTTCTGGGGGTCTGCTGCAAATACTTGAACATGAAGATGAAGATGATGGTGACTGCACATAAATTCCAAAACGTGTAGGAGCACTAACCTTCAGGTTCGATTCGCCCCCACCAGTTTATGTAAACTGGATGCAAATGGGATAACCGGCGAATTCCCTTCAGGATACTATTGGAATCCTTAATATGAATTGCACACTCATATCAAGCGTATCGTCAATGAATAGTTTACAGAATAAAGTTCCTTCGATTTCTCTCGTGCACTAGAGAAAGGAAGAAGTGATTTAGATATTTTAGACATAAGTTATTCATACAAGTATGACAATGGTTCTCTCTTTTTTATGCCTATAAAGTGTCTCTATTTATAGAGAAACTTATGCCAATTGGTGAAGAGACACATCCTTAAAAGGTTTTCAGCAATGTTCAAATTAACCATTACAACCTTTCAAATATATTTTGGAAATTCTCCCACAATATAAATTATAAATTTGTCAAAAAAATACTTGTATTTGTTTTCTTAACAAAGTACCTTATAGATACTCATTAACAATTTTTTATATAGTTTCTTGCAAAATCACTATAAATAGGAACTTTTGTTTTTGGTGGTGACTAGAGATATGAACTATTATGTAATAGTCAGTGCCCTACTCTTATATAATCGACGATTCGGTTTTACCACACGATCTTCTCTATTTACTCTCTGTATAAAGTTTTTGTCTTCCGTAAAAATCAAACCACATACTCTAGAGTTCAAGTACTCATTCCGTTCTCACTACCAATTAATAGCTATATAAATTGGATTGGATACATTCAATTTAACCAAAGTTCTTTTAAAAATAAAACAAGGTTATTTATAATAGGATGTGCTGTATAATAAAACAAGGACGTGCTAGTAATAACCTTATTTATAATTGATTTATTAATAACCTTGTGTTTTTATAATAGGATGTGCTAAGGTTATTTTATTCCAATTAAAAATAAAAAAGGTTATTTTTATAAAAACTGTTAAGGTTAAATTGCATGTGGCCATTCCAATGATAATACGTACCAATGACTCATCAAATAAAATAACCTTGTTTTTTTATTGCCCAATTGGTACGAAATTCTATAGCTCAAAAGGTTAAATTGCATATGTACCCATTCCAATTATATAGCTCAAAATGTTAAATTGCATGCAATATAATCACTCTTTGCATAATTTTTTAAGGATATTCAATATTAACTTTTTTTTGCTTACTTTTCTCATTTTCTCAAAGAACTTTGTTCATTTTTTTCAAAATAATGAAAGAAAACTTTAGATTTTTTCTAATAACACCCTTTAAATTTGTAGTTACACTCTTCTCGTAGTCTTAGGTTAGATTCTCTCCCGTGACAATTTAAAAGAGTTTGTAGTTACACCCAATAATTAATGACCAAAATTATTCGGCAATTAATTTTTCAAATTAAACCCTTTCACCCGTTTCATTTTCACGGTCTCCCCCTCTCCATTCTTCACTCTTTACGTTGGCCCTCCCCTATTCTCTTCTCCTCATTCTTTTCACATACTTATAGTTATGCACAACAGAACCAAGTGGAAGTAGCAAAACTTCATTTTTAAGAGCTATGGTTGGTCGTCAATGGAAAATTGGAACTAGAATGATCATGTACGCGAATACACTTTTGGTAAATATTGCTTGTGTGACACATCAAAAAACCATGGAAAATCTAGAAATTATGGAATTTTTTTCCCACCTCATGCCTTAAATAATTTTTGGGAACTCTTTGTAAACAATTACGATTTGGTTTTGGATGGTGATTATATGATATAAGACCACGTAGATATACACGAATCCAATTACTTAGTATACCTACTCTAAGAATTTTAAACAACACTTAGGGTCTGTTTGGGAAGACACTAAAACAAGCTTATAACTTTTAGCTTATAGCTTATAAGCTCATCTGTCAGAAAATAGACCTATTTAGCAACACGAGCTTATAGCTTATTTGACTAACTTTTAGCTTATTTTTCAAACGCTATTTTAGATAGCATTTTAACTTATAGCTTATCACTTTTTATACCATTTTTACCCTTACTATTTTATTTAAAATCCTGATTTATCCTTTATTATTTATTACTACCATAATAGTTTTTAGTTTTCCACCGTAAAAAATGTTTTAGTTTACCGTTGCAAACTTACAATCCCAACTTTCCTTTTTTTTTCTTTCTTTTTCGGCCAGCATGTATTTTTTTTTTTGAATGTATTTTGTTTTTTATTTTATGATAGCTTTTTTTTCTTCTTCTTTATGATAGCTATTAGTATTAGTATTTTTTTTTTTGGGTTATTGCTATCATTAATATATGTTTATTTTGTACAATATATTATTGTTTCTTTTTTTTTTTTATCTCGCAGCATCTATTTTTTTTGTTACACGTTGTTTCACTATTATTTTAATTTTTTTTGTGATGAGTTTTTCACTATTTTTATTGAGGTGTGTTTAATATGGACAATCAAAATATATTAATCTTATAATAATAATAATATATAAAATTTATATTAAATTAATAAATTAAAATTACTAAATTCTAAATATTTTAAATATAAACTATCATTAATTTGGAATGTCCTTTTATGTCATTTTATATTTATTATTAGCTGAACCGCTAATTTTACCAAACACTTCAACTAGCTTATCAGGTATAAGCTATAAGCCATCAGCTATCAGCTATAAGCTATCAGCCATCAGCTATAAGCTAGCTTATCAGCTAACCGCTGTTTTTGCCAAACAGACCCTTAGAGTGCGTTATATGCTAAAAATTAAGTGACTGAACAAGACAACTTCAGTTGTATTGTGTTTTATGGATAAATTGGGGGTCAAGTACGGAACAAAAACATATTTTCTTGTCCACAACTGAACCATGAGACAACTTTTTGTCCTCAGCACAAATTGTTTAAAACATCAAAATAACATTTTTTCCACCAAACATCATACAAGACAAAATTTGTTTAATACCATAAACGTTTGTCCTGTGTTGTTTTGTCTTGTACTGTTCTGTCCTGTATTTAAATTTTGCTGATCAAACAAACCTTTACTTATGTGAATTGTAATTACATGTTCAATTTGCAAATATAGAAAAAAGACACGAAAATGCAAATTCATTTAACTATAATACAATATTAATTTATGATCTTGTATTTCAATCTTCAATCTTTTATGAAATTACAGAGGTCAATTGATATCATATTGTGTGTCATATTGTCATCTCATACTTTTGTTGAAGTGTTTCTTCTACCACTCACAATTCTTTCTTACTCTATCTACTCTACACAGGATTTTTTAAACGATCAAAGAATAAAGAATAAGTAGTAAGAATAATATGAGTTTTATTTTTGGTAAAGAGAATAATGTGAGTTATTCACTTTCATGAATAAGTCATGAGATATTTAATATCATATATTTTTCACCATAAAAACGCATGTTTAACATTCTTATCTATTATTTATATGATAAGAATGCATAATTACTTTGTATTTTCCCTAAATTTTACATTATTTGTTACCAAATGCATAAATACCTTTATATGCTCTTAAAAAATCATCAATTATCTCTCTGAATAAAAATAATTACAAATAGTATTATTTGTATTCTAAAAATGAATAAAAAATGTATTCTAAAAACATATATTTTCAAATTCATATTATGGAGACTCCTCTTACCTCTTAGTAGGATTCAAATTTTCATTTTGATAACATTTTTAAAGCTTGCATGCTTAAAAATATTTGTGTAACTTTATAGTTTTTATCTTTTTGGGCTTCGGCCATCTTTTTCTACAAAAAAAATGTTTTTATTGTAAAAAAATGTTTTAGGATTAGATTTAATACATAATCATATTTTACTTACCTTCGTGTCAGGACACCAAACAATAAAAAACATAAAATCTTAAACTTATTTCAAATTAAATTTATACAAGATTTAAGTTCAAATATTATTATTCAAATTTAAGTGTGAAAAACTGAACTCATCCAATAATGTTTTTTATAGCTACTACCTACAAACTTAATCAAATACACGGAACATAACAATTTTGCATTATTCTTTGAAAATGGCACGAGTGATGCTTTCTCTGTAAATGATAGACCATCTTTTTTGCATTTTCAAATAAGTAAGCAACTCAATTTTTTTACCATCAACTTGTTCATTTTTTTATTCTTCTTATCATCAATGTATCGCCGGAACAAATAACTATTATGATTACTGATTATTGTAGGAATATAAGCTTTTTTCTTTTGATAAATGAAACATAAGTTTTATGTATGAATTTGTTCTAATTTTACATATTTTAATTTGATACAATAAAACAAAAAAATTTGATGTGAAAAATTTGTAAGGTCTCAAATTTAAATCGAAATTGTTGTTGAAATTAAAGATTGGTCAATGAAAAAAGAAGTAATCTACCCTCGGCTAACAATAATTTCTACCGTTATCTTTGGAAAAAATTATAGAGGAGACAATAAAATGTGGGGCAAATTCGACATCTTGTTTAGTTTATGGAAAAATCACGTTCAAGCAATACAAAAGGAAAGAAAAAAAATTTACACTAAATATTCATTTCTTTAATAGAAGAAAAGTGGAAATGACCGCTTTTTTTTACAAAAAAGTTTAAACTACATATTCATTTATCTGAAATGGAAGAAAAGTAGAAATGTTACTATATTATGTTAATAAATAACGATCTAGTTTGGTATAAATCAATTGTGTTTTTTTCCTTCCACCTCTCTTCTTTCTATTTTTTCGTAAAAAAGTTTCATGTAATTTATTTAAAGTAAATTTTGTTTTGATGAACCACACTTAGAACTAATCGGAGTTAATTATCAAAAAAAGAATTAATCAGAGTTAATATTGTTGTGAAATTGTATCTGTAATTATAAAAATAATAATTAGCAAAATATATATTTAAGTATCAAATAAATACTAGGAAGAATAAAATAAAGATTATAGAAACTTATATTTCTTCATAGTTGCATAGTAATTTGATGTCCACAAGGATGAAACAACCAATCACCATACCATAGACGATATATGATATGAGAAACAAACAAACAAACAAACAAATAAACAAACAGTTAAGTAGTGTGAGACGTGCTGATTGCATTGTTCTCAAAGATTTTTCACGTATTACGCTAATTCTCTAGGATTTAACAGACTTTTTTCACTAAAACCGAAGATCAGAATTAACAAGAATAATTATATTATCAGAAAGATGAAAACTAAGAATTTTGTGATGAAAAAGAACTACCAAAAATTTATGTGTATAGAATTTCTAATTTTCCTACGTAAAAACTCTCTGTCTATGGCGTGTTACATACTATCTCATCTCCCCATTACCAGTTTACCACCATTTATATACATGGTCCCGTAAAAAACAAGTATCCCATAAAAAATAAAACCAGAAACTTATTAAATACTCCCTCCTAAGTGTCATAATTGACCAAATCATACACTTTAAGAAAAATATGCAAATGAAAGAGGGAGAATAAGGGTCTGTTTGAAACACTTTTGTTTTTTAGTTTTTAAAATGTGTTTTAAAAATAAGATTTTAAAAACAGTTTTTAAAAAGAAAGGAAAAAAAATGTGTTTGAATAGGTAATTTTCAAAAACAGTTTCCAAAACAAGAAAAAGAAAAGCTCATTTGGTAATTTAGTTTTCAAAAACAGTTTCTAAAACAAAAAAAATATAAAATTATTTGGTAATCAAATTTTTAAAATCTATTTTTGCAACCTATATCTATATTAACGAGTATATAGATATAAAGTATTGCATTTACAATAAAAATGTGATTGTGACGAATTATGCGCTATACGTATTTATTTATTTTGATGAATTAAGCACTATAATTGAAAAATGAAAATATTATAGCATACAATTAAAACCTGTCATACAATTTAAAATAACAACTTGAAGAACAAAATATCCCGCCAAAGTGAATTAAAAGGTTTTATAACAACGCCTAAAATCACACAAACAATTGTTCAACAAGTAGAACCCAAAAAACAACTATTAAAGACTATCCACACCACTATATTCAAGTATAAAAGTATGTCTCATCACTCTAACCACAACTATTAAAGACTATCCACACCACTATATTCAAGTATAAAAGTATATCTCATCCTTTCAACCGACAAGGCGATAAACACTTCTCTCCAATCAGGATTCATAAGCTTTTCCAAGGCATTTAAATATGCATCTTTTGGAATGTCTTCTAACTCATCAAAAACACCCACACATCTAGTAAGTTAATGTGGCGCGTAAAGTAGCCTCCACACTCCTTTCCCTATATCTCTCAACTTTTGCCAAATGTATACTCATAAACACAACAAATGTATACTCATAAACACAACAATCTAATGTGGCAACGCAAAATCTATACGGCGGCCGGTGTTGGTGTTCTTCATAAAACCAAATTCTTCTAACCTGTTTAGTACCGACAAACACAACAAATTATGAATATCATGTAATTTATATCATGAATTGAATTCTATATCAAGTTATGAATCAAATTCTACTAGATCTAAAATTTTTAATCAAACAAAAATATCAAGACACGAAATACTCATAAACATGTGCATCCATACTGATCTCATGATAATAAAACTCTATTCACAACTAATTTATCTAAAGTTTAAGATTAAGTAGCAATTTCCAAGCTACAATCATTTCTATATCCATTACAATATATTCAGTACTTCAAGTTTAACATACTTTAGTAATAGTTGATCACTATGCAAATTCATATTGTATCAGCTAATACAAATTAAACTATACCCCTGATCAAGTCAAGTTGTACACAAAAATACACACTATAACGGAACAGTATAAAATTAGATAATAAAAGCATATCAGTTAACAAAAACACATCAAGGTCACCATAAACACATGCAAAACAGCATGAGGAAGACTTCCAGCCCACACACGAGAACTTGAAGCAACAGAAGCAGAGCAAAAACTAATAAAGAGGTTAAAACAAAAGCTAGAGTGGAGTGCACAAAAACATGTGCAAACATGATGTGCTGTGTGTTTGCACAAAAACAAAAACAAAAGCTAGAGTGGAGTACAATAATTACACTAAATTGAAGAATCAATGTAAAATCACTAAAAAAATAAACCAAAGTACCAAAATCCACCAAATTTGAAAGAGAAAAGGAATATGCAGAAACAATAGATTAAACTAGATATCAAATTGCAATTGAACATAACTCTATATCTAACACTACCCTTCAACAACTCATTACTCTTCCTCACAGCAGCAAAACCATAAAAATGTTCAAGCACAAACACAACGTACTAGTCAAATACCACAAAATTAAACTTAAAACAATGACCATAAAAAGTATCAGTAGACTTAAAACAATGGTTATCGGTATCAATAGCAATAACCATAAAATCATAGATCAAATTCTAAACAAATCATAAGTAGAGTAACCCATAATTCTAATCAAACAAAATCTCAAAATGCAGATCATATTCTAACTCAAATTCTGCTATATATATATGAAAATATCAATTCTAGATCAAATTCTAACTCAATCTGAAGCTAGATCTGCTATGCTATGTATGAAGCTAGGTTTAAGGAAACAAAACTCAGATCTATGGAAGCACGAAAGTGAAGACGAGAGTGAAGAACATATCGGAAAAGCGACGAGACTCACGAGAGTGAACAGAGAGAGTGAAGACGAGTGTGAATAGAGAAAGTGAAGAGGGAGGAACATAACATTTTTCCACTTATTTACGGTACTGTCACTCTGTGTGTTTTCAAAACTCAGAATAGAAAAGCAAAACATCAAAATGGTGTTTCCATTTTTTACTTTTTAAAAAATGAAAATTAAAACAGTTTCTGAAAATAGCAAAATTTAAAATGAGTTGCCAAACACATTTTTTAGTTTTTTAATTTTGAAAACTAAAATACAGTTTTTAAAAACCATTTCAAACAAGCCCTAAGACTTTTACAAAAATACCCTCATTTTTTATTAATAGTAGACATTTGAATACTAAAATTAGATATTTAAGTGAATTTTTTCTCTTACCTAATGATTACTTTAAAGGATAAAATAGTAAAAATTAATGTTATAAATAGTATATGACACTTATTATGGGACAAACAATTTTGGCAAGTATGACACTGAGACGGGGGGAATAGCATTCACAAACCCAAATTAATATAATAATTAACTTTTTTTTTTGGATACAAAAAGGGGCAATAATTAACTTTGTAAATTATGACTAATTATAAGATATGAAACGGTTATATAGAAGTTTTTTTTGGTCGAGATTGGGGTATCCACCGTCGAATGTAATGATTAATCTCTTGTTAGATTGGAAATACTTTGAAGGGTAGAATAGCTGACTCAAGGATTTAAAGCTGCTCCATAGTGAAACTAATGTTATTTATTTAAAATTAACATCTATTAATTCAAACTAATGTTATTTCATTCAAACTAATGTTATTTATTTAAAATTAACATCTAAACGAATGGCAATAATTGCAATGCTTTGTACGTGCAATTATAAAGCTATCCATCACCTATTTTATATATTACCACATTACCCTTGTAAGTGGTTTTCAACCTTTTGTCAAATCTTGTAAGTGATATCAGAACTTCCGGTTTGATGTGATATTACAAGTGTGATATTGTGGAGGTGTTGAAGAGAAGTAATGGTGCAGTGATTTAGTGATGATGAAGCTGGATGATGGAGCTGAAGCAATCGGTTACACAAGATGTTTTGGGCATGAAATTGTCCAAGTGGAGCATTATCCGAAAAAAAAGGCTCTGAGGTAGGTGCTAGCAATGTATTCTTTGTTTTGGGATATGGCGGTGTCCTTATGGTATTTCCGCTATACAATGGAAAAAGACAAAATATTTCTAGCGGATTTAGAACAACACATGTGCATTAGTTAACATTTGATGCAAGGCGTGTGTGGTGAGGTGTGTCGATAGCTGAAGAATTTCTTGAAAGCTAACATGGGAGTTATACCATAATAATTCAGCAATGTTTTAGCATGTTGAAATTCTTGGGATGATTTAGTTCCAAGTGAAGAAAATTATTGAGATGATTAATTCGAAGTGTAGTGTGCTCTTTATGGTGGTGTATGATAATTTAATTTGTTGATGTAGACAATGAGAATTATGATTGTCGGTGAAGACAATGATTGTCGTTGGTATAGACAATGGAAGTGGAAGATGAAACTCGTACAATAAAGGTGGAGATTGTTGGGGTTGATTGTCAGTGAAGACAATGAAGATTGAAGACCATTACAATCAAGGTGGAGATTGTTGGAGTTGATTGCAAAGTAAGTCCCACATTGATAATGAAGGAAAAAAGATCAAGAAAATTACAGTATTTGAGACCTCCAATTCCTTGTTTCAACACACCATAGAGTAACACCTGAAAAAAAGTTTATATTTGTGTCTTTCTTTTTTCTCTTATGCTCTTGTTGTTTTCCGACCGTCATTCCCCTAATTTTCTTAAAACACTAAAATAAATTGGATGGATGTGTTAAGATTTGCCGCCGACAACAATTCCAATTACCTAATTTTTTGATTTTTTTAGGCTTAATTGCACTTTTTCTTTTTCCAATTACTTAACATTTTAATTTTTTTCTCTCGATAACTTAATTTGTCTTCTTATTTTAAAATAAAACATTCTTACCCCCCCCCCCCCCCCCCCCTCCAGCACAAGGTGTGCTAGAGTAAACCAACATCGTTTCCATCACAGAGTAGATCACAAAAAGGAAAAAAAAACAACAAGGGTCAACAACCTAAACATAGCAAAGGATCCAAACACCAACTATGGAAATGAACTGCTAAACCAAGATTCGTGGACCTCATCCACTAAAAAGAATACCGCTGAACCTGCTACGTAGACAAATGAGCTACATGAAAGATCGCCGATCTCGCCGACTACCTGCTACGTAGACAAACTAGAGAAAGTTGGTTGCTGTCGGAGGATCCACCATCTCGAAACCCATCCACGACCTGACACGCATCCACATAGTACCAAAAACATCACAAATGAAGAAAAGATGGTGAGCCGTCTCAATAGCACAACAACTGAAACACAAAACTGAGTCTCCGATGATAAAACGCCTCTACGAAACAAATTAGTCCTCGTAGGCAACCTGTCTCGCAAAAGTCTCCATGCAAATAAATAAACCTTCAAAGGAACTTATTTGTGCCAAATAAGGGTCGTTGCATCCTCGAGAATAACCCCGTCTTGAGTGGTCAATAACTGATACACACCACTGACTCAATACCCCCGCTCATGATCGTAAAGCAAACATCTCAGCAACCGTACTATGTTATGTTTCTATCAACTCAATCAAGCGATGAAACCTCACACGTAAAGGAACCCCATCCAGGCAAGGATCCGTCCAAAAGAATCTCTCTCATGCCCAACCTATCTCACCACACCTTCGTCAAACCATCCATCCCCTAACCCAACATCACCATCCCTGATCCTCCCTACCTCCCTCCACCATGAAGAGCCTCTCCTCCCTCCATCTCGCAACTGACCTCTCCTGCCCCGCACTCTATATTGATTTTTTTTTTTTCACTTTGAGTCTCCACCCCATTTATTTTACCTAGTTGGCAACAAAAATGCTTATGTTGCATGATCATGTGGCAAAATAGAATTCCACGTAAGCAAAATAAGATTCTACATCATCACTTTTTTTTTTGCTTTTTAATATTTTTCTATAAGGACTACACTTCATTATCTTCTGTAATGTAATCAATTTTTATAGGTTTATTTTAATATTATTTTTTTCAATTTTAATTTTGCTAGATTTAACTGTTTAATTTTTGTTCAATAATAGTGTTATTATGACTTTCAAATCAGCCATACATACATCTGAATGTAAAATCAAAATTAGCCTATGACAAATGACGACCAATGCAAACTAAATGAACAAAATAGTGAAAAGTGAAAACAACTTAAATAGATGAGGCGACAATGACATCGTTCAACTCTATATGTACCATCTAAAGACATACACTATACCAAACTCGAATAGCTCGATTTAACTCGAAGTATCTCAACAATTTATAATGGCTTAAACGTCATTTTAGTCCCTGTATGCACGCGAAATTTTGGTTTTAGTCCTTGTATGTGATTTTACTCAAAAATAGTCCCTATATCGACCAAACTTTTTGCTTTTGGTCCCTAAAGCAAAAATCTGCAGGAAAATTCGCAGGAAAATCTGCAGGAAACTTGAGAATTTTCCTGCAGATTTTTGCTTTAGGGACCAGAAGCAAAAAGTTTGGTCAATACAGGAACTATTTTGGAATAAAATCACATACAGAGACTAAAAGCAAAATTTTGTATACATACAAGGACCAAAAGGATGTTTAAGCCATTTATAATCATCACAGATTCAACTTTTAGGTCAGAATACAAACACAAACAATTATACGATTTGTATTTAACACTTTGGGTTTTCTAACATCATAGACTGCACATCTTCTTAATCTACTTCAAAAAGTTATGTATAACAATGTTTTCTCACTTAGGTCTATATATGGATATGGTTTTCAAGAGTTTTACAATCTAACAAGGGGTAGCGGCACAATATCCGTTTACCTTCTATATATGTAAAAGTAATTAAAGTTGAAACTAATGTAACGAGCTCATTTGATTTAAAAAGAACATAGAACACATAGTACAAAAGGGCTAGACTTCAGAGACTCATTGCCGCGACTGCATTTTAGAGGGACTAAAACTACTTGATATCAGAACTCGCCCCGAACTCTAGACTACTAGAACCCTTTCTTCTAAGAATTAGAGATGAAAAGTAAAAAATAAAATAAAATCAAGAGACTCAAAGTAGTTGCATTGCATGGCCGGCATAATTGCTTTATGAAATAAATGCAAAATTTGGCAATGTTCTTTTCAATTTAATGTCTCCTTTTTCAATTTAATCAATACTTAATACTTGACAAGAATAGTTGACTCCATGAATTTTTCCACTCTGATTTTGGTTTTTCAACAACAATTTAATTTAATTTAGAGATCAATTTTGATATCGAGTGGTTTCAGCCTTCTCCTCAATGCAGTTGTGAAGAATTAAACTGCGGCTCTCTCTACTAATTAGCGTAAATCACCACTGAACCAACTAAAGTTTGGTGATTTTTTTCCACTCTTTACTGATTGCAATGGTTGCTTCTAAATGTTGCCATCTAAGGATTGGATGAAAAAAGGTCTAGAATACAAATTTTTCATCAAACTTGTCTAGTCATTTTCTCTCTTGTATTATTGTTGTATATACTGTATATACCCTCACTAATACGGCATATATATGTAACTATCTTCGATTCTTTTCCTGGACAGTGGACACTAGTTACTAGTTAGCTATAGCACTCTTTCTTAGAAGCTGCATGTGGCAAATGTTTTGTGATGTTACTAATACTAGTATTATTTTAGGCAACAAATACACATGTGACCTTTTTTGTACCGTAGAAGGATGATACACGTATGTAATTAACCATAAAAAGAAGGATGATACACATTTTTTTTTGGGGTCGGAGGATGATACACATATTACTATTGAGGTTTTTTTTTTTTTGTCTCGAAACAGTTAATTTTATTATCGTCTTTTGTTAGATTGTGGCGTGACACGTTAAATTAACACTAGTCATTTTACATAGAAAAATATTTTGTGAATATCCCATATTAGTATAACTGATTCGTTCAATGCACGGATTAATAATCAAAATTATAATATATATTATTAACGTTAAAGTAAATTAGTTGAGATATTAATTTTTTTAATTTAATATTAGTCAACGAATTTTTTATATTTCTATTATTTAAGTATTAAAAATAATATATATTTAGCAATTTTAAAGAAATAAAATAGGGTGCAGAGTGATCTCCCGCTCCCCCGTTTCGAACAATATGGTATTTCGTTTCTAGTCCCCGTGAAATTACAAAAAAGATATGATCGTGTATTAATATATGAGTATAAATATTGGTCCTCGCGTACATTATAAAATTAAAAGGCACTCATATTAATATGACTATAAATATAAGTCATAGTAAAAAAATAGCGTTCCCGTATTAATATGTCTATAAATATTTAAATTCCTATATAAAAAAGTCTTTCGTCTCTTATTAATAAATTTCGTATTAAAACATTCGTAGAAATTTAATTCCGTAAAAATTACAAAAAAAAATCGTACATGAGTATAAATATAGCTCCTATAGAAATTTTAAAAAAATTATTCCCATATTAATATATGGGTAAAAATATAGACTCTCATATTAAAATTACAAAAAAAAAGTCTTTGTATTAGTATATGAATATAAATATAAATCTCATGTATATATAGCCACTTGTATTAATATATATAAATATTGATCCCGTGTAAATTAAAATATAAAATATAGTCATATATATTAATATAAATATTAATATTTTTCATAAGCAATAAAATAAAATATCATAAAATTGCATCAAAAAATATAGTTTTAGTTGTTAGTGGAAATCGAACCGTGTACTTCATACTAAATTTTATTCGTGACAGAGACATAGATGATACACATAAGTTTTAATTCATTGGAGACATTAGTAAATATATACTATAGAAGTTAGTAACTTTTTAAAAATTATGGTTAGTAACAATTAAGTAAAAAAATATATCATAAAAATAATTATTTTGTTGTTGGTTGGAATTGAATCATGTTCCTCTTGCTAAAACTCATAATTAAATATATGTAGTATAAGTAAAAAAAATATATATCATATAAATAGATTTTTTGTTGTTGGTGAGAATTGAATCATGTTACTCTTGCTAAAACTTTTAACTAAATCAAAGTAAAAAAAATAGATTTTTTGTTGTTGGTGAGATTTGAACTATGTTACTCTTACTAAAGCTTTTAATTAAATCTAAGTAAAAAAATAGATTTTTTGTTGTTGGTGGGATTTGAACCATGTTCCTCTCTTGCTAAAGCTCCTAACTAAATCTATGTAGTATAAAATAAGGAGGAGATGACACGTAGGATTATGTTAATTGAGAGAATGTCACGTAGGAAAAAAATCAGGAGAGAGACGTCCTTAAATATATTATACTAGTATAACTAACCCGTACAAATGTACGGATTAAAATTTAAAATTATATTAATATATATAATTAAAGTTAAAGTAGATTAGTTGAAATATTAACTTTTTTTTAATTTAATTTTATTTTTTGTATCTTATTTTTAATTAATGATTTTTTTTTGTCATGTAATTTATGTTTTTCTAATTACTTGTGAAATTGATTTAATATTTATATTATTTAATTATAAAAAATAATTATATATTTAGAGATTTTAAAGGGATAGAACATGGTGGAGAGTGATATTCCACTCCTCGTTCTCAACAATATGGTGTTTTCTTTTCATCCTTGTAGAAATTACAAAAATAATAGGATCTGTTTTAATATATAAGTATAAATATTGCCTTGTATAAATTACAAAATTAAAACACACTCATATTAACATGAGTACAAATATAAGTCTTAGTTAATATTTTGGAGAATGATCTTCCACTTTTCGTTCTCAAAGATATGATACTTTTTCTCCTATCTCCGTAGCAATTTAAAAAAAAAAATATAGGACCTTGTTTTGATATGTGAATATAAAAATAAAAATATGTTCTTAATATATAAGAATAAAAATATGTTCTTAATAAAATAAAAATAAAATAGGAATAAGTATGATTTATATTTGGTACAACTTAGTAATAAAAAAATGATAAAAAGAAATGAGTTAAATTTTGCATGTGAACAAAAGTAAAAAATTAAATTAATAAAATATACTTTTATTTGAGAAATTATGTTTATCATAATAATATTTATGTAATAGTATATATTAATTCATACAACTTTATTTTAAAAAAATTAATACATATAATTAGTTTTGGTACTTATACTTATAAAATAGTATTTCAGCATTTGAATCAACTAAATTTTTTTATGATATATCATTAGTTATGATGATTAAAAAAATATAGTTATAGAAAAGTTATTATGAAAATTTTTATTAAAAGTATTAATCTTAAAAAATTATTGTTATTTGTTATAAATTGGTTTGATTTATTTGTTTTTATCCAAAAGTTTTCTTTGTTTTTGACTATAAGTGACTATTAATCTTAGCTATATAGAATATGTGTCTCAAAAATATCTTTTAAAAAAATGTCCCATAATTGAAAAAGTGTCATGAGTGGAAATCGAAGAGTGATACATTAAGGAAGACTTTGTTTGTTATATAGATGATCTCATAGTTTGCCACATAGAAATATTGGTACTTGATAGCTTGCCACATATGAATATGATCAGGAGAGGGAGAGAGAGAGAGAGAGAGAGAGATCCGTAAATATATAATATAGAGATAGAGATAGAGATTTACTTGTTTTTATCCAAGAGTTTTGTTTGTTTTTGTCTATACTCTATAATTGACTATTAATCTTAATTATATAGAATATGTGTTTCAAAAGTATCTTTTAAAAAAATGTCTCCTAATTAAAAATGTGTTATGAGTGGAAATCAAAAAATGATACATTAAAGAATTCTAAAAAAATAAAATAAAATGTATCATAATTAAAAAAGTGTCATGAGTGGGAATCGAAGAATAGTACATTAAGAAATTCTAAAATATCAAATAAAATGTCTGATTATTGAAAAAGTGTCATGAGTGGGAATCGAAGAGTGGTAAATCAATGAACTCTAAAAAGTAAAATAAAATGTTTCATAATTGAAAAAATGTCTTGAGTGGGAATCGAAGAGTGATACATTAAGAAAGACTTTGTTTGTTATCAAGATGGTCTCTTAGTTTGCCACATAGGTATATGGGTACTTGATAGCTTGCCACATAAGATTATGACCAGGAGAGAGACATCCGTAAATATATTATAGAGATGAGTGTATAAATCTTTAAATAGAGAAAAAATGAATGATGTGATAGATGTTATATATAAGTTGGTAATGTAAGAAAGAGAGAAAAAAAATGAGATTTTAAATAGGTGTATGAGATTATATATAGTTGAGTACATGTATTATTACTCTTTTACTGATGTGGATCCTTGTAAAAAAATTTACATACATATGATTGTTGTTTCTCTCTAAAAAAATTTACACATTTCTATAACTTTTTATTTCAAGTACAAATTGTCCAAAATACCAAAATAATATTTTTTCCATCAAACATCATACAAAATAACAAATCATTTAATATTAAGCGTTTATCATATACTATCATATGATGTGTTGTTCAGTCTAATTTTTACTTTTTACATATTAAATATGGACTCTAAAAGTATCTCACCCACAACCAACTCAAATGTTACACTTGGCCGTTCTTTCCAACATTCATCTAATTAAACATGTTAAGTGAAAACAAAAATCTAATGAAACATGCTTAACCATTTATGAAGCACCTTAAAAAATCAGTCAAAGTCACTCAACCAACAACAACAACAGCCTTAAATTATACTCCCTCTGGTCCTAAATATAAGAGAGATTTTATTTTTTAGATTCATGGAATGATTGATGTATTTGGTTCATAATATAGAGTAGATACATCAATCATTTCATGAACCTAAAAAGTAAAATCTCTCTTATATTTAGGACCGGAGAGAATACAACTGTACGATTAAAAATTTCCTTTAAAATTGCTAAAAAAAAATTAGAGAAAAAATATATATAAATCAAAACCATCGTCATCGAATACAAAGTCATTTCTCTATACGTGGAAGAGTATTAAACGGCTACTACTACACTCTAAAATTTCAAAGAAAAGTGCAAATTTAGAACTCAGTGTACCCAACAAAAACCGTATCTTAAAGGATAATAGAATTCTCATCAAGGTTTTGACACATACTCAACACTGTCCTACAATAGAAACATGTCTTGTAAGTTAGTGTCCTCACATTTAATAGCAAAAGTTAGAGGCGGCACTAACAAATAAAAACTGATTTAAACCTCAAAGATTAAGACCCTTGACTCAATTTAAGCCTAGTTCATTACTACTAGCCACCCCTTATAAATTGAACCTTGTTCATGTGCTTCAAACACATCCTCAATCAAAACAATATAAGCTCAATTTTTCATTTCTATAGCTACTACCCTTTTTTCCCAAACACTTGAAACTAAACCACATAAATTAACAATGGCAAATTCTCGCATTGCAAGGTTTTTCATGGAGGTGGCACCACCACAATATGTTAATGTGATGAGGCATAGAACAAAGAAAATGATGGAAACAATTAGTGAAGATGATAGGGAAATTAGCTCAAATGATAATGTAATTTCACCACCTAAAACTTTATCAACAACTTCATTTGCTGCATGTGCCTCTTCTACCAATGCAACTGTTGCAACTGGGTACTTCCTGAAGGAAGTTCATAGAACACTATCAAGTTTGAATCACTGAAGTCAATGAAACAAAACAACCTCTGGTGGCTGTTTCCATGAGTTGTTCTTTTTGTTACTGTTCCTCTTCTTATCTTTTATGTAATTTGTTAGTTTGTTTTGGATGAACAAGGATATATAGTTGAGTGTAATGTAATATTAGAGATTCCTGCTCCTGCATCTGTGTTTTTCTATGATGCACAGGCTCATAATTTTCTATCAATAAAACTCAAAAAGTTCTGGCATGCATATCAAATGTGTAATTGCTTTTTTCTTATTAGTATTAGTATGTGCCATAGGTGGATGCATACACAAATTTCATGGCATGGTTAATTCAATATTACTTTTTCTTCAATTACATATTCTCCAAATTTCTGCATTAACAACATTGCTTCCAGAAGTATTTTAAAATATTAAAAATGGCAAACAATCCTGGTGGTGGAAATATATGGGCAACAAATCCTATAACACTGACCAAAATTCAGTTTCACACACATAGTAATAGTTTCTAAAACAATTATATGCTAAATTTTCTAATATATGGACAATATAATACCAGCATTGCAATTGTCCTATAAGCTAAATTTTCTAATTTCCACTGTCAAAAAGACCCACCTGTAATCTATGTTCCCTCCATTCAAAAAATGTTTCTAAAACATAAGTATCTTTCTTTTCAGTGTTTGCTGTAGAAGATAACAATGAGATATTCAAGCTCCAACTAATAGAGTTTAGATATCCGCTTTCATCTTTGGAGTTGCTTCTTTAGAAACTTCTTCAACAAGGAAGTTTCCAAGAAGCCTTTGGTCCATAATCATATTTGGAATCTGCAGAGCAAACCCAGAAGATCAAACCTATGCACAAGGACAAGAAAAGAGAATATCGAAATAACTATAGCAGGGATGAGAGGAATACCTTGTCTCCAAAGAAAATCTTTGTATTATTAGCAATGGATTCGATAAATTTTAGCTCAAGAAATTCAGGGGTAAGTTTCAACTTGTTCGCTTCAGCTTCTCTTATTACACTGGAAATTATAAAAACAACATATTGACCGTTTCTTATTTCAAAGACAGCAAATTAAAATATCAAAGTCATAAACTTACAGTCACCAAAGGAATTAACAAAAGGATAATCTCACCGGTAAGAATCTGCATCTGAACGACTCTTCTCACGTGCTAGGTACATTGCATTCTCAATTTCTTCTTGTTTTCTTGCACTATCTTTTTCCAACAACTTTTGTTCCATAAAGATCTTGCTAACAGTGGCAGTTTTCTCAGCCTCACTAATAGCCATTTTCTTCATGGTCTCTGCCTCCTTCTCGGACACTTTCTGTTTCTCAATAGCAATTAAGACCTATCCAATAGCATAGAAAGTACAATGTTTATCAATATTTAGAAGAGAGGAAATTCAAACTGAATTAGAATGGTGGAGTCCAGTATAAAAAAAACCTGCTAGAAGTAATTACAAATTTACAATTAACAAGACACGTATCTCAGATTATGACATTATGAGTCAATCATAAGGTTAAACACATGAGTTAGCACATGTTTAACCCTGTTTTCTTTTAACGAGATTGTCAACTAAACATTGCATCTGTCTAGCTTCAGGCATATTTACAGGAAAATAGCAGGTGCTTTTTATTACAACATACCTTAGTACGCTCCTCTTCCATCTGTTGAAAATTGAGTTTTATGCTTTCTGGAATATTTGGCTTTGTGACACGGACACCAATGATCTCAATGCCTGGAGCATAACGGGTACAGTCAACTTGAAGAGCATCCTTCATCTTCTCGTCAATCTGAAAGTGCCCCGATGCTTGCTTTGTTAACATATTAAGATGAGATAACAAGAAGGGATAAAACCCAGAAGGCAAAAAATACATTTGGGGTTAACTCATCTAACACGACCGAGCAAAAGAATCACAAGCTTTGGGGGGTGGAGGAGGGGGCTTATGACTTGCATAAACTACGATTTTTGTTGATAACAATAAAGGTTACAACTTAAGAAAATACATCAAAGATCAATTTATTCCATATTATGTCAATGGCAACCCTTCAATTTTACTAGTTTGATTAAACATACAATATAAATGGAAATTATCCGTATAAAATAAACCATAGATGTAAAATTACCCTTCTACAACATTACATTACCTGATCAAACACATCAATATATACTTGTTGAAGACTATGAGAGCTGCAGAACTGATTAATCTCATGATGAATCTTGTCATATATCCATGTCTTGTCATATTCTACACCATAGTTGAGCAATGTCTCATAGACAGATTCTTTATGCAATCGGTTAACAACCTAAAAGAAGAACATTACTGCATAATCATATACAATTAACGGTGTAAAAAAGCAGAAACTTGTAAACCAAGATATTACGTACGACAATTATACTTGCTTGCTATTACCTCAATCTTCCCAAAAATAATCATAACACCTCCCTTAGTACCGCACGGTATATCTGTCACCTGCAATTGTCACCAAAAATCAAAACCCAACTGATAGATCCATGAAAAACCCTAATTCCCAACACTGTTCTAAAGAATTTACCTCGTCTGTTTGAAGTGTCACTTGAACAGGCTCAAACTGAGTTAAGAAAGGCATCTTGATATGGAAACCTGGAAGAATTAATATTACAAACATGAACAAAAACTGTGCACACATACATCGAAGAAAATCATTGAAAAAACAGATAAGCGTTAAGAACCTGGCTCAGTAATTGTTTTCAGAAGTGCACCTCCTCTCCAATATACCCCCACATGGCCTTCAGGGACTTGGTGAACAGCTGACATGGTATTTTTTAAGGATGGTGATGCAGAAGAAACCAAAATCTACAGATAATAAGACATGTTATAATCTTTAGATGTTGAGTACAATTGATTTCCAATGAAATGGAAGAAGGTGAAGACTGGAGGGAGATATCGACCTGAGAGGAACGGAACATTTCTGTGTATTCAAGGAAAAACTAAAATGGGGGATCAAAAAGTTGAATTTTAAAATAGGGGATCAAAAGTTCATGTTTTTCAAAATAGGGATAAAAAAGTTGACCGTTAAAATAGGGGACCAAAAGTTCAAGACTAATAATTTCTGCATTTTCTGTCAGTTGAGCTAGAATTTCTAGACTAATAATTTGAAATTCTTTGTCATATCATATTTGAAGCAAAACATATGGTTTTCAATTGCGGTCCGAACTATATATAAATTGTATAGAGGTCTCCCTAACTATATCACAACTGCAATATAAAATTTCGCAGCGTAGCCGCAACCACAATTTACACACAAATGCCCTAAAAAGTGAATTACATTTACATTAACATTGATTATTACTAAACTACTACTTTTGGATATGTGTTTATTTAACCAATGTAGGTAATATAATTTTTCGGTGTGAAAATGCAAAACATGGAAATTTTCATGGCGAATAATTACAGACAAAACAAAAACAGGATTAGAAAGGTTTAGTTTCACAATTACATTTATTTACGGAAAGCTAGAGAGATGGAGAAAGAGTTACCAAAGCGGCAATGGCTATGAATGAAAGGAAGGGAAGCATAATGGAAGTTGAAGAACGATGATCACGAGTTTGCGATGTTGGAGTTTCGTCCTGCGAATTCATGGCGGTGGAAAACTGTCTTACACACTTTCCCTTTGTGCTTTTGATTCTTTCTTTGTGTTTGGGTTTGGTATAAAACAAGTGTTCCTCTTGCTTCCTTATATATATGTTTGATCGTTGGGTACACCGAATGAATTTTTTTTTTTTGAAAGGAAGATACACCAAAATTTGATTTTGAATATATTTCGGATCAAAATTTGATTTTGAAACATATATGTTGAAATAAATATTATATACTACTTCCTCCGTTCATTTTTACTTGTCGTTAAAAAAAAAAACTAAAATAAGAAGAGTATATTTTTGCACCTTATTTTTCTAGTATGCCTTTTTTTTAATATATCATATTTTTAATCCACCAATAAATTCCTTCTTTTTCACAAACATTATCTATTTTCAAAAAAATTGTAACAAACTTTATTTAAAAACAAATAAAATTTGTATACAATAAAAAAGATTTTATCGTTTCAACAAAAACAATTATACAAAATTTAATCAATAAAATAAAATAAGAAGGAGGATATAATATGCAAAATATAACCTAAATTGCTAAAACTACAAATAAAAAGGAACAAATATTTTTTTCTAAAACGACAAATAAAAAGGAACAGAGCTAGTATTGCATAAAATTAATTTGGTCTTATAGAAGAAGCACTCTACCACCAAATGTTACTTGCTTTAGTGGTGATTGGCGCTGAACTTGGTAACGAGAATCACGGTTCGATCCCTGACAATTGTGTTTGGAAGAAGACTGAAATCACTTGATATCAGATCTGACCCTAAACTAGATTAAAGTGGTGGTGAAAAAAAAAAAAAAGCATTCAACCTCATTTAAATAGAATTGTTATGCCTGCAATGCAATTGTAGGGATGAGAGTACACACATGTAGAAGCTATTCATTTGTTTAGTGAAAGGAATTTATTCTACATGTGATTCTATCTATGATAATTGATAGAAACTTTCTCTCCATTATGGAAGAAAAGAGGAGGAAATTAACTCAAAAAAAAGGTGTTCAAATTGATAGATCTGGGTCTGTTTGGCAAAAAATAGTGGATAGTTTATAAGCTAGCTTATAACGGATGAGCTTATAGCTGATAGCTGATAAGCTTGCTGATAGCTTATAGCTGATAAGCTAGCTGATTGAATTTGTAGTGTTTGGTAAAATTAGCGGTTAAACTAGCTGATAAATGTAAAATGACATAAAAGGACATTTTTAATTCATAATAAAATATCTTATAAAAAATTTTAATAAAAATTATCAATTAACATTTAAAATATTTAGAATTTATTAATTTAATATAATTTTATATATTTTAAATATAATTTTATTCCTTGAAATTTTATTTTAATTTTTTTCATTTCAGTTTTTATATTTTATGAGAAAAAAAAATTAAACTTAACAAAATTTTATATCAAAAGCATAAATCAAAAGAAAAAATTATATTTAAAATAACAAATAATCAAAGAACTAATGAAATAAAATAAAAAAAGGACTGTATACAGTATATGGATAGGAACATTAATAAATAAAAAAAGGATATTTGTAGCATATCAAAGAAAAGGTACGTTAATAAAAAAAGGTACAGTAACGAAGAAAATAAATCATAATGGTTACAAAGTAATTAAAAAAAAACGTAAAAAAAAATTTGAGTGAAAGAGGTGGTTTTTGGTAGTCTTAATATTTAATACATTAAGGGTATAACTGGGTTTTACTTAAAATAATAAGGGTAAAAGTGGGAAAAAAAAGTGATAAGCTATAAGCTATAAGCTAAAACGCTATATGAAATAGCGTTTGGAAAATAAGCTAAAAGTCACTAAAATAAGCTATAAGCTAGTGCTGAAAATGTTTTGCCAAACAAAACTTTTTTTGACAAATGAGCTTATAAGCTATAAGCTCAAAACTTGTGTTTGCCAAACAGACCCAGAACCTTTCTCTAAGAGTAATTTTATTTGTACCAAAAAACGAAATAAGAGTAATTTTCTGCTACTTTCACTAATTCACTCATTATTCCAATAACACACCCTCGTGACAATTTTATTTCGTACATAGAAAAAATGATGAACATCAATATTAACATTGTCAGTTAAATTAGATCTTACAAAACATTCTAACACAATAATTTTTAAAGTAACTAGTAAGATACCCGTGCCTTCGCACAGGTATCCAGTCGATGTGAAAAATTTATTTCAATTCGTATTTTTATCAACAATAATTGTCTTGTACATAATCATTATTTTTAAATTTTATCAACAAAATTATGTTCCTTTTAAAAATATATTTACTTTTTTATAATCAAATATCTTACATCATTGTTATTTTTATTCCGTGCCTGTTTGTGTGATACGTATTTGTGTTATTAATAGTTAGTTTTTAATTTGAAAAACAACAAATTAAGTCACAAACATAAAAGTTAAGGAGATAGAAATTATAGAAGTTAATAATAATATTAAAAAAATCATAGAATTTAAAGTTTTAAAAAATAGCCGTTAAGGGCGTTTTAGGTATTATTAAAAAAGGCTACACCAAAACACAATATTTTCCCTTTATTATATGTATAGATTATTAATTTAACCAAAAATGTGTTTTTGCTCGTCAGTTTTTATTTTTGGGCATACTTATTTATGAATATTATACTTTTTATTTGTCTAGTATAGCTTAGTGACTATAAATTTCATTTTTAAGGTGAATACGAGAGGTGTCCAAAATTCGAATACATGATTTTGCATATAAAATGAGATGTCCCTACCAATTGAGTTCAGCTCACATAAACATTTACGATTATAATTTAAAAATAATTTTTTTTATAAATATATATATATATATATATATATATATATATATATATATATATATATATATATATATATATATATTTGACAAATTAAGGATGGAAAATATTTTTTTTTAAAATTTTGTTTTTGAAAAAGCTAAATTAACTAATTTAAATTGACACTGAAGAGAATCGAACTCGGGACCTCAAGGAGAAACACACTCCCATGTCCCAAGCCAAAATACCACCAGGGCAACTGAGGTGGGTTGAAAATATGTTTTTCCTATCGGTTGTATTATTATTTATTTTTTCATTCAACAATTTTGTTTTGACAAATTCATTCAACAACTTGTCTTGTGTATAATGATCATTTTTAACTTTTATTAGGAAAAATTTGCCCTGTGCATTATTTTAAAAATTTTATTAAGAGCAAATGACATTTTAATTAGATTTTTCTACTACACATATTTTTCTTACATCATAGATAAGTTAAGAAAAATGTAGTTTTTCTTTTCTATCATTGATATTTTTTCCCTTTTTTCATTCAAATAAATTATGGGAAAAAAGTCGTTCTTTTTTTTTGACAAATTCATTCAACAACTTGTCTTGTATATAATGATTATTTTTAATTTTTATTATGAAAAAATTGCCCCGTGTATTATTTTAAATTTTTTATTAAGAGCAAATGACATTTTAATTAGATTTTTCTTATATCATAGATAAGTTAAGAAAAATGTATTTTTTTCTTTTCTATCATTGATATTTTTTCCCCTTTTTCATTCAAATAAATTATGGGAAAAAAGTCGTTTTTTCTATCATTGGTAATTTTCTTATTTCATTTTTTTTTCAAATAAATCATGAAAAAAAGAAGTTATATTCTATTATTGATAAAAAAAATCTTTATCATGCAAATAAATCATAGAAAAAAGTAGTTATTTTTTTCTTTTTCATAGGTAGTTATTTTCTATCATGAGTAGAAGTTATATTCTATCATTGGTAGTTTTTTTTCTTCTTTTTCATGCAAATAAATCATAGAAATAAGAGGTAGTTATTTTCTATCATGGGTAGTTTTTTTTTTGAGATGATGTGGCAGCATATGGTGCAAGCAAGGGTATTTTTGGTTTTTAAACAACATATGATTTTCTTATATTATATAGATAGAGGGCAAATACATCAAATGATTCTTATAATATTTCAACTGTTACATTCCATAATGTTTTTTTAGTAAGTAGTTTAGTGTCTAGAATTTCATATTTTAAAAGTGCGAATAATTTGGCATACTATAAAGTTCGAACTCTAATCGATGTACTTTACATGCAATGTTTTTTTCAACTGAATTAAATTTACAGAGACACACTCTATATTTTGAATTGTAGTCCATTAAATATGACCTAAACTTATCAAATGTTACCGACAACAACAACCCTTCTCAATGGTGGGCTGAGCTTCACTTGCATAATAGATTGAGGACGAAGCCTTGTTTTAACAGCCTCATTTGTCATTTGCAACAGAAATTTATTGAATAAAATGAAATGAAAATACAAAGGAAACTCATACCAAAACCTAAGTAAGCACACAACAAAGTATGAAGAAAAAAAAATATTTTTATATAAATATTTGATTAACAAAAAAATAATTTACTAAGGAAGTTTTGGTCAAAAACAAAATTTACTTTGTAAGTTGAGTTAAAAAAATAAATAAAAAATTGCGAAGAAGCATGTGAAGGTCACGTGGAGAAAATGGCGTGAGGGAAACCGATGATGATGAAGATTGAGTGGCAGTTAGTTACTTGTATTGTATCGTGTTTTCATTTCCACTTATTTTCGTTGCTTTAACTTCACAAAAACATGGTGGTTTCTTCATTTTCCCTCGCATTTGCATTGCCCAAATTCAAGGTCGTTGCTGAAGCTGAATTTGAATCATTCCCTTCTTTTCTTCCAAAAGACGTCAACAGAATCAAAGACTCATTCGCTCGAACACTTGCTACGCGGATTCAGAGACTTCCTGTTTCTGTAAGCAATCATTTCTTCATTTTCTTAATTATGCGTAGCGGATTGGACTTGGTATGGTACATGGTACTACGTAGCACTGACACTTCAGATTAAAGGCGTGTCAGGTGGCCGACACTGACTCGTGTGTAGTTGGTAGTTTTATGGAAATGTATATGAATTTTTAAGTGTTTTTGTGCTGATGTCAATTTAACCTCTATTAAGGTCTCAAGTTAGATTCTCTCTGGTGGCGCAATTTGGGTGGACTAATTTAGCTTCTTCAGAAAAGAAAAGAAAAACCTCTATTATACAAGCCATGTTATGGATAAGGAAATTACTTTAAGATAGAGGAAAACTAATTTTCTTGGTAATTTATTGTGTTGGGTTCATAATGAAATGAGCTAGGTACATTTGAATTAGATGGAAAGGGGTGAGTTACTTGATCAAATGGCATTAGTTGTAAACTTTGTAATAATTGTTTATAATAGGATGGAAACTGTGGCGATTATTCCTTTTCATTTCATCTAGTATTTCTATTTTTCTTCCTCCTAAGTCCTGATTTTGAATCTATGAGATACAACTGATATATTGTTTTTTAATTCAGGACCGGTCAAAGGTTAATGCCAATGAAGCCTTCGCTATAAGTCTCTAGCCACTATCAGAAAATCATCATTTTTCGATCACTTGTTTGCGGTTTTAGCCACCAACAAGTGGTTGAAAAACAAAAATTTAGCGACCGATGTTTTGTTGAGGGCTTTAGGCCCTTAAGAAATGATGGTTTTCTTGTAGTGAGCCCTATCCATACCACCTCCTATGTAGCCCATCAATATTATGATCTCACAACCATTTTGATAGATAAGAAAAATTAGACATATGATTATGAATCCCCTCCCATGATTTGTTCACTATAAGGCCTCTCCTAGCTCTATGTTTCACCTTATTTTAGGTCTGTGTTTTACTAATTTTTAGAATTTGAGCTGAACCTAACTCAATTCTTACAAAATCGGCTTGTAAGTTGTATGGTGAGGAGTGAGGACTACCCCCACTTATAAACTTAGTTTTGGTCTTAGTATCTCATCCAATGTAAGACTCTCAACACTAATATTTCCATCATTGTTTTACCTTGAACATTTCGCTAATTGCACCTAGTGGAATAAGGTTTGGTGTTGTATTTGACAAATATGATGTTGATCCTGTGGGCATTATTTAAGATCACTCAATAGTGCTTCGTGTATACTCACTTTGTAATTTTTGTTTAATTGCTCTTAATATATTGATAGTTTCATATTTTCATATGATCCACACAGGTTAGGTTCTCCGAAAATCCAATCATGAGTAGTTGTGTGAAGCCACTGGTGCAGAACAAGGAAAATCCAGTTGTCCTTTTACATGGTTTTGACAGGTGCTAGGAGACAGAATTAGTTTGTACAATTTCTTTCTCAAATTACCCCTTGATTTCACTCCTCCTTATTGTTCAGCTCATGCTTAGAATGGAGATACACATATCCATTGCTAGAAGAAGCTGGTCTTGAGACATGGGCTTTTGACATTCTTGGTTGGGGTTTCTCTGATCTAGGTTTGTTTCACAACTTTTCCTATGTTATGTTCATTCCTTTCTCTCTTCATTTTAGTCATGCTGCTTTCTTCTATCTTTCTTATGTTCATCAGAGAAACTTCCTTCATGTGACGTGGTATCAAAGCGTGAACACTTTTATCAGGTATTTGAGTGTTAATTAATGCAACCCATTATCTTGAAATTATGTTCAGTTGATGGTTTATGAGTTGTGAAACCTTGTCGTATTCGTTAACCATCCACTGAAGGTAATTAATCACATATTTAAATTGTTTTAACCATCCAAATTGTTGTCGAAATTTGTTGTTAAATTTCATGTCAAAATATAATTTCTGTTATTTTACTTCTTGTTTCACTGTGTTGAGGATGAATTGGTTTATCTACCAGTTTTGGAAATCATACATTAAAAAGCCGATGATATTGGTTGGTCCAAGCCTTGGCTCTGCTGTTGCCATCGACTTCGCAATCAATTATCCAGAAGCTGTATGTAACTTTTGAGTATTCACAATAACCTAATTTGTTTAGGAAATTCTTTAATTTAAGACAGTTTTATCAAGTGCCTCTGTCATGATCTGGTGATTATTTAGGTGGAGAAGCTTGTTTTGATTGATGCTAGTGTATATGCAGAAGGGACAGGAAACCTAGCAACTTTACCTAAACCAGTAGCCTATGCTGGGGTGAGTATGTTTTATCTAGAAAGTTACTTTTATTGAAAGAGATGAGAATGAGGGTATACTGATGTTATTGTTTTGAGTGATGCAAGTTACACTCACCACTAGGTCTGTTTTGAATCAGGTATATTTGTTAAAGAGCATCCCGTTACGCGTATATGCAAACTTTTTGTCCTTCGCTAACATATCTTTTAGTACCAGCCTTGATTGGACTAATGTAAGTCGATTCATTCTAAAATTATAACGCTTTTTAGATGATGTGATGTGCACATTTTGTATATATTTTCTAGCTCATAAAGTCATAATGAACCATTTGGCACATGAATACTATGAGACCTCAACATCACAAGTTGAAGCATTGTATGCTTGTTTACGATAGCCAAGAATTCAAACATCATACTAATGACATCTGATTCTTGTATACTTTGCCATGTTTATGTGTTGCAGAACAAAGTTAGATAACATGATCTTCGTATTTAATCTTATATAGATTGGCCGCTTGCATTGTTTATTGCCTTGGTGGGAGGATGCTGCGGTTGATTTTATGACTAGCGGTGGCTACAATGTTGCTTCTCAGATAAAAATGGTATTTTTGGCATTACAAGTTTGAGTGTTACTTCTGTTATATTATATTTTGTTAGAAAACAAGAATGAATACTCGAAAAAATCCTCAGACCAGTGGTACAACTGCTCATAGTGTCTTACTCCTACTAAGAAGATTTAGCTTTCAAATTTTTTTAATAGGTAAAGCAGAAAACACTCATAATTTGGGGTGAGAATGACCGGATAATCAGCAATAAGTTTGCAGTGGTTAGTTGCTACTACACAAAACTCTTCTTATTATATGATATGCTGGAAAATCATGATCTTAACATATAATACTTTTAATATGGTTCAATTGCTTTAATTTCCCTACTGATACTACGGTTGTAACTTGTAATTAACTTTTGATTTTCGCTCTTTCAGCAACTGCACTGTGAATTACCAGATGCAATTATACGCCAAATACCCGATTGTGGTCACATTCCTCATGTTGAAAGACCAGAATCTGTTGTCAAACTAATGGTGGATTTTATTCAGAAGGATGCCAAGACAGTAGTAAATCAATGTGTTCCATCATTATGAAGGTTGAATACACTTTTGCCACGCTTAACACAGAAAGCACAGAAAGAAAGTTTGGCATTTTCCAAAAAAGGAACTAGTAGTGCTGGAGCTTTGAATGGTTATCAATGTAGTGGGGATGCTGGTCCCTAGTGGAATGTGAGTTATATACTAGTACATATTTTTTATAAATAAAAAAATCATATAATTTACAAATTTCATTTTATAAAAATTCTAAAATAATTCACATCATATTTTATAAATCCATGTACTTGAATAGACATTCCCAAGCTTATTTTTAATTGATTTTAACTATAAGCGCTAAGACAGTTGCGAATCATTGCAAGACAGGTTTGTCTCAACCCTTTTCTTATAAATACTTGTTAAAGAGTCTCGCATTAAAAGTAAGATGGTCTGAATATGATTTAATGAGAGTAAAACAAAATCATGTAAATGAAATACTTAGTTAGCTTGTAGGTTTTCTTCTAATCTTGTATTCCCTTGCTTAAAAAAATGTTTTAAGAAACATCTTTCACTATTTCTATTTTGTTTTCAATTATAAAAATAGGATGATGGTTCCGTGCAGTCAATTTTTCATGCATTCACACATTTAAAACATTAGTGCTCATTCAATTAAAATTTGACAGTTCATATTCAAATTTAATATTTTTTTTATGGGTACATAGCTCAGTAAAATTTGTTTTTATTAAAATTGAGCTGATGTTCTAAGGGTCTGTTTGGCAAGCACATATTTTGAGCTTATAGCTTTTAGCTTTTAGCTTATAAGCTCATATGTCAAAAAAAAGTTCTGTTTGGTAAGCTTTTTACAATATTAGCTTATAGCTTATTTTACTGACTTTTAGCTTATTTTTGAAACGCTATTTCAGATAGCGTTTTAGCTTATAACTTATCACTTTTTTTCCCACTTTTACCCTTATTGATTTAATTAAAATCCACTTTTACCCTTGTTATATTAAATGTTTAGAATATTAAATATCACTCTCTCTATTTTTTTTTACTGTTGCATTTTTTGTACATTACTATCAACATCTTTTTTTTATGTACCTGCTACTATCAAATTTTTTTCAACGACGTACTGTATTTTTATCAATGTAGATATTAATAAACTTTTTTAACCAGTAGGATATTAACATCTTGATTCAATCATTTTTTTTTAGACGACGTACTGTATTTTTACTTTATCTAAATTAATAAAGTCTAAGACATGTTGTATTTTTCTATATAATGTACTATATCTTTTATTTATTTATTTTGAAGGACATGTATTGTAACTATATTGATACATGATCTTTTTTTTGTTACAAGTTATTTGATTTTATTTGTTTATATTGATACATGTATCTTTTTATTTATACAATTTTTTTATAATTTATAAAAACTGAGATGAAAAAAATTAAAATAAAATTATATTTAAAAATATATAAAACTTATATTAAATTAATAAATTTAAATTATTAAATTCTAAATATGTTAAATATTAAATTGATATAGATTTTATTATAAATTAAAAATGTCATTTTATGTCATTTTACATTTATCAATTAATTTAACCGCTAATTTTACCAAACACTTCAATTAGCTTATCAGCATAAGCTATCAGCCATCAGCTATAAGCTATAAGCTATCAGTCATCAGCTATAAGCTATTTTTACCAAACAGACCCTAAATGTGTGTATATGTCTTGTAATTGACTGCAGAGATTCAATTTCACAAAAATGCTGGCATGCACTATTATTTGTTGAAACTCAAGAAGTGTCAAGTGTGAGTAGTATGGAGAAGAAGTCTCACATTGGAAAAATGTGTGGAGAGTTGAGCATTTATAAGTGAGAGAACACATAAATCCAATGCCTTAAGGTTTTGGGTAAGAGTGTGGTGTCCAAATTCACTTGTACAATGCTCTTAGTCATCGTGTTGATGATCTCTCCAGCTGCTCCCTCAATGTCCCTAACATTATTAACTACTACTATGTAGTACTACCTCCGGTTCTAAGAGAACTTTTAGGACTGGTGGGGGGTATTTATTTAAGATTTGTCTGCTAAGCATGCCATGATGTAAAACAAAATTATTCTAAGTCTTAATTGACTTTTAGGAGCATTTGCTTACAAGAGAGAAATTCTTTTCACAGCATGAAAGAAATGCCAAAACCGAAAGAGAGATGGCAACAGAAATTCACATTCACATCTTGTATTGGTTGATACAGTGACCTTTGAACAACCTATTATATACTATTGATGTTACAAATAAAGATAAAAAAACCTACTACATACTTTTCAGTTTTCATTCACTAATTAATAATGGAATATTTTTAACCAATTGTACAGTATAAAAGAGAGTATCATAATTAGTTTAGTTAATACTATTTCATGGAGTAAATTAAAATACAAAATTTTAAAGGGCAGGATAAGGAGGAGCTCAAGATATGATAAATTGTGTCTTAATGTTTTTTCTGAACAAAAGTATTTTATGTGCGCAACTGTAAATACTAATTTTTAATTTTAATGAACGAATCAGAAATCTTTTTTGGTTTCCCAAACGATTAAGGATTTGAGGGCAAGTCTAAGGTGGAATACATGGACAAGTCTTCCATCGTGCACCAATTGTCAAAAATGTTAACACAAATATGAATTCAAATTTTATAAATTTGTTCGATTGAAAGTTTACAAACTTGTAAAATTTAAAGAAATTAAAAATCATTTGAAATGTTGTTGAGATCCATTAAAATTAACGGTATTCAAATAAAACCCATGTAAACCGTTAATTTTAATAAATCTCAATAATATTTCAAATGATTTTCAAATTTTTATTTAAAAATTACACCGATAATTTATATGATATAAATTTTCAATTGTACAGTGGAAGACTTGTCCAAGCTCAGTCTTCCATCTTAGACAATACCAGGATTAAAATGTCTACCATTTATATCACATGTTGGTTTATCTTAACATGTTTAATTGATCATATCTTTGACTCCAAAACCTAAAATGTCTTATAACAAAAATAAAACCTTAAAGTTTCGAAAACACCATAGTAAATATTCAACTTAGATTACACAAAAAATCAAGTTTGAATATCACTACCGATGTAAAAATCTTGTTGGGGTAGACAACATGTAAGTCGAAAAAATTCCTTAAAGGTTTCTGATCCTTGTCAACTGCCAGAACCTAACTAGTCTACACTTTTGTTTATAAATAAAGGGTCTTGATAACTAGTATCTTTGGAGCACTAGTTAAGATTACCAAAAAAAGTACTACTCCAATACTTTTTTGTTTATAAATAAAGGGTCTTGTTAACTAATGTCCTTGCATTGAGAATTGTGTCTCATTATTTTATAAAAGTAGAATACACAAATTTCAAGAGTTTTTATACTATTTTTGTTTCCTTAATCATTGCCTTAAGGGTAATGTTTATCAATTTCCATAAATAAAAAATGTTAGCACATTTGAAACTATTTTGAGATTACAGCGTCATCTTTGAATTTGCAAGGAATGTCAAGCAAATCAAAGAAGAAGCCGGCTAGCATGAAATTGAACCATAATGTTAATAGATACTAATAAATAGGGTAGCTGGCCTCCATTAAATTAATTAAAAATATTGCCGGTCATATTCTTAGATATACAAATGGAAAAAGGCTACTACTACTTCTACCATCCATGTAATTATCATAACCAAAATATGTCACCACTAAATAAAAAACCAAATTCCCTAACATATTTTTTTTCCTACTTAGGAGGAATAAAACAAAATTGGGTTTGCAAGTAGATGATATGATTCTCATAAGTAAAATTACATAATAACCAGCCTGTTTTTATGCAAAATTTCATCCACACATAAAACCCTCTAAATAATTTCCTAATTCACTAGTACTAATAGTAGAGCATTGTACCTTTAGTTTAGACCTTGAAGGCTAAACACAAAGTAACAACAAAGGATAATAGCAAGATGGTGTTGGTGTTTTTCATATATGACACTCCGGCTGCAGAGGGATCACCGCCAATTGAAGATGATGGACTTATTCCAATCACAGTAGGGCTACCTGCGGTTGCTCCTGTGCCGGTTCCAGTGCCAGTGCCGGTTCCTGGGGTTGAACCAGGTGAACCTGTCGATGGTGATCCTGTATTGCTGAAAGAGAGCCGAGATAAAAAAAATAAAAAGATCAACATAGACCTTGAAAAGATATAATATGCACAATTAACATATTTCATTGTCATACAAATTTGAGTTAGCGATCTCACATTCACACAATTAGCACATAGGTGGTCATTGAATTGAGATCAGAAAATTCAGATTTCGATGTAGATTTTGATTTTATTTAAAAAAAAAAACTGAAATACCAAACTTGAAATGTGGACTGATGTCAATATTGTGATTACCAATATGCCAACTGTATCAATGCGTGTGAGATGGCTGACGACAAACAACCCCAATTAGCGCAAAGACCTTGGAAATATCGAAATCGTGACATCTCTTATTTCCTAAGAAAGGGTCTTTTGCCTAATACGCCAAGTAAACTAGTTCCATATCAACATTTGACAATATTGAAACATTTATAAAAAAAGAAGCCAAGTTTCTAGCAATGCACTTTTAAATGATGCTAATTGAAAATAGAGATGAAACAAATAAATAGACTATGATGCTACAACTAATCAATGCCTCCAAATCTTATCTAACCACCCGAAAGGGAAAAAATTTTGCAATCTTTAAAAAATAAACTTCAAGAATAGAAAAATTGGGTGAAATGGGCTTTACATCCATACAATGAAAAGTACTTTAGAAAGTGAAAACATCCAACAGCTAAGTGCTAACCATAATATGCTTATCAGAAATAAGAATTTTCCACGAGATTCCCAGTTCACACTCAATAGACTCAAAATTCCTTGAATTGCAAAACAACTCACTCAGTTTTATTGATTTATAAATAAACAAAACAACACTACAATAAAATAAAAACCAGAACAAGATCCATATCATGAATGAAACATACCCTGGACTTGAAGGGTAAACACATCCAGATGCTGCTGCTGTAGACAAAAAAAAACAAGAGAATAGAATCAGTAAGAGTAAAATCCTACAAAAATGTACCAAAAATATGTATTGGTTATACACAAAATACAGACTAGACCAGATACATCAGTTATTCAATGAATCTAAAAAGTGAATTGTCTGACAAACAAACGAAATACTTACTAGGTGGTGTTTGAGAAATTGTTGCAGCACCAGCAAAATCACAACTACCTTGAACATTACCCTTTCTCTGGTAATAGCTATTAACAGCATAGTTACAGTGATCTTTCACTGTATTGGGTTGGAAACAAGGTCCATTTTGATGAATAGAAGTACAATCTGCTCCATTTCCACAAGCATAATCAATTGCATGCTGAAGAAGCTCAGTAGCCACACTATCTTTGCATACACAGTAATAAGCACCTAATGGACAACAGAAACATGGTTAAATCCACAACAAAAATTTCACCTTTTTCATAGAACAATAATAATGAAGTGCATGCAATAATTTATAAGAAAAAAAAAACAGAACCAACAAGAATCTTGATATTGTTCTGAATATTTTCATACAGAAAACCCAGAATTAAAAGAAATATTTTTTTTAAATAATCATAGGAACCCACATCAAGGAATCAAGAAAAATATATAAAGACTAGTTATCATAGATTTTTTATAATAAAAAAAAATGTTGAAACTTGAAAGATAGAGAAACATATGGTAGTAGTTTTTGTGCTTACTTGAATGAGTAGTGAGGGAGAGGAAAAGCAGAAAATAAGCAAGAAAAGCCATGACAAGAGAAGGTGATTTTGATGTGAAACAGATGATTAAGGCAGAGAGAAAGAAACAGAGAAGTTAGGAAGAGAATAGAAAAAAAACGTTTTGTTTTTTCACCTGCTTATGGCCTTTCACATTTTTCTCTCTAGTAGTCTTTATATAAGAGTGGAATAAAATTTAATTAAATATTCTTTTTATGGTAATAAAATAGCAGTATTTTCTCCGTCTCATAATATAAAAGAAAAAACTCAATTTTTTTCTTCTTTAAAATATAAGAGAAAAAGTTCAAAAATTTAATTTTTCAAAAAAAGTTTACTCTCTTATTTTTTTTATAATCAACAATCAATAAAAATTGTTTTTACATCTTTCCATACAACTTTTTTCAAAAAAATATACTCTTAATAATTACTACCTCCGTTCTTTTTTACTTGTCGTTTTAGAAAAAAAGACCAAAATAGGAGGGGTATATTTTTACACCTTATTTTCCTAGTATGCTCTTTTTTAAAATATATCATATTTTTAATTCAGCTATAAATTCATTCTTTTTCACAAACATTATCTATTTTCAAAAAAATTGTAACAAACTTTATTTAAAAACAAACAAAATTTGTATACAATAAAAAATATTTTATTGTTTCAACAAAAACAATTATACAAAATTTAGTCGATAAAATAAAATAATAAAGAGGATATAATAGGCAAAATATAATCTAAATTACTAAAACGACAAGTAAAAAGGAACAAATATTTTTTTCTAAAACGACAAGTAAAAATGAACGGAGGTAGTATATTTTTTTTCTTAATAAGTGTTATTTTTGTTTTTTCTCTTTTACCAAAAAAAAAAGAGTGCTATATAAAATATAATCCAACTAAAGATATTGTATTTTATTTTTGTTTTCAATCAGTTTAATCTGATTCGGTGTCAATTATAGTATCAAGTGATTTCAACCCTTCTTAAATACAGTTGCGGAGAATTGAATTGTAGTCCTCTCTAACAAATCCAACACCATACAATTAAAAAAAAAAACTCACTAATATCATAAAAAAAAACACTGATATAAATAAAAAACAACCACTAATGGTAATCAATTCTTACCAAAATAGTATTTTCAAAATAAATCTTACCATAATTATGATTTTATTTTTGCTATAACTAATATTTAATTTTCGATTTTTAATAGCTTTTTTCTTAGCATTTTTTTTGTTAAAATAGTTTTTTACTTTCATAGATCAAGTTTTAACAACACCCATCGAAGTGTCTCCAATATAGCGAAGAATTGATCATCGCATTCGGCGGTGGATACCTCAGTCTCGACAAAAAAAAGATTAAGTTTTAACAAAGATAATATTTTAATTTTATTAATAATCATACAGATAGCATGAATAATAGTTTAAGAGGTGAAATTCTAACGGCTAGAATATAAAAAAAAAAATAGTTGTACAAAGATTTTTTTTGAAACAACTAATCAATGAATATTATTAGCTCGGAATGAGCACAAGAAGTGCTACATCACCGGCGATAAAAAGGAGAATTCAAAGTATGATACATAAGGAGAAGAAAAAACGGTGCTAAAAAATACACGAGCAAAAGCACAAGCTACCCACCCCTCCAGCCAAGACAAAGTAGAGGGTTGGTATGCCAACAACTAAATTCAATATGAAAAGATTTGTATTTTACTTTAAGCCACCACCAGACCTGAATGATAATGTGATCAACCACTTGACGTGGATCAAAGTGTTGCTGACGAAAAATTCCTTCATTACGGCATTTCCAGATCGACCAAATGGAGGCAAGCCATATAATTTGAAATGCGTGTTTGGGTTTGGCCGTAAAAAATTGAAGACCAGAAAACTGATATGCATGTGTAGCCGCATCCGAGGACAAAGCGCCCTGAACACCTAACCAGGATAAGATACCACACCAGACATTATGAGCAAAAGTACATTCAAAAAACAAGTGAGTTAGAGATTCCTCCGTCTGACACCCAAGGCTGCACATATGAGAGCCGACAGGAATAACACCCCGCCGGAGAAGGTTGTCTTTGGTTGGAATGCGATTGAGCAAGAACCGCCAAGCAAATACGGAAACCTTCAATGGAACATCCTTATGCCACGGCAATGTGAGGTGAAAGCGTTGTCCGGCAAAGGCATCATCGCTTTGAGAAAGATATGAGTATGCATCCTTAACAGTATATGCATCAGAGCAAATTCCTGTCCACCGCCACCTGTCAGAGACTCCTTGTTGCAAAACAATGTTATGAAACAAAGCAATACATTCCTCCAATAATTCTTCCTCCCACACAAACAAAGGTCTTCGCCACGCCCAACCACCTCCGCCCACACCCCACCCCCGGCGACACATCTCACCAACTGTCACCTGAGCAGTCGTGCACAAACCTGCCAGACGCGAAAACTGCCTACGCAACACTACTCCAGCACCCAACCACGGATCGTCCCAAAAAGAAGAGGACTCACCATCACCTATTTGACGCGATAAGAAAACATCAAACCACCCAGACATGTTATTGAAAATGCCCCGTCTAACTAGTATGATATCCTTCCACCAATTGGAGGCTTGGTTACCCCCATCTTGGATTTCCCCACTAACTACACCATATTTACATTCTAAAACACGCCGCCATAATCCCTCTGAATCTGTTTTCACCCTCCAACACCATTTACCTAACAAAGAAATGTTAAATTCCCGGACCTTCCGAATCCCCAACCCTCCTTGCTCCTTAGGAAGACAAATTTTATTCCAGTGTATCCAATGAATTTTACGTGACTCCCCATCCCCACCCCACAAAAAACATTTAAAAAGAGATTCAATAGTAGAGATGATACCTGAGGGAGCCTTGAAAAAGGAAAGAAAGTAAACCGGGATTGAAGACAAAGCGGCTTTGAGCAACACCAAACGGCCTCCCATGGACAGATTTCGACATTTCCAAACAGACAGACGACTTTTGATTTTATCAATAACAGGTTTCCAAAAAGAAAGTCTCCGTGGATTACCACCAATCGGAAGCCCAAGATAGATAAAAGGAATGGAACCCACACGGCAGTGTAAAGAGTGTGCTGCCGCTGCCAACCAAGAGGGCGTAACATTGATGCCCACTAACATGCTTTTGTGAAAGTTAACTCGGAGGCCAGACATCAGTTCAAAAAGAAGAAGAGTGGCTTTTATGGCCCGAATGTTTTCCCAGCTCTTCTCCCCAATTAAGAGAGTATCATCCGCAAATTGAAGGTGTGAAGTGCATAAAGGATTCACCGTCCCAATATTAAAACCAGTAAAAAGACCAGCACTAACCGAAGCTGACATCATGGCACTCAGACCCTCCGCCACAATGATAAATAAGAAAGGAGATAGAGGATCCCCTTGTCGAAGGCCCCGTTCAAAACCAAATTCATCTGTTGGGCATCCATTAACTAGGATGGATGCCGAGGCTGAGCTAATACATTCATAGATCCAACGACACCAAGTGGTAGGAAACCCCATTTTTGCCATTACAGAAAGCAAAAAGTCCCACTCCACCGAATCAAATGCTTTCTCGAAGTCAACTTTGAACATGATCAATTCTCGTTTCTCCTTTTTGGCAGTATCAACCAATTCATTGGCTATCAAAATACTATCCAAAATCTGCCTACCCCTGACAAAAGCTGATTGGACCTCAGAAATGACGCTGCCCATTACTTTACTAAGACGGTTAGCTAATAGTTTCGCCAACACCTTATAAATGCTATTGATCAACGAAATAGGACGATAATCAGATAAGCGGAGAGAAGCTGTCACCTTTGGAATGAGAACAATGAAAGTACTATTTAAACCCTTAACCAATCTGCCAAATTTATGAAACTCATCGAAAAAACAGAGAATGTCACTTTTCAGATCAGCCCAGAAATCTTTCAAAAATCCACTATAAATCCCATCTGGTCCCGGACTCTTGTAGCTGTCGCAGTCCCAGACCGCTTGCTTAATCTCCTCCTCCCCAAAAGGAGCCACAAGAGAGCTAGCTTCCAGGTCACACATGGATTTGAAGTTCAAATCTCCCACCTCCACTCTAAACCGCCGAGCTGATTTAAAATGATTATAGATAGACGAACGAATTGGTTGAACCCCTTCCACTTGTGTGTCATTGACATTGAGAATAACGATCATGTTGTGGCGTTTTTGAGAGTTCGCCAAAACATGAAAGAAACGAGAGTTGGCATCGCCTTCGCGAAGCCACCTGTGACGGGACTGCTGCCAAGAAATACTGCACTCCGTTTTAGCCAAAGAGAATAGCTTGACGGATAAATCTCTCCTTTCGCTGACCTCCTACTCATTTAAAGTAGATTGTTCACCTTTAAGGTCTAACTCACCAATACGATCCTTGATAACTGAAATGCGACTTGGGAGATTTTTCACATGCTTAATATGCCATTCTTTAAGTGCTTTTTTAACAATCTTCAGAGTTTCTTTAAGAGTGAATCCTGCCCAGCCATCTATCTGACAAGAACGTAAAGTATGTTGGACAAACAAAGAGTAACCCGGGAAATCGGACCAGCATTTCAACATACGCAAAGGTTTAGGCCCCCAATCATGAATTTCCTCACGCAATATCAAAGGACAGTGGTCTGATAGCCCTCTTGAAAGAGCTGTTTGAAAGCAATTAGGCCAAAAGTCTAACCAATGATGAGAAAGTAAGAACCGATCCAACCTACTCATCGCGGAACCGTCCGTGCGGTACCATGTAAAACGACGACCGAGGAGTGGGAGATCAACTAGCTCGGCCAAATCGATAAAGTCATTGTTTAGTTGTACAAAGATAATAATATTATTATCAAAAAAAAAATATATCACTAGTAATTATGTATGAAAAATATATTTCTTAGATAAAGATCATTCTAATATGTATTTCTTTTTTTTTTTTTTTTTTGTGAACTTTCTAATATGTATTTCAAAAACATATATTATGTTCTATAGATGGCTCAAGTGGTAACTACTTTACAAGAAAGAGGAGCAATGGAATACACTATAGATGCATGCTAAAATATCTAATTATAATAGAAATTTTCAATATACGTACCAAAAAAGATATTATTTGAAAATACAAATTTCGGAAAAACAATTTATATTTATTTTTTAATATGTACTCCCTCCGGTCACAAATATAAGTAAATTTGATTTTTTTAGTACATTTGACTATTGATGTACCTGGTTCATATTTATAGTTTAGATATATCAATAGTCAAATGTATCAAAAAAGTCAAATTTACTAATATTTTTGGCCAAAGAGAGTACATTTTAAATTTATATTTGTTTTTAATGTGTACATTTATATTTTTCATTTGTAACAAATTAGGTCATTTATCTTTACCAAAATTTGTACTGTTAGTTCATATTTCACTTCCATTTAATAACCGTCAATGTAAAATAATATAAGATAAATGATCAATTTATTACAAATAAATGATAAATAATCAATTTATTATAAATGAAAAATAAAAGAATAAAAAATCAATGGTGTAATTTTACATGCTTTTTCCATGTCTATGTCATATTTTCCGATGGTTCTTTACACGTGTGATCAAACGTAAACTACATTAACATTGGTGTACTAGTGTCTAGTGGCATGTTTGTCGTGTGGGACTTGGCAATGGCATGACGCATGCAGGATACTTATTTTATAATCCTTGGATAAATTTTCCTTCAACTTGTTTCTTGGCTTGATTGTATTTTTTATATATTAAATTAGAAGAGAATAAACAAATGGTCTTTTTGATAAAAAATAGCGGATAATTTATAAGTTAATTTATAGTGAATGAGCTTATAGTTAATAAGTTAACTGTTTGAATTTGTAATATTTGATAAAATTAGCGGTTGAGGTGATTTATTAATATGAAATGACATAATAAATATATATAAAATTAATATTTAATTATTTTTAAGTAAGATGATAGGGGTATAGTTGGAAAAAAAATAATAAGCTAAAAGCTACTTGAATTAGCTTATCAAAATAAGATAAAAGTTAGTCAAAATAAACTATAAGCTCATGTGGATAAAAAGTTACCAAACAGAGCTTATTTTTCATAATGAGCTTATAAACTATAAGCTCTTTTTTTGGTGTTGCCAAATAGACACTTTAGCATATTTTTCATAATGAAACTCTAAAATTGCTCTCTAAGAATACTGACTACTAATGCCAAACAATTTTTGTTAAATAGTTTACACAAATTCTGTTAAAGCAAATCGAATCTCGAGGACTATTTTTTTTTTTACTTTAGAAATATAAATCGTTCCTTTAAAATATTGAATTTTGGAGCTCTGTCTATTTAATTCATATCTTCCTCAACTTTTACCACTTAAGTTATTTTATGGGGACAATTTTGAGAACTGTTTTATTGTGGTAAGTTTTTAGAGACAAATTTTTTTAATTAGTTATTGAAAAAAGAAAAAAAGAATGGGTAATGCTAAACTGTGTCTCCGGGTACTTGTTCAACATACTATAAAATGAAATAAAAGAAAAATTTAATATTGAAAAAATAATTTGTTTACATTTTCAAAGCATTGAATGCACAGATTTCGATACAAAATTTCTATATTAATAATCTTAACAAGAGCCCCTGAGACACTGGTTAACATTTTCCAAAAATATAAATTGTTCCCGTTAATGATTGAACTTTGGACCTCTCCATGTTCAACTCATATCTCCCTCAACTCTTACCACTTAAGCTATTCTACGGGGACAATCTTGAGAACTGTTTGACTGTGGTAAGTTTTTAGAGACCAATTTTTCTAAATTAATTATTGAAAAAAGAAAAAAAGAATGAGTAATGCTAAACAGTGACTTCAAGCACTTGTTAAGCATACTATAAAAGAAAATAAAAGAAAATTTTAATATTGAAAAAATAATTTATTTACATTTCCAAAGCACTAAATGCACAAATTTCAAAATAGAATTTTTATATTAATAATCTTAACAAATGACCTGGAAATATTTTTTATCATTTTCCAAAAAAAAGAATAACCCAATTATTGTTGAATCCAACCAGTGCCACATTATAAATTTTTTTTTTGGTCAAACATAAGGACTTATTATAAATTCATTATTATTATTTTGTTCAAACACAAGGACTTGCCACATGATAAATTTAAACAATGCAAAAATTGCAATCAAAATAGGTTTTTTTTTGTACTCCTACAAAATTTGGGGATATTACTCCAACCACTTAAATAAAATTTAACCTATATAAATTTTTATAAAATACACCGTTGGATTAAAAGTTTACATCATATAGATTATTTGTGTAAAATTTTAGACAAATATAAAATTATGCGATATGTTATCGAGACGCATCAAAATTAACAGTTTTTGTGATTTTTTAAACACCATTGATCTTTATGTGTCTCAATGACATATCAAATGATTTTAGATTTGTCTTTACAAAATGATCTATATGATATAAACTTTCAATCCAACACTATATTTTATAAAAAATTATATCGCTGAAAACTTTTTATAGTAATTGGAGATACATACCCTTAAATCTTGTGGAGGTAGACAAGTTGCCACTATCAAAATATGATAAGTATAGCTTTACTTTGACAAAAAAAAAATGCATGACTTCCGTTCATCCTACTGACGAGAGGGACCTAAAAAAACTTGATTTATAGCCTTATTTTGACAAAGAAAACTCTTATGACCCCTATTTACTGCAACTGTTCGTTCTCTATATTGTGAAAGTCTATTGCCCATTTTCCTAGATTGAACCACATGTAGATAATTATGATTTCATTCTAATAGGAGGACAATTGAACCACTAGAAATTCAAATTACATTCTAATAGCACATTTTTCACATAGTTTGGACGGAAAATCATTATAGGATCAATATGTTGTGGTATAGAAAGATAAAGAAAAATATACTACTACTTCCGTCTCATTTTATAAGACTTAGTTTAACTAAATGCACTATTCATAGGATTTGTTTTGACCTTATTTTTCTAAAAGTATATAAATATAAATACTATTATATAAGATTTGTTTGATTTGTTTCGATACATATTTTCAAAATATCAAATTTCTATAATTTTAACTAATAAACAATTAAAAGTATTCGCAATCAAAATCATGTATTGGCAAACGAGGTCTTATATTTTGGGACGGAAGTAGTATAAAATAAATCTGTTCAAAATTTGAAGTTAAGTTGAAGGAGACTGATGCAGTTTTGGATAGTATTAAAGGTTTGTACTTTGTACTTTTACTGTGCAAGTGGTCATTTCTCCATATATAGCTCCTGGTATGTAGCCTGCTTTCATTTCAATTTCATAAATTATGACTACTAACTTTACTGTAAGCAAATATGTTCTTTTTCACTTGTTAGTTAAGCTTATTGCTTAGCATCAAGATTTAAAATTATGGTAGTAGCAGGTGCACATCACAGATTTTTGAAAATGCAGAATTGCATGCAGCTAATGCAACGGCAATTTCAGTTGGGGAGTGATTGCATTTGCATATATCAATAAAATTAAATAATGAGGAAATCGAATATACTGTTGTGGTAACTAGTAACTACAATTCGAAGTACACTGTACTTTATGAGAAATTAAGGTGATTTATAAAAAAAGGTCATTGTTAATCATACATCCAAATCATATCAAATTAATCAACAAAGAAAAGAGATGCATTTAGCTATATGTAGTAATTGTAAATCATCCATTACTTCAAGTTTAACTTACTACTTTACTTAAAACGTATAAAAACAGTAGAAAGAAAAGCTTTGGTAATCATAAGAGAGTAATAAAGAGCCACACATTGAACTATATAGCATTTGTTGGATGTAATGTGAACACAGTAACTATGTAGTCCGGTTCAAAGCGAACTGCAAGATTCGCTGAAAAATGCTCTCTTTGCAGCAGGGCCATTAGATGCCTCACTACAGCGTCCAGGATCAACGCGCTATATCAGTGCTGTAAATAAAAAATGAAAAAATGAAAAAATGAAACTTTATAATACAATATGTTACTGTCAAATTTGTTGAGATAGAAAATCAAGGTGTTTTGATCACAAACAGAATTAAAAGGTATTAATTGTAAAATTGACCGATTGAACATCAAACCGACCTAACCTAGGAGGCCTCTTTCAATTGAGTAAATTGTTGAGCCTAGAGACAATCATGATCACCTTTTTACCAGAAACATAAATACAAGGTATTGATTGAAACATTGACAGATGAATTACCAACATGCTTACTTTATGGTCACTCTAACTAATCTGTGTGACCAATTGCATTTGCTTCTATTCTAACAAAATTAGTTCTGAAGCTAATTATGAATCATACACATACCTCTGGTTCAGCAGGTTTGGCTTCTTCTGTTTTGATCTCTTCACCTGCATGAGAGTATTCATTATTTGAGCACAACTATATAGAGTTGTTTAACTCAATTTTGATGGACTTTATCTCATGCTACATCAACTATCAACACTTTAGAATATTTTTACTTCAATAGCACAGCCATTTAAGGACTCAAATATGATGTTCCTTACAATAGTCAAAACTACACCAGTCATTTTTTAACTTAATTTATAGTTACAACCTATTTTTTTCTCTCATTTCTTTTGTGTCAAGTTAGTCATTTATGTTTATAAACATCAACAACAATGGATCAAACTTTAATTTTCATCTATGTATGTTACAAAAGGCTTATTTGACTATTCAAAAAGGTAAATTACATTTACCATTTATCAAGATAACATCTAAATCACATTATATTGACAGTTACAATATCTAAGTCATCAAAGTATTTTTTAATTTCTTACCTAAGATTGTGATCTTCATGTTGTCAATGAGGGTGTAATTGAGATGTTGAGTGGTGAAACATTATTTATAGTATATCATCAATGGTCATGTACACTAATTTGTAACAGAAGTGAACTAATTGGTTCAACAGTGTAAATATTTTTAAAGATAAAAGACTAATTTGAAACAGGATAAAAGATATATGACCTGTTTGAAATTTTACCAAAAATATGTTAAAGCACCCCTCGTGTAATTTTGCCTATAATGTAAAGACAAGTTCTTAGCTTTAACACTTTAAGAAATCAAGAAATCACTTCAGTTGGAGATTGCATGTAATGTTATACTATCATGCTTAGATAATTTAAAAGTATAATACAGTGCAATATAGTTAATATAGTTAATATATTACAATATATTTTAGTATTATAGTATAATGTGTATGCCATAATTTAAAAGTGGGATAGTTATTTGTTTGCATTATAAACTGTTCTGTTTCATATAAGTATATAGACATGGACTAATATGTCTCAAAACAAAGTTAGTATGGCACAGCCCAAATGCATATTAAGTCTCAATCATCATCTTACCTCCATCCTCAGGTAAATCGGAGGTCCAAAGTGTAAGGTTGTCTCTCAACAACTGCATGATCAAAGTACTGTCCTTGTATGACTCTTCACTCAAGGTATCTAAATCCGCAATTGCCTCATCAAAAGCTTGTTTAGCCAAATGACAGGCCCTGTATGTTTCAGTAATCGCATTTAAATGAGAGTTAGCAACAAAAGCAATTCTTTGAATCTATGCAGATCATAATAGTGTTAAAAGCACATATGTGTGTGATGTTTTTTGAATTAAATCTAGATGTATTCTCTTATCAAAACCATTCTATTCGAGGCCAACAAAATAACAAGAGTATGATCTCTCTTTGTTTGCCACAAATGATCAGAAGAGGGATCTCTCAGTAAGGAGTATCCTTGAACACATTCCCATCACTTGAAGAGCTAGCATACTACAACTAGGCCATTCCCATTGGATTATTTATGTGTGATGGGAAGTGAGGAAATTCTACTCCTACATTTTATAACAGATGATTGTTTATTAACTTGTTTGTATGGACCAATACCTAATGAGTAATAATGTTCTGTAAACTCTTAACGGCCTTATGGGTCAAATGGGCCGAACTAAAGATATGAAATTCACACTTTTAATCATGCAAAGTATTTTGTCAAAAAAAAAAAAAATCGTGCAAAGTACGAGGGTAGCTACATATCACCCTTTCCTCGCTATTAAAAAACCCTTGTGCTCTGAAGTTTACTTTTGGACAGCATGAATTTTACTTCTAGACGGCACAAAATCAGTAACTTGCTAAACACACTACCAAACCCAGTACATTCGAGATCAAATGCCATTGAAGATTATAAGTAACTTGCCTTTCAGGAGAGTTCAGTATTTCATAGTAGAAGACAGAGAAGTTGAGTGCAAGTCCAAGACGGATTGGATGAGTTGATGGAAGATCTGTGCTTGCAGATGCTGAAGCAGCCTAACAATCATAGAAATATTTTGTACATTAAAGCAACCATATACAGTGTTTAACACAGAAATTCAGTGGTGATATGAGGGAGATATCAGATAATGCACAAACCTCATATGCCTTCAGTGACTGCTCAGCTGCCTCCTTTCTATCTTGATCGCTCTTGAACTCAGCAAGATATCGATAATAGTCACCTTTCCTGCAGGATCAAACAAGCTTATAGAAATCAAATAGAGAACCAAAGCATGAAAAAGCTAGCAAGAACAAAGAGATGTTATGTTATATGAGACCAAATATTCTGTAACCTTTTATTTCTCAGCAAGTAACATATTGAGATACAAAAATAAATCCAAGATACAATGTTCCCGTTTATCTCTGATGTTATACAAATATGTGATACATTTATGAATGAAGTCATATGAAATGATTCGCATTATGGCTTTAACAATTGGGATTTAAAATACAAACTTAATTCAAAATGAGCTGCATGATGACAAAATATTTTGACATACACTGACCGTGCCTGTGAACTTTTTACTGCATTAAAATCCATTTGCAAAAAACTGAACAAGCAATTTTAATCCATTTGGAAACAGATTCTCAAAAGCAGATAGTTATTAAACTAACCAAGGAAATGGCACAAATAAAGCAACATGACTCACATCTTATAGTAGAAAACAGTAGCTTCTCCTGTGGTGGAAGAAGGAATGAGATGTTGGTCAATAATTGTGAGAATGTCGCTGCAAATTTTGGATAGTTCCTCTTCGACCTTTTGGCAATAACTCTTGATCAGTTTCACATTGTTCTCATTTCCCTTACCCTCTTCTTTCTGTTCAATTGAAGACATTATTCTCCAAGAAGCTCTCCGTGCACCGATGACATTTTTATATCCCACTGAGAGGAGATTCCTCTCTTCCACAGTTAGCTCGACATCAAGTTTTGCTACTGTCTTCATGCACTCAACCATTTCTGCATCATATTTATATCAATATATAGCATCATTCACTAATTGTTTGCAATTTGTATATTAACACCACAAAATTACACCCTACATAACAACTCATTATCAATCTAACCATAAAAGATTGTCTACATCGCAACATTGCTTATTTGTTTATATTACATCTTGATAAAATTAATTTAAAAAATATTTGTCAGTTTGATTCTACGGTGACAAATTGATTTTGTAAAATTGATTCTGACTGAAAAAGAATTGAATGTAAAGTGATTTATGTTTAGATACATTTCTGTGCAAGTGGATTGAACATTAAATTCAAGGATAAATTAATTATAGAAACCAAAAACTACAAATTCTAACTTCAAGTTAGAATCAATCCCTAAAAGCAAGCAAGATCAATTTATTGAAGAACATCCAATCATATCAAAATCGACTCTACACATGTAGAATCAATTTTGACTCCACCAAAAGTGAGATAGAATCGATTTTGAGATTTATTTATGAAGCTCGGACACTCTTCGGGTTAGGCGTGTCCCGGTATTAGACATGTGTCGTGTCTGACACCGACAGTTACAATTACATTAAATTATATTTGTGTCGACGTGTTGTGTCTGGTGTCTGTGTCAGTCTTTTAAATCAAAATACGTTACGATCCCATACAAGTAGAATCAAATTCTCTCAAAAACAATTGTATCCAATTTAGAATAATTGATTTGAAAAACTCTAAATAACAACCAAACGTATATTTAATTCTAACGTGCAATGCTGCAACTTAATTACCAAAACTTGAAATTAGCATTATATATATCAAATCAATTAGATAAATGTTAACATCATAATTAATCTACGCATGATTTTTAATTTGATTTGTACATGAACAGATCCAAATAAGGCACAATTAACTAATAATGTGATTATGAGGAATGTAGAAATGAACGAAACCTTCATATCGCTCGGCCTGTTCAGCAAGCTTGGCCATGTAAACCTGAGTTTCTCTCTCCTTCTCCGTCGACATTGTTGTGTGTGTGAGATGAGGAAAAGTGAGTTTGTGATTTGTGTGATGTGTTTGTGGAGAAGAGGAAGAAGAAGAATTGGAGCGAGGAAGAAGGGAATGGAAGTTAAGGTAGTTATATAGGTGGAGGAAGTTGTGGAAGACTGGATCTCAACCGTTGGATTCATGTGAGATTTTGAAAGAGGAATCAACCGCGCGAATAGGAAGAGTCATTCATATGATATGCTTCGCTTCGCTTCGCTGTAGTAGTTGTACTCTCTTTCTTAAATTTAAATTTCTATGGTGCATTACATAATTTCTAATTTATTGGTATATGGTTATTAAACTAATAAATAAAATAAATATTATTTTAAAATAAATTATTTTTCTATTATTAAAAACATTATAATAATCAAATATCATTAACCAAAGTTGTCAAAAATATAAATTTTAATATTTTTAAAATTTTTATTCTTCACAATAGTCAATATTCAATTTTTTATTGAAAAATTGTTAAAATATTAGTGTAATCATTATAAACAATGAAATTGTATTTTTTCTTGTGCTATTATTATATCTAAAATACAATAATTAACTACTAATGTTTTTAATTTATAAAAATAATCGTTAATTTAATAATTTTCGATACCATGTACCGGTACACTTGAATTATTCAAATGTACCGTAGAAGCTCCCTAACTAATTTGTTGGTTTTTTATTTTTTATTTACATAAACGAAATGACAAAGTTATTATAAATTCATACACATAAAATAGAATAATCAGTGATCGAACTACGGTCATTGACATCATATCTAAGAATTTCAACATTTTCTACTAGTTGAGTTAATCATTTTCTACAATTTATTAATTTTATTTTGGTCACTTAACTAATAGTTGTTATAAATTTGTACCTTAACTTAATTTTAATTAGTCACTTTGGCTCCTTTTCGTTAACATTTTTCAAAAACAGTTAAGTATTTATATTTGTTTGAACAATTTTTAAGACCGATCACAAACAATAGTTTGTCACATCATCAATCACATGTATATATTTAACTGTTTAAAAAAAAGAAGTTATCAAAAATGACCAAAATAGCTATTAGAAGTTAAGTTAAAATATCAATTTGTAACAACAATTAGTTAAGTCACCAAAATGAAACTAATAAATTAGTTAACCCGATCAATTTATAACAACAGTTAGTTAAGGAAACAACTAATAATGACATGATTTTGTCCACCTAGACAGTGACATGTTATTAATGACGATAACACGTCAGCACAATTGACATTAATATGGAGTGGAGGATCAAAACTCAAAAGAGATTAAAATTGGGGACTAAGAAGTTAGATTTTAAAATAAGGGAAATAAAACTTCATTCTTTTGAAAATAGTGGGACTAAAAATGCAATTAAGCCTACTTTTAAATTAAAATATGTACGTCAAAAAAAAATTAAAATATGTGAATAAATAAAAAAAGTCATGTCATGAACAAAATAAACTTTTAGGATTAAGTATTTACAAGGCTTAAATATATTTTTGGTCCTCTAAATATTTTCAAGATTTCACTTTGGTCCTTTAACTATTTTTTGTTCCGTTTTGGTTTTTAACTATTTTTTCGTTCCGTTTCGATCCTCTAACTTTCATTATGTTAATTTATTTGGTCCTAATTATCGTTAGCAAAATGCCAAAAACGTTAATTTTGCGTACGTGACACTTAGAGACTTGATGGCTTTTGTGTGAGATCCAATAGGAAAACACCATGTAGCCAGATACCTTCTTCTTCATTGTACTGAGCTTCCTCCATCACTGTCTATGTCCACATCACCGGTGATCTTTCCAGTCACGAAAACTTGTGAAACGATACTCCAAAACCTCTCATTATTTACGCTGAATCCAAGTCTAATGTCTGTTTTCTCATTAGAGACTTCTACCTCTCGTTTTTGACATTTTTCTAACGGTTAGGACCAAGTAGGGTAATAGAATGAAAGTTAGAGGACCAAAATGGAACGGAAAATAGTTAAAGGACCAAAGTGAAACCTTGAAAATACTTAGAGGATCAAAAGTGTATTTAAGCCTATTTACAATATGGAATCACATCAAACCATACAGAGTATATAATTCTGATTCTTAGTATAATTTAGATCGCAATTGTATCTAAATCATATAACATGCATGTGTTAATTTTAAAGAGTATCAATTAATTTTGTAGAAACCTTGAAATAGTGGATCTAACCCTAATTCTCACTTCGGAGCGTGAAGGTTGCGGTTCACTATGGATGCAGCGTTAGTGGTAGATTCAAATTTTGTAAGAAGTGGGGTCGAATACATTATAAAATAATTGACGGTCCTGACCATTTTGATTAGACCGTTACGTTTGTTCTTAAAAATCAACTAAAATATTTAAAAAATATATATAAATTGTTAATAGAATAAAATGTCACTAACTACCCAGTTTTTGACATAATTTAAATTTTTTATTTAATTATAATAACCATTGTAACATAATATATAAATTTTTTGTACAAATTATAATAATTTATTGGAAAACTTATTTAACATCTACTAAAATGAAAAATATAATTTGTCATTGAATCAAATAAATTAGATATAATGATAATTATTGATCATTACAGACAAAAATTTAAGTTATAATAAGTATAAAGTTGTTCATCAAAAAATTTAATTAAATAATTTAAAATAAAAATCTACTTGTATTAAGTGATTTGAAATCATTAACAATTAACTTTGAATTAATACTTGCTCAAAGCTGTTGATAAAAAAATATTTTATTACATTTTTTGGTAAGGAAATGTTTTATTATATTAAATCTATACAAAAAAAAAAGAATGATTAGTTTTAGTTGAAAATAGTTGTGATTTTTTTTTTTGAAAAATATGTCATTGATAATAAAATTGTGTTTTATTCATATAAAAAAAGAACTTTTAAATTTATCATTACATTATATCTTTAAATTAATAGATAAATGAATTTTTTTATATACTTCTTTTTCTTTCATTTAATGAATTATAATAAGTATATATTTCTTAAAAAAAAAATATAATTTAATATTTTTTATTAAATAATACAAAATTTGAATTATTAATTTATATATCTTGTACTCAAATTTTTGAATGTAGTAATTTAGATATATTGATGATATATATGTATAAATGAAAAGTAATATTTTTCAACTACATATGCTTTAGTAGTAAAAAACTTGGACAAAACTTATTTACATTTCAAGTGTTTTTTGCATGATTCTCAACATAACAAACAATGATTTTTTTAAATTCATGATTTTCTCAAAGTTTGTTATAACCACAAAAAAAAGTTTTGTCCAAAAGATTTAAAATAAAATGTTGAAATTACAATGATTAAGGAAAAATAGTAAAGAAGGAAAAAATTGTGTTTGACTCAATTTCTTTTTATTTTTTACTTCTTTACTTTATTTCTCAAATAGTTTTAAGGAGAAATATGGTTAAATTCAATTTAATACTTCTCTATTTCGGTTAAAAAAAATAGAAAAGTAGAAAATAAGTCGGGTCAAACGGGACATAAGAGTAGAACTATAGACCTTTTGAAATATAAGAATCTCATTAGCAACTAAAGCACTTGTTTTAGATTTTTTTATTACGGTCAAACAAATATACACACACACATTAATAAATTTTATTTTTTTTGACAATATTAATAATTTGATTAATATATCAAAAGTATAATAGTCATTTCTTTTTTTGGGATGGGTCATGGCCCGGTCTGGCCACCCCATGGTTCCGCCACTGTAAATAGTTACACTGACCAAATACTATTCATTTACTTCTTCCGTCCAAAAATAATTGTCTCTTTAACATTTTTTTTCTGTCTCAAAATAATTGTCACTTTAGAATATCAATACAACATTTATTATTATTTCGCATTAATATAGCCTTATATATTGAATTTCATCTAACTTAACTACTCCACTAACTACAATTAATAAAAGTATTTTAGTAAATGATACTAATTTTATCATTTAAATTAATACAATTAACCATTTCTTTAAAAATTGTGCACAAATCTTAAATAACAACTATTATTTTAAGTCAGAATATAATACAAGATAGTAACTAGTAGTTTTGTTTTAATAAAAGTGTGTAAATAAGGTCATCATGAGCCTAGCTCAATTGGTAAAGGACATTGTATATTTATACGATCGGGGTTCGAACCCGATATGCCCACTTATTCATCTTTAAGGGGTCAAAAGGTGAATGAGTGATAATTGGTTTAAAAAATAATAGAGAAGTGTAGTCAATTGCTTGGTTTAAAAAATAATAGAGAAGTGTAGTCAATTGCGAACAATGTAGATCCATCTGTGTGCTGCGTTATAGGCCTCCAACAAATGTCACAATTGACTATTTTACACTATTCATATTATCTACGTTGACCATATTTTTTTTTTACTAATATATAAATGTAAATATTAACATTTAAGATGTTTGATTTGTCTCAATGGATGTTTTTAGAAAATATAATTTTTATAATTTTTAAAAATTAAATAATTAAAGATATTAACGATCAAAGTTGTGCGTTGGCAAATGTGAACTGGTCAACTGTGACACTTATTTTGGAACAGAGAGAGTAAAGATTATCCTTAATTAGCCAACCTTATTAGAGCACCTAGAGCAAGGGAAGGTTGTGCTACTATCTCAAGTTCATTAAATTTCGTGGCCATTCACATTCTTTCTCAAAAACTGGTGATTTTGTTCAACATAATGCTAGAATTCCAATGATCAATAAAGAAATAAGAATAAAAAATGCTAACAAGATATTGGATGAATGAATTACTACAAATAACCTTGACAAAAAAAAAACTGTGAGCTAAATTCAACATGAACCTTCACAATCTACAGCTTCTTCAATCTCTTGACCAAGTTGTGGTGAAGATTGAAGTCAAGGCTCTGAGCTCTATATATACACAGTGCCAATTAAACAATCCGTTCCCTGCAATTGTATAAATAGCGACAAAGTATTTCAGATGTATGCTAGCTAACCGAATTCATATCTAAATTGCAGAGTTTCTAGGAGGACTTGAGTTATCATGGATGCTTTTAATCTGACTATTACAGGATGACACATGCAGACCTTGCATCTGGCATGATTACCACAAGTTTCTTTTAATGCAACCATGATGTTTAAATTTAAACAACCAACTTAAATGCGAAACATTTTTACCAAAACAAGAAAATTTACCCAGTTTTGATAGAGAAATTACCAGAGCAAAAAAATTGTGTTCATCTGTCATGGTGATTGGTGAGATATATTAGTGGTCAATCATTTTTTCAAAAATGATTTCTGGCAAATAAGTAATCGCTGGTCACTTCCATTCTGAAGATCAATTATCCTTGCTTCCCAACGTACTTGAGTTGCAAGCGTGCGAGCCATCTCAATTGCTCCCATTGTATCGGAAAGAATGACCCATCCCTACAAAAATAATGACAGTATTAAAAAAATTATGCTTCCTATGGAAATCACAACAATAAATGAGCACCCTTCATTAGAAATCACAACAGTAAATGAGCACACTTCATTAGAATCGACTGACTTATAAACTATCATCTGCCAATGACATCATCCTTATCATCCTTTCTGGAGGTTGTTCCCAAAAAAGGTCAGAATGGATATGGAAAGTACCAGATACTGTTCCTCTACACCTTAAAATATCAAAGATGGAACTTTCCAGCACAATCATGAAAAGGAATACAAACAAAAAGATCATACCTCTGGTCGTAGTATCCTATCCATCTCCAAGAATAAGTCTATCATGCCGCACCGTTCTGAAATGAACTGTGACAAAAGTCCATTTGCGTGAAGCATGTCATATGTTCGTGGGTAGGTGGGGAAAGGTTCACACCTGAAGATCAATACCAATAGTTGGAAACAAAAGAATTATTTTATGGGAAAAGATAACATGTGCCCTTAAGGTACATGTTAATGATTTAAAAGAAGAAAGAATTTATTCAAATATATACACTTGCTTTAACTTTTAAACCTTACATAATTCAAAGACACGAGTATTAAAAGAATCTTACTATCTTTAGATTCTTAATATGTGCCCTTAGGGCACATGTTAGCATGACCCTTATTTTATTTGGAAGATCATACGCGTTAACAATATTTTACAAAGAGCTTTGTCAATGAATTCCAAAAAAAGAGAGAATTAAGTGAGGGAACTACAAAACAGTGGATGATGTTCAATAGAATTGGGTTTTGCAATAAACTATGTCGACTTTCAATCCAACAAATCAGGTGCATGCTGTATTAACCTTCAAATTCATTCTCAAAAGGAAAACAAAAGCTAAGGGTGTTTTGAATTTTTTTTTAAAAAAACTAAATATTTGGTACTGAAATATCAGCACCATATATCCAGTATGTTTGTTAAAGGAAATTATTGGCACATTTATGAAACTTGTAGTATGTTTGTTAAAGGAAACTATTGGCATATTTATGAAACTAGCGAGTCTTGCATTAAATATCAAAATACAATTTAATTTACTAAATAAATAAGAAGTTGCTAGGGAATTAATTTGTACATATTGTACAAACACCGCTAAACCATTTTCAGCAATAAAATAACGATGAACATGATAGCTTTTGAAGTAAATTATCTAAAACTACTGTTTCTTTTCCAACTAGTATACACTACTATTCTGTTATTTGTCTAACAAGCATTTCCATTGATAGTACATGAGTAATACATTTATCAGGCTTTCATGGTACTATCTGTTTATCACCCTCAACCAAAACAGTGTTACCTCCGGTCAGTTTTTAAATTATATTGAAACTTTGTCTAGAATCTAGATCATACACCACAACCTTTATTGATCATGAACAAATAGCAACTTACCAGTCATGCATAACACCAGCAAAACCTCTATCTAGTATGAGAGGAAGTGCATTAGAAGCCCTGGCAGAAACAACATTCATGACCCACACTGATTTTTTCTCCTCCAGCAGTGCAGCATTCAAACCCCCATAATTAGAACTCATGTCCATAACATTCCGGATCATGTTATATGGAGGCAGCGGATCTTCATCACCGGGTCTCTTTGGATGGTCAGAGAAAATTAATGGTGTAAGAAGGGACCAATAATTATCAACAGCTGATCTCCAGAAATGCATGTCTTCATAAAACTCTTCAGGCTGAACTCCTGCAATAATAAAGGGAAATTCATGAAAACGAAAAGCAAATCAAAACGGGAAAAAGTAAATTCAGAGAAGGATGAGGATGTGAGCAGAAAGCCTCTAAGAAATAATACGTTCCATGAATTTCTAGCTCAGCTGAACTAAATTCAGAATCAACGGATTTGTTCTGTATTGCAATCCAGCGCTTGCTGGATGTCCCACTAATACATGGTACAAGAGGCTTATAGTACGATTGAGTATCATCCTCTTCTTTACATAGTTGAATAGCATGCTGCTTGCTACAATAAAGAAACAAATATTACAGTAAAACTAAAGTTAAATTATCGTAGTAAGTGATCAATGGAGAAAGACAATATCATAACTAGCAGTAGTCAATACTAGTAATAAAAAATAAACAGTCTATTTGACAATAATCATTTATCATTAGTATCACCTACACTAGTATACAAATATCCTTACCGAGATGCATAACAATCCAAGTCAGCAGTCTTCTGCCAGATGAAGGTCTCATCTTGTTGAGCTAGGAGTGTCCAACAGAGTTGCTGGGTCAGCTCTTCCATTGGGTTCAATGTGATTTTTTTCTTCTCCCTTGATGAACCCTGTAGCTTGCTTGTAGGTGATGTTAAAACAAAATATCCTCCAGGTTTAAGAACACGATCAACTTCAATGAGGAATATTCCATCTGGAGGATGAGGTCAATATTAGAGATCAAAGGATATCATTTTGTACAGAAGCTAAACATTAAAATTTTGGTTCCACAGTCTACAAACTACAATTATTGTACGCCCTACTCAGTTTTCTCTCTTATTTGTCTTGAAATACAACTTTGACAAATACAGTGACTTGAATTTAAAACATAAGACATATGAATCTGTTTGTATGTACCTAAGAGACTATATTGATAAAGAAGTCTGAAGAAATTTACGAAGTCTATACGGAACCATTCAGCTAAGGCCTGAGAATGAAAGAATAATGCTCATAACTATAAAATTACCTTTTTCATCCCAAATGATGCCACATTGAGCACAGTGAATCATTTCATATGATAATGATGGATATGGAAGCTGTCTTGCAATGAAGTTGCCAATCATAGCAGGAAGACCTCTCTCAAGAGCCAATTGAACTTGGCTGCCAGTTGCCTCATATGCCGCAACACAAACCGCCATTATTTTAAGTGACAACAAATGAGCTCCAAAGCTACCAAATCCACAATTAATGTCCAGCATAGTTCGAATCTGTTATATTATGAGCAAAATAGATCAGTCACATATATTATGCAACAAAATGACCACAGTTGGTGGATTATGGTGAATAAAAGACTTACTGAACCATTATGCACAAACCCTGTCCCTTACACTACGGTTCCCAAAAAAAAACAATCGGTGGATTATGGTGAATAAAAGACTTACACCAGCTTGAGGAAGCTCCGTATCACTTCCTAGCCCTATCATCTCTGCAATTTGGCGAGAGTAATCTTTCACGCCATCAAAGATCATACCATCTTCTGAGTGAAAGGCAATTTGATTCTCTTCTAGTAGCATCAACCTAAACAAAACCATAGCAACATTTATAGAAAGTAAAATACAAAGGAAAAAACATTATGAATCACAGCCCACAAAAACTCGATAAAAGTTACATTACTACCATTCAATTCAATTAATCAACAGTTACAAGGGTTTCAAAATTCACAATTTAAATGCAATTAATTAAGACTAAAAAGATATTATTTTAATCCAAAAGAAGTAACTACTAACTAGTAACTACCTTTTGGTCATACTTCCAGATGAAAGAGACTGATCTTTAGTTATCTTCACATTCCCACTCCATATAACATCTCTACCACTAGGCCAACACAACGGAATTTTATATTCCTTAGGAGGACGAACCAAACACCGGTCATCTTCAATCAAAACTTTACAGTGCCGATCCAGCTCCTCCCCCTGTTCAAATCCAGACAACAAATTGGCAGTAACATTATAACACGGCACAAAATTCTCCCTATCTTTTCCACAAAGCCCTAACTCCTTTTGCCTCGAACCACCACTTGAAACAGATTTCAACTCCAAATAATCAACCGCCACTCGTTCCTTTATCCTCCTATAATTCGTGTAGATAAGAGAAACCGGTCTACGCGACGAGGAATCAATCGCATTGGAAGATGAAGAACCAAATAATGTAATCAAAGCCAAAACAGTAATAACCGTCAATATTAACCAGTTTAGTTTTGGTTTAGGACCGAAAATCATCCACAGTTTATTCAACAAAGAGCTTCTCATGTCCAAAATCGTAAATCCGTCACAGATTTCAAAAAATTAAAACTAAATTGTAAACGCAAACACCTTCAATTTTGGTTGTAATACCATGAATCTTCTTAGTTACAACTTCAAATACAAGCATTGAAAAATTAAGCTGATCTGAAAAATCTGAAAAATGAAAAACTGCGTCTAGATTTGATTAAGATTGAACAATGCCGATTGAATAAATGATGAATAAATGGATTATCGATGAATCAGATCGCTCCGGGTGAAATGAAAAAGGAAAAAGGAAAGCGAATCTGATGGAGAATTAGGGTTTTGAGTTAGTTGAAGAAAAGATTGATGAATTGATGAATTGGGAAAGGAAAGGAATTGTGAATGGTGAAGAAGAGCGCTAATTGCGGTTGGGTCTAAACTGTTTGGATTGTTGTTGTTGTTGTTGCTAACTTTACTTCTTCTCTTCGTAGCTTCGTATTTTTTTTTCTTTTCTTTTTTTTGAATTTTTCTTATATACGTTTCATTTATTAAACAGATCCAAAAATGCACAACATACTTTATTTTTTATTTTTTCCTAATAATACACGACATAATAATTTATTCTTTGCTTATAATCAAGATTATACATGGTGGGGTTAAACTTGGGATTCAATAATAGATTCTATTAATAAATAAAATATTAAATGTTATTAGACCAGTTCATCAAAAATAAATGTTATTATACTAACAAATAAAACTATTAAATGTTATCTTAGTGAGTTTGTGGTGGAGCAGCACAGTAGCAACAAATTATTTTATTTGTTTATTTAATTTTGTACAAAATAAAGAGACAAGTTTAAATTAAGAGATAGAAGTTTAAACTCCAATAACTACATATAAAAAAATAGATATATAATTCAATAATTTTAATATTTTTTATATTAGCTGAAAAAAACAAAAATCCTTTTATTCTTTGTTAACACTTTTATATTATGGTATTATGCGATAATGTACCAAAAAAAACATTATAGTATTATGTGATAATGTAAAGTTTGACTAAAATTGTGTTAAATTTTTAGTTCTAAAAGATATCAACAGAACTCTAATTTATTAATAATTAAGTAAAATTTGAATAGTAATTGTTCCTAGCAATACTAATGCATAGATTATCTTAAAAGAGAAATGTTAATACTTATTATTACTTTTTTTATTACAACATTTATCTTAATATTTGCTCCTTAATTTGATGAAAATCTTAAATTGATTTAAACTAATTAGACAGTGAGAGAGTTTGAAAAAGAGTGTTGAAAATAAAATGTTTTAAGCACTCCTCTTCTTCTAAATAATTTATTTGTACACTTCATAACTTCAATTAGTTTGTCATCTATCAGTCATAAACCATCAAATATAAGTTATAAGTTATCAGTAATAAATTATCTGTCATCAATTATAAACTATTTTCTCCAAATAAAATCTTAATCTACAGGACTAATTTCTTTATTCTTACCATTTTTCTATAATAAATATTTAATTTTATAGGTTCTCTGTTTTTTAAAATAAACAATTACTAAGTCTTGATTAAGATGATGACAATGAAAAAAATTTATATTAATCAAAGTTATTAAACAGCTACCAAATGGAGACAACAGTTTGATGCCAACCATCCATCCACAATGGAAGGCAAATGATAGAAGATTACAAAAAGTATACTTACTTAATTCAACTGTAAGCTTAATTTTATTTTTAGAATTTTTTTTTATACAATTTATTTGGAAATTTCTTGTTAACATGACGTTAATCTAAAATTAATTAATGGCCTTAAATTTTGTGTTGAGTGTTGACGACTACTACGCATCTCATTTTGCAGGCATATCTTTATTATTTATTTATTTATTTATTTATTTATTATTGTTTGTAGTAAGTTGTACAGCTCAAAATCATACTTATGCGCTGCACGTCCAGCTGCTACGATCTCTACTGTACAACATGCTATCATCTCGTAGCATTCAAAAAATTCCCCAAAAAACAAACATCCATTGGAGCTAAATATTCTATTTCAGCAAGATCATATGAATTCAGAATATTTTATAGGATAATATGTTCTATAGTGAGACAAATAAGATAACTAATAGATGTACATTCTTTAATGTTTTTAAATTAAATTACATATTAATTTCATCAAATATATATATATTTAATTTTTTAGGATATAAATTTCTATCATTAGAATTAGAATGGTATAATCTCATGAGTTTATTTCAATTGGTTGGACATCACATTATATATGCAGGGGATGGAGGTTGAACTTCGGTCATCTCACTTCTCCACTTTAAAAAGTTGAATTTTTAACCACTAAACTACTGAACCAAACGAAAAGAAGAATTAGAATGATATAAAATTAAATTTTGTTAACTGGATAAAAATGTTTGTTAACAAAATTAAAATTAAATTGTATCTCAAATTACCACTTTCTATATTTTAGATGTAGTTTTACAAAGAAAAAAAAGGATCTGCTTGTTTGAAACATGGTACTTATATTTTTTTTCCCTTTTAAAAATGTTAAACTTTTTTTTTTTGCCAAATAGGCCGGTAACTAGAATAAAAAAATTCAATAAATACAATAACAACATTTTTGGGAGTTAGAACAATATGATAAATAGAAAAGATAAATAATCAGAATTACAGAGAAAAATAAATAAATAGGAGAAGGGACAACAAAAAACTAAAGAAATTATATTTTAGATAGGAAACATAGAAGTTTAGTACATAAATAAAAAAAATGTCCGTCCACAAATCACAGCTCAACTATCATAAAATATTTAAATTAGTGTTGATTGAGATTCAAATATCAACAACTTCTATTTATGTGTGAGTTTTTAGTTTCTTATTATTTTATCTATGCACTCAAAACTTTTACTCATCTATAATTATGGATTTAAATACAAATATTTTTTTTCAAAACGGCGAGTATGAAAATAAAAACTCAGTCATTGACAACTTAATAGCTCAATTCTCTTGATTATGTTTTGATGTTATTGTAGCCATGTGTTAATAGCAAATTTAGAAGCAATTATTTTACATCAAATAGACATATAGGATAGCCATTAATTAAAGTAGTGTGACCCAAGTTTTAAGCTTGTATTTGCATCTAATCTATATTTAGAAAGTAAGCAACGGCCTTGTTTTTTAGTGTTGAAGAGTGGTAGGTAGGTGCACCAACCTTACCCTTTTATTTTCCATAATCACTTTATGTCTTCCTTTCTTGGAATAGAAGTATGGCGCGCAAGTATGTGTCTCAAAACTGAAATGGTAGAGAAAAGATAGGAAAATATAATATAGTTGGGGTTGGTACTAAAATTAAATACTCCTTCTAACTAGTGATGGTAGTATTATTTTAAGGAAATGATAGGATCCCACAATGATGATGATCCAACAGAACCCGTTGGAAATGGAAAAGGAAATACTTTGCCACTAAAAACTAGCTGGATATGTAGGTCATGCTTATAAATAAGTGGAAAACTCAAAACTACTCGTACATTTCTTTTATGGGCTTTTTGAGCCAACTCAAATACCTGACAGCCCAAATTAGCACCACTAACTGTCTCATTTCTTTTATCAATGCACTAAGCCACTAACTATCATTGAGTAAAGTTGTTTCTAAAAACAAAAAATATGGAGCAATTTATTAAAAAAACAGAAAATTATTATTAATAATTGGGATTTTTTAAAGTTTTTTTTATAACTTATAATAATACATAATATAAAAAAACAAAAATACAAAAGAAATAAAAGTCAGGGGAGACATATAACCTAACCTAGTAAAATACATTTTTTTTGCAAATTATACAAATGGTGATCAATACAAATCAAAACAACTTAATTGATCCTAACAAATAATCACAAAAGTAAACGTTTGCAAGCACCAACTAAGATTTAATTATGACGAATGAACCATACTCTAACACAAGAAAGCTTGTCCACATACCATCAACTCCTTGCAAACAACAAGAAAAACGACTCTTTCGAGTCAAACAGTCTGAAATCAATTTGAAAATTGATATGGATAATAAAATGGCACCGACACTGTGAATGCAAACTTAAATTAATAAATCTACATATATCAACAGACCTAAAAAAGTCAGAGAATAAAAAACTAAGAGTACCAACAATCAACTAATTAGCCAAACCGGCGATGATGACGTGAATCAATGTCGTTATTGAACTTCGAGCATCATCTTAAAAATAACACTAGAGAAACATCCTGAAAAACCAGTCACAGACGCAGTGGTAAACAAAAACCACCACCACTACATTGACGCTGATGACAAAAAATAGAACCAAAATAAATTTTTCAACCACAGGGCTTTTAAGTGGTGACGACGTCCTAAAAACGCTAATGCACCACCTGAAGAAATGCTACATGATTTTCTAATATATATATATATATATATATATACACTAATATTTGATAATTATTAGAAAATAATCGAATAAGAGCTGTAGCTATGAGTGCTATAGATAGTCAGTGCTACAGATAGTCTAAAAGAATGATTGAAAGTGATTGACATGGGAGCTGTTCTAAGTGTTCTAATTGGCAGAGCAACCATAAGTTGAATTTTCAAAGTGTTTAGAGACCCTATTGATAATTTGTTTCTTGTAGAACTTGCACAATATCTCATATTCATAAATATATGTCTGCCTTTGTAGAGTGAGATACAAAATTATCCGTTTTTGAACCACAAAGAAAGGTAGATCTTTGCTTATAAAAAAAATGGTAGATCTTTAGCTCCTTATTGTTGTGGCGGAAAGAAAAGGACTTTTCAATGAGGCAGGTAAAACAATACTCATTATGAATTTGATCAATAACATTGCCAAAGTTCATAGAGGTGTATATGTATTTGGTAGAATAAGTGAACGTATTTGTGAGAGAAATGGTCTGTTATGTAAAAATGAAAGAATCTGGAATATTAAAATCTGTCCTGGAAATATAACCGTGTTAAATTTTTTTAAGGAATAATTTTGTCATTCTTTATGGTCCTATCTAGTTCGATGGTCTTTGAAATTGTGCAAAAATGATACCCAATTTAAACTAAGAATAGAACACAAACAAACAACAAATTTGTCACTACCTAAATTGTAGAATTTATTCTTTTAAACTAAAAGTTACAAAAGAAGTTCGAACCGGAACATTTACACGTGTGGCGACTTTCACAAGTGTGTGTGAGAGATTATAATAGTTGTACTCTTTCTTCTATGTAAAAAAAAACTAATGAATAAAAAACAAGCAACCATAATATTTATTTATTTATTTATAGTAATATATTGTTGGTTACAAGAGAAAAGAAACTTCCCTTCTTGCAACAAAGAAACAAACAAACAAATAAACACCACTAGATCTTATCATCACGTTATTGCTAGCTAGCTACCTTCATTTCTGATCCCTCCCCATGTTCATGTTCTTTCCATTATTGTCACCAGCTCCACCAGTATTTGCTTCTTGTCCCCACTGGCCTCCAGCACCAGCATTTGCACCGCCAAATCCAGGAGCAGCAGTAGTGCCGTAAACAGCAGTGTATTCATACCTAGTGGTGGTGGTTGTTCCACCAACACCAGGAGCATTCGTGGCGGCTGTGGTCACATAAGCTTGCTCAGTTACTGGGTACGCGGCCACTGGCTCCGTGGTAGTTCCGGTTCCGAATATTCCATCATTCTTCATAATATCAGTTTCACTGATCTCACGGTCGTCGGTTCTTGAAATGTTTTGAAATTGTTCGTCACGGCGTTGTTGTTGTTGTTGTGCCATATTAAGAAAACAAATTAAGCTTAAACACAGTTTAATGAGATACTATTATGGATTATATAGATTGATCAAAGGGAACGGAACGTTATATATTTGAGAGATTAAGCGGTGATGACTGATGAGTACTTTGCCTGCCACTGTAGCTTATACAGCATTTGCCACGTTTGGTCTAAAATTTTTAAGAAAATTCTAGCATCTCGGTGGTGCAGTGATGAGTATTTTGAGATATTTTTATATTAATTAGTCACGTTCAAGAAAAATAATTAATTAATACTTACTTTTTAAATTAAGAACATGTATTCAAGTGTGACCAAATATTATTTTTTAGAGTATTTTCAATAATGATACCATTTTGAGTATCATACATTACTAATAAATGGTTAATTTATTTTATTTTTGGGTGAAAAAAGGTCAATTCTATATTTATTTTATTTAATTTATCTGAACTATAAAAGTGATATTAAATTAATGCTACATTGTCTTAAACAAGTTATCACATCCATACCCCCAAAAAAAAAACAAGTTATCACATCATCATTTTTTATATCTTCTATGCGATAAATTATAGAACTCTAATGATAAAAAAATTAATGTACAAATTTATAACTTATGAAATTCTCTTTAATACTCTTGTTTTTTTTTTGGACAAAAAAAAAGCAAGAAAATATGCTCTACCTTGTCACAAATGATTTGCCAACCATAAAATTACGAACTGGATTCTCATTAACTGAACATACAAAAAGCAAGAAAATATGCACACTCGCATCTAGCTGGTTCATACATGAACAACAAACAATTCTTATATTTATTGAATTGTACACCTTCTCAAAATAAAAAATTTATAACATCAAACATTTATCTTTTTATTTATTTTTCCTTTAGTAAGTCAATAATCTTATTAACCACTGCAACTATATACGTCCATTAATTAGATATCTAATATCTGTTCAAAAAAAACAAAATAGATATCTAATAAAAAATACTGTATTGTCTAGTTTTTGGAGATCACATTATTGGCAAGCAATTTCTATAAAACCTTATAAACAAGCAAGCAAATAAGTATGTACTCACACAAACACTGCGTATGAGTATGACCCACCTTTAGAAATTAAAGCTAGAAAAATCGTTGTCACTGCCTTATATAGGAATGTCTAATTATAAAATTGGAGCTTCATTAGAAGCTGATTATTTGACTCATACTTCTTTTTTAGAAGGCCTTCGCGATCTTCTTAGAAATGATGCAATGAGAATATTCTTCCCTCGTGTTTAGTTTTTCTTTTTGTCTTTCCTTTTTTCTTTAGCTTCTATACCAAAACAAAAATAAAAATAGGAATGTCTAATTATAAAATTTCTTCAACGAAAAAAAAAACAATTTTTGGTTACATAAAAAAAAAACAATGAACATTAGTATGTGAGAAACTCATCAACATTTCTTTATAAAATTGAAATGGTTTTTTTTAATCTACTCTTCTTTCTTTTTTTGACCAATTAATACCCTTCTTGATTTGGGATATTTATCCTTTTTTTAGTTAGGGTTAAATATGTTTTTGATCCTTATAAAGTTACAAAACTTTGTTTTTAGTCCCTACAAAAAAAAATGGCATGTTTTGGTCCCTATAAAATTTTTATCCATACAATTTAGTCCCTGCAATTTTTCAAAATTTTAAAAATTGTTTAATAATCATTAAAATTTTAATTTTTTAATTCATACATATTTAGAATACTATAAAAAGTTTCTTAACAAAAATTTAGAATTTTTTAAAATGAAAATAATTAAATATGAAATTTTCAAATTTTAAAAGTTAAAGGTTAAAGTAAATGAAATCTCGATTAAGAAAGTGAATTTTTAAGTTCTTTTTTTTCGATGAACTTCTTACAATATTCTAAACATGTCTACGAAAAAATCATTCAAAAATACACATTGGTTTAACAGTAGGGACCAAAACTACATGCATAAAATTTTATAGGGACCAAAAAGTGGGGAAAAAGTATAGATGTAATTAGGCTATATAGAGAGGGTTTCTTTTCTCAACATAGAGTAAGCTTTCATCGCGCGACCTAGAGTATGATACCTAGCCTTGCACATGGTGCGTCATCTCCGGCGCCATCGCGACCCCCAGACAAGGCCACTCACCAACAACAAAAGTGCTATTTCAGAGACAAACTGCTTGGTAATCAAGCACCCATCCCACGAAGGGAAACAATTGACCTAATTAGTAAGAAGCTCTTTAGGATTGAATTTGAAGATGGTGATCGACGTCGACCGAAGTGTTGTGTAGATGACAGCGTCTTGCAGGATCTTTGGCAGCCATGGCAGCATGCCATTATTGTTAAGTTATTGGGTAAAACCTTAGGGTTTTTGGCTATGCGTGATCGGTTGAAGGCTATATGGAAATTAGCTGGTGACATGGATATTCTAGATGTTGGTTATAGTTTCTTCATGATCAAATTTGACTTGGAAGCAAATAGAGAAAGAGTTATTAGTTATTAGTGGCGATTCGACCATGGACGACAGATTTCATCTTTTCTCAAGTTAAAATTAACAAAACATTGGTGTGGATTCGTTTCCCTAGTTTAGGCATGGAGTACTATGATGAAAGCTTGTTATTAGCCTTAGCGTCTACTGTGGGAGATCTGGTGAAAGTAGACATGCATACGCTTGATGCCTTAAGGGGAAAGTTTACAAGAGTCTGTATTGAAATTAATCTTGAGGAACCATTCGTCGGGAAAGTTTGGTTTAGGGATTTCTGGTATCAGGTTGAATATGAGGGATTGCATCTTCTCTACAAGTCTTGTGGTTTGTATGGTCATGTGGCACATAACTGTGCTACAACGACGGCGAGACTAGAGAAAGACAGTGTGACCTTAACTGGTGGTGTGGGGCCTCGAAGTGATGGTGGTGCACCGGTGATGACGACTGGACAACCGTTGGCGTCTCAACCAACCAAGGAAAATGTAGTCATGAAGGCGGATAGTACGGGTGATGAACTATACGGGGACTGGCAGGTCGTTAATAGAAAGAAGAATCAAAGAAAAAAATCACGACCTAAATCTCAGGAATTTGTTGCGAATTCACAAGGAGGTGAGGCCAGCAAACCGCATGCTACAAGTTTAGATTTCTCTCACTTAAACAACGCGGGAGTTTTTACTACTGCTGAAAACAAGAGGCAAGAGTGGGGCCCTCAGTTTCAACTTGGTGAACTGACTGATGCAGCTAAAGGTTGGCCCAAAAAGAATAAAAGGGTTTGTGGCATGAATACTAGTCCCAAAGAGGCCAAAAGCTTGGAGGCAACTAAGCAACACCCCAGGCCCAATAAGAATAATACTATCATCACTCCTATTATCCTTCAAAGGTCGGGTCGGGTTGGTTTGGCGACCCACACAAAGGGTTTGGTTTCTACTATAGAGAAACATCACAGTAACAATACGATTATCTTTGGAGCTTCAGCGACAAATCATCGATTGGCAGCTTCCTTTCACTCGGTTCTCAAACCCCCTATCCAAATGGGGTTGCGAATCAATCACAAGATATGGGAGATGGTACTAATGTCAGTGAAGAAATGGTGGTGGAGACTCAACTCCCGCGCTAGCAATGATGGCGAATATCGTGGCCCAACCTCCTCTGTGTTTATTGATGATAAATGCCTTTAAATACTTCTCAATTTTGGCTTGGAATGTGAGAGGGATTGCTAACAAGATAAGCAAAAACCATGTTCATGATTTGGTAAGGCAATATCAACCAGATATTGTTTTTCTGTTTGAAACCCATACGATGTTTGCATCTACTGAACGTTTGCATCTACTCTAGAGGAATTTGGGCTATGCAGCGGTCGGGGAGCGACTACAATTTCTCTCTGTTTAGTAAAATGCATCAATGTGTTAGTTTCATTGTCTCTAAAGGGGCTGAGAAGTGGCTTTGTTCAGGAGTTTATGCAAGTCCCATTTGCACGGTAAGACCCTTGTTATGGGAGTACCTTGATGACCTTCGAAATTCAGTAACATTGCCATGACTTGCTATTGGTGATTTTAATGATATTTTTCTTCCTACTGAGCAAAAAGGAGGGGTATTTTCGTTAGCCAAGGCTGATACCTTTTCCCGAAATATTGATAATTGTGGATTCATTGATTTAGGGTCGTTTGGTTCAAAGTTTACTTGGCAAGGTCACTGCAGTGGTGGTAGAATTAAACACAGAAGATTAGACAAGAGTTTTTGCAGTTATTCGTAGGGAGTAGAGAGGGTCGGCCCTTCCGGTTCCAAGTTGTTTGGTTTACGCATAGTGACTATCCGATTATTGTGAAAAATGCGTGGATTCGTGATCAGGGTAACATTGTTCGCTCTCTTCAGAATGTTGCAACAAAATCTACAACTTTCAACAAAGATGTATTTGGTAATATCTTCGCCCGGAAAAGAGAAGTGGAAGCCAGATTAAAGGGTATTGGGAGAGCCTTGGAAAACATCGACTTTGCTAGTCTGTTGAGACTCTGGAAGGATCTTCTTATTGATTATGATAACATCCTTTTCGAAGAGGAAACCTTGTGGTTCCAGAAGTCGAGCGAAAAGTGGGTTCAACTTGGAAGCCGTAATACCTCATTCTTTCATGCTCAATCTATCATTCGACGCAAACGTAACAAAATTCATGGCATCAGAATCAGCTCTGGTGAGTGGTGCACAAATCCTGAGATAATGAAAACGGAAGCTGTCAAGTACTTTAAAGACATTTTCTGTCACAACCAGTCGGTGACTAGAGTTGCTAATACTGATTGTGTATCACCTCTAGATGATGTGGCTAACACTAATCTGATACAACATGTTACGAAAGGTGAGGTGTATGACGCGTTGATGAGCATGAAATCTTACAAAGCATCGGGCCTTGATGGGTTTCAACCAATCTTCTTCAAATTGTGTTGGAATGATATTGGTGATGACATTTGGAACTTTGTGAAACTTGCTTTTACAAATGGAATGTATGATCCTAAAGCTTGTGAAACTCTTATCGTTTTGCTCCCTAAAGGCGACAATCAAGTTTCTTTCAAGGACTTTCGGCCGATTAGCTTGTGCAATGTTACCTATAAGTTGATCTCGAAAGTTATAGTTAGAAGGTTGAGGCCTTTTCTGGATAGTATTGTTAGCCCTCTGCAGAATAGCTTTATCCTAGGCAGAAGTACTAAGGATAACGCTATTGTTCTTCAAGAAGTGTTGCATTTTATGCGGAAGTCTAAAAAGAAAAAAAGGGATATGATTTTCAAGCTGGACTTGGAGAAGGCTTATGACCGTGTCAATTGGAGTTGAAATTCTGGCAACCAGACAGACAAATGCTGTGCACAACGTTAGGGCACTTGTCCGAGCACTTGTCACACAATAATAATAAAACACAACGGTCCAAGTAAAATAAACGTGACTAAAAGATAAATAACACAGTAGGTTTGTTAATCCAGTTCGGCGCAAAATGCCCTAGTCTGGGGGATACCAATTCAGGAATGAACTCCACTATAATAGTTCTAGTGAAAAGCACAACGTAGACTCACTACTTGTCTTTGCACCACGACCCTACCAATGGCTGCTCTACCTAGGAACTCCTAAGTATGAGACCCCGTCTCAATTCCCACTAACAGTACAGACAGCACTGTTAAGCATACACTTGTTCGTTTGTTTGAATAAGAGACACACTCTAAGAACACAACTAACTCCGTACTTAAAAGCTTAGGAGCAGTACACCATTACAACTCAAAAACACAGAGTACTTGACTTGAATCAAAGTGATACAATCAAGTCTCACAACTAACAAGAAAAACTAAAACCTTAAGACACACGCTTTAGTACACACACGGTTTTCCACACATAAAACTAGGGTTTGTGTTTACATATATATAATACTGAGCAGTCATTGGTTTGGGCTTCAGCACACAGCTTGGACGTTGTCAGGTCCAGCAAATAATTCTTCATGAGCAAGAATATTGTTTCCAAAAATATATCAATATTAATTATGGAAATACACCAAGGCAAGACAGCATTTTACAGCTCATTAAACCTGCGCGTCTTGATCAGCACGCTAGGTTAAACATAAAACTTCATAGAATCTTCAGAAGATCTTGCACAGAAATATAACGCGAGCTGGCGCGTAAAAATCAGACAACACAATGCTGTTCCACTTGCTACAGCATTTGTCTCAGCATTGGCTAGTAGTTGTTTTTGCAAAATGTAGCCAACATACAAAAGCCCAGGCCAGTGTCTAAGCTTGTTACCTGTGATGGTCTTGCAGATGGTGTCATCTGTAACTTCCAGCTCAGGGGTGTCTTCAAGAGATCTTCCAAGATAAGCATTGATCACTTGAGGAGAAAAATTAACACATCTGCCACGCACATACACCTTCATGTACTCAGCATACCTAGGATCATCACATTCTTCAGGTATGTTGACAACAAACTCCCTCACCAACTTGTCATAGCAATGACCCAGATCCTTCACTGTCTTCATCAGCCCAGCAAATTCCAACACATCAACCAGCTCTTGGCACTTGAATACCTCAGCCTTCACATTCCTTTCAAGTCCAAGTCTCCTGTGATAGACAAATTTCCAGCGAGTAGCTCCACTTTCCAGATGTTGTACCATCTGGTCAGACATTCCTCCAAAGACTATATCATCAACATATATTTGTGCAATCATCAGCTTTCCTCACTCATCTTTCACAAACAGTGTTTTGTCATTACCTCCCTTCATGTAACCATTATTCACCAAGAATTCAGTTAGCCTCTCATACCAAGCTCTAGGAGCTTGTTTCAAACCATATAGTGCTTTCTTCAACTTGTATACATGATTTGGAAAGGCTGGATCAACAAACCCCTTGGGCTGTTCCACATAGACCACTTTATTTAAGTAACCATTCAGGAACGCACTCTTGACATCCATTTGATATAGCTTGAATTTGAGAACACATGCAATTCCAAGTAACAGCCTAATAGCTTCTAGTCTAGCTACAGGTGCAAAGGTCTCACCAAAGTCTACTCCTTCAATCTGAGCATAACCTTGAGCAACCAATCTAGCCTTGTTTCTAGTGATGGTACCATTCTCATCAGATTTATTCTTGTAGACCCATTTTATGCCTATGATATTAGCATTTTCTGGCCTAGGAACTAGATCCCACACATCACTTCTCTTGAACTGAGTTAGTTCTTCCTGCATGACATTGATCCAGAACTCATCAGTCAAGGCCTCTTTAACATTCTTGGGTTCAAAGTTTGAAATAAAACAAGAATTTGATACCTCATAGTTTCTTCTTCTTGTTGTAATCCCTTGATTTGGATTACCAATAACTTGATCTATTGGATGATTCTTCTGAACTCTGATGGATGGACCTTTGTTATTAACTGTATCTTCAGAACTTATTACCTCACTGTTTTCCTCATTGACTCCTTCATCTTCTGTCTCTTCTTGTAAGTTAGATGATGTGCCAAATGTACTATCTTCTGGTGCATCATTCTTGCCCTTATCATCAATCACAACATTTATGGATTCCATCATGGCATTAGTTCTGGAGTTGAATACCCTATAGGCTCTGCTATTAGTTGAATATCCCAGAAATATGTCTTCATCACTTTTAGGATCCAACTTCCTTCTTGGTTCTCTGTCAGCTAGAATATAACATTTACTTCCAAACACATGAAAGTATTTCACAGTGGGATTCCTTTCCTTCCATAGCTCATACAGAGTTGTAGATGTCCCTATTCTCAAGGTTACTCTGTTATGTATATAGCAGGCTGTGTTCATAGCCTCAGCCCAGAAGTGGAATTGTAACTTCTTAGCATGTAACATTACTCTGGCAGACTCTTGTAATGTTCTATTCTTTCTCTCCACTATTCCATTTTGTTGAGGAGTAATAGGAGAAGAGAATTCATGGAATATTCCTTCAGTCGTGCAAAACTCAGAGAATTTACTGTTTTCAAACTCCTTCCCATGATCACTCCTGATTCTAGTGATACCACATTCCTCTTCTCTTTGAAGCTTTAAACAAAGATCCTTGAATTTTTCAAAAGTGTCAGATTTCTCCCTGATGAAATTAATCCAAGTATATCTAGAAAAATCATCTACCATGACAAAAGCATACTTCTTTCCACCTAAGCTCTCAACTTGCATAGGTCCCATTAAATCCATGTGCACCAATTCAAGCACTCTGGATGTGGTCAGATGCTGCAGCTGCTGGTTTGGCTTTTTTGTCTGTTTGCCTATCTGACATTCTCCACATATACTTCCTTCTTGAATCTGAAGCCTAGGTATGCCTCTAATGGCTCCTCAGCAATAGCTTTCTTCATACTTTTGAGATTTAAGTGTCCAAGCTTTTGGTGCCCCAAGTTCACATCATCTTCTTTGGTTACTAAGCTTGTAGACAGCTCAGCTTTGTCTTGAGATACCCATAGATAACAATTATCCTTTGATCTTTCTCCCTTCATCAGTAGATCACCTTTACCATCTGTAACTAAGCATTCACTCTTTGTGAAGTTGACTTTTAGACCTTTGTCACACAACTGACTAATGCTTATTAGATTAGCTTTCAACCCTTTCACATGAAGAACTTTGTCAAGTTTAGGTAGTCCTTCATTGATTAGTGATCCTATGCCTTTGATTTCCCCTTTGGCTCCATCACCAAACGTTACAAAGCTTGTAGCATATGGCAGAACATCTGTCAAGTAATCTCTATTTCCTGTCATATGTCTTGAACATCCACTATCAAAGTACCAATCGCTTCCAGATGATGCTCTTAGAGAGGTATGAGCAATTTGAGCAATCTCCACACCCTCAGATTCTGTTTGATTAAGATCATCATCATTGCTCTGCTGCTTCCACTCTTGCTTGAGATTTTTCAGAGTAGGTTTCATATTCTTCAAAAACGGTTCAACATTCTTCAGAATAGGTTCATCTTTTGGTATATGAGTTTGAACAGGGTACCCATACAATTTAAAGCAGTAAGGTCTAATGTGTCCCTTTCTTCCACAATGATAACACACCCAACCAGAATATCTTCTCTTAGGTTTAGTGTATTTTCTGATTGTTTGTTGTCTCACCTGATGCCGGGGCATCTGTCTTGACATAGTTGGATTATAGGTAGTAACAAACGAGACAAACTTCTTTATAGGCACTGTTTTCTGATTCATTAGTGACTTGTAATTGAACCCAATTCCTCTTGTATGATTAGACTTCTGTCCTGTCTCTAGAATTTCTTCTAGCATATCAGTACCTGTGTTCAGCATCCTCAATTGCTTGTTCATGTTGTCCATCTTGGATTTATATAGAGTAACATCACCCTCAGTCTTGAATTTTCTTCCTGAAGTTTGATTTTCTCTGCCTGTAGTATAGCAATAGTCTTCTTTTGCTTGATCACAGTGTTACCAACCTCTAGGCTTTTGAGCCATAATTTCTTATAGCATTCAACTAATTCATCATAAGGCATATCACCATCGTGTGACTCAGCATCAGAAGCACATATCCCAGTTAAAGCAATCACATGGTTAGCTGATTCAGACTCTTCCTCAGATTCATCTTCATCAGACCAAGAGACAGTCATTCCTTTCTTTTGCCTCTTAAGGTACGTGGCACATTCAGTCCTGATATGCCCATATCCTTCACATTCATGACATTGAACTCCTTTGCCTTGGCTTGTCTTGGCATTTCTATCAAACCGTTTGAAGGCTTTATTGAATTTCCTCCCTAGCATCACAATGGTTTCAGATAAACTGTCATCAGTTTTCATATCACTCTCCTCAGATTTGGAGGTAAACACAATACTCTTAGTCTTCTTTTCAGATCTCTCATTCGCAATTACTTCAAACATTTGCAAAGACCCTACTAGTTCACCCATTTTCAATTCTGAAATGTCCTTGGCTTCCTCTATGGCAGTAACCTTCATATCAAACTTCTTAGGTAAAGACCTAAACATTTTCTTCACCAGGTTTTCTTCAGAGATCTTTTCTCCCAAGGCGTCAAATTGATTATCAAACTCAAGCATTCTCATGTGAAAGTCTTGAATGCTTTCATCATCCTTCATCTTTAAGTTCTCAAATTTACTGGTCAACAGTTGCAGCCTTGAGCTTTTCACCTTTGAGGTACCCTCATGAACAGTTTGGAGCTTCATCCTTGCATCCTTTGCAATAGTACATTTTTTTATTAGTTTGAAGATGTGCGCATCGACTCCATTGGTTAAGGCATTTAGAGCCCTTGAATTTGCATTGGCTAATGCTTCTTCATCCTTGCTCCATTCGTCCTCAAGTTTCAGCTTAGTGACGGTCTCCCCTTCCTTACTTGTAGTGACTACAGGAGGTTCCCATCCTACAACCACAGCTCTCCATGTTTTGTGATCCATGGATTTCAAAAACGTAGTCATTTTAGACTTCCAGTCATCATAGTTTGCATCACCAACCAAGAGTGGTGGTCTATTCATCAGTCCTCCTTCTTTGTCCATCTTAGCCAGAAATATCTTCCCTGGAGCTCACCCAATCAGGCAGGGTGCCTGCTCTGATGCCAATTGAAATTCTGGCAACCAGACAGACAAATGTTGTGCACAACGTTAGGGCACTTGTCCGAGCACTTGTCACACAATAATAATAAAACACAACGTTGCAAGTAAAATAAACGTGACTAAAAGATAAATAACACAGTAGGTTTGTTAACCCAGTTCGGCGCAAAATGCCCTAGTTTGGGGGATACCAATCCAGGAATGAACTCCACTATAATAGTTCTAGTGAAAAGCACAACGTAGACTCACTACTTGTCTTTGCACCACGACCTTACCAATGACTGCTCTACCTAGGAACTCCTAAGTATGAGACCCCGTCTCAATTCCCACTAACAGTACAGACAACACTGTTAAGCATACACTTGTTCGTTTGTTTGAATAAGAGACACACTCTAAGAACACAACTAACTCCGTACTTAAAAGCTTAGGAGCAGTACACCATTACAACTCAAAAACACAGAGTACTTGACTTGAATCAAAGTGATACAATCAAGTCTCACAACTAACAAGAAAAACTAAAACCTTAAGACACACGCTTTAGTACACACACGGTTTTCCACACACAAAACTAGGGTTTGTGTTTACATATATATAATACTGAGCAGTCATTGGTTTGGGCTTCAGCACACAGCTTGGACGTTGTCAGGTCCAGCAAATAATTCTTCATGAGCAAGAATATTGTTTCCAAAAATATATCAATATTAATTATGGAAATACACCAAGGCAAGACAACCTTTTACAGCTCATTAAACCTGCGCGTCTTGATCAGCACGCTAGGTTAAACATAAAACTTCATAGAATCTTCAGAAGATCTTGCACAGAAATATAACGCGAGCTGGCGCGTAAAAATCAGACAACACAATGCTGTTCCACTTGCTACAGCATTTGTCTCAGCATTGGCTAGTAGTTGTTTTTGCAAAATGTAGCCAACATACAAAAACCCAACAGGACTTTCCTTCAGGATACATTAGAGAGCTTCAACTTCCCTCAGTAGGTTATTTCTCTTATCATGTTTGGCATTTCATTGTCTTCAAACTCCATTCTCTGGAATGGCAGCCGAACAGAAGCCTTTACTCCCATGTGTGGGCTACGCCAGGGAGACCCTTTATCTCCGTATTTATTTGTTCTTTGTATGGAACGACTTGGTGCTTTAATCTCAAATTATGTTAACAATGACACTTGGAAACCAATACAAATTACGAGGGCGGGTACGAAACTCTCTCACCTCTTCTTTGCTGATGATGTGCTGCTCTTTGCGAAAGCCTCGGTGTCTCAAGCTCGACTGGTTAGAGAGGTGCTAGATCTTTTTTGTGATATGTTAGGACTCAAAATCAGCCTTGGCAAATCAAAATTCTGCACATCTGCTGGAGTAAGTCGCAGGAAACGAGACAAAATTGCCCCTTCAAATCAAATCTCTGCCATCGGTAGATTTGGAAAGTATTTGGGGTTTAAAATGCTGCAAGGTCGAGCTCGGAAGCAGAACTTTCTTGATGTTTATGATAGAATTTCATCGAAGATGGCCTCTTGGAAATGTAAGTTATTGAATAAACCAGGTCGAGTGATTTTGGAAAATGCTGCCGTCTCTTCCATTCTTTCTTATCATATGCAAACTCATTGGCTCCCTTAGGGCATGTGTGATGATTTAGACAAAATAGTAAGGCGATTTATTTGGAAAGGGACAGGTGCCACGGGGATGCACTTAGTTGGTTGGAAAAAAATCACTCAACCTCGTCGGCTTGGCGGTCTCGGGGTTCGAATTGCACATCACCAGAACGTTTTCCTCCTTGGTAAACTACTTTGGGAAATATTGAATGCCCCTGATAAACTTTGGGTCAAACTTATGGTTGAGAAATACATTGAAAACCGTCATCTCTTTAATGTTTCGATTTCTAATGGTTCACCTGTCTTGAGTTCTATAACAAAAGCCTTACACACTTTGCAGGACGGGTTTTCTCTCAAGATTGGAGATGGTAATTCATGTTTTTGGTATGACTCTTGGTTATTTAAAGATAAACTTTGTTCGATGGTTCCTTTTGTGGCAATTCAGGACACAGAACTTCGGATCAAAGAGGTGTGGTGAGAGGGACAATGGAAGATGAACGACCTTTACACGATTATTCCTGATTTTGTGAAAACTGCTTTGCACTTGCTCCAGCCACTTATTGTTGAAGGTATCCCTGATGCTTGGGTATGGCAGCCATCTAGTACAAAGGTGTATATGTGTAAAGATACTTATGAATGGTTATTGCAGCCTCTTCCACCTAATACTATTCCCAATTGGAAGTGGATATGGAAGCTGCAAGTCCCAGCCGATATCCAATTCTTTGTGTGGCAAGTTGTTCAAGATATTTTCCCCACAAAAGCCGTCCTCCACCATCGGCAGGTTTGTGCTACTAATCTCTGCCCTCGATGCTCTAGTGATCCTGAATCTATAAAGCATTGCCTGTTTACTTGCGTTGATTCCGTTAGCATTTGGAGAGGCTGCGGTTTAGCATACATTCTGCCGCCAACCTCCGAGGAAGACCTGTTTAATTCGTGTAGGCAGAATAATATGTCTTTTGGCACCATCATCTTTATTGTTATGTGGGAAATTTGGTGTGCTCGGAATGAATTCATTTTTAATAACTGTAAAGTGGAAGTTCATTGTTGTGTGGCCAAGGTTGTATCCATGGTTGCTTCATGCTCGGCTGCCTTTGGTACTTAGTCCTTGGTGCCCGTCCAAGCCTCTCCCCCCCGATTGAATGCTTGGTCCTGTCCCAATGAAGGAACAGTATGTCTGAATGTTGATGGGAGCATGCTAGGCTCTTCTCAAATAGCAGGTTTTGGGGGGGCTAATTCGGAACAATCTTGGTGAGTTTATCAAAGGTTTTTATGGTGTAGCGTTGCAGCCTAGTGTCCTGTATGTTGAGATCATGGCCGTCTTTCATGGTCTGGAATTATGTTGGGTCAACGGATTTAGGAATATAGTCTGATATTCTGATTCCCTACAAGCGGTTTCCTTGATCAAAAAGGGTGCCTCTCATTTTCATAGCCTTGCGAATGAAGTCCACCGCATTCGTCAGTTGTTAGCTCGCAATTGGAACGTTGTTGTTAGCCACACCCTTTGTGAGGGGAATGCCTGTGCTGATATTTTGGCCAAGATGGGCGCGTCTGCGGCCTCGCCTTTGGTAGTCCTTGAACAACCTCCATCCAGTTTGTCTCATGCTCTTCGCGCTGATGCGTGGGGTGTAGTTTTTGTTAGAGAATAATCTTTGTTTTTTCTTTTCTTATTGAAATTCCTGGCACACCAAGCACAGTGCGTGATGCAGCGTGCTAAACACTTTATTCAACACTTTACGTAAAACAGTAAAATAAATAAAAACAGATAAAGAACACAGAGTATTTGTTAACCCAGTTCGGCCCAACGTCCTAATCTGGGGGATACCAATCCAGGAATGAATCCACTAAAATAGCCCTAGTTCAAAGTTACCAGCAAACGCCTTGTTTACAACTTATCGCCTAGCAACTACTAATGACAACTCAACCTAGGAACTCCTAGATCAAAGGCGCCCCGCCTTACTTCCTCTCAGTTTGAAGACCTCTACGCAAACAACCTCTGGTTTACTAGTCTTCGCCCTGGTAATAAGTTCAACACGCATATTGGAGGCACACTCCTATAAAACTAAACACTCGTACCTAAAGGCTTAGAGTGTTGTACAACCACAATACCTACTCCATACTTCACAGCTTAGGAGAGGAACACAAACACTCCATACTTGAAAGCTTAGGAGTGCACACGTTAAAGCACAAGGCTTTAACTACGAAACCCTAAAACCCTAAAGACTACATCTTGTAAATATTGGCTTCGCACTTCTTTAGGTTTTACATCCTTGAATATATAGCTTCAGCAAGAACGTGTTTTGCCAGCAACATGGGCTTCAGAGTACAGCTGGTCCAAAAGAAACCTAGCAAATATATTTTAGAACCATATAATATGTTTCCATAAATAGAGAAAATAGAGAAACATATTTTACAAAGCAATCAGGGCAAAACGCCACCTCCTGAAGGTTCTAGACACAAAGGCGAGACTTTCTGCACAAGTAATGAAGATAAAACCGAACCAAATCTTCAAAAAGATCTCACTCAAAAATATGTGCACGTCCTGATGCTGTACGCACATGTTGGAGCATCTTATCCAACACCTTGCTAGTTTCAGCAAAAATGATGCCAACACAAAAAGTACCAACACTTATTTTCTCTCATGTAACAAAAAAAAAACATAAAGATTAGATAACAAGACACACAAAGACAGAATAAACATAAGGACAACACAACAAGACATACACAAGACACAACTAATTAAACAAGTACCATGACATAGATTAATAAAGACACAACAAAGTAACAAATCATATAGCTCCCCCCACAGGCCAAAGATGAGATTGCGCCTTGGGTTATCCACTTTGTCTTTTGTATTTATGAGTTCATTATTTTTTTTTAGGTTTTGTTTGTGAGTTTGAAAAGGAAGAAAAGGAAAGACTAAAGAGGGGAAGCGAAGGAAAGGGAGGAAAGGGAGAAAGGAGGAAAAACTTTCCCCTTGTTTAAGAGTTAAAAAATCAAGAAGGAAATAAGATGGAGGGCTTATGTGATAGTTTTACTATTTTACCCATTTTTTCTCTTTAAAGTTAAAACAATACATTGTGTTATACTTTATAATTTTTTAAACCATAATATAAATAAATAATAAAAATGAATATTTAATTAATATTTATTATGTTTTTGCAAAAATACTGAAAAACTAGAATAAAAAACTGTTTTGGGCAATGTAGGAAGAAAGATTGGGCTTAGTGTAAAATTGTTCTTTGGGCTGTTTTCAAATAAAATATATTAAAATAATTTATTGTTAATTTCTTCTTCAAAAAATAAAAATTTATTATTAATTTAATAATAAAAATAATATTGGTGGTGGCTGCCGGTCAACGGCCTGGTCAACTACGGACGGTGGAGCTCTGGTGGCCGACCGCCACCTCCTACTTTTATTTTATTAATTTAATAATTAATAAAATATTATTTAATTTTAAAATTAAAATCTGTTTTTTATGTGTAAAAAAAAATCTAGAATTTTAATTTAAAAAAAAAAAACATTGCATTTTTAATTCTTTTCACATTAATGGTATTTAAGTGACATTAATGATATTAGAGTGGAATAATCATTAGTTGACTTTGTAATATATTGTATTAAAATTGGAATATATAATGCAATGCGAGGGTAAAATGATAAATTTATATCTTTAACCCTCCAAAACTCCCAATTTAGGGGAACTTCTAAAATTGAACAAATTAAACCCTTCAAAACCCTCCAAAACCTTTTTCCTATTTTTAAAAATTCACAAACAAGGGTTTAGTTCTTCATTAGCCTCTTCTTTCCCTCTATTCCCCTCCAAAACTCATCTCCCAAACAAAGTCTTAATCTTGCCTTGCTAACAATTTTTTGGTAGTTCTCTTTGATGATACGTTCAGACAATTATAGTAGGAAATGAACTGATTACCTTTTTGTTTAACTTGTATAACTAAACAAGAATTGGTGCACTTGCTATGACCCAGTCGGGACCAACACAGATGCCTACACATCTTTCAGCTGAAGAGAAGACCAAGATGAATGATAAGGCAATTAGTGTTATTATCTTGTGCCTCAGAGATAAGGTGTTGAGAGAGGTTGTGAGTGAGACTTTGACATTGTTGCTATGGATGAAACTTGTTGAATTGTAAATGACCAAGTTCTTAGCACGTAGATGGTGTTTGAAGCAACAACTATACTAGTAAAGTGGAGAACAAACTAGTAGTGGAACAACTTGCGGATTTTAATAAAATGATTGACGATTTAGAAAACATTGATGGAAATGTGGGAGACGAGAACTAGGCTTTTCATTTCTTGTGCTACCTAAGTCATTCGAGAATTTTAAGGATGCATTGCTTTATGGCAAGGAAGACACTATCACTTTGGATGAGGTTCAGTAGGCTTTTGAGAACCAAGAAAATGACTAAGTTGAGAGACTTGAAAATTAATAATAGCGTGGAAGGCTTGATGTGGTGTTAGAGTCACTTGAGTGATTGCTCTTTGTTTAATATGCTGATTCCACTCAGTGAGACTCTCTCTTACATAGTCTGGCTCAACTTAATGAGGGAGTAATATGTGTTTGGTTACTGAAGTCATAGAGAGACTCACATGCACATGAGACTCACCATGCACATGAGGGGATATGACAAGCATGGGTGTAGTCAAGGCCCATGCCCGGGCTTCGGCCAAAAATATTGATATTTTTAAGGTTAGTTTAAAGCAAAATCAAGATTTTTAGAGTTTAATTTAGGATAAAGCTGATATTTTTGTTTAAAATTGAGGTTTTTAGAGTTAATTTTGGATAAAATTGAGACTTTTTGTTTAAAATTGAGATAAATTAAAATTTTTAAGGGATAATTTAAGACAAAACAGATATTTATTTGTTAGACTAAAATTACGCCACTGATAATCTATATCTATATCTATATTTATCTATATAATATTTAGGAATCCACTATGAAAAAAATATTTTAGGAAATATCTATCTATATCTATCTTCTCACATTCATTGAGTATTTATTACGTCCATGTGTCACTATTTGATAAGGCACGTTAATGAGATTTTTATTGAACAAATTATTTATTTAATTGTGAAATTTTTTTACGTAAAATTAATTTTTAAACCATAAAGTAGTGTGTCAAGCATGCAAACATAATTATTTGATGAAAAAAGTAGTGTAGTCTATCAAAACACTACCATTGTTCCTTTATCTTTTTCGTTTGTAATAAATTAGTCATTTATCGTTTGTTTATAACAAATTAGTCTTTTATATTTTTCATTTGTAACAAATTGGTGTTTTATCTTTTGTTGGTAACAAATTGGTCATTTTTGTTAGGAACGAAATATAAAGGACCAATTTGTTACAAATACAAAAGATAAAGAACCAATGGTGTAATTTTGATAGTAGAAACTGACGACGATTAATATGTGATCTCTCAGTGTTTTTTAATAAATTATAAGAAAAAAAATGGGATACACACACATATTCAAGACACCAGGGGTACAAACACTTTTTTTTTTGTGACTAAAAATGAGATATTCATTCATTCCAATAATTGATCGACTACATCATCAAATGCAAATACAAATTCGCTAAAAACAAAAAGGATAAATCTGCAAACAAACTCACAGCATCCACGTTAATAGCATAGCGGCATTTTCCCTACAAATAATATGATAAAAGTAAAGTCACCAGAATATTCATGTTTCTGGATGCAACGTTGACGTCCAAATCATTGATTGAATCTGCAAGTGGTTGAAGTTGATCTTTCGGTAGAAATAAACGAACACCACACTAAGACGGGAAATCAAAAACACCGTACCAATCTGACGACGAACAACACACTGCCGCACTTAGACTACGAAATCATTACAAAAAAACAACTAAAAAACTTGATTATGTGAATAATCACACTTATTTAAATTAAAAGTGAAGAAAATTAGATGCAAAGGGGTGATTTTAGGCCAAACAATGACCTAAAATCACCCCTCACCAAAGAATGAAGAAGATAGCTTGATGAAAAGCAAAAATAGGGTCGGTGCAAAAAATATATTTGGGTACAAACACATTTAAAAGCATATCTTATTTAAAATATCACATAAGTAAATTTATTTTAAAAAAAGTCAACGGGGCTATGAAATGTCAAACGGTGTAAACGTGAGAGCCAAAACCTAATAATTAAAATTTATCTGACTAAAATTGAGCTATTGTAAAACTTATGGAGTTAAAATCAAGTAATTGAATTATCGATGCAAAATCTGTGTAGAAAATCACACGTGATACAAACACATTGAAGATATCATTCAATATAATTATTTTTTTTAAGAAAAATGTATAAGAAATCACACTTATAACACAAGTTCAATATACCATTTAGAAACACACGGGGTACACACTCATACAAAAATTTAAAAGATCGTGGAGTATAAACACATTTAAAAACATTTAAAAGTTTATTTTATTTAAAATATCACATAAGTAATTTTTAATTAAAAAAAGTCAATGGGGATAGAAAATGCAAAACGAGATAAATTTGAGGGTCAAAATCGAATAATTAAAATTTAGGTTAATAACAATTGTAAAATTTAGGGAGTTAAAATCAGGTAATTGGATTATCGATGAAAAATTTATGTGGAAAATCAAACGAGATAGACACACATTCATTATACAATTCAATATAAATGTTTTTTTTCTTAAAAAATTTATAAGAAAATACACGGGATAGACACACATTCAAAATATCATTTACAAGCACAGGGAGTACACACATTCATAAATTATAAGAAAATACACAGGGTAAAAACACGTTTAAAATCATATTTTATTTAAAATGCCACATAAATAATTTACTAATTTTTATTTAAAAAAAGTTAACAGAGCTAAGAAAGGCTAAACGGGGTAAACTTGATGGCCAAAATCGAACAATTGAAATTTAGGTGACTAAAATCGAACAATTGTGACACTTATGGAGTTAAAATCAAATAATTGAATTATCGATGAAAAATCTATGTGAAAAATGACACGGGATACACACACATTCACGAGAGCATATATTCCATATAATTATTTTTTTTATAAAGTTTTTATAAGAAAACAAACGGGATACACACACATTAAAGATATCATTTAGAAATACACGGGACACACACACATTCAAAACATTATAAGAAAACATAGGGTACAAACACGTTTAAAAGCATATTTAATTTATTTAAAATACCACATCAGTAATTTTTATTTTAAAAAATTTAACGAGGCTAGCTAGGAAACGCAAAACGGGATAAACTTGAAGGCCAAAATCGAACAATTGAAATTTAGGTGACTAAAATCGAACAATTATGAAACTTAGGTAGTCAAAATCAAGTAATTGAATTAGAGATGCAAAATCTTTGTGGAAAATCATGCGGAATATACACACATGCAATATAATTATTTATTTCTTAAAAATATTTATAAAAAAACACATTGGATACACACACATTCAAGATACCATTTAGAAACACACCGGGTACAAACAGATTTAAAAGCATATTTTACTTAAAATACCACATAAGTAATTTTCTTTTAAAAAAGCCAACGAGGTCAGGTAGGAATGGAAAACTGGGTAAACTTGAGGGTCAAAATCGAACAATTGAAATTTAGGTGACTAAAATCGACCAATTGTCAAACTTAAGGAGTTAAAATCAAGTAATTGAATTAGCGATGAAAAATCTCTGTGAAAATCACACGGTATACACACACATTCGATATAATTATTTATTTCTTAAAAAAATTTATAAGAAAATATACGAAATACACACACATTTAAGATACCATTTAGAAACACACGTGGTACACACACATTCAAAAAATTATAAGAAAACTCACGGGTAACAAACACATTGAAAAACATATGTTATTTAAAATACACAAAAGTAATTTTTATTTTAAAAAAGTCAAAAAGGCTAGGAAATGCAAAACGAGGTAAACGTCAGGGCCAAAATCAAACAATTAAAATTTAGTTGACTAAAATTGAGCAATTATAAAATTTAGGGAGTTATAAAATCAAATAAAAGAGTTAAAATCACTTTAATCAATAAAGTTTTTCTTCTTCTCCATTATTTAAGATATCTTTTTGGAAAATTTTTATCAATTGAATTATTGATGCAAAAATATATATAAATTTCAGTTAACATAATACTCATTTTATACGGTTAAAATATTATAATAAATGGACATGGTAATAAAATTTAAGGCTAGGAATTAAATAATGTGCACATTTTTTTTTTATTTCCTCCCAAGTAGCTTAGTGGTAAAAAAATCATCTCTTAAATAAATAGGTAATCTTATATATATAAAGAGAAACTACCTAAACTCATATGCTTCTATTTTGCCTATGTGACATGTTTATTTCTATTAAGCTTCATGTGACTTTTTCTATTCCTATAATAATATTTCTATTGATTGCATATAAAAAGATTAAAAATATATATTAAAGGAATGATTATAATATATGTTACAACAATAGTGTTTTCATGGTTTGACACAAATAATTAAATCAAAAAAGAAAAGAAAAGTATTGAGCACGATGAAAAGAAGATAAACTAATCTCTAGCTAAAAAATTATGACAAATTAAAAATAAGATATAATTAAAAAGTTCTGACAAATAAAAAATAAGATATAATTCTATTAACTGAAACCTTGAAAGAAAATCTAAAATTGCAATTAAGATAATTTCAAAATAAGTATTTGCCTTTGAAGTAAAATGCTATATGAACCCTTTATGTAAAATAATTTTTGTAAGTTATTCTTGAAAAATTTCCACTAAAAATTCAAAAATTATTAATTTGATTTAAATAATTTTGTAACTATTTTATTGAAATAAATATATATTCTAAAGTGATAAAATAATATTTAAGTTCAACTCAAAATAAAATAGTGAGATAGATGTAAAAGTAAGATGACATTATAAAATTATAAAATTTTGTTTTTAGTCCCTATAAAAAAAAGTTGAATGATTTTGTCCCTACAAATTTTTTGTCAATGCCATTTTAGTCCCTATTAATTTTCAAAATTTTAAAAATTGTTTAATCATCATTAAACTTATAAATTTTTAAATATTTTTTTGCCAAACATGTTTAGAATACGAATAAAAGTTTCTTAAAAAAAATTTAGAATTTTATAAAATGAAAATAATTAAATATGATTTTTTCAAATTTTAATAGTTAAAGATAAAAGTAACCGAAATTTCGATTTAGAAATCAAATTTTTAAGTTCTTTTTTTCCGATGAACTTTTTACAATATTCTAAACATGTCTACGAAAAAATCATTAAAAAATACAAATTGGTTTAACAATAGAGACTAAATGTACATGCATAATAATTTTATAGGGACCAAGAAGTGGCAAAAAAGTTTAGAGGGACTAAAAGTAGAAAATTCATATGTTTATAGGCATTAAAAATATATTTAACCTTTTTTTTAAACAAATAGTAAGATGACAAATAACTAAATCTTTAGTTAAATGTTAAATTCTTCTAAAATAATAAACTGTATATCTTTATTTGACTCAAATAACTAAATCTAAATTCAAATATATGAAACCATCGTCAAAACTAATATATTGGCAACAAAAAATATTCAAGTTTATATTTGTTACATTGAAGGATACCTTCGATTAAAGTTTTAGAATCTGGCTTCTCTAAAGTAAATGATTAACTTTAGAGTTTAAAGTAGATAATTTAACTGTTGATTCATAAATTAATTTGAAATATTATATGTATATTAGACTGGGCCTAGACTAAATGGGCCGAACCGATCAGCCCAAAGGGTTATGACCCATCCAGGACCGACTCCCACTCGGCCTAGAAAGAGGAACGTGGGCAAAATACACACGTTTTTAACATGGAGCTGAACAACTGCTTTTGACCCCACGACCTCCATGATTCACCACCTTTGCAAGCTATGCAGTACCTCTCCTTTAGGAAACCACCCACGATCAAGAGGAAAACCACCGGTCCAATAAGCCTATATATAAGGGCAAAGTAAGATGGAAAAAAAGGGAGATGATTATTCATTCATAAACACATCCATAAACGGTTGAATATTTCCAACCACAGTCCTTCATCTAGGAACATTTGGCGCCCACCGTGGGGCCGCGGTAAAATTAATTTCCCGGCCACACTATCGTAATACCCATGGCAGTAGAAGACAGTCCCGTCCATAGCGACGACGAAAACGGTCACGCTGGAAACCTGGAAGCGACCATCGCCGAATTGCGTCGCGAACACCAACAAATGCAGTCTCAGGTGAAACGGTTGGAGCAAGAGAGAAACATCTCAGATGATTCAGAAGACGACATACCCCACCAATCCCAACCGCTGACGCAAGCCATCTGGGACGCCCCCGTCCCAGAAAATTTCAAACCACCTCATTTGCCATCATTTGATGGTAAAACAGATCCCTTAGAGCATTTGGTAGCAGTTGGCACTCAACTATCTATCGTAGGAGCTGCCGAACTACTCAAATGTAAGCTGTTGTCAGGAACGTTAAAGGAAGCCGCGTTGCGCTGGTATATGAACTTACCAGACCATTCCATAACAGGGTACACCGACTTCTATCGGAAAATGATCGCGCAGTTCGCAGGAAGCAAACATATTAAAGTAACAGTTACAAGCCTGTTCACTCTAAGACAATCTCATAACGAGACTCTCCGTGAGTATTTGGCTCGTTTCAGTGAAGCAACGATTAAAGTTTTCAATCCCAACCAAGAAATGTTCGTAGCAGCTTTTCAAAATGGCCTAAAAGCGGGGCAATTCAACGAATCTCTCGTGCAGAAATCGGCCTCGGACATGGAGGAGGTAATGAAAAGAGCCGAGTGCTACATCAAAGGAGAGGAGAGTAACGCAGAAAAGCGACAAAGGGACGCGAAGGAAAAGTACACCGAGAGGAGGGACTCAAGGGATAACGCATACCCACGCTGGAGAGAGAGAGGGGGAAGATCATACACCCCTTCACAGCCTAGATACTCTGAACCCTCCAGGGAAACACAGCACAACTCTCGTTTTAATGCTAAAATGGTGTACATCCTCCAGGAAGTTATGGATACGAAGTTAGCTCGGCTCCCAAAGAGAAGAGATCCACCAGTAATAATGGGCCCCAACCGAAACGCTTGGTGCCATTACCACCGAACGAAAGGCCACGACACAAAGGATTGCTACCGATTGAGAGAGCTGGTGGAAGAACTCATGCGAGAAGGATACCTGAAACAATTCATAGAAGAACACGCAGAAGGGTCACGATCGCGAAGAAGGACTAGATCCCCGCGATCCCCTAAAAAGGAGAAAGAAGAAACCGAAAGCATTAAATCGAAAGAAGGTGTCCGAGACACCATCAACACCATAGTAGGAGGATTCTCGGGAGGAGGAGAGACGAGCTCGGCCAGAAGAAGATACCTGCGCAGCATCAACCACGTCAACTCAATGATGGGCCAATTAACGCTCCTGGACACCCCAAATATCGCTTTCTCATAGGCTGACGCTGAAGGGGTAACACCACACGACAACGATCCTTTGGTAATACAAGTCCAAATTTTTAATTTCGACGTCAAGAGAGTACTGGTAGATCCTGGGAGCTCAGCCGACATCATGTACTGGGACGCGTTCACGGGAATGCGGTTCACAGCGGAACAGTTGCAACCACACAGTGGAACATTGGTCGGTTTCTCAAGAGAACAAGTGGAAGTCATGGGGCATATCACGCTCAACACATCCTCCAGGCAGGGCGACAACGCTAAGACAGTTAAGGTAAGATACTTGGTCATTAAAACCCCTTATTCATCCTATAACATCATTTTGGGTCGGCCTGCCATCAATGCGTTAGAAGCCATCATCTCTACACTATACCTCTCCATGAAATACCCGTTGGACAGCAGAGGAATCAGGAAGGTACAGGGAGACCAAGTCACCGCACGCAAGTGCTACCAAGCCAGCCTGCGGCCAAAAACAAGAGTAAAGGAAGGAGAAATGACCACCGAAACATTGGACCGAGTACATCTAGCACAAGACAACATTATACTCGATCCCAAGGAAGATTTCACATACCACAGGGTCAGTCCCATAGAAGAGCTAAAGCAGATCCAGATTGGCCCAGCAGAGCATCAAAAACAAACTTGGGAATAGAACTGGAACCAGAGGAGGAACAACAAATCATACATTTACTACAGGAGAATTTGGACTTATTCGCATGGCAACCCTCAGACATGCCCGACATTGACGAATCAATAATTGTGCACAAACTATCCATTGCCAAAGGAGCGAAACCCGTCTCTCAGAGGAAAAGGAAGATAGGAGAAGAACGCAGAAAAGCAGCGGAAGAAGAAATTCAAAAGCTGAAAGCTGCCGAGTTCATAACAGAAGTTAAATACCCAAGTTGGCTGGCAAACGTCGTCATGGTAAAGAAGGCCAACGGGAAATGGCGCATGTGTGTAGATTTCACCGACTTAAATGTTACTTGCCCTAAAGATCCCTACCCCTTGCCGAGCATTGACGACCTAATAGATGGGGCCTCAGGATATCGCACACTTAGTTTCATGGACGCATACTCAGGGTACAACCAAATAAAGATGTCCCCGCCAGATGCTAAATTCACAGCATTCATGTCCAACACCTGCAATTACTATTACCGAGTGATGCCTTTCGGCCTAAAGAATGCAGGCGCTACCTACCAACGACTCATGGACCGAGTATTCTCCTCCCATTGACGACATGGTAGTCAAAACAACAGAGGGAAGCAAGCATGATGCTGATTTGAAAGACATACTCCACTCGGTAAGGAAATATAACATGCGTCTCAACCCTGCGAAATGTTCTTTTGGGGTAAAAGCAAGATAGTTTCTGGGATTCATGCTCACCGAACGAGGTATTGAGGCAAATCCAGACAAATGCCAAGCCATCATTAACATGAGGAGCCCCACCACCGTCAAAGAGGTGCAGCAACTCACGGGCAGGAAAACCGCCTTGTCTAGGTTTTTTTCCTGCTCAGGGGAGAAGGCTTTTCATTTCTTCAACACCCTAAAAAAGGGAGGAAGTTTCACATGGACATCCGAGTGCGAAATAGCTTTCCAGAAATTGAAGACCTTCTTAGCCTCGCCACCCATACTCACTCGCCCAAAGGCAGGTACTCCCTTATTTTTGTACTTAGTCGTATCTGAATATGCATTAAGTTCAGTACTAGTGCAAGAATTCCCTGAAGGGACAAAACCGATATACTTCGTGAGCCGAGTGTTTAGAGAAGCAGAAGCCAGGTATCAAAAAATAGAAAAACTCGCACTGGCAGTCGTGGTAACGACTCGTCGCCTGAGACAGTATTTTCAAAGTTACCCAATAGTGGTGAAAACAGACTTCCCCATCAAGCAAGTACTAAGGAAACCGGACTTAGCAGGACGTATGGTGGCTTGGTCCATTGAGCTCTTCGAGTATGACTTATCATTTTCCCCCCGGGGAAGCATCAAAGCACAGGTACTAGCAGATTTTGTGCTGGAATCCAGCACTCCCCCGATGCCAGAAGAAACAAAAGCATGGATGTTGTCGGTTGACGGGTCATCAAACTTAAAAGGCAGCGGAGCGGGGATAGTTTTAGAAGGCCCTGAAGGAGTGTTAATAGAGCAGTCACTACGTTTCGAGTTCAAGGCTAGCAACAATCAGGCCGAGTACGAAGCACTGATAGCAGGAATGAAACTAGCACAAGAAATGGAGGTCAAACACTTGAAGGCCAAGAGCGACTCACAACTCATCACCAGTCAAGTAGCTGCAGAATTTCAAACAAAAGACCCGCAATTGCTCAAATACCTCGATCAGGTATATAAATTATCATCTAATTTTGATTCATTTGAACTCACTTATGTTCCCCGCGAGCAAAATGCAAGGGCAGACCTACTGGCTAAGCTAGCAAGCACAAAGAAGTCCGGACATAACAGAACCGTGATATAAGAAACAATATCAGCTACAAGTGTCGAGTTAGAGATATTCCAAGCAGAGAGTCACAACACCAACTGGCGAACGCCACTCATCCAGTTTATCAAACACGACAAAGCACCAACCGACAAAACGGAGGCAACCAAGCTCAGAAAAAATGCCGCCAAATATACACTAATAGGCGACAAACTCTACAAGAGAGGATTTTCGACTCCATTGTTGCTATGTGTCAGCACAGAGGAAGCAGCGTACATCATAAAGGAGATACACGCAAGTATATGCGGAAGCCATATCGGAGCTTACGCACTGGCTAACAAAATCATCAGAGCAGGGTTCTATTGGCCCACGGTCAAGACAGATTCCATAAAGTACGTGCAAAAATGTGGCAGTTGTCAAAGACACTCAAACATCCTTCACGCTCCAGCAGAAAACTTACAGTCGGTCATTTCTCCTTGGCCTTTCTTCATGTGGGGAGTTGATATCTTGGGGCCATTCCCCCCTACCACAGGTCAAGTCAAGTTCTTAATAGTAGCAGTAGATTACTTTACAAAGTGGATAGAAGCTGAGCCAGTGGCAAACATAACTTCCGACCGAGTAAAGAAGTTCTATTGGAGAAAGATCATATGCAGGTTTGGCCTACCCAAATGCATCGTGTTAGATAACGGCACGCAGTTTGCAAGTACAGCAACAATAGGTTTTTGTGAGGAGTTGGGCATCCAGAACAAGTTTATTTCTGTCGAACACCCTCAAGCAAACGGCCAGGCCGAGTCAGCAAACAAAGTTATCTTAACAGGAATCAAAAAGAGGCTGCAACAACAAGGGACCACCTGGGCTGAAGAGTTACACCAAGTACTCTGGTCTTACCATACTACCCCACATTCTACCACGGGTGAAGCACCATACAAGATGGTATACGGAGTGGACGCAATGATCCCAATTGAATTGGCCGTACCGAACCCTCGAGGGGACCAAAACAACCCCACAACAAATGAAGAGGCAATGAGGGAACAGTTAGATTTTCTGGATGAGACGAGGCAGTTAGCCCAACTCCGCGAATTTGCGGCAAAGCAGAGGTCGGCTAAAAAGTACAACACCAAGGAGGCACCTAGAGACCTCGAGGTAGGCGACTTAGTCCTGAAAAGACCTATGGGAAGAGATAAAGGAGGCAAACTGGCACCAAACTGGGAAGGACCTTTCCGAATCCAAGAAAAATTTAAGGGGGGAGCATACCGACTGGAAACACTGTCAGGAGAAGCACTACCAAGGACATGGAATATGTCCAATCTCCGGTATTATTTTAGTTAAGTCAATTTACATTCAATAAGTAGAGCACTCTTTTCTCCCGAAAGGGAGTTTTTAATGAGGCTCACATCTTCGTGTCTCTGCAATTAATTTAACAATGTTTATGGAAATTATTGATCAGTCTAAATGTGTTTTTCTTAAATCATTTATAAATCCTCATTACCAAGTTCTTATGACACAACGACCACTCTATTAGCTGCACAAGTTAATAACAGGGGCACCATCGCCCAATAAAAAGAAAAGACACATGCTGTCAATACAAATACGATGATATTAGCTGCAAAGTTAATAAAAGGGACACAGTCGCCCATTACGGAGTCTCAAGACGACCGAACATAACGCTAATACATTGGGTAATACGCCTCAAAGTAAAGAAAAGAAACCTCCAAAAAGAAAGGAACAAAATATTATTCAAAAACAAAGCAACAAAAGGCTACTCGGCCATGCGAAGACACAGACGAGGGCCACTCGGTCCAAAATATGCAAAACGTCAAGAAAAGAAAAATACAACTCCCTAAACGAATAATGAAACAACTAAGAAATAACTTAAAGTCTCTCAGCAAATTCTTCAACTCTGGCCCACATCTTCGCAATTTCTCCTTTACGCTCCTCCACAATCTTCTTATCACTCTTGATTCTATCTTGATCCAAGTCGAGAGCCTTCATCTTTTCACACAACTCATTGATCTTCTCGCGATTCTGGCGAATTTGCATTAAAGTATAGGTTAACCCCTTCTGATAATCTTCCCGCTCTCGATACATCGCACTAAGCTGCGTCTCAACAGGACGAATACGTTCTCCCATGTCAGCAATATGCCCGCAATACTCTCGGGCGTCGTTCTCCAAACGCGTCACAGAATCTTTCAGGTCATCGGAATACATACTAAGTTCATCATACTTCTCCTCACAAAGAGCCTCGCCATAATCAACGGTTTCAAAGAAGGTTAAATTTCCCTCAATCAGCCCTCGCAAACGTTGCGCCAACCCCAGAAGCTTGTAATGATCAGGAGACAGAACAGAAGGAAAATCCTTCAAGTCATCTAACACTTCGCAAAAGGAGTCGAAAACGCTGCTACCATCCATACACTCCGAAGGACCGAGTCGGAGAATAGCCTTCATAGACTCCGTTAAGCTACTGAGATTCTCACTCATTGAACTCGGGGAGGGAATAGCAGAATAAGGTGACGAGGAGCGAGACATAGTATAAGATGGTAATACATAGAGAATACAAAGAAATCCTAATTTATATAGGCAAACCAACTGAAAATCCCGCACAACAGAAAAAGCTCCCCAAATTCATCGCAAAAAAACGTTGGGGAAGCAAAACGAGAATACAGATATATCCAGAAAAATTAAAAGCACAAAAAACGTGCGATACAGTTACAGGAAACAAAGGTAAGGACCACAGGCCCACACGATAATCCATTACATAGCAACATACATCAAAATACAAATATAACTAAAAAGCAAATAGAATCCTAGTCATCCCCAGCAACGACACCAAGCAACAGCTCGGCTGGAGGATCAGAAATCTTTCCATCAACAATGACCATAGTAGGCATTAACTCGGCCACCTTTCCTCTATCCAATCCAGGGAATTTGATTCTCACCAAATTAAGAGCAAGGTCAAATCCTTCCACGAAACAACCACCAGCCTCCATTCCCAGTTTGTCAACCTCCTGAGTTTTCAGATCTAACTCAGCTCGGACAGTCTTCAAAGCTTCCTCCTTCTTATCGACAGCATCACTCAAAGTAACATTTTTCTCCCTCTCCGTTTTTAACTCCTTTCTCAGCCGGTCAATCTCTTCATTCTTCTCCTTCTCCAAAGCATCGCGGGCCTCAGCAGCATCCTTCACCGACTTTTCCAGCTCCACCAATTGTTTGTCAGCAGCTTGCAACTTACTCTCCATGTCATTACATTTCAGGCCCCTATTTTCAAATGCTTCCTGCACCTCATCCATCTTATAGGACACAACACGGCTTAGCAGCATTGACCGAATGGTGGAAACAAAAAGAAGGTCGTGCACCTCCTTAAGACTCTTCTCCTTCCACCTAGGATCTTGGGGATTGACAGTATAAATAGAATCAATGAAGAGGGCAGGATTTAAAGTCTCGGACCAGGGAGAAGGACCACTAGTTTGGGGCTGATCAGCAGGACGCGTAACCTCTTCAGGTACATCGACTCTCGGTTGCTTCCCTTTCTCAGCAGGAGTACCTGCGAAACCCTCACCATCGGAAGAACCCCCAAGAGCGTCAACATCGATAGTTTCATCTCGTTTCCTCTTTGTCCGAAGAGAAGACTCAGGAGTTCCCGTCCCCGCCAGAGACTCACCCCGCGGAGAAGAAGCACGGGCGGATGATTCTATCATCAATTGTCTCTTTTGTTCCATAGCAGCAGCAATATACATTTTCCAACGAGCATCTGAAGCACGGCTCATTTGCCTACAAAAAGAATAAACAAAGTCAGATACATACGAAAATCACAAATCATGAAGCACCAAAGTAAAACCAAAATCTTACGCAGCAAAGTTCTCAACGTAATATCATCTTCACTGGCAGCGATTATATCTCGGGTGGAAATCAGTCTGAAAGAGGACAAGAAAGCCACCGTCTCCACTTCAAAGTCCGAAAGGCAGCTCTCATCAAAACCATACACAATATTCGGCTCCCATTGCCAATAAAGAGGGAAACGCAAGTTGCCCTCGGTATCACGCAACCAGGAAGGGATGCCAGCCGCCGGCATCACCCGAAAAAACTTCTCTTTGAAATACTTATAAGAAGAATTATACAGGGTAAACCGACTCTTCCCCGACTGAGCATTGAGGGAAATCCATTTCCCCGCCTCAGGTCTCTTCACCTGATAAAAAGAAAAGAACACACCAAGAGTAGGGTCTATGCCTAGTCCCTGGCAAACAAGTTCGAAACTCCTCAAAAAACCCCAACTGTTAGGATGTAATTGCACAAGAGCAATATTAATCTCTTTCAGAACGTCACACACGAAGGAACTAAAGGGCACAGTAAACTTTAATTGTTTGAAAATGTTGCCATACGCATAAAAGAATTCAGGAAGGTCCCCTCGAGGACGAAAAAGAACCACTGACTCCTGCTCACCCACCGGCTCTACCACCACATCATCTTCCGAATCTGTAGAAGACATTGTCACTTCCGATCGAAACAAAATCACATTCTCTTCAGTGGTAAACTCAGATCTAAAGTCTTTCGCGTCCATTTGATCTGCGGGCAAAAGCAAACGCGGCATTACAAGAGGATTATCAACACTATCGCCCGAATCACTACTGGAATCACCACTGGAATCACTGGAATAATCTAGTAAAGTTGCAAAATATCGATCCCAATTTATACTTCCGTCTAACCGAGTACAGTGTTTTCTCACCATTCGTTCAAAAGGTGGATCGGGTAGCAAAGGGTGACAATCACGACCGGAAGAATCCGATAAATCTCTCAACACAACCATTTTCGCTCAAACAGAAAATTATAGCACTAACAAAAAACAAAAAGAAATCACCGTACCTGACACGTAGGATAAAGTGAAATCCTGAAAAGCGGGCGAATGATCAACAACGTGGGAGGAAAATCACGAAATAGAAGGAGAAGAACACGGAGGAGAGCCTTTTAAAAAATTCTTTTGAGAATAGAAACCCTTAGGGGGGAACTTCGTTACTTGTGAGTGAACAAAGGATCATAAGCCCTAAGCCAGCAGGAAAATGGAATGGAGAACAAACGATTACAGATAACGAAGGGTTATATACAGAAAAACAAGGGTCCTTTCAAGTCCTTCTTCCCGCGCGCGCACGTCACGTGTCTCACACGTGCCCCAATACTGGGCTACACGTCATTGAGCCCACATACGTATCACACTCACGGCCCGTGTACGATTAGGCATGATTCTCCGCATTTCACCCTTTCTTAAACAGAAACGGACTCATGCTGGGGGGGCTGTGGACTGGGCCTACACTAAATGGGCCGAACCGATCAGCCCAAAGGGTTATGACCCATCCAGGACCGACTCCCACTCGGCCCAGAAAGAGGAACGTGGGCAAAATACACACGTTTTTAACATGGAGCTGAACAACTGCTTTTGACCCCACGACCTCCATGATTCACCACCTTTGCGAGCTATGCAGTACCTCTCCTTGAGGAAACCACCCACGATCAAGAGGAAAACTACCGGTCCAATAAGCCTATATATAAGGGCAAAGTAAGATGGAAAAAAAGGGAGATGATTATTCATTCATAAACACATCCATAAACGGTTGAATATTTCCAACCACAGTCCTTCATCTAGGAACATATATCATAAAAAAAATCCTGAGAATCATGAGAGTTGTTAGAATTACAATTATGCATATTTACTTATTAACATATATTTATAATAAGTGAAGTAAAATAATAATATTTATAAAATATATTAAAACATATCAGTTAAATATTAAACCATATTTCGGTCGAATTTGAATAAATTGAATATATTATATTCTTTAATTCAAGAAAAAAAAACATAAATAAACCGAATACTACATATTTTACATATTTCAAAATTTTCTTCCATTTTTAATATCAAATAAAATATCAAACATTATTTTGGTAAAAATAAAATATCAAATATTTTTAATAATCATCATTTAAAAGGAATAACAAATTAATAGTCCTTTATCTTTTCATTTGTAACAAATTGGTCCTTTATCTTTTTCATTTGTAACAAATTGGTCCTTTATCTTTTTTTTGTAACAAATTGATCCTTTATCTTTTTCTTTTGTAACAAATTGGTCCTTTATCTTTACTAACATTTTCACCATAGGACCTCTTATTTGTAAAAAATAAAAAAGATAAATGACCGATTTGTTACAAATGAAAAAGATAAAGGACCAATTTGTTACAAAAAAAGATAAATGACCAATTTGTTACAAATAAAAAAGATAAAGGTTCAATTTGTTACAAATGAAAGATAAAGGATCAATTTGTTACAAATAAAAAAGATAAAGGATCAATGATGTAATTTTGCCAAATATTTTTCATTTAACCATGTGATTATATTTATCATAATTATTAATTTTCATTTATATAAATATTTTAATTTATAATATAATCGAATCCGCGCATCGCGCAAGTTTATTTCTAGTGTATCATAATTTTAAACTCTTAATCCTTCAAATTGCGACGTTTTTTACCAACTAAATTATATTCATGGGGATTATTGCACAAAAATTTCTAACTAATCAAATATGATGATTTTTATATTATTATTAAAATCAGTAAAAAATAAAACGTCAATTATATGTGAGACAGATGGTAGATATTCATGTCCCTGCATTTTTTATGAGGTAAGGTATCCAACAATGTAAGTTGGACACTAAAATTTTTTCGAAAATATTATATACACCTTCAAAATTAAGTTAACAAATATAGTTACAAATTTATCATAAAAACACGTACATTTAAATTTAATTATCATTAAAATAATTTTAAAAATAACTTATATCATAAAAAAATAATTTATATTTTTATAAGTAAAAATTAACCCGCACTTTACATGGGTAACTTATACTAGTAAAATATATGTCAAATGAATTAAAGTCTCATATTTGGATGAGATGAGATTGAGAGCAACATATAACCAAGGTTTTGGATGTCTTAAAGTTGAAAATAAGTGAAAGGTAATTTTATGTTCTTCAAGTTTTCGACATCGTCACATCGCCGTTGGCGACAAGAACCACCACTTAACCTAACAATAATAAAATTGATTGTCAACAGATGTTTTTCATCAAATATCTGATCACATAATTAAATGAATGAGTTGTACCGCATCATATAGGTATAGAAAAACATTTATATAAAAATATGTTTGACAAATTTTACATAAACCAAACTTATTGAATATAGACAGAGATAAAGAAAGAATACGTAAAAGAAAGTAAAACTAAAGAGTGAGAATAAAATAAAATCTAGTTATTAACTAGTAGTAGCTAGTAGTAGTACAATTATTAATATATTTTTTGGTACATAAGTAAGATGGCAAAACCATGAATATCCTCACACACATAAGTGGAGTGACTGATATTTGAACCTAGGTCATCGACGTCTAGTCTAGTAATTTCGGCATTTTCTACCAGTTGAGATAGGATTTATGGACACAATTTTTAATAAATAAGAAATAACAATTATTAATAAAATAACAATTATTAATATTTTTATTACATAAATAAATAAGTCATATATCATATGAGTTATTTATTCTTGTAATAAATCTAAACAAAGCATTTTTTTATATTATTATCATGATATAAGTATCAAATTTTCATCATTATCAATGACTAATCTCTGTCGAAAAACTTGTAATTTTTTTTGTAAAGTTATTTATACTATATGAGACGGAAAAGAGTATTATGGGTGTGTTTGACAACACACTAAAATGAGTTTATAGCTTATAGTTTATAAGCTCATTATGAAAAATAAGTCTTGTTTGGTAACCATTTCTTCATATGAGTTTATAGCTTATTTTGACTAGCTTTTAGCTTATTTTAATAAGCTAATTCAATTAGCTTATAGCTTTTAGCTTATTACTTTTTCTTCCAACTTTACCCTTATCATTTTACTTAAAAATAATTAAATATTAATTTTATATATATTTTTTATGTCATTTCATATCAATAAATTACTTCAACCGCTAATTTTACCAAACACTTCAAATTCAACCAACTATCTTATCAACTATAAACTATTAACTAGTTTATCAGCTATCAGCTAATCTCATCCACTATAATCTAACTTATAAATTATCCGCTATTTTTCGCTAAACAAACCCTATATAGTCTCTCAATTATGATGATATGAGTAGATTGGTGGCAGTTATCACTTATCAATTGGTGCAAAAGTGTATGATGATAGATTAGAGTAAGTGTGAAGGCAAATGTTTCCGACCTAAGCCACTTTCCAAAATACAGTTTTGTTTTGGGGCCACATTCATTAATTCTATTAACAAACGCATTGCCAATTTTCCATTTCACACTCCTTTCCCATTTCCATTTCCATTTCCATTCCCATCACCATCTTTGTTCGGTTATCTCCCACTTCGTCTTCTATATAAACTCTTCAATTAACCGTTTTATTCCATAATAATACACCTAAATTATTAATATATATGGCTTTGAAAAGCATTGTTGTTGTTCTAATAATAATATTATTATTAGAGATTCAGATATGTTCATCGGTGGAGATTAGCAGGGCAGATTTTCCACATGGCTTTGTATTTGGCACTGCTTCCTCTGCTTTTCAGGTTACATACATAAAACCCTCTCTTTCTCTTTTTTTTTGTTCATTTTAGATTTTGGATTTTCTCTTTTAGTTTATATATAATAAATAAATAGTACTAGTAAATAGTAATAAGGGAAAGTTGTTTAAGTAAAGCAAATTCTTGAAGAAAAATGTCTTCACTCTTTTTGCTTTTTTTCCTTCCTAATGAGCATACTCCCTCCGCAACAAAATATTCTCTGTGAGTTATTTGATTTAAATTTGGTCATGATAATATGGAAAAGGCAGAATAATTTGAGTGAGTATATAAAAGAATCTTCATCAGATAATTGCTTCAGAAGAATGAGAATGCTAATGAATATGGTTATTATATTGACATATAGATAACAACTTGTATTAATCCTTTAAAAAAAAAACAACAACTTTTATTAATAATTTATTAATAATGAAGGCCTAAGCACAAAACAATTTTTATTTTATACTAGTATAACTAGTAGTATATTTTTGGAGCATTCTAAGAAGAATTTTGAAAGAGGTTATAATTTGCTATTTATTTTGAGATTTCTAACATTTATTACTTTGATTTGGTCAAAGTTGTTAAGATTCTGGTTGGTAAAAAATAACTATGGATGAGAATGAGTAGGGTAGAACGCGGGTTTTACACTACCTTAACTCGAATTTAAAATGATCATTTGAATTCAAACCTAAATGATAATTGGGTGGCAAAATACCAACACCTGTTGAGTTTGAGTTTTTCTCACCCGAATCAGAATCCAAACTTTCATTAACAAAAGTAAAAAAAATACAGTAAATTCAACATTAAAATAAAGATGAAAAATAATTAAAACATTATAATAGTTTACAATATGATAATGTAAGAGGGATAATTATATAATTTACTACTTCCGTTCCTTTTTACTTGTCGTTTTAGAAAAAAGTATTTGTTCCTTTTTACTTGTCGTTTTAGCAATTTAGGTTATATTTTGCCTATTATATCCTCCTTCTTATTTTATTTATTGACTAAATTTTGTATAATTGTTTTTGTTGAAACAATAAAATCTTCTTTATTGTATACAAATTTTGTTTGTTTTGAAATAAAGTTTGTTACAATTTTTTTGAAAATAGATAATGTTTGTGGAAAAGAAGGAATTTATTGGTGGATTAAAAGTATGATATATTAAAAAAAGGGCATATTAGTAAAATAAGGGGCAAAAATATACCCTTCCTATTTTGGTCTTTTTTTCTAAAACGACAAGTAAAAAGGAACGGAGGTAGTAATATATAACGGGCGTGGTTTCGGGTGTGTGTCTGACACCACCAAACTCGAACCCGAAATATCAGGTGTCACCTGAACTCAGACCCAGTCAACTCGGGTTTTACCCTTTGACTCAGGTTTGGGTGGGCCCACAAGTTTGAATTTATTTATCATCCCTAAAAATAACCGACGGTTGATAAGGTATAATTACTTATAAATGAACTTATATACGTTAGATAAACTAATTGATTGAATTTGTAGTGTTGATAAAATTAGTGATTTGACTATATATATATATATATATATATATATATGATTGCTAAGTTAGACCTGAATCAAAGTTAAGCAATATATGACCAGGGCCGTTGATGAACCTAGACAATTCTAGACTTCATCCTCGGGCCTACAAATTTCAAGGGTCTCATAAAAAAAAGTAGTTATATTATTAGGCTCAATCATATTTGATCTAAACAATGTAGAAATACTTAATAAAAAAAAGTGTTTTTTTTTACGTTTCATGTTTAAGCAGCTAAAATATATTTTGTTGATATTGATTATAATATGATCTTTTTTATTATGTTAGTTACACAGATAAATAACTAATTTTGAAGTTGTTGATGTTATTTATAATTTAAATAGATGATGTTCTTTTAAAAAAATTACTCATTCCCGCCTTAATTATAAGCAACTTTTCAATTTTTATATTCATTGGATAACTAATGTATCTGAGGAAGGATAATATATATTTATTTTGGTACAATTATTTTTATTAAAGTCCATTTTAGTTATGTGTCTCGGACCTCCAAAATGTCGGAACCGGCACTATATATGACCCACATGTAATTACTTAGCGCACCTCCTATTATCTTCGCGCATAATACTAAATGTATGTTTAATATCATATTAAATACGTCCGAATCACGATTATCCACAAAATTACAATGATACTAAACTAAACATAGCCTAAGATGATGATGACATGGGAAGGAAGGAAGAACGATACGGCGTAGTAAATGACGAAGAACAAAATTTCGCGTTGGAGTAATTAATTGTGTAACGCTACCTAACCAACTTAATTTGTCCTTTACTCTGCTTCACTTTTTTTTATTATTTAATTAATTAAAGAAAATGCTAGCTACGAGTAATACAATTGTCTTGTGTTCATAATTTAATTTTTTATTTTCAGAATAGCAGTATATAAATATTCGTTCACTGTAAAAAATAATATAAATATTTATTGATTATTTTTGTTGAGAATATTTGTGCCGTCTAAACAATAATACTAAATAAAACATTTTTACGAAATAATATATATACTATTGTAAAAGCTAAAGGGGCAAAAAGTTTGCACATCTCCACATAAACACATACAACACAGATGCAAAATAGATAACATTAAAATTAGACTAGAGTAGTAGATTTGCACAACATTTGAGTAACATTAAATTCTTAGTCAATTACAATTTCTATATTAGCGGAAATGCGGAATTGTGTGACGTGTTAGCGAGTATAAAGATAGCGCGGAGGTATGGGTCAAAATGGTGGAGTTGAATATTGATTCGAAAGTGATAGTGCATTTGTCGAGAGTTCATTTGGTGCAACAAAGTCGTCACTTGATAGATTTGAATTGGAAAGTCAAAGTTTGACACACTTACTCCGAAGTCAACACTCAAGCATATGCTTAATAAGTCACTAATGTTCCTAAGATTTATTGAACTCCAAATCAAAGAAAAGTGTTCCTAAGAATCTAAGATTTATTGAATTCCAAATCAAAACCTTTAGTATAGATAAGTTTGAACCATTAATGTTTACTAAGTCACTAGTTGGTTGCTTTGGTTATACTTGCTTGTATATCTGCGGTTTCCTTTTTGGCATTACTTGTGCCAATCACTATCACTATATGATCTTGAATATTAAATTTTAAAACCTTATTTTTTGTAACAATGATAGTATATTTTATTAGGATTGTAACATCTATCGAAAAACATCCCTTTCGACTATATGGACGAATCATCGTCTATTTTTTCTTAAATTGTTTTAGCTGTTAAAAAAGAAGAGATTAACGTGATCAAGAATTTTCAAATTCAACGATCATTTTAGAATTTTATTAACATTACGATTTAACAATTTTAAGGACGAAATCAGTGATTTATTTTATACGTAACGTTAACACTTAAGATTTCTTCTAAAAGGTGAATAATGTTTGACTTTTATGACTCAATCTTGTTTGAACTTGTGTTTAGTATGAAGGAGCAGTGAAAGAAGATGGAAGGGGACCATCTGTGTGGGATACATTTTCTCATACTTTTGGTAAGACACACTTCATTACCTTATTTATTGCATACTTCATTTTACTCATTAAACATGTCTTTAAAAATTAGTAGTATTTCTATGTGTATCTCAAATGCTTCATATGCATGATGCTTGGAATATGCAAAAATTTATGGCTTATTATACCTCACATTACAGGTAAGGTAACAGATTTTAGCAATGCTGATGTTGCAGTGGATCAGTACCATCGATATGAAGTAAGTAACAAATACAGTTCTGTCTACCTCTTGCGAGTTTGCATCGTAGGCTCTATTTGTATAAACAACTTAATTAAGAATTTGTTTTATAGCTGTTTATGTATAAACTATTTCTATAACTGTTTTCATAAGCGTGTTTCGTACAGAGCATACGAAATGAGCTAAAGCCAACTTATGGACATGTAATAAGTGCTTTTCGTAAGTTTTAATGATTGATCGAAGGATGTTTACTTGTTTTTGAACATTGAATTTATTGTTGATACAGGAAGATATAAAACTCATGAAGGACTTGGGGATGGATGCCTATAGATTTTCCATTTCTTGGTCTCGGATTTATCCCAGTAAGCAACTTTCATACTCATAGTCATGATTAACTTCAAAATTAGTACTTGGTTTAATGCTTTGTACAGTATTATAAAACCATAAACATAAAGTTTTAGTTTACTGGTTCATAACTCTTAACTTTAAGATTATTAAAACCATCAATATTTCATGTGTTAGATGGATCTGGTGCAATCAATCAGGCAGGAATTGATCACTATAATAAATTCATCAACGCATTATTGGCAAACGGTAGCTCTCGTTAACCCTGATCTTTAACTGTTTCATTTGATCAATTCTGTATTTTAGCTTTGAACTTAAGAAAGTTCAATCTATGTATAGTTATGCATGTTTCTAATTTCTTGACCTGTTACGTTTTTAGGAATTGAACCTTATGTGACACTCTACCACTGGGACATACCTCAAGCCTTGGAAGACAAGTACAACGGGTGGCTCAGCAAAGATATCGTGTATGAGAAATGTTGCAAATACCTTTAAACGCAATTTTCAGTATTCTTATGATTCTTGATATGAAAAAAAGTACTTATTTATGATTCCTGTGTGCTACAGAAAGGACTTTGCAACTTATGCCGAGACATGCTTTCAGAAATTTGGGGACAGGGTGAAACACTGGATCACATTTAATGAGCCACATACATTTACTACACAAGGATATGATGTCGGTTTACAAGCTCCCGGACGGTGCTCCATTCTCCTTCACCTGTTTTGTCGGGCAGGGAACTCTGCTACTGAACCTTACATTGTTGCTCACAATGTTCTACTTACTCATGCAGCAGTAACAGATATTTATAGAAAAAAATATAAGGTAAAGTTATGGATTTTTTTAAATACTTCAATTAAGGGAGAAATGAATTTTACTGTGGTGGTTTTAAAGTTTGTATACTATTACGAATTGATGAAATGAATCATATTTGGAACTAGGCAGAAACTTGTGAAATTCAACTTGAAATTGTTGAAAATTGTTTGCTAAAAAGCTACTAATTAATAATAATAACTCGGTTATTCGATAGAATACACAAGGTGGATCACTTGGGATAGCTTTTGATGTCATTTGGTATGAGCCCGCCACAAACACTCAAGAAGATATTGAAGCAGCGCAGAGAGCTCAAGATTTTCAGCTCGGTTGGTAAGTCATTCACATATAGTATTTCATAGATTGAACTTTTAATATTGACGAACGGAAGTCGAAGATCATTAACAAAGAGACTACTTATGTACCTCTTGCTTACATTTGAAAATATGATAATTACTCGATCTTAATTGTTAAATGTCTTAATGATAGGTTTCTTGATCCTTTGATGTTCGGAGACTATCCTAATTCAATGAGAAGCAGAGTAGGAAACAGGCTGCCGAAGTTTACTCCTTCCGAGGCAGCTCTTGTTAAGGGTTCATTAGATTTTGTTGGAATCAATCATTACACAACATTTTATGCGAGAAACAATTCTACTAACATAATTGGAACTTTGCTCCATGATTCTATCGCAGATTCCGGTGCCATTACCCTTCGTAAGTTTCAGGCCAAACATATAGTGCTTTATAATTTTCTGTTTTGCATTGCCACTAAGTGATTATTTCCTTTCCTTTGTTTTTCAGCATTCAACGGCACTAAAGCTATTGCAGAAAGGGTACGTTCTATATAATTGAAGCATTATTTCTTGTACTTAAATATCATGTTCAATCATAATTCATAATCAACTCTCCTTTTATTAACCACATAAACAGAACTACTAAGTCTTATATACCTCAATGGAAATAGTAATTTCACTAATCTATAATTCTGAATTGCAGGCAAATTCTATATGGTTGTATATTGTGCCGCAAAGTATGAAAACCTTAATGACCTACATCAAACAAAAGTATGGCAACCCTCCTGTCTTTATCACTGAAAACGGTAATCTTTAAATCCTTATAATATCACATTCCATAAATTACATGGTTGATAGTTAATGATACTAGGTTTTTACGATAAAGTATAACGCAATAATGCATTGTGCTAGTATTTTTATAGGCTAGTTAAAGTTTGTTGTTCTTAATCCTTGGCAACATTGTTTTTGAGTATTAATTATCTTGCATATTTCATAATTTGCAATAGAACATATTTTTTTCTTCGTTGTTCCCAAGCTAGCAACAACATCGAAATAAAAGCACCTGCAAGCTAAATCTTCTTGGTCTTGGTTTGCACAGGGATGGATGATGCGAATAGTATATTTATCTCAAAGGAAAATGCTTTGAAGGATGAGAAACGAATTAGATATTACAGTGGCTATTTATCATATCTACAGGCAGCTATCAAGTATGTAATATTGTTATTACCTACTACCTCCGATATCTTTAATATAAGAAAAAACTTGAGTTAATAAAAGTTTATGTATCTGATCCAAATTGTGAACCATTACACCGACGTTTTTTAAGTTAATAATAATGAATTATTGATTTCACTAATTGCAGAGATGGTTGCAATGTGAAAGGATACTTTGCATGGTCGCTGCTCGATAATTGGGAGTGGGCTGCTGGATACTCTTCTAGATTTGGTCTGTATTTTGTTGACTACAGAGACAACTTGAAGAGATACCCTAAACAATCTGTTCAATGGTTCAAGAACTTCTTGAAGCCAGCTAAATAGTTGTGAAAATATATAAGATTGTATTTCAAATATTAAAATTTAAATTTGATTTGATTAGAAGTGAAGTGAATTATTCTTATTTGTGAATAAATTATGAAAATGATATTTGAATTGATTTGTTATACAGTTGGAACACCTTATAAAGGAATATAATTTGTTGAATTCAATTTATTTTATGGAATAGATCTTCTGCAGGTTGTGTTAGCTCAGCCTCATCTCCCTGGGAATAATCTGTTATGCGCATAAAATGAGTGTCACTCAGGATTTTTGTTTAAACTGCGTTGAATAGGTCATCGTATATGTTTAGTTTGTATTTTTTGGTTGAAAAAGTTTAAGCGAGTTGTATATGAAAGGTCAACATAACCGAGATAGATTTTAAGACGAGAAGTATTTGTAGAGATATTTACACATCATCCACTAAGTTTTCACGCCAACGACAAGAGTTGAAAACTAGAAGGGTATGTATCAAACTGCCCGCTCTCTATTATCCAGTCCTCAGCTCGCCTAGCACACGGAAGTTGCAAACTAACAAAATTTGTTAACATATTTGAACTAACCATAATAGCAATCTTCACTTTTGATGACCAAAATCGTGTGATATCCGACACCAATGTGATACTGAAATATGTGACTACACTTGATTAACTTATTTTTTAAATTATTATCAACGTCAACATGTTACTAATGTATATTTTCATGGTGTTTGTACTATTTTTGTTTCCCCCACTTTATAAATAAAATGATGTTATTACCAAAATTTGTTTTATTTATTATAGTAAATAGATCCGCATGTTATGACTCATTCCTATTTCCTTGCCCTCCAGAAACTGAAACAAGTACAACAAGCTCTCAATCATTCTTCTTCATTAATCTTCACCACCACCACTTACACAAGGTAATTTTATCTCTCTCTTTTTTTATTTGTTACATTCACTCTTCTTTGTCACAAGATCTTTACTTAGGTTGTTATTATTCATGTTAATGAAATGATTTGTTCATATAATGCCAATGCCATAATTCATATATAATCTTCATTTCATTTTGTCTCTTGTTTTATATGTCTGCATGTGTATGGAAAAAATACACACAACATTTCCTACATGTACAATTGAATACTCTAACTCTGGGAATGTTCTCTATATTTTTTTATGGTTTTCTCAATTGAAAACTATTGGAAAATCCTGTTATTATAAAATCAGCATCGGTATTGTTACTTTATAAATTATATTGGTCCACTGTGGATCATTGCTTAAAATAATCAGAAATTCTAATGACGGATGACAATATTCTTTAAAAGTAAAAAATAAAAAGTAGTATACGATCCATGGTGGACCACTTGTGAAGGTGTTCAGTCCATATTATAGAATTTGCTTGTTTTCATGTATATAAATTATTCATTTTTGGCATTAACCAATAATAAGCATATCAAAGTAGTAATATACATTGTGGTTATGTATGAATTATTTTGATTTTGATCTTCATGTCACACAGTGAAGGAAGTTGAGAAAAAGGAAGAATGGTGAAGATTTGTTGCATTGGAGCTGGATATGTTGGTGGTCCCACAATGGCTGTGATTGCCTTGAAGTGTCCTGACATTCAAGTAACTGTGGTCGATATTTCATTGCAGCGAATCAACGGTTGGAACAGCGATCACCTTCCGATCTACGAGCCAGGTCTTGAAGAAGTGGTGAAGGAATGCAGGGGAAGAAACCTTTTCTTCAGCACTGATGTGGAGAAACATGTTGCAGATGCTGATATAATCTTTGTTTCTGTCAACACACCGACAAAAACTCATGGTCTTGGAGCTGGGAAAGCAGCTGATTTAACTTACTGGGAGAGTGCAGCTCGGATGATCGCCGATGTTTCTAAATCGGATAAAATTGTCGTTGAAAAATCAACTGTACCTGTTAAAACTGCTGAAGCAATCGAGAGGATTTTGACTCATAATAGGAAAAGCTTCAATTTCACTATTTTGTCAAACCCTGAGTTTCTCGCTGAGGGTACTATTTCTGAAATAGTTAGTTAAGTTAGTTATCATTGTTACCTTCTTAACTAACTAACTAGCTAACCAACTTTATCTCTAATAGGTACGGCAATTAAAGATCTTTTCAACCCGGATCGTGTCCTTATCGGAGGTAGGGAAACACCAGAAGGACAAAAGGCTATAAAAACTTTGAGAGATGTTTATGCCAAATGGGTCCCTACGGAGAAAATCATCTGCACCAATTTGTGGTCTGCCGAACTCTCTAAGCTTGCAGCTAACGCCTTTTTGGCGCAGAGAATCTCTTCTGTGAATGCAATGTCAGCACTATGTGAAGCAACCGGTGCTGATGTCTCTGAGGTATCACACTCAATCGGAACAGACTCGAGGATCGGTCCTAAATTCTTGAATGCTAGTGTTGGATTTGGTGGCTCTTGCTTTCAGAAGGATATATTAAACTTGGTCTATATTTGTGAGTGTAATGGACTTCCCGAGGTAACGAATTATTGGAAGCAGGTGATTAAGGTGAACGACTATCAGAAAAGTCGGTTTGTGAATCGAGTTGTTTCGTCAATGTTCAACACGGTTTCAACCAAGAAGATTGCCATTCTTGGTTTTGCTTTCAAGAAGGACACAGGCGATACAAGAGAAACACCGGCTATCGATGTATGCAAGGGTTTGTTGGGAGATAAGGCAAGGTTAAGCATATACGATCCACAGGTTACCGAAGATCAGATCACAAAGGATCTTTCGATGAGAAAATTCGATAAGGACCATCCAGCTCATCTTCAACCGCCGAGCCCTACTTCAATAAAGCAAGTATCTGTGGTTTGGGATGCTTATGAGGCAGTGAAAGAAGCACATGGTGTTTGCATTATGACTGAATGGGACGAGTTTAAGAAACTTGATTACCAGAAAGTTTATGACAGTATGCAGAAACCAGCATTTGTATTTGATGGTAGGAATGTTGTGGATGTTGGTAAGCTCAGGAAAATTGGATTTATAGTTTATTCCATTGGTAAGCCATTAGATCCATGGCTCAAGGACATGCCTGCAGTGGCATAAATGCAAACATCAGTATTAACTTGAGACAATGCTTCTCTATTCTTTCTTATTCTTATAATTAAATTTGTTTTCATGATATTTTGTCTCTTAACATTAGTTCTGTTTTGTCAGATCTTTGGAATATAAGTTCTAAATTTTGTTTCTTTAGCAATTTCATGTAATGGACAACATTCTTTTAATCATTGTTACTAAAAGGATTATATTTAAATACAAGTTTAGTTTTTAGAATAACTAGATTAGATAGAGACATGCATGTCTTTGATATGCAACGTTTTTTATGCCAACAAAAAGCTATAAGGACCTGACTATTCATGCCGTGTGAACATCTAAAAGAGTTTATAATTTTTTGGTCCTCTAAATGTATATAAGTAGATTTATGGCGACTTTGATAAAATCACATTGAGCTATTGTAATTTAATGTCTACTAGGAGAAAGAACAAACGCTCATGGAGTAGCTCGACTCATATTCAAATAAAGAATAGCTAAACAATGATAAAGGTGCGTCGCATCAATAATCTTAGTTCATTCAAATGTGCAGAAGCAAGCAAGCTTCTGAGAGGCGCATTTGCAAAAATGCCTAAAAGAAAAGGAAAAATTTCAAAATTGAAAGGCTATTGTAAACATTTTTTCAGTTCAACTGATAAAGTATAGGATTTCAAACACAGGCCTATCCATTATAGTGATAGATTAGTGACATATACTATCAAAGAATGAATCCAACAGAGGAAAACATAATTAAAACAAGAGGATAAGTGCCAAGGGTATCTAAATTCACAATGCTCATAGGTCTAATAAAAAAAAATAGTTTTCAATTCAACCATTGTATCTTGTAATTTTTCATGGTGGATATGCTCAAAAAAATTTGTTTCTAATCTCTATGCAACAATTCCAATTAAAAAAAAGGGAAAACTATATCACCTTCTCATAAGCAAAATATATTAATATTCATAGAGTTGCAATATGGAAAAACTGGGTTAGATTTGTAATGCATCTAAATATGTATATTATGGAAGCTGCAAACAAGGATAACTTCTCACCACAAAAATATAAAACAAGAAAAATCCCTTACACTCATGAGGGCTTCAAAAAGTGTGACACAAAAATCTTATCCATGAAATATAATTCAAGTGCTTGCATTACATTTACATTAACTAAAAATCTTACACAATTAATTAGGCATAATAGTTATAATGCACAACCTAACAGGCATTAAAAAGTAAAATAACTTCTTAAAGAAGTAAATCTGAAAACAAAAAAATCTTACATTTTAAGAATTCAAAATGCACCAAAATCCTTACAAGAGAAAACATGGCATCCACGATCCTTGAAGAGTTCCCTTTTTGAGTTTTTTAAAATATAACGAGGTGGAGCAGTTATCTTTCTCAAAGATGGCCTTACTCCCATATTGCCAACAATATCAACACTAATTTTATCACAATATTGCATATCGATCTCTCTGAGTTGCGTGCAGTTCTTTACCACACGTTTCACTCCATATTGCGTGACATTTTTACAACCTTTCAATAATAGTTGCAAAATCCCACTACAATTCTTTGAGATCACAAAAAGTGTTTCATCGTCAACCATTGTATAAGACAAGTTCAACGCCTTCAATATAAATAGCTTCTCTACATTACACCCAGATAAGTTCAAATGTCTAACCTTACAACATCTCTTTAAAACTTGACAAATACCTTCTTCGGATATGTTATTGCAATCGCTCAAATCAAGCATCTGCAAATTGGGAAAAATGGAAGCAAATATTACAAGGCTTTCATCTTTTAACCATGAACTTTGAGCCAAATGGAGAGACTTTAACTTAGGGTTCAAACCAAAATCTGTCAAAGAATTATAATTTTCTACAGTGTTTTCCCCAATACGTGTGTACTCCATTTTGACCTCACTAAGTGAAAGTGAAAGACAATTCCTAACAAGTGTTAACAAGGCTAAATTTGTGAGCTTTCCACACTTGCTAAGGTTTATTGACACCAAATCACAAAGAAACAAAGACAACCTGACAATATGTTGATCATTCAGAAACATAGCATTTTGAAGATCCAAATGTTGTATGCACCGATAGTTATATAACAAAGAAAAGATTCCAGCATAACTATAGCCGGTGCAATTTTGGAGGACAAGTCTTCTCAACAGAAGACCTCCCATTGCAATAGAGGAAATCAACTCATCACAGATACATGAAGACGACAAATCAAGACAAGCTAAGCTCTTCAAATTTAGCAACGAGTCAATAAATTGTGAAAAGTCATCGATTCGATATGCGTTGGATCTTCCAACTGTATTCCAATACATGGGGTGGTAAAATATAAAGAGGTGGGGCAGGTATATTGAAAATAGCATCGTGATGTGCTTTTCGCCATAACTATCATTTCTCTTATTTTATATAGAGATACCATTAAACATACGTTATATCATTTTTTAATTATAAACAAAGACATTTCTTAATTAAAAATTAACAACGTATGTTATCATTTTAAGTAAATATTTCAAACTCATGTTATCATTTCAAACATTTCAATTAAAATTTCTTAATTTAATATTACCAACATATGTTATCATATCAAACATATTTCAATTAAACATTTCAAACATATCAAACTTAATTGCTTCTTAGTCCATAGTTAAACAACATAATCTGAATTAAAGAAAAACACACAACATATATTTTGTGATTTTATTGATATCTTTAAGCTAATAATACCTCAAAGAGTTAGTGAAACTTATTTAATTAACAGTTTCATCTGAAACTTTATAATATGTCAAAGCAATTCCACCCGGCACAGCTAGTACTTATAATTTTCAAATCAAAACAATTGTAATATTCAATGAATATTAAGCAGAGTAGTGAATATTGTTCTATTCAACAATAACAATAAATAAAAACACAGAGAAATTGAAATATAGAACAAAAGACAAACAATAAAAAAGAGGCAACATATAGAAGTGAAATATTGTTAATTTCAACAATAACAACAATTAACAACATAGAGACATTGAAATAGAGAACGAAAAAACAAACAATCAAAATTGTTAAATCCTAAAAGTTGATAAACAATGAAAAGAGAAAACATACTAACTAGTGAAGAGAGTAGCGATTGAAAGAGATGAACGGAACAAAAGAGGCAGCGAAGGGAGTAGAGCATCGAACGGAATGAGAACCACTACAAGAAAAACTGTTTATACCCACGGCCATTTTTACCATTACCCACGGCTTTACTATGAGTAATTGAAAATTACACACGGATTACCCACGGCGCGGATCCGTGACAAAAATGCTCGTTGGTAATTTATTACCCATACAAAAGCCGTGGGTAACGTTACTCACGCATTACCCACAGCTTTACTGTAATTAATTACCCACGGCATGATTGTAACTAATTACCCACAGAGCAACCGTGAGTAATGATTACCCACAACTTTAACGTCAAAAACGTTAACAATTGCTTACCCATGGCCTTGCCGTTGAAACCCAGCTAAATATATTACCTATAGTATTGCTGTGGGTAACATCCTTTTTTTTTTAATATTCTAATAGTACTTTTTTTCATGATTGATATCCTTCAACTTCATCCAACATCAAACAACCACAAACAAAATAACTAAGTATATAGACATCAAAAGGTCATTAATCAAAGTGTACTATCGTATCAATATATAACCTTTCACCCTCAAAATGAAATATATTAATAGTAACATCATACATAAAAAAGTTCTAAGTCATGTATCACTCCCCCGAAACTATTAATGAAATATATTCTATCAATAGTTCTAAGTCAAGTATCACTCCCCACTAATAGAAACATGTTACATAAACAGGTGTAATTTGGTAGAGACATCCATGTAAATGAAGCCAATTTCTTGCCTTGAAGACCTGTTGCAGCTGATTGACATAGCTTCTAAACTATTTCCTAAACCTACAAAGGAATGCAAAACATATTATAGCTAAGTTTAGTAAGACCACTAAAGCTATGACATATATAGAACCAAATGGAATAATTCAGAGCCAACACGACATACCTCTTTAATAATAAAATAAGTTTCTTTAAAATCTTCTCTGAGTCTTTCCTTAACCTGAGAACTAAAACACAAAATAATGAGAATTCAAGGAAAAATGGAATAAACAATATAGTTGATGAATTATTTTATATTGGTAAAGAAAAATATTATACATTTCCTATAAAATCTAAGTATAGCAACGAGTCTTCTACTCTATCAAGCTGAAGAAAACTAAAAAAAGGATAATTGTGACTTGAGGCAAGCAAGTTTGTAATCAGAAATTCTGCAACTTTCTACCTTCGTGTCATAACTTCGAACACAATTATAAACTTCATTACTAATCCAAATATTACGAAACTTATGCTCAAAGTGAAGAGAATTTTATCTAGTTTCTAAACATCCAACAATCATTCAATTATTAGGTGCAGGGTAGCAGCTATGGCAAAAACAATGATGACAGGTCCAACATTCATGGCAGACTATTTTATCAACTTGCGCACATAATTTCTATAGCTATACTCAACGAAAATTCATGATTCCAGTGCCTAATGCATGTCAAATTGTGTCTACTTTCTAATGGCTTAAGTTTCACATAAAATAGAGCTACGCACAGAAAGTTATATCCAACATACTGACAGTATCTCTACACGAAAATCCACATTACCAATTCTTCTTTCATGTAAGCTTATGAATCAACATGCTAAATTCATTATTACTCCAAAACTAGTCTATTTAACTTGTAAGATTACCTTTCTTAAACATTTGGGGTCCTAAGGTTTGGCATAAAAGAGAAACAATAAAGAGAAGCTTTGATTTCTTCTTACCTTTGTTTCCTAACAACATAAGAAGATAGTTGGAGGCACTAATTGGCACATGTAACTTTCAACTTGAAAACACAATTTTTCCATGGATGAGGAAAGGCAGCAATGCTTCAAGGCAAGAAGACACATACCCTCTTGAACAAAGACAAGTTGAAACATAATACACTGTCAAAAGGTATTTCAATAATGTAACCACGATTTTTTCTTTTTCTTTATAAAATGGTGTTTTTCTAAAAATCACAAGGGAAATTAATGTTAACACCATTTTACAACTCTTCTTCAAAAAAAAAACACCATTTTACAATTTCCTAATTACTTGAATGTATTCACAATGGCCATGTTATGCAAGATTTATTTAACACCAGTTTTTACAAACTTAAAGAATGGTATCCTACATTGATTTTCATTGCACATGTTTTGCAAAGGCCAATGTAAGCTAGCTTAATGAAGGTAAGCATGGGCTTGAAATTCAATAGGAAAATATATGAGAATCACTCCAATTGTTATGGTCCTTTTGAAATAGTACATTAATTTCATAATTTAAACACCAAGATCATGAATTCATGATGATATATGACTATATAACACTTCTATTGTGACCCTTTCCATAAACCAAATTGCTTTCTGAAACTAAATAATTAAAATGAAATCCAAAAAGAGATAAACAAAATCCTTTTTGTTTTTTGAAAAATCACAACAAAGATTAAGAACTCAGTGATAACAAATAGAAAAGCAATTGTATTAAATAAGAAATTAGATAATAAAAATACTCAAATCCAAGAACCCTAACAACTAGATATACTAAAAAAATCTCTAATAACTTCAACCAGCAACAACAACAAGCAAAAATTAACAATGAGAAGGATTTCAAAGGGGTCAATATTTACCTCAGAGGAGTTTGTGTTGTCAGAAAAACCAATATTATCGTCGGAGATTGGAGCCACGTCGTCACAGATTCGATCCTCTTCGTCGGAGATGGGTTCACCATTGCAATCTTAGAGTCGCCGTCGGGGATGGGTGAGTCGCGCCACCAGGAATAGGTGAATCGCGCCGCCGTTGCTGGCTTGAGTGGTTCACCATGTAAGTTCCTTCACTTCACGCACGCTTGGAAGAATACTTCTTCTTTATTTTTTTGTTATGACTTATGAATGGTTTTGAATGGAAAATGATTAAATTAAAAATAAAAATAAAATTACATTTATATTTATCTATGGAATCGCCGTGGGTAACGTATTTTGAATCTACTCATGGTAATATCATGGATAATACTCATGGATTCGCCGTGGGTAACCAAATTTTTTTTAAAAAACGTATTTTGATTTTACTCACGGCCATACTATAGGTAATACTCACGGACTCATTGTGAATAACTAAAATTTTATTGAAAATTGTATTTTGACGTTACTCACGGCAATACCGTGAGCAATACTCACGGTTCGAGGCCGTGGGTAAAAAAGCCGTGGGTAATCAGACATTTTCTTGACGGTGAGGAGAGTGAGAACGGCGAAGAGAAAATAGAGATTGAAAGAGATGAACAACGAACATTAACATAAAATATTTCTTTTACTGTATTATTAATATAAAACATTTCAATTAAGTGTTTCAATTAAAGAATTATTGACTATAGCATTAAACATACATTATATCAATTTTAATTATAAACTAAGACATTTCTTAATTAAAAATTAACAACGTATGTTATCATTTTAGATAAACATTTCAAACTCATGTTATCATTTAAAACATGTTTCAATTAAACATTCTCAATTAAACATTGCAAACTTGTAGTTAGATTCCCATATTGTTGTTGTATTCACTGATTAAATGGAATTAAACATTATATTATTTTTTTAACTATAAACAAAATATTTCATAATCAAATTTGTTAATTTTAAATTATAACATATTTCAACTATCCATCAATCACCATTATTGATTTTGCTGATGGTTATCTTTAAACAATTAGTTGTATACTTATCAATTTCAAAGCCACAAACACATATAGAGTACAAATAAAGGGTCAAATATTGACATTTACAACAAATGGTCAAAAAAGAAATTCAAAAAAGTTACGGCAATATGAAGTTCGATGTTTGGGAATGATGACTTTGGAAGGTTAATCTAGACTACTAACAGTGAACATCATGTAAATACTCCTATGATAATTATGTATCGTAAGTAAGTTGGATGAAGAAATAGATTCATATGCGTTTTCCAATATAGGCCCTTCATATTTATCTTCAACAATTGCTGCAAAAGAAAAATATTTTAATCATAAAATGTTTAAGAAATTGAATGCATTAATAGTGTGTACGTTTAAACAATCTTATTTACTTGTATTCATAATTGTTGATTTGATCGAGCACTCCAATCTAGATGTCTTGATTTAATTAATCTTGCAATGGCAGCAACATGAAGTAAAGACATTGAAGTACCTTAACAAGAATTATAATTGATAGAATAAATCTAATATTTTCTTATTCAATGATAATCAATATTTATACAATTACCCTAACAATAATTATAATTGAGAGAATACTATTTTTTAATGATAATCAATTTTATACAATTACCCTGACATTTTGACGAAATGTGTTTTTGGAAATGCGCCAGCACCAATAATTCTAACACTCGGTGGGGTGATGTGTGGCTGAAGCACAAAAGAAAATACACCATCGTTTAAGGCTTAAGATATCCTAAAGATTTTAAAAAACAATGTAGCCTAAGTGTGATCGATAATCATGAAAAACAAATACAACCATTATAATTCTTTGATCAAGGGAATTTAGGCCCCTTGGCGAGAACAAAGTCACACACAAGCATGCTTTTTACCAAATTTTGTTTTCACACAAAATATGTGAAACATGGGAAACATGTTTTATAAGTCCATATATAAAATTTCTATTCATGAATAATTAATTTTAAAATCAAGAAACAAAAAGAAAACTACTCAATATTGCTCATATAATTCATAATGTGGTTAATTTTTTTGAAGTTATCATGCAAAGTAGAAAGCACATGAGGGTGATCATCAATTATAATTTCGAAATTGTCTTATATATTAATTAAGATTAATCCAACTGCCCCTACACGAGCTACTTTCTTGCTTTTTTTATATTCCTTAATACCACCACATAGAAAACAAAACAATATTTTCCCTTTTGCGTTATTTGGTTCAATAGTTCCTTTCTTGTAAAATATACCACATCAATTAATTAGAATTTCAAATAATATCCACTATCATAGATAAATTATCATTAATATAAAACATTTCAATTAAATGTTTCAATTAAAGAATTATTGACTATACCATTAAACATACATTATATCAATTTTAATTATAAACTAAGACATTTCTTAATTAAAAATTAACAACGTATGTTATCATTTCAAATAAACATTTCAAACTCATGTTATCCTTTCAAACATAATTCAATTAAATATTCTCAATTAAACATTGCAAACTTGTAGTTAGATCCCCATATTGTTGGCGTATTCACTGATTCAATGGAATTAAACATTATATTATTTTTTTAAACTATAAACAAAATATTTCATAATCAAATTTGTTGATTTTAAATTATAACAGATTTCAACTATCCATCAATCACCATTATTGATTTTGTTGTTGATTATCTTTTAACAATTAGTTGCATACTTACCAATTTCAAAGCCACAAACACATATAGGGTACAAATAAAGGGTCAAATATTGACATTTACAACAAAGGGTCAAAAAAGAAATTCAAAAAAGTTACGGCAATATGAAGTTCGATGTTTAGGAATGATGACTTTGAAAGGTTGATCTAGACAACTAATGGTGAACATCATGTAAATACTCCTATGATAATTATGTATCGTAAGTAAGTTGGATGAAGGAATAGATTCATATGCGTTTTCCAATATAGGCCCTCCATATTTATCTTCAACAATTGCTGCAAAAGAAAAAGATTTTAATCATAAAATATTTATGAAATTGAATGCATTACTAGTGTGTATGTTTAAACAACCTTATTTACTTGTGTTCATAACTGTTGATTTGACCGAGCACTCCAATCTAGAAGTCTTGATTTAATTAATCATGCAATCGCGGCAACATGAAGGAAAGACATTGAAATACCTTAACAAGAATTATAATTGATAGAATAAATCTAATATTTTCTTACTCAATGATAATCAATATTTATACAATTACCCTAACAATAATTATAATTGAGAGGATACTCTTTTTTAATGATAATCAGTTTTATACAATTACCCTGACATTTTGACGAAATGTGTTTTTGGGAATGCACCAGCACCAATAATGCTAACACTCGGTGGGGTGATGTGTAGCTGAAGCACAAAAGAAAATACACCATCGCTTAAGGCTTAAGATATCTTAAAGATTTTAAAAAACAATGTAGCCTAAGTGTGATCGATAATCATAAAAAACAAACACAACCATTACAATTCTTTGATCAAGGGAATTTAGGCCCCTTGGCGAGAACGAAGTCACACACAAGCATGCTTTTTACCAAATTTTGTTTTCACACAAAATATGTGAAACATGGGAAACCTGCTTTTTAAGTCCATATATAAAATTTCTATTCATGAATAATTAATTTTAAAATCAAGAAACAAAAAGAAAACTACTCAATATTGCTCATATAATTCATAATGTGGTTAATTTTTTTGAAGTTAACATGCAAAGTAGAAAGCACATGAGGGTGATCATCAATTATAATCTCAAAATTGTCTTATATATTAATCAAGATTAATCCAACTGCCCCTACACGAGCTACTTCCTTGCTTTTTTTATATTCCTTAATACCACCACATAGAAAACAAAACAATTATTTCCCTTTTGCGTTATTTGGTTCAATAGTTCCTTTCTTGTAAAATATATTACATCAATTAATTAGAATTTCAAATAATATCCACTATCATAGATAAATTATTTGAAAAGATCAGTTTGTTTTATGTACTTTTAAGTTGGTACCGAAAAAAAAGTACTAACATTTTTCTCCTAATAATCAGTTATACAATAATCATTTATTTTCATTTACATTAATTAAGTCATTTATTTATTCTTGCTTTTATTTGTTTATTTATTCTCTTGTAACTTATTAGTTTATTATTTCTTTCATTTACATTATGCCATTTATTTCATGTCATTTATTTTATATCATTTATTTTATGTCATTTATCAATATGTTATTTTTCTTATTTGTAATGTTTGTTTAGTTTTTTTTTATTATATTGTTTTTTTGTTATTCTTTGTTATGCATTGTGTGATTGTCATTTTGTTCCGCACTTTATTTTGGTTACATTTGATTTGAGACATTGATCATGAAACCTTAGCATTGGAGTTTGATATTGAACTTTAAATTTTGGACCGTTTGCTTTAGTTTGTAATTAGGCGAAAAAATGTAACTCAAATTGTAACTTGCAAACATATCATGTTTATTTCATCACAAAAAAATTAGTGTGTATATAAAAAATGATGTAACCCTCTAAAGGAGAAGAAAAATTGCATTGCATACATATTTATTTTTTACCGCTTTCCGCATAAACGTCAAACTCCCTTAGAAATTTCATTTCCAAGGGAAATGACCCGTAATTATTTCACAATGATTATGGGACTTTTTTCTACGAAAAACTTTTTCATAACATGACTCTCTTACAAACACCGCCAATTTAATCTTAGTCGCAACGACTCTTTTACATAACATAACTGTATTTTAATACTGTTTTAAACATTATTACTATTATGTTTTAACTTTTAATCCAAGTTTGCTTTTTAAAATCTTATATATATATATATATATATATATATATATATATATAAAGGGAAACTCTATTAGCTCCTAAGCAAGCATTGTGATGATGTGGCAAATTATAAAAAAAGTTTTCAATATCTATTAAAATATTGAAATAGTAGTATAACTTCTTACAATACAACTCATAATTGTTAAGATTCCTTTCAATAACTATAATAAAAAAGTTAATATGTTTTGCCATTAAAATCAATGATTTAAAAGTATTTTTCTATACTATAAAAAAAAGTAATACATTCTTCTTTTAAAAAAAATAATGTTCTAAAGGTTAAAATAATGTTTAAGTTACAACTTAAAATAAAATAGTGATATATTTGTAAAAATTAGGGGACAAAACCTCAACAAAAAAATAATTAAGACAAAGAGAGAATAAGAATTAAGCATAATAAAATGAAGATGAAATTCTGACCAATAAAATATAAGATATAATTCTACCAAGCGAATGTTTGAGAAATAACTTCAAAAGAAAACAATTTATTATCAAAACAAAATTTGTCTTTTTTTTTTAGTTATAAAAAAAATCATCTTTTTTATAAATACGAGAACCTTAAATTATATGGAGGAGTAGAGTAAAAAATTATATTGGTGCATAATTTTCCAAGAATAAGATAAAAGGATGAAAAAACAAAATCATCAATTATAAAATTTGTTGATGCTCATACGCCTAAATAAATTTTAAAAATTATTGAAACTATAGATATTAAAACATATTTACATATATTTATAAAATATAATCACTCATATATTTATACATATTTACATGCAATTAAAACTAACTAATAAAATCCAAAATTACTAATTTGATTTAAATAATAATATAATTTAAATAAAATAAGTACATATTTTAAAGTGTTAAAATAATGTTTAAGTTATGACCCATTAAAATATTGAGATATTTGTAAAATATAATTACCTAACAAAAGACAAAAAAAAAATGAGGAGACAAAACCTAACAAAAAAGACAAAAAAAATATTAAATAAAAAAGAAGACAAAACCTAACAAAAAGACAAAAAATTAACTATAAAAGAAGATGAAAAGACAAAAAGAAATCTAGCAAAACCTAACAAAAAAGACAAAAAAATGAAGAGACAAAACCTAACAAAAAAAATTAAGAGAAAGAGTAAAAATTAAGCATAATAAAAAGAAGATGAAATTCTGACCAATAAAATATGATATTATCAAAACAAGAATCATCTTTTTTATAACTATAAAAGAATTCAATTATATAACTACGAGAGACTATAAAAGAATTCAATTTATTATCAAAACAAGAATCATCTTTTTTATAAATACGAGAGACTTTAAATTATATAAAGGAGTTGAGTAAAAATTATATTGGTGCATAATTTTTCAAGAATAAGATGAAAGGATAGAAAAACAAAATCCATAATTACAATTTTTTTTATGCTCATCATATGTCAAAATAAATTTTAGAAATTATTAAAACTGTAGATATTAAAATATATTTATGTATATTTATAAAATATAATCACACATATATTTATGCATATTTACACGCAATTAAAATTCAGTAACCCCAAAATTATTAATTTGATTTAAATAAAAATATAACTATTTAGATAAAATAAGTACATATTCTTAAATGTTAAAATAATGTTTAAGTTATGACTCAAAATAAAATAGTGAGACGTTTGTAAAAATAAGATGATATTTTTTTAAGTAAATAATAAGATGACATATTAAATATTAAATTATTCATCTTATTTTGTTAACACAACTAATAATAAATTTATACTTAACACAACTATTTTGTTTTGTTTTGAACGGCACAATTATTATTTTTCTTTTACAAAAATATTTTAATTATATAATTTAATCGAAACCGCGCAACACGCGGGTTAACCTCTAGAAACTAGATAAAAACATGCATGTATTAATGATATGCAGCGTTCTTACGCTGACAAAGAGATTGAACTAATTTAACAAATTTCTTTACCAGCAAAAAATTTAAAGGATTTATGACATTTTTTCTATGAAGCTCTGACACCTCTACGCACCGGAGAATCATCGAGTCCAACATGATTCCGTCACGGACACCGGAACGACTCTCGTACAATCCGCACCAGACATGCTGAAATAAAATCAGACACTCCCGAAACTAAATCGGACACCGCTTATCTTTGAAGTTGGACATTGAACTTCGTGTGATTGTCATTTTGTTCCGCACTTTATTTTGGTTACCTTTGACTTGAGACCTTAAATAACCACTTGAGTTCAATGTCTTAGTTCAATTTATATTTTCAATAAATTCATTTTCATAGATTAAATAACCATTAGTGATGGTGGATACTTTGCATCCATATTGAATTAAAAAAAAATAATGTTAGACTTTAATTTCAAGATTTGAAATCTGACCATTACCAATAACTAGAGTTTTTAACATCCAATTAAAGCCGAGCATATATTTCCCAATTTAAGGTTTACGTTTCATGTAAAAATATAGGTAAAATTACATAGCAGGTCATTTATCTTAATTTTTTATAACACTTTCATCCTTTATTTTTTATAATATTTACATATAAACTATTTTTTTCATTATTTTTTTATTAAAAAAATGCTGAATTTTACTTTTTAAGATACATTTTTATTAAAATTAGATAAAACTCATAATTTTGATGAATATATTCATCATCTTCATCTTTTTTAAAAGACTAAAATGTTACAAATAAAAGATAAAAGATCAAAATATTATAAAAAAAATAAATAAAAGACATGGAATGTAATTTTCCCTAAAATAGTACGTTACTAACTAGTACATTAAAAACAGAACTTGGATATTATAACATATAGTAGTATGCTGAAGAAATAGTGTTGAGTTGGTAATAGACTTCAGAAACTTTGAGAATTTCACCTTTGATATTTATCACTTATTTATCTGGGTGAATTTTTAATCACTATGCATTATGTAACTTGATAAATAAAAAAGACTTCAGACAAGAAAAATGATACTTAATATGAAATATCTTCAACTAAATAGTTTTTATTTACTTTTTATGAAAAACAACGATATTCATTTAATCAAATTTGTAAAATACAATAATTGACATCATAACATATTTAAATTCGTTAAAAATTAAAAAAGATAAATCTATGAATAAGTTCACCGCATTCGAGTTAATAGCATAAAATGATCAAATGATAAAACCTACAATTGATATAAATGTTCTGACTACTCATACTTCTGAATCAGCAACGTTGAAGATGCTAAAGTCTTGAATCTGCTCTGAAGTTTAATTGTAGCAAATCTGCAAACCTGAAACAAAACAAACACCGTATGGAGACGGGAAAACCAAACACCATACGAATACGGGAATGCAAACACCGTACAAAGACGAAAAATCGAATCAAACATCATACAAAGACGGAAAATCAAATAACTCCATAATATAATGTGTAAAACAACATCAAAAAAAGAATCCACGATATTATTCGTGTGAAAACCACTTATTTAAATACACAAAAACTAAAAGAACGATCTTCAACTGAGTAGTATGATTCGTGTGAATAGTAAACTCCACCAAAGAATTAATCTTTTAGAAAAATCTGAGTTTATTTATTAGATAAAACAATGTTTATTTACCTTTCAAATAACTCTCTAAGTTCCCAGGACGTGTTCCTCTGAAAACTAAAGAAATTAAAAATAAAATAATGAATTATCACATGCATATGCAGACTCGGGCAAGTTCATGAAATACCTACTTTTCAATCAATTGATCAAGAGTATGCCCAAAATTGAGTGACCAATGTAGGATATATAATTAAAAATAGGAAAGTTTATGAGACCAAGGGCACATTCGCTACATATAATGAAATTCATTGTTTTTTTTTGTAGGATATATTGAAGGATATAAAATTGCTCTTTGTTTTTTTTTACCTCCATAATGAAATTCATTTAATTTTTAAAAAAAGTATTGCCAAAATGATTTTTATGTAGAAAATATTTAAATTAGTTTCTCATTTAAATTATTTTTTAGATATTTATTTTTTTAACAAACTGAAAATACTTTTACAATTAGTTATTTCTAGCTATTTATTTCTTTTTTTGTTGATAATTAGTTATTTTGTTCATAAAAAATTGATTTTTTACACACAAAATGTTATAACAACCTCAATTTAAATGGGATAATGGGGCATTAAATATTAATCACATCTACAACATTAGTCATTGGAAAGCACAAAATCATAAAATGAAATAACAAGAGGAAGATCCATTTTAGTCCGTCACAATTTTCTTATGGCCCAATTCTGTTCCCCACAAAAAATTAAATCTATATTATTAGTCTTGACATTTTTAAATTGTTATAATAAAGCTGAGGCTAATTTGTCCATAATTCTAAAATATCAATAATTATTTTGAATTTTATTTTTGTTGAGAACTAAATTGGACCGTCAAATAATTGTGAGACATTGAGAGACTAAAATGGATCTTAACTCTTGATTCAACGGTGATTGGTGGTAGGGAAGAGATTCAGAACTTGCCACGAACTCTAGACTACTAACTCCTTTTTCTTAGAAATCATAGGATGAAAACAAAAACAAAATCTTAACTCAAATAACAATAAAATAAATATTTTGAAGATAAAAAACAAAAGTCAGAATTCTAAACAACAAAAGTCAGCCGCCACCCTCTTTTTGTACCCTAGTTTTCTTCTTTTCATCACCCCTCTAATTTGTTCTTTCCCTTTCTTTTGTTAAAATAATTTCACATAGTATTTAGCCTTTTTTTTTGTGATTTTGTCGTCTTATAGTGCGGCGTTTTGTTGTTCGTCGTCTTGGTGCAGCGTTTCGTTGTTCGTCATCTTAGTGCGGCGTTGTTTTGTTTTCCCGTCTTGTGCGGTGTTTGTTTGGTTCGGAAAGACAGATCAACTTTGATTGGCTGCTGATTCAACAAGTGACAAGTTCTTCAACGATGCAGATCCGGAAGCATAGGTATTCCGGTTACCTTAAATTTATCACATTATTTGTAGGCAAATGTAAGCCGTTTCATGCTATTAACTCGGATGCTGTGAGATTGTTCGCAGATTCATCCTTTTATGTTTTTAACGGTGTTGAATTTGTAATACCATCTGATGTAATCTATCTATTTGAATGAATGAACACCTTTTTATTTTTGTTAAAAAAAAATAAAAAATTCTAAACAACTATTGGAGACTTTGATGCATTAAAATCATAAGCAAGCAAGTTGTCAATTTATAAGGCATAGTTTTAGTTTAAGATGCTTCATTCTTATGTGCCA